>OX493392.1:17446588-18696588 GCA_950371165.1 Lacanobia oleracea | reverse complement strand
AAATAAATGTTGACCATTTATGGCTTGACCCATTCTGCTTTGTTTTAGTACATTTCACAATAAACATCTTTATTTTAATAACCTATTGGATTGTCCTGAGAGCTATTTTTAGTAGTGTGATAAAAATGTGTATATGAAAAACTTAAATACTTGTTTACACTGAAAACTTTTAAGGTATTTTTGTATCAAAAGGATTCAGTGATTTGCAATTGAATAGTAGGAAAGTGAAGTGACAGTTCATACTTACTCTAATCTATGAGTTACTTTAATTTACCTGTTCTCTGATGATGTGATCGGGGTAATGTAGTACTTCCATTTTGAGTGACTTGACTAGTCCCTTGTTGTGGTGTCGCTACCATTCCAGACGATGGATACATAGTCATGGTGAGCTCGGAGTTACTCGCCTGATCTCCAGGTGGTCTATTCCACACGCAATTTTATACATAATATCGTTGAATTTAGCCCTTCCGATGATCCATCAAGATGGACTTTCATAAAATATTTGAGGCCATTCGAACAACAAGTGTAATAATCTGTTTATCAAAACAAGAAATAATCCACTTTTTCTCAATCTGCCAACCAAAAAAACATACGTTCTTGTAGGCAAGGTCGCCGCTTATTGAGGTTTTCAAATGAGTTTAATTGATTCTTCCGTTCTATCTTTACTCTAAACTGTGTTATGATTTTATTTTACCCTTTAATTGCTTTCTCAATTACGTTTAATAGCGATATCGACACAAAAACAAACCCAATATTCACGAATTATAGAATGAATGACGACTAAATACTTCACTCAAATGAACGAATAACTAAAATATTTAAAGTCTATGGTTTTCCGAGTATGGAAACTGGTATTTTAAGCAGTGTCCTGATATTCTCGTTCGAGAACCGATATTTTGGATCACTCACTGTGACTCTGTGATTGTGTGTGGTCGCCATAGTGTTTGAGTCCGCAAAAATTCGAATTGATTTTCGCGCGCTTCTTCCTTGGTGACCATAGGTATAGAATCCCCTAGATAGCCTCTAAGTTGTATATAGTCAAAGGGCCCCACCCTTTGGGGGCAGGCCTATGTCCAGCAGTGGGGGGGGGGGGGGGGGTGCCCTAATCGCCCCGCTTTTGGTGACCTTGGTCTGGTCACAGAAAGTATTATGTAAAATACTAGCGGAAGTCACGCGGTTTCACCCGAGTAGTTCCTATTCCCGTGAGAGTACGGAGATAAAATATAGCCTATGTTACTCGCTAATAATGTAGCTATCCATTACTGAAAGAATTTTTCAAATCGGTTCAGTTTAGTCCAGGTAGTATTTAAGTTTAGTAGTCGTTACATACCTACCAAAATACGAATGTTTCCTCTTTTTAAGATTAAAAAGTACACACGTACAGTAGAATTATATATATAATGTGTGTGTGTATGTCACTGAACTCCTAAACGGTTGGACCGATTTGAATGTTTTTTTTTGGGTGGCGCCCTGGATGGTTTAGATTCACAAATAGGGTAGGTAGGGTAGGTAGCCAATTGACGGGAGCAAAGCCGTGCGGGTCAGCTAGTATTAGTATAGATATAGACTAGTTCCAGTGGTTGCAGGATGCAATGGAAACTAAAAAATAAATTTCTGAATCTAGGTTTGATTCCATAGCCAAATATTGCCAGTTTCAGTGCGATGGACATTGAAAATAAACATCTTGCGTTTAGTCACCTAGTATTTCAACAGACTCTGATTTAATTCATGAAAAAATTCCGCCCAAGCTAAGCAATATAAATAATTGCTATCAATAAAAGAAGTGGAGTCCACTGCTCTCCAATTGCATGTCATTTATATTGATTGCCGGTACTCTCCCAACTGCCGTCGCGTCAAGCGAAGTTGACGAGGTATGCTACTGAATGATACTAGACAAGTAATTTAATTTCAACATTTATTTTATTAAAGATAGTAGGATATCCTTACGTACTATTTTATTTTATGCTAATATTCGAATAAGGCACTTAAAGTTAACAAAGTAAAAAGCAATATATTAAATGCAAAAATGCAATACAAAAATGGAGATTAAATTAGTAGGTTTCGAAACCAGGCAGTGGGAAAGTCCTACTGTAGTTTTCAATTTCTTCCTTGAGGTTCTTGATTTTAGTCTTGAAGTCTTCACTTTCCTCGATGGTTTTGTTGAAGTCGGCGACTTTGGGTCCAGACACCTTGGTAATCTCTTGGGCAAGTTTCAGGGCTTTGTCGATGTAATCAACTACTCTGTCAATGTCGGTTTCCTTCATTCCCCTTGTAGTGAGCGCGGGGGTACCTGGAGGAAACCATAAAATATGTTGAAACAACCCAAAGTTCACTATTTTTGTTTTAAATATGCCTTATGTATGTGGTCTTTCGATAGCAGATGGAACAGAAAAAATATTCTCGAGCATAAAATGTGAAATAGCAAGTAATAGTAATAGCTGGCTGGCTGCGATCGACCGACGATCCTATAAGGCCGCTAGGGCAGACTGAACGCAGAACGTTGAGAGCTGAGGGCTTTCAAAATGTAGTCATGACTTTGTGCAGCACTATAACACGCTAGACAGAGCCGAGGGCTTTCATAATATTATGAAAGCCCTCGGCTCTGCAAAAAGCGATGACTATATTATTATAGTCATCGCTTTTGCGCAGCACTAGACACAGTTGATTGAAACTCGTACAAGACATCAAATACAATTTGCATTTCAAAAGGGTGTTCAAATTCCTCGTGTGTTCAAATTCGTCGTAGCTTACCCAGCCGAATGCCGCTAGGGTGGAGGGCGCTCTTATCTCCGGGCACGGTGTTCTTGTTGCAAGCGATACTGCAGAGCTCCAGGATGCGTTCAGCCGGGGCGCCGGTCAGGCCGGCACTGCGCATGTCTACCAGAATCAGGTGCACCTCGGTACCGCCGGTCGCGATTTCGTAGCCACGAGACATTAGGCCTTTGCACAGGTGCTGGGCGTTCTTTACGACCTGAGTAAAAGGAAAAGTTATGGTGAAGAGAGAATATTGTAGCTGAGGTAGAATGAAGTGTTTCAATAAGATATGAAAAGTGTCCCAAAGCGAAAAATGTTTTAAAAATATAAGATCACATTAATGATTTGATTACATAATTTTTCCTGAAAATTATGTAATCAAATCAATGACACACACACACAAATCAAATCATTAATTTGAACTCTAAGCATTGCTCACTTCGTTGCCTTACGGGATTATTATTTGGCTTATTGTGAGAGACTACAACGCAAAGCTTAATTTTAACATAATCTAACTTCAACTGATAAAACATATGTGTTGGGTGAAGACAGAGTACAGTAGCTCAAGTAGAATGAAGTGTTTAAATAACATATGAGAGCTAAGCAAACTGTTTTACAAACAAAAGGTCTAATTTCTGATTTGATTAAATAACATTCCGGAAAACTCAAGCATTGCCCTCTTCGTAGCCTTTCGGAATTATTAGTAATTGGCTTATTATGAGAGACTAGAACTCAACATAATGTAACTTCATTCTGATAACATTGTCGTTAAATTTATACCAACTTATACCTGTTTCTGATATTCAACGAACTCGGGGGTAGTGGCTTGCTTCATAGCGGTGGCGATGGCGGCAATAGCATGGTTGTGTGGCCCGCCCTGCAGCCCAGGGAACACCGACTGGTTGATCTTGCTCTCGATGTCGTACATGACCTTCTGTCCGTTAGCCTTCACAGACCGAACTCCTTTGCGGAAGAAAATGACGCCGGCGCGGGGACCACGGAGCGTCTTGTGGGTGGTTGTCGTCACGATATCAGCGTATTCAAATGGGCTGGGGATTATACCTGAAAAAGATTTTTATTTTAATTTAGTTCAACCAATAGTAATATTTATGTAGTGCGAACTGGGTAAGTGCCAATGTGACCCAATTATGTACATATGATGAAGTTATTTATTTGCTATCTTTGTGGCTTTCGACTGTCATACCTACATTGATAGCAAATAAACAGCAGTTGTGGGTATGCACTGTGCAGATAAGGTCTTGATGCAAAATAATTCATTCAACATATTTGTGGAATGTCTTAAAATAAAATTGCAAAATGTTGTTTTGTATTATACTTTCTGGGTTAATATTTGAATGCCTGACCACAGAAATAATTACGTTCTTAAATCGCTACTCCACACTAAGCATGGAGATTATTGCCAGTTCCTTTTAGATTGGAATTTGCCTTACAGTAGGACATTACTATGGTTGAGTTACGAAGCTGCGAGAAACACATCATCATAATCCATACCTGCAGCAACAAGTCCAGAAACATGAGCCATATCAGCCATCAAGTAGGCGCCGTTCTCATCAGCGATCTGGCGGAAGCGTTTGTAGTCCAGACAGCGAGAGTAGCAGCTGATACCAGCGATGATCAAACGGGGCTTGAAGATCTTAGCTGTCTCGGCCAACTTGTCGTAGTCGATGAGTCCGGTCTTAGGATCCACCTAAGAACAAACATTTTGTATATTTAAACTGATGTTTTTAGGGTTCCGAACATCCGTAAAAAACGGGACCCTTATAGGATCACTCTGGTGTCTGTCTGTCCGTCTGTCACAGCCAGTTTTCTGCGGATGTATTGAACCGATTCTGTTGAGATTTACTTAGTATACATTTGGACTTCTGTGACCCAAACACGGATGCGTTACGTAAATAATGTTTTTTTTTAGTATGGGGTCACGTTTGGGGGCCAAACTATAAAAATTAAAAAAAGATTTTCGAAATGTATTGTGCGACATATCAAGTGAAAGGGCTTACTGTAAGGGTTTGTGTCCCATTGCTTGGCAAAGGCCTCCCCTTTTTCTTTTTGCTAGCCTGGTTTGTCTCCCATTGCTTGGCAAAGGTTTCCTCTTTTTCTTGTTGCTAGCCTAGTTTGTGTCCCATTGCTTGGTAAAAGCCTCCCCTTTTTCTTTGATTTAGGCAAAGAAAAAGGGAAACTTGGGCAAAGATCGCTCAGGATAAAGAGATGTGCTCTTTATCCTGAGCGATCTTTGCCCAAGTTTGACCCGGTTAATTGGTGTTTAATAATCTCGGATGGTGGCGTGCCTCAATTAATTGATAACTATAGCGCGTGATTTTGTAAGTATGTCAAGACCTTGAATATAAATTAAAATGATATTATTTGACTAAATCACTGAAGATTTGTTTGATAGGTATTAGAATTGATTCGGTTTATATACTTATTTGCTTTTATGGTGCTGTAATTATAGTCGACATGCTAAAATTTTTAAAAGAGTGTTTTTAATCATGTTGCTTTGGTTTCAATTTAGGTACATTTATCTGTTTTCTCGCATTCCAGGGTCACATAATTACGTTATTTTTATCAACAGAACACAAACATCAATTGATCTGACTCTGAGTTCATGGGTCAAAGTAACCTCGTCATAAACGAGGGAAAATGTTTGCTCAGATTACGTCAAGATTGCGGGTGTGACCGCCGACTGTTGCTTATTCCATTTGCTTATCAGCGCAAATAGTTCAACAATAACAAGAACCGATTACTTATAGCATGATTTCATAGAAACTGAAAGTACCTCCTGTTGTGGGTTGTTGCGCAATTATTGAGTATCAATAAAACGTTTGGCTGGCAACTGCCATGTTACTTTACGAAAGTATTATTACTATACCTACCTACTCGTTTTCTTAATCTACCATCCATACTGATTGCTAATTAAGAAATGTTATTATTTTTTTAACATTTGCGTCACCACTGAAATTGAACAGTAACTATGATAAATACAAAATAAATTCGCCTTGAGGTAAATTACACAACCAGTAAAGTAAAACTGTTGCATTACCTTGTACGGCATGCTTTCAAAGAAGATTGAAGTGGCAGAAATCTTCTTTGTGGCAGTGAAGAAGCCATGGGTGAGATGCCCACCATCAGGCAGGTCTAAGCCCATGATTCTGCCATGAGGCTCTACCACACCAGTGTATACTGCGAAGTTAGCTGGTGATCCTGAAAAAAAACAAATCTTTTGTAAGTACCTAAGCTGATATGGATAGTAGTTTGATGGTAACAGATTTGAGTATGTTGGGAATGTGGGGAAACCGCTTTGCTTTCTAATCATCTGTCTCCTCTGCCCAGGTTTTTCCCAAATGTATTAGGGTTGGCTTCCAGTCAAACCGGTTTCCAGATTATCTGGCTTCTGAAAATCTGTAAGGACTGCCAAAGATCTATAAATGACAACCAGGACCAATGGGTTATTTTTTTTATTTTTTTAAGGATGGGAAATCATCAAATGTCTCCTCCTGCTCTGGGTGAAGCAGGAGGGAGTGTCAGACTCTTACTGACTAAAACCCATCCGTGTTCCTCCTAGTGCCCTTTGCGTTCGAGGGCTTAGGTACCTGTTTCGAACAGATTCCGCAGCCCCAGCAGGCACTTGCCCTAGCGGGCCCCGTCTTCCGTGCTAACATCTCTTTGAGGCGCGCTGGGATCGCGCCGTCGATCCGGGCTTAGTTTTGCCAAAGATCTATAAATGACATCCGGGACCAATGGGTAACATGCTTTCCAAGGCACGGAGGAATCTCGACATGTATTATTATTCGTATCGTATTATAATTATCTTTATTATATATTATTGCTGTGACATTATTGACATTCATTTTTTGGATGTGAGTTTGTTTCTTTTATAATTATTTCTTTTTTCTACACAATGTATAGTATTGTTAAGAAATAAATGACTTATTATTCATTGAGTATGACTTATTTAAGATGGTCACCCATTGACAGACCGACAATGGCAAGAGTTGCTTATCCTTGAAGATTGCCCCATGTGGCTGTGTGGCTATTATTATTTAGCCAAAAGCTCTTCCCTCCATGATGTGATTGGCCACCATAATACTTTTATGTTTAAAGTTGTAAAGAATCTGAATCTCCTTATTTCCTTAGGATATTTACAGGAAAGAATGATTTTACATAGTTTATCTGAAGTACTACTAATGTATTGTACTAGTGGCTGATATTGTAGTGAAGTAATAAGTGAAATAATGATTAAATATTTTAATTCTTTGGTATAAACTGTACTTCCTAATATGAAAAAAAAGCAATAAAAATTCTCACAGTTAAATCCATGTGTTATGTGTATTTGTTGGGATTTATCTTATTTTTGAGTTAAAATTGAAAAGCAGTAAATACCTGAGTATGGCTGCACATTGACTCCCCATTCCTCAGCCTTCAGCCTGTAAGCCTCAAGAGACCTCTTCTGTGCGAGGATTTCAATTTCATCAATAAATTCATTGCCTCCATAATACCTGTGATAAAAACATCATTTTATTCGGACTTTTTGGTAAAACAAATTCACATGAAATTAAAGTAGATATGTACAAAACATGGCTAAGTGTTGTTCAAGGTTGTATAATAAGAAACTGTACCTCTGGTTGGGCATGCCCTCAGAATATTTGTTGTGCAGACATGTGCTTAGGCACTGCAATACTGGAAGTGAAGTGAAGTTCTCGGACGCAATCATCTCCAGTCCAGCGCGCTGGCGTTCCTTCTCATTTTTGATGATGGCATACAGCTCAGGGTCCGTGTCCCACAGGTTTCCATTCAAAATTGAGCTACTCATTTTTGGACTACTATGTAGTTGTCTATTTAAATAGGAAGTCTGAAATATTATCACAGCTGTTAAATAAAACTGATTTCTGAAATATTACTATAATACTTTATGCTCAGTTAATTTAAAATTTGATTTCTTTTGTTATTATAAATTAATGTGAGCTTGTACTTTTCAAGACACGGTATCCTTACAAAACAAGAATACACACTGAATTATATCATACGTTATATTGTAATATAAAGGAGAAACACTGACCTCGAACTGATAACTAGATAATGCAATCAAAAACAAGAGTTGGTTGTACTTCTTTCCTAACAGCTATTGCATTTACGTATGTGCGTAACGAACGCGCGTGTTTCAAGAGTTTATAATAATAAATGAAATATGAACTAAATAACAAACGTAATTAAAATCTTTGGTGCGGAAGGTTTGTACTTACGGAATATAATAATTTAAAAAATAAATGTATAAAATAACGCCTTCGTTATTACGCTAAGTTAACCTAACAAACTTTTAACAGTTTTAAGCATGGAACGTACAATAAAACTAGCAGGTTCACAACAAAACAAATTGATAGCAAATGCAATCAAAGTACCTTAGAGTAGATTTTTCCGTAAACGGCTTGCACTGGATTTTCAAAACAATATGATGATAATCTGCTAAAATTTTTCGGGAATGAAGAAAAACACGTTTTTACTAGTATGTTGGACATAATAATGTATTGAGAAACCAACTATTCCTTCGATTACACTTTATAATGTGTTTTTATTGGCGCAAACACGAGTTAAATTTTATCATTATTGATAACCCATAATGAACTCTACTGACTGTAGCATAGCAGCAGACGTAACTTGACGTTTTGCAACTGACAATGACAGATGGAAACGTTCGCCAAGTGAACTTGCTCGGGCATAGGCGTACGTTAAACTGCCTTTTAAAATTGAAAAACCAAGTGAATGTAGTTTTATGTTTGGTTAAGTATTCATAACTATTGCTTACAAAAGCCGTCATTATTCAAGCCTGTGTTTATAAATCATTAGGTAACAGATAATAGTGTCACGACTCTGTAACGAGGGTTCACTCTGAATAGTCTCTCTTTGTCTCACAGAGGTCATAATTACTAGCTTGTTTTCCTATGTAAACAAAACTGTGTAACTTATTATTATTTTTACAATAATCGTTCAATTACCTAAAAAAATTAAATTTCTTAAAGTACCTACTTAGGTACTTACCTAATAAAAAAGTAGGTAGGTCTTTTTGTGAAATTGGAACAATTATTATAAAAATTGATGAAAAAAAAAACAGATTCGTGCTAAAAAACATATTTATTTTCAATTGAGGGTTATTTTTATTCAACTATTTACATTTTATGAGGACGCCTAATTACCTACTTCCGATCATTATGGAGTTTGTTTCATCACGATATATCATTCA
Organism: Lacanobia oleracea; assembly: GCA_950371165.1. NCBI lineage: Eukaryota > Metazoa > Arthropoda > Insecta > Lepidoptera > Noctuidae > Lacanobia > Lacanobia oleracea. The sequence goes on along the minus strand of OX493392.1, from coordinate 18,687,581 downwards.
CTTAGTTTAAAAAGTTACACAGTTTTATTTCAGGGGTCACAGCTGTGAACAAATTTTTTGAATAATCCATAAAAATAATACGTTTTCCGTCGATAAATTTAAGTATAGTTTTCCTCATTTTCATATGTGCACATTTTTAAAGACTCACACTGTATATTAAAGCTTTCCAAAAAAAAAACTAAACTGTCAGACACGCGAAAAAGGTCATAGCACCAGTGGTCTCGAACCTACCGATTTTTCGGTATTTCTACCGATATGGGCTCTGTTCTACCGAAATACCGAAATATAACGATTTTTCTACGATTTCACAGTATACTTGAAAATTCTCCCGATTTTTCTACCGATTTTACACTTTTAAGTTGGCAACCCTTTTCATTTATGTTTAATGTTACGGGGAAGCCCTCAATAGTATGGACCTAGTGCAGAATGTAGTTCATATATTTTGGGGAATACCCTTGTGTCCTACAATTCGATGTTAAAAGGGGCTTCCCGCTCGGGAATTTACCTGTCTAGTATACATATATAAACAGTAATTCGGTTTTATTTTTTCATTAAGTTTCTTAACTTTGAAGAGTGAGTACCTTACCGAAAGAGTCCCTACAAAATCAGATAATTATGTTAAAATGTCGTCTGACGAGGAGCCAAGCACAAAGTGCGAGTGTAAGAAGAAAAAAATATCTACAATATTATAGAAAAGAATGGGAAGAAGAATTTCCAGGTTGGCTGCAAGATAGTCGTAAAGGCGAAAGCTATGCCTATTGTAAGAGTTGTAATAAAGATATCAATATCACAGTTTTTTTTTAATAAATAAACGAATTTTATTGAATATTGTTTTTTTTTGTCAAATACCGATTTTGGGTAAAAATATACCGATTTTAGCTGGCAATTCTACCGATCTCGCTCTATGACGTTCGAGACCACTGCATAGCACTCATATCACCTCGGTAGGGATCGTCACCGGAGCGCCTACTCGCCGCCAAAGCGGACCAGCAGCTCCGGTACGTCGTCTCGACTACGGCTAGCCAAGCCGCATGCCGTGCTTATGGCTCGCCGATCACTCATTTTCGACAACAGTAGTGTGTTGCAGGCAAGCGGTGCGCGGGACTGTGACTGAGTGAGAACAGAGAGACGTAATCGTGAGGATGACGTGCCGTAAGCGCAGAAACTGCAAGCTAGACCAGGCACTGCAACGCAGTTCGAGAGACCGAGGCGAGGTGATTTACATTACGATTCCGATTAGTCTGCATTGCAGTAGAGAATTTCATAGGTACAAAGAATATTGCACGGCTCGAGTTAATGTGTGTGCTATGTAAGGGTTCTGTTTCTGCATGTCTCTGAAATAAGGCTAAGCGTATGCTGAGACGCATGTGACGCTGCACAACACTACTGTGTTGTGCTGCGGCACCGGCAGACTGCAGGGCAGGGTAGGCGAGGCAGACATCGGCCACAAGCGCATGCTGCAACGCAGCTCAGGCACATTCTTGTTGTAACTAATACAAGGAAGAGTAGGGCACGAGCCCTGGGCTTGGGCGCCTATCGAAAAGGGGCGCGAAATCGCCTATTATTAAATTTAAAAATCAAAATTTACCACAAAGCATTTCATACTGTTATATATTATTATTTTTTTCCGTGATTTCTGATCAGCGAGAGGCATAGGCGTATACAGGGGGGGAGGGGCGGGTGGGCCCTGCCCAGCCAGAATTGTCTGAGGCCCACCCCAGGATGTTTGGGGACCGGTTCTAAATTCTAGGCTGGACACTTATTTAATTTCACAGAATTATCATCGATCATAATACAAAACTTCTAAACGGTGCATTGTAGGTAAAAATTAATTCCACATAGTACCTAAACAAAACTTGCTTCAGTTTCACCATAAATCGTACCTCTGAAGGCAAAATAGTCATCATTTTATTTTATCCCAAAAAGTTAGAAATTGTAGTTTTAAGCATTTCTTCATCTTCGTCCTGGCTTGCAGAGCAGGCCGCAGGACAGTCGTTCGGTTGGCTAGAGCCACCCAGCCTAGGGCTCGGCTCTTACAGAATACTGTTAGATACTTACAACCTACATGAGAAGTTGATAAATTATCCAGGATGCAATAATTTTGGAGCCCGCTTCGCTCGGTATTGCATTGTACACTCGTGAACATTAGTGCATTTGTCAAACGAGTTTATAAAAAATTAAACCTGAACCAGACGGAGTGCAAACATTTTCAAGCTCGCTTCGCTCGCTCTTGAATTTTGTAATCTCTCAGTTCTTAACCTTTCCTGTATGAGGCAAAAAGTTACTTTTATTTAGATATTAAGGCAGAAAATCAATCCGATAAAAAGTACAAACATTTCTGAGTCAAGGATCTTAACATTTTTCGGGCTCGCTTTGCTTGCCCCAGCATCCTAAGCTGTCCGGTTTTCACTTAAGATAACTTATAAACATGTGTAGGTGTGGATGTAAGATTATGAAGAAGATTAGCTTTTTTGAGTCAAGGAACTAAAATTTTTCGGGCTCGCTTCGCTCGCCCTAGCATCCTTGGCTCTTCGGTTTTCTATCTTAAGTTGACATAAAAACATGTGTATGGATTTAAGGATAAGAAGAAAATTTGCGTGTTTGAGTCACGGAACTAAGATTTTTTGGGACTTGCTTCACTCACTCTAACATCCTTAGCTATCCGGGTTACGCTTTATCCGAAACAAGGTATTGTTTAAAAATTTTCGAGCACGCTTCGCTCGCTCTAGCATCCGTGCTTCTTCAACTTATGCTTAAACATTTATTTGTGTTTTCAAAAAAATCATTAACGACCAAAATGAAAGACAATTGCAACAATTCGACCTTTGTTTTAGATCCTAAATTACCCGCTCTCAATAACGTTCCTCAGTAAGGCGGGTGCTCACTTGTGGAATCGAAATTAAGTGAAGGTGACATTAGGGGAGCGGCCAGGCTGTTGTTTAGTAGTGATGTGGTGGCGCCTTACTCTCCAGATACTATTTCAGCTTTGGAGAGTAAACACCCAGCGCCTGCGGATGACCTCACCTTCCCTGATCCCCCCGACACCCCCAATTCGGATTCATCTTTCTTCCAAATTTCAGCCCCCCAATTGTGGGCAGCCGTGAGCTCCTTCAGAAGTGGTTCCGCCGCTGGCCTCGACAGCCTGACTCCTCAGCATTTAAAGGACCTCTTAAGTCCAGGCGCCGGGGAAGCTGGTGAGTCGCTTTTGAAGGAGCTGTCGGCACTCGTCACTTTAATGCTGTCCGGCGGTGTGAACGATGCTGTCGTCAATATCTTGTACGGGGCCAACCTATGTGCCCTGCGCAAGAAGGACGGCGGCATTCGTCCCATTGCCGTCGGATGCACCTACAGGTGTATGGCAGCCAAAATTTGCTGTAAGTTATAATTATAGTGAATTACTAACACAGAAATTTCAGCCCCTACAGCTTGGCTTTGGATCCAGAGGGGGCTGCGAGGCTGCCGTACATGCCTTTTCAACGTTTTTAAATTCTGATAAGAGTGAGGTCATCCTCAGGGTTGACGTTAATAACGCCTTTAATTCCGTTAACAGGGACACGTTGTTGGCTGAAGTAAAAAAAAAATAATTACCGGAAATTTACGGCTTTTTGTGGCAATGCTACAGGTACCCTTCAAAATTATTATACAAAGACAACGTTTTGGAATCTGCAGTTGGCTGCCAACAAGGTGACCCTCTCGGACCAGTCATTTTCAGCTTGGCTATCCATCCCATCACCCAAAAACTAAATTTAAAATTTAACGTCTGGTATTTAGATGATGGACGTGGACACAGTTTTGAAAGATTTCGAATTCCTGAAGAAACATTTCCAATCTATCGGCCTTGACCTCAACCACTCCAAATGTGATTTTTTTCTAAATGACAATACCGACAGACAAATGACTACAGAAATTCAACTCAATAGCCTCAGATATCAAAATTTTAGACAAGAGTTCACTTCACCTCCTAGGTTCAACGATATTGGAAGACAGTTTTTCTTCATTCATTGACGACAAAAATAATCTTTTTAACGATATTTCGGAAACACTTAGCAAAATTAATTTACATTCGGCTTTTACCCTCATTAGATTTTGTTGTTTTGGGCCAAATTTTATGTATTTTCTCCGCTCTTCACCTTTATGGAAGCAGTCACATCTTTTGGACAAAATCGATCAAATCATTCAAGACACACTGACATATATCTTAAATGTGGCTCTGGACGACCGAGCGAGGCTGCAAGCCTTCAGAAGTGGTTCCGCCGGTGGCCTCGACAGCCTGACTCCTCAGCATTTAAAGGACCTCTTAAGTCCAGGCGCCGGGGAAGCTGGTGAGTCGCTTTAGAAAGAGCTGTCGGCACTCGTCACTTTAATGCTGTCCGGCGGTGTGAACGATGCTGTCGTCAATATCTTGTACGGGGCCTACCTATGTGCCCTGTGCAAGAAGGACGGCGGCATTCGTCCCATTGCCGTCGGATGCACCTACAGGTGTATGGCAGCCAAAATTTGCTGTAAGTTATATAGTGAATTACTAACACAGAAATTTCAGCCCCTACAGCTTGGCTTTGGATCCAGAGGGGGCTGCGAGGCTGCCGTACATGCCTTTTCAACGTTGTTAAATTCTGATAAGAGTGAGGTCATCCTCAGGGTTGACGTTAATAACGCCTTTAATTCCGTTAACAGGGACACCTTGTTGGCTGAAGTAAAAAAATAATTACCGGGAATTTACGGCTTTTTGTGGCAATGCTACAGGTACCCTTCGGGGTGTATGGGGTCCGTTGCCATCTTAAAGACCCAAGCCAACCTCACCTCCTAGCGGTGCACCCTGCTGTCCAACGGACGAGGCTCTGGCGAACCTGGTTTCCCTCTTGTAGGGTTGTGGGGGTCAGACGGCTGGTCGCCCCACGTAAAACCAACTTCAGTCATATATGTATGGAGAGAAACAAGTTAGGTAAGGGTACTCGGTCTAGGGCGTCGCCGCATAACGACGCGCAGGCACATCGCCCTAAACCTGCGATAAGTGGGCTAGGGCTACCGTGTCAAGTACGGGCACGGCTAAAGAGGATAGTACCCAAGAAGAAGTTCCGCTTTGCCACCTGGAACATTGGCTCCCTAACCGGACGTTGCCAAGAACTCGCAGACGTACTTGCGAAGCGTCGGGTCCAGTGCGCCTTCCTTCAGGAGACGCGCTGGAAGGGAAATAAGTCACGTGACATCGGGCAGGGGTACCGGCTAGTGTACACCGGATCACCAGCGGGTAGGAGCGGAGTGGCCGTGGTGCTGTCTAAGGACCTTCAGGATGAACTCCTTGAAGTAGACCGATGCAGCGACCGGTTGATGCGAGTTAGGGTGCTGTTCGAAGGGTCGGTAACGAACCTAATCAGCGCCTATGCTCCTCAGACTGGTTGCTGTGAGTCTGAAAAGGAGGCCTTCTGGGATGAGTTCGAGGACGTATTACGCGCTATCCCGAATTCCGAAGGTGTTTTGGTTGGGGGGGATCTCAACGGTCACGTAGGTCAGTTTGCTGGAGAGTATGGACGTGTTCACGGTGGTTTTGGTTATGGCCAGCTAAACGCAGAGGGAGTCAATATACTTAGCACCTGCGCTGTGTCTGACCTAGCCATCGCGAACACATTCTTTCAGAAGAAGCCCCAGCATCTTATTACGTACCGTAGTGGTGCCTACTCAACCCAAATAGATTACCTGCTGGTGCGACGGTGCCACATTGGCAAGGTTACCAACTGCAAAGTCATCCCAGGCGAAAGCCTAACGGCTCAACACCGCCTCCTTGTCCTGGACTTTGCGGTTGTACCGAAGAAGAGAGTGACCGAGAAACGCAAACCCCGCACTAAGTGGTGGTTGCTTGATGGTCCTAGGCAGTCGGACTTCATCGCGGAGGTCGAGCATCTCAAGATCAGTGCTCCGCATGAGTCCGCTCAAGAGATCTGGAGTAGGATCCATTCAGCAATCACCGGTGCGGGTAAGCGCGTCCTTGGCACTTCTCGTGGTGGCCGCACCATAGGAAAGGAGACGTGGTGGTGGGATGACGGGGTGCAGGAGGCGACTCGGAAGAAGAAGGTTTTATTTAAACAGTGGCAAGGGTCCAACTCTCCGGATGACGGAGAGGCATATGGAGCGGCTAAGCGCGCTTGCAAAAAAGCTGTAGCCAGAGCCCGCAGCAAAAGTCTGGCGCCCTTATACGACAAGCTGGAAACTGCGGAGGGGCAAAAGCTTATTTTTAAGCTGGCGCGTGGCCGGGAGAAAGCTACACGGGACATTAGCAAATGTCTTTGTGTAAGGGACGCCCAGGGTAAGCTGCTCTACGATGCCCCCTCTGTTAAGGAGAGATGGTGTACATACTTCGCGGAGCTGTCTAACAAACAGCATCCCCATAACCTTCCTCCGGAACCGCCTCCTAACCTTGGGCTTATTTCCCCTATTTCCCCCGACGAAACCCGCATTGCTCTTCGCCACATGAAGAACCGGAAAGCGGTCGGGCCTGACAATGTGCCAATTGAAGTGTGGAAGGCGATGGGCCCACATGGTGTGGACCTTCTGACGGATCTTTTTAACCGCATCCTGATCACCAAGGAAATGCCGAACCAGTGGCGATTTAGCCTGATTATCCCTGTTTACAAAGGCAAAGGTAGCGTACAGGATTGTGGTAGCTACCGCGGTATCAAGATCATGTGCCACACCATGAAGCTCTTCGAGCGCATCATTGACACACGGCTCCGTAGCGAGTGTACTGTCTCTGAGTGTCAATATGGCTTCCGGGCGGGTAACAGCACCATGGACGCAGTGTTCGCCTTACGGAATCTGGCTGAGGCTTACAGAGAGAGAAGGAGAGCTTTGCATATGGCCTTTTTAGACCTGCAGAAGGCCTTCGACTGTATACCTCGGCAGTCCATCTGGTGGGCACTGCGCTTCAAGGGCGTTCCCGAGGCCTATATTGACATTATCAGAGACATGTACCGCGATTCCGTGTCCTCTGTCCAGACCGCTGTTGGCGAATCGAATGGCTTCCCAATATCTGTTGGCGTTCACCAAGGCTCGGCTCTTAGCCCGTTCTTGTTTAACGTAGTGCTCGATGTAGTTACGGCAAACATCCAAGATCAGCCTCCATGGCTAATGATGTATGCCGATGACATCGCCCTCGTTAATCAGAACAAAGCCCATCTTGAGCGCAAAGTCAACATTTGGAAGGACACGCTTGAAAACGGTGGTCTGAGACTAAATGTGGCGAAGACTGAGTACATGTCCTGTGGCAGCACGGATACAAACACCATCCGAATAGGTTCGGACCTGATCAGAAAGTCCGATACGTTCAGGTACCTTGGATCCGTGCTGCACGAGTCTGGCATCGTGGACGACGATGTCCAAGCACGTATTGGCGCGGCTTGGGCAAAGTGGCGGGAGGTGACGGGCGTTGTATGCGACCGCAAAATGCCTCCGAAGCTCAAGGGGCAGATATATAAATGCATCATTCGGCCTGTCCTACTGTACGGGGGCGAGTGTTGGCCAGCACTAAGCAGACACACCCAGGAGCTTCGCGTCACGGAGATGAAGATGCTGAGGTGGATGAGTGGCGTAACGCGACCCGATCGCATACGCAACTCTTACATCCGAGGTAGTCTTGGTGTCCGTGACGTGGGGGAAAAACTACAAGAGTGTCGTCTGCGTTGGTATGGCCACATCATGCGCCGCCCTATGGAGTACGTTGGTCGGAGATGCATGAATATGGCTGTTCTTGGGGCTAGGCCCCGTGGTCGCCCTCGCAAGCGCTGGCTGGACGTCGTCAAGTCCGACATGAGAGCCAATGGCCTGACTGAGAAGGATGTTGAAGATCGGGCAAAGTGGAGGAAGCTAAGTAGGAAGGCGGACCCTGGCAATAGCCGGGATTAACGCCAGGTGGAAGAAGAAGAGGAGCTACAGGTACCCTTCAAAATTATTATACAAAGACAACGTTTTGGAATCTGCAGTTGGCTGCCAACAAGGTGACCCTCTCGGACCAGTCATTTTCAGCTTGGCTATCCATCCCATCATCCAAAAACTAAATTCAAAATTTAACGTCTGGTATTTAGATGATGGACGTGGACACAGTTTTGAAAGGTTTCGAATTCCTGAAGAAACAGTTCCAATCTATCGGCCTTGACCTCAACCACTCCAAATGTGATTTTTTTCTAAATGACGATACCGACAGACAAATGACTACAGAAATTCAACTCCATAGCCTCAGATATCAAAATTTTAGACAAGAGTTCACTTCACCTCCTAGGTTCACCGATATTGGAAGACAGTTTTTCTTCATTCATTGACGACAAAATTAATCTTTTTAACGATATTTCGGAAACACTTAGCAAAATTAATTTACATTCGGCTTTTACCCTCATTAGATTTTGTTGTTTTGGGCCAAATTTTATGTATTTTCTCCGTTCTTCACCTTTATGGAAGCAGTCACATCTTTTGGACAAAATCGATCAAATCATTCAAGACACACTGAAAAAATGAAATGAGAAATGTGGCTCTGGACGACCGAGCGAGGCTGCAAGCCACATTACCAATTCGCTTTTGTGGGCTCGGCATCCGCAAAATTTCTTGTGTAAGCCTAGCGGCGTTCCTGTCTTCGGTCAACAGCACTGAAAAGTTAACCAAAAGGATATTGACTCCATCATTGGTTAACTGTGAAGTGCCTTGCTTGACCGAAGCAGTGAACGCCTGGAAAGTGGCTTGCCCGAATACGGCGTTACCCGATAACCCATTCTCCCAAAGACAATGGGACGAGCCGCTCTGCAAATTGGTACGGAATAACCTCATAAATATGACCACCAATACTGCGGAGCATGCCCGCCTGCTGGCTGTGGGTGAATGGGAGTCGGGTCTTTGGCTACAGGCACTACCGTCACCCAACATAGGTACTATGCTGAGTGACAGTACTTTCCGGATTGCTACGTGCGTCTGGGTGCTCCTAGCGGAGCTCCACATCGGTGCCGTAAACATCATAAAAATCGAGGGAAACCCTCAAATTTTATAAGCACATACACTGTTTTTCATAAACTTTCTAACGCAATTCAGATATTTGTGCCTGGTAATCATCATCTTATGTTGTTGAGCTGATGATGGAAGGTATAAGTCAGGATCTGATGATGGGATCCCATGAAAAGTGGTTGTTCAGCGATATTTACGCCAATTAATAACCGATTTGGATGATTATTTTTTGTTTGGAAGCATATTTTCTCGGACTGGTCCCATTTAAATTTGGTGAAGATCTGATGAAGAACTTTGGAGGTAGGCAACGGAACTCTTCAATAAATTATAGCAAATGGATCGGGATTTCTGAAATCGCATGTCTGTTGATTGTTTACACCAGTTCATAACATAACATCACGCCGGCACGCTGTGTTTGTGGTTTCACTTTTTAGTGGTACCTGCGTTCCACTAAAAAGTGAAAAACTAAATTTTTTCTAGACGTGTAAAAGTGTATAATGTTTTTTCAAAATATATATCATTTATCATTGGGCATCGCATCTCAGGTTGGGGGCCAGGCCCCCCCTAGAAAAAATCTCTAGATACGCCAATGGCGAGAGGAAATGAATGGTGCGCACCCCGGTACGTAAACTGACGTCAGCTATTCTATTCTATAAGCACCTAACCATTTCGATATCGAGCTTCACCTGAGAGACAAACTTCACAAAGTGAACTTTATTGCACACAACATAAAGAAACACACAAAAATCAAAAACAAAAATCTTACGTTTGACGTAATTTGATACTCACCTCGGATTCCGCTGTCGAGACACGAAAATTTTCTTACAGAATAGGGGTACAGGTTTGGGTGTCTTTTAGATATGATTGAACTCTGTGTTACAGTAGCCAGTATGCAAGTATTTTCGAGCTCGCTACGTTCGCTCTTGCATTCTACTCTACAATGTCTAGGCTCTTGAGGTTCCAACTTAACCAAGGTGGGGTGAATTGGCAAAAGAAAATTATAAAATTATATATAGGTAGGTATCCGAGATGGGATTGGCGCCCCATCGCGGATACCTACTTTATATTTTTTTTGCTAATGCCAATTATATCGTACGATGTTGTTGTTTTAATACTCCTCTAATGTACTGGTACGCAATGTGCAGTTAGTTTGCGCTTTGTAGGAAAAGTTTACCAAACATCGACGGGGCGGACGGAATTGTCAACACTACGGACAGACAGCGAGACAGTTTGCCAATACCAACGCTGGTACACAAGTTGCAACTCTGTGTGACACTGGCTGTCACATACAGACGCGCCGTTATGGTTTTGGGGGTTTTGGTTAGTAATTAATTTGCATAACTTGACGGTTGACGGCAATTAATTACATAAGAAGACTTTTGGAAGCTGGCCATACCTAACTGAATCTAGCACGTTTGAAAACGTAACACAGATTATGATTATGACGTGATTGAGATGGGTCCATTGACGAAGGTAGGGATACTAATTTGAATATTATCTATCAGATTACCTACTCATTAAACCCCTACCTGAAGTTCGTTGTGGTTAAGAGTTCAAGCAAATATTCCGGGTTCAATACTGGGATGAAACAAAATGATGTTTTGTATGTTTTATTTTTACTGTCTAGTTTGTCTATGGTCGCAGTACTTGCAACTACAGGTGGGTTGAAACAGATAAAATTAGAATCCTGTTTCAGTTCCAAGAAGAAAACAGATCCAAAATCCTGTTCCAAAACAACAGCCTGTTCCACTGCTGGAACAAAAGACTCATTGATTGCAACAGATTCAGAAATAGTACCAACGTCCATTCAGTAGGTAGATGCTACTGAAATAAAAACCACCCTTCAGCGCATTTAAAGGCTGTTTTTATTAATATTTTATTTTCACAAGAGATATTTTAAAATTAAAGTAACATAATAGGGAAGATGCAGATTTAATAATTATCAATATTTTGTGTAAATTTAAACTGTCTGTTTAAAAACGCAAATTTCGCAATAAATTTAAGCGTTTTCATTTTTTATTTATGTGGCGGTCTATTCTAGACGGATTTCTTTAAAAACAGAAATAGAAACATTGCATGTTCCCTATTATATATTTTTTTTCGATATTTTGTTCAAAGTTCATTAATTTTATGTGTATCCGAAAAGGTCAGGAACAGTGACAGGCAGGGAACAGGTTCTATCTCTTTCTATTACAATAAACCAGAGGAACAAAGAGCTTGTTCCAAAGAACATATGTTATCTCTTCCTATAATAATAAGTCAGAAGAGAAAGGAGCATGTTTCATTTCAAACTGTTGCAGGTCGTTTTCGTATGTATCTCTCGAAGTTACGGCTACTACGGTTGTTTGTAGAACAGGCGAAACAGGTAGGAGCTGTTATTTTGGTTTTGAGATACCTGTTTCATGTTGTTACTACCTAAATACCTGATCTTTTAACTGTTTCGGTAAGTACGCCTCACTCCTACTCGCAACCGCTTTGATTCCCGGATCGGACTAAGGACCTATTATTGAGTTCTTCCATTTGCAATTTCTTTGTAGCAGCACGGAGGTCGGATTTTTGCCCGCAGTTAGGTAGGTACCCGTAGTAATAGGCTCGCCCCTTTTTACGAGGACTACAACATAACGAAATGTGGATGTAGATACACTAGGTATTTACTAGCTTAAAGTTCTATCAGACACATGAGAAAGTCGTATGATTCAAGGTTGTTTCTTTTTTTGCATGTGAATGTGTTGTTCTACCGTTTAAAGAGAGGAACATCAAAATAAAGAGTACCTACCTACCTTCTATTCTATTACGGAAAAAGTACTGGAACCAGTGCAAAGGAACTATTGCTATGAGACAGTAGACTAAGTATTACTCATAATAATACTTAGTCTACTGTCTCATAGCAACTGGTACTGCTGGCTAATTCATACAATTATTAAGTATGTTAATAATACATAAATCATTGTTATCCTCGATCCTGAACTTATTTAGGTAGGAAAGTCATCAAATGGTAGGGAAGTAGATACTTGACATATTGAGTGTGTAACGTTAAAAAATGAGCTTGAACATGATGGTAAATGGGATGTCGTTAACTTCGAATTCTCCCGCTGAGTGTCACATACAGGGGTAGCTACGTGACTGACATTCTATCGTGGCTCGTGGAGTCGTGAAATATCTGAAACAGTTTAGGTAACTACTATCAAGGGATCTGAACTCGTTAACCATAGTGATTCAAGTAGTTAATGAGTTTTGTTGCCAGGCGTTTGTAGTTAGAAGCTATTATAGTTTTTATTGATCGCAGCCCAGGTGATTCGAGAGCGAGGAGCTCGTGGCTAAATAATAACAGCCGCACAGGTCGATCTTCAAGGTTAAGCAACGCTTGCCAAGGTTGGTCTGTGGATGGGTGACCATCTTAACATAGCGAGTTTCTTCCGTGCCTCGGAAAGCACGTTAAGCCGTTGGTCCCGGCTGTCATTTGTAGATCTTTGGCAGTCGTTACGGATAGTCAGAAGCCAGTAAATCTGACTCCAATCTTGCCATGAAGTACCGTGTTACCCAGTTACTGGGTTGTGGAGGTCTGGTAGGCAGCCGCTTCACGTAAAACACTGGTATTCAGCTAAGTCCGGTTTGACTGGAAGCCGACCCCAATATAGTTGGGAAAAGGCTAGGCAGATGGTGGCAGCCGAGGTGATTCGAGAGCAAAATCCGTTGATTCCGATGGAGCTATACAGGACGAATAAGACGAAAAACGTATTACCTACCTGGGAGTCTTTAAGTCAAGAGTGAATAGGTTATTTTTAGGCAAGCGTGCTCCATCTTCGACCACATCATCGCTTCGTGCCTATCTACAGTACAAAAAAAAAAACCTATCGCTTTTTCATGATGGCTTAAGGTGTCATGGTAGGGAGGCTGAACATGGATGTTGCTCCTCTATTCTACAGCACAAGCTTAGGAAAATTAAGACATTTTACAGGCACGAGTTGTGAGCTCACTCTCCATTGGTCGGTTTGGCGCTTCACGTTATTGGTTCGTTAGTCAATGCTCATCGATTATTGGGCTTGCAAGTTTCTTTCGCCCACCGTACATTGGCGGGACAACTATACCCTGCTGTATTCAGCTGTGTACGACTTGTGCCGGCTAACATGTTGACTGAAATTCAATAGTTCAGGAAGTGTCATTTGGGTAATGTGTTGTAATGTTACAACAACTCATTTTCCTTACCAGTGTGGGCAGAATATTAATAAACCTACGTTGTTGTAATGTTTGTAGATATATGTATAGGTAGCCTTTTCATTTAGGTTAGGTCATAAAATTAGAAATGAGATTTGGAGATAGCAAGGGTTTCCTGTAATACGCTTGTCCACTGAAAAAGTCTAATTGTAGTCCGTCAGATTATAAAAAAACATTTGACCCGTTTTTTTTCTTTTGTTACGTAAATCTAAATTGACAAAGATACGACGCTTTTAAAATTCTCATTGCGTTTTGACGTCAATAAAACGCATCAACTCTCGAGTTTTGATGGGTGACAAGCAATACGTGTCCATTATTTATTTTTTTCAATACTCTAATACAATACTGACGGACTAAATAGATTTGCAATTCATTGATGGTGGAAACAGCCTACCACCCCACCTACCACCCCAGCTACCTGCCTATTTTTCTTAACAAAATTGAAAATAAGTGGTACTACTACTTATGTTTTTTTTTTTTACTAAAGATAGGCTCGCGTTTGACCACTATCTCACCTGATGGTAAGCGATGATGTGGTCGAAGATGGAGCACGCTTGCCTAGAAATAACCTATTCACTTTTGACTTAAAGACTCCCAGGTTGTAGCTATCAGGAACCACAGACTCCGGCAGGGAATTCCACTCTTTAGCTGTACGCATTATGAATGTGTTGGGATATCCACCGTGTACCGATGGCGCATCGCCGTTCGTCTTGTGATCCGATGATGGAACGGGCTTGTCGGAATTAAATTATGCAATTCCGTCGCACATTCCCCAAAATGCAACCAGTAAAAAACCGACAGGCTAGCAACTCGTCGTCGATATTCAAGACTTTGGAGCTTCGTCGCGACGAGCTTCTCATCGCCGATGATCCTCTTGGCTCGTTTCTCAATTGACTCAAGGGCATCAAGTTGGTATCTGGCAGATCCATCCTAAAGATGAGAGCAGTATTCCATAAACGATTGAACTTGCGCTTGATAGAGTTTAAGCAGCTGTTTCGGCGTGAAGTATCGTCTCACCTTTGCTAGAATCCCCAACTTCTTTGCAGCCACTTGAGCTTTTTTTTTTAAAAGCAGGAGGTGATTTCTTCTTTACCTTAGGGGATCGTTTAACACTGAATAACCTGAATGCCTCACCAGACACATCGTCGACTACATCATCGCGTATCATCAGGTGAGATAGTGGCCAAACGCGAGCCTATCGTTTCTCATATTTAAAAAGGCGCCAAAGATACTCAATTTCTTTATTTACTAATGACTCATAATCAGCTCACAGCAGTCCAAAGCTGCGGTCCTACGGCCGTTTGAAGACAGGCTTCATCGGATGTGATGATTCCCACGGCCTGCCGCTCTGGCCTGACGCGATCTAGCCTGCAAAAAGGCAGGCTGTGGGACCGCAGCATAAGGCTGGACATACACTACCCCAATCGCTGGCCATTTATTGGCATCTCTCGTTCATTCAACCCTGCGAAGTTCGGCACTCTACTTAGCCTGAGGGTGTTCCTTCTATTTTACGTATACCGATTCGCGGTATCCATTGAAGAACACCTCTACAGTACATTTGGAACCGTGACCACGTATAGAGTTATGTGGAACGGGGTGTATATATCTGCAAACCTCCGTTGGCAAGGGATGATCCTACAACCGGGTAGGTATTGTGTCTGGTGGGCAAATGCCTCTTGGTTGTTGCAGGACGCGCGGAGAACTATGATACTGCGATGTAGGATTTGTGTGACGTCATGTTATTTTGCAGTATCATGTCATGTGGACATGTAAATATAGATACATACGCTACATACCTAAGCATTGACAAATATATTATTTCTTTACAATGTTTTAGGTTTGAATCTGAGCAATTCTAAAATTCTACCATACACAAGACGTTTAGCATCTTTTGCCCATAAATAGTCGATATGGTTAAACTTCTTGAAAGGAACATGATAATAATCTATAACATTGCGTAACTTGCTTTTTAAAGTGTTAACGTCTTCTACATCAGAAAACCAATCGTTGTCACTATAGAATAGCGCAACAGGAGCTGTAATGTTTTCAACTGCATATTTCGGTGGCTTACGGGATCTATATACTTCTTTATTCTTGTCTTCGCCATAATCATATCTTTTAAATGATCGGGACATCATATTTTGTAAATAATGTGTAAACTGATGGCTGGAAGCCCCGGAGGGCATGTGCCCAAAAATCACGGGTAACTGCTCCTTATTGAATTGTTCGTAATCAAATCCACAAAGGCAGAATAAAATAGTGATGCACACCACACCGTTACCTAATTCACACAAAGGGGTTTTAGAATATAAATGTTTGATAGGCTTTGGCAATATTTCTGACATTTGGAACAATTTCACAAGTGCCATATCGTAGTAATTAAATGGAGCTGCCATCCTGGCTAGTGGACTCTTGATATGTTCCGTAAAAGCTACAGGCGCTAGTGCGATCATTATGGTAATTTTATCATTATAATCCGGTTTCTCTGAGCACATGACAAAGAAAACTGTAGTACCCTGAGAATGTCCAATGTACGCTAATTTTTCTTTACTAGTAACGTTAAGCACGTAGTCGATCATAGCTGGCAAATCAAAGCGTCCGATTTCATCATAACTGAAATTCCAGAATTGTTCAGTGTCTGGTAACATAGTCTTGTGCTGCCTCGAGTGTTTATTTCCTCGAGCGTTTCCCATCCAGACGTCGTAACCTGCGGTTGCTAGCAGATAAGCCAAGCTGTCGCCGGGTCCAGCGGTTACCCAATCATCAGCACTCATTAATAGCCCATGCATCAGCAGAACGGCAGGGCCTTTTCTCTCGATCCTGAACATGGTAAGCATGTAACCATCATCTGTCTCCACACGATGTTCTTGCACAGGGTAGCCATATTTAGCTATCAACTGTGTTAAATTAAAATCCGCATCTTCATTATAAGGTAGTTTAGGACCACTTAAAATATCTATGACTGCTATTAATTCCTTTAGGATAGCTGACACATCGATTCCTAAATTGCGTAACACTATCTCATTAGTAATGCAATAAGTGCAGTTTATAATGTTTATCAAAATTATAAAACTACAAAATACTTCTTTCATGATAAGGCTTCCTGTTAAAAACTGAAAAGTTGCAATACTACAAATTCGTTTCAAAAATCAATAAGCCAGACTTTGCAAACCTTTGACATAACTCGTCAATAACGTTAATTAAATATCCCTAGTAGGTAGGTACTTTGCTAAATCTCATTAAAAATGCGAGGCTGAGAGGTTTTGTAAAAGTATCTTAATAAAAACTTATCTAATACAAATAACCGGTTTCTTTAAACCCAAACAAACAAAAAAACATAAACATTTACAAAACAAAAAAACATTAAAAAAACATAAGCAAACAACAAAAAGAAAACTTAAAGAAACAAAAAAAAAAATATAAATCAATCTTTTTTCCAATAAACATTTTTCTTTCTTTGGTTGACTGTTAGGTACATTATGAGACATCAAGTCTGTTAAGACGCAAAGACGTCAATAAAGGTACCTAATTTATGTATTCAGTTCAGCCGTACTTTACATTGATTATGGTGATTACTTGTTATCATTCAAAATTTTACGAAGCCGCGATACCTATTTTATGTGCGCTTACATGAAGATGTTGTACCTCTGGAAATGAGCGTCACGAATCAAAACACAAAATTAAAGTAAGTAGCTACATTATTACCGTAACTTTATAATGAAATACCACGTTATTATAAATGTTGCTATAATTGATAAAGCGGAATGCAATTCACAAACACGAGTCCTTTTGTGCCAAAGCAAAGAGGAAAATGTCAAACAAAAAAGTGTAATTAAATTTAAGGAAAAAACAGTGACAGTAATTTGTATTGTCCGCATCGTGCTTTGACTGCTGATGAGGCAGCCATGCATAAGATCATTTGACACATTAAAAAAGTCAAAATCGGGTAAATGTTTTGTCCAAATTTTGTCTGAAAAAGGTACTTTCAGAAACAAATATTTTTAAACAGCCTGTAACCTGTAAACTGTAACCTGTAACCTATAAAAACTGTAACCTGTAACCTATAGACAGCGGATATCACACAGTAGGCCTCTTCCGTGCCCCTACAATACATGTAGGTATGTAGGGTAGGTTCATAGTCTGATGGGGAAAACATTTGTATCCGGTTATCATTGAATAGATCAAACAAAAAGTCTGGTAATTCTGTCGGATAGATTAAAATGAAAATAGAAAGCAACCTGCCAGATTTATATGGTCGTAGGATACAATTTCAAGAGTGACAATGCGCTATTCAGACTGTGCGGCCGGGGCGAGTTACCCAATTTGGCTTTGCCCGATTTGCTGGAAAATGGCAGGGTCGGCAGTTTGCACGAGCATCTCTATAGATTAGAAAGAGACAAATGTGGAAAACAAAAACCATTATTATTTTTAAAGCTTGTTGACAAATAAGTTTCATAATATAAGCTAGTTTTTAATGTATTATCTACTACATAATTCAACTATACCTATAATTGTGAACTGTACTTGCACCATCAATATGACACGGTGCCAATGATAGAGCTGTACCTATCTACAATTTGCTCAGTACTGGTCGGATAAATTTTATTTTAGTCAATCGACACGAGCAGAAGACCTTACATTTTGTGACACTATTAATGCTGTATGTAAAAGCCTGTAGCTACAGAAAACGTACATCGCTACATAAAGCTTTTAGGTACCAAATTTATTTATTTTAGTGGTGTTGTGAAAAGCAATTAATTATAAATAGAAACCAAGCGTAAAAAAACCTTTAGGGTTCCTTCTCTTAATTATGAAATGAACGAGATAAACGTGGGATGGAATGGTATAAAGGTATAATTTCATCATAGGTAGGTTCCGGCCATTGTGCGATGGGTACTTCAGTAGATAGGTACAATATAATTGCTTGCTTGCTTTTATAATTGAAGAGAAATTATACAGGTGAATCGTTTCGGTTTTATCACAATCCTAACTTATCCAGTTGTACTCATTATTATCCTTTTACCCGGTTTGAAGATGAACTCCCTGAAAATAGTCCAGCCGGCGCCCATGGGTACCTACATAGTTGTAGCGGCCTAAAGGCCGCCACAAGAAAAACCAACGGATCAAATCTACATCACAACAAAAAGAACCGCAACGCCATCTATCTAACTAGCAGCGAACTAAAATCCTGCATCGCGCCAGCAAAGTTTACCGTGCGATTTGAACATATACATCAACCCAAATATGAACTATCGGGGCAGTATCCCGCCAGGCATAACGACAACTGTCTGGTAGGAGGATCCTACCTTTTTCAACGGGGATTTGCGGGACTTTACTCTCTGTTCCGCCTACCTCTAAACTGGTGACCCTCGGTAAAGAACGTCAGCGCAGCCTTCGTGCTACCACCTCATGACGTCATCATCATCACTTCCTCATCGTGACCTCAAGCTCTTGAGCAACGAGTCATACAGCCAGCAAATTTCTGGTCAGCATCCTCAGCCTCTACCTTCAACCTCATCAGCGACCTTGGCAAGCATGAAGAGCTATGAAAAACCTCTCCTGGTCGACACCAGCAGTCACGTCACTACGTCTCACCGCTCCGACTCACTGAAGCCAGCAGCAGCAACACTCCGACTCACTGGAGTCTGCAGCATCATCCCGACTCACTGGGGCACCGCAGACAGTTTCAACTCACTGCGGACTCTGCGACTTCCGGTTCCAACTCACTGGAACCAACCTTCCACTGGCCTGGCAAGCATCTCAAGATACATGGACGAATTTTCCACTATCGACCTCCGGTCTCCGGAGGGGAGTGATGTAGCGGCATCAAGGCCGCCACAAGAAAAACCAACGGAGCAAATCTACAAACCAACAAAAAGAACTGCAACGCCATCTATCTAACTAGCAAATAAAATACTGCATCGCGCAAGCAAAGTTTACCGTGCGATTATATCAGTTCGAATATTAACTATCGGGGCAGTAGTCTGCCAGGCATAACAACAACTGTCTGGTAGGAGGATCCTCCCTTTTCAACGGGGATTTGCGGGACTTTACTCTCTGTTCCGCCTACCTCCAAATAGTATCCTACGAAATGAGTAGAACCCAGTTAGCATAAATAGAAAGAAGAATAAAAATTAAAATAAATTAAACTTTATTTCAGACCATACAGTCCATACATTTAGTATTGGTGTTAGTAACAATGAGGCTTACTTAAGTAAGCTAGAATTGTTAGTTAATATAAAGCATTTATTTATTTAAGTAAACCTATGCCTGTCCCCACCCAGTGTCCCTGAAAGGGACAGTCCGTTCTGGCAGCTATAATTTTCCATCATTTTTTGTAATTTTTATAGAATAAATTACCTACGTAAAAACAAAATCTTCAAGAAACTTTAAGTAGGTAAGAGAATCTTAAAATCGAACTCGATGCAAAAGTTTGCAATGTGAAAACAAGGTTAGTTTGGTCTCATTTCACGACGGCAAGCGAAGACGCCGCCGGAGCTCGAAGGTGAAACACATTTACCTATCTAGGCGGAAACTTAGCTCGCTTTTGACTTCAAAGTAGATTCACCCAAAAGTAGGTCGTAAGGCAGAGATTCCGTTCGGGAAACTGAATTAGGTGCATTCAAATTTTTACGCGAAGGGAATACGTCGTTGATTCTGTTTTCATATCTATACTTATACCTATTACAAACGCGAAAGTGACTGTCTGCTTTTTATGGTTTCACGCCTTAACCGCGGCACCAATTTTTGATGATAGATTGGACTTTGGAGATGGCCATATCCTTGAAGTAATTTACGGTTTTGAAGCGGGGTTTACAACGCTGGCTGAAAATACTTTATAGTACCTAATTATCTCATATCTTTTGCGTCTGTCTGTCTAGGACACAAATTGAAGTGGGTACTCAAAAACATTGTTAATGCTTTTCCTGTAATTGTTATTGTAATCAATGAAAAGTCATTGATCAACAAGTTCTTTGATGAAAGTATCAAAGATCTTTTCGAGTCATTCATTACCTACTATTGTTAATTAAAGTAGTTATGCTCACAGACTCTTAGATGTGTTCTATGTTAAAAAACATCCAAAATCGCTCAGCCTTTTTTCTATGAAAATCAAATGCAAACCGTAGGCATCTGTTTCGGTTATCTTCAAAAGAAAAATGACTAAAATCTCGTTAACTCAACTGACCGATGTTGGACACACTTCAACGTCCCCTGATAGATTACTGCCTCAGTTGATGGATCCCTGGTCCCTTGTGAGCGAGCGAGCTGCCAACCGTGGGCCATTGTGTAGAGAGCCATTAATTACCTGCACGGGAACTACAAACTGTTGATTATGGATTGGTGAAACAAAGTTTTATTGGTGATTAATGATTCTTTTTCTCTAGAGAAGCGGCCTTTAATCCACAACGGAACAATTAAAAGTTGTCATTCACAATATTTGCTATTTCACAAGTTTAAAAGTTATCGTTGAATAACAGACGTGTTGCAGTAATTTCTGGATTTTATCTCATGGGTTATGGGGCAAGAAAAAAACTTGTAATTTGTTTGATAGCTTAATGACTATTTTAGGTAGGTTTACGTGATTAGCTGGTTGTCAAAACAACTTATCGGAGAATATGGTGAATGACGGGGCATAGTTAATTTGTCTCATTTTAATGCCTATCGCCTCGTATAAAACTAGATATTTATTTTGGTTTCTGAATTACCTAAGAATTTGAATTCGAGTATTTGCCAAACTTTAGTCTTAAAACTTTGGCATTCAACATTGTGTTTGATACGTTCTATTCCATATTCTGTAACCGGCTCTCACGTACCGTTAATACCCCGTAAATATATTCCAATTCTTTACTCCACCTCGAAAAATCTAAGTGTAAGTAATAGCTTGCTTATTATTGTCATTAATCGAGAGTACCTTTTCGTTGTCGAGGCGACTGAGTCGAGTGGAGGTTGGGCCCAAGATACGGTTCTAAAGAAAAGTTTTACGTAAGAGTTTGTAAGTGAGGATGAGGCGAAATCCGTGAAACTTAATATCCCTCGCGCCACTTGACACCGCTCAATTAAGCTGAGTGCTTGCTCTATGACAGTTAATACTCCTGGGTCGAACACTGAAGAAGATTAATAGTCGTTCGTAATATGAATGTTTTATATTCTGAACTGTAACATCTAGCTCCAGATTACCGGTTGGCGATAGTACTTTCTTAGTTAATGATGGAAATTTTAGAGCCTGACCTGCCGTAAGATCTGTTTATTCTGTACATAGATGAACATTATATGAAGTAAGCTGTTAACCCTTATTACAGGATTAATAACTGCTAACTTTAATCTCAATTCACCTTATATATGGTTAGAACTAGAACTATTTTGGTGTACAATAAAGTATATTCTATCTTAAAATCCTTACAGCGTGATTGACGCAAAGATTATCTAAACAAGAAGCAATACTAAATAGAATAGAAAACATTTTTTATTCGGAACAAACATACAGCATCAAAGGCAAAGTAACAGAAATAATGGAAGGTACAGAATTGCGCTGAGCGTGCCCATACCAAAAGGGTTACCGACCATCTCCACTTTATACTCCTGGGTCGAACACTGAAGAAGATTAATATCGTTCGTAATATGAATGTTTTTATATTCTGACCTGTAGCATCTAGCTCCAGATTACCGGTTGGCGATAGTTCTATCTTAGTTAATGATCAGGAGTATGAAGTCCATTTGCTGGGCGTCAGACACTCACCGCCAGCGCTGGTTTTCAGTTGGCACCCTTCAGTGACAAATCTTGGAACTATATCAATATTTTAACAGGTTCTAAAATCACACCAAACCTCGTTTTTTGAGCGGTAATGCTCTATCGAACATTTCGAAAGTTTGTAATATATACCCAACCAACCTAAATAATTATTATGTATCCTTTACGGCTGAAGAAGATTAAGAAGATAGGTATGCAAATATCACACATAGCTAAGGTATCATGAATGAATATCTACGCTTTATGGCAAGTAACAGCACAGTATTAATCAATTTAGTATAGGTACAATGTAGAGTTATAGCAAGTAAATAGCAAGTATCGAGTTCCTATAAACCGAAAGAAAATGCACCAAGGAAAATGGAAAATGTGCTCATAAGACGCTCGTTTTGACTGCAAGATGTTGCAATTTTCTAAGAAATTCTTGCAAGTAGGTAAGTCGACAATGTAGCATATTGAACCCGTAGCATCGATTCTCGATAAATATTTCAACCCAGTTTCTTCAAAGTTTGTATGAATTTTCCGAGAAGAGATGAATGTTGTGTAACTGTTTCATATTGCAGTTCCAAGTCATATACAGTCAAACACATATGCTCGTTTACTAAATTGTTTAACAGTGCTCGAACTTCTTTACTATTTGGAGTTTGGAAACAAAGAAAAATTCGAGCAAGAAAACTAGACTTTATCCGACTTAGTAGTTTTTATTTAACGCCAGCAGTGTCCTAGTTGCCGGTATATAGATACGCGTTTTCGTATTTTCTTTAAATAATACTAGTTTAGGTGTTGTTTTTGCTCTAGATACATTTTATGGTGTTTAAACTAAATTATATGACAAGCTGATAACTTTTTCGTTTGCTAATGAGGCGCAGTATTCCTACTCTCGTACAGTTTATCTATATTGTTTTCAAAACTATAATTAGCAAGACATAATTTTGTAGCAAATTAAAGTAGGTACTTTAGCTGGCCGGGAAATTAATGCGGAAGGTAAAACACCCGCAAAAGCCTACGACTAGTTATAAGTTTCTCTTTAGAGCGTCTTCCATAGCTTGATGAGAAAATTGTCTCCATAAAGCGGGCCGGAGTTTGAAGTTGTGCCGGCTATATGGGAATTAATTTGCTCCTATAAAATGTCACCATAATTAATATGGGAGAAAAGGTTAAGACGGCTTTTCGGGAATACAGGCGCGTTGGAAATGGCTGAAGCACGCTTGCCTAGAAGTATCCTCTTCACTCTTATTTTAATGACCTTCAGGTTGCAGTTAGGAACCACAGACACCAGCGGGGAATAATTCCACTTCTTAGATGTACGCACAGTGTAAGTAGGTACTCCTAAAGCGTTAGTTGGTCTCATACAGAATTCAATATTAAAGTTAGTACCATCACGTAGTACGATGAACGTAAGTTTTATTTACATTTATGAGGGCATTGTGGGGACCAAGAAGCTTTATGTGTG
Organism: Lacanobia oleracea; assembly: GCA_950371165.1. Lineage (NCBI taxonomy): Eukaryota > Metazoa > Arthropoda > Insecta > Lepidoptera > Noctuidae > Lacanobia > Lacanobia oleracea. The sequence goes on along the minus strand of OX493392.1, from coordinate 18,664,188 downwards.
TGGAAGATAAAAGCTGGTTATTTATAGGGACCGTCCATAAAATGAAAGCCGGCGGCAAGCCGTAACAACACTTCGACATATTACGCCATTTGTTTTTTATTGTTCAGTGAGTTTATGTTACCGTTTACGTAGCAGTAAGTCTACTAGACTACTTAGGTAAGAGTTACTATGAGGGAGTCTCGGTTTCAGTATAGGTGGCTGTGCTATACTAAAAAAATAAAATAAATGTAATAACAAGTTTTGGTTATCTTGTCAAATTCAAATTCTATTGATAGTTAAACGATACCAAAAATAAAAATTGGTTAACCGTTCATTCTTGTTTACAGTTAACAGAGAATATTCAAACAGAAGCCATAATAGAAACTGTAAGCTCTACACGTATGTTTATTTATGGTAGATTTAATCGGTATCGTTAGTCGTAGATTATTAAATCCGAGTATACTACAGTCATCATTTGTCTCCATAAACGTCCTCATCTGCTCATTATATTCCAAATTAGCATTTTGATTACACGATCACAAATGATTTACTTGCTCTCCAACCACGATCTCCATACACCCACCAACCTTTCATTTTGGTAAGGTCCTGTTATGATATTTAGTAGATAAATGGAGCTATATAAATAGCGTCCAGATATTTTTAAAGCTAGTATTAAATTTTGACATAAGAAATAGAAACAGTGAACGAGATGATCAAAATAGTAACATTTGCAATAAGTGTTCTTTCCCTTAAATGCTGGGCTCATAGCTATGAAATGCGTGATCGTGAATTATTTGACATTAAGGAATTTAACAACTATCTCAAATTCACTCAAGATTCTAATCAGTTCGACCGTACGAGGATTCTAGGCGATTTACAGCAGTATAAATCCGGTCTCAATAATGAAGACGTGCATTTAAATATTTCCCAGTTAATATTTAAATATGGATACCCCGTGGAGGAACACAAAGTTAAAACAGAAGATGGATATATTGTGACAATGGTGAGGATCCCTAGTGAAGGGCCTGTCGTATTTTTAATGCACGGACTGCTAGGCTGCTCCGACGACTGGGTGACTGCGGGCACGGAGAGCGGAATGGCCTATTTACTTGCTAACGAAGGATATGACGTGTGGATGGGGAACGCTCGCGGCAACAAACACTCGAGGGCACACGAGATTAAAATACCCTCCACGTTTGAATTTTGGGACTTCAGCTGGGATGAGATCGGGCGCTACGACCTGCCGGCGATGATAGACCACGTGTTATATACGAGGAATCAGACGCAGTTGATTTACGTGGGTCATTCCCAGGGCAGCACAGCTTTCTTCGTCATGTCCTCTGAACTGCCGGCGTACAACGATAAAATATCCCTAATGGTAGCGCTATCGGCTCCCACTGCGATACCTAATATGAAAAGTCCTTTTCTCAACTTTCTAAAGATCATAACGCTTTTTCATCCGGAACTGTTGTTTTCGCTAGTAAAAGAAATGGGTTTCTATGAATTCTTGCCGAGTAATGACTTAGTGAAACACTTTAGGCCGATCGTATGCGGTACAGCAGAGCTCGCGGAAATCATCTGCGGTAATATTATGTTTCTGTTCTGTGGGTTTGATTCTGATCAGTTGAATATCACTCAGTTGCCGGTTATTTTCTCTCACCAGCCATCCGGTGCGTCTACCAAACAAGTTGAACATTATTCGCAAGCTGTGTTATCGGGTAAATTTCGAAGGTTTGACCATGGAGAAAACAAAAATTTGGAAAAGTATGGTTCTAAGATACCCCCAGAGTATCCAGTGGAGAAAATAACTACGCCAATCGTATTATTTTATAGTGACAATGATTGGCTAGTATCGTTCGACGATACGGAGGCTCTGCGCAAGAGACTACAAAATGTAGTGGAAGTGTATCAAGTGCCATATCCGCATTTTAACCATGTCGATTATTTATTTGCTAAGGACGTTAAAACATTAGTGTTTTCCAAATTGTCTTCAGTTATTAAGCAATACCATTAAGTAAACGCTTATCTGATAGGTACGTGAATGTTTTAATTTTGTGTTACTGGTACAATTAGTAAAAATGTTACTTAAACCGATGTGTTTTTGATGTTTTAGGTCACTGATGTTACCCTACCTCCCTATCATATCGTATGAAATTGAACATAAAATTCGTTTGATAAGAAAGTACGTTAAATCTAATTATGTTTGATGAATGACGCAATCTCCAAAGAGGGATTACTTGGAAATAAATATAGACATACGATCTTGATATATCTGGCGCCGGCGCGCCTCTCACGACCGCATATAAAAACCAAATTTACTCAAGGCCCCACATCTCTGTTTATATCAAGTAGAAAAGACGAAGACGGATTGCGTGCCGAGATTCACTTGGCGAAGATACGCCAGAATACGCCTGCAATTTATCACTGTCCCTATGATGGCACCGAGACATCTCTGTCTGATCCATTTCTATTAGCAGCCATATATTGACGTATATGTCTAACCCAATCAATTATATTATTCTTTGTTTTGGATCTTATGATTTACCTACTCGAAATATTTTATGTCTTGGTTTTTCTTAAATAGTTTCATTATTAACTACGTTTCTGAAACGACAAAAGGTGTTGGATTGATATTAAGGATATTATTGATATTTTTTAACTAGGCAATAGATTCCACCTTCATGTAGATAATTTATTTCGAAAAGTTTATAATTTAAACTTACATTAAGTTATTGAACAAAACTTGATGTTAAGTAAATTCGTAAAACCCGTTGGGAAAAGGCGTGAGTCGATGTTAAAATATGAATGGACTAGGTACTAAAGTTGTGTGAAATCATTAGACCTAATGGAGTAATTTAATTGATATTATCCAGATACTTCATAAATCTATATCTATACTAATATATAAAGCTGTAGAGTTTGTTTACTTGAACGCGCTAATCTCTGGAACTACTGGTCCGATTAGAAAATTCTTTCAGTGTTACATAGCCCATTTATCGAGGAAGGCTATAGGCCATCATCACGCTTAGACCAATAGAAGAGGAGCAGATGAAGTTGCGCGGGTCAACTAGTTGCTTATAAAGCTGAAGAGTTTGTTTGTTTGTTTACTTGAACGCGCTAATCTTAGGAACTACTGGTCTGATTTGAAAAAATATTTCAGTGTTAGATAGCCCATTTACCGAAGAAGGCTATATCATATGGCTATATGAATATCATCACGCTAAGACCAGTAGGAGCGGAGCAGACGAAGTTGCGCGGGTCAACAAGTCTAGATATATTCAGATAGTGTTTTATAAATATTCGAATAAAACAATGGCACAAATTGCATGCACTAGTAAAAGTGACTGCTTCCTGCACTCCTGAGTCGATTATATAGGAGTAGATATTCAATAACTATACCTAATTGCATTATAATACTTCAATAGAAGCACTTTACCGAGAACTCGTTGAAATACAATCCATAAAAGTAGGCTAAAGATAGTCGGAAATTAAATACTGAAGGGTCATTCATTGAACAGCAACTACAAAGTACCCACTGACTTGCTTGTAGGTACTTACTGCAGCATTTGTATCAGACAAAAACATTTTCCCATTTCATGAACGGAAATTGAATCGAGACAATTTCCGTTTGGATCATAATTTCTGGTAATGTGGAAGGAGACGAGTCGTTAGGTAGATGCTGTGAAGCACCTGTTTCACCGATAGATATCTACTCGTATGTACGTACCTTTATATTATAAGGACTGGTTTTTATGGACAGCTTATCAATCTCGGTTTAAAAAAAAATATACCTATGTGTTATTTTTGCTATTACTTATTGGCTTGTGTTTAAACACCGCCCAAAAAAGTACCTATTTTACTACCAAAAAAGTTCTAAAAAAAATAGATAAATGGTCACCAAATAATATTCGAGAAGTAGCGGTTGGTCACTATTCTAACCTAACCTTTTTTTTTTTTTTTTTTTTTTTTGTGGTGTGGAGTGCAATGCGGGCGGAGGCGCCCCCGCGCCTATCGCCCGCCCATCACCACCATGAGGAGGGAGAAAACGGCGTCTTCTCCGACTTCTTCTCCGCCTACGGAGCGGCGCAGCGAGAGGGTCGTCCTCCCGCGCGCGCTCTGCCGCCTCCTTTTGCGAGATGACATACTCGCAAAAAGAGGCGACAGCTGCCCAGGACCCCTCACTCTCCAGCATGGCATTCACCACGCCGGGAAGCGAGAGGTCCTGTCCGATCTCCGCTGTTAGACTGCGACGCGGCTCAGACCAAGCCGGGCACACCTCGAGGGTGTGCTGAGCCGTGTCCTCCGCCGCGCCGCAGTCGTGGCACGCCGGGGTCTCCTCCCTCCCGATCCGGTGCAGGTGCTTGCCGAAACAGCCGTGGCCTGACAACACCTGCACCAGACGGAATGAGAGAAACCCGTGGGAGCGCTCGAGCCAGTCTCGCAGGACCGGACCGAGCGCGTCCAGGGTTCGGCGGCCAAAGGTGGCGGAGGCGAGGTCCTCTGTCCAATGGACGATGATGGCGTCCCTCGCCTCCCGCCTTTTTTTTTTTTTTTTTTTTTTTTTTTTTGCTCTGGGAAAAAATGCGTTACGCATACCCTCCCGTCGGGGGAACGGGAGGGGTACGTGGGACTCCCCGGGCTGACCCGGTATACCCACTAAAACGACCCAGCGGCATTCCCGCATCGTCCGAGTGGAAGAGGACTGGGAGATCGGCGCAGCCTTAGCGTCCAGTCCTCCTCCGACGACAACCCGCCTAAAGCGGCGGGCCCCTCAAGTCCTCCCCGTTCAGGGGGAGGGCTGGGAATGACCGGCGGAGGTGGTGTGGAGTGCAATGCAGGCGGAGGCGCCCCCGCGCCTATCGCCCGCCCATCACCACCATGAGGAGGGAGAAGACGGCGTCTTCTCCGACCTCTTTCTCCGCCTACGGAGCGGCGCAGCGAGAGGGTCGTCCTCCCGCGCGCGCTCCGCCGCCTCCTTTTGCGAGATGACATCCTCGCAAAAAGAGGCGACAGCTGCCCAGGACCCCTCACTCTCCAACATGGCATTCACCACGCCGGGAAGCGAGAGGTCCTGTCCGATCTCCGCTGTTAGACTGCGACGCGGCTCAGACCAAGCCGGGCACACCTCGAGGGTGTGCTGAGCCGTGTCCTCCGCTGCGCCGCAGTCGTGGCACGCCGGGGTCTCCTCCCTCCCGATCCGGTGCAGGTGCTTGCCGAAACAGCCGTGGCCTGACAACACCTGCACCAGACGGAATGAGAGGAAACCATGGGAGCGCTCGAGCCAGTCTCGCAGGACCGGACCGAGCGCGTCCAGGGTTCGGCGGCCAAAGGTGGCGGAGGCGAGGTCGTCCGTCCAATGGACGATGATGGCGTCCCTCGCCTCTCGCCGCACGGCCTCCCGCTCCTCCGCGACGGGGCGCTCCCCGAGGGCCTTTCGCCGCGCCGTCCACTCGTACACTCTGGCGAGCACCCACGCCTCCAGCTCCCAAGAAGGGGTGCCCGCCAGAGCGTACGCCGCCGAAAAGCCCACCGAGCGGTAGGCCCTCGCCACCCGCAGTGCAATGGCCCTTTGTGGCCTGCGCATGGCGGTTGCGTTCCGCCCAGATGGGGGCCCCGTACAGGGCCATGCTTCGCAGGATGCCGGCATATAGGCGCCGGCATCGTGCGTTGGGCCCTCCCAGGTTGGGGAGGAGCCAGGAGAGGGCGTCCGCAGCCCTCAGCAGGCGCGTCGACAGCCCGCTAAAGTGCGGAATTCTAACCTAACCTTTTTTTTTTTTTTTTTTTTTTTTAAACTGGGAAAAATGCATTACGCATACCCTCCCGTCGGGGGAACGGGAGGGGTATGTGGGACTCCCCGGGTTGACCCGGTATACCCACTAAAATAACCCAACCTAAGCTATTATATCCAGTTTGTAACCCCAGGCCTACATTTTATGGCAATCACAGTTGAGTTGGATAGAATTTGGTGACCGTTGATCCATTTTGGTGCCTAGGCTTAGAGTCTTAAAAATATTATTTTTGGTGACCGTCTAAATTATACCCTTACTTATTTTATAAATGTTGTAGTCTTATACCTATTATACGCATTTATATGACATAGTGTGTGTATATCCTTTCTTGGAGGTCCAAAATAAATAAATAATAAAAATATTCTTGGTAGTCGAGACCGGTTCAACCATTCACATCGATTGATTTAGTAAGCTTGCTACAGTCCCTACCTAGGTAATTCCTGCCTTCATTCGTAGTTGAAATAACGAAGTTATTTATCTGTAAGAAGAACAAGGATGTTCATGTGCCGTCATTTTAATTTACTGTTACTGCTCTATCCTTTTCAGCTATCGTATTTTATGAGTTTAAGGGTTTCAGGCACCTTTACCAGGCACCTTTTCTTTTTTGGAATTAGGCCGGTTATTGGAATAAAAATACCCCAAGCAAGACGCAGAATAATAGTATAATGTTTCTTTCGCCAGACGTAAGGGGCGGTGGATATCCCATCCACTCGCACCAAATATTTTCATTGTGTGTACATCTAAGGAGTGTAACTCCCTGCCGGAGTCTGAGTTGCCAGATAGCTACAATCTTAAGAGACTTTAAGTCAAGAGTGATTACTTGAATTAGTAATTTATAGGCGTCGCCATCGTCGACCACACCATGGCTTAACAGAATAATGAAAAAAGATAAACGACACCGAAATAAAAAAATTGTTTATTTATTTTAACATAGAAGAAAAACCAACGACCCATTTACAAAACAATACTTTGTAACAACATTTGGTTGCGGTAAGTACCTAAAAGTAATAAGTACCTACATTCAACAAACTGGCAAACGGGTTTGTCCACCTTTTTTCTTACAAGCATCCCCAAAGAATTTAATCTTGCGAAGTTGCAGTTTTCCAATAAAATCATTTCAGAAGAGTCTTTATCATCCCTTAACTAAGTCCTTAGGGAATGCAAGTGGAGGAATCGACGGCGTAGCGCTACGCTCTGAATAATAATATTCTAGGAACATGGGCTGTTATTTATCCGGTAGAAGTTATGAGTTTTAGCGATACATAGAACACAACTGGGTTACTGTGATGAAGAAATGTGTATGCGGTATGAATATTTTTTGGAAGAGATTATAATTATGTAATGAACAACTAAAGTCACCGACAATGCGCGTAGAATCAGCATGCTGAAGTGGAAGTGGGCCGGCCATGTCTGTAGACGGACAGACCGTCGATGGAGCGGACATGTGTTAGAGTGAGTCCATATTCGGGCAAACTTAATGTGGGTTGCCCTGCGGCACAATGGATCTATGATTTGAAGAAGGTGTCTGGCAGCGGATGGATGCGGACTGCTCAGTACCGGGATGGTTGGCGCTCTTTCGGGGAGGCTCACGTTCAGCAGTGACGGCAATTGGCTGATATGATTATCATGAACAAATTTTATAATAAATTTTAAATCATGGAATGATTTGTTTAGTACTTACAGTTCATTACGTTCGCGTAACTCGATAAAATGTGGGATCAGCTGATTAATATTTCCCGTTTCAGTGTTGATCCCGCTTACAAGATGAGATGAGTAGGTACTCACTTACACCCCCTAATATATTGACAATGAAAGCGATGGCACCCTGTAGTTTAGGGACTATTTAGCATTAAATTTTTGATGAATAAAACATGATCTATTGGGCTTTATTCAGTCTCTGTGTCCTTGGTTAAACAAGTAGAATGCAGTTAGTTGGGATAGCTTTTTGTTCTCAGTTATAGTTATAATGATAACTTTTTATTTTCTTATTGGGCCTACGTAGCGCATCACATCGAAGTTAAAGTGTATGATACTCGTATGGAAGTACCGGACTTTCGATGGCTTTACAATCATACCACGTACCAGTACTACCAAGGCATATTCTCCATGCTAAATACTCTCAGTAGAAACGAAATTTGTTCGGTTACTTGTCAAAAGACTGAAGGTTATGAAAAAAATTGATTAAAATTTATTTAATTATCATGGGCATGTTAATAAATTATTAAACTTTGATAAAAAATATGTCTCATCCTAGTTATCAGGTGGGTGAAGGTCGATCTTCCACCGTCTCTTAGGCCAATAGAAACAGGCGTGTCAAATTCTGAGAATGGCTATGAGGCGAAACTTGTGCTTCTTCTTCAACCCATATCCACCTTTACTGAGTGTAGATCTTCTTTGCACCCAGGGTTATGGAATTTTTCGAAAGAGTTACCCCGACCTTGCAACGCAAAGGGTATTTGAACGAACACGAGTGGGTTACGTAAGAGTCTGACAATTGACATTCACTTCCGCTCCGCCCAGAGCGGGAGAAGTCATTTGATGATTTCCTATACAAAGAAATATGGTATATAGTCTCCTTTGCACGCCACTTTACCCGACCCTGGGCCTCTTGCTCCCAGCCCTTGCCTGCTATTAGACCAGGGTGTTGGTCCATTTGGTTCATTTATAAATTTCTGTCAGCGCACATTGCTTGGGTACAAATACGATGAGTAATATCGTTGTTAGTCGCCGCCCGGCGCGACGCATCCAAGCTCCGCGGTTTACGTTTATTTTGACGAGCAGGTGCGGTTATGGTATTGGAAGCTTCGGCGGCGCCTGACGAGTAAATCCTAGCAATAAAGCTGTGTCACGTCCTCACTGAATGTTGCGGATGTGGGATTACTGCTATGAGATGGAAAAGCTATGCTTTTAGATTTTACGTAAAAGGATTAATTCAAAAGTGCGGTACTATAGCTTGTCCATCAGGTTAATCACTAGATTAATAGATGGTTATTATCGATTGACACAAAAGACGATTATATTGAACAGATATGTATTTGTAAGCTTATGGTCATAAATATATTCATCGCTATCGTCCTTCTGTAACAAAATTACCTTGGAATCACAAAGCGGGAAAAACCTTGGTTACGGGTAATTTATTCTATCGCGGGGTTTTCACTAAATTCGAAATAATTTTCCCGCCACAAAGCTGTTACTTTAGGAAGATTGTCATTGTTATAAAAAGGAAACGGGGACAACCATTTTTGAAGGAAAATTAATTTTGCTTCCTCATTTAACGGAAGTTTAATATCAATTTTAGGGTTTCTTATATATCGAATGATATAAAATGAATTGCTAGAATAAATAATCATTTTGTTTGTTTGAGATACTATTGTTAAGGCCTGCTTCTGGAACGAAAACATTGATGTTCTATATTTTATTTCTATTGCGTTAAATATTTTATTTTAACTACATCACGAAACTTCGCCATTATCAGAAATCCACTGGGCAGAACCTCTCTGGAGGTATCGAGTGAAGTGTCCGAATTATTCACATCCCAATGATACCACAATACTTGATGGATCGTATAATTTGAGTGAGTTGAGTCCGAGCCAAGAACCGATTGATACGAGCCACTCAATTTGATTCAGCGAAAACAAATTGGTAGCTTTTTGCGACGAAAAACCCCAGGTACATATTATCTGGTTAATAACCAATACTTTGTATAAACAAGATGAACTGCTCGCATAAACTGTTAAAACGATTCAGGCCACCAACACTATTTATATTATTGATGGGTTTGCGTTTGACCACTGTCTCACTTGATGGTAAGCGATGATATGGTCGACGACTCGCTTTAGAAGAATTCTATTCACCGTCAACTCAAATACCCCCAGGTTATAGCGAACAGGAAACAGACTCCGGTAGAATTCTACCCCTTAGCTGTAAATACACTTAACCACCAACCCGAAAAGCTCGAAAAAAATATTAGCTGTTTCATACATTTTCATTAGCTAAATATTGCATTTCGTATGAAACAGCTGATATTTTTTTCGAGTTTTCGGGGTTTTCTCAAAGTAAATGTTGTTTGTAACTGTGTGTACTTTCACTGCCTAAGAGGTTGTTGGTATTTTACAAATAACCCTGTATCATTCAATGTTATTCCGTCCATGTTTATGCTGGTATTTGTTGAGCCAAGAACAATACGATTCCCTGGTTGAATTGTCCTGCTCTCAAACAGGAGTCTGTATTGTGGAAGATAACAATGAATTGGCTCTCACTCGGAGAGCATTCATGCTGGCTACGAGATTGTGGGCTTTACTGTGACGGTAACAAATAAATTCTTGTTTAATACACAATTCTTTACCTGTATTGTCCCACTTCTTGATAGATTGATTGTCCAACTGCTGGGCAAATGTTTTTCCATTTAATTTAATTTCCATTCCTCTTTTTTTACATTCTCTAGCATATCTTCGGATAGCTGTACAGGCCTTCGGCGACGAAGCCAATTTTGAAGCAGTTTTGGCAGACAACTGCCACTTTGCTGGCTGACTGTTACATTTTTGACCATAATATGGCCTAAAATATTGTTCAGAGGAGAGTATTAAATTCTTTAACTAACAAATTACACTTTTGTGTTATTTAACCATTATAATGCAACTGAATACTGGCTAAGCTGCAAACAGTTTACTTGTTTTATTATCTGTTTTTGCACGAAAAGATATCATCACAAATTGAGTTATTCGGGTCGAATCCCCTGATCTGATCCCCTGCTGGTTATTTTTATGTTTTAATTACTGTCTGATCCACTATAAACTTTGTCATTCCGGTCTGATCCCCCTACGCCTTTTGACAAGTAAGTACAGTCAAGAGAAAAACAGTTGCTCATGTAATTTTTTATTTTATTTTGTTTCCATTTTAGTAAAATTATGAACACGTGTACTTCAATAAACCCTGCCCACGTATATTGTGTTGCTGTCTGTCCCAAAAATCTATATCTATCTGTGTGTAGATAACTGGGGTATCCGACCAGAATAAAATATTTCAATTTATTTGTGATACCCTGAACGGTAGATCAGACCGGAATAGAAAATATTATAATATAAAACTGATTTGGTTATCAAATGCGGGGTCATCTGCATAGCTTTTTCCCAACTATATTGGGGTCGGCTTCCAGTCAAACCGGATTTAGCTGAATACCAGTATTTTACGCGGAGCGGCTGCCTACCAGACCACCACAACCCATTAACTGGGTAACACTGTACTTTATGGCAAGACTGGAGTCAGATTAACTGGCTTCTGACTATCCGTAACGGCTGCCAAAGATCTACAAATGACAGCCGGGACCAACGGCTTAACGTGCTTTCCGAGGCTCGGAGGAAACTCAGTATGTTAATATGGTCCAATCTTGGCAAACGAAGCTTAACCTTGAAGATCGACCCGTACTCCTCTAATCAAATGTAGGTATCAAATGCGGGGTATCCGACCGGAATAACTCCTTTAGTGAGGCGTTTTACGTACGTATATTTAGTAATATGTAATAATAATGCAGCCTTTTATTTTATAATTTATTCTTAGTCTAATGTTAGTAAGGTCTAATGGGTATAGGTATCCTCCAATTTCTGCCATTTTTTCATGTTCAATACCGTTGTGGGCCAGTTTTTCTCCGCCACCGGTATTATGTTGTTCACCCATGGTTTTGAGTTCTGAATAGGTCCTCTTTTCTAGTGGGCTAGTCCATTTAGTATTCTTGACAGTCCATCGCTGTTCGGTGTATCTAGCTACATGGCTGGCCCAGTTCTATTTTAGTTTTAGTGCTTGATGTAGCGCATCTGTGAGTTTTACGTACGTATACTTGCGTGCGTAAAATCTCGTGTCTAAAGAATAACAGCCGCACAGATCGATCTTCAAGGTTAAGCAACGCTTGCCAAGGTTGGTCTGTGTGACCATCTTAACATACCGAGTTTCCTCCGTGGCTCGGAAAGCACGTTAAGCTGTTGGTCCCGGCTGTCATTTGTAGAACTTTGGCAGTCGTTACGGATTGTCAGAAGCCAGTAAATCTGACTCCAGTCTTGCCAAGAAATACCGTGTTACCCATTTCATGGGTTGTGGAGGTCTGGTAGGCAGCCGCTTCACGTAAAATACTGGTATTCAGCTGAATCCGGTTTGACTGGAAGCCGACCCCAATAAAATTGGGAAAAGGCTAAGCAGATGACTTGCGTGCGTAAAATATATGCGCTCAAATACCTATAACACTGTTTCCAGTAAACATTAACATGAGAATTATTTGATAAGCCTACTTAGGTATTCACTACACTTCATTTTCCTTTCGAGAGGGTATCATCGCCATAATGGTTGTAAAGGACTCTGAACAGTTGCCCACAAATTTTCAAACACTTTCTGTGGTTCAACGTCTTGATAGTAATTTCAACTAATTTGAACGTTGAAGTGAAATTGTCGCAACAGTATACAGATTTAAACACAAAGCGTCAAACAGTCTCCACAATTCTATGAACATGGACTACATACCGTTCTATAGCTATGTAGTAGAAATCCTATTTGTTCCTGTGTAATGGATTTTGGGGACGCGGCGGTCCCTTCCCTTCAGGCTCGAAATAATTAACTCGATTACGATTTGTATAGCTTGACCATTTCAATCTCCTGTCCTTCTTTGTTACTTTGTCCCTTGGTTTACTGAAGCTAAATATTTGACGTTCTCCGACGTATTTGACGTTCAATAGCGTGATTTAATTGAAATGTTATTCCGCTCGTGATTTCTAATTTGATAGGTATTAGTTTTTTACATCTAAGAAGTGGAATTCCTACCAGAGTCTGTGTTTCCTGTTAACTACAACCTGGGTGTCTTTACGGCAAGCGTGAATAGGTTACTTCTAGGCAAGCGTGCTCCATCTTTTTGACCACATCATCACATACCATCAGGTGAGATAGTGGTCTAACGTATCTATGCTTATCAAAAGGTAAAAAAGTTTGATGACAAAACCTAAGTTTTTATTATTTGTAGTTATAGCGGCAATAGATATACACAATCTGAAAATTTCAAATATAGTGTGTTTGGGACATAAAAAGGCAAGGTTTCACCAAATTTCAAAAACTTAGTTATTTAAATTTTTCATAAAAATGAGGTTATGTGAAAAAGATGTGTTTTTTTTTTTGGATGGGAAATCAACAAATGACTCCTCCCGCTCTGGGTACAGCAGGAGGGAGTGTCAGACTCTTACTGACTAAAACCCATCCGTGTTTCACCTAGTGTCCTTTGCGTTCCAGGGTACGGTGCCTCTTTCGAACGAAGTCTGCATCCCAGATCTTTTTATTACCTACAACTTTGACAATTACCTTTTTTCCACAGGACTTATAGTTTTGCCGGAAATCGAGATAAACCGTTTTTTACCCTTAAAGCTCACTCCCATCCACTTCCCGACCTCAGATCACCAGTAAATTATTTTTCCTTTCATTTTTGTTTTATTCTCTTCCTTTTCCAATGGGTTTCATCCTACTATTATTTTTTTTTGGTTTGAAAAATTATCGACCCTAGTCTATTAGTGCGTAATCTGCTGTAAATGTGCACCACATAACGAAATTGTGCGTGTTCTCGTTTTGGAAACGAAAAAAACGATTCCTGCTGGAGAAACGTTGTTCCAGCAGGAAAATCTAAACGAATGATCGGAGAGAGAAATATTGTCCATGTGCATTTTCGAGATATTGCATTTCCTGCTGGAATGACGTTTTGCAGAACCGTGTATCTCCAAAATCATTCGATGTGCGCCTGTAGAATAAACATACACGAGTAGCTCTTTATCTGTGCGTACCTATTTGTGACAGAATTATATTTAAGAAAATTTCTATAATTTTTAAGTAATCGCGCTTTTCTGAAAACCCGAAAAATGTCGCAGCGCTTAAATGACAAAACGTATAAGCTGTCTGAAAACTGTATTCGGTCCGTTTTGACACTTATAATTAATATTAAAAGTTTTAAAAGTATACATGCATGCGTTTTTGAATAGGTAATATTGCTAAAATTCTTTTTTTTTTTTTTTTTTACTATTGATAGGCACGCGTTTGACCACTATCTCACCTGATGGTAAGCGAGGATGTGGTCAAAGATGGAGCACGCTTGCCTAGAAATAACCTATTTACTCTTGATTTAAAGACTCCCAGGTTGTAGCTATCAGGAAACACAGACTCCGGCAGGGATTCCACTCCTTAGCTGTACGCACTATGAATGTGTACCCAAAACGTTTTGTGCGTATGGGTGGGTTGTCCACCATGTACCGGTGGCGCATCGCCGTTCGTCTTGTGGTCCGATGATGGAACGGGCTTGGCGGAATTAAATTATGCAATTCCGTCGCACATTCCCCAAAATGCAACCGGTAAAAAACCGACAGGCTAGCAACTCGTCATCGATGTTCAAGACTTTGGAGCTTCGACGCGACGAGCCTCTCATTGCCGATGATCCTCATGGCTCGTTTCTCAATTGACTCAAGGGCATCAAGCTGGTATCTGGCAGATCCGTCCCAAAGATGAGAGCAGTATTCCATACACGATCGAACTTGCGCTTGATAGAGTTTGAGCAGCTGTTCCGGCGTGAAGTACCGTCTCACCTTAGCCAGAATTCCCAACTTCTTTGCAGCCACTTGAGCTTTTGCTTCTATGCAAGGGCCAAAATTGAGAGTAGATGTTAATGTAACCCCAAGAAGCTCAAGATGGTCGGTTATGGTTTCACCGCGGAAAGATGGAGCTGGGCGGAATTGGCTCCTTTTGGCGGAAAAAAGACACGCTTGGGTCTTAGCAGCATTGACCTTGACCAGATTGGCATCGCCCCATTCAGAGACAGCCTGTAAGGACACGTTCAAGCGCTCAACCATTGCCTCCCGGAGAGACCGGATCTGCGACCCACCAGCTCGTGCGTCGGACACGTATCTCTCAGCAACAGTGCTGTCGTCTGCATACCCAAAGGTACCGGGTTTAAGCAGATCATTAATATGCAGCAAGAATAGTGTTGCCGAAAGCACCGACCCCTGAGGAACCCCGGCATTAATATCCAGCAGTCCAGACGAGCAGCCATCTATGACCACTCGGATAGACCAATCCCTCAGGAAATCTGCGATCCAATCACACAAACCGGCGGGCAGACCGAAGGAAGGAAGCTTACTAATAAGGCTATCGTGCCAGACCCTATCGAAGGCCTTCGAGATGTCAAGGGAGACCGCCAGTGCCTCCCCGTGCTTCTCTATGGCCTCACTCCAGATGTGAATGGCATACGCTAGAAGATCCCCAGTTGACCGATTTCGGCGAAAACCGTATTGCCGGTCACTAAGGATATCAT
This sequence comes from Lacanobia oleracea, assembly GCA_950371165.1. Classification (NCBI taxonomy): domain Eukaryota; kingdom Metazoa; phylum Arthropoda; class Insecta; order Lepidoptera; family Noctuidae; genus Lacanobia; species Lacanobia oleracea. Next base: position 18,649,098 of record OX493392.1, on the reverse strand, counting down.
TCGCTTCTAGGTACGCCAGAAGCTTATGATTCAGTACGCGTTCCATAGTCTTACAGAGTATGGACGTTACCGAGATGGGTCTATAATTCGACGTGTCAGCTCGACTACCCTTCTTGGGCACGGGCTGCACGTTAGCTTGCTTCCAAGCCTTCGGCACTTTTCCAGTCTCGAACGAAAGGCGAAATAGGCGTGTCAAGATCGGAGATAGCTCAGGCGCACAAGTCTTCAGAACAATTGCCGGTATCCCGTCGGGACCACTAGCCTTGTTCACGTCTAGGTTACGCAGTACCCTACGGACGTCCTTCTGATGAATGCGAATGTTCGACATACTCGACTCGCATTCATCAGGAGAGGCGGAGGGCATCGCGCCACCAGGATCCAGACGTGAAGATTCCGCAAACAAAGAAGCAAACAAGTTCGCTTTCTCCTCAGCGGAGTGGGCCAGCGTCCCGTCGGGTCTCAGCAGTGGTGGTAGTGAGGGGCGGCAGAAGTTCGATTCGACCGACTTAGCCAGGGACCAAAAAGCCTTACTACCTGCTGGGTATGAAGCAAGTTTGTTCCCTATTCGGCTAATGTGGTCAAACCGAGCCCTCTGCAACACCTTCTTGCAGGACTTAGCAGCTCTGTTGAAGGCTCTCTTCTTCTGACTCACGTCATTTGCTTTGCGCGTACGAGCGTCGACCCATGCTAGGTACGCCGCGTGCTTAAGCGCATCAGCGTGATTGCACTCGGCACCAAACCAAGGACGAGCTTCGCCAGATATTGCTATGTTAGAGAACGGAATGAAGTACTCCATTCCCCTCCACAACACATCCGTCACGGCGTCCGCGCACGACGTAGCATCAGTGGAAGAAAAGCAAGTAGGCTGCCAGGGGTAACATGCGAGGAAAGATCGCATGCCATCCCAATCTGCTGACTTGTATCGCCATATCCGCCGGGTGCCTCTTGGGCTAGGATCGGGCGGAGAGTAGACAGACACAGACTTCACCAGACAGTGGTCGGAACTACTAAGTGGTGATGAAATCGACACAGAATAGCGGTCTGGATCTGTTGTCAGCAAAAGGTCCAAGCAATAATAAGAAACCCAATAAGTGTATGTGGGTCAATGACCGTTATTGCACATTAATCTGGTCTTCTACAGCGAAAAGGTTCTCTCTCTAGGTTATCATAGTGATTGGATTTCAGCTCGCCTTTATGGTTGTTGTCTGCAGACAACAGAACTGGCAACAATTTGGCGCCATATTGAAGATAGCAAAAAATCTGTTTGGATGTTTGGAACTTTGCAACTCAAGGCGTTCTTTCTTGTAAAATAGATTTTTTTCCCCTTCTCCCGGACCTCTGAGCAGTTCAGACGTGTTTCTAGAGAGACCTTATATTAATTTATACAATTTTAAATCATTTAATACAAAATTCAAAAAACTTAAATAGTGTACAAAAATAGGAGTTCATAAACATATGGGAGATCGCCGCGCCGGACAGTCGGCAACGTCTAACGCTGCGCGTGAGTCACAAAAACAATCATAGTTTACTATTAATGACCCCGCCCCCGTGTGTAAACAACCACAACTTTGTTAATGAACTCAGCACTTAAAAGGTCGCTGTGTGTCTAATATTTACATACGCGGACAGGGATAGACATATTTGAATAGAATAGAATAGAATAGAATAGAATAGAATAGAATAGAATAGAATAGAATAGAATAGAATAGAATAGAATAGAATAGAATAGAATAGAATAGAATAGAATAGAATAGAATAGAATAGAATAGAATAGAATAGAATAGAATAGAATAGAATAGAATAGAATAGAATAGAATAGAATAGAATAGAATAGAATAGAATAGAAAAACATTTATTCAGCACAGACACAAACGCACAGCGACAAAGAAAAACAAAAGTAACAGTTAGCAGGTACACAAATTGAGCTGAGCAAGATAGTCGGAGGTCAAGTTATACTGGACGGAAAGCTGATTTCTTCGGATCTGTCGATAGCATCTACTCTAACCTGAGCCACCACTACTTATAAGAGGATCTACGTGTTGTTATCTCTTCGCAACGTTTGAGCGCCTGGTAGTTTTGGAAAATCGAAATACATACTTCGTAAATATGCCCCTGCAGCGCTCGCCACCACTGCCTACACCAAAGGCCCAGCCTCCGACTACGCCGCTCTTCAGCACACCTCAGCATGCTCTATTCATGCCTCATAGCTCATCAGAACCGAGTTTAAATGTGAATCTGGATTCGCCAAATAATAATATTTCACCAGCCATAACCCTCCGCAATGCGAAGCGCTTGCGCTTAGAAGGTGACGAGGAATATAGCCTGTCCGCGACTATGTTAGAAATAAAAGAAATGTTTCGCGAATTCAAACAACAGCAAGACGATAAGTTAAATAAGCTGTACTCTATGGTGAACGACATCCGAGACAACGTTGACATCATGGCTGCAAAATTCAACGAAATAACTTCGCGTGTTGAGCTATTGGAATCCGAACGTAAGGAAAACTTGTCTTACATCGATAAGTTGGAGGAAAAACTCGAAAATTTTGAGCAGAGTTCCAGGTCCTCCTGCCTAGAGATACGCAATATCCCGGTGGCTAAATCTGAGACAAAGACATCTTTATTGAAAACCGTGACTGATACGGGCAATCTCATCAACTTGCAAATTAAACCTCATGAAATTAAGGATGTTTTCCGTATCTAAACAAAAGATCCAGCTAACAAAACTATTATAGTCAATTTTACATCAGTCCTACGCAAGGACGAATTTCTGGAAAACTTCCGTAAGCAGAACAAGAACTCTTTCAAGTTGACAACGGAGCACCTTAAAATCAGTGGCCCTACCAAACCAATCTTTGTCTCTACCAAACAAATCTAATACCTAGGAAAAAGAGACTATACTTCCTGGCACGTGAAGCGGCTAGATGCAACGACTACAAATTCTGTTGGATTAAACACGGCAAGATCTTCGTCCGTGAGAGAGAAGGATACAAACACTTCGAAGTTAAGACTGATAATGATCTTTCTACCATTTTGAAGTCCGCATGACTATACCCAGCTTCGTATTATCTCACTAAATTACCCGCTTTGCCATTTTCTGTTTATTACTGTTTTCTGTTCCATATGTCTTTACATTATTTTTATAACCTGTATTTCTTTATGTTAATATTGTTTAATGCCATAATTTTAATTAACAATCAATCGTACACTATTTCATTGCGCGACACACAACTCCTTTACTACACTCTGAATTTTACACTACATTTCACATACCGCAAGTTTCACAATTACACGACACATAAACTCGCTTTTTCCTGTAATAAAAAATTACCTAATCCAGAAGCAATTTCAAACATAACTATGTTCACAATAAATTTAAATCCATACCTTGCACATAAGCCTACTAGAGCTGACCCTACAAAGGATTTCCTTTTTATCTTCATATAAATATTATGGATGATCTAAACATAATTAATACCGAGATCGATAAACTTTCTGTCTCAGAATGTTTTGTCTGCTCTCCGGAGGCAAGTGTTATGTATTTGAATAAACCAGAATGTACACTTAAAATCTTCCATGTCAATATTCGAAGCATCAATTGTAACTTTGACAATCTATCATTGTTATTAGGCAGATTGAGTTATACACTGAATGTCATTTTGTTGTCTGAATGCTGGCTGAGCAAATGTCCGAATATTCCCCCTCTATCAGGCTACAATACTTGTACCACTTCCTTTAAAAACCAAAACGATGGAGTCGTTGCCTACGTCAGAAAGGATTTACAATACTCTCTTGAGACTCCCTCGCTCAATGACGCAAATTGTTTGGTACTGAAATTCTCTGACAAGGTTGCAATTGTGGCGGTATATAGATCACCTTCAATTAAAGACCTCAATCCCTTTTTCAACAGTCTAGATATGTTGCTCCACCATTTAAGAAAATTCAAAACTATCTCACTTATCGGTGATATAAATATTAACATTGCACCTACAAGTGTTGATCCAAATTGTGATGAATATTTAAACATTACTGCATCACACGCTATGCTTCCCGCACATTCTTTCCCCACCAGACTTGCTAATTGTTTAGATCATGTACTGCTGAAGTCTACTCACACTGCCACAACCTTGGTTCTAGAATGTGACATAACTGACCATTCCCCTGTTGTTCTGTTTTGCAATCCTGATATCAAAATGTTTACACGAAAACTTTCAATCACAAAAATTGATGTTGCAAAAGTGAAATCTGACATCGAAAAAGCAGACTTTACAAAACTATTAAATTCTACTAACCCAAATTTTGCTGCCGAAACTATAGTATCTATACTATCCTCTTCTGTTAATCTCCATACAAGGTCTTCGGTCATTCCTAGTAGAAAGCGCATTATCAAGCCTTGGATTACTCCCGGCCTCCACAGATGTATTCGTCATAGAGATAAATAATTTTCAAGAAACACCCCGAAAACGACAGTCATAAAACTATTTATCTTCGCTATAGAACTTTCTGCAATAATTTATTAAAGAAGCTGAAACGCGAATATGAAAGGTCAGAATTTCAGAAGGTCGGAAGAAACCCAAAGGCGACCTGGAAAGTTATTAAAGAAATATCCCATACGGAGAAGGCTAAAACTTTTTCTTTAGAGTTTCTGAAATGTGAGGACAACCTCTTCTATCTGTCAATCTGGTTAACCGTTATTTTGCGAATGTGGGTAGCACCCTCGCATCCAAGTTCTTGAATTCTTCATCGCCAAATAGCTATTCAGACCTTCACGTTTCGCCCCAGGTGACTAGCTCTTCCATGACAGCCCCGTTGGAATCGATGGTCATGTACGACGTTGATGACGCCGAAATTGAAAGCATTATCTTAACTCTCAAAGATGAATGTGCTGTGGGTTATGATGGCATACCATCCACAGTAATAAAGGCCACAAAAGATACAATTATCCCTCTCCTTGTCCACATTTTTAATCTCTCTCTATCCTCTGGTATTTTTCCGAATGTTTTCAAAACTGCTATAGTCCACCCTATATACAAGGGCGGAGATAAGGATCTTGTTTTTAATTACAGGCCTATATCCGTCCTTACAACCATCTCATAAATCTTTGAGAAAGTTATCAACGCGAGGCTTGTGAAATTCTTAGCTAAACTCAACATCTTGGCCGAAAATCAATATGGGTTCAGAGCGGGAAAATCAACAGAAGACGCTACTCTGGAGCTCACAAGTACAATAGTCGAACGCCTTAACAATAACCAGAAGTCTCTTGGTGTCTTCCTAGACCTTTCGAAGGCGTTCGACACCGTTTCTGTCCCTAAATTGATTGACAAGCTGGAACAGATTGGTATCCGTGGCATTGCCCTGGAAATCCTTCGAAGCTACTTAACAGGGCGTAAACAGGTTGTGAGGGTCGGTACATTTGTAAGTGAGTTTGTTTTATGGGGTTCCCCAGCGCAGTGTCCTAGGTCCAACCCGCTTTCTCAAATATGTCAACGAGCTGTGTCAGTTATCTCTTCCGAACACAAAAATTATTACATATGCGGATGACACAGCTCTCATAACCCATGACAAAGACTGGTCTGAGACTCGTGAGAAGGCAGAATTAGCACTGAGGATGGTAATGATGTGGTTGACCTCGAATCTGCTCACGCTCAACATCTCCAAGACCAAGTTTATCCCCTTCACCTCGAGTATTCTTAGCCAACCACCATCACTTTTTGAGATCAGAACCCATTTGTGTGCTAACCTAGAGGCAAACAACTGTAGCTGTGCTCAAATAGAACGGTCTGATAGCATTAAATACCTTGGTGTTATATTGGACAATCTTCTGACATGGAAAAAACAGATTAACTCAGTTGTGATTCGAGTCAGAAGATTGATCTACTTATTCAAAAAACTACGAGGGGCTGCTGATTTCCAATGCCTTAGAATGGTCTACTTTGCCCTTGCTCAATCGGTCCTCAGTTACTGCATAACCACTTGGGGGGGAACGCACAAGACAACCATGCTGCGGCTAGAGAGAGCTCAGAGAGCAGTTTTGAAAGTACTCACTAAAAACCTATTAGATTTCCCACTTCTGAGCTTAACTTACTCTGTGACATCCTCTCAGTGAGACAGTTGTTTGTGCTGTAAGCAATTCTTAGGAAACACTCACTTCTCCCTTACGACCCTTAGTCCCTGACAAAGAACCGTCGTGCGGACATAGTATGTAAGACTGAACGCTGCAGGTTAGCGTTGGTTAGGCGCCACTTCACTCACACCAGCTCTAAACTTTAGCAATAAATAAAAAAAATAAATTATACCCTATGACTAGGAATGTATTGAAGAAAAAAGTGACCAACTGGCTTATGTGCTTATCCTATGATGAGACTGAGCAACTTATAGTGTCATAAACGCGGTACACACACACACACACACACAAAGACACCTCATCCCCACCTCCACTCTACATATATACAACACAGTAACCACATAGTGTACATTGTATTTTTGTATTATTTCATTCCTTTTCTCGTTCTTAAATTATAATTTAACTTATGTTAGGTTAATCTGGAACAATCTCAGATTCCATGTATCTTGAATTGGGCGCTGATCTTCGTTTCTCCTGTGTAACCTGTAAACTTAAGTTGTTCCAAATAAACATTATTATTATTTCCTTTATTCAGTTACATACATATAAATTATATTTTTAAATATTTAAATAAAATAAATACAAAAACATTTCAAAATATAAAAATAGTAGCCCACCGATATCGGGAACAGGGTCCAAGCTACCGGTGGTCAGGGCTCCAGAGAAAGGAACCTCCTGACAATGCAAGCCGTGTCCAGAAGTACCCCTTTCTGAATCAAGCCCTTGATCCAGCTGCCCAACGAGAGCCTCCTAAGGTGTTGGTCGAGGCTCGTGGCTATTAAGCCATTGGCCGACACGACTATCGGTAAAATGATTATTATTATTATTATTTCCTTTATTCATTCTATACACATATAATTTTACATTTTTAAATATTTCATAAAAAAATAAATAAAAAAAAAACATTTAAAAATATAAAAAATAGTAGCCCACCGGTATCGGGAACAGGGTCCAAGCTACCGGTGGTCAGGGCTCCTGAGAGAGGAACCTCCTCACTATACGCGCCGTGTCCAGGAGTACAGCTTTCTGGATCAAGCCCTTGATCCAGCTGCCCAACGAGAGCCTCTTGAGATGTTGGTCGAGGCTCTTGGCAATTATGCCATTGGCCGTCACGATTATCGGCACAATGACTGCTGTGTTCACATCCCACATGTCGACAACCTCGCGAGCCAAGTCAAGATACTTCGTTTGTTTATCTTTCTCTGACTTCACGAGGTTCTCGTCATGAGGGACTGCTATATCAACAATCATTGCGCGACGCTCTAGTCAGTCTATCACCACTATATCAGGCTTATTGGCAACAATAGTCCTGTCAGTGATGATAGACCGATCCCAATACAATGTGTAACTACCACTTTCGAGAACTGGGTCGGGCACATACCTATAGTACGGTACTTCCGATTTCACAAGATTGTATTTAAGAGCAAGTTGCTGGTGGATAATCCTGGCTACAAGGTTGTGCCTGCGCAAATAGTCTCCGTTAGCCAGACTAGAACAGCCGGAAATAACGTGGCGGATGGATTCCCCGGGCCGGTGACATGCCCGACGTAAATGTAAACCGTACCGTCCTTCACAATGTATTTCCGGTAGTTATTAGTCATCATAACTTCGTCCATAATTGCACAGACAAAACCTTCGGTTTCCCCGAAGAGGTCACCAAATCGAAGCCAGGCTACGGACGCTAAGAAGTCTACATCGGGCCCATGTAGGACCCGATAAAAGCGTCCGTGAAGCTCCTTGCTCTGCCATACCTCCCTGCGGTCGTTAGCATCTAATACCACAGGTTTGCGCCAGTTCTCGTTAGCCAAGGAGAGCGCGGTAAGGCCTTTGTCCACCGCTATCACATCTCGATGCATACCCACGTCGGCTTCTAGGAAGTATTCCCTAAGGCTGCATACCTCGCGGTTGTGCAGGGTCTTAGCATTTAAGAAACCACGACCCCCGCACTTCCGCGGGATATACAGCCTCATCACCGATGACCGTGGGTGATGCATCCGATTTGCGGTAAGCAGTGAACGTACCCTCCTATCCAGGGCGTCAAGTTCCGTCTGAGTCCATTTGAGTATGCCGAAAGAATACATCAAAACCGGCATGACCCAACCGTTGAAGGCGCGCACCTTGTTTCCGCCTGATAAAAGACTGTTAAGTACTTTGTTCAGGCGGCCAAAGAAGCGCTCCTTCAACGATTGTTTCATGTCAGTAGCACTGATGCCTAACGCTTCCGACATACCCAAATACTTGTAAGTTTCGGTTGAGGAGAGGGACCTAATGTCTATGGAATCCGAGGGTTGTTTTATCCAGGGATAGGTCCAGGGGTGTGAGGTAGGCCCCACAGGGCATAGGCCCTTCTTGGCCGGATCTATGCATGTTTCGGTATAAAATCCGGCTAAGTGCGAGTCGGACTCGCCCACCGAGGGTTCCGTACAAATCTGTAGCTACAAATTAATTCAAATAAAGACTATATTTTTTATGATATAATTAGAAATGTATAGTTTTCAGATCTTTCCCTATACTTCTAGTATGAGACGGTATTCCTTGCAGCTGCAAGGGGCCATAGACCAGAGTATATGGTTTTAATTTCATCTCGATACCTCCACGCGTTCCCGAGATAAACGGTCTTGGCGACGGACAACAAAGTTATCCTATAAGGGTTCCGTATTTTCCTTTTGAGGTGCGGAACCCTAAAAAGTACCGTACGATATTCTTTCTTATATCTCTAGGCCAGTCATACAAGACATTTTAGGTCGCAGTATTTTGCACCATCTTGATTTTTTGGGATGTTATTAGGGTAGATGCCAGTAGTGTACACCCATTTTTCAACCTCGAAAGACCTGTGCTAACTGCGTGGTGCTCGGAAAACTTCAAAATCTTCAGTCATTTTTCAGACTTTGGCTTAAATCTAAAATTGTAGTTTAAAAAATAGAGCTTTGTGATTTGCTGTGATTATTTCGTCTGGACTGCTAGATATTAATGCCGGGGTTTCTCAGGGGTCGGTGCTTTCGGCAACACTGTTCTTGCTGCATATTAATGATCTGCTTAAACCCGGTACCTTTGGGTATGCAGACGACAGCACTGTTGCTGAGAGATCCGAAGCACGAGCTGGTGGGTCGCAGATCCGGTCTCTCCGGGAGGCTATGGTTGAGCGCTTGAATATGTCCTTACAGGCTGTCTCTGAATGGGGTGATGCCAATTTGGTCAAGTTCAATGCTGCTAAGACTCAAGCGTGTCTATTTTCCGCCAAAAGGAGCCAATTCCACCCAGCTCCATCTTTCCGAGGTGCAACCGTGCCGATAACCGACCAACTTGAGCTTCTTGGGGTTACATTAATGTCTAATCTCAATTTTGGCTCTTTCATAGAGACAAAAGCTCAAGTGGCTGCAAGGAAGTTGGGGATCCTAGCAAAGGTGAGATGGTACTTCACGCCGGAACAGCTGCTCAAACTCTATCAAGCGCAAGTTCGATCGTGTATGGAATACTGTTCTCATCTTTGGGATGGATCTGCCAGATACCAGCTTGATGCTCTTGAGTCAATTGAGAAACGAGCCAAGAGGATCATCGGCAAAAAGAGGCTCGTGGCGACGAAGCTCCAAAGTCTTGAGCATCGACGACGAGTTGCTAGCCTGTCGGTTTTCTACCGGTTGCATTTTGGGGAATGTGCGACGGAATTGCATAATTTAATTCCGCCAAGACGGACACAATATATACATCATCGGACCACAAGACGAACGGCGATGCGCCACCGGTACATGGTGGACATCCCACCCACACGCACGAAATGTTTTGGGAACACATTCATAATGCGTAAAGCTAAGGAGTGGAAGTCCTTGCCGGAGTCTGTGTTTCCTGATAGCTAAAACCTGGGAGTCTATAAGTCAAGAGTGAATAGGTTACTTCTAGGCAAGCGTACTACATGTTCGACCACATCATCGCTTACCATCAGGTGAGATGGTAATATTTGCTGGATTTTCGAAACTCACAAATTTTATAAGCACTTACAATGTTTTTCATAAACTTTCTAACGCAATTCAGATTTTTGTGCCAGGTAATCATCTCATGTTGCTGAGCTGATAATGGAAGGTACTGACTTAAAGTCAGGATCTGATGACGGGATCCCATGAAAAAAGATTGTTCAGCGATATTTTCGCCAATTGTTAACCGATTTGGATGATTCTTTTTTGTTTCGAAGAGTATTTTTTCAGACTGATTCCATTTAAATTTGGTGAAGATCTGATGAAGAACTTCGGAGGTAGGCAACGGAACTCTTCAACAAATAATAGCAAATGGATCGGGATTTTTGTAATCACATGTCTGTTGATTGTTTCCACCAGTTCATAACATAACATCATGCCGACACGCTGTGTTTATGGGTTTGGCCGAAAAAAACTTTTTTTCGGTTATTTTGTTTTTGAACTTCAGAAATTAAAGTTATTTTTGACTTTGTAGTGTTTTTTTTGGAAGTCTACTAATACTAACATTTTTGGTATAGATAAAGTGAATTAGGACTACGAAATCGATTTAACTGCAATTAATTTCTTGAAAAAAAAAAAAAAACCGCCTGAATCAATTGGTTTACGACTTCATCTCCTACGACTTTCCTTGTAAAGTGATTTTCTTAACGTTGTCCGCATTCAGCGTCATGCGTGGCTGTACACGGATGGTTCTCAATTCCTTGTGTGACTGACACTGGCATGGCCACCATGGAATTTAATTTTGTCAATATAAAAAAATGTCGCTAATTAATCGAAAAATATCAGAATTAATCGGTCACTGGTTCACAAGTTATAAGGGTTTATAGGTTGCTTATCTGGGGTGCGTCTACCACAGCTTTTGTGCACCTAGCGAATACCTGTTTTCTCTCTCAAATTTAGTCGCTAATTAGTCGCAAGTTTTTGCCAAGTAACAGATTTAGTCGGGTCTTAGTTTAGAAGATATAATGAGTTAAATTTTTAAGATAGGTATAGTAGAAGAGTTAGATCGAAGAGTAATCTCTTGGAACAAATTGCAATATTTCTATTGATATGTGAATTATACTTCTAGTTTTATCGGTCTAAAGTCCGTAGAGATAAATTCTCAATCCTTCGATCTAGCTCTTGGACTGTACTTACTGTCGACTAGTCGACCCACTGTCGTTTGCGTTTTCATTTTTTACGTTTCATTTTATCTATTTCTTCTACAAGAAGCCAAACGATAAAAATATCGCACATAGAAATGTCCATTTTAAGAGCACAATACTAAATGAGTAGTAAAGAGCATGACTACCGCCAGACTACCTTCAAGTCGATCTTCTCGACAACTACGCGGGCACCAATTTTTTTTGTTCGAGTACTGAAATTAGTACCAATTGAGTACTAATTATTTACCAAATATGGAAGCGATTGGCGTTGGTAGTCTTGCGGCAGTCACGGACATCTTACCATCTTCGCCGCGTATTCAGCGCCTTTCTCTCATTCTTACGACGCTGTGCGCGGCTGATAGAAGCAGAGCTGTATAAGTGTGACCAGAATCGTTCAACGAAACGCGAATGGAGCTGAATAAATGTGAGTAGTCCCTAAAGTAGAAATAAACCGATTTATATCTCGTAATTAAAAAATTTAATCGCCATATGTGGTATACATTCTGAAATTATATTGATTCGTCTTGCTCGTGAAAGTATTTATATTGTCGTGTGAAGACATCAGTTAGCAGGGAGCTAATATAAAAAAAATCCTTTAGATTGAATTCAAAAATTTCTGGGCGACCAAAGAATTACCTATGATTTCACGACGGAAAACTATACATGAGTAATTTATACGTCACCGTGTAGTCATTTAAGTGTTCTTAGATGTTTTATGCAAAAAAGTTTGGTAATTTCTACCCTGACTTTAAAACTAAAATTCCAATTTCGAAGTTTTTGGAAAAAAATTGCTATGTTTGAAGTGCTGTACGTAAACAATTATTAAATTTACAGAGTAACCGTTACAGTCAAATTGTAGCAAATTTTGCTTACTTTAAAAGTATTCCGATTGACTTTCTCTGTAGAACGCTCAGTTTAGGAGAATTAAGCTTAACTCTTAAAAATGAACGAAAATGAAGAAGTTTTCTGAGCGCCACGCAGTTAGCACGGGTCTTTCGAGGTTGAAAAATTGAGAGGACACTACTGGCATTTATTCTAACAACCATCCAAAAAAATCAGGATGCTCCAATTTTCTGCGCCCCTTTTGGTTGATTAAGTATCCAATATTTTTTGGAAATCTAACTGATGGACTAAATAGAATCATATTTTTTTTAATCAGGGAACATCCCTATTGTGATGTTTTCGCTCTGCTCCCAGGGCACTCTAGTTCGCTCAGTAGTCGTTCCACGTGATCAGCTTCTCGCAGAAGAATCTGCTTCCCTCGACGAATTCCGAGCACGTTTCTACGGGAGCAGCTTATGTACAAAAGTATCTAATGATATATTTGATTTTTATGCTAATTTCGACATTTTCCTTAGGTTTATCTATCTAGTAAGTGATGGGTAGGCATGGCTCATATCTTCCTCGTAACATTATTATTTTTATCTTGGTCATAAGATTTTAAAATAGCAGAAATATACAGCTTTAAACCTTTATTTACCTGATAATAATTCACAACCTTATTGCTAATAATTAATTAATTAGTTAATATCGATAAATTTTTGCTTAAGTCTTTGGTGTTTGCAATAACAGAATGGATTCAGATGTGGATGTGTCGCGCTGATACATTCCGGTTCGGTTCCGTATCTAAAATATTAAAACAATCGTTATAATATCTAAAAAGGGTCAAAGCACCACAAGAGAGCAGGGCCCCAAGTCTGCTATTTTTTATAAATTCGTCATTCCAACACGATCCCATTGTCATTTTGCTAAAAGTTCGTAATCTGCTAATTCACAATAGTCGATCACTGGTCGGTCAATGGTCTCGTAATAGAATCGTGGTAGAAAGAAAGGACATTGCTCGTCGTACATACATAGCTCGCCTAAGATCCAACCAGGGAGGTGTATTTACTCTTTGGGTTTTAGATAATGTATATATTCGATTAAACCTAAATTAAAACAACGGAAACTTTGAGAATTCTGAAAAAATCAAAACAGTTTCGGATTTTGAGGTTATATAATTACGTCAATAAAAACATTCGGTATGTAACAATAACTTAGCATTTATTACTGAATGTAAGTACGACAGATGCGCGCTTCTTGACATTGAACTGCCTACAGTTCAATGTCAAGAAGCGCGCATCTGTCGAGTCTTTGCAAGGGTTTTATTAAGGATTTACTTTTTCATTTTCGTGTGATTATAAAGTAGGTATAGCACATGTAGTACATACGCGTCAAGTGACATTACTACCAAATGTCAAATGTTGTCATCTGTCAATTCGTCAACTGTCAGTGTCGATATTATTGCTCGTTTCAAACAAAGCTTTCAATCGAGTTTTTTGATAAGGCTTATTATGGTTCCGCGACATCATAGCGGACTGTTTGTAACTAAAATCATTATCGTATATCAAGTGTTGAGAATACTGACGCTTGTCTATGTCAAACTCCTATTAAGAGTGCCGTTACAAAGACTTGGCTGTATCATTTATATATTTTATCTGTATCTACTATATTTAGTATGTGTTACGTAACTGCGTCCGTGGCATCACAGGCCCTATCATACAACCAGCGCTGTGTTATTTATTTTAAAATTCGCAGCATAGTCTGTGCGAGGCTAATAAGGGACCTTATTAGCCTCGCACAGACAAAAATTTTTATAGATTAAGTAATAGACTACTGTTAGCTTTAATTAATTTTACATCTGTCTGTTTTGTGCGAGTCCCAAATAAACATATTTCTTTCTTTCTTTCTTATACAGAGTTGATACGACAGAGGGGCATTAAATTAAACTACGTATACTATACGTGTTCAGTATTCATTCGATACGGTACAAAAACAAAAAGCGCCATAAATGAGAAAATATTTTTTTCAAACAAACTAAATAGCTTGCAAATCCGAATAAAACGCAACCACCCTTTGTAAAAAAATTACACTGACCTTAGATACCTAGGCCGCTAGGTAACAAAGCGGCAACGTCGCGCGCGCGCCGGAGCGCGGTGTGCCGGTGTGCGGTATCTCGTGTGCTCGGCGGGGGCCGGGGCGAGGTGGCGGCCGGCGACTTAGGCCTCCGCTCGCACTGGCTTTTATGTTAGGTAACGTTTCGAAGTACGCGCACAAAAACAAACACACAATTTTTTTTTTATTTTCGATGTGTCCTCCATTCACATTGATGCACAAATTATACCGACGGAGAATATTGTTATTTATTTTTCTAATTAGATCACTGTCCGTCGCTAAGCACTTTAATTTGGGAATGCTAAAATAATCCTATTTTTTAACTCATCAATTGTATTTACCTCTGAGGCATACACTTCTTCCTTAATGTACAGAAATTCATGGGAGTGAGGTCCCGAGATACTAATACTAAATAATACCTAATAATCCCAAGTTACGTGTCCTTCTTCTTCTTCTACCTGGCGTTAATCCCGGCTATTGCCAGGGTCCGCCTTCCTACTTAGCTTCCTCCACTTTGCCCGATCTTGAACATCCTTCTCAGTTAGGCCATTGGCTCTCATGTCGGACTTAACGACGTCCAACCAGCGCTTGCGAGGGCGACCACGGGACCTAGCCCCAAGAACAGCCATATTCATGCATCCCCGACCAACGTACTCCATAGGGCGGCGCATGATGTGGCCATACCATCGCAGACGACACTCTTGCAGTTTTTCCCCCACGTCACGGACACCAAGACTACCTCTGATGAAAGAGTTGCGTATGCGATCGGATCGCGTTACGCCACTCATCCACCTCAGCATCTTCATCTCCGTGACGCGAAGCTCCTGGGTGTGTCTGCTTAGTGCTGGCCAACATTCACCGCCGTACAGTAGGACAGGCCGTATGATGCATTTATATATCTGCCCCTTGAGCTTAGGAGGCATTTTGCGGTCGCATACAACGCCCGTTACCTCGCGCCACTTCGCCCAAGCCGCGCCTATACGTGCTTGGACATCGTCCTCCACGTTGCCGGACTCGTGCAGCACGGATCCAAGGTACCTGAACGTATCGGACTTTCTGATCAGGTCCGAACCTATTCGGATGAACCTATTTGAATCCGTGCCGCCACAGGACATGTACTCAGTCTTCGCCACATTTAGTCTCAGACCACCGTTTTCAAGCGTGTCCTTCCAAATGTTGACTTTGCGCTCAAGATGGGCTTTGTTCTGATTAACGAGGGCGATGTCATTGGCATACATCATTAGCCATGGGGGCTTATCTTGGATGTTTGCCGTAACTACATCGAGCACTACGTTAAACAAGAACGGGCTAAGAGCCGAGCCTTGGTGAACGCCAACAGATATTGGGAAGCCATTCGATTCGCCAACAGCGGTCTGGACAGAGGACACGGAATCGCGGTACATGTCTCTGATAATGTCAATATAGGCCTCGGGAACGCCTTTGAAGCGCAGTGCCCACCAGATGGACTGCCGAGGTATACAGTCGAAGGCCTTCTGCAGGTCTAAAAAGGCCATATGCAAAGCTCTCCTTCTCTCTCTGTAAGCCTCAGCCAGATTCCGTAAGGCGAATACTGCGTCCATGGTGCTGTTACCCGCCCGGAAGCCATATTGACACTCAGAGACAGTACACTCGCTACGGAGCCGTGTGTCAATGATGCGCTCGAAGAGCTTCATGGTGTGGCACATGATCTTGATACCGCGGTAGCTACTACAATCCTGTACGCTACCTTTGCCTTTGTATACAGGGATAATCAGGGTTAAAAAGATCCGTCAGAAGGTCCATGCCATGTGGGCCCATCGCCTTCCACACCTCAATTGGCACATTGTCAGGCCCGACCGCTTTCCGGTTCTTCATGTGGCGAAGAGCAATGCGGGTTTCATCGGGGGAAATAGGGGAAATAAGTCCAAGGTTAGGAGGCGGTTCGGGAGGAAGGTTATGGGGATGCTGTTTGTTAGACAGCTCCGCGAAGTATGTACACTATCTCTCCTTAACAGAGGGGGCATCGTAGAGCAGCTTACCCTGGGCGTCCCTTACACAGAGACATTTGCTAATGTCCCGTGCAGCTTTCTCCCGGGCACGCGTCAGTTTAAAAATAAGCTTTTGCCCCTCCGCAGTTTCCAGCTTGTCGTACAAGGGCGCCAGACTTTTGCTGCGGGCTCTGGCTACAGCTTTTTTGCAAGCGCGCTTAGCCGCTCCATATGCCTCTCTGTCATCCGGAGAGTTGGACCCTTGCCACTGTTTAAATAAAACCTTCTTCTTCCGAGTCGCCTCCTGCACCCCGTCATCCCACCACCACGTCTCCTTTTCTATGGTGCGGCCACCACGAGAAGTGCCAAGGACGCGCTTACCCGCACCGGTGATTGCTGAATGGATCCTACTCCAGATCTCTTGAGCGGACTCATGCGGAGCACTGATCTCGAGATGCTCGACCTCCGCGATGAAGTCCGACTGCCTAGGACCATCAAGCAACCACCACTTTGTGCGGGGTTTGCGTTTTTCGGTCACTTTCTTTTTCGGTACAACCGCAAAGTCCAGGACAAGGAGGCGGTGTTGAGCCGTTAGGCTTTCACCTGGGATGACTTTGCAGTTGGTAACCTTGCCAATGTGGCACCGTCTCACCAGCAGGTAATCTATTTGGGTTGAGTAGGCACCTCTACGGTACGTAATAAGATGCTGGGGCTTCTTCTGAAAGAACGTGTTCGCGATGGCTAGGTCAGACAAAGCGCAGGTGCTGAGTATACTGACTCCCTCTGCATTTAGCTGGCCATATCCAAAACCACCGTGAACACGTCCGTACTCTCCAGCAAACTGACCTACGTGACCGTTGAGATCCCCCCCAACCAAAACACCTTCGGAATTCGGAATAGCGCGTAGTACGTCCTCGAACTCATCCCAGAAGGCCTCCTTTTCAGACTCACAGCAACCAGTTTGAGGAGCATAGGCGCTGATTAGGTTCGTTACCGACCCTTCGATCAGCACCCTAACTCGCATCAACCGGTCGCTGCATCGGTCTACTTCAAGGAGTCCATCCTGGAGGTCCTTAGACAGCACCACGGCCACTCCGCCCCTGCCCGTTGGTGATCCGCTGTACACTAGCCGGTACCCCTGCCCGATGTCACGTGACTTATTTCCCTTCCAGCGCGTCTCCTGAAAGAAGGCGCACTGGACCCGACGCTTCGCAAGTACGTCCGCGAGTTCTCGGCAACGTCCGGTTAGGGAGCCAATGTTCCAGGTGGCAAAGCGGAACTTCTTCTTGGGTACTATCCTCTTTAGCCGTGCCCGTACTCGACACGGTAGCCCTAGCCCACTTATCGCAGGTTTAGGGCGATGTGCCTGCGCGTCGTTATGCGGCGACGCCCTAGCCCGAGTACCCGTTTTCATTTTCTTGTCCATTTTATTTGGCTGAAGTTGGTTTTACGTGGGGCGACCAGCCGTCTGACCCCCACAACCCTACGAGAGGGAAACCAGGTTCGCCAGAGCCTTGTCCGTTGGACAGCAGGGTGCACCGCTAGCAGGTGAGGTTGGCTTGGGTCTTAAGATGGTAACAGACCCCTTGCACCTAACAATCCCAAGTTACGTGTCCTATCACCATAAAAAACAGTCAATCACAAAAAAAAACACTAATACTAAATAATAATAATCCCAAGTTACGTGTCCTCTCACAATAAAAGAAAGAAATACTGTCTTAAAGTTATTTAGTGTCCCATCACAATAACAAAATAAAATCACAATTGTTTGCGCGCGAATTCCACAAACCGTACGTTCCGAAAACATAGCGTCGGCGCACTGAATAGAGGCCCCACTTACCGATCGCAAAAAACAAGGATGCAACCAACTGACCTATTTCTGTTTCTTTCAAACGCGCTGCGTAAGTCGCTTTCGTAGTGAAAGTGCAAGTGTGTGTGTATTGATTGCTTCCTTGTTTGCATTGCCAATTTTTAGTGAATGTCCTTCGACATGCGTCAGAGCGGCAACAACACATCGTAGATTTATCGTTGTAAGGTGCATGACCTATGCTTAGACGATAATCAGCTGTTAGAAAAGATACATCGTGTTCAAACGGTGCAAAAACTTTAAAAATCATTTGCGACTAAACTACTGCTCCAATTTAATTTATTTTTGGTACAGAGCTTGGAAATGGTACCTAGTATAGGCCGTTTAAAGGAAAGTCCCTCTGTCGTATCAACGTTGTATAGACCTCAGTCATTTCGGCTTTTATTGAGTAGGAGGATATAGCAAGCAAAATAAGAATGATTGCATTTTACCTGCTAGTTCTTGAAACATCTTTGTGAGTGATCCAGAAAGAATCAGTTTGGGTGTAGTACGTCAGTGTTCCTTCGAAAATGCCTCGACCAGGACTCATTACTATCTGAAATGTGTTTTACGATACCGGGGAAGTATCAATTAATGTAAAAGACATTTACCCAAAATGCTCCTTAAAGCAGTTAAAATAGGGGAAGTTGTTACCCAAAACGTCCCTAACGTTAATAGTATTTCCGGAATCGTTGTTAGCGGGTTTTTGACTATCAGAAATCTACGTGAAGGAGTTCTTGTTTGAATTATGTTGTTAAAATGGTATGATTTGTAAAAAATAATTAAAATCGGTGGAAAACTAGATCACTTGCACGCTTTTTTAAGTTATTCATTTTCCTTTGTCACACTAAACGTCACCGCGTTGTTCGTACCTACTAGCTTTCGCGTGACGTCAGAAGCAATTAGTGCTGTTTCTGTTTATCATAGACTGTAAAACGCATCAAGTAAGTTATATTTTGACGACACGGTTGGCGCAGTGGTTGAGCGCTTGGCCGCTACGATGCGTGTCGCGGGTTCGATTCCCGCACGGAACAAATATTCGTATGGCCTACTGGGGGTCTAAAAAGGCCACTTTAGCAGAATCAGAAAGCACGTCACGCTACCCGTCACTGTAAAATTTTCCCAATCAACCTTGAACCTAATGCGTTAGTGATAAAGATGAAAATGAAATTTGACCGATTGTTGTGTGTTTAAATTATGATTCTGCTAAAGTGGCCTTTTTAGACCCACAGATAATGTTCCGGGCCTGGCTGTTTTTGTATGTGAGTTTCTATGTTCATGAACGCACCAACGATACAGAAGAAATTAAATTCCTAGTGTGGGACAAAGTTTTAAAAAATAACAAAAACATTTTTAACTGCGTCTTGTCTTTTCTCAAGAATTCTTTTTGAGAAATGTAATAAAAATCAAATCCGGTCTGACTAATAGCATTCAATTTACGCCACTGCTTTACGGAAGGGCCAGAGTGCCCTTGCTCCGTATCCCCAAAGGAGTATCTCGTTATTGTGTTTCTCGGTAAGCAATTCAAAAGGATCTTTCAAAGTTACCTTCATCATTATCATATCAGCCGAAATACGTCCTTGCCATAGACCTCCCCCAAGTGTCGCCATAACTACTGGTCCTATGCATCAAAGTTACCTTAGCTTGATAATATTCTATAAGCGCTCTTGGTGCTGCAAGTCGAGGGTTTCCAAGAAATGCGTCTTCTTCCTTCAAGTAACCATATGTCAACAGCTGTTTGTTCACATTTAACTGTAGAACATAATGGATGAATAAAAGGTCTCTTTTTGCACATTTTGATCTGTAAGATTATAAATTTTTAAGTGCATTAAAATTTTATAAAACGAAACCAAATAATTAAACGAAAAATATCTTTTTATAAAAAAAAATATTTCGGAAGTCGGTGTTTTTGGTTGTGTTTTCGTTTTTAGACTCAGACTTCCAAAATTAAAGTTGTTTTATACTTTGTAGTGTTTTTATTTGGAAGCCGGTTGTATTTTTTGTAAAAGTTTTTAATTTTTTACTTTTTAGAGATGGGAGCTAGTGATAGCGTGACGGCTGATAGGACAGAATGGAAGAGAACATTTGTTGCGCCAACCCCAAGTAACATAGAATAAGAGCAGGAAGATGATGATGAGTTTTTTACTAAATAGACATTCACGTGTGCGGACCCCTTTACAGGTGCGTTATTATGTATACCCCGTACAGGTGTGATATTATGTTATGTTCCAGTACAAAACATAATATCACATATCATCAAGTAAACAATTGATAGACTTGCGATTTCAGCAATGTCGGTCCATTTGGTATCATTTGTTGAGAAGTTCCGTTGCCTATCTGTGAAGTTCTTCATCAGATTTTCAAATTGATATGAGACCACTCCGAGAAAATACTCTTTTAATAAATAACCAAATCGCTTCAACATAAAATTTGAAGTTCCCTCTATTTCTCCAGGACCTCATTGTCAGATCCTGACTTGATGAACATGGAACCACCTGAATACCTCTACCCGTTAAAACAAAAAAAAAATCCAAATCGGTCGAGGCGTCTTCGAGTAATGAAGAACATACAAAAAAAAATTCTGACGAATTGCGTACCACCTCCTTTTTGAAGTCGGTTAAAAATACATTTGTTGTAGCCCTTGATTTAACCTTCACAATTTAAATGTTTGACGATTATCATTTTATGTGAGCGTTGTTTTGGCAGGAAGAGTTATAGGTAAGTTATAGCTGCAAAGTTGTTCATTAAAGTAAACTTACCGTTGTTCTTCACTGACGCTGTCAATGAACACGGCCAGAACATTCGCCACTTTTTTGTACATGTACGCGGCTTCCGACACGTTGAACCACTTAGTGCAAGAACACCAATGTTGAACGATGCCTGCTTCCGCACATGTTCGTCTTTTAGGTATCTGTAGAAAAAATAGTCAAGCATAATTAAATCTGAGCAAACCCTTCACTCGAAAACAAAACCCTTTAATTAACGGACTTGAAGGTAAGCACTTTCAGTTGAAAGTAATCTGCTGCTGGAAACTGGCCCCCGCAAGTGTCGCCGCACCGGACGCCATCACCAGGTCATCAGTCCACCTTGTGTAAGGGGCTTCCAACGCTACGTATTTTGGTACGCGGTCGCCACTCCGGAACCTTTCGGCCCCATCGACAATTTTTTGGTGGGCAATGTGCCCACGGCCACTTAAGTTTGATGATTCTTCAGCCTATGTCGGTAACCTTGGTCCCCTTTCCACGTCGAATAAGCCTTCTGAGGAGGTCCATGGCGAACGACCACGTTTCAGTTTCATATACATATTATCATGGGAAAACGTTTCAGTTTCATATATTATCATGGGAAGACGATAATCTATGGCCAGTGGCCATACATTATCGTCTAGCGACTGCGTGGAATGTGAGACGAAAAGATAAGGAGCATCTTTCCGTACGCTTCTTCTTAGCGTGTCGGCAGTAAGATCTAACGACCCCACACATCCTAGTGTCAAAGTTTCTAAGCTGCCTCAAGGGCCTCTGAAATGGTTTATTTGACGACCGCCATTTGGCGGCCCGTACCACCGGTTTATACGTGCCTTCCGAAGCACGGAATCATCTTTTTTATCAAAGAATCTGGTGATTCAAGCCTGGAAAACAACTTTACAAAGTATGCGCATAAGTGACTGCAATAATCCGACCCTGTATAGAGTATTGCAGCCGTTGGCTCAGCAAAATACCAGCTTGCTGCATTGGCCTCGGTGGAACGCAGAGCAAAAAGGCTTATAGGTGACGAGACGTTGGTGGTTCAGCTCATCGGCGTAGTGTTGCCTGCCTATCGGTCTTCTACAGACTGTTCTTTGGTGCAGGAACTCCACGACCTGATCCCACCATCGCCCTTTTACTACCGGAATACCAGACGTACTTTTATTTTATTTTTTTGCTATTGATCGGCACGCGCTTGACCACTATCTCACCTAATGGTAAGTATTGATGTGGTCAAAGATGGAGCACGCTTTCCTAGAAGTAACCTATTCACTCTTGACTTAAAGACTCCCAGGTTGTAGCTATCAGGAAACACAGACTCCGGCAGGGAATTCCACTCCTTAGCTGTACGCTCTATGAATGTGTTCCCAAAACGTTTTGTGCGTGTAGGTGGGATGTTCACCATGTACCGGTGGCGCATCGCCGTTCGTCTTGTGGTCCGATGATGGAACGGGCTTGGCGGAATTAATAATAATAATAATAATAAAAATCAAGAAAAATAAATAGAACCACACAAAAATAAAAAATCTAAGTAAATGAACAAAAACTGGACAGTATGGAAATAAAATGTTAACAAGACGCCGAGCACGACTACAAGCCGCACCAACACCATCTTCGGGTTCGTCGCTGAGCTCCGCCTCGCAGCCGCCGGGACCTGCGACAGCCGCGAGTCCAGAGATTCCGGTAGCTGCAGTTGCGTCGAGCTCGAGCGACGAATACTTCTCGCCGCCGACGACACCACCACCTGCGCGTCGGCGCGGACGAGGCCGACCACCGGCCAGCTTAGGACCTCGAGGCCCACCGGTCTCTGACAGGGTCCTCGCTATCGGTGGAAGTGTGCAGCGTATAAAATGGACTCAAACCATAAATGAGAATGTAATACGCTCATACTTTGGGGCTACAGAGGGGGGAACTAACCTGACTGCGTACCGTGGTCGGATGCTCTCTCTGTTTCAGGTACTTGAACCAGCTGTCAGCGTATCGGCCCAACGACTGTCGGATCAGGTGCGCGTCATCCAGCGTAACCGTATGTTGGATGATAGTGTGCTTGATCGCCTCCGCACTGAAATGTGTAGCCATGTCATTGCTCCTCCGTCGCAGACTGTGGCACCAGCATCGTCAACCCAATTGCCCAGCCACGCTGACGAGGAGAGTAATGACAGGGTTACAAACGTAAGTACCCAGTGCAATAACGAATTGAGGAGTGCTTTGGAGTGTGCTATTCGGGAATACCGCTACATGCCGCCTGAACTTAGACCACGCTTACCTCGTTTGCCCATGCATAACAAGAACAGGGCGCTGGTGGCTGCTCTGGATTCGCAGTTGTCAAGCTATTTTGATAACTGTGATAACCTCATTGATGCACATTCGATCATGTACTGCGCGGCTGTAGCGGCATGCCGTGTAGCTCATGTCAAAATAAAAATAACCAATGACAGAGCTACACGGCCAAAACCAGCCGTACCAGCTTGGCAGTGCAGGATCGAGCGTCGTATTGGTGAGGCCAGAGCGCTAATCGGCAAACTGATCTGCTTCAGGGAGGGCAACATACGCCCTAGAGTGATGCGCTTTGTGAGACGGGCGTTTTCGGGGACTGATGTCAATCCCCGAGATTATATATCTCGTGTTACAGAGCGCATCGACTTCCTGAAGCAGAAGGTGTATGCATGGGCAAGCCGTATTCGTAGGTACAGGCGGCGAGTGGAGCGATACACCCAGAATCGCACATTCCGAAGTAATGAAAGGTGGGTATATAGGGATTGGGAGCGACCGGACCAAGGTGTGACTGACACGCGCTTGCCGGATGATGATGCTATGTGTTCATTCTGGCGCAGCATCTGGTCGGTTCCTGTCAGTCATACTGAGGGTGACTGGACTCGGGAGGTCGAGCGTGTGTGCGATCCGATACAAGAAATGGGGGCAATTTCCATCAGCCCCCAAGATGTAGCTTGTGCAGTCCGTCCGTTACCTAACTGGAAATCTCCAGGGCCGGACGGGCTGCACAATTTCTGGATTAAATGGTTTACGAGATCGCACGCTTGCTTGGCATCTCAATTCCAGTCTGCCTTAGAGTCTGGGTCGCTACCCCAGTTCTTAACTACAGGAATAACCCACCTGCTCCATAAATCAGGTAGTACTGCGGAACCTAAAAATTATAGACCGATCACGTGTTTACCGACGGTCTATAAAGTTCTTACATCCATTTTGAGGGCAAAGATTAATAGTCACATTAACAACAACAACATCATGTCTGCCTCTCAAAATGGATGTAGGAATGGGTCCCGCGGTACTAAGGAGCTACTCCTTATTGATATGGCCATTAGCCAACAGGTTCGGCGTTCCCGAAAGGATCTGTCGACATGCTGGATAGACTATAAGAAGGCCTATGACTCGGTGCCTCATACATGGCTCATGAGGGTGCTAGAATTGTATAAAGTTGATGCAACGCTACGCACCTTCCTGATGTCATGTATGGGGCAATGGAGGACAGTCCTTTGCTATCCAGGATGTCGAAATATCCAAAAGAATAGCGAACCGGCAAGGATCGAGCGGGGTATATTTCAGGGCGATAGTTTGAGTCCACTTTGGTTTTGTCTAGCCTTGAATCCTCTTAGCACACTGCTGGAGAATTCAGGGCTAGGCTATCGGTTGAAGAGAGGTGGTCAGGTTATATCTCACCTCCTTTACATGGATGATCTGAAACTCTTTGCCCCCACTAATCTGCAACTGATGGAGCTACTGAAGGTAACTGAAACATTCAGTAACGCCATCAGGATGGAGTTTGGTGTGGATAAATGTGCGGTCATGCATGTAAAGCGTGGAGAGATTATGGAATCCGTGGGAACTCAACTCTCGGATTCCATAAACCTGAGATCCCTCTCTCCAACTGAAACCTACAAGTATTTGGGTATGTCGGAAGCGTTAGGTATCAATGTTACTGACATGAAGCAATCGTTGAAGGAGCGCTTCTTTGGCCGCCTGAAGAAGGTATTCAATAGCTTTCTATCGGGCGGAAACAAGGTGCGCGCCTTCAACGGTTGGGTCATGCCGGTATTGATGTACTCTTTCGGCGTACTCAAATGGACTCAAACGGAACTTGACGCCCTGGATAGGCGAGTCCGTACACTGCTCACTGCGTATCGAATGCATCACCCACGGTCGTCGGTAATGAGACTGTATATCCCGCGAAAGTGTGGAGGTCGAGGCTTTTTAAATGCTAAGACTCTCCACAATCGCGAGATATGCAGTCTTAGGGAATATTTCCTAGCTGTCGACGTGGGTATGCATCGAGATGTAGTGGCGGTGGACAAGGGACTCACCCCGCTCTCCTTGGCAAATGAGAACTGGCGCAAACCTGCGGTGCTTGACACTAACGATCGCAGGTCGGTATGGCAGAGTAAGGAGCTTCACGGACGCTTTTTCCGGGCCCTACATGGGCCCGACGTAGACCCACTAGCGTCCGTAGCTTGGCTGCGTTTCGGTGATCTTTTTGGAGAAACTGAAGGTTTTGTTTGTGCAATTATGGACGAAGTTATCATGACGAATAACTACCGGAGATTTATTGTGAAAGACGGCACGGTTGACATATGTCGGGCATGTCACCGTCCGGGAGAATCAATTCGCCACATTGTCTCTGGTTGTTCTCGTCTAGCTAACGGAGAATACTTGCATAGGCACAACCTTGTAGCCAGGATTATCCATCAGCAACTTGCTCTGAAATACTCTCTTGTGGAGTCGGAGGTGCCATACTATAGGTATGCGCCCGACCCAGTTCTCGATAATGGCAATATCACATTGTACTGGGATCGGTCCATCATCACTGACAGGACTATTGTTGCCAATAAGCCTGATATAGTGGTGGTGGACCGAATTGTGAGGCGTGCAATGATTGTAGACATAACCGTCCCGCATGACGAGAACCTCGTGAAAGCCGAGAAAGACAAACAAATCAAGTATATTGACTTGGCTCGCGAGGTTGTCGACATGTGGGAAGTGGACTCCGCAATCATTGTACCGATAGTCGTGTCGGCCAATGGCTTAATAGCCACGAGCCTCGACCAACACCTTAGGAGGCTCTCGTTGGGCAGCTGGATCAAGGGCTTGATTCAGAAAGCGGTACTTCTGGACACGGCTCGCATTGTCAGGAGGTTCCTTTCTCTGGAGCCCTGACCACCGGTAGCTTGGACCCTGTTCCCGATATCGGTGGGCTACTATTTTTATATTTTTAAATGTTTTTTTTTTATGTATATATTGTATAAAAATATTTAAAAATTTAGAAATAAGCGAAAATGATGAATAAAGGAAATAATAATTTATTTACTTATTAATTAAATTATGCAATTCCGTCGCACATTCCCCAAAATGCAACCGGTAGAAAACCGACAGGCTAGCAACTTGTCGTCGATGCTCAAGACATTGGATTACCTCTCATTGCCGATGATCCTCTTGGCTCGTTTTTCAATTGACTCAAGGGCATCAAGGTGGTATCTGGCAGATCCGTCCCAAAGTTGAGAGCAGTATTCCACACACGATCGAACCTGCGCTTGTTAGAGTTTGAGCAGCTGTTCCGGCGTAAAGTCTCACCTTTGCCATGATCCCCAACTTCTTAGCTGCCAAAGGGCCAAAGTTGAGGGTAGATGTTAATGTAACCCCAAGAAGCTCAAGTTGGTCGGTTATCGGCACGGTTTCACCTCGGAAAGATGGAGCTGGGTGGAATTGGCTCCTTTTGGCGGAAAATAAACACGCTTGGGTCTTAGCAGCATTGAACTTGACCAGATTGGCATCGCCCCATTCAGAAACAGCCTGTAAGGACACGTAAAGGCGCTCAACCATAGCTTCTCGAAGAGATCGAATCTGCGACCCACCGGCTCGTGCGTCGGACTCGTATCTCTCAGCAAAAGTGCTGTCGTCTGCATAACCAAAGGTACCGGGTTTAAGCAGATTATTAATATGCAGCAAGAACAGTGTTGCCGAAAGCACCGACCCCTGAGGAACCCCGGCATTGATATCCAGCAGTCCAGACGAGCAGCCATCTATGACCACTCGGATAGACCGATCCCTCAGGAAATCCGCGATCCAATCACACAAACTGGCGGGCAGACCGAAGGAAGGAAGCTTACTAATAAGGCTATCGTGCCAGACCCTGTCGAAGGCCTTCGAGATGTCAAGGGAGACCGCTAGTGCCTCCCCGTGCTTCTCTATGGCCTCACTCGAGATGTGAATGGCATACGCTAGAACATCCCCAGTTGACCGATTTCGGCGGAACCCGTATTGTCGGTCACTAAGGATATCAATCGCTTCTAGGTACGCCAGGAGCTTATGATTCAGTACGCGTTCCATAGTCTTACAGAGTATGGACGTTACCGACATGGGTCTACAATTCAATTGGTCAGCTCGACTACCCTTCTTGGGCACAGGCTGCACGTTAGCTTGCTTCCAAGCCTTTGGCACTTTTCCAGTCTCAAACAAAAGGCGAAATAGGCGTGTCAAGATCGGAGACAACTCAGGCGCACAAGTCTTCAGAAAAATTGCCGGTATCCCGTCGGGACCACTAGCCTTGTTCACGGCTAGGTTACGCATTACCCTACGGACGTCCTTCTGATGAATGCGAATGTTCGACATGCTCGACTCGCATCCACCAGGAGAAGCAAGGGGCCTCGCGCCACCAGGATGTAGACGCGAAGATTCCGCAAACAAAGAAGCAAACAGCGGAGTGGGCCAGCGTCCCATCGGGTCTCAACAGTTGTGGTAGTGAGGGGCGGCAGAAGTTCGATTCGACTGACTTAGCCAGTGAGCAACGTGAACATTTATTATGCGCACAGCTAAAGTGTGGAACTCTTTGCCAGCGTCTGTGTTCCCGTCCACATATAACCCGTCTGCCTTCAAAGAAAGAGTGAATCTCTGGGCACGCTCGCTCAATGATAGACCTCATCTATCGCTTTCCATCAGGCGTGATTGTGGTCAAGAGCAAGCCCACTCCTACATAAAAAAATAAAAATAAAAAATTCTTTCGCAAACGCCTAAACCACTCTATAACACGGAGGCAGTCTATAACACGCTGCCCAGACGAGTCGCATTTGACGATTAACCTTTTCCCCATGCGTCGCGTGCGGCATGGCAGCCCGCACTAAATTCAAACATATAACGTTGTATGAAAGCATTTACGGAGAAGTGATTTACGCACCTGGGGCGGGGCTCGCGGCGTCGCACGCGGCGTTTTTCGTAGCGTAGCAGGCCTAACGCTCCGCGTCTCAGTAAACGAGCACTTAGACCTACCTAACTGAACCGTGTGTCGCTATGTATGTATGTATGTGTCGCTAGTAAATGTAATCTGTACGCCAGTTTATATATAATTATGTTGCGGGGTTATTAGAGTAATACGTATAACGAGCAAATCCTTAGTGAATTTGCTCGTTATTGACTTACTACATACTATATAGTCTCTAAATAATATAAAACTAATGAGCCAAACTGAATCAAACTATTGTGTGACCAAATGGCAAGTATACCGCATCGAACTAAAAAATAATCATATAAATCGGATCAGATACCTCGGAGTAATCAGTGTACATATAATAAAATAACCACCGAATTGAGAACCTCCTCCTGTTTTGGAAGTCGGTTAAAAACAAGGTCTTTGCAATATTTGCAACTGGGCCCGAAGTTTCCGATTTTTTATAAATTCGTCATTCCAACACTATCCCATTGTCGTTTTGATAAAAGTTCGTAATCTGCTAATTCATAATGGTCGATCACTGATCGGTCAATGATCTCGTAATAGAATCGTGGTAGAAAGACATTTTCGTATTGTCATTATTATAAAACCCGTTAGTAGACATGATTTTAGAAAAACTACCACTAAATTAGAACAGTAAGTTATATCCGATTTCTTTTATATATGTTTTTACATATTATTTATTCATTTGTCATTATGTACGAGATTACCATTCTATGCCATTTATTTCAATGGAGTGTCAGTGGTTGACCATTGGAAAGTCATAATGACGCTTTAATATTAGTAGATTATCAAACTTGTCAAAATCAACAATTAAGATATCAATGATAGACCAGTCTGACAATTTTGTATTAGCAGACTTGAGGTCCTGTTTGTTTCTTCGCTTACTTCTTCTAAAATACGCAACAGATTTTGATATTGTGTGGTTTTCACTTATAGAAAGAATGATAAACGAGGAAGGTTTGTGTACATAGTTTGCACAAAGACACACAGATATTTGCAAAACAGCACAGTATAAGCTAAAACGCTTTCGCTTTTTTACAAGGTATCAATAAAAATATTTACCGGTTCTAATAAAGTCATGGATCTTGTTAGATCGGAACCGGGGACTTTGTACTTATTAGTTTTATGCTTCAAGCCCAACACGTCTAGCACTGTCGCATGTATATCAAACGGAGTCGTCAGAACGTCTATATTTTGTGTAAGTGCTTCAACAGCATTTGGTCTGATTTGTTTCAGCTTTTCTGGTAAAAAGATAGCCATTAAAGGCAAACGTTCTTCCAGCTTGCCTGCATGTGTTTCACGTATCTGTCCGAACCTGAAATATTGAATATTAAAACAAATTTCAACCTATGGATTATACACGGTGTTACAGAAATTACTCTAAACCTGGAAAGGGATCGTGCAACTCATCATTATGAACGACAAGTCTTACTATGGAGTCGACCCAAAAATAACGAAGAAAAATAAACTGTTTAGTACGTTTTGTAGAATCGTGCAAATATGCTTCAGGTTCTTCTTTGGTTTGGTTGTTCTTTTTTTCGCGATTTCTGGGTTGTTCCATAGTAAAAATTGCTTTAAATTATAAATAAACCTTTGCAGCTTTTGCGTTATTTCTGTTACATCCTTTATATCGTTTTTACCAAATAATACAATACAGTAACATTTATTTCAACTAACAAAGGATCATAGCAAACACCTTAAATAATAATAATAACAAATAGACAAACGATTAGGAAGACCACATACACATAATAAATTCAGTTTTATAACATTATTAAAATTTATGTGTCACTGAAATTAATACAAATAATATTTAATACTAGCTGACGCGGCAAACGTTGTTTTGCTACTTATATTAAAAAAAATGCCTACGACCTATTCTTAGACCTACCAAATACAACCAACTTTTTTTTAATCGTTCAAGCCGTTTTGGAGGAGTTCGATAATAGACACTGAGACACGAGATTTTTATATATTATATAAATAAAATTAATCAATAAATTAAAAACCCAGACTTTACATGTAAAATAACCAAATCAGCAAAGACTAATGCGTTGTGATTGCGTGTAGTTTGGTCAAAAGCTCATTCAAGCTGCTATAAATGATGTTGGTTAAAAAATGTTGCAACAGTAATTGTGTTCGGTACCTCGTTCCGTGGTCCCCCATAACTATGACGAGCGTATCTTCGAACATCTGCCTTGCAGCCAAAGCCTCGAGGAACCAGACGACTGCTTCGTCTGCCGTGGTGATGTGGTTGAAGTTGTCATGACAGATATCTGCTATGAAGGTAAAACAGAACTTCTTGCCTTCTAACTGTAAGAACTGTTACAAGAAACATAATGACTAATCGCAGAAAAATCGCGTAAAATCCACTAAGGCAAGTAAAGGCAAAAAGGTGAGAATATAAATTGTTTACATTTTGTGGTTGATTGATGATGATCCCCGAGCTGCCAGACCTCTGGTTTTATATGCATGCTTGTGGCCTCGCCTTTATGTCAATGTTCTACAGCTGAGCATGAATACAAACAATCCGCACATCACGTCTTATGGGAGTGTATTCTTTGGCAAACTGAACGCAATGTTATGTTAGATAGTATTCAGGTTACATTTGGAGTAGTTTACTATACGGACCTTGTAAAAACCGGAACAAATTACCGTGCGTCGATTTTGCATACCTATTACTGGAATCAAAAGTAGCTCACAATTTAGGACCCATTAGTTTTAGTGTTAATATATAACCCGTGGTGCTTGGCAACTGGGCTTAACCCAGTTGTATATGCCCATGGTGCCTATTGACCTAGCTCTGTTCTGTCTCCTGCTTGATAAGGAGGGAAGTGGAAATTATATTTTTTTTTCCTACTCCTCCGCTGTACTTTTCTGATTAATTTCGTTGCGGGATCCAAGACTATTGAATCGTGTCTCCGGGACTCGTCGGGCTTCATTGGCTCGGCGTTTTTATGGTGGTCGCCACTGTTGATTCTGGTTTTCAGGAGTTGCAGTGGTTGGGAATGTGTGGCGGGTTTGTCCCAAATAAAATATGCATACCTGCTAGCTTGGGACGATGTCAAACGTACATACTAAAATTACTTTATACCACACATTTTGTTAGTGAGAAACTTAGAAAGGTCCGGCAGCTCTGGGATCCTTCAATAAGGAACGGAATACCGTTGTTGCAGGTTTAATACAATGTTTTTTTCATAAATCATCGCTCTGAGCTGACCTACGTACTGGAAATGGGCATCATCAACTGTCAAAACTTAGCGCAGGTAACTAATGTTAACAGTACCTCATTGGTGAGATTCAGTAACAGCTGATATTGGGGAGTATCCCCTATGCAAAATTTGTTATGATAAGTATTTTGAAAGGTTCTTCCGCTTTCCAGTAAAAAGGGTCGAAGGTAGCGGTCTGCAGGCTGGTAACGGAACCCATTAAATCTGTGCTGGAAGGTTCCTACATCCGGCGTGTCTTCGAAGTACGCTGTTTGATACCTGGCGAGAAGGATGATTGATAATTTAATTATCTAACGAAGACATAAAATCAAGCCTTTGAAGGGGTGGGCAGATGTGTACAGTATTGCTGTTAATAGCACCTTTA
The DNA here is from genome assembly GCA_950371165.1 of Lacanobia oleracea. Classification (NCBI taxonomy): domain Eukaryota; kingdom Metazoa; phylum Arthropoda; class Insecta; order Lepidoptera; family Noctuidae; genus Lacanobia; species Lacanobia oleracea. Next base: position 18,617,540 of record OX493392.1, on the reverse strand, counting down.
TTTCGCCAGTTGTTACTACAGGCTGACTATGTTAACTGCTGAGTATAGCTGTAAGTGTAGCTACTGTTTTAATAAAAACACAACAACTGCAAACAGATTAGAGGAACCTAGGGAGGGTTGATCCCTACGGGACACTTGGTAAACTTAATTTCAAGTTTAACCAAAGGTGATACATTTTTTTACGCCAGCGACACTGATTCATTCGTTCCTAACTTCACTTTCTATCGTGGCGCACTTTGACAAATGTCAGTAGTTTTCAAATAGCGGACGGTGACATTTCTGCGTCGTGTTTTCAGTATTTCATTTTCGTTCAGTTTTAGCTGGATTTATTTAATTAAATGTGGAGGAACTATTAGTGAGTCTGTTTATTTTGTCACGTTATACAACCGCATTATGTATGGGGAGACTTTGTCTTTTTCTTTGGGGGTGACATGATCCCCGAATCATATGTCCCTGTGAGGGATCAAATCTACCCTGCTGTCAAATAATTAGACGTTTCATATAGCTGTTTATCGTAATTATATTATTTTTTCTTTAGGAAGCCATGCCGCGAAAGTATAAGACCAAAAAAGTTAAAAAATAAAAGAAAATAGATAAGGAAAAGTTGAAAAATGCCATCGCTGCAGTATTACAAAAAACAACATTAAAAAGAAGTTTGCGATCACTGAAAAATCGAAAACTATTTTGTTACGGTAGATTATATTATGATTTCTTCATCTTTTAAGATTCTTTATCTAAAAATATAGAATTAGAATATAAAAATAAAACAGTTCAATTGTTTTTCCATATAAAAAGGCTTTCAGTCCTAGCTTACGCCCATCCAGAATTCTGATTTAGTCAATTTTAAAGGAATGTGACATCTGTCAGAATGTGGCATTTGTCGGTGCTGATATAAACATAGTCCGCGTAATATAAATCTTTAAAAAATACAAACATGTTAATAATCTAGCTAATAAAGTAATTAAATAGTGTGTGTAGTGAACATAGACACTAGTAAATGCTCGCGGAGTGCTACATTGAACCGAAGTGAAGTAAACTTTGAAAAACAAAACAATCACAATATTATTTAAAAAAAAAGTTCTCAGTGTTACTGAGCGTACTTTACCGATAGGAAAATCCAAAACTAATTGTAAACTAGCATAACTACAATAAATCACAATAATTCAGTGCATAATTTCGAAATGATCAGAAAAACAACAAAAACAATCAGTTGTAATTTCAAATGTTTTGACAAATTTGTATCAAACCCAAGACAAGTTGCTAGTGAGGAGACAAAAAAATGTTACTAAAGAACGAATGATATCATAGTTTGAGACTTGGACACTAGCTTTTTGAGACTGCGTTTCATTACACGAAGGAAATTAAAGATTTTGTTTTTGGAAGTCGGTTTTATTTTTTTGTTAAAAAGTTTTTTTTATTTTTCACTTTTTAGTAGTATGCAGGTACCACAAAAAAGTGAAACTACAAGCACAGCGTGCCGGCGTGATGTTATGTTATGAACTGGTGTAAACAATCAACAGACATGCAATTACAGAAATCCCGATCCATTTGCTATCATTTATTGAAGAGTTCCGTTGCCTACCTCCGAAGTTCTTCATCAGAAATTCCAATTCCAAATTTAAATGGGACCAGTCCGAGAAAATACTCTTCCAAACAAAAAAAGAATCATCCAAATCGGTTAACAATTGGCGAAAATATCGCTAAACAAACATTTTTCATGGGATACCTTCCATCATCAGCTCAGCAACATGAGACGATGATTACCAAGCACAAATATCTGAATTGCGTTAGAAAATTTATGAAAAACAGTGTATGTGCTTATAAAAGAGGGTTTCCCTCGATTTTCATGATCAGATTCCATCATCAGATTCTAACATGGTGACAATGGGACCACCTCAGGAGTATAGGCTATCGAATAAAAAAATAATTTTTAAAATCGGTCCAGAATTGACGAAGAAATCGATAAAAAAAAAGATACATACCGCCGAACATAGAACCTCCTCCTTTTTAAAGAAGTCGGTTAAAAATAAAAATTGGTTACCATGCGTAAACAGAGAAGAAGACATTCCGACTGCGAAATTTAGAATGATACTATTTTTAACTCTACACTTCTGGAAATATCAGCCATAATCGACCGATAATTCCATCATTATAGACCTGGAAAAGCAGTTAACCAATACAAACTCGGAACTTGTTGCTGCACACATTGAAATCAAAAATTAAAAATTAAAATTTAGAAATTAATGCATTAAAACGAAGTCTAGAAGATAAAGAAAAACCTATAAGCCTCTTAAAAAAGATTAACAGTCCTAGCACATTGTTTCCCACACCTACGTGAACGCAAACTCACACACCTTTAATAAGGAAACTTATCACTAGTCAAATAATAACACCTAGAATCTCTCCACTTCATTCAGCTGGAATAACGTGCAGAAAAGTTTACGAACTCTTTAAAATTAAACCACAATGCAAAAATTAGCGGACGTGTTAAATGGTCATGGTCAAGTGATTAAAAATTTAACGAAAAATGATTATATTGTAGTATTAGCGGGTATAAATGACAATACATATAGTGCGACTGGTAATTTAAAAACCTGGCTAGAAAAAGTAAAAAATACAAATGTAATCGTTTCGGAAATACCCTCTAACAAAAATCGGAATTTACCCCATCTAAATGATGGTTTTAAGACTATATGTAGCAAATTTTCAAATTCAGTATACATAAATATGGATTACAGTATAGAAAATAATTCCAAAAAGAAAAACTATTAAATTCTCTCGTAATATTCTGAAAGAGATATGTCACATTGAATATAAAATAATTTTTGATGAATGTATGCGAAGACTTAACATTAAAAAAACTTATAATGATCAATGTACTCAGACTGACCTAACAATCTGTGATGATATAAATGTAAACTATCAGTCCAAAGATATTAATAATTTAAATGCAAAAAATAATGATTTATTTCGTGTAACGAACTAATTGTAATGCATCAAAACATAAACGGGTTACTAAACAAAGCAAATCTACTCGCTGTACATTTGGACGAGCTCGAGGATGTGAATAAATCTGTAGACATTATTTGTGTAATAGAGCACAACATGAACAAAAAAGATCACACATTTCTTACTATACCAAATTACTCTCTTGCGGCTAGCTATGCTCGTGATAACAGAAATGGTGGATCATGTATCATCATACATGATCCACCATTCAAAGAATTAAATATTTTGAAGATTTAAGTATCCCTAATCTGATAGAATGTTCTGCTATAAAGTTAATTGAACATCCCATTGTTATTGTATGCTTGTATCGTGTGCCAAAATCTCGGATAAGCGATATAAATATCTTTCTTGAAACTTTGACTAATATTCTTAATAAAGAGCTACGTCGTCATGGAGAATTAAAAATAATAAGTTGTGGCGATTTTAACATAGATCTAAAAAAAAGAACACATATTACATTGGTCGTGAAATACTGGTGCCTGTGGTAGGTAATTACAACCTGTATTACAGGTCACCAACATGTCACCTCTCAGATATTATTTCACAAAATCATTGTATGATACCAATAATAAAGAACAGGGTAGACAAGCAAAAAATAAAAATAGAATATGGTGTGGGTTGTGTTGTGTGACTGTGTGTGTTGTGTGTGTGTAAAATGTGTGACTGAAGGATTAACTTAGCTAAGTCGGTACCTGCAGCAGACCCTCTGTTGCTTGTTAGTATAAGACTGCTTAAGGAACCAATCCCGAACAACAATCTTGAGATTGTTTTGGTTTAGTTGGTGTACAGCTAGTTTTTTATGGATATTATTATATAGGTAGGGGCCAAGAAAAACAAAGAATCGACGACTGAAGGCTGTCTTAGTAGGAACAGATGTAGAAACAAGATGGTTACGACGTGTATACGCTGGTCGATACTGAGCCAATGAGTGTTGCTTGATGACGATCGCCAGAATAAACAATAATTGTCGTACAGTCAGCACTTGGCAATATTCATAAAGTTGAACTGTGGGAAATAGGCGGGGCTTGAAGCAGCAAACCTTGAGGACCGCTCTTTGGGCGCGCTTAACTTTGATAAGGTTCGATTTCGCAGCACCTCCCCAGGTGGTGTTGCAATAATTCAAAATTGATTGACATAGCGCTTGATAGACCATTTTCAAAATATTTGCATTAGCGGATTGACGCAATTGCTTAAATATATTTAATAGGTCTTTACCTATGGAATTGCCGTTTTGTATGAAAAAATTTAAACGATTTTTTTCATGTATTTTTTATTTGTATTAATCGAAGTAATCACCCATGCAATCAATGCATCTTTGCCAACGCAGTGGCAGTTTATTGATGCCCTTCTTAAAGAAATCAGCTGGACGGGAGGCAACAAATTCTTCAAAGGCATTTTGTACTGCCTCTCGGGTATTGATTTTTTTTCCCGCCAAGAAGTTATCCAAATTCTGAAAAAGTAGTAGTCTGTAGGCGCAAGGTCTGGTGAGTAGGGCGGATGACGGAGAGCTTCCAACCCCAGTTCTTGCAATTTGGAGACCGTCTGCTGTGCAGTATGAGGTCGCGCGTTGTCGTGCAGGAGCAGCGGAGACGAGCGATTGACCAATGCTGGTTGGAGATGTGCCAGCTTCTTCCATCATTATGTTCAGTTCTTCACAGTATACATCTGCAGTAATGCTCACCCCGTTTGGTAAGAAGCTGTGATGAATCACACCGGCGCTAGACCACCAAACAGTGACCATCACTTTTCTAGGGGTAAGTTTTCGTTTAGGGCATTGTTTAGGTGCTGAACCAGGATCCAACCAACTTTCTGAGCGCTTGCGGTTATCAAACAGAATCCATTTTTCATCGCAGGTAACAATGTGGTTCAAAATTCCTTCATTTGTGTGCCTGTTGAGCAGTGCAAGGCACGTCTCGACGCGTACTTCGCGCTGGCGATCATTGAGTTCGTGGGGCACCCATTTGTCAAGCTTTTTTACCTTGCCAATTTGACGCAAATGGACCAATATTGTTTTGACGCTAACGTCGAAAGCTGCTGCTAATTCAGCCGTAGATTGTGTATCATCAGCTTCCACAATCGCCTTTAATTCGTCATTGTCGACCAAAGTCTTCGGACGACCGCGAGGTTCATTTTTCAGGTCGAAATTTCCAGAACGGAAGCGAGCAAACCAATAACAGGTGGTGCGTTGGTTTGTAGTGTTAGCTCCGTAAACGTCGTTGATGTTGCGTGCCGCTTGTGCCGCGTTGCTGCCACGACGGTATTCATATTCCATAATTACTCGAATTTTTAACGTATCCATGATGACAAAAAATATTGAAATGCGATGAAAATGTAACACTAATCAATAAACAAATGACTACATTTGGAAAAAAACATGTTTTTAAAATAAAATTAATTTGAAATTAGAATTCTTGGCCAAACAAAAATTATTTTGATTTGAAATGGCCAGTACTGCAGAACGGCAATTTCATAGGTAAAGACCTAATATTAGGTCTTTACCTATAAAAAAAAAACCTAATAACTAAGACCCAAACCAAAATAAAAAAAAACCCAAATTAAAAAAAAAAGAAAAATATTTCGTTTAAATTTTTTCAAACAAAACGGCAATTTCATAGGTAAAGACCTATTATTAGCTTGCGTACACGGTTAGAGAGGTGTTCAATATACTTTTTGAATGTTAGGTTACTGTCTATTACTATGCCAAGATACTTCATATGCGGAACATTTTCAATACTCCTATCAGCAGACACAATTTGGAGGAGTGCATCAGAAGGGGTTGTGGAATTGCGAATCGAGAAACTAAGTAGTTTGGTTTTAGAGACGTTTAGGGTGAGTAGATTATGATTAAGTCATTCACTAACAGCATCAAAACCTTTCTGTGCAAGGCGATACGTTTCAGCCCAATTTTCCGAGGAAACAACGAGTGCCGTATCATCCGCATAGGAAAATATCTCACCGTTTTCTATTACGAGATTACACAACTCATTTATGTGACACAAGAAGAGGCTTGATCCAAGATTACTGCCTTGGGGCACTCTGAAAGCGATTGGCATCGACGAACTGATATGAGACCCTATCTTCACACACTGAGTTCTATTTTCAAGGTAATTTTGAAATAACGCTAACTGGGTACCTCTAATCCCCAGATTTCGCAGTTTTTCCAAAAGGATATCATCATTTGAATTTGAAAATACTATCTTAAATTTTAACCTAAAATTTGGTACTAGAGAATAAACGCGTTTAGGTAGCGACACATGTGTTGATAATATCATCAACAATATTAGGGGTAGCAAATGCGACATCATCGACTTTGCCCTTTCGGACCATACTGCACAAATTCTATCATGTCCAGTTAAAAAACCTGTCGAATTAAACAGTGGTATACCTTTAGAAGAGATTTTAGTAATAACAATAAAGAAAAAATTAAGCAGTGTATTGAAAGTCTCACTTTTTCTGTGGTTTTTGGCGAAAACGATGCAGAAATAGCTTTAATAATTTGTTTTAATCACTTTCAGTTGTTCTATGATCTTTGCTTTCCTGTTATAAGAATAAGAAATACACCAAACTAAAAACCTACATGGATTTTAAAGGGCATAGTCAAATGCTGCTGAAGGATGAGACAATTGTTACGGATATCGCAAAACGTGTAATAAAGCGGATTATCATAAATTCAAAAAATATTCTTCAAGGCTGAAGCGAATAATTATCTTGACTCAAAATAACTACAGTATAATACAATCCAATAATAAAACTAAAACAACTTGGAAAATAATTAACTCCACAAAACACAATATTCCTAAAGACACAAGTATTGGCATTGAACGAACAAATGTAAATGGAAAATCTGTAACGGATCCGCAACCAATTGCTGAAGCTTTTAATACCTATTTAGTTGATCTTGTTAAAACCACAAACCCTTCAACATCAAATAATTTGACATCACATCATAATAAAACGCTGACACTATTGTACATGAAGTTTAAATAAATAAATAATAATTATAATTCCGAGTCCTAAAATAAAATCTTTAAAAAATACACACAGTACTGGAACGATAATATATCTACGTCAATTATAAAGTACGTCGCATTATCCATTAGCCCAGTTCTAAGGTACTTGATTAATCTATGCATCCAAAACTGAAAATTTCCCAGTAAGCTAAAAGTCTCAATCATCAAGCCTTTGTTCAAAATGGGTAAAAAGGAAGATATCTCTTGCTATAGACCAATAGCTTTATTACCTATTTTTTTTCCAAAATTATTGAATAAGTAATCTACAATAAATAGCATTTATAACTATTTTGAAAAACATAATCTTTTTGTGAGTGAACAGAATGGATTCCTTAAAAGCAAAACTATCAAAATGGCCATCTATGATCTTCTTATTGGGACTAACAAAAATATGAACAATGGGACATCAGTAACGGCTATGTACATGGACATGACCAAAGCTTTCGACCATGTGGATCATAAATTACTGGTCGAAAAATTGTATAGATACGGCATACGGGGTAATGCTCTGGACTTGATAAAGTCATGTATTTAAGCCACAGGTTACAAATAACTGAAATAAATAAGCTTTGTTTTGCGACGAAAACTGAAGTGAAATATTTATCAAGCCCCAGAGATGTTACAAATGGCGTGACGCAGGGAAGTGTTTAGGGTCCCTTGCTTTTCCTTATTTATATAAACGATTTACCACGAGCTGTGAAAATTCCGTTAGTCCTTTTTGCTGATAATAGTAACACATTTGAAAATGACATAAACGATACTTTAAGTGACATTACAAATTGGTTGGCATGTAATAATCTCATAATTAATTTAGATAAAACAAAAATAGAAAGTTATTCCCAAGGAAAAACCCCTCGACATTAAATGTAGGTATATTATAAAATGAAAAAAATAGAGGAAACAGATACTATCAAATTCTTAGGACTATGGATTGACAAAAACATGTCATGGAAAACGCAAATTGATACGGTGTGTAAAAAACTAAATAAATTTTCCTACGCTTTATACAGACTATCTAAGATTGTAAATCAAGCAGCAGTCCTAACCGCCTATCATGCCTATGTAACGTGTACACTTAGATATGGCCTTATTTATTGGGGGAATGCTACAGACAGGGAACACGCTTTTAGGGCACAAAAGAAATATCTTAGAGCTGTTTGTGGTATACGTGCCCCAGCTGTATGCCATATTTTAAAAAGCGTAAGATTTTAACCTTTCCTGCTCTCTACATCTATGAGGTCGCTATATTCGTAAAAACCAACAGGGAAAAGTTTGGTAACCTGTACTCCCGTCGTCATGCCGACAAAATATCAAATATAGTATCAAAAACAGCCCTACTTTCTAAAAGTTTCTTCGGACTGTCTACACGAATTTATAATAAGCTAATTAAGCAAATAAGAGACATTGAAAACATTAAATTATTTAAGACAAAATTAAATGACTTCCTGGTAAATAGACCTATACAATCCATGATTTTTTGTCCGATAGATTCATGATGACTTAGTGCCAAACTGTTTTATGTTTTGATGCAGAATAAAGTTCAATTTCAATTGAAATGTCCATTTTTTTATTTATATAATATATCACATAAACTTAGGTCTAAGAAAATAAAATCGTAAACTATTGTAGGCCTAACATGGTAGAGCAGTGCAAATGCACACAATTTAATTGAATAACAACTCTAATCACTGTCTCACAATAAAGATCTATGACTTTGAAGGATTTAAAATTCTTTTTCGCGGAAAGTAGCAATTGAAAAAATATCAAGAGGATTATCAGAAGTTTTACGAGCAAGAATAGTAACTTTGAGGGAAGAAGGATACACCACGAGAGAAATAGCACCACGTTGCAGAGGTACCACGGGATGGGTAATTCAGCTGACCGACCCCGCAGTGGTCGCACAACTGTTTGGACTGCTGCCCAAAAGCGCTATATTAGATTGCTGACAGCAAAATAAAAGCAGAAGTTCGGGCCACATTTGGACTTGAAGTTAGCACTGAGACCGTTCGGAATTCCTTGCACCAGGCTGGATTACGAGCACGGAGGTCTTGGCGACTGCCTCTTAATTCCCGACAACGTCTTCAACGACGGAGATTGCAGTGGGCTAGGCTTCGACAAAATGAAGAAGATGAAGAAGAAAACATTTGGCAAAACTGTCTCTTCGTTGACGAATCGTGAATCAGTACTCATCCAGATAACCGACGTGTCCGTGTCTGGAGATGACCAGGAGATCGTAAAAGGCAAAGAACTGCCACTGGAACAGTTCAGCAAGGCGGGAAATCGCTGCCCTTTTAGGATGGTATTATGATTGGAGCTCGAACGCCTTTGATTCCGTATCGAGGCTTCATGACAGCAGACATGTATAAAGCAGTTGCTGTTGTTGGAATTGTCAGTAAACCATTCCGAGTAAACTATGGGCCAGGGGAGGAGTTATACATTCAGTCAAAAAAGTATCGGAAATGGATGATTTGTTTATGGTTCCAAATTCAAATTTTTGTTTTTTTGTAGTTGTTAGATTGGCACAACTGTTTTCTATTTTGGCGCGGAGTTTGAGTTGCATCTGTTATTTATATTAAATACAGTGCTGGTTTTAGTAATATCATATATAGTGTGTATTGCGAATTTCATAATGGACAAAAATATCGAATAAAGAATATAATAAAGAGTTTGTCTTAAATTTTGCATCGCCAATGGAATTTCGTGTTCGGAGTCACTGAAAATGTTACAGAAGGCTTACGGTGAATCGACTTTATCAAAAACTCGTGCTTATGAGTGGTTCAAAGCGTTCAAAAGCGGTCGAGATGTGATGGAAGATTTTCCTCGCTCTGGTAGGCCGTCAACGTCTGCAACTGAAGTTAACATCGCAAAAGTGAAGGAAATAGTGACTGAAAATCCCCATTCAACTCTGAGAGCGATAGCTGCCGAACTTTCTGTATCTCACGAATCGATCCGTACCATTTTAACTAATCATTTGGGTATGAAACATGTTGCTGCTCGGCTAGTCCCAAAAGATCTGAATTTTCTCCAAAAACTCAATCGCATGAAAGTCGCTGAGGACATGCTAGAATGAGTCAGTTCGGACCCAACATTCATGAAACGCATTGTTACTGGTGACGAGACGTGGGTTTACGAGTTTGACATGCAAACTAGTCAACAAGCTTCGGAGTGGCGCCTTCCAACTGAACCGAAACCGAAAAAACCACGCCAAAGTCGATCAAAAGTCAAAGTCATGTTGACTGTTTTCTTTGACTATCGCGGTGTTGTGCACTCTGAATTCTTACCGGAAGGTCTAACGGTAAATAAAGAATATTATTTGAGCGTTATGCGGTGTTTAAGAGAGCAAATTCGACGAAAAAGGCCAGATTTGTGGAAAGAAAATTCTTGGATTTTGCACCACGACAATGCGCCTTCGCACAAGGCTATCATTGTGAACGAATTTTTAACCAAACACTCAACATATACCATCCAGCAACCACCATATTCACCAGATATGGCTCCTGCTGACTTTTTTCTTTTTCCTAAACTCAAATTACCACTTCGTGGCACCCGTTTTCAATCGATAGAAGACATAAAGGAGAATTCGCGGCGAGAACTGAACTCAATTCCGGAAGCAGCGTTTAAAAAATGTTTTGATGAATGGATTATTCGTTGGCGCAAGTGTATCGTTATCGTTAAAGGAGCATACTTTGAAGGTGATAAAATAAATTTGGATGAATAACAGACATTTTGTGTATTATTGATCTTTTCCCGGTACTTTCTTGACAGAGTAGTATTATATTGAATATAAACCTTTTATTGATAAATTTTTGTTTAAGTTTGGTTTAACAGTCTTTTTCTTTCTATAAAATTCGTGTTACAATTACATTCTGATTAATTACTTAATTTTTGTTAATAAAAATAGGTTCATTTTGTAATTTCTATTTAAAGAAAACACACAACAATTTTTTTTTTTGATTAAGTTAAATTTTAAAACACATCAGCTTATGCTAATGTCATAAACCTTTTTTGATGTGTGTACTTTTTAGGAGAAATTGTACATAAGTTTTCAATTTCTATTACCGAAAGTATGATCTTTTTAAAGAAAAAATAAAAATATTACCACTGGGTTGTTATTCGGAAAATACTGCTGTTTCTTGTATATAATTTTATAAATAAGTATCAATATGTGATTGATTTCCTGATTAATCCACTTCCTATGGCTCAACTTCATGAATTAAGAGGGAATGTACCATCTGAGTATGGCATTTGCGCTAAAAATCTTGATTCCTGCGGATAAAGTCATCATATCGATGGGAAATTAACTTTTAGATATTGAAGATACCTGTTTGCTGTGCGGTTTCCTATTTATAGATGCATTTTTGAGCGCTAATCGAGTTATTTGATCGATGAGAATCAGGTATGGGGAGACACGGTAAAAATCTGGTACTACTTCTCCCACACACCTTCTTTTTTATTTGTCGGATGGAAATCATCAAATGACTCCTCCCGCTCTGGGTGCAACAGGAGGGAGTGTCAGACTCTTACTGACTTAAACCCATCCGTGTTCCTCCTAGTGCCCTTTGCGGTCCAGGGTAAGGTGCCTCTTTTGAACGAAGTCCGCAGCCTCAGCAGGCACTGGCCCTAGTGGGCCTTCTGACAGCTCTTTGAGGCGCGCGTTAGCGCGCCGTCAGTCGACCCGGGCCTGGTTCTGATCAGACGGCGAGCCACTTAATGCTCGCCGTCCGCAGACTCGCGCCTACGGTAGCCGAGAATCGTCCTGCGACTCCTGAAGCCTCTTCTTCTGTTGCTGCGGCGTGACGTTTCTCTCTCTCTCACTCATTCGGCTTCCTCCTTTGCTAGCATTATTCCTTCGCAGAAGGAGTTGACCGCTTCCCATGTGTCCTCGCTCCGGACCATGGCTTGAACCAGGGCCGGACGCGAGAGATCGCTGCCGCCGATCGCCTCGACGAGGACACGGCGGTGCTCCGCCCAAGCAGGGCAGACCTCCACCGTATGCTCCACCGTGTCCTCCGGGTGATCCTCGCAGTGTTGACACCCGGGTGTATCCTCCCGCCGTATTTGAAACAGGTACCTCCCGAAACAACCGTGTCCGGTGAGTACCTGCGTCAAGCGGAAGGTAAGTACGCCGTGGCGCTGCTCTAGCCACTCCTCAAAGAGGGGACTTATCGCCGCAACTATGGCGTGCCCAGCGCTGGGTTGCGACAGTCGTTGTCTCTATTCTGCCATGAGATACTGCCGGAGCTCCGTTCGCCGTGCTGCAATTTGCCGCGGCAGAGGAGTCTCGCCCCGGCGTAGCGCCTCCACGCGCCATTGGTAAATGAGCGCGAGGGCTCTCGCCTCTAGATCCCATGGCGGTAGTCCGGCAAGGAGGCTCGCCACCTCGCCAGAGTCCGTGCGGTATCCTCGGGCCAGCCGGATGGCTATGACCCTCTGGGACGCGTGGAGGTAACGGTCGCTTCCTCAAAGTAGGCGCCCACACCGGCGCCCCACAAAGGGCCATGGACCGCACGACCCCCGCGTAACGCCTCCGGCAGGAGGCGTTTGGATTCTCCCACACACCTGGAAGACTCCTAATCAGGTGTAAACAAGTCTCCCTAATACAGGGGACACATGGTAAAAGTCCACCACATGGCGTTTTAATAAATAATAAGCTAAGTTGTAGCACAATTTACTTCTCATTCAAACTATCAATGGATAGATACATTCTAAATCGTTTGACCTTAAGTTTTCCAATACTGCAAAAAAAAAAAAAAAATAGTCTAACATCAAAAGGGGTGATTTCACCCTCCCCAGGTTCCCTAGAAATGACAAACTGCAAACAGAGTTTTTAAAGTATGAGACTTGGACAAACTCACCCATGTTTCTTTAATTGATGAAACATAAATAATTTATGATCAACAAAAACTTTATCTGTAATCTTTTTTCTTGCATCTGCATGCTCATGTTCCGGTATGCCAGTGAGCATTGCAAACAGAGCTGCGGCAGTGCCGTCACCGACGATATTGTGACTGAAATCATACTTAGAAGTACACAGCAATCCTACCATGAAGCCATCGGCCAAGTGCTAGTCAGACTCCCTTTCTAACGTTACGTAAGGTATATCTTTTACTGGCCCAAAAAACTAAGCGGCCGTGTATAATATCCTTTCAACTGAACTATTCCAGTAGATTCGGGGAGAGTTGACTATATTGATATTATAGAAAAATATTTGACCCGTTTTTTATTTCGTACATAAACCAAAATTTACGACGATACGACGCTTTTGAAATTCTCAATACCGCCGTGGTATACGAACGCACTAAAAATTATATTCAGAAGAATTTTTCAAGTGTGCCTTCAGGGCCAAATCCAAAACTATAAGGAGTCTCGAGCTCGATTTTGATGAAAACTAAAACTGCATCATTGGATTTTTGAAAAAAAAAACCAGTTGATTTTGAAAAAAAAAAAACACATCCTGTATTATTTTACCATCCTAAACTGTAGCTAATAAGAAACAAATTCGGGGAAGTAATAATACATAGCAAACTAAAGCAAAGACCTCATTTTTAACTAAAACCCTTTTTAAATTGTCATTCATGTGTATTATCTTTGTCAATTTAATTGATTTACAAAAACAAAAAATTCTTGTCGATTATTTTTCAATACTCTAACTGACGGACTAAATAGATTTGCAATGTATTGCTGGTGAAAACTAGATGATTGTTCGAGAATTGTTTGAAAGAGTTACCGATGCCCTGGAACGCAAATAGCCTTTGGAGGAACACAGGTGGGAGTCAACGGGAGTCTGATACTCCTGAGCGGAAGGAGTCATTTGATGATTTACCAAACCTTTTATCCAAACACAAAAAAGGGTTCAGTTTTTGCATACGGACGTTTGGAACCCAACAATTGCGGAACCGTGTGTTACTTCGAGCTTCTTACCCATTCAAGATTGTCGCTCTATTAGCCAAGAATTTGTAACTTTTCGGCATTTTCCGTATAAATCCATTGTGGGACGCAGAGTCGAAGGCTAGGAACATGACGTTATAGGAATCCTTATGACCTGGCGGAATTGACTCAATCCTCACTGGCCGAAAGCCTGTTTTTACGCCGGACCATCGAGAATTTAGAAGACCGTATACCGTATACCTGTAAAGGAATGTGACTGTCAGTATTTGGTGGACGTGGGTTTATCACCTGTAATATCTGGCTTCGGCTCATCGTAAGTTCAGTCTGATTAAAATTACCAGGTAGTGGAAAACCATGACCGATTCATCATCACTGCTGAGCAAAGGCCTCTATTTTTGTAGTCAATCCCCTCGTTGTTTTGCCAGACTCATCCTGATTCTACCCGCGACGTCAACAAAGTCGTTTGCCTACCTTGTCGCCGGACGACCGACATTTCTTCAAGTCACCAGCCCAGCCCATAATTAGTTTTCCGATGTCGGAAATTTTTGGGTATGCAACTCCAAGCCTGTATACAGCCTCCTACGTGACCGTCTGCGGCCAGTTACTTGTAAGTTTGATAAATTCAACAACCTATGCATTATTTCGTTCTTTGCAGCAGGATTGGGTTTGCTTGGGCTATTTTCAAAAAAGAGCTTCTCCTATAAACAAATTTAAATCAACTTACCTATTCAAATCCCTACCAGTACAAGACACCTTGACGTGGTCGCTTTTGTTGAGCATGTACTTGTCGGATCCACTCACTGTGGTATACTCGGATAGGAAGTATCGTTGATCATCCACGTACACAATGTCTCTATAACTACAACTGACCTTAGTCATATTTTTTAATATTTCCTTCTTGACATAACATTCAGATTTCTGGAAATTAAAATTATTCACTTTCTAGCATTTTGGGTGCATGACGTATTAAAACCACCACGAATCTGGGATAACACAATCTATTGGGGTAAATAACATAAATTGATTGTTTTTTCACATGCTTACTATTCATTTAGATGTCCACAATTTCGATCTTTTGCCATAACTCCCTAAATTTAGGTAAAAGATAAATCATATTTTGTTGTTGATAAAATTTCTTTGAGCAACGCGCGATGAAGTGATTCTTGTTTATTGTTCGCGACTGTAGTTGGCAATTAAGTACTAACATGACATATAACCCAATCAGTGCCTTGGCAAGTAACTTTTGGCAAATCTATGTTAAACTTCATAGTTTCTTCGGAAAATGGATCAACTGTTGGTATATTGCATCCCTTGCCTTTCTCTTCGAAATAATATTCCATCAGACGATTTTCCACGAGTCTGTAATGACATTCCCATCGTTCAGACACTTTGACAAAATCTATAAATAATCACTCACTACTCAACCGATTTAAAAAAGTATATAATATGGCCAAAATTAGAGATCCCTACGTAAAATGGAACAAAAAGCCTAAAAGTCATTATTTTGCGTGAGCTGCGAAAACTGTTGACGATAATTATATAAAACTAGCACTTCGCCCGCGACGTACTCCACGAAATTCATCTCCCCTTTACCCTCTTAATGTGTAAATTACTTATTAATAGACTTAACGTAGGGCAGTTCGCTGAAACCGCAAAATTATTCTAAGAGTATTTTATACCCTTTGTAACTTTTAAATGAAAGGTCCGATTTGAATAATTTAAAGTGTTATTTGCATGTGCATAGAACCAACCTTAAATATCACACAAGATAAGAATTAATACCATGATACCAAAATCACCACTATTCCAGCCGGGTTTTGATTGAATAACTGGAACAAAAAACAACGGACTGCACTCCAGGAGAGCCGGCAGAAGTGAAAATGTCACGTGTCCTGACACGTGACCGTCTCAAACATTTTCGGTGAGGGTCACGTGTCCTGACGCGAGTTTAACATTTTTTACCCATCACAAAAAAGTGCACAACGCCGCTAAAGAAGTTTTCACTTCAAAAAACGGTCGTTGTGACTTAACCATAATATTTAGATATATACCCTGGCGGAATTTTTTGTACGAATAGATATTGATATCTATATCTATACTAATATATAAAGCTGAAGAGTTTGTTTGTTTGTTTGCTTGAACGCGCTAATCTCAGGAACTCTTGGTCCGATTTGAAAAATTCTTTCAGTATTAGATAGCCCATTTATTGAGGAAGGCTATAGGCTATATATCATCACGCTAAGATCAATAGGAGCGGAGCAGTAATGAAAATTGTGACGCAGACAAAGTTGCGCGGGTCAACTATTTTAGAATATAGCCTATGTTGTCCGTTGCTTCAGCATTAATTCATTACTTCTGTGAACGGGGAATCCACCGACCAAGCAGACTATTAATACGGATAATATGGACAAATGTTTTTTGGAAAAATAAGGAAAATATTTCCATGAAAACGCAAAGGAAGAAAATGATATTACCATCCGATCAAATGTTATGATTTCTATTTAAATAATTAATTTATAAACAACTTTGCAAAGACACTTGGCTGAAAGTCACACGTATCCAACAAATGTCATAGTAGCTGAAAGAAGATTTCGGTTGATTGCTCCGGCATGGCTTAAAACTGTTCAATTCCCAGTGAAGCAACAGCTCAGGGCCAAAAACTATCCGTTGCGGGTTTCACCCTCCTGTGGATCATGGGAAACTGTAGATCCCCAGGCAATGACGCCAGAGACGAACTTTGCAAAGAGAGTTTCCGAGCCGGTACTGCTGGACCTGTAACCACTTCTCCTCTTACCTTTCTCACTGATTCGTACATGAATTTGCCAGAGATCGACTGAACTTCAAGACAACAGATGGACACCGTCTACAAATTACAGTGCAGCCTAAACATGCGACTAACTAAGCGACTTCTCAACCCAAGTAGAAATACCCTCCGAATAATAATAGGTATAATTACGGGTCATTTCCCCGTAAAAAAAATCTTTCAACTTAGGCACTGCGGCACGATGGATCGATGATTTAAAAAAGGTGGCTGGCAGTGGATGGACGTGAACTGCACAAGACCGGGATGGTTGGCGCTTTGTGGGAAGCTTACATTTAACAGTGGACGGCAATTGGCTAAAATGATGATGATGATGATAGTCGCCATAGACAGCCCAAAGTATAGAGGTTGCTTCGATACCGAGAAATCAGTAGCCCACTTCATTCTGGAAATGAGGCCTTTGCTACCCAACGTGCAAAAATCTTCGGAAAAATGAGAACACACAGCGAAACCTATATGCGTAGCTTCGCTGGTTAACCTTGCCAGCACTCCTAAGCACAATGGCGCGAATGGGAGTCTAAGTGCGGATAACAGAATCTCAACTGTACTCTCTCCGTTGCGAGGGTAGTCTTTCCTTCTGGATAGAGTTTTCCATTTCAACTTTATGTAGCTCTACCCTAGCAACTTTTTTTCAAATTAAAACGTTTCTCATTACGAAACATTACTAAGGTTGGTCGGCGTTTTGAATAGAAGAGGTGATACAGCATTTCCCTTGCATTCTAAGGGGGTCAATACTAGAAGTTGACTGTTCGTATATCTTATGCCACAATGGTTGCTGGTCGCTCACAATGGTCTCATCAGAAGGCTTAAATTCACTCAAAGGGCAATGGAGAGGGCAATGCTTGGAGTTTCCTTGCGTGATCGAATCAGGAATGATAATATTCGTAGAGAACCAAGGTTACCGACATAGCCCGAAGCATCGCCAAAATAAAGTGTCAGTGGGCAAGGCATATTACTCGCAGAACAGATGGTCGATGGGGCCGAAAAATTCAGGAGTGACGACTGCGTACCAGAAGACGCAACGTTGAAAAGCTGGGAGGTTTTTCAACGTTGTTTCAAGGTGGACCGATGAAGATCGCGGGTAGCCGATGGATGCGAGACGCGCAGAACCGGTCGTAGTGGCAACGCTTGGGGCTATGGCGACGCTATGTCCAGCAGTAGAGGTCTTTTGGCTGATGTGATGATATCTTATCTTAGCGATCTTGCCTAGCGACATCAAACTACATTCAGTCAAAAAAGTATCGGGAATGGATGATTTGTTTATGGTTCCAAATTCAAATTTTTGTTTTTTTTTTTTTGTAGTTGTTAGATTGGCACAACTGTTTTCCATTTTGGCGCGGAGTTTGAGTTGCATCTGTTATTTATATTAAATACAGTGCTGGTTTTAGTAATATCATATATAGTGTGTATTGCGAATTTCATAATGGACAAAAATATCGAACAAAGAGTTTGTCTTAAATTTTGCATCGCCAATGGAATTTCGTGTTCGGAGTTACTGAAAATGTTACAGAAGGCTTACGGTGAATCGACTTTATCAAAAACTCGTGCTTATGAGTGGTTGAAAGCGTTCAAAAGCGGTCGAGATGTGATGGAAGATTTGCCTCGCTCTGGTAGGCCGTCAACGTCTGCAACTGAAGTTAACATCGCAAAAGTGAAGGAAATAGTGACTGAAAATCCCCATTCAACTCTGAGAGAGATAGCCGCCGAACTTTCTGTATCTCACGAGTCGATCCGTACCATTTTAACTAATCATTTGGGTATGAAACATGTTGCTGCTCGGCTAGTCCCAAAAGATCTGAATTTTCTCCAAAAACGCAATCGAATGAAAGTCGCTGAGGACATGCTAGAACGAGTCAGTTCGGACCCAACCACGCCAAAGTCGATCAAAAGTCAAAGTCATGTTGACTGTTTTCTTTGACTATCGCGGTGTTGTGCACTCTAAATTCTTACCGGAAGGTCTAACGGTAAATAAAGAATATTATTTGAGCGTTATGCGGCGTTTAAGAGAGCAAATTCGACGAAAAAGGCCAGATTTGTGGAAAGAAAATTCTTGGATTTTGCACCACGACAATGCGCCTTCGCACAAGGCTATCATTGTGAACGAATTTTTAACCAAACACTCAACAAATACCATCCAGCAACCACCATATTCACCAGATATGGCTCCTGCTGACTTTTTTCTTTTTCCTAAACTCAAATTACCACTTCGTGGCACCCGTTTTCAATCGATAGAAGACATAAAGGAGAATTCGCGGCGAGAACTGAACTCAATTCCGGAAGCAGCGTTTAAAAAATGTTTTGATGAATGGATTATTCGTTGGCGCAAGTGTATCGTTTCTAAAGGAGCATACTTTGAAGGTGATAAAATAAATTTGGATGAATAACAGACATTTTGTGTATTATTGGTCTTTTCCCGGTACTTTCTTGACAGAGTAGTATATGACATACACGCAAACGAAGTCGCGTGCAACAGCTATCTTTTTCTAATCTTCTAATTGTATAAAAATCTCGAATCACAGTGTTTGTTATCGAACTCCTCCGAAATGGCTTGACCGATTTATATGAAATTTTTGTGTTAATTTATATGGCAAAACAACGTTTGCCGGGTCAGCTAGTCTTTTATAAAACTGTAGTACATCACTTTGCTCTATTGTCAATAGTTTCCGCAGCGCACGCGATTAAGGATTTTTTTCACACCTTGGGTTACATTAAAAAAAAATATTCTATAGCCTATGTTCGTCAGGGATAATGTAGGATTCAAATGGTGAAAGAATTTTTCAAGTCGGTCAGGTAGTTTTGAAGCCTACTCAATTCAAACAAGCATATAAACAAACAAATCTTTCCTATTTATAATATTAGTGTAGATGTGTTCTATACTTTAATAGTAATTATGATTGCTCATAAAAAGTCCAAGATGGTATTGCCTAACTATTAAACTCGTAGTTAAGTCATAATGATCGCTTTTTGTTCAAATCGTTCAATCAAAACCCGGCTGGAATGGAATAGTAGTGATTTTGGTATCATGATGTTAATTCTTATCCATTTAAATTGTTTGATAATTAAGGTTGGTTATATGTACATGTAAATTACACTTTAAATTATTCAAAGTCGAACTTTCATTTAAAAGTTACAATGTATAAAAAAAAAAACTTTAATAGTAGTTTTTGTTAAAGGAAAGTACTAAATCCCCGCGGACGAAGTCGCGGGCGAAGTGCTAGAGCCTACTAGATGAAAAGATAATATGTATTTACGACCCGGTTATGGCAACTGTGGCCAAAGTCAATAAAGGTTACCCAAGTACGTAGCAGACATTAAACGAGAAGTACACAAGAAGTGTCTGCATTTAGGTGTATAGTATTCCTTTTCCTTTACTCGTATAGTCCGAAGGCATGGCCATGCTACAAGACCTGGGGAGATTAGACTTAGGACCAACAGCTTAACGAGCTTTCCGTTGCACAGGGATCTTACAACACCACATATCAAATTCGAATTGCTACCGGGTTCCTAATGAAACAAAACCGGACAAGGGCGAGTCGGACTCGCGTACCGAGGGTCCCGTAAAACGTGAAATGTTTTTAAATTGTCATCGGCGAGGCTCATATTCGTCAGAGAATTTTAACACTGTGGTGTATATTGCAGTTTTAGATTAGCGCTGTGCCATCTCTTGACAGATAGTGAAAAAAAATTTAAAAAAATCAAAAAAGAATATTTTTGTTTATGATTTTTCAAAAAGTGTGTAGACACATCGTTTTCTTTTTCCTGAATCTTTACTTAAACTCCTATCACATAAAATAATTTCAGATTTTTCTCTACCTATACAAAATTCAAAAGTCGAAAACTGTGCGCTACTTGCACATTTTTTCCCTAGTCCAGCCATGCCCCAGTATTCACTCTTCGAATTTTAAGACCCCCTTTCAGTCCCTGTTGCAATAAAAAAGTCCTTTTTTTATTTAATTTTTATTTGCAAAATGGTTGAGCACACGTCATTTTAAACTATTCCAAATTTCAAGATTAGCATTAGTAGTATTTGAAATATCCAGCTGTGACATAGGGACAGACTGAGACGCACCATAAGGTTTTTATTTACCATTTTGGTACGGCACCCAAAAACTGTTACACTTTTTCCTGGACTTGAGAATCGGAACCATCGGTACCTTGGCTAAAGAGCGCTTCACACATAAGCAGGCCAGCACAATCGGTTCGGCAGTACTTGTTGAATAACAAAGCTAGGCCAAATCAAATCTGCATATTTTATAATATGTATGTTCGACTTTGCGGCCCGGAAGTGCCTATTAAATATGTTGCGCCTCTAAGATGTCGCACAGTACGTGAATAATCAGACTTACACTTTAGTTTCAGTCAAGCTCAATGGCAGACTGGATATTGGCCCTCTCGTCAATTTGAAGTTAATTGCAGCAAGGATAATCAACGCGAGAAGTACAAACCATTCTCGTTTTGAGTCCAAGAGCCTCTTCAAGTATATAATCACCTGTAAAAATTATTTGATTGTACAATCATTTGTAAATGAGTTTTAACTTTAAATACGAGTACCTAATGGTGCAAATAGTCTAGTTAACAAGTGCTTTTTTGGTTTTTGGTTAACTTTTTTCAGCAGTCTCGAAAAAATATGAATGAGGTTGTCATTCGATTCGGAAGAGCATGTAGATGACTTTTGAAAAAAATAAAGTCATCATTTGCCTAGCCTTTTCCCAACTATTTTGGGGTCGGCAAAATAAAGTACCGCTCGAAAAAATTGCAAAAGCTATAACCAATTTACTGAAAAAAGAAAGAAGGTTTTGGTTTGTTGCAAATATCTCATAATACGAACAATATTAAAAAAAAAAAATTCTAAAAGAAGAGGATATTTCCTAAAAAATATTATAAACAAATGCGTTGTTAATAAGGTTGTGAATTTATTTTTTGGAAACCTAATCTTTGATGCAAAATATGATGATCGTTTTAAAAAAAAAATCGTTAATACGAAAGAAATATTATGCTAAAAAGCGTATCTGTTCATTAAAGTTTTTTTAGTCCACTTATAATTTTTTTAGCCCATTTATAGGGAACCATTATTTTTTTTTGTTATTATTTATCTTGTCCTTCAAAATAAAAAGAATACATATTGGATTTATTTAATTTGTCATTATTTATTTAATAAACCAATTTTTAATAAGCAATTCAATTCAACCATTACTTGTATTTTTACGATTTTTTAATATTTTAAATTTCAGTACCTATCAAAATGTAACAATTTTTTTTCCTAAAATTGCGATTCATTGATGTTTTCAAATTATTAAAGATGTGTAAAAAACAAATCATTATTCAATGATTAATTCAAGTTTTTAATTTTTAAACTACGTAAATTGTAAGTAAAAAGTTGAAAAAGATATATTCTTTTGTTCTTTTTCTTATCATCGTTAAAAAGGATGGGAAACTCTGACACTAGGGTGTGTGGGGTCGATCGTAAGGTCTAACGACCCCACACACCCTAGTGTCAGAGTTTCTAAACCACCTTAAGGGACTCTGATATGGTTTATATATGTGGCGGCCGGGACCACCGGCTTATACGTGCCTTCCGAAGCACGGAATCGGACAATGAAACTGGAAACAACATTACAAATTATGCTTCCCGTGGGAATCGGTCACAAGGCGAACGCCTAAACCACTCGACCACGGAGGCAGGTTTTTGGAAAATTGTGGAACCTATTAAATGGAAAACCGAATTGCCGGCGGATTTATTGTGCATTCATCTATCTAGCAATTGCCTGTCTTTTTCATTTCTTAATGTTGATATTTAATATGTTTAAATCAATTTTATTGATAGTGGCCGAAGCGGAAGTGGCTTGCGAAAGCCAGAGTACCTACCCGTTTTCGGTGGTATTTTCACCCCTCTGGGAAAGTTATAAAAATTGGTCCCACAGTTCCGAGAGTCTCGTCTGTTTTTTAGGAGATGTCCTCCTCTATTTGATTTATTTTTGCAAAAGACCAAACTGATCTTGCGCAACTTTTTAGAGCGGTTTTTTTTTAAATCATCTACGTGCTCTTCGATTTTTTTTGTACTAATAAAGTACAAAAAAAAAACGATTTTTTTGTACTTTATTAGTAAGAATTAGCCTAAAAGACTAATAAGCAATTTAACTCTAACTTAATATGTTACGTGATAGATTATGCGAAAACTAAGAATAGTGTCCATTTGCACTTTCTGAGAGTCTGATATAATTTATAAAACACTATGTTCGTGGGCAATAAATAATAGAGCATATCACGATGGACTACCAAACGATGGTAGTCCAATGAAACTGGGCATTGCGACGTTAGCAATTCCTAAATATATGATTTGACTATTAAGATCTGAAGAATTTTTTGCACTCCTTAAACAAGACGGAACAAAATATTAACCAGTTACTTATTGTTTTATTCGCAAAACCAACATTTACCAGCCGTCAGTGGCAAAACCTCGCATGTACAAAATTCTAATAGTAAAAAATCGTCCCATTTTCAGAAAACCTTACATTTACCAACTCATGTCGGTAAATCCTAAGATTTACTCTTATATCTTAGGATTTACCGTAGTTCGAGCTTTTACAGTAAAATTTAAACAAGATGTTGATTTGCATCCTAGTCAAATTCAAGGACGTACTCGTAATTATGCTAATGATTCTCGGCCCAAATCAACAATAAAATGGGTAGGTATTTTTTATTTTTTTTCTTATTTACGGAAATCGGTAAGTGTGAGCCAGCCGTATTTAAAAGCGGCCCGTCTGTTACTAGCCCTATAACCGCGCTTTTACACACAAACAAACGCAAACAACACATACGCAAACGATCATTCAATAAATTCGTAGGTAATCAATTCCACCCCAACCAATCACAGTGCAGGCTCTCCCGCGCAAGCTCCTAGCCCCCCCGCCCTCGCGGCTCCGGAACTACCAGTGTGTTTGATGTCGCCGAAGTGCGCGTGCGGTGTGCGATTTCCGCTCTCGGACGTAGGTACAAAGTGGAGAGATGGTCCGCCATGTGATGCCATCAGTGGAGAGAGCCTACGTGGAGCCATCCGGATGTTCACGAAAATCTTTCCCGCTCGGGAACCCCATCACAGAGCGTCAAAAACGAATGTGTTAGTGTTACGTAAGCTAAAGGAAAACCAGCTACGTTGTGCTCGATTGTGCGAAAAGTGTGATGTGATAGTGGCAACTTTGAACAATACCTCCAGGTAACTAAGACCCACTGACCAAGTAGGTAATTTATTTATTTGTACATTTTTTAAATAGCTGTTAGCTTAATCAATTTTATTAGTGTAAATAAGTTGATTTCAAATTTTTAACTACGTCAAAAATACCTAAGAGTCGAAAGTATCACCACGTACTGACACTTAACTAACACGTCTTCCCATTCCCGTCAAACGTAGAAAACATTTTTAGACTAAGTAGATCGGTACACCAACTAAGGTAGGTATTATTGCCGGTCCGAAGCCCGTTAAGTAGTAAGGAAAATTTCAAATCAACCATAAATTGGTTGATTTGAAATTTTCCTTACACATATCCACAAATAAAACAAAATCACTACGAAAACTTTAGGTTGATGTAGGTGACTTTCGAAATAAAATTAGGTAAAATTATGTAGCGGTCAATGCCCGCGCACTCGCTAGCACTTCGTAGGTAAGACGTCGGCACTCACGGACTCAGCTGCATTGTCGCTGTGTGCGTAGTCGGGTGATTCTGTTTTCTTTGTATTGAATTAAGGGTTTAATTCTGAAATACTGTTAAATTTCAACAACAAATAAAAGCAGCGCTTGTTAGTTATTGCCCACTATCGTACTTTCAATTGATTATTTATGTCTTTTATGACAACCTCCTGAAATTTGACGAGGATGCAAAACAACACCTTGTATAGCACATCAGTTACTATTATTCAATCACTTTGTACTACACTAATTCAAAAGGTTTAGTTCTTTTTAACCTTCGTACTAAATCTGTATTGTCTAGCAGCTGAATTGCCTCAACATTCATGAAGTCTGTGTTCGTTTGCTTCAGCAAATTTTTGGATAATTGTGGTGGTGGTGACGAATTCCATTTTATGTCACGGTGAAGTTAGTCATTTCTTATGTACCAGGGTGCATTCACAGCATCCCTGACTACTTTATTTTGGAATAATTATTTTGACGTTGCATTGTTAAGTAAAGCCCCAAAGTTGGATACCATAATTACCTATACGTCCAAATTGGCATCAGAATATGCTTGCCATATGCAAGCATATTCTGTTATTTTTATTGTATATTGATAGACAGGATTTCCTTCCGATTAGCCAATACACACTTTTATAACGTATATCGAGTTCCTGTCTTTTCTTTTTGACATGAGCTTTCCAACGCAACTTGGCGTCGAGAGTTATGCCAAGGTATTTGGCTGTATTAGTATAAGACACTTGCATGCTATTTCTTGAGATTAGGTGATAGTCCAAGTGTTTGTTTGTGAAGTCAATGTAAATTGATTTTGACTCGTTCAGTTTGATCTACCATTTTTTTGTGTCCAGTCATAAACTTTGTTTACAGCTAATTTAACTTTTTCTACTGCTTCTCTGTGGCTTGATCCGGTTGCCATAATTGCAGTATCATCTGCAAAGGTTGCAATGGTGTTGTCCAGTTCTGGGATGTCACATGTATATAAAAAATATAAAATTGGGCCTAGCACACTTCCTTGAAGCACACCAACTTTTATAGCTTTTAGCTCAGAATGTGCGTCCTCCTGCCGTATTCTGAACATTCTATTAGTTATGTAGTTTTAGAATCGAACGATATCTTATTCATATTTTTCCGAGACTGCTGAAAAATTTGAACAAAAAAGCACTTGATGACTAGACTAAAAATATATTTCTGTCAAAGAGAAGTCGACACTTACCTGCTGAGTTTTTAATTCAATTAGAATAGAATAAGTAGGTAACATAAATCCTGATGGTAATATTTTTATTTTACCTGTAGATGGTTGAATATTTTAACTTAGAACTATTCTTATAAAAAAGTATCATAACAACTTTTGGATCTAAATTTGGATTAATTTTATGTGTACGGTAAGTGACATATTTACCGAAAGACGCAGCGTTGGAAGGGCTTCCTGACAAGGTGGACCGATGACCTGGTGAGGGTCGCGGGTAGCTAATGGATGTGAGACGCACAGGATCGGTTGTTGTTGCGGCTGTTGGGGGAGGCCTATGCCCAGTAGTGGACGTCTTTCGGCCGATGTGATGATGAAGTAAAATATAGGGATCCGTAACTTACTGTTCCATATTTTAGGCAATGAAAGATGTTCCAATATTTTGTATTTACGCAAAATCTTGCCGCAAATGATCGAGATTGAATTCTTAATAAAGCTATTTCCGGTCTAGCGTGCTCGATCGGAGACCACAACATGGCTTACCTTCAGCTAAGATCGTAAGACACGAGTCCAAACACAATAAATTCATATAAAATATACCTTCCACGTCTTCTTGCCAACAAAGGATACACATTTTGCAATCATATCAAGATATAACATAACTTATTGCTTTAAAATCACTTAAACTATACACAAAAAAAATCCTTAGTCAGATATTATTATGACAGAACGTTAGCTATGGTCGTGAAAAACAAGGAGGTAAATATTTACAAGCAAAAAACTTTTATGTCAATAAAAAACTTATTTTTTGTATTCCATATTTTTATAATTTCTTACCCATATCAGAAAATGCATAAAAATATTTTATGGATTTTCCTTTTGGATTTAGAATTATTTCACTTGTCTAACCGTATATTATACGTACCTCCTAGGAGGTACTGTGTCAATATCCTCCTTCCTCCAAAAAAAAAAGCGAGGAAAAGAACTCTTACAACCTGGGAGTCTAAATCAAGATTGAATAGGTTACTTCTAGGCAAGCGTGCTCCATCTTCGACCACATCATCGCTTACCATCAGGTGAGATAGTGGTCAAACGCGTGCCTATCAATAGTAAAAATACAAGTGTATGCAAAATTTCAGATTCTTGGAGATAACTGTTTAAAAAAAAAAACAAAGTAACGATCAAGGTACAAACACCAAATTATAAGTATAGACTACAGTTCAGAGTGATGATTAGAAAACAATCGTTTGATCTAGTATTCTAGCGATTGTGTGTGGTGCATGCAGTCGTTTCGCCCTTAGCCGAAAAGAAATGATCACAGCTATACCTATACATCTCGTTTATTTAGAGTTTCTAAAAAATGTTACGTTATTTGGTCATTCAAATGTTATAACAATGTATTTAGAAAAGCTTTTTTTATTTGTGGTGGGTTTTCTCTTGACTCTAGTCTAGGTCAGAGATGACAGAAACAAAGTCTACGATGGAGCGAGTTTACCCAGAAGGAGCCTGTTCACTCTAACATTGAAGAGATTAGGGTTGTCAGCGTTTGGAAACACAGAGGCAGGCAGAGAGTTCCACTCCTTTACTGTGCACATTATAAAAGACGTTTGGAAACGCTTAGTGCGATAATAGCTTAGCTTAGCTTCAGATAATCGGACTGAATCCAATACCTACACGTCGTTTTTGAGGTTTACAGTTAAAGCAGATAGTTACCATTTTATAGCAAATGTAGTGCTAAGAAGCGTCATTTATTATAGCAGTATCGATTGAAACCATAGAGCAACACAGGCCACCGGCGAACCGGAGGGGAGCAGCCATATGCAGGCGTTCCCCTCTGTCAAAGTATAAGTCCACATGGTCCTACGCCTACAATAAAACTAGTTGCAACCGCACAGGTCACTAGACTAAATCTAGTTGCGTAACGGAATCGACGTCGTAAAAAAATGCCGAATTGTTCTGTATTTTGCTGCAAAAAGAGATCTGCCACGTCAAGTCTACAAAAAGATGGCATTACCTTTCATATGTAAGTAATTTTTAATCACATTATTGCTATTTACTTCTTTTAAATTAAAAAATCTACGATCGATCGTACGACAGATCCGAGTCTTTTTCCTAGAAGTCGCTGTCGCCGAGCGGTAGTGATGTTGCCGATTTGTTTGTAGATACCT
The DNA here is from genome assembly GCA_950371165.1 of Lacanobia oleracea. Taxonomy (NCBI): domain Eukaryota; kingdom Metazoa; phylum Arthropoda; class Insecta; order Lepidoptera; family Noctuidae; genus Lacanobia; species Lacanobia oleracea. The sequence goes on along the minus strand of OX493392.1, from coordinate 18,589,774 downwards.
AGTTATCGATGAAAATGGAATTTTTGAGATTAGGTTTTCTGATTTAAATACCCATCATATTGTGGGCTTTATTTTTTTATTTATAGTTGTATACATAAATTAAATATAATACAATACTTACGCGTATTAGCACATTTTATTAAAATTACTCAGTAAGAACGTCAACTAAAATGTATTTTTTTTTAGGTTTCCTAAAGATCCAAATTTAAAGGATACATGGAAGGCATTTTGTAATAACAGACCAACCTGGATTCCCACGAGAAATAGTGTCATTTGCTCAAACCATTTTAAGTCTTCTGACTTTCAAGTGTTGGTGAACAATAGACGGAGATTAGTTGATGGCGCCAAACCAACTCTGACGCAGACCTGTATTTGTTCCGTAAGTTTTATTTATTCATGGACGAGGTAAACGAGCGTACATTCCACATGATTTGATTAGTTTTTTTTTTTTACGGTGGGTAAAATCATCAAACAGGGGATCATGTTTGATGATTTTACCCACCGTACACCGTACCACCGCCCTTGAGTGGAGCGAGAGGGTATGTCAGACTCTTACGAACTAAACAACCCACCCCGTTCGTTGCTTTTAATACCAGGACCGAGCCTTCTTTTCGAAAGCGGACCTCAATCCCTAGTAATGATTTACTTAGTTTAACTTATTCATAGTGAAATGAAGCGTAGATTTTTATAATTAAAGATATTAAATCTAATTTTCCAGAACCATCAACAAACATTCAATATGCCAGATGAGAGACTATCATCTTATGATGCCATTAATGACACTCGTACTGTTCCTAATTCATTGACATCTCCGTGTAGATCGTCAACTCCTCAAAATGTGAGTTGGTTTTAAATCGTTTATTGTAGAATCGCATATTGATAAAATGGTCATTTCCACTATTTTACTATTGAGATTAAGTAAGCTATGTAAAAATATGATAAGAGCATATTTATTTATTTGTTTTTCAGGCCCAATCAGAGGAAACATCTAAAAAATCTACTTCGGTTCCCACTACTGCACTTACTCCACGAAAAAGAAAAATGCAGCAACAATTAGATTATCAGAAAAAAAAAAAATTAAAAGGCTACAAGCTAAAAATCTTTTCTTAAAGAAAAAAGTTGCTGGGCTAGAAGAAATTCTTCAGAGTCTGGATGAAAAAGCTTTGATAGATAAAGAGGAAAGGATGGTCCTGGAGAAAATTGGCGTTGAAGAAGCTGAGCTTATTAAGCGTCAACTAAAGAAGTGTAAAAGTGGGAAGCTCTCACGAGCTAAGTATTCACCAGAACTGAGGTGCTTTGCTCTAACTCTCAACTTTTATTCCCCCAAAGCTTACAAATATGTTCGTAAAACGTTTGGGACGTGTTTACCTGCTCCACGTACTTTAACAAAATAGTATAGTAATATTGATGGACGGCCCGGTTTTACCAAGGAAGCCTTGGCGGCTTTAAAATATAAAGCCGATGCCAATCCACATAGTAAAATTTACTGTACTTTGGTTTTCGACGAAATGAAAATAAAGACACAATCACATGACAATCCAAGCGGTGACAGACGATTTGGGTATATTGATTATAGTTTCGATTTTATAACTGATAATACAGAAGAAGCAACAGATGTCTTAGTATTTCTATTAGTAGGCATTAATACTCCATGGAAAGTCCCAATTGGATATTTTTTAGTAAAAGGTACAAGTGCTAAGTTAAAAGCTCAACTTGTTACTAAAGCATTTGAATTAGTACATGAAACTGGAATAGAAATAAAAGCGTTAACGTGTGACGGCGCAAAGGCAAATTTAGCAATGGCTACAGAACTGGGTTGCTGCTTAGTTGCAAATAAATTGCAAACTACCATATTAGATCCTACAACGGGACAACGGGTTTACTTTTTTTTAGATCCAAGTCACATGTTAAAATTAATTCGAAACACTTTTTGTGACTACAAATGTTTTTACGATGATAATGAAAATAAAATTCAATGGTCATTTGTGGAAGCGTTACATAAAATCCAGGAAGATGAGTTATTTTATATGGCTAATAAGTTAAAAGCTAATCACATTTACTATAAAACGAAAATAATGAATGTTCGCCTTGCAGCACAATTGTTCAGCGCAAGTGTTGCCGATGCACTTGTGTTTTGCGAACAAGAATTAGATTTGCCAGAGTTTAATGGAGCAACCGCAACTTCGAAATTTATTTCACTGATAAACGATATTTTTGATATTTTGGATTCCCGGTCACGTCAAATTGGATATAAAAGAGCATTAAACTTGGAAAACTTTGACAAAGCTTTTAAAAAAATGGACGAAGCTCAAAAGATTTTGCTGAGTTTATCAACTATTGTAAAAAACCGTAACGGGGAGTCGCGTAAAATGAAATTAGTAGATTCTCCAAGATACACAGGTTTTTTGGGAATTTTGATCTGTATTGAAAGTACCAAAGCTATCTTTCATGATTTAATACAAAGCCAACAAAATGGCCTCAAATATATGCCACTACACAGAATAAGCCAAGATCATATCGAACTTTTTTTTTCCATAGTAAGGAGTCATGGTGGTTATTGCGATAATCCCTCAAGCTCCCAGTTTGAAGCGATTTATAAAAAAAATTCTTGTTAATACAGAAATAACACAAACGGGAAACGGAACGAACTGCATTCTGTTGGAAAAAATTACTATACTAAATTGCACATCAGCACTTGACAAAATTAATGCTTCAACCGTACGACAATACAATAGCAATGACGCTACTGACGAAGTCAATTTTACCAATTTTATTGACGATTTAGTCGATGAGATTGAAGCTCTAACTTTTTTATCCCCGTTTGCGGAAAAAGTTGTGGAGTATATAGCTGGATATGTTATATTCTCGACAAAAAAAATAATTAAATGCGATACGTGCATTAAAGGTTTGCTTGGGCCGCTCGATGAAAAAAGTTTAATTCACCAAAAAAGCAAAGGAAAGTTACTGTATGCCTCAAAAGAGGTGATACTTTTATGCCGGATTTGGGAAAAATAAATAAGAAGACATTTAAGTGCCGACAATAAACCTACACGATCTTGTACCACACATGAAGTCGTGACACGCTCTTTGAAAAAGTTTATTGGCAAAGACTTATTTCCCTCAATTAGTTATCATTCACACGAAAACGATTTTACAAATCATAACTTGGAACTAGCAAGATTAATCATGCAAAAATATGCTGATACACGAATTTCTTTCTTAATGAAAAAAACAAACCCCCAAAAATGTATTCTTCATATTTATAGAAAACTAATACATTTTAAAAATCAGTGATAGTTCTGTAACAGTACCTATTTTTAATCGCTGGTTTTTATAATGGATTAGCTTAAACTTTTTCCGTCCTATTACAAAAAAAAAATTCGTTAGTCCTAGGTTTAAAACAAGTTTGTTGACTTATTTGCCTAGCAACGGTTTTGTTTATGTCAATTATTAAGATTATATTTCAATATTTAATACAAAATCCATGTATTTAAAATATTTATATATTCAAATCTTCCAGATCCGTCAAGTCAATCATATTAATCTTAATTTGAGACTTGAATCTTTTTTTAAAGAAAATTTCACTAAGGATATACCAACCTTTGAATTTAAGCGTATCACAATCGATACAATTCAGAAAACCTTTAAGTCTCAACATAAAAAACACTAAGGACTTATGGGGTATATCCGTTAAGGTTCTTGGAGACATTATTGATACAATTGCTCCAGTCCTAACAGGCATATTTAATCAATGTTTAGCCAGTGGTACGTTCCGTGATCAAGTGAAACTTAGTAAAGTAATACCAATTTTCAAATCAGGTAGTAAGAGTGATCTCTCTAATTATAGACATGTATCTGTGCTTTTTAAAGATTATTCTGTAATACTATCATAATGTAGTAGTTAATACCTAAACTGAAATAAACGTATCTTGTGATTGTAAATGTTTTTTTTTTTGCATTTAGCCATTTCCTCGCTGAGGTGGGATGAAAAGTTACGTATTGAACTCGAGTGCAAAGATTTTTCACTTTGTGCTCTTTTGATTCTCTCGCTAACGCTCAGGATTCTGATTTTTTAATCCTTCGCTTGCTCAATCATCAAAATTGAGCACGCGGTTAAAAAGCAACTTTACAGGTTTGTGTAAAAAATTACCATTATTATTATCATATTCATTTTAAAATGTATAAAAAAAAAGAACGTTAATTTTATTAGTTTTATGATTATTGTGATACATAATAAATAAAGTCTATCATAATAATATCTACTTTTGAATAACTTATTAAACCTAATTTCCTTAACCGATTTCTTGAATTTATCGATAATGCGTATCAACAGTTGTTACAGCTATGGCTGCAAGGAGTTGTCAGTGTAGTTGCATCATATTATTATACTGTTATGACACGATTTATTCAATGTGTGTGTGAAATTGTTAGTGTATTTTGTAATTGTTATGGTGTGAGTTTCGTAGTGACAGACAACTGTTTTTGTGTGAGAATTTGAGAATGTGTGATTTCCCCCCGCGAAAAATGACAGACATATTTGTATCGGTAAAAAACGCAATGGCTACTCCCCTCCGGTTCGCCGGTGGCCTGTGTTGCTCTATGATTGAAACCCACGAAACGAAACAAAACTCTGTTTAAGAATTATTGTAATACGTTTAAAAAGGTCATATATTTAACGAAAAAGCACAGAATACTTATAAAATACAAACGTCTCGGAATAAATCTAAAACGACATGGCAAATTATTAATGACAATAAATTAAATACTCCTAAGAATAACATTAATAAAATTCGTATAAACAATACAATTATTTCAGACCCAAAAAACATTGCAAACCTGTTTAATGATTATTTTATTGACAAAATAAAACCAATTGCCGCTGGAGCAACTGTCACTAACCATATCCTGAATAGAAAGGATTCGATGTTTATGGCTCCCAGCTTACCTACAGATATATATAGTATTGTTTTAGCCCTCAGAAACACGAAGAGTGTAGGTTATGATGGGGTTAGTGCAGAGATTATTAAAACTGTAGCTGACATAGTATGTCGCCCACTGTGTCATGTTATGAACTTGTGTATTTGTGAAGGAATGATTCCTAATGCTTTAAAAAAATCTATAGAAAAGCCATTACATAAGAAGCAAGAGAAAGACCTGATGCAAAATTACAGACCAATATCATTAATATCCATTTTCTCAAAAATATTTGAAAAATATATTTCCCGAGAACTAAGCACATAATTGGATAAAGATATACTTTGTGATGAGCAATACGGTTTTAGGAAAAGTAAATCAATAAATATGGCGGTTTTTGACTTTCTGCACAAAATCATAATAAATATGGATAAAAACACACCCATCTGTGCAATATACTGCGACATGACGCAGGCTTTCGATTATGTTCAGCATAATGTTTTATTAAAAAAGCTCGAAGCGTATGGTGTTCGAGGAAATGTTCAGAAGCTCTTAGAATCATATCTACAAGACAGGAAGCAAACAACGGAAATTGCGACGATTAATGCAAACACTAAACGTGAAGTAATTTTTACATCTAGGGTGCGTAAAGTCAACTATGGCTTACCACAGGGAAGCGTATTATGACCACCGCTTTTTACCCTTTACATCAACGATTTTCCTAAATGTATAGATCACAGTATGACACTTTTTGCAGATGACAGCACGATAACCATTCCTTGTGATAATAGGCATATGTATGAAGATGATATAAATAATACATTAAACAAAGCGATTTCATGGTTATAAAATAATAACCTAAAGTCAACTTAAGTAAAACTGTAATAATGCATTTTAGTCAAAGGCAATTAAAATTTCCAATTTGTAAAATTAAATATAACAGTAATGTAATTGAAGCAGTCAATTCCACAAAATTTTTAGGATTAACCATAGATCGAAATTTAAATTGGAAGGCTCACATAGAGGTCACTACCAAAAAACTAAGTAACAGTGCATTCGCACTATATAAATTATCGCGGATTCTAAATATTAATGCCCTATTTACCGCCTATTACGGAATAGCTGAGCCCATTATCAGATACGACATTATTTTTTGGGGACTCTCTACGGACAGAGATACCGCATTTAAAGCCCAAAAGAAATGCCTTAGATCCATATTTAAATTAAAAATGACGGAAAGCTGCAAGCCGTTTTTTATAAGCCACAACATCTTAACTTTACCATCAATTTTCATTTTAGAAATCGCGTTATTTGTTAAAACAAATCCTAACCTATTTACCCGCATGGCAGACTTGTTTCCTAGAAATAGACGGGATAACAGTCAACTTTGTCAACATAGGTCTCGGACTGCACTTATGCGCAAGAGTGTTTTTTGTATGGCTCCCATTATTTACAATAAGCTTCCAAATAACTGGAAAGAGCTAAGTGTGGAACAATTTAAAAAGAATGTAAAATCGTTTTTGGCTAGTAAAGCATATTATGCTGTTAGTGATTTTTTAATGGAATCATTTTAAATGGACATGTTCTTTTATTTTATATTATTTTAATTTAATGTAATGTTATAATGATTTTGATTATGGTATTTGGCTAAAATGTTTCTTTTTTATTATTATTATTTTTGTGATATTACTTTTTACATTTTATGTACATAACTATTTATTTCCATATGAATTAATTATGTGATGGATCAATTTATTTATTATGTCAGAATTTTTTCATTATTACCACTGAATGATATATTTTTTATTTTTTCTAAACTTGTACATTTAATATTTGCACACCATGACAATATGGTAAAGATGTTAGCACAACTCCATGTACTTTTATCACCTTTCATGCATTTGTTTTTAATTGTATGTACACACATGTTTGAGCAAATAAATTTATCTGAATCTGAATCTGAATAGCATAAGCATAATCAGCCTATAATGTTCCCACTGCTGGGACACAGGCCTCCTTTCGGTGAGAGGGAGATCGGCCGTAATCCACCATGCGGGCCCAGTCCGGGTTGGTAGATGTCATATGTCTTCGAAGTTTTGGTTCTAGGACATGCCGGTTTCCTCACGTTGTTTTCCTTCACCGGTGTGAGAGCAGTGGTGATGAAATCATTAACAAAAAGTAAAGCGCCTGGCTGGGTTCGAACCTGCCTGCCTGCCTGGTGGTAATGGCTGCGACTCGTAAGTCGCAGCTTAATACCACCAGGCCACCACTGCTCGCACACCATTTTATACATTGAACTCCACAACCTATCTTCCCGAGAACACAGCGCAGTTGGTGTTTTTTATCGTGATCAAACTAAACTCAGATTAATCTCACTTTTCATCGTAGGTGACAATTCTTTGTAGGGTGCCCTAAATTCTTTATCTTTACATCGTTTTACTAACTCGTAAAATACATTATATTATTAAATCGCATCATTTTAGACATTTACATTTCGATTTCTGTATTGATCAGGGGGGCTAAAAGGGGCCACTTTAGGATAATCAGTAGAACAGGAGTAGAACATCCAATTTTATAATATATTTCAATCGACTATTAATGCGTTTTTAAAGTATGAAAAGCTACATGGTAAAATGGATAGCGTAAGAAGATCTGCAATAAAGTATATTAACATTTCCCAAATGTCTCTTCCTAGATACCGGAAAAATAAACTAAGACTATCTTATCTTCGATAGATCTCCATCCAGCGGGTCTGAAACGGGCACTTTAGCAGAATTATATTATAATCATAATTTTAACCACACAATATGTGGCGTGATGTGCTATTACGCGTATGAAACTAAAGATGTCATCTAAATATGTAGGTGGATTTAATGATCACTATGGCTAAACTGGCGCCTACCATAGTAACACAGTTCTCTCTTCAAATGTCTAACGGCAACTGTGTTATTTTATAGTTGTCTCTAGAAATTCGATTAGTGACTTACAATGTTTACTCTTTGATTGTGTTTATTTAGAAATATGGAATACACTTCCGCACCCTTCATTGAAAAGGCAGGATTCTCCGACCAGGCAGACGACGGTCGGGCCTGCGGACGGCGAGCTTTGGGTGGCTTGCCGTCTGGTCAGAACCAGGCCCGGGTCGACGGCGGCGCGCTGTTTTCCACGCGTGCCTGAAAGAGTTGTCAGCACAAAAGACGAGGCCCGCTAGGGCCAGTGCCTGCTGGAGCTGCGGACTTCGTTCGAAAGAGGCACCGTACCCTAGAACGCAAAGGGCACTAGGAGGAACACGGATGGGTTTTAGTCAGTAAGAGTCTGACAATCCCTTCTGCTTTACCCAAAGCAGGAGGAGTCATTTGATGATTTCACATCCTTAAAGAAAAAAGCAGACGACGCGACGCCGACGGTAGCTGTGTCTGGTGGGCTAACTACCCGATAGTTGTTTACGTTTAAATCGTTCGGGGAACTTTCATTGCGCGATGTACGATTTCTGTGATATCAAGTCGTTTTATAGTTTTATCTGGCGGTATAATATAGATGCCGCTACATTTTCATTATGCCAGCTGAATTTATGGTTGATACCATAGGCAAGGCTAGAATGTAAATTTGGTGTTTTGGCTCCAATAAATATACCTTTTATTTGCGGTGTTTTCGCTCCGCATTTGGGCACTCCAGGTCGGTTGTTAGTCTGTTGTTCCAAGTAACCAGCTTCTCGCAACTCCGCTGAAAAATCGGCTTCTCTTGACAAATTCCGAGCACGTTTCTACTAGGCCAGTCATCGTAGACAGATTAAACGCGTAAGGTCGCAGTAAAAAGTCTTAAGTTTTGGGTGGTTGCTAGGATAGACGCTAGTGAGTGTACTATGCCAAATCAAATACCAAATAATCGAATATCATTTGATCGAACGTATAAACCGAACGTTAATAATAGCGAATGGTTAATAAATCGAACATTCATTATAACGTACCTATACTCAATACAATAATTTAACATTAAACCGAGGAAACTCAAGACTTATTTCCCAACAAAACTCGACCTAGACATCGTCTACACTAAATTATATACTAATAATACCGACGTTAATGAAGTAGTCAGAATTATAAACGGATTAAAGGATGTTTGTGCTACTGGGTGAGATGACATACCTAATAATATTCTTAAACGATTTAAATACTTACTTGCCCCTCTTCTAACCCATATTTGTCAACTATGCTTATCTAAAGGAATATTCCCAAAATTGCTTACAAAGGCTGTGGTCACACCTGTATTCAAATCTAGAAACAAAAACTACGTGAATAACTACAGACCCATTTTAGTGTTAACAGGCCTCTCAAAAATTTTAGAAAAAATATAAACAGTAGATTGATATGACTATTATCAGACAGTCAATTTGGTTTTAGGACCAAAAGATTAACTAGTCAAGCAGTTCACTTTTTTACTAACTATGTTACTACCAACCTAGACAATGGTATGCACACAATTGAGATCTTCGACACAATTTCTTGCACTTTACTTTTACACAAGCTTGAAACACTTTGGACAAGAGGAAAACAACTTCTGCTTTTTTTTGATTATCTCAACGATCGTCATCAGTGTGTTAAGATTGGTATACAAGCTCTGAACTTAAAAATAGTAGTTTTAGTATACCACAAGGTACCATTTTGGGCCCTAATTTATTTTTAATCTATATTAATGAGCTGTGCAGCCTCTCACTCCAAAATGGTGTGATAATATCTTATCTGGACGACACCGCTCTATTATTTTCAGCTAAATCAAGAGTTGAGGTCTATGAATTCACCCAAAATGGTTTTAACATTGTGTCTAATTCCGTAATAATCTCCTAACATAAAACCAATTACGTTATATTTACAATGAGAAATACTAACATAGTGCTTACTAAACTAAACATTCGCGCACATAATTGTTGCACGTATGCTGACACTGCATGTTCTTGCCCCACTTTAGCTGTAGCTGACCATTTAAAATATCTAGGTGACACCATTGACTCAAATCTAAATTTCTGTAAACATATCGATTTACTGTGTACGAGAGTGCGCAAATTAATATATGTTTTTAAGAATTTATGGAACATAGCCGACTTTAAATTAATTAAACAGGTCTATGTAGCTTTGTGTCATTCTTACATATTGCATGACTTCTTGGGGTGGTGCGGCAAAAAAAATTTTACTCCCGCTAGAGCGTGCTCAAAGAGCAATTCTAAAGGTTGCTACATTTCGCCCTTTTAGATTTCCGACGCGCCAGCTTTACGCAGCATATAAGTTGCTTACAGTACGGCAATTATTTATTTTAAACATAAGTACTTCACCAGAACACTGCACTTACTTTTGATCCTGTGCCTTCTGACAAAAGAAGAAAGGACTTGGTTTGCATTAAGTCTCAAACTAGACATGCGTTTGCTAATCGTTTTTATATGTTCTTGGGACCTTTTCTATATAACAGGCTCAACAAGGTACTAAGTTTCTATAGTGTAAGGTAAAAAAAAATAGTAAAATGTTATGTTGTGCTGTAGTATAATTAGAGACTACATTACACAGACACAGAACAACTTCTAGAAATCTTGGCATGATGATATTTGTTTCCCTCGTGATTGTTTACTTTTTTATAATCGCATAGGCTTCGTTTTTAGATATTAAGGTATTAAGCTTTTTCTCGTAGTTGTTTAAAGATTCTTTATTAAATAGTACTGCACGAATTTAGTTGAGTAGTAAAGTGGTGGCCTGAATCACAGGCTTAAATTAACCTAGATCGGGCTGGTTGCTACATAACATTTCAATTCTGAACCACCATAACTTGCACCTATAATAATAATGTATTAGTTTTAGTTTATTTTTAGGCACTATAATTGTATGGAAATCTTATCACTGTTGGCTAAATGCAAACTTTTTTGTAAACGTTTTATTTGAATAAATTTATAATTTTATTGATGTTTTTTACTTTCTCGGTTTCCTCTTCCTAGAGACCCGGTCCTTTGGTAGGCGTACGAGGAGCCGAAGCCAACTCGCAGAGGCCTCTTTAGACATTTCAAATGGAATGGGACACTAACCGACGATTATCCCTTATTTTATTTATTATTAATACATCGAGTGCTCAAAATATCGAATGTTTGTATGTCGAGCGTTCAGTGCATCGCAGATTCATTTATTTGAGATATCAGTACACTGAATCCTTTTTATCCTAATATATAAAATTCTTCCGTAACTGAGTGACTGAGCGACTGACTGACTGACGGACAATGTACAGCCGAAACTACTAGTACAAATCTGAAATTTGGCATGTAGGTTCTTCGGTGAATGTGGCGGAGCACTAAGAGTAGATTTCTCGAAATTCCTACGGTAACGGAAAAAACGGGATATGCGTGAACGAAGCAGCGGGCAAAAGCTAGTATTTTATACAAGAAAAACACAGAACTTACTAATGAATCACATTTTAATCTTATTTATTTTCATATTTTAATAGTTGTCTTTTATAGGTACATTTTTAAATTTTATGTGTACTGCAATTGCACGGAGTAACTCTAACAAGTCCATGTTGTTTTTCCAATAAATCATACAAACATTCGATATTTTGAACAGTCGATGTATATTGAGTGTAGGTACTTCAATCAGGACGGTGCAATTTATTGCGACCTAAAATTGTTTAAGTGACTGGCCTATATGGGGCGGTGGGGGGTGGTACAAAAGTATCCAATGACATATTTGTTTTTTATGTTAATTTAGACATTTTCCTAAGGTTTATCTATCTAGTAAGTGATGGGTAGGTATAGATCATATTTTGCTATGGTGAGCGCCAGATAAACGTGCTATAAAGTACATAGACTTTTCCCTAATATCCCTTCGTAGATACCCCAACAATAAATTTATTAACCGTTTTTCATTACTAGAAGTCGATTCCGGACAGCTTTTATGTCATAATTTCTGTTTTTTATATTTAAATCAATAAATGTATGAGGGTCAATGACTGTTATTGCACGGGTATCTGACGTCTACCATAGTAAAATTATTATTTTTATCTTCTTCATATGATTTTAAAATGCCAGGAAAATACAGCATTAAACCTTTATTTATCTATTTTATATAATTCGCAACCTTATTGTTAATAATTTATTATTTATAATCTATTTCTTTTGGTTTAGGTCGTTGTGTTTGCAATAACAGAATGGATTTAGATGTGGATGTGTCGCGCTGATACATTCCGGTTCGGTCCCGTATCTGAAATATTAGAACACAGTCGTAAATATATATTTTATTAACACGTTGACTGCCGTAGTGTAAATGAGAAAAATCAATAAAAAACTTTTTGATGAAAATAGGAGGGCAATATCAATATTTTAAATAATATCTAATTTTGAATTCGATCAGAAGCTGCGTTTCATAATTATTTCGAAAAAACCAACTGAGGCCACCGGTGACCTACGTGGCGCCTTGATAGTAAAAATGTGAATTTCCGTTACGGGGCGCCGGGGCGGGCATTTCTCCGGTCACCCGCACCCCGCAGTCGTTTGCGCTACGTTTAATTTGTATTTTATTTAGAATGCCTAGTTACTTGTTTTTTACTTATACTTCAAACATTGAAAAAAATAAATCCTTGATTTTTATGACGGTTATGTTTTTTCTCTTACTTTCATCATTTTTGTCCCACATTTCTCACAATTTCATAACACACGCTGACACGCTGATACCACGCTGTAGTAACAGTCTACAGCGCCGCTCCGGTCACTTGCATACACCAAATGTACGATAAACGTGGCCACCGGCGTAATAATTCTGCCCAAGAACAGGTCTGTGTTGAGGTCACCAGTGACCAACACGGCGCGTGGATACAAGACGGGGTCCGGTCACCGGTGACCGGGCTGGCAGTCAACGTGTTAAGGGTTAAAGCACCACAAGAGAACAGGTGCGGTCATTCTGAGTTACCGAACAATCCCAGCAATTCAAGCAATGGCTTCTGAAGACATAACTTTTAGTCTCATCAACAAATTTATGAAATTCTTTATTTAGCTTTTTGAGCAGTCTCGGAAAAATATGAATAAGATGTCATGTGATTCGGAAAAGCACGTAGATGGATTTTGAATTCAAATAAAGTTCCGCATGAAAAAATGCTGGTTATAGGTATATATAAAAATCTAAAATAATTTTCATATTAGGTAATTAATGAAAATTTATTTATTTTAAAGCGTATTTTCACCCCTCTGGGTAAATTATTATGTAATTTTAGTTGTAGAGTTCACCGAGTTGAAACTTTCTCGTCTTTTTTTATCTTTTTTAAGATTTCAAAAACCTTAATCGGGAGTATATTTTTGAGATATTTGCAAAAAAACAAAACCTCACTTTCTTTCTTCAGTAAAATGTTTATTCTTTTGCAATGTTTTCGAGTGGAACTTCATTTTTTAATTTTTATTCTTTCCAAGTTCATATTTTTCCGTGACCGCTGAAAACAGTTCAACCAAAAAGCACTTGTTGATTAGACAATCTACTGATAAATAACTAAATAACAAACATTTGTTCGTTATGATCACGTAAGAATCTTTCAATGTGTTTTTCCTACATTGTACATATATACTTTGAACATCAGCCACCTCCGTGCAGTAAAGATATAAACCATATTACAGAAGGTAAACCAGCAACGTGTAATAGAATAAACGCAATTCTTTTTTTTTGTTTGTAATGGGTTTGCTCTTGACTCTAGTCTATGTCAGAGATAACAGAGGCAAAGTCTACGATGGAGCGAGCCTACCCAGAAGGAGCCTGTTCACTCTAACTTTGAAGAGATTTCGGAAACACAGACGCAGGCAGAGAGTTCCACTCCTTTGCTGTGCGCATTATAAAAGACGTTTGAAAACGCTTAGTGCGAATTGGTGGAATAGCCACAAGGTAGGGATGGTAAGATGCAGTGCGTCTGGATGTCCGATGGTAGAAGGGGGCCGGTGGGATGAGGTCGTGGAGTTCTTGGGCACACTCACCGAAGTACAATCTGTAGAAGACCGACAAGCAGGCAACCTTACGGCGATGAGCCAAGCTGTGTAGCTTGGCATCCACCAGTTTTACGTCGCCGATGAGCCTCTTAGCTCTGCGTTCCACCGAGTCAAGCGCGGCAAGCTGATACTTAGCTGAGCCATCCCATTAGTTCTTTAATTATGAACCTCTTTTATTGTGGGACCAACCCCGAAATCGTGAAAGAACGTGATACTCGTTGTATAGACTACCTATACCTCTGTCATTTCAGTTTAAATCAATTAAAACTGAAACAGTCAATACTTAAAACAACTCCTACTCAAGTAGGAAGATATAGCAAGCAAAATTAGAGTTATTGCACTTTACCTGCTAGTTCTGGAAATATCTCTCCGAGTGATCCAGAAAGAATCAGTTTGGGTGTAGTACGTCAGTGTTCCTTCGAAAATGCTTCGACCAGGACTCATTATTATCTGAAATGTGTTTTTCGATACCGGAAGTATCAATCAACGTAAAGGACATTTACCCAAAATGCTCCTAAAGCACTTAACATAAGGGACATTATTAGATATCCAAAAGGTCCTTAACGTTAATACTCGTAGTTTTTCCAGCATGTTTTATAGGGTATTTGACTACTATCAAAAATCTACATGAATTCATCATTCTTGTTTGAACGATGTTGTTAAAATGGTATGATTTGTGAAAAACTGGTCAAGAGCGAGTAGGACTCGCGCACCGAGGGTAACGTACAAAGTAGGTACGTATTTTAAATAGTTCAGGAATCATGTTTCGCATTTTTTTCTGAGCTAAGAATCTATCGCGGCGCTTAATATAGTAGTGTCCCGACAGCACCTTTGGTAGGTACGTAACCCTAAAGGCCTGATCCGCAAGTCGAACCGTCCAGTACTTTCCAAGTACCAAATTAGTTCAAGACAGTTCCACGATAAATGCATAATGCACGATTAGCGAACCAGAACAAATCAGAGATTTAACGAATTTGGACCCTAGCAGATACTTTTCAAGACCATTTAGAAACTGTACCTATTCTCCTAACGAACTACAACGCTGCGCTGTTTAAAAATCGTGTGAGGGTCGTTTTCCAATGGATATTAAAACCGCGATTCAGAAAAACGCATCTTCAGTGCAACGCCACCTATCGACCATTTCGTAAACTGACAAAGTATTTCGCAGCGGAAGACGTTAAAAAAACGTTTGTTACGATTAATAACGATAAGGTATTAAAATGTTTACTATTATATACTGCTGTCCAACGGACGAGGCTCTGGCGAACCTGGTTTCCCTCTCGTATGGTTGTGGGGGTCAGACGGCTGGTCGCCCCACGTAAAACCAACTTCAGCTAAATATTAAAATGGACAAGAAGTTGAAAACGGGTACTTGGGCTAGGGCGTCGCCGCATAACGACGCGCAGGCACATCGCCCTAAACCTGCGATAAGTGGGCTAGGGCTACCGTGTCGAGTACGGGCACGGCTAAAGAGGATAGTACCCAAGAAAAAGTTCCGCTTTGCCACCTGGAACATTGGCTCCCTAACCGGACGTTGCCGAGAACTCGCGGACGTACTTGCGAAGCGTCGGGTCCAGTGCGCCTTCCTTCAGGAGATGCGCTGGAAGGGAAATAAGTCACGTGACATCGGGCAGGGGTACCGGCTATTGTACACCGGATCACCAACGGGCAGGGGCGGAGTGGCCGTGGTGCTGTCTAAGGACCTTCAGGATGGACTCCTTGAAGTAGACCGATGCAGCGACCGGTTGATGCGAGTTAGGGTGCTGATCGAAGGGTCGGTAACGAACCTAATCAGCGCCTATGCTCCTCAAACTGGTTGCTGTGAGTCTGAAAAGGAGGCCTTCTGGGATGAGTTCGAGGACGTACTTCGCGCTATTCCGAATTCCGAAGGTGTTTTGGTTGGGGGGGATCTCAACGGTCACGTAGGTCAGTTTGCTGGAGAGTACGGACGTGTTCACGGTGGTTTTGGATATGGCCAGCTAAATGCAGAGGGAGTCAGTATACTCAGCACCTGCGCTTTGTCTGACCTAGCCATCGCGAACACGTTCTTTCAGAAGAAGCCCCAGCATCTTATTACGTACCGTAGTGGTGCCTACTCAACCCAAATAGATTACCTGCTGGTGAGACGGTGCCACATTGGCAAGGTTGAAAAGTCATCCCAGGTGAAAGCCTAACGGCTCAACACCGCCTCCTTGTCCTGGACTTTGCGGTTGTACCGAAAAAGAAAGTGACCGAAAAACGCAAACCCCGCACAAAGTGGTGGTTGCTTGATGGTCCTAGGCAGTCGGACTTCAACTTCATCGCGGAGGTCGAGCATCTCGAGATCAGTGCTCCGCATGAGTCCGCTCAAGAGATCTGGAGTAGGATCCATTCAGCAATCACCGATGCGGGTAAGCGCGTCCTTGGCACTTTTCGTGGTGGCCGCACCATAGAAAAGGAGACGTGGTGGTGGGATGACGGGGTGCAGGAAGCGACTCGGAAGAAGAAGGTTTTATTTAAACAGTGGCAAGGGTCCAACTCTCCGGATGACAGAGAGGCATATGGAGCGGCTAAGCGCGCTTGCAGAAAGCTGTAGCCAGAGCCCGCAGCAAAAGTCTGGCGCCCTTGTACGACAAGCTGGAAACTGCGGAGGGGCAAAAGCTTATTTTTAAGCTGGCGCGTGCCCGGGAGAAAGCTACACGGGACATTAACAAATGTCTCTGTGTAAGGGACGCCCAGGGTAAGCTGCTCTACGATGCCCCCTCTGTTAAGGAGAGATGGTGTACATACTTCGCGGAGCTGTCTAACAAACAGCATCCCCATAACCTTCCTCCCGAACCGCCTCCTAACCTTGGACTTATTTCCCCTATTTCCCTCGACGAAACCCGCATTGCTCTTCGCCACATGAAGAACCGGAAAGCGGTCGGGCCTGACAATGTGCCAATTGAAGTGTGGAAGGCGATGGGCCCACATGGCGTGGACCTTCTGACGGATCTTTTTAACCGCATCCTGATCACCAAGGAAATGCCGAACCAGTGGCGATTTAGCCTGATTATCCCTGTATACAAAGGCAAAGGTAGCGTACAGGATTGTAGTAGCTACCGCGGTATCAAGATCATGTGCCACACCATGAAGCTCTTCGAGCGCATCATTGACACACGGCTCCGTAGCGAGTGTACTGTCTCTGAGTGTCAATATGGCTTCTGGGCGGGTAACAGCACCATGGACGCAGTATTCGCCTTACGGAATCTGGCTGAGGCTTACAGAGAGAGAAGGAGAGCGCATATGGCCTTTTTAGACCTGCAGAAGGCCTTCGACTGTATACCTCGGCAGTCCATCTGGGGGGCACTGCGCTTCAAAGGCGTTCCCGAGGCCTATATTGACATTATCAGAGACATGTACCGCGATTCCGTGTCCTCTGTCCAGACCGCTGTTGGCGAATCGAATGGCTTCCCAATATCTGTTGGCGTTCACCAAGGCTCGGCTCTTAGCCCGTTCTTGTTTAACGTAGTGCTCGATGTAGTTACGGCAAACATCCAAGATAAGCCCCCATGGCTAATGATGTATGCCGATGACATCGCCCTCGTTAATCAGAACAAAGCCCATCTTGAGCGCAAAGTCAACATTTGGAAGGACACGCTTGAAAACGGTGGTCTGAGACTAAATGTGGCGAAGACTGAGTACATGTCCTGTGGCGGCACGGATTCAAATAGGTTCATCCGAATAGGTTCGGATCTGATCAGAAAGTCCGATACGTTCAGGTACCTTGGATCCGTGCTGCACGAGTCTGGCAACGTGGGCAACGATGTCCAAGCACGTATAAGCGCGGCTTGGGCGAAGTGACGCGAGGTAACGGGCGTTGTATGCGACCGCAAAATGCCTCCGAAGCTCAAGGGGCAGATATATAAATGCATCATACGGCCTGTCCTACTATACGGCGGTGAATGTTGGCCAGCACTAAGCAGACACACCCAGGAGCTTCGCGTCACGGAGATGAAGATGCTGAGGTGGATGAGTGGCGTAACGCGATCCGATCGCATACGCAACTCTTTCATCAGAGGTAGTCTTGGTGTCCGTGACGTGGGGGAAAAACTGCAAGAGTGTCGTCTGCGATGGTATGGCCACATCATGCGCCGCCCTATGGAGTACGTTGGTCGGGGATGCATGAATATGGCTGTCCTTGGGGCTAGGTCCCGTGGTCGCCCTCGCAAGCGCTGGTTGGACGTCGTTAAGTCCGACATGAGAGCCAATGGCCTAACTGAGAAGGATGTTCATGATCGGGCAAAGTGGAGGAAGCTAAGTAGGAAGGCGGACCCTGGCAATAGCCGGGATTAACGCCAGGTAGAAGAAGATTAAAATGTTTACTATTATTTTGGTTCGTACTAAAAGTTTCACAAATAACAATTTGTTATGGTGTTATTTTCATGCTTTTGTGAATTTTATTTTTTCTCAATAGATGGCGCTCTGACTGATCAGAATACATAAAGAAGTTTCTTCCTAAAGTTAAAAAATCAATATATTTTGATTTTGTGGGTTGATTTTGATGAAATATACGTTAAATGTTACTCGAGATAATACTAAAACTTTTTGAGTACCTACTTAGATTTTGAATCAAATCAGTGGTTTATTACGGTCGGTGATTGATTAAGTACTTTAAATAAAGACTATATTTTTCAAGATTTAATTACAAATGCACGGTTTTTATACTTTTCCCTATACCTGTAGTATAAGACGGTATTTACTCGCCAAATTTCATAGTTCTAGGTCAACGGGAAATATCCTATGAATTTTGATTCCTTTGAGAGTGTCGAAATATTAGTTTTTTGCGGCATAAACGTCCGTATCTTTTTTAACTTATAACTATGATTTTTTCACAGCCTCAAGTGACCGCAGATTTGAGTATATGGTTTAAATTCAACTCGATACCTTCACGCGTTCCCAAGATAAAGGGACTGTACAGACAGACGGACGGGCAACAAAGATATCCTGTAAGGGCTCCTATTTTTTTTTTTTGAGGTACGGAACCCAAAAAATAAAATCGGTGGAAAACTAGACCAGTTACACGCTGTTGAAGTTATTTATTTTTCCTTATCTAAACGCTAAACGTCGCCATGTCGTTTGTACCTACTAGCTGACGCAAATTAATCCACTAGGTGGCTGAGACATGCGCGTGACGCTAGAAACAATTAGTATTGTCCCGATTTGTCACAGATTGTAAAACGCTTCCATCACGTCATTTTGTCCGTTCAGTCTTGAGGTTTTTAACGGTTTTTTTACTGGGTCTTGTCTTTTATGTAGGAGTCTTTTTGAGAAATGTAAAAAATACTTTTTTTTTACAAAAATAATTTTTAGTCGGCGTTTTTAGACACCGGGTTTCGAAATTAAAGTTGTTTAACGGAAGGGCCAGAGAGCTCTTACTCCGTTTCCCCAAAGGAGTATCACATTATTATGTTTCTCGGAAAACAAGCCATAAAGATCCTACAAAGTTACCTTAGCCTGATAATATTCTATAAGCGCTCTTGGTGCTGCAAGTCGAGGGTTTCCAAGAAATGCGTCTTCTTCCTTCGAGTAACCATATGTCAACAGTTGTTTGTTCACATTTAACTGTTGAACATAATGGATGAATAAAAGGTCTCTTTTTGCACATTTTGATCTGTAAGATTATAAAGTTTTATGTGCAATAAAATTCGAAAGGAAAAATACATTTGTTACAGTACTTGATTTGATTTTTTTTTTACTGTAGATGATCGACGAGATGTCACTGTAGATGAGGTTGGTCTGTGGATGGGTGACCATCTAAACATACCGAGTTTCCTCCGTGCCTCGGAAAGCACGTTAAGCCGTTGGTCCCGGCTGTCATTTGTAGATCTTTGGCAGTCGTTACGGATTGTCAGAAGCCAGTAAATGTGACTCCAGTCTTGCCAAGATGTACCGTGTTAACCAGTTAATGGGTTGTGGAGGTCTGGTAGGCAGCCGCTCCGCGAAAAACACTGGTATTCTGCTGAATCCAGTTTGACTGGAAGCCGACCCCAATGTAGTTGGGAAAAGGCTAGGCAGATGATGACTGTTGATGATCGACGGTTTTCATTTTATGTGAGCATTATACTGGCAGTGAGAGCTATAAGTTTAGCTACATAGTTTTTTATTAAAGTCAACTTACCGTTGTTCTTCACTGACACTGTCAATAAACACGGCCAGAACATTCGCAACTCTTTTGTACATGTACGTATCTTCCGACACGTTGAACCACTTAGTGCAAGAACACCAATGTTGAACGATGCCTGCCTCCGCACATGTTCGTCTTTTAGGTATCTGCAGAAAGTATAGTCAAGCATAATTAAATATGAGTAAACCCTAACTTCATACGCAAACATCAACTTTTAACTAACGGACTTGAAGAGTGAGGTAAGCAGTTTCAGCTGTCCACTAATGGACACAGAAAGTGTCGCCGCACCGGCCGCCATCACCTGGTCATCAGTCCACCTTGTGGGGAGCCTTCCAACTCTACGTTTTTGGTACGCGGCCACTCCTTTTTTTTACGGGGGTAAATCCTCATGGATGCCCTCCGCCCTAGGGCAGGCGAAGGGGTCAGTCAAACTTTTACTGACTAAAACCACCCCGGTGTTCCATCTCTCACATACGCGTGGAATCGCGGAAACGAATGCAACTTCCGTAATCCCCAACTGGTGCCGGCCCGCCTCTGCGGGCCACCTCCGGTCAGCTGGAGTGAGGTGTCTGACTTCCGCGACGTCACCTCAACCTTTTGGCCCCATCGACAATGTTACAAACAATACGAGCAAAGACAAAATATCTTAATAATCACAAATCAATTAATTAAATTGTATGATCAAAAATTGCACATCAGTCTCATAAGGTTTTGATGTTTTTTGGCTATTTTCACAGTCGATGTTAACAATCGATAGTTCGATGGTTAAAAATTTAAACGATCGAAGTAAAGATGTCGGTGTGTGTTCTCAACATCGCCCACCCATAATGGCGAGGTGACAATGACAACGCGACGGCAGCTTAAAAAAAGTATTTCATTAGATTAGGTCTTAATTATTAAAATTCTTTGTTACCCACATAATAGCTGATTTACCTCCGCGGGGATAATTACCCTCAGGATCGGAACCACTGCTCTATATATGTAGTATAAAATAAAGTCGATGCTGCATCTGTCTGTTTCTTCGCTTACTTCTTCTAAACTACGCAATCGATTTTGATATAAATGTAGTTTTCACTTATAGAAAGAATGATAAACGAGGAAGGTTTGCGTACAGTCAACAAAGATATTTAAAAGGTATTTATTTCAAAGGTATACAGGCAAAAATATTTCTCGTTCCACTGGACCACTTTTATTTCTATTGGTGCATTATAACTTTTAAGCTCATGACATACTCATGAGTGTGGTGTAAAATAATTGTCTACTCAGCACATTCACAACATTGTATAAAAGTAGTTGCAAGTTAGCTGCCTGCATACCGAATAGCTATGTTGACTGTACATAGTTTGCACAATGACACACAGATCTTTGCAAAACAGCACATAAGCTAAAACGCTTTCATTTTTTTACAAGGTATCAATAAAAATATTTACCGGTTCTAATAAAGTCATGGATCTTGTTAGATCAGAACCGGGGACTTTGTACTTATTAGTTTTATGCTTCAAGTCCAACACGTCTAGCACTGTCGCATGTATATCAAACGGAGTCGTCAGAACGTCTATATTTTGTGTAAGTGATTCAACAGCCTTAGGCCTGAGTTGTTTCAGTTTTTCTGGTAAAAATATAGCCATTAAAGGCAAACGTTCTTCCAGTTTTCCTTGATACGTTTCACGTATCTGTGCGAACCTGAAATATTGAACATATGAACAAATAACTTTTGGATTATACAAGGTGTTACAGGAATCCCGCAAAATCTGAAAAGGGGTTGTTCTACTCAAACTCAAAATGTTTCTTTCAAATAAACCATTTACAGGCACTTATGAATTGTCAAAGAAAAAGTCAAAAAAAGATGAAGCTATTTGCACGTTCCAAAGCGTGGATCTCTATGGAGATAAACGTGCGAGAAACTCCACAGACACTCTTTTAAAAATAATCAATTGTTACAAAGTTTTTTTTACATCAAGTTGAAATTATACATACATGTAAGAACGATGTAAAAGACGAGCAGGATAAAAGCGTCCGGAGAAAAGGAACAATTCAAAGAAATAATTAAAATAGACCGTGGCAGCTGAGAAATGACCAGTCCCAACTGACGGTGCCCGTTCACGAACATGGCGCAAGCACTAGCACCATTCGGCTCAACCATTTTGAAGGGAGCCAAATGATCCAACGCATACCATCAGCTAGACTTTTGAGTGAGACTGACACTCCCAACTGCCAGGGTACATTCAAGTCAAAAGCTAAAACTGAAAGCTATAGCTTAAGTTTAAGGTACACAGTACTCAAACATGTGCCGTTAAAATGGATGAAATTATACAATGATAAATAAATTGAGTTTATACAATGCAAATATTGGTTTTTAACAATCTTCAGCCGGTCCAACAATGTTTCCAAATGCTAACAGATTATTTTGTGCGCCCTAGTGGCTAAATTCGAAAGGAAAAATACATTTGTTACAGTACTTGATTTGATTTTTTTTTTACTGTAGATGATCGACGAGATGTCACTGTAGATGAGGTTGGTCTGTGGATGGGTGACCATCTAAACATACCGAGTTTCCTCCGTGCCTCGGAAAGCACGTTAAGCCGTTGGTCCCGGCTGTCATTTGTAGATCTTTGGCAGTCGTTACGGATAGTCAGAAGCCAGTAAATCGACTCCAGTCTTGCCATGAAGTACCGTGTTACCCAGTTAATGGGTTGTGGAGGTCTGGTTGGCAGCCGCTCCTCGTAAAATACTGGCATTCAGCTAAATCTGGCTTGACTGGAAGCCGACCCCAATATAGTTGGGAAAAGGCTAGGCAGATGATGATGAGTTCCCTTAGAGAAACACGCCGGCGGAGATTGTATATCGCTTTGATGGCTCTTTTCTGCAGAATAAAAATAGATTCAATGTCTGCTGCCCGTCCCCATAATAAAATACCGTAAGATATGATACTGTGAAAGTAACTAAAATAGACCAGTCTCGCGGTATCCACATCCGTTAATTGGCGGATTTTCCTGACAGCATAAACTGCTGAACTTAGCCGTCCTGAAAGAGATGTTATATGAGAGCCCCATTGTAGCCTTGGGTCAAGCGTAATTCTCAGGAAAACCGTTTTATCGACATATTCTAGTTTTTCCTTGTTCAATACTATGTCACAATCACTGATTTTGACATTAGGTAAGGCATACCTTATACATTTCGTTTTCTTTCTATTCAGAACCAAATTATTCTCCATGAACCATTTTTCGTCTTGCATTATTATATTTATATTTTAGGGCATTATTTATGACATCAAAATTGTCCGTCTATCTAGTTATCTTAAAAATTAAGGAGGTATCGTTGGCAAATAGCACCATATCAAGTTTTTGTTGCAATAAATAGGGTAAATCATTGATGTATATCAACAATAAGAAAAGACCAAAAATCAAGCCTAGGGGAACGCTCATTTTCACGTTTAATCCTGACAAATTAACACTGTTTATTTGGACTAATTGCTGTCTATCATACAAATAAGATTTGACCAAGTTTAACGCTGTTTTGCCTAGTCCATAATGCTCGAGCTTCAGGAGTAATGTATCGTAATAAACGCAATCAAACGCCTTCGACATATCGCAAAAGACACCTATGGCATCCTGTGCGTCCTCCCACGCATTAAAGATGTTCTTTAGCAAGGTAACACCAGCGTCAGTTGTACAAAGTCCTTTGGTAAAACCATACTGTTTATCATAAAATATGTTATTCGTGTTAAAATATAAAGTGATGCTAAATAAAATTAGCATCACTTTTTCAAATACCTTACTTTTTACACTGGCAACACAGAAACTGGTCTATAATTATTTGTGTCTTTACTACCCCAGATTTAAAAAGTGGTATCATCTTACTGAGTTTTGTTAGGTCCGGAAATACTCCTTGATCTACACACAAATTAAACATTAAAGTACGGCGCTACAGTCTCGATAATTTAGGTACAAACTTTGATACACAATCCCCATAGACCTTAGGCCAATTTAAATTTGATTTGTTAAAAGCGTTTATTACTACTATGGGGTTTATATGTTTAAAATTAAATTCAGTCGGGCAGGCTGAAACGTTCGTCTGTAAAAAATCAAAAGCAAGCGGAGGCGAGGAATTTAAGGCTTCAGTAGTTTTAATAGGGATAGTCGTATAGAAATTTACAAATTCTTGTGCGCTGTTTGTTATCGCTAATAACGAGAAGCCACACCAATCCATAGTCCGATCTTCAATACGTAGTAGTGTTATGTCTTTTGTTTCTTTTTGTTTCATTGTTTATAATTTTCCAAACCTTTTTATTTTATTGTCTGCGGTTTACCTTATTGCTTATGTATAAAGCCTTAGCTACCTTACAAGGGTTTTTATAAATTTTTGAGTGCTTATTAAAAAATTCTGTGTTAATAACAGGCTTAAGTGGCCTTAAGCCTTTTATTAACACATAATTAACACAGCTCATAAAGTATTTCCTTACTTTTTCTGAGTCCTTTAATTGCCCAGTCACTAAATAAAAACTTAGGACAGATAATTTATAGCTATAGACTCATCATTATAGACAACTTTTAGGGTCTGTTATGCTATAACTTTTATTTATCGATTCCATACAATCGACCCAAAAATAACGAAGAATAATCAGCTGTTCAGTGAATTTTGTTGGGTTTTTTCGTTTGTTCGCGATTTCAGGATCTATGGTAAAAGTTGCTTAAAATTATAAATACGCCTTTGGAGGTTTTGCGTTATTTCTGTTACAACCTCTATATTATCGATTTTAGTAAACACTAATGTGTTGTGATAGCGTCATGTTTGGTCAAAAGTTCAGTCAAGTAAGACTTATCAGTAATGCAATGCTGGTAAAAAAAAGTTTCAACAGATCTGTTAGGTACCGCGTTCCGTGGTCCCCCATAACTATGACGAGCGTATCTTCGAACACCTGCCTTGCAGCCAAAGCCTCGAGGAACCAGACGACTGCTTCGTCTGCCGTGGCGATCTGGTTGAAGTTGTCATGACAGATATCTGCTATGAAGGTGAAACCGAACTTCTTGCCTTCTAACTGCAAGAACTGTTTCAAGAAACATAATGACTGTAAATCGCAGAAGGATTGCGTAAAATCCACTATGGTGGGCTCCAGATAAACTTGCAATAAAATAGATCGACGCGAAGTGTCAATAACACCTAAATGACAAATTTACACAAACTGTAAAAAACGTTTCATTTCTTTATAGATGAAGAATAAGTTTTTATATTTAAATCAATTAGAAAAATAATAATGTATGATTTATATTATATGATGCGGAATTCGTATATTTTATGATATAGTAGTAGATATTCGGTTAAAAAGGACGTAATGCCATAAAATAGGCACAATGGTTTAGTTTAGTTGGGAGGTATTTCCATATAAAAGGCCTTATCACACTAGCGAGTTGCAAGCGAGTGGAAAGCGGGGCGAGTGCGTAGCGAGCTCGCCGCGAAGACGCCGCGGATGGGTAGCGAGTTTTGTACATTCAGTGTCAGAGTGGATTCCCATGTTTGTTTTTAGGGTTCCGTAATTGGTAAAAACCCTAACCCACCCTAACCTTACGACGAATGACGAATCCGTCATGTCTGTCTGTCTGTCCGTATGTCACAGCCACTTTTTTTCCGAAACTATACGAACTGTACTGTTAAAACTTGGTAAGCAGATGTATTCTGTGAATTGCATTAAGATTTTAACACAAAAATAGAAAAAAAAACAATCAATTTTGGGGGTTACCCATACTTAGAACTGAAACGTATTTTTTTTTTCATCAAACCCATACGTGTGGGGTATTTATGGATAGGTCTTCAAAGATTATATTGAGGTTTTTAATATATTTTTTTTCTAAATTGAAGAGTTTGCGCGAGAGACACTTCCAAAATTGGTAAAATGTCCCCCTGTAACTTCTAAAACAAGAGAATGATAAAACTAAAAATATATGATGTACATTACCATGCAAACTTCGTTTGAACGAGATCTAGTAAGTAGTTTTTTTTTAATACGTCATACATCGTAATCCGCAATTTACTTTCATTCAATCAACTCAAATATAAAAAATAAAGTTTATGGTACGGAACCCTTCGTGTGTGTGTGTCCGACTCGCACTTGGCCGGTTTTTTTATAATACGATCACTGTAATCCCTTTTTGTTTGGCCCCTTAAAAGGGGACGATTTTGAATTTCCGTTATAAACAATATCACCAACGTTTTAACCTCTCAATGACGCTGCGTCCGCTTACACTCGTTTCTTTGATACGACTGAACGTGAGTGTGTAAAATAGCGTCGACGGCGCCGTTCGCCGCAAGCTCGCTGCGCACCCGCGGGTCTTTGCGGTGTGTTCGCCGCGCACACGTTGCGAACTCGCGGCGAGCTCGCTGCGCACCCGCTGGCAACTCGCTAGTGCGATAAGGCCCTTAAATTTAATGCTGTTGCGACTAAAAATACACTAACGAGATTTCACTAAAACGTGCGAGTCATTCGCATGTTTTAGTGAAATCTCCTTAGTTTATTTTCCTTTAAATTCAAAGCGAAAAAAAGTGAATTTCTCGAAAAATTACAGTTAGGAGGTATTGGCACTTCGCCGTCGACATTGACTTCTCCCTAATATCCCATCGCAGATACCCGAATAATAAATTATGATACGTTTTTAATTACTAGAGAACGTAGAGGATCTCTATATTAGTCGGTTCAGGACAGCTTTATTTCTGTTTTTGATATTAAGAAAGTCAATAAATGTATGTAGGTCAATGATCGTTATTTCACATTTACCTGGTGTCTACCATAAGATAAGTTTAGGAAAAAAGGTGATAATATAAATTGTTAACATTTGCTGATGATTGTGTTAAGAAACAGAACACTGCGTTGTACGTTGCTGCAGGCTTAATTCAAAGGCCACTTCGCCCGCGACTTCGTTCGCGGGGCGTATAAATTACTATTAACTTGTAAATTACTTATTAATAAACTAAACTTAGAGCAGTTCGCTCAACCGCAACATTTTTCTTATTTAGAGAAACATACACAACAAACAAACAAATCTTTCCGGTTTATATTATAATTGAAGATTAGTGTAGATGAGCAGTCTGCAGGTCTAAAAAGACCACTTTAGTAGAATCAGAAAGTAAATAACGCTACCCTCACTATCAAATTTTCCCAATTAACTTTGAACCTAATTCGTTAGCTATAAAGAAGAAAATAAAATCTGATAGATTGCTACGTTATTAATAATATGATTTTCCTAAAGTAGCCTTTTTAGTCCCCCTGAGCTGACCTAGGTTCGTACTGGAAATGGGAATGAATCGTAATAGGTAAAAAACATAAAGATTTTCTATATAAAAAAAAAATCTTTTTGTTTAACTTTAGAAGAGTCATTTCAATTCCACGCTGATGAAGAAAAAGTATAAACAAGTACCTCATTGGTGAGATTCAGAAACAGCTGATATTGGAGAGTGTCCCCTATGCAAAAGCTGTTCTGATAGGTATTTAGAAAGGTTTTCCCGCTTTCCAGCAAAAAGGCTCGTAGGTAGTGGTCTGCAGGCTGGTGACGGAACCCATTAAATCTGTACTGGAAGGTTCCCACTTCCGGCGTGTCTTCGAAGTACGCTGTTTGATACCTGGATGAGAAGGTATCAAAAATGTTTTTTTTTAAGGAAGACGTAAAATCAAGCCTATTTTCCTCGAAGGGTTGGGGGGAGTGTATGTACTGTTGTATTGCAGTTAATAACATCTATATTTCGCCAGTTGTTTTCACAGGCTAACTATGCTAACTGTTGAGTTTAGCTGTAAGTGTCTACTGTTTTAATAAAAACACAACTGGGAACAGAAAAGAAATCGCAAACTGCAAACAGAGTTTTTAAAGTATGAGACTTGGTCAAACTCACCCATATTTCTTTAATTGATGAAACATAAATAATTTATGATCAACAAAAACGTTATCTGTAATTTTTTTTCTTGCATCTGCATGTTCGTGTTCCGGTATGCCAGTGAGTATTGCACACAGAGCTGCGGGAGTGCCGTCACCGACGATATTGTGACTGAAATCATACTTAGCAGTAAACAACAACCTACGTTGAACCCGTGAAGTCAACTCAGACCCCTAAAAGGAACCTTTTTGGGGCTACGTTATATCATTTGTTTGGCCAAAAAATGCGCCGCGAATTATGTTCTTTCAAACTAATCAGTCCAGTAGATTCGGAGAAAATTGGCTGCGGCAGATGGACAGACAGTCAGCCTGATCAGACAGACACATGAATGATCCTGTAAGAATTGTTTCAATTTGCGAAACTGTTCGAAAGAGTTACCGCGGCCCTGGAATGTATAGGGCCTTTGAAGGGACACGGGCGGGTTTTAGTCAGTAACAGTCTAATGCTCCCGAAGGGAAGGAGTCATTTGATGATTTGTCTGAAAAAAATGTGTTCCGTTTTTGTATACCTACGTTCAGAACCCAACAAAAGCGAAACCTTCTGTTACTTCTAGTGTCTTACCCGTTCAAGACGGTCGCTCTATTAGTCAAGAATTCGTAACTTTTTGGCATTTTCCGTATAAATCCATTGTGGGATGCGGAGTCGAAGGCTAGGAACATGACATTATAGGAATCCTTACGACCTGGCGGAATCGGGTCGGTGTGCACTGGACGAAAGCCTGCTTTCACGCCGGACCATCGCGAATTTAGAAGACTGTAGCTGTAAAGGAATGTGACTTTCAGTATTTGGTGGACGTGGGTTTCTAGCCAACTTGCAGGAGTACATCGGCTTAAAGATCCCTCCGTTTAAGTTATTAAAAACCATGACCAATTCATCATCATCATTATCCGTAGCTCCACTTCGCCCACTGCTGAACAAAGGGCTTTATTTTCTTAGCCAAATCCCCACCTTGTGCCAGACTCATCCAGATTCTAACCGCAACAGCAACAAAGTCGTTTGCCTGTCTTGCCGCCGGACGACCGACATTTCTTCAAGTCGTCGGCCGTCACTCGGTCACTACCTTATACCACACCTATATATCATACGTCTATATATCTCCGTGTCTCACCCGATTTTTTGCCCAGTCCGTAATTCGTTTTCCGTTACCGGAAATCTTCGGCACTCTGTGCAACTCTGAGCCGTACACAGCTTCCTACGTGACCGTCTGTGTAAGTTTGATATATTCAGCAATCTATGCGTTATTCCGTCTTTTGCAGCAGGATTAGGTTTGCTTGGGCTAGTTTTCAGACATGAGCTTCTCCTATAAACAGTTTAAAATAAACTTACCTATTCAAATCCCTACCACTACAAGACACCTTGACGTGGTCGCTTTTGTTGAGCATGTACTTGTCGGATCCACTCACTGTGGTATACTCGGATAGGAAGTATCGTTGATCATCCACGTACACAATGTCTCTATAACTACAACTGACCCTAGTCATATTTTTTAATACTTCCTTCTTGACATAACATTCAGATTTCTGTAATTTAAAATTGTTCACTTTCTAGCGTTCTGGGTACTATGACGTCTTAAAACCAACACTAATCCGGGGTAACATAAACTATTGCTGGGTAAATAGGATTTATTTATTATTTCATAATACTTCCGATTCATTTAGATGTCCACATTTTCAACCTATTGCAATAATTCCCTAAATTTAGGTGAAACATAAATTATATTTAAATATTCTTGTTGAAAAAAATTCTTTGAGCAACGCGCGATGAAGAGAATCCAGTTTATTGTTCACAACTGTAGTTGATAATTAAGTACTAACGTCACATATAACCCAATCAGTGCCTTGGCATGTAACTTTTGGCAAATCTATGTTAAACTTCATAGCTTCTTCGGAAAATGGATCAACTGTTGGTATATTGCACCCCTTGCCTTTCTCTTCCAAATAATATTCCTTCAGACGGTTTTCCACGAGTCTGTAATGACATTCCTATCGTTCAGACACTTTGTCAAAATCTATAAATAATAACTCAGAAATCCTTTGGGACTATGAAAGGGAGCGAAGAGAGAGTGAACCTGTGATCACAGTACAATATATCCCGCGACGAAAAAAATATTTACAGCGCTTTTATCGCTGATATCGCACATACATAATATTTAATACTCCCGACCCGGTTTCGGTAACCGTGGCCAAATCAACAGAGATTTCCCAAGTTACATTAAACATTAGACATTAAACGAGAGGTACACAAGTAGCTGCGGACAGGTGCATTCCTGTTCCTTTACTCGCATAGTCCGATGGCAAGGCCATGCTACAAGACCGGGGGGAGATTAGACTTACGACCAACGTGCAACGGCTTTACGTGCTTTCCCGTGGCAAAGGGGTCACACAACACCACATATCATACTCCGGGTTGCTACCGGGTTCCTAATGAAATAAAAAATTCTTCTTAGACTTAAGAATCGGACCCATCGGAAGCCGCACTGACCACGAGACAGCAAAGCAGGTCGGTATAATCGGTTCGGCAGTACTTGTTGAAGAACAAGGCTAGCCCGACACAAATCTGTATAAATGTTCGATTTTGCCGCCCGGCTGTGCCGATTAAATGTGTAGCGCCCCTAAGATATCTCACTGCACGAGAACCAGACTTACCCTTTAGCTTCAATCAAGCTCAATGGCAGACTGGATGCTGGCCCTCTTGTCATTATGTAGTTAGCTGCAACTAGGATACTGGTCAACGCGAGAAGTAGAAACCATTCTCGTTTCGAGCCCAAGAGCCTCTTCGAGCATATAATCACCTGTAAGAACTATTTTTTATTGCATAATAATTTGTGCATGAGTTTTGACTTTAAATCCGAGTTATACCTAATGGTGCAAAATAAATTTATGTCAAACAGAAGTCGACACTTACTGATAATTAGATCCTTTGGACTTTTTTGATTCTAAGATTTCTAATTTAATCTGTAAGTAACATAATTCCCGATGGTACTAAAATATACATGATTTAAACATTGTCTTATAAACTTATGTATCAGTTACCTCTTCGATTAATTTTATTTGTAAGGTAATTGAAATATGTACTGGAAGACAGCGTTAGAAGGCCCCACAAGGTGTACCGATGGCCTGGCGAGAGTTACGGCTAGCCGATGGATGCAAGACGCACAGGACCGATTGTTGTGGCGACACTTGGGGGAGGCCTATGTTTAGCTGTAGACGTCCTTCGGCTGATATGATGATAATGAAGTGAAATATGTATCCGTACCTTACTATTCCATTTATAGGGGTATTATGTTTTAGTTTAAGGTATTCTTTGTTTTTTTTCTTCTTTGGTGTACAATAAAGCATACATAAATAAATAAAGAATTTCCAAAAATATTGACTTCTATACTAAGGTTTTTCTGGTCAAGCGTGCTCGATCGGCGACCACAACATGGCTTACCTTCAGGTAAGATGGTAAGACAGTCCAAACGCGAGCCCATCTTTCATAAATAAATTCATTTAAAATGTACCTTGCACGTCTTCTTGCCAAAAATGGATACCAATTTTGCAATCATATCAACATAAAACTCAACTTATTGCATTAAAATCGCTTAAACTATACGCAGACAAATCCTTTGTCACATATTATAATGACAGAACGTTTTCTATGAGTGTTTGGGCTTTGTAAAACAAGGAGGTCAATATGTTCAAGCAAAAGCCTTTTTCAATAAATAAATAAACTTATTTTTGGTATATCTCCAAACATTTATCGGTCATTTTATACCCTTATTAGAGGGTGCCTATTTTTTTTAAAGATTTTGAATGATTTCACTTGGCTAACCGAATTTTGTCACTGAAATCAAAAGTGTATTCAAAGTTTCGTTTGGTTGGGGATAACTGATTTAGAATTCAGTTGTACGTGACCCATACACACTATAAACAACAAATTATAAATATAGACAAAAAATCAGGAGTGATGTTCATTTGATTTATAGTGACTATTATAGCGATTGTGTGTGGTGCCTTACATGCAGTCATTTAGCCATTAACTGAAAAACAATCGACCAAAGATATCCACATCTCGTTTATTTTATGATTTTTTTAAATAAAACAGTAGATTTACAGGTTAAAAATTACATTTGGTCAATCAAATATTAAAACAATTAATTTAAAAACCTTCAGATAGTCAGAATGACTAAAACAATTAAAACAGAGAGAGAGAGTTTTTACATTACAGTTTTTTACAAGTTTTAAAATGAATCACCCACCTACAAAGAAATCGTCTACTTCCCGAGAACACAGCGCAATTGGTGTTTTTTGTCGTGATCAAACTAAACTCAGATTAATCTCACTTTGGACATTTCTTTGTAGGGTGTCTTAAATTTTTTATCTTTACATCGTTTTACTAACTCGTAAAATACATTACATTATTAAATCACATTATTTTATACATTTACATTTCGATTTTACTTAATCTGGCACATTTAGCTCGACCATATATTTATTTTATACCTAAAACTAATTAGGTATGTTTTACAATTTTATCATCTTCATTATAAAATTCCTGTATTTATCAGAACATCCAATTTTATCGACTAATATAATATATTTAATGCGTTTTAAGTATGAATATAACAGCGAATTGGAAAGAAATAAAGTACAGAAAGTACATTGATATTTTCATAATAGGTATCACTTCGCAGATACCCGAAAAATAAACTACGACTTGTTTTTCATTGGAAAAACAGTTAAGGAAAACGATAGATCTCCATTCAGGACTTATGAGTATGAAATTAAGAACGTCAACAAAATATGTACAGTACCCGGCGATAAATATTGCACATCGACCTTCTGCCACTGGAATTTCAAGAAGAACTTTGTACAATATATTAAACGAAGTTAGTACTGAAACACATTCTACTGAAATTAAGTTCAGCACTCCAAAAAAAGGGAGACCAAAAAAGGAATTTCGTTTGGATATGGACGATTTTGATTATGATGTTGTTCGAAGATCGATGTGCAATATTTATCGTCGGGTACTGTACATGGGTCAATGACCGCAACTTAACTGCCAGATAAATTTGGCAAATTTATCTGGCGCCTATTTAGTAACACAGTTCTCTCTTCAAACGTCCACCGGCAAATAAGTTATTTGATAGTTGTCTCTAAAAACTTTGAAATTCGATTCGTGATTTAATTTATTTTCTCTTCGAATGTGTTTATACAAAAATAGGGAATGAAGTTCCGGACCGTTCATTGAAAAGGCAAGATTTTCCGACCAGACAGACGGTGGTTGTGTCTGTTGGGCTAACTATCCGATAATTGTACATGTTTTTATGTGGCGGTATCATTTAGACGTCGCTACATGTTCGTTATGAAAATGAAGCGACCACCTCCACCTAACCGATAATCGTAGCTCCTATCTGTGCTACGAACTATGGTTTAGCACTAGCGGCTGCTACGATCCGACCAACATTTTTGCTCGATTTTGACATCAACGTAAGTAAAGACTTGTTAATTCTACGATACAAATAATTATGCAAATTAACTTTGTGCCGCGAGCCAGTTTTCTATCACAGTTTAATGTAATCTCAATACACACCCGTACCCTTTGTTGAAAAACCAACAAATATTTATGTGCACAAGAACTGAGACTCAACGTAAAAAGTTCGAATACGTGGATAAAATCAGCAGAAGAGTATTTTTATTTAACAAGATTTAGTACAGCTTTGTTCGCATTTAGAACATTTAATTTCTTCTTACAAAATATTTATGTTTAATCATGTTTTATATACGTAAAGTATTTTAGCTTTGTTTAGTAACACGGAAACTAATTAATATCCCACAGCAGGATCATATTATCATACAAATGACACAATTCACATTTTACTATTATTCGATGTTTACATACTTACTAAACAAACATTACATTCACATTAAACTATATGGTACAGTAGATTTAAAATACACAATAAACACTTTCATTTACACTCCACTTACGTCACAAGGTTCAGATATCACGCATTGATATAGATGTCTTCTTTAGTTTTTGTTGGGTAGTCTTTAGGGGGTAGTTTGAAGCTGTTTCTGATGTATGAGAAGCGATGGAAGTTGTAGAAGTATTCTTTCCCGTCTGGGGAGTACTGGGGGTAGAGGGTGTAAGCTGGTAGCTCGAAGTCGAGATCAGTCAAGGAGTCCGCCAGGGCATGCTTGGCGAACTCCTCTTGGTATCGTCATGACTGCTCGCGATAGGCTTTCCGCTTCATGCACTTCTCCTTGAGTATGTAACAGAGCGCGATGGCTATGAGCACCGCGATAGCGATCGCCATGCTTATGCTAATCCAGATTATCTCCTCGTTGATGCCGCTTGTCGATTTTCCTGCAGGCAATAAATATTTTTCAGTAATAATGTGAATGGAAGATGTTTGGAGTAAGGATTATAACTGACGGTAGTTAACATTACACGCGGAAAAATATGTACATTGTATTTGCTGTAGGTAAATTAAAATGATGATTAAAAATCAAATTAGTCTAGAAAAGTTGTCGTTATGATGAATGCAATGTTTGCTAACATGTATCATAAGGTTTATATTAGTCCCAAACTGGTCATCTACCAGTTACAACAGAAGGTGACTTACCGCTCGATATGACATATTTAGTATCTAATTTAGGGCCAAATTTTACTCCTGGAAGCTTGTTTGGGAGTGAAAAGCTTAGAATACCTACGTCGTTAATATCAGTCCAAATAATTTGCAATTATAGTTAACCCAATTATTTCGTGGTTTATATTTGCGTGTCTATGGTGATAAATTAATAAGTGAATCATTCGAGTTCTGCAGTGGAATTCTGTAAACCTGTTGAAATGAAGACTTGGGTGAAGTGACCATGAAGTGAGCTGTCAAACCAAGTAATCAATATGGAATGACAGCTCATTTCATGATCACTTCAATCAATCTTCACTTCCCCATGTTTACAGAATCGATTGGATTGTGATTCGGTATCACATAAACGTGTTTAGTCGACTTATCCGAGATTCGCTTAGTGCTTAGATACATGTAATCGAGCTAATACGAAATGTTCGAAGTGGGGCCTTAGAACATTAATATGGACATTTCTCAATAAAATAATTGTAAACATAAAATTTTCCAAAACGAATCAGCTGGTCGATTCTGTAAACATGTCGAAGCGAAGTGACTATGGAGTGAGCTGCCAATCCATGTTATCAAGATGGAATGACAGCTCACTTCGTGATCACTTCATTCAAGCCGTGAAGGCTTCGACATGTTTGCAGAATCGACCGGCAGAATAAAGTGGAGTGAGCGTGAACTGAACTCACTTCATATTCCCATCACATACGCTTACACGGTGAATGATTTATAGATTCGCACTGCTGATTACAATGAATGTGAGTATGTACTTAATCGCATTATTTATATTTACAATCTGTAAGGCTAATTGTACTAATGTTTAAACAACTTTCACATTTTTTTACAGATTGTGACCGAGATAGTCGCAATCTGTCAAAAAGCCTCAAGTTCCATACAATTTTGACAGATTGGACTGGATCGACAGGATGCGAATGCAAACGTTGTTAGAAAATGAGTAGAATTGGAACTCGTGACATAATGACTAATTATGCAAGAGGCTGGACTGTAATGACTCCATTACAGTTCATAAATAAACGCTCCATAATTAATGAATATAAGTTTTATAACGTGTATTATTCCCGTCATATTCAATAATATAAATTGTCGATATTTTTTCAGATAAATAAGAAGAATTGGATACATTATAGTTAACTTATAGAAGAAGTATATCAAACTGTAGCATAGTTCTTGATGACAACAACGGAAAAGTACCTACTACAGAAAAGGGAATAAAAATATTTCCTCCCGAAGTTATATGATGCACCGACAGCATAAAAGTGCCGCAAAATTTGCGGAAAACGCTTCGATAGTCAGCGGAATACGTTTTACAATCGGCTCACATTCAGTGTGACGTCAAATAATCACGTTTGATTCGTCATGACTCAAAGTTTTAAGGTTGATCCACACATATCCGGGACGTGTCACAGATATGTGTGGATCCAACTTTGAGTCCACCTTACGTCGTTAAC
This sequence comes from Lacanobia oleracea, assembly GCA_950371165.1. NCBI lineage: Eukaryota > Metazoa > Arthropoda > Insecta > Lepidoptera > Noctuidae > Lacanobia > Lacanobia oleracea. Next base: position 18,553,715 of record OX493392.1, on the reverse strand, counting down.
CATATTTATTTCGCGTGTCTATATTAAGAACGATAGATACGATTTTCATATGAGTGGACGAAATAATTTTATTTAAGTGATAGCAAAAAATTAACGATTAAAATCCTTGACTTCACTTAGCTTACAGAGATAAGATTAATCCTTCCAAATTACAAGAAAGGACGATCGAGTTTCGCAGTTCAAATGTTTGTTCTTGTCTATTTGCTTGTTCTGTTGTCCCTGCCTCTCTGTGTTGTTTGCGGTCATCCCAACCTAAGCACACATCGCGAGATATCCGAGAAAATTGGCTCCCCTCTATAACATTGATAAATTGCGCACTACATCGAAACTCGAGTAGTTTGCCTTACTTTTATTACGAATTATTCTCCGTGGCAGTGGGTAAAGAGTAGTCCATAATATTATATCTATGTATATGCGAAAGTACCTTGTCAATATATCCTTTTGGTATTTTAGTCGTCTTAGCGGCTGTACGGATTTGGATGAAAATTAACATGGTTACACACCATGTTCTGCATTTAGACATAGGATATTTTTTCCGGGAAGTTTGTTTACTTGCAATAATTTTCGACAGTCACACGAGCCGCTGTCAGGAGCTATTTTTTTATACATATGTGAAAGAATGTTCGTTTTGAGATCAGGAAATTTACAAAGGTATACCCAACGAAGAATTTGCCTCTATTTTTTCATCATATCACATAGAAACTCGACTAGTTTGCCCGCGGGTTATTACGGATTATTACTTATTAATAACGTTATCCTCTAGTTATCCTGCTGCCGGATAATATAAACTGTTATTATCGATATCTCCGGCGCCAATGATCCTTAATTACAGAGATCAGATAGGATTGAGGTGAGGAATCCTCTTTGATACTAATATTGCGATGATTTAAATAACGAAAAAGGTCATACATATGATCTTAACAAAGAATTAATAGGTAGGTAAGTAAGTAGTAATGGATAACTGGGACACATTGATACAGAAAGTGGCTGAAGTTTGCATTTTAAGATTTATTTTTCGAGAAATGCTTTGGAGATTCTTGTCAGTTGAAGCAAATCACCTTACTGAATCTAATAGATATATTTACTCGTAGAGCTTTTTGATCTTCAAGGTGCATTGCCACAACGAGGTCCTGGCCCAGACACGGAGTGTGAATGAGTTCATATTATAAACCACGTCCCGGGCACGGCCCTGACATGTGTGGATGAACCTTTATGAATAACATAAAACTTGGATCTTTTATTCTCACCATGGAATTATAAAGTCCAGATGGTATATTGTTGCCTTTAGAAATGGTTTATTCTTTGTGAATCTAGGTGTGTCAGGCAATAGTTCATATTCAGTGGCGTAGCTAGTTTTAAACATTTTTGGGGGGCCCTTTATAAGGGTTATTTTTTTTAACAAAATAGGCTTACTAGCTACTAGGACTAGGACTGTCTTGGCAGGCTACGAAGGATACGAAAGGACTAAATGTACAGCTTTACGTCCACACGACGGGGCCCTCGTAGTTCGGGGGCCCCGTATCTTTGATGCGGCTAATACGGCGCCCTTGTTCATATTGTAATAACCTGAATAAACAGTGTCGTGAAATATAAAAAAATACAGACGCTGGCTCTACTAAACTGGGCGCATACAACAAAATAACGAGTTCAGCCGAGGAGTGTTATTTGTCCTTTCTCCGAATCCCATTATTTACTGAAGTCCTATTTTCACAAGTCTCACATTTATACTATTCCTCGATCCTTCGTCAAGCGAACTAGAATAATTTTCGACGAATGAAAATACCGAACCGAATATTCGCGCAGACTTGCCTCGTATAGTGTATTATATCTTGTGATATGTTATGTGCATACATTAGTTCTAAACTAGCAGCTGTGTTTGATGTAAATCAGTACTTTAGCATAAGATAAACTTGGGAATGCTCTGGAAGGCATCGAACGTTATATTTATTCAAATCGTCCAAAAAAATAAAGACGGTAATCGCTTAATTTGTATTTTATGCCTGTCTTTGAAAACAGCGACACAACTAATATTTTTGTCAATAAAAATTAGCTGGCGGCAGACTTAATTAACCTAATGAGCCAAGATGGGTAAAGCTGTCACAACCAGTGAAGTTTTTACACGAAAATTACATTATTTGGTGTTCTTCAAGAGTATTCGAATATGTTCTATCTTAATAATGATGAACAGGAAAAACCGTTTTTATAGCTTTTGATTTTGACTAAAAGATCTAGAATATTATTTACTTAAACAATATTCTAGATTTATTTCTAATTGTTAAAAAAAGTATTCTTCTACTACTACTAAATGTGAAAGATATGTCTGACGTTTTCATACGACAGAAATTGCTTTATCTACTACTAGAGTGGTCAAGAGACAATAGAGGGGAGATTGTCGGCTTGGCGTCAATAAGCCAGACACGCTTAAGATCTAAGCGAATCGAACCGCAGTCAGCTAAAACAATATGAATCGTTCCTTGAAATACAATCACGATTGAATGCAGCCACGACAGTGAATATTTATGACGAGAAAGCTTTGATTGCATTGAAGGAAAAAGATGCGATGGAAGTTGGAAGTGGCAATTGATCGTAATAGATGAAGAAAAAACGGTTTGAAACGCCATGCGCCGTCAAGATTCCCAGTAGCGACTGCCTTTCACAGAGGAAGAAAGCGAGAGTAAGGAATAATTATACAAGTAAGGAACAATAACAAAGTATAACGCAATACTTGCCTCCCTTCTTGTTGGAGTAGCCACCCATCTTGCCGGCGACCCTGGCCGTAGCGCTGCCCGCCACCACCAGCACGAGGGCGCCGGTGCGGACCGCGTGACCTGCACAAACACCAGTTGTTACAGTAAACACCATCACACATTTAGCTGAAAGATTCCACTGCTGGGCAATGGCCTCCAACAAGAATCGCCATAACGATCTGTACTGTGTTGTCTGTATCCAGTGGATCTCTGTGACTTTCACCAAATTATTGGTTAATCTTGTGGGCTCGTCATAATGTTATTTTATGTGAATTCCCTAACACATTTACTAAATTAAGTTAACTAAGCTAGCATCAAAGACTGGACCAAAAGTGTTAGATTATTCTCGACGTAACCAAGTTTACATAATAAGATTAGGTTAAATGAAATTAGGCTTACGGATCATGATCGCCATGTTGTCTCGTTGGCTCGCTCCAAGAGGTTGAAAAAGAAAATGTGCTCCTTAATTACATTGATGTTGATAATGTCCTTCCTCGGTAGCTCGTCGCAGCACCTGCAAAATGCAAGCAGCTTAGTAAGGGGAACATTTTAAAAGCATAACCGTGAAAATCACAAGAAACTATCGCGGAACTTAATAATGCACCACGTAATAGCACTTTGTCGTCACTTAGCAGAGGGTAGGGTTGCGAAACACTTGGTTTTGACAGCTTGTTTGGCTTTTAAGAACTCTTGTCTGAGTATTCTGTCTCAGATGATTTTCGGAGTCCGAACATGAATACTTATTAAAATATACGTTTACTGGGTTTTGCCTGCGACTTTGTACGCGCATATCCCGTTTTTTCTTGTTCTCGTAGGAATTTCAAGAGATCGTCTCTTAGTGCTCCCCTTCAATCTCCAAGGAACCTTCATGCCAAATTTCAGCTTTTACAACCAATACTTTCGGCTGTGCGTCGGCTGTCAGTCACTCAGTTAGGAACAGAAGAATTTTATGTATCAGGATATTGGGGTCGGCTTTCATTCCCACCGTATACAGGTGAATATGGGTATTTACATGGACTGAATATTTGACCGTCAAAACCCAATAATTGGGTAATACGGTACCTATTTGCAATAATGGTGTCAGATTGTTTGGCTTCTGGCAATCCGTTACGACTGCCAAAGATCTACGAATGACTGCCGGGACACAATGATTTGACGTGTTTTCCACGCACTCTCAATTTTTTATCTAGGTGAGAAGGCACCGTTTTAGATGTAGAGATCTTTATAGTTGATATAAATGGATTCCAATAAGGCATGGCTCCACAAAATGGCTCTTATGTTATATAAAGATGAGCTGGCAACCCTACCTCTTAGGAATAGTTTCAGCCTGCAAGTTTAGGATGCGGTAATAGCGATTATAATAACATATTACGGGGGTTTGCAGGTCTCTGTTTGTTATTTTGCTACGTTGATACTTAGTAATTAGCGATTATTCTCTATTTCATTTTACTTATGATGAATGGGATGACTGTTTTGTAATCCTGGGTGAAAAGGTATAATTTGAATGGATAGCAACTTCTATATAATATATGTCTATACTAGTCGACCCGCGCAACTTCGTCTGCGTCACAATTTTCATTACTGCTCCGCTCCTATTGCTCGATAAATGGGCTATGTAACACTAAAATAATTTTTCAAATTGGAGTAGTTCCTGAGATTAGCACGTTTAAGCAAACAAACAAACAAACAAACTCTTCAGCTTTATATATTAGTATAGATTTTATATAGAAGTTGCTCACTCTTTCTAGTCATGATTAGATCGCTAGCCACATAACCACAATCATACCCTAAGAAATCATCAAAATAAATAATTATTAAAACAATTTTCATTCACATGTGTGTACTACATCTATGTAGTACACATTTTTAATGTATTTGAAGTATCATGTTCAGCCAGAAATGCTGTAAGAGGTTAGGAGAGGTTACGTTTCTTGAAAAAACGTTTCTCACAGTTCATGGTGCATTTTATCCTTCCTCCTACTTAGCGAAATAAGAAGGAACATAATTACAATATTAAAATAAATGCGCTTACAGTCGTAGTTAATCACAATTACCGTCAAAGTGCTTACGCTTGCCCGCATAATGTTTATCGTGGCATTACCCGCTACCAAGATTGATGTCGTCAGTCAAGGAAATTGAGGGCGTAAGCATTTTGCCTCACGCTAAACGAGCTATACAAATGTTACAAATAACAAATTGTACGTTTTTCTACCAAAAATGCTACGATAACACGTTATCATTTCCCTTGGTTCATAAAACTTTCGGCTTGTTTTATAAATTACTTTTATAAACTGGAGCTTTTCTGCGGAACAAAATTGTTTTTCCTAAAAGTTTGTGTTGACAACTTTTCGTGTCCCTAAGGTAACTGCAGGGAAATTATTTACACGTAGGTACGCCCCTCGGCCTCTTATATCATTGTGATTTTTTTATTACTTTATCACCAGCTTAGGGTCCTGGGGTCTGTTTTCAGTAGTTGAAGAAACTAAATCCTACTGAGTATTAGAAGTTCGCCGATGACTGATTTTATAACTGTCTCTGCAGACCTAAAATACTCGTACATTCGATGTATTTGGTTGCCTTTAAAATAATGATTTAAAACATAGATGTTCCTAAATTTTATCTGTACGTTACTAGTTCATGCCAGCGGCTTTGAACACAAAAAGCGGCCAAGTGCGAGTTGGACTCACACACGAAGGGTTCCATACCATAAACCTTAATTTTTATTATTTGTTCTTATAGCGGCAATAGAAATACACAATCTGTGAAAATTTCAACGTCTACCTATTACGAGTTCTTGAGATACAGCCCGCTGACAGACAGACGGACGGACGAACGCACGGATGGACGGACAGCGGAGGCTTAGTAATAGGGTTCCATCGGTTACCCTTTGGGTACAGAACCCTAAAAAATTACCTAAGCGAACATATTTCCGGGATAAAAAGTATACAACCTATGCAGTAATCGAATCTGACAGACGGACAAACAGATAGAATTCTTACCTTTGCATTTCTATTGTTAGTGAGGGCTGGTATTTATATGTATAGCGTTAAAAGACTACTGAATTTGTCTAGTATTGTCCGTTTTGGGCGGAGGGCATCTCAGGGTGACCTCTATGATCGATCCATGAATATGCACGAGTATAATAAATCTTCAACTCTCCAGTTGGCTAGCGTATAAGTGATTGTATATCTAGCTGTTTCATACAGTCCAGCTTATGTAGTATATAAATGACCTTTGGTGTATAGGGAGCAGACATCAAATTATCTACAGACGACTCTCGCCGTTAGTGGTGTTGATACAACTAGAAAGTTAGTACAACTTATAGTGAACTCAATATCAAACATTAATAGACTCAAAATTCTCAACTGCTCTCACAAAAAGTTATTTTATTACGAAAACCACTTAGGGTGACGGTAACAACCGGGTGATTGATAGATGTCGATACTCAATTGATTTTGCTGCCAAGTTACAAAAGAAAAGTTCGTGCCAAAACCGACAGTGAAAGTGGCAAATGGCGACGATTTTATACTAATATAGGCTAATACCTATTTATATACTGCATCAAATACATGTTTATTGCCTCTTTGTCGAAATAAACCGCGAAACATGATGAAGATAAAACAGATATCAAAATAATAAAATTTCATGCATGCAAAAAGACATAACACAGACATATGGTGCATATAAACAGTTAATACACCTAGTACTATCTACTATTAGTGTGTGGTAGAGTAACACGTATTTTCCTTGTATGCGCCCCATCTCTCGACGCTTTCGTATAATTGCTTCCCTTGCCACTCGACTAAAAGTCGGTCACGATTTAAAGGCTTGACTCTTGAGCCGAGGTAAAATAATAAGCCCCTATTTTATCCAGACATCACATATAATCCGTACTCATATTATAAATGCGAAAGTAACTCTGTCTCTTCACGTTTCTATGGCTGAATGGATTTGGATGAAACTTGGCCCACGGATAGACTATGCCCCGGAATAGAACTGGACATTGAACATTTTTTATACCGGGGATACCTTGAATAACTTGATTACCTTGGATAATTTTAGAATTATCACGAGTGCGAAACGCCTGACCCCTGTCAAACTATTCGCCTTGATTGTATAGTCTTCTTTAAAGCAATTGTACGTAAAGCGAATATGTACATAACTTACGAGGAACAAAAAGCAGACATGTAAACGTTGTTCAGTTCAAACATTGTTTCGCCCTTTGTTGCGCGGCTGGCGTTGTCGAACTCATGCTTCGTGTAGAAAATCCGAAGCTTCACTTCGGATTTTCTTAACACCGATTCTTTTAGCCGCAAATAGCGCATAATAAACATATCGACAGATTGATTCCTGTGTGCCGCTGCATATACAATTTTACTGCAAACATTGTTAATATCTCTACCTGAATGAAATAAAAATCCTTATTTCAAATAGGCCGTTTACAGCCACTTTTGAATGGTAGATAGTTCTGATTAATTGCAGCAAAACAAACTCATCGACCATATCTTCGTTACACGTTCCAAAGATCGTGATAGGATCCTATGGAGAAGAACGTACTTACAAGAAACTCTATGGGCACTCTTTTACATCAGTGTTTACAAAATCATGTTTACATTCATTTTGAGATAATTACCGCTTGAAATTATACAATCCAAAAGAGATTGCGTCTTCAAGACCTATCAGAAAGTGTACAATTCATCTTTTTCGCATTTAATACAACGTAATAAGCTTCAGCGTCATATGTTACACGTGTATCTCTCGGTTCTCTCGATTATTTTCCGAGCTCTTGAGTCATGGGGCGTCATATAACGGAGTAAGATGTCAGTTAATTCGTCTTGTCACGCGCAAGATGTCACGCAAGCGTCTTGTGGCGGCACACGGAATACGGAAATACAAATGATGTAAGTTTACGTGTTCAATTGTGAAACGTATTCTAGACTTATTTTGCGAAATGTAGCATCGATTATTACCGATCGCTTGGAAAAATTCAAAGAATTTCTGAATGTTCGATTTTCCGCTCCAAAGTTTTCATATAATAACATTTGTGAGAGTAAAGCCCACGTAAAGCTTTGGTGGGTGGCGTGCGGAACGTGTTGTCGCCTGTTTGCCATCGAACCCTTATACTATAAGAGTGAGGGTCGGTTCAAACTTTTGTGCCTCACTTGAATGTCACGCTGCGCATCCCACACGCCCGTCGCTAATATAAACAAAAAGACTTTCTACACTCTGTCACACACCTTTCAGTTTACAGTCCGTGAGAGATTTTTCGTCTTAAAATATACCGCTAGGTAGGTAATATAGAAAGATGAAGAGTTTGTTTGCTTGAACGCGCTAATCTCAGGAACTATACTGGTCCGATTTGAAAAATGCTTTCAGTTTTAGATAGCCTGTTTATCGAGGAAGGCTATAGGCTATATATCATCATGCTAAGACCAATAAGAGCGGAGCAGACGAAGTTGCGTGGATAAACTAGTGATTTATATACGTCAGTAATCAAGCCACGTTATGCCGTGATTTTTGCAGAAAACTAAATGCGAATGTTTGGCCTTCAATTGCAGTTGGCATCATTAGTTCAGTGTCATTCTCCAATTTAAATTGTTTTCCGATGGTCAAAAAGCTATACAAGAATAGTGTAGCCGCAATGAGAGCTGCGCTTCCATAATTGGGACGAGCTATTAAATCAATATTGATTGCGGTTCAACATACGTGCGCTGATTAGAGGGCTTGGCCAGTCAACAGGTAGCCTCTGATGCTATCAGTTATTGGAATTGCGTTGTGCATTAGAAAAGAATTTGATATTTCACAGAATATTTAACTTCTCCTGCCTTTAGTAGATACCACATACGCACACTAATACTAATTGTCTTCGATTTAGTTGTTCCAGGTTCAATAAAAGTTAAATTGTGAGTATTCTTTGCAGATGCACCAGATATACACAACGGAGACATTGTTTTTGACGACAATCGTCGGTCGACATTGTTTAGACCAGCACAAGGGCCTAGACCCAGGTTACAAACATACATCGTCATTAAGGCGCTTTAATAATAATAAACGCAAAACGCTGTATGGTGGCCGCACTGCAGCCGCGCTGCGGTTGCGTGTCTATTATTTGTATGGATTAACAAAGCAGCGCGACAACCGCGCTAATGTCGCGCGGCACTTTGCGGCAAATTTGAAGGCGCCCTTACTTTGTCTCAGTTATGATTTATAGTAGGTAGGTTCTGTGATGGTACAATATAAATTCATCGGCGCATTGTGGACGAAAATAATGGATGAGCAAATGATGGTTATATTTGATAGGAAAATAATTAGTAGTTGTTGCCAACTGCCAAGTTTGAAGAAACATATATTTGACTTTCTCGTCTTCCAATCGAAAAAAATTTATCATATTATCATTAAATATCGACTCCTCTTTAGAATCCTTCATATTATTTAGTGGCACACGCAGCTAACATGGGAATGACAGCGCTATTATTTAACTGCCTCCATGGTCGAGTGGTTTGTAACCCGGTGGTCGTGGGTTCAATTCCCACGGGAAGCATACTTTGTGAAGTTGTTTCCAGTTTAGCTAAGACATTGCAGACTTGAATTACCTGGCTGTCTGATAAAAAGATGGTTCCGTGCTTCGGAAGGCACATATAAGCCGGTGGTCCCGGCTGTCAAATGGTGGTCGTCAAATAAACCATCTCAGAGACCCTTTAGGCGGTTTAGAAACTCTGACACTAGGGTGTGGGGGTTGTTAGACCTTATTCACATGATAAGAAGAAGAAGCGCTTGTATTAAACTGTTGCATAATATTTCCAATATAAAGTTTATTCGAGACAGCATCAATACGTTGAGTTAAAATCGCAGAGTTTCATAACAATCCCGTCATAGGCCAGTCACCGTAGACAAATTAAACGTGTTAGGTCGCAGAAAATTGGATCATCCTGATTTTTTGGGTAGTTGTTAGGACAGCCTACTGGCATCTGTCTCAATTTTTAAACCTCGAAAGACCTGTGCTAACAGCGTGGTGCTCAGAAAACTTCTTCATTTTCGGTCATTTTTAAGAGTTAAGCTTAATTCTACTAAACGGTGCGTTCTACGGAGAAAGTCAATCGGAATACTTTTAAAGTTGATAAAGTTTGCTACAAATTGACTGTAACGGTTATTCCGTATATTAAATAGGTGTTGACGTACAGCACTTCGAACATAGCAATTTTTTTCAAAAACTTTAAAGTTGGAATTTTAGTTTTAAAGTCGGGGTAGGCAAAATCGTTACATCACCATATTTTTTTTGCATAAAATATCTAAGAACACTTCAATGACTACACGGTGACGTATAAATTACTCATGTAAACTTTTCTGTCGTGAAATTATAGGTAATTCTTTGGTCGCGCAGAGTAATTCCAGAGGAAATCTTTTGAAATCCCTCCCTGCTCACTGATGTCTGCAAACGACATTGTAAGTAATTTCACGGGCAAGACGAATCAATATATTTTCAGAATATATGCCACATATGGCGATACAATTTTTGATTTTACGAGATATTTGACTTTTTGGTCGAAACCGATTTATCTCTACTTTAGTATCTATACCTTTTTAAAAACGTTTTCACATTAAAAGACTCACTTTACAAGGAAAATCGTAAGAGATGAAGTCGTTAACCAGTTGATTCAGGCGGTTTTCTTTTTTCAGGAAATTAACTACAATAAAATTCGATTTCATAGTCCTAATTCACTTTATTTATACTACAAATGTTAGTATTCGTAGATTTTGTTAGGGGATTATACCTGTAAGTGCGCTAAAAATCTTTAACTTCGGTACTCAAAATTAGTCACCTAAGTCATTAACTCCAAACATACTGACAATTCCAAAGTCCAGTCACCAAAGGTTTATTTTGGGAAGCTCTTTTTACTGGTGTAACTTATGGTTATTATGAACTGAACAAAAACCTTAACTATAGAGTCTATTTTTTTAGTAAAATTGGAGCTCTTTCCAACGGTAACTATAATGATGATACGGGCGCTAAAATGCTTACCTAACTCCAGTGTTCAACATTATTTGTCCGTTCAGGTTTAATTTCATTAATTAACTCGAATGAATTCATAATTCACAAAAGTCGAATAAGTAGCAAATGATCTACTAGAAAGGGGCTTTCCAATGGTCTTAAGGAAATTCATCATTCGGGTATCTTCCCATAGTTGGCTACCCATTCTCTTAGAATATTGAAAATAGTGATTTACATTATTCCGTGTTAGTACTTCTGTTGCAGAAGTCAGCAGCTGAGGTCCCGTCGTCCATTTCCCATAATTTTCATCCATATTTGTATACTCCCAAAATATGTGCAATATTTAAGATCGATAAAGGACATTGTAAAAAATGGCGTATGAACCAAAACGCATGAAATATTTACTATAATTACTAGTTTTTTTTTAATAATATACATTACTTATATTTTACTTTTTAATTTCGAAAACATTTTAAAAAGTATTCACTTTCGTCCTTAGCTTCCGTCACAATCCTAGGTGACAGTTCTATTATTTTTTGGTTCAATTTGAAGTTTTTAATAGGCAAAGGTATTATAGCTCATACAGCCAAGTCTTTGTAACAGCACTCTATAGGAGTTTGACACAGACAAGCGTCAGTATTCTCAACACTTGATATACGATAATGATTTTAGTTACAAACAGTCCGCTATGATGTCGCGGAACCATAATAAGCCTTATCAAAAAATTCGATTGAAAGCGCTGTTTGAAACGAGCAATAATATCGACACTGACAGTTGACGAATTGACAGATGACAACATTTGACATTTGGTAGTAATGTCACTTGGCGCGTATGTACTACATATGCTATACGTACTTTATAATCACAGAAAAATAAAAAAGTAAATCCTTAATAAAACCCTTGCATGTCCTTAAGATTCCCGACTCCTAGAGTTCAATATCAAGAAGCGCGCATTTGTCGTACTTACATTCAGTAATAAATGCTAAGTTATTGCTACATACCAAATGTTTTATTGACGAAATTATAACCTCAAAATCCGAAAGTATTTTGATTTTTTCAGAATTCTCAAAAGTGTCCGTTGTTTTAATTTAGGTTTAATCGAATATTTATACATTATCTAAAACCCAAAGAGTAAATACACCTCCCTGTTGGATCTTAGGCGAGCTATATATGTACGACGAGCAATGTCCTTTAAAGTATTTTTTTATTTGTACTCGATTTCATTTTATATGATAAGAAACATTTTCCACTGAGCTATCTAACATATGTTTTTCGAAAGTCCAGCAAATCACAGAGCTCCATTTTTTAAACAACAATTTCGATTATTTGTAGTGAATGGTTCGTGTTTATTGTTCTATATCTCAAAACCTGTAAAACCGATTCAACTGCATTTGCATTCTAATTGTAGCAAATTTTATTTACTTTAATAGTCCACTGATTGACTTTTTATGTTGAATTCACCGTTTAGAAGACATATCTCATTTAATTAATTTTTAGTCATTTTCAGTTTTTTTTTTTTTATTATGGATATATCATGAAGCACTGACTAAAAAATAATTATGAAATAATTTAAATTAATTTAATTTAATTAATTATTTAGTAAATATCGATTATACAAATAAATTGATAAAAAAATCAAGCTAGAATAATGTATGAATATAAAACGATTCAAATACAAAGCCCATAGAATAATAATAATTGTAACCGACGCTCTAACGCTCCAATGTCGATGCCATAGACAAATAATGGAATACGAGGACGCAAAGGGAAAGTTATGGTAGACTGCTAAAATTAAAATATGGTTGGGAATTTTTGGCGGGATTTTAACGAGTGAAGTTTAGCGGCTGTTTTAATTATTCGCAAACTGATTCCTTGTTAGAAGTTTTGTGTCTCAAGTGTCCACGCAATTGGAAAATAATTATGTGGAATCATTCAAGCAGGCGCGATCTTAGTAAAATTTATGCATAAATAAAACAAACCAAAAAAGACAAATTAACTTTTAGCAAATAACCAGTTAAAGTATTGGTGCGGGTGTTACTGAATAGTTGCGGACTGTTAAGTCTTTAGCTGTGCTGGTCGCAAGCAAGAATTATGCAGAGGACATGGAACTTAAAGTCACCATTACTTACATCGTGCAGACCTTGGGTAAGTTTAAGTGATACCTAGTTTTAGTCTTCTGGATGCGTACTAGGTGTTGCTTGAACTTATAGAACTAAATGCACCTGTCTAACGATTTTATAACATGAAACGGCGGCGGAGATCATTCGAGCAACGAGAAGCTGCGAATTTGCTTTTCAATTGTCCTATCCGTTTTTAGTAATCACATTTTTTATAGTTCCGAACATTTTTCAGAGGGTTTTTGTTTACTCATAAAAGTTTAATTGTGCTAACTTAGTTTTGGGATTTCAAATTGGAAAGAAGAATTGTTATAAAACTAAGAATCAAACCAATAGAAAGTTTCTAAGAGAAAATAGGTACTCTCTGAGCAAACCAAAATCGGAGGAAAGCGGATATCGGGGTCCTTTAGATCTAAAGATGTGGCCGATATTATCTTCGTTAAAATGCTGAAGAAACTAAATTAACTGGATAGGTATTTATAGGATGTTTATTGACTGATTAGACCAGAGCTGAAGAAAAAAACAGAATAGTAGGATGAAATGGAAGAGAACATAACAAAAACAACCGGCCAAGTGTGAGTCCGGCTCGCACACGAAGGTTTCCGTACCTTAAACCTTAATTTTTATTATTTGTTGTTATAGCGGCAATAGAAATACACAATCTGTAAAAATTTTAACTGTCTACCTATTACGGTTCTTGAGATACAGCTTCCTGACAGACAGACGGACGGACAGAGGGACAGCGGAGGCTAAATAATAGAATTCGGTTGGTTATTCTTTGGGTATGGAACCTTAAAAATGAAAGGAAAAACAATTTACGGGCGATCTGAGGTCGGAAAGTGGATAGAGGTGACTTTTATTGCATTGTCTGAGATTTTTTTTACACCATCAGAAAGTAGAGATTTCTACGACAAAAATCCCACCGACATTTTAAAAAAAATTGAGAGAATTTGACGGGAGAATTTTCGATTGAAAATTAGGGTGCTTTTTCGATATTAAGTTAAAATAAGGTGAAAAATAAATATTTCAAATTAAAAAAATACAGTGTGTTTAGGGCATAAAAAGGTACCTAAGTTTTTACCAAAGTTTGTGTTGGATAAAAACTTGGTTATTTGAATTTTTCAGATAAATGAGGTTATGTGAAAAAAGTGTAAACACAAAAGTTGTAAATCTTTTACCTACGACTTTGCCATCTAACTTTTTTCCATAGGACTCTTAGTTTTGCCGGAAATCGCTATAAACCGTTTTTTTACCCTTAAAACTCACCCCCATCCACTTCCTGACCTCAGATCGCCCATAATTTTTTTTCCTTTCATTTTTGTTATATTTTCTTCCTTTTCCAATGGGTTTCAACCTACTATTATTTTTTTCATTTGAAAAGTTATCGACCCTGGTCTAGATGTTTATTGAATTGGAATTGGAATACCGTAGGGTAAGTATGCATTCGCATACCCGTCGGTATTCCAATTTTTAAAATCGGTTTATCATGTCTCGTGCTTTCATCCATCACTAATATTAAACATGGGTGTAATGAAATCATACAATGGGCATTTTGAATGTACCGTGTATCCAGTGTAAAATACTGGTACTGGTATTGCTGTAGCTGAATCCGGTTTGACTGAAAGCCAACCACAATATAGTTGGGAAAAGGCTAGGCAGGTGATGAATTGTCAGTTTTATCAATAAGTTCGAAAACTTACTGTTACACAAATTGCCAAAGAATCGATTAACGGACTTGGCGACAGATTAATCCGCGCAAGGCAGGTGTGACTAATCTAATTTGAAAGTTCATAATTAAGATCCAAATATTATAAATTCAAAGCTGCAAATTTGAGATTAGAAAATAAAGCTCTTATAACGAAACCAGAACGCGAACCCATTTATATTTTGTTTTGACCTTTTAACGATAGAGATCGACCTTCTCTTTGTCCGAAAAATGAACTCGAATAAACTTGAGCATATCTTTTTTTAAAGTTGAGGTTTTGGCAGCCTCACAAGTCTTGAGATTGAGAGATGCTACGTCAAATTGCATTTGCTAAAACTATCGAACCGGAAACGTCTATCTTCGATTAAAATTGTGGTTCAGTAACTCGCACAACATAGCATCTTTGATGATTTGATGTGCTGCTGATATTTGCTAAAATACTACTCTGTCAAGAAAGTACCGGGAAAAGATCAATAATACACAAAATGTCTGTTATTCATCTAAATTTATTTTATCACCTTCAAAGTATGCTCCTTTAGAAACGA
Organism: Lacanobia oleracea; assembly: GCA_950371165.1. NCBI lineage: Eukaryota > Metazoa > Arthropoda > Insecta > Lepidoptera > Noctuidae > Lacanobia > Lacanobia oleracea. The sequence goes on along the minus strand of OX493392.1, from coordinate 18,538,611 downwards.
TACACTTGCGCCAACGAATAATCCATTCATCAAAACATTTTTTAAACGCTGCTTCCGGAATTGAGTTCAGTTCTCGCCGCGAATTCTCCTTTATGTCTTCTATCGATTGAAAACGGGTGCCACGAAGTGGTAATTTGAGTTTAGGAAAAAGAAAAAAGTCAGCAGGAGCCAAATCTGGTGAATTTGGTGGTTGCTGGATGGTATTTGTTGAGTGTTTGGTTAAAAATTCGTTCACAATGATAGCCTTGTGCGAAGGCGCATTGTCGTGGTGCAAAATCCAAGAATTTTCTTTCCACAAATCTGGCCTTTTTGGTCGAATTTGCTCTCTTAAACGCCGCATAACGCTCAAATAATATTCTTTATTTACCGTTAGACCTTCCGGTAAGAATTCATAGTGCACAACACCGCGATAGTCAAAGAAAACAGTCAACATGACTTTGACTTTTGATCGACTTTGGCGTGGTTTTTTCGGTTTCGGTTCAGTTGGTAGGCGCCACTCCGAAGCTTGTTGACTAGTTTGCATGTCAAACTCGTAAACCCACGTCTCGTCACCAGTAACAATGCGTTTCATGAATGTTGGGTCCGAACTGACTCGTTCTAGCATGTCCTCAGCGACTTTCATGCGATTGAGTTTTTGGAGAAAATTCAGATCTTTTGGGACTAGCCGAGCAGCAACATGTTTCATACCCAAATGATTAGATAAAATGGTACGGATCGACTCGTGAGATACAGAAAGTTCGGCGGCTATCTCTCTCAGAGTTGAATGGGGATTTTCAGTCACTATTTCCTTCACTTTTGCGATGTTAACTTCAGTTGCAGACGTTGACGGCCTACCAGAGCGAGGCAAATCTTCCATCACATCTCGACCGCTTTTGAACGCTTTGAACCACTCATAAGAACGAGTTTTTGATAAAGTCGATTCACCGTAAGCCTTCTGTAACATTTTCAGTGACTCCGAACACGAAATTCCATTGGCGATGCAAAATTTAAGACAAACTCTTTGTTCGATATTTTTGTCCATTATGAAATTCGCAATACATACTATATATGATATTACTAAAACCAGCACTGTATTTAATATAAATAACAGATGCAACTCAAACTCCGCGCCAAAATGGAAAACAGTTGTGCCAATCTAACAACTACAAAAAAACAAAAATTTGAATTTGGAACCATAAACAAATCATCCATTCCCGATACTTTTTTGACTGAATGTATATAGTGTTCTATGTGGACTGTAAAATTGGGACGTTATTTCCCCAACAATATGTATAGTCAACAAAGCTATTAGGTATGCAGGCAGTTAACTTGCAACTACTTTTAAACAATGTTATAAGTGTGTAGGTATGTCAAAAGCTTAAAAAAATATAATGCACACATTAGAAATAAACATTGGCAGTGCTGTGGAAAATTTAATATTTTGCCTGTAATATGTTTGTTGATTATACTTACTCGTATATCGTTAAAATGAATCAATTGTATCAAATACTTAAAAGAAGCTTAATTATGACCTATTTAAGTGGTCTATGAAGTTCACAGCAGCTGTGGAGTACAGTGACAACAGCACCGCAGAACAGCACGAACCTAATCGACTGAATCTAGTGAAGTACTTAAGGAACATTTTAATAAGCACATTTTATGTAAGCGTTTACAAAACTTTTTGACAAAAAATACAACCGACTTCCAAAAACAAAACACTACAAACGATAAAATATTTTTTTTATTTTGCACTTTTTAGTGATACTACCAGCGTACCCATTAACAGCGTACCGGCGTGATGTTATGCTAAGAACTGGTGTAAACAATAAAAAGATATGCGATTCCGATTCATTTGCTATCATTTATTGAAGACCGTTGCCTACCTCCGAAGTACTTTGTCAGATCTTCATCAAATTGAAATGGGACCAGTCGACAGTCCAGGAAAATACTCTTCCAAACAAAAAATAATCATTCAATTCGGCTGACAATTAGCGAGAATATCGCTGAACAATAATTTTTCAAGGGATCTCATCACTAGATCCTAATTTATACCATCCATAATCAGCTCAGCAACATGAGGTAATGATTACCAGGCACAAATATCTGAATTGTGTTAGAAAGTTTATGAAAAACATTGTATGTGCTTATAAAATTTGAGGGTGTCCCTCGATTTTCATGGGATTCCATCATCAGATTCTGACTTGGTGACAATGGGACCAATCGAGAAGTATGCCCTTTTAGATAAAACATGATTTTTTAAATCGGTTCATAAATGACGGAGAAATAAAAAAAATACAACCGAATTGAGAACCTGCTCCTTTTTTGAAGTCGGTTAAAAAATTAAAGCCATGAAGAAAAATCTCCACATTCAACTTAAAAAAAATCGTGAAATATTTTCCGTAATAAGTTGGTATCGGTAACTCGAGCTCTCGTGAAGGTCGATACAGTCAGTAGGTACTCGTACGTATGTGCGTACATGATGACGGTAAATTAATGTTCGGCCCGAGAATTCTCACTACTACCCGCGCCACGCCCAGGTATTCCACTAGCTAGAAAGTGTTAATAATGGCACCTATTTACTACTATAAAAGGCTCCACCTACCTGATTTCCTGTATTCGATTCATTTTGAATTGAAAATCATAACAGAGCCCTCATACCATAATAAATCGAAGAATTTATACAGTGAGATTAAAATTTATTGAAGGTTCTAAAACATTACTTATTTATTCCATGCTAAATTATTACGAGGCAAATAAATGCTTTCAAGCATAAAGTAAACAGTCGCCCTGACACTTAAATCTTGTTGTAAAGTGAACAGAGGGTTTAGCACGAATGATTTTGACGTATACTCGTATAGTAACGTAACGTAAAATTCTACTATAATACACGTTTTGCACATAATATTTATTTGAATTGGACACGATACTTATTTATATTCTTGTGTGATACAAATTGTGTACGTCGCATAAAACAAAGCCAAAAATCGATTTATTTCATTCTAATACCAAAAACTAATACCACTGGTATTTGCTTGCACTCATTTTTATTTTCTATTCCGAACGAATACCATTATTTTAACTGGTACCAAAACAAGTTAAGTACAGTCAGTAAAAGAAAATTAAATGTAATATTTAATTGACAACAAATCAGTTAAATAAAAAAGAAATAGCATACGATAGTTCAATAAAAAAGAAATAGCATACGATAGTTCAATAAAAAATGACTAATAATCAAGTTTTCTATAATTTTAGTTCCTCCTGTTTATTTTTTTTTTGCAAAAACATCAAAACATGAACCATTTACTTACAATCTCAAAGTACCACAGAAAATCAACTCTTAATTTGTATCAAAATTTAAATCCCTTAGGTTGGTACCACCGTGTCTACGATTGACTCTAGTTATGGATTTTAAAACTAAGTTGAAAACGTTTTGTCACGTATTTATAAGTTATATTCCGAAGTTGCGTTGCTTACTTATTTCATAGCGGCATAAGATTGATGAATGAAAAATCTAGTTAAATTTTGTATGACTTCGGTGTTAAACAAAATATTGTTTATTTTTCTTATTTCCATCTTTTTAATTTAAAAATCTACATCATCGAACTTTTTATGTCAATCATAGCTATGTCTTACAGCTATGATTGTAGCTATATAGAGAATATCGTAGATATCTTTACCGTGCCCTAGTTGTTGATTTGCAAATTGAACGATCTTGGGTCTACCATTGATCCCAAATCAATGTACATGCATAATTGAAATCGTTGCATAATGTTCATAATTATGCGGTGTCTTTGTGTCTCTAGAATTGACCCTAGGATGAGAACTAAGCTTACAACTTAGTGCTAAATTACAAACCCGCTACTAATAGCGAGTTCGATTGAACTTAGTGCAAGTATGTAGGTACTATTTATTGCTTTAAAAATATTAGCTCAAAAAAATTGGCACACAGTATTACGGTATGGGAAAGTCACTTAATGTTTTGACTGCAGTTTCAGATGTAGTTTAACTGATTCAGTCCAGTCTATAGAAGAATAACACCACTCTTTTATTTACATAAAGAAAGCTGAAGTTTTGTGTTGCAAAAGTGCTTCAATTTCCGGGTTGAACAGACGTCTATTGGGTAAGTTTTCGAATTAGATCTTTTTTATCAGTACCTACGGTATTGAATTTCCGATTTGTGCCCGATTATATTTAGGCACGACGCGTTCTTAAGTTTACAGTTAATGATAATATACAGATGAAGGATAGGAAATAATTTCATACTGGGGAACAGACATTTTCCTGGAAACAGAATATTTTGAAACAAGAATATTAGATGCGCAAACCCCAGCTACCCGTTGATTGGAACAATTTATCATTGCGTGATTTCCTGGGAATGACGTCGTTTTAAATGATCGCCGTATAGGGCAGTTCGTAACACATAAGGGTTAACCAGATATAGGTGTGAGAGAAAGATAGCTGTTCGTTCAATTGTCTCAGTTTCAAGTACTCGCGTTGATTACATTACTAGCTGGGATTAATTAGTTTGAAATTACATAAAGAATTTGGTGGATCCCTTGTAAATCTAATCTACAAAGACGGGGACTACGAATGTGTGAGACAAAAATCTAAAGTAGTTCTTTTTAATTAGAAATAACACATTTCCTTGATCTTGAAACCTCCCCAGAGTACAGAGCTTGCGTGAGGACGCTCATCCTATTCGATTTACGGTTTTGTTTTACATATGAAGAAAACAAAAAAAAAATATGAAACGAGTTTTATGTTATTATTTTAATAAAACGATATATAAAATCGGCTTTACGTACGACGACCATGCTGTTTGTACTTGTATTATAAGCTTTAAGATTGTCATGAAAGGCAATTTGCAAATCTAACTAGGTACAAAAGCACAAAAGGACTTGATTCTAGCCTTTTTCCATCGACATATCTAACATGAATATTTCTTCAGCAATATGATTTCAAAAAATTAAATGCCCAAAGACATCAAAATAATTACCCACTATCAGCCTGTATAGCTCAGAAGGCTGTTAAATTTCAATTATTTTAGTATTAAACCCCATTCATTTATTGACGTCTCCTTTAACAACTTTGTTAAGAGGGTTTCAAATCCAGTATCAAGGAGACAGTTGTTTCGTCGTATTTCTGATTCTCATTCATCCGATAAGTTTTAAGGGTCTCGTTCGACTCGCCTGTAGCGAAAGGAGGCTTTTATTATGTCATTTGACATTATGGCGACCCCATTCCTATATGTTTAAAAATAAATTAACCTCTCGTATTACGCCTGGTGTGTTTACGCTCCATGTTATCGTAACACACCTAACGATGAAACAATATCTTGAGTAAAATTAATATTTTCAAACATTTTACTGTAATATGTTTAACATCCAGACTGGTTTTGTTCTTCAATTAAGAGATTTCATTGTGTGCGTTTTTTATTGTTCTCTCATTTGTTTTTCTATTGTTCTCTCGTGTTCGTAAAATTATTATATAAAGTAGACAGACGGGTTTTCGATTACATTAATTTGCATTTTTGTTTTATTCGGTTTCATTATTGGTTTTGGATTTTTGTGATAAATAAGAGCTATTCCATTTCTTGTTAAATGACTGTGTGCTAAATAAAATTCCCCGATACGATCATTATCGCATAAACATTCAGAAGAAAATAATCTTTTTTCAACAAGACTCAGTTTATTCAAATGAGACGTTTTTTCTCTGACGGCATATTTTTCTCGTAAATGTCAGGTTTTTCTAAAGATTTATAGTCATAAAAGTGAATGTTTCCTTGACATTTACGTACCTATGTATATATTAGCCCGAGGAACTTCAAAGAAAAGATTGTCATACAAATTAGGAGAAGGCCTTGTAACTTACAGGATTTGCATTCGTTCTAAAAGCTACCTTATTACACAACATGGTTCGAGACAGTGGCAATAATGGTGAGAAGAACAAACTGTGGGGAATAGTAACAAAAAATGCAGAGCATGCTGTTCATTAAGGAAACTTTATGGTCTGTCTAAATTGCAAAAAGCTAATAACGTTTCGAAACGAAGTGGAAGCACAACGTAAGAAAGTAGCAAATGTATCGTTGGTTTTGTAAATTAAAATACGTACCTATGAACTTTCTTCGTGGAGCTCCATAAAGAGGTATGTGTAGTCTGTTATCATGTTCTGTGCTTTTTACGCAGTGTGAGAACGTGTGAGTCACGTTACCTAAGCGTCTTGTGTGGCGGTACATGGCAAACGGAAATACAGATGATTTGTACGTTTTGCGTTCCGAAACGAATTTTAGACTGTATTTTATTAATAAAGCTCTAACCTATCGTGTAAATAATTTTAAAACATTTAGAAGTGCTGAACTAGTGTTGAAAAAGTTAAATTATTCGCTCCTGAATTTTCATACGTTTGTGAAAGTAAAGAACACGTAAAGCTTTGGTGGGCGGCATGTGGAACTAGTTATCGCCTGTCAGCCTTCGAACCCTAATGAAACAAAAATGGTCGGATCAATCCGTTGTGCCTCACGTGAATGTCCGCTGCGCATCTCGCACGTCCGTCGCTAATAAAATACAAAAGGCTTTTCACTCTCCTTTCACTTTGCTGTCCGTGGGAGACTTTTAGGTAGATAGCATGCTACACAATGATATTAGGAACGTCAATATTCAGGCAACAAAACGTCCTGAATATCTCTGTTTGGGTCAGTCAATGAAAAGTGTAGTAGGACCGACCATGTTGCCAAGTAGAAGTGTTTTCTATTTAGCATGTTTGGTTTGTGGTAGAATCCTTGCCAACTGCATTTAGCAACAATTTGTTTTTGCGTTATAGTGTTAAAAACGTTGCCCTACGCTAGAAATATCTCCTGTCTCGTGGGGGTTCACAAACATACAAACTCACATACACAAACAGCCAGACCCGGAACAACTAACTGTTGGCCATACAAATATTCAAGGAAATCGAATCCGAGACACGCAGCGCAGCAGCCAACCGCTCAACCACTGCGCCAACCGTGCCGTCCAATTAAGTAACATCTATCGTGATTTATTCCGCTGAATAATTAACATCTTTATAGGTACTTGAAGACTCTAGGCGCAATTAGTTTTTTAGATAGTTAATTAAGATAAATCATTATCATTTGCCTAGCCTTTTACCAATTACATTGGGGTCGGGCTTCCAGTCAAACAGGATTCAGCTGAATACCAGTGTTTTACGTGGAGCGGCTGCCTACCAGACCTCCATAACCCGTTAACTGGGTAACACGCTACATCTTGGCAAGACTGAAATCAAATTTACTGGCTTCTGACAATCCGTAACGACTGCTAAAAATCTACAAATGACAGCCGGGACCAACGGCTTAACGTGCTTTCCGAGGAACGGAGGAAACTCGTTATGTTAAGACGGTTACCCATCCACAGACCAACCTTGGCAAGCGTTGCTGAACCTTCAAGATTGCCCCGTGCGGCTGTTATTATTTAGCCACGAGCTCTTCCTTACGAGTTAATTAATATAAATTATGTACAACAAATAAAAATAGTGCATTAGAATTATGGAACACTCTGTTAATAATTTTTTATGTATATAAACAATGTCACCGTTCCATTTCGCGGCGTCCTTGGAACACAAACCTCGGACTGCACTTGCTCCTGAATATTTCAAACTACAGCATGCGTCATGATAATGAATATTTTAAGTAATTAATGTGTAGTAGTCATTGGATAGATGAAGGTGGCTGCCGTTGTAAGACAACTAATATGGCCCTGTGTATAACTTATTTGAAAAGAAAGCTATCATATTTAAGTAGGCTTTAAAAGTTAACGAGTAATAGTCGACCAACCTATAAAATATTACAATTGTGACGTGCAGCTATTGAAACCCACACTGCGCGTGGTCCGACACGTACTTGGTCGCTATTTTTTGTTATTAGATTTTTCCAAAGGTATCAATAATTCTAAGGGTATTTCTAACTTAGTTTAGGATCTATAGAAGAATTATTATAAAACTTAGAAACAAACCAAAAAAAAAAACAAAAAGTTTCTCTCTGAGCAAACCAAAATCCGAGATACGGGTGTTAGTGAACGTTCAGACGAATAAGTAAAACCGTCATAGTTGCAACATATGTGGCCGATATTGTTTTCGTAAAAATACCGAAGAAACTAAGTAGATAGGTACGTACTGGATGTTTATATACCTACTGATGTACTGGACCAGTGGATAGGTCAATAACCATTATTTTAAAATATATTTATGAAGCTTCCTGAATTTATTAAAAAATCAATGGGAACGTTTGCTGAATTCAATAAAAATATTCATTGATATTCAGCAAACGATCCCATTAAAATCTCAATAAATTCAACAAACGAATATTACACATATTGCAAGTGAATCGATAATTGGTTTTGGCGAAAAAATAATGAACACAGATGCAACTTATCAATTTCATTTTAAAGTCCATTATCGAAATACTAAGTCCCTTAAGGGAAAATGAAGCTCTTATAACGCAACCCGTACGTAAAATCCATTTATATTTTGTTAAACATTTAATCGTCGTCGTCGTTCTCTTTGTCTGGATACTGGAAAATGAACTCAAATTAACTTGAGCGTATCTTTCACTACAAGTAATGGTCTTGGCAGCCTCACAAGTCTTGAGATTTAGAGATGCTACGTCAAATTACATTTACCAAAACTATTGAAATATGAACGTTCATATTTGATTAAAATTGTCCATTAACTCGCACAAGATAACAACGTGGATAGATTCGATGTGCTACAAAGTTTTATCTCCAGTAAAATTGTGGCATTCCGCAACAATAACTGTAATTCGTAAAATTACGTAAAAACATAACACAATAAATTTAATGTAAACTCAGGCAATGTCAATGAGGTTATAATAATTACGATAATGTCGAGATTAAGTCAAAACAGTGTAGCAGAAAAAAAGTGTGGTAACTAATATTACATATCGTCAATTGAGTAGATACATTTATCCAGTACTCAGTAAAAATATTTGAATTCGATTTTTATCGCAGCCTTCATAATTCGAGTAGGTAGGTAGTAAAGTACAGCTATTTCAGTTGGACAACAAATTGATTTGAAAAATCGCACCCATTCATGTTTAGGATGAAGAATCGCAAAGTTCCCAGTTCCCATCATGTATTCTTTTTTAGCCTAAACATTTCAACCGTTCAACAAAAATCAAACGCCTTTTTTAGTACCTAAAATGCAACTAGATGGTGCTGGCGTCGAATTAGATCGCGCTATGGTTTCGTTACACGCGTCTGCTTAAATAGGTTTCTTCTCTAGAATACTAATATCTGATGATTGACTTAATTGTTGATTTTTTGAATACAACAGGCTGTTAGTTACAGCTATGTTGATTGATTTAACTTAATTATATTATCTCATAATAATACGGAGGTAAGGTAACCAAAATCACCCAAATGACTTGCACTTAGTCAAAGTGCGAGTCGGATTTGCGAAAGTACGAAAGTTTAACATGTTACTTTGATATAAAAAAAAACTTTTTAACAAAAAAATAAAACCGACTTCCGAAAACAAAACACTACAAAAATAATTTTAATTTCGGAAGTCGGTTTTTTTGGTTATTTCGTGTTTGAACACCGACTTCCGAAATTAAAATTATTTTTTACTTTGTAGTGGTATGCAGGTACCCCTAAAAAAGTGAAACCACAAACACAACGTGCCGGCGTGCATGTTATGAACTGGTGTAAACAATCAACAGACATGCGATTACAGAAATCCTGATCCATTTGCTATTATTTATTGAAGAATTCCGTTGCCTACCTCCGAAGTTCTTCATCAGATCTTCACCAAATGACCAATGGGATCAGCCTGAGAAAATACTCTTCCAAACAGAATCATCCAAATCGGTTAACAATTGGCGAAAATATCGCTGAGCAACCATTTTTTATGGGATCCCATCATCAGATCCTGACTTATACCTTCCATCATCAGCTCAGCAACATGAGATGATGATTACCAAGCACAAATATCTGAATTGCGTTAGGAAGTTTATGAAAAACAGTGCGTGTGCTTATAACATTTGAGGGCTTCCCTCGATTTTCATGGGATCCCATCATCAGATTCTAACTTGGTGACAATGGGACCACCTCAGGAGTAGGCTTTCGAATAAAGAAAGAATTTTTAAAATCGGTCCAGAATTGGCGGAGAAATCGGTGAACATACATAAAAAAAAGGTACATACAGCCGAACATAGAACCTCCTCCTTTTTGAAGAAGTCGGTTAATAAAACAGGTCGCCCTTAAAGTGGTGTATGAAGTCGCAGCTGTATAACATAACAACGGTAGCATGTACATACTTGTCCGTCTGAATCTAGTAAAGGATTTAGGTACCATTGTAATAAATAGATTGTAAGTGAAAATGGTCCAATTTCAACGATAAAATTAGTGTAATGTATCCTGTAATAAGACACACTCGTGTCTTTACGTTTGTATCGGAAACCCGGGCAATCGTGAAGGTCGTTCAAGTTAGCGGGTACGTAAGTACGTGATGAGAATTAATGGTCGGGCCGAGGCGTTTCACCACGCGCGCCTGGGTATTCCACTACCTAGATAGCGTTAATAATGGCACATATTTACTACAAAAGGGTTCAACTACCTGATTTCCTTTATTCGATTAATTTTGGATTCTAAATCATTATTCGACCCTTGTACAATAAAAATTATAAATCAAATAATTTCATCGTCGAGATAACGTTTATCGAAACGACTAAAACATTACTTATTCATTCATTACTTAATTGTTACGATGCAAATAAATGCTTTCAAACATAAATTAAACAGTCGGGCCAACACCTAAACTTCGAACGTAAAGTCAACAGTACAATATTGAGATACAGACGTAAAATTATTCGTAATGGGCTCTTTGCACGAAGATAGAATACACAAAGTTTCGGGTTTCATTTTACAATCCATTAGGTTGGTACCACCGTGAAGACACGGGGGTACCAACCGATTGACTGTAATACCTTATGGATTGTAAAACTAAGTTGACTGCGTATTTTTAGCTGACTACCGAAGCTTGACATGTTTTCAACTGTTCTGTAATTTAATATCACTGTGCTCATTTCGTGCGAGTAACATTTTTCAAGAATAATTTTGTAGAATAAAAAATCGAGTTGAATTTGGAGTGCCTTCATTGATAAACAAAATATTTTAGTGATTTTAGTTTTTGCACCAAGGTATGTATGTTTTTTTGAAATGAGTAGGTTTTATAGAGGACATCAATATCTACAAAAAAAACAACAAGGATATATATCCAACTACTATGGTTAAGTCACAATTACCGCTTTTTGTTCAAATTATTCAATCAAAACCCGGGTGAATCATATTATTAATCTTTATCTATTTAAATTGTTTAATAATTAAGGTTGGTTATGTACATGTGAATTACACTTTAAATTATTCAAATTGGACCTTTCGTTTAAAAGTTACGACGGGCATAAAAATGTGAAAATGACGCGATTTGAGTGAACTGCCCTACGTTTAGTCTATGACACATTACCCGAGGGTAAAGGGGAGATGAAGTTCGTGGAGTTCGTACCAAATAAAACCCACGCGAACGAAGTCGCGGGCGAAGTGCTAGTAGGCTTATAAGCGCGAATCCGAAGGCACTTCATAATCCATTGATTCCTTTTCGCTTGAAATATTCGTTTGCTTCGGTATCATCAATTATGTAAAATAGGATTGCATACTTGGCAAAGTGAATGGCATTGGGATTGTGGGAACAATTACAACGTAGGTCAGTTGTGTATTTGCAACTCGAACGATCCTGGGTCACAGCCTGGGTCTAGATAAAGTAGATTGATTTGTTTTGATTTGATTAACATATGCTTAGTCAATATTAAAATTCTACTAATGATAAAAAAAATGACAAGCAATTACTTATACTTTGCTGAATACGAAATCAATGAGCAAGCAGAATTGAAATCGTTTTCTATATACACTAGTTGACCCACGCAACTTCGTCTGCGCCACAATTTTCATTACTGCTCCGCTCCTATTGGTCATAGCGTGATGATATATATATATATCATCGCGTCCCTCAGGGATCGATCCTTGGGCCAACCCTTTTCCTACTCTATATAAACTCCCTGTGCACCCTATCCCTTCCATCTTCCTCTATCTTTACCTACGCAGACGATACTGCAATACTTGTCAGTGGCAATAACTGGACTGAAGTATTTGCTCGTGCAGAGAACGCTCTTAGTCTTGTAATGCAGTGGCTTTCAAATAATCTCCTAACTCTGAACCTCAACAAAACTACTTACATCACGTTTTCAAAGACGGCTGTAACTCAACCAACCTTAGAAACTTTTAATATAAGAGCGCACACTTGTACGACTTTCGCTTCTACCCACACCTGTGTCTGCCCATCTATACTAAGATCAGACCACACAAAGTATCTGGGAGTATTTATTGATAGTTTTATGTCATGGAAACACCAAGTGAATAATATTACATCCCGTGTCCGCAAGATGATATATATTTTTAAAAAATTGCGTAATTCAGCTGACTTTGACACCCTAAAACTAGTATATTATTCACTATGTCAATCTATTTTGACATACTGTATATCAGTCTGGGGTGGAGCTGTGAAATCATCTTTTCTGCCCTTGGAGCGAGCACAGAGGGCAGTCCTTAAGGTTATGACATTTAAGCCTTTCAGATACTCGACTGCCCAGTTATATCACGAGTGTAAACTGCTTACTGTCAGACAGCTCTTTGTGCTTGCAACTATCTGCAGAAGGCATGCTAGTCTGAAATATACCATTCCAGTCACAAACAGGCGCCGTCCACCTAGGATCTGCCAAGCCCAAAGATTTAGAAGTGCATTAGCAGCGCGCAACTACACTGTTATAAGCTGTCATCTGTATAACACTGCTAACGAACAATGCAACATCTACTCAGTAACTAGATCGAAATGCAAGAAAAAAGTAACTCTTTGGCTTTTGTCTAAATCGTATGAGGAAACAGAAAAACTGATTAAACTAAGTTTGCTATAACTTAAATTAATCCGTCACACACACACACACACACAAACACACCACACACACACACACACACACACACACAATTACATACACATACATACATGCACACACACACTCACATACACAATATATATATAAACAAACAGTTATAATATCTAAGATTTTCTTACCGTAATGCAACATATACGATACACTACACTCTAATGTCACCTATTTGCTGCTTTTAAGTACGAGAGCCCTAGTACCCATACCACAAGTTAAATCTTACTTTGGGTACTAGCGGTCAACAAAATTATTGTACATGTTAAGTTTGTTACAACTCATGTGTTTTACCATTGTATGTATCTTCTTGAGACAATAAAGTTTTATTATTATTATTATTATTATTATTATATATAGCCTATAGCCTTCCTCGATAAATGGGCTATCTAACACTGAAATATTTTTTGAAACCAGACCAGTAGTTCCTAAGATTAGCGCGTTCAAGGAAACAAACAAACTATTCAGCTTTATATAATAGTATAGAAATGTATGTATGTATTTGTGGTGTGTAGGGCGTGTACATCCTTGTTTATTTAATTTGTGGTCCCAAAGTGCCTACCACTCAAAAATAATATAGGTGGCATCCGGGACCGCTGTCCCGGTCCCGGAATCCCCTCGACCTTAGTATTGACCCCAGGCTGAGGCGATTCATAAGCTTGCAAATTAGTGGTAGATTACAAACCCGCTACTAATAGCTAGGTCAATCGAATCTAGTGAGGTATGTACTCTTGTATTGAATGTCTTAGCTAAGGAAATTTCTCAGGCTAACAAATCAACAGCAAGTTTGTGTCCTAGATTCGTCAGTCCCTACGATAGATATATTATGTATGCTTCAAGATTCAGCTGGTTCGCTGGTTCCTATATCATTAGATTAATAAAGACTTGTAATGCCTGCAAGTCGACTGTTTATCTATACTATCTCAGGAACTACTGGTCCGATATGAAATTCTTTCAGTGTTGGATAGCCTATTTATCGAGGAAGGCTTTAGGCTATATATCATCACGCTAAGGCCAATAGGAGCGGAGCAGTAATGAAAATTGTGACGCAGACGAAGTTGCGCGAGTCAACTAGTTATAAATAGGTACATGTGGAATGGTTTATCTTGATTCACTGGTATTCCTGTTATGCCAGAGCTCACAGTGGAGTATGCAAACAATTTAAATTTGTGTACAAACTGGTTCATTAGTTCAGCGTAAACTGCGATCTAATATTGTGAAGCTGAAGAGTTTCTTTGGTGGAACGCGCTAATCTTAGGAACTACTATACTATACTACTAATGGGCTATTCAAAACTAAAATATCTTTTTAATTCATACCAGAATTAAAAACATTTTTGAATAGCCCATTTTCCGAGGAAGGCTATAGGCTATATAACATGACGCTTCGACCAACAGGAGCGGAGCATTCATGAAAAATGTAACGCAGACGAAGTTGCGCATGTTAGCTAGTTAATAATAAAGATACTAGATACTGCTTACCAGACCTCCACTACCCATTAACTGTGTAACACGGTACTTCATGGCAAGACTGGAGTCATATTTACTGGCTACTGTCCTGTCCTGGCTGACTATCCGTAACGACTGCCAAAGATCTATAAATGACAGCCGGGACCAACGGATTAACGTGCTTTCGGAGGCACGGAGGAAACTCGGTATGTTAAGATGGTCACCCATCCACAGACCAACCTTGGCAAGCGTTGCTTAACCTTGAAGATCGACCCGTGTGGCTGTTATTATCTAGCCACGAGCTCGCTAATACATTCGTATTATCTCGAAGGAGTACAAACAAAAGATTGGCATAAAAATTAGTAAGTCGACCTCGAAACTTACAAGATTTTTTCGACTCAATCGTTCAATATCATCATCTCCAGTCAAGCCGGATTTAGCTGAATACCAGTATTTTACGTCGAGCGGCTGCCTACCAGACCTCCACAACCCATTGACTGGGTAACACTAGGCGACACGGTTGGCGCAGTAGTTAAGCTATTGACTGCTGCGCTGCAGATTTATAGAAATTACCCTATCAGTTTCTAGTTTTACAAATGCCCTTCATGTTTCAAAGGGTTTTTATTTGTTAAGCTACGTTTGCTCATAAAAGTTTTATTCTCGAACTTAGTTTTACTTGGGATTCAAAAATTGAAAGAAAAATTGGTATAAAACTAAGAAGCAAACTAACAAAAAGTTTCGAAGAGAAAATACTGTCTGAGCAAACCAAAATCAGAGATACGGGTGTTGAACGTTCTGGCGAACATACTAAAACTGGGATAGTTGCAAAAGAAGCGGATATAGGGGTTCTTTAGATCTAAAGATGTGGCTGATATTGGCTTCGTAAAAACACTGAACAAACTAAGTAGGTAGATGCTACTCGTACTAAGTGGATGTTATGCAGCGATAAACATCATTATAGCTTTCATACTTCTCTAATATCATTACATTATAATAGAATCAAAACGATAGCCAGTTATTTCACTAATTAAACTCTCATCAATTATACATAACATTTTTCTTCAACAATCAATGTAATATATTCCGACTCACTCATCCGGAACAGTTGATAGGAATTAAAGTTAATATCAATATTTGTTTTACAATATACATTTGTTTATTCTCATTGAATTGACAAGTGCTCTTGAAAACGTAGGTACTGTGATACAATAGGGAAGATGTAAATACAGAATTTATGAGAATGTTGTCAGTAAAATGATAAAGAAGTATAAAATAAAGGCCATTACAAAGTTTTTATTTTGGTTCATATCGATTTTTAACAAAAATAATGAATTAAAGTAACGTGAAACGGAACGTATCTAAAAACAACAATCAGCGTTTAGTGACGTATCTGCTGTTATGCCAACGAAAAGGCAACCTTATGTCTTTGAGTTGGGACAGTTCTTGACCAGTGATAGACATGAGTGACGTCATCGTCTGTTTTCGCGCGAACCTTTAAACTGTCGGTTTAAAAACGTAATTTTGGCAATAAATTAAAGCGTTTTCATTTTTTATTTATGTGGTGGTCTATTCTAGATGGAGTTCTTTAAAATTAAAGCAAAAATGGAAATATTGCATGGTCCCTATTGCCAGTGAATCGATCAACCGATTTGGCAACAAATTAATCCGCGCAGGTGCGAATAATCAATTAAGTTTGAAAGTCCGTCAAAATAGTAAAAGCTATAATGTCAGAGCTGCACTTCTGAAATTGGTGAATTATTAAGCTTACGAAACCCGAACGTGAAATCTATACTTAATATTATTAAGCTGAAGAGTTTGTTTAATTCATTAGCGAGTTCAACTAAATTCGCTAATCTTGCAAGTGAACTCCTGCTGGTTCGAATTGAAACATTATTTTAGTGTTAGATAGCCCATTTAGCGAGGAAAGCTATAGGTTATAATAACATCATGCAGCGACCATTAGGAGCAGAGCAATAATGAAATATGTGACGCAGACGAAGTTTCGCGGATCAACTTATAGTTCATTAATATTTTACTTTATTCTTTTAACCAGCTTTTGCCCGCGACTTCACACGTGCATATCCCGTTTTTTCCGTTCCCGTAATAGCCTATAGCCTTCCTTATGAATGTGACTATTATATACAAATTTTACAAATCCGACCGTCCGTTCCAGAGATTAGCGCGTTCAAATAAACAAACTTCTCAGCTTTATTAAATTTTAGTAAAGATATACGTATATCACGTAGATCGTCGTTCTCTTTCTCGAAACAATAAACTGGAATTCACTTGAGCGTATCTTCTTTTACAAGTTAGGTTTTGGCAGCCTTAAAAGTCTTGAGAAGATACATAA
Source organism: Lacanobia oleracea (assembly GCA_950371165.1). Classification (NCBI taxonomy): domain Eukaryota; kingdom Metazoa; phylum Arthropoda; class Insecta; order Lepidoptera; family Noctuidae; genus Lacanobia; species Lacanobia oleracea. The sequence goes on along the minus strand of OX493392.1, from coordinate 18,521,774 downwards.
AATTGCATTTGCCAAAACTATCAAACTTGGAACATTTATCTTCGATTAAAATTGCGGTCCAGTAAATTATACAAGATAACAACATCGCGTATTCCTTTATCTGATGCGGCCAAAAAGTTGTATAGCTTTGCAGGTCTTCGTTTTGTTAAATAGATATTAAGATTATTTTGTTGGTTTATATTTAAGATATAAGGTACAATGGGACTGCCATGTATTTATGTACAAAAGTTCCTAATTAAATAAAGAGAGAAAAAAAAAAAAACATCGCGTATAGATTCGATGTTCTGCAACTATTTACTGAAAAACAAAGCTTTCTATTTCGACTGTGAAATTGGGACGTTATTTGCGCAACAGTTCTTGTATTTTGTATAAATGTCTCAATCACGTAGTCTCAATAGGGAAGATGCAAATACAGAATTTATGAGAATTTTGTCAGTAAAATGATAAAAAAGTATAAAATAAAAACCATTGCAATGTTTTTATTTTGGTTAGTATCGATTTTTAACAAAAATAATCAATTAAAGTAACGTGAAACGGAACGTATTTAAAAACAACAATCAGCGTTTGGTGACGTATCTGCTGTTATGCCAACGAAAAGGCACCCTTATGTCTTTGAGTTAGGACAGTTCTTGACCAGTGATAGACACGAGTGACGTCATCGTCCGTTTTCGAGCGAACCTTTAAACTTCATGTCTTATTTATGTGGTGGTCTATTCTAGATGGAGTTTTTTAAAATTAAAGCAAAAATGGAAATATTGCATTTTCCCTATTAAAGGTTAAATATATTTACGTAGGTTATGGTGGTGTAAGGTTACGAGCCTGAAAGCGGATTAAAAAGCCAAAGCTTTATAACGAAGCACGTACCTCCCCGACTAAATCTAGTCAAGTATTTAGGGGCCATAATGAAGGAAAAGCTCCGCTTTCAATTATAGTCTCCGTAAAATAAGTATTTTTCGTTATTAAACGCACGTGCCTATACTTTTGTATATCCGAGATCTCGTGAAGGTCACTCCAGTCAGTAGGTATGTATCTACGTTAGTACGGTACGTGACGGTGAATTAATGCTCGGCCCGAGATGTGTCTCTACTACCCACGCAACGACCGGGTATTTCACTAGCCAGGTAGTGTGAATAATAGCACCTATATACCACAAAAGGGTCTAACTACCTGATTTCCTGCATTGATTATTATTTTGGATTCTAAATCATTATTCAACCCTCATATCGCAATAATTCAGCGTTGAGATTAAAATTTATCGAAGCTTCTAAAATATAGTTTCTTTATTCAATTCAATACCTTATTGTTACGATGTAAATAAATAAATTAAACAGTCGGCCAACACCTAAAAGTTGAACATAAAGTCAACAGTACAATATTGAGATACAGACGTAAAATTATTTGTAATGGGCTCTTTGTACGAAGATAGAGTACACAAAGTTTCGGGTTTAATTTTACAATCCATTAGGTTGGTACCACCGTGTCTACGATTGACTCTCGTAATGGATTGTAAAACTAAGTTGAAAACTTTTCGTCACGTAATTTTAACGTTGAATTTCGGAGCTTGCGTTGTGTGCTTCTTTCATAGCGGGGAGAACTCAAGAATTATTTTGTTGAATGAAAATTCTAGTTTAATTTTTTGTGACTTCGACTTGTGGTTTGAATTGCTTTTGTTACTCGGCAATATAAATAAGGAAATTAATAGTAATGCATGGTCAAAGCGAAATGGCACTTGAATTGGTGGATACGTTAAATAATTACCCCGCAGGAGTTTATTTGCAATTACAACGGTCTTAGGCTCACATAGAGTATAGTAGTATATAGTTAGTAGTTAGTTTAGTATATAGTTAGGCTCACATAGTAGCTCACATAGTATTTTGATTTGATTTCCATATGCTTGCACAGTTCATTTCCAGGACAAGCAATTACTGATACAATTTGCTGAATCCCAAATCAATGTACATGCATAATTGGTAGGGAATATGCATGCCACGTTTTTATTTGCAAAATGAAATACTTATTAGCTTTAGTAAGCAAACGTGAAATTATTTTTTAAATACCTTCATCAGCGATGAAGTTATAAAGCTTCAAAGATTACAATTAGAAAGAAAAATCCGATGAAAACTTTGACGTCATCGTCTATGACGCCTATACCGCTGCCATAGAAAACAGCGTTTTCGCGAGAAGGACAGATATATTTGTTTAAAATAATTATATCTCCTTCGTTTTTCGAGTAATTTTGATTCTATTTTCACCGTTAGTATTATATTTTTGTATATTTTTAGATAAACCGTTTAAATGATGAATTTGTTTTTCATGTGTAAATGTGAAACAATATCTACTAATACTACTAATAATACCCTATTGTTTCACATTTACATATGCCTGTGGCCTACCTGAGTGCACAAAACGATTTTGATATGCTGTATGCTAAATAACAGGGAAACTTTTTGAAGGAAAACAATATTTTTGATGCGACTTAATTTATAGAAATGAGATATTTTTTCATAAGTGCCTTTTCCGATTCATTCTTAGATATAAGTATTTATCTGACATTTACGTATGAACTGGCCCGAGGAACTTCAAATAAATGAGTGGCATATAAATGAGTAGGTCTTGTACCTTACAAGATTTCTGTTCATTCCAAACGTTCCCTTATTACATAGCAGGCAGTTGAAATTTTCCCCGTTGAACCCTTCGTATGAGAGTCCGACGCGCACTTGGCCGGCTTTTGTCTTAATTCTTGAAAAACTCCAAAAATATTTATATATTTAAACCCTGCGCAGAATACCTTTATTTGATAAGTCACACGGTACAGTTGAAAACTTTTTAAGAAATTTTCTAGTTTGTCTGCCAAAAGTGATACCATAAAAGTTCATACATGTGTCAAATTTGAATAGAATCGGTCCTGTAGATTCGGAGAAAATTGGCTGTGACAGATGGAGAGATAGACCCAAGTGATGCTATAATAGAGTTTCGTTATATTATTTTCCCGTTATATAAAAAAACGTAAAAAAAAAACGTAATATATATAGCGTTCCGTTTCTTACGAGTTCGGAACCCTTGCAAAAAGGGTCAGTTCAATCCTTGCAACTCGAGTAAATGACGCGCTAATAAAAACATAAAAGTTTTTACACACTCTGTTGCACTGTTTTTAGCTCACTGTTCGTCAGAGATTTTTCGTTCCAAATCCATGTAGTGTCCAGATTTTGCCTGACAGCAAAATTCAGAGATTTTATCCTTCATTTGTAGTTGGCGTCATTAATTCAGCGTTTATCTCCAATTAAAATTGTTTTCTAATAGTTAAAAAGCTAAACACGGCGCGACCCAAAACTCAGTAGTTTTTTATACTTTCCTTATCATTCTATGACTTTAAATAAAAAAATAGCCATAATATATCAAATGTAAATTAAATTGTCTTTGAGATAGTGCAAATTCCATCAAAATATGCTCGGCGGTTTTGGTCCGATGGTCGTTTTTATGTCCGTGTTAGACATAACTATAGAAATTAATTACAATACGTTGAAGGAATAAAACTCAAAATTGTCCTAATAAAATTATTTAAAAAAATGGTTTAATGTAACATATTTTTTTTCAAAGATTACGATTAGCCTTTTACACGTGATGCTCATTTTAATATCAGCTACTGCGTATCGCATCTTAAATAAATATTGATTATTGTTCAACATACTTGCGTCTGTTAGTGGGCTGGGCCGGACACAACATATACGACTATGTAACCTCTGATGCTAATAATTATCGGAATTACGTTTTGTATAGGAAAACAATAACACTGTTGAAGCAAACACTGTTATTACTGTGTGTTAGTAAAGATTTTTTGATAAAGGTATAAATGGTAAAATGTAAATGAAAACGCTCGTTGTAGGGGAATATTACGAACAAACCAATAATGGTAAGATTTGATATGAAAAATAACTAGTTTACGCTGCCAAATTAAACAAACTCCCGACCGGAAAAACTAAATGATCATATAGATCAATATCTACTCGTCTCTTTAGAGTCCCTCATTTTACCTATAGGCACACGCAGCTCACGCGGGTATGGCAATGCTTTTCCAATACACATTTTATCCGAGACAGTGTCTATATGGGTCTGACATAAAATCCCTGAGATTCATAACATGAAAACTAAATGATCGTGTCATCCTTAATCACTCAAAAAACAGGTACATACTCGTAAAAAAGTATTCTTGGAAAGGTTTGGGCAGGTACTACGAGTATCACGTACTTTAACCACCGATTGGAATGTAGTTATCAATCCACTTTTAGGTTAGGTTTTTTTAGGTCAATTAGTGATAAGTAAAACAGGACCTAAAATTTTGCCAAGTAGTCATCACCCTCATCATCATATCAGCCGAAAGACGTCCACTCCTGGACATAGGCCTCCCCCAAACGTCGCCACAACGACCGGTCCTGCGCGTCTTGCATCCATCGGCCACCCGCGACCTTCACCAGGTCATCGGTTCACCTTGTGGGAGGCCTTCTAAGGTTGCGTCTTCCGGTACGCAGTCGCCACTCCAAAACTTTTCGGCCCCATCGACCATCTGTTCTGCAAGCAACCCTGCCCACCGATTTTAGTTTGGCGATCCTTTGGGCTATGTATCTGCTGCTGATGCTTCGGTAACCTTGGTTGTCTTGCGGATATCATCATTCCTGATTCGATCACGCAAGAAAACTCCAAGCATTGCCCTCTCCATTGCCCTTTGAGTGACTTTAAGCCTTCTGTTGAGGCCCATTGTGAGCGACCACGTTTCAGTTCCATAAGTCATCAACAAGCCATGCCAAGTAGTAGTGCTTTCTATTTAGTTCCGATCCAAATAAGTAGCAGATAGTTTACTGGGCTTCTTGGCAGAATCCTTGCCAACTGCATTTAACGATATGGTGGTTTCTTTTTGCTATTTTTGGCTAAAAGCTTTACGTGATTAATGTTCCGCTGAATAAGTGTCGACTTGCTTGGTATTTGAAAATTAATAGAAAACATCGTTTTAGTTTCTGGGTTATCAGATTAAAAAAAATATACATATTTGAAAGAGCTTCTATTCGTTTTCTCATAAAAAATTAATTAGCCTAAACTGGTTAGGAATCTCAAATTCCGTTATAAAACTAAGAACTAAACCAACCAAAAGTTTCGAAAAGAAAATACTGAGCAAAAAAAAAGTCGGTGAACATTTAGGTAATTTAAAATTTTGTTCAGAATAATGAATAGCCTTTTTTCTGACTATGTCATGCTTATAAAACTGACATTATGTACTACTACTTTCTACTTTTTAGGGTTCCGTCCACAAAGTTTAACCAACGGAACCCTGTTACTAAGCCTCCGCTGTCCGTCAGTCCGTCTATCTGTCAGCGGGCTGTAACTCAACAAGTAATAGGTAGACAGTTGAAATTTTCACAGAGTGTGTCTATTGCCTCTTAAACAAATAAATTTAAAGGAGGCTTTCATACAGGAAACGATTTTTCGGTTTATGGTACGGAACGCTTCGTGTGAGAGTCCGACTCGCACGTGGTCGGTTGTTATCATTTCAAAGTATGACTAAGGAGAAATAATATTTTCATTATTTGAAGTGTACGGCAAAATAATAATGAGATAGGAACATAAATTGTAATACCTAGCAGTAAGTAACTATTTGTGTGCGAGTTACAATTGTTAAATATTAAATTTTGTGGTTTTCCTTTTATTTTAGATGCTATATTATTTAGAGGAAATGTATGCATATGATATGATTGAGTCTTTGAAGGCTAGGCAGATGATGATATTAATGCTAAATGTATATATTGAGTCGAGAAAATCTTGTAAGTTTCGATGTCTACTTACTAATTTTTATGCCAATCTTTTGTTTGTACTACTTCGAGCTAATACATTCGTATTATTAATAAATCTGACTCCAGTCTTGCCAAGACAATACCGTGTTTCCCAGTTAATGGGTTGTGGAGGCCTGGTAGGCAGCCGCTTCACGTAAAATTCTGGTTTGACTGGAAGCTGACCCCAATATAGTTGGGAAAAGGCTAGGCAGATGATGATGATGATAAGATTGAGCCTTTCAATTGTTTAGTAATCTGTGCTTTCGATCGGTACAGTAAAATTACAGGTCTCTTTTCAGATTTAGCGGTTGCAATTCTTGGTTCAGGTAGGCGGATGTTTGAAATTATTTTAATAGAGTTGGTATTGTTTTTAAAATTAAAATGTCTTGATTCAGTAAATGTTTCTATCTACAGTATTAAAGGTACTTTCCCTTCATGTGGCATAGTTGTGGGACGTCCTGTAGGTATAATGTTTTTGAAATAGCTCTTACAACAAAACCTAAACGCGAATCCATTCAACTGGAGCGTATCTTCTTTAACGAGTTATGGCCTTGGCAGTCTTCAGCTACATAAAATTGCATTTGTCACAACTATCGACCTTGGAACATTGCTTTTTATTAAAAGCGCGGTCCAGTAACTCGAACAAGATAAAATCGCGTATTTATAGATTCGATGTGCTGCAGCTATTTACTAAAATAAATGCTCGTAGTTTTCTATTTCGACGGTAAAATGGGGGTGTTGTTTCCGCAGCAATAACTATAATATTTTTCGTAAAAAGAACTCAATAATACATTTTGAACGTCGAATGAAATACTTATAAACGGTTTAAACTTTACGACCTTTATTTAAGTGGTCTGCGAGTCACAGCTGTAGAGCATGATACAGTATAATAGTACAAACTTTGAGCCCATAATGAAGAAAACGGATGCGCCTATACGTTCGTATCGGGAACCCGAGTTCTCGTGATGGTCGATCCAGTCAGTAGATATGTAAGTGCGTCACGGATAATTAATGCTCGGCCCGAGATGTCTACTACCCACGCCACGACCGGGTATTTCACTAGCTAGATAGTGTTAATAATGACACATATTTACTACCACAAAAGGGTTCAACTACCTGATTTGCTCTATTCGATTAATTTCGGATTCTAAATCATTACCCAACCCTCATTCCGCAATAAATCGATTTCAGTATTGAGATTAAAATTTATCGAAGTTTCTAAAACATAGCTTATTTATTCAGTATCTTGTGCGGAAAGTCATTACGGGCAATAGCCTGATGGCCAAAAGCTTCGACGACCACCTGTCGAAGCTGGCATTACGCAGTTGGGTAAAGGGCTTGATACAGAAGGCAGTTCTCATCGATACGGCTCGTATTGTGAGGTTCCTTTCTCTGGAGCCCTGACCACCGGTAGCTTGGACCCTGCTCCCGACACCGGCGGACTACTAAAAATGTATTGAAGTTTCTAAAACATAGGTTATTTATTCAGTATCTTATTGTTATGATGTAAATCTTTACATTTTATTATTTTTATTAAGTTAGTCAACAGTACAATATTGAGATACAGACGAAAAATTAATGGCAATGGGCTCTTTGTACGAAGATAGAGTACACAAAATTAGGTTGGTACTACCGTGTCGATCTACGATTGAATCCATTAATGGATTGTAAAAATCAGTTGAAAACGTTCATTTTCGTATCTTTGGGTTGCCACCAAAGTTTGACATGCTTTTAACTTTATTTAATCACTGTGACTATTTCGTAGCGAGTGAAACTTTACAGGAATCAATTCTTGAATGAAAAATCTAGTTGAATTTTGTGCGACTTACGTCATCAACCACATAATATCTTAAATTTTTACTATTGCTACAAAAATATACTCTATAAATATTTAAGCCTGTTTTACATCATGGCACGCCTTGCAGAAGATAGCTATGATTGACAAGATCAAGACAAATGATGTTCTGCAACTCCTTTCTCACAATATTATAAATCAAAAGGATTTTGAAGGTTATTCCGCCTGCATGGTATCGACGATAAAGCGGAGGAGCTCGTGGCTAAATAATAACAGTCACACGGGTCGATTTTAAGGTTAAGCACCGCTTGCCAAGGTTGGTCTGTGGATGGGTGACCATCTTAAAAAATATACCGAGTTTCTTCCGTGCTTCGGAAAGCACGATAAGCCGTTGGTCCCGGCTGTCATTTGTAGATCTTTGGCAGTCGTTACGGATTGTCAGAAGCCAGTCAATCTGACTCCAGTCTTGCCAAGAAGTACCGTGTTACCCAGTTAATGGGTTGTGGAGGTCTGGTAGGCAGCCGCTCCACGTAAAACACCGGTATTCAGCTGAATTCGGCTTGACTGGAAGCCGACCCCAATGTAGTTGGAAAAATTCTAGGCAGATGGTATAGACCACATATAGCAATGAGTAGTAATGCATGGTCAAAGTGTAATGGCATTGGGATTGTGAGTACGTTAAACAATTACCCCGTAGGTGTTGATTTGCAATTTGATCCGCGATCCTGGGTCTGCATAGAGTCAATTGATTTGGTTTAATTTTCATATGCTTAGATAATAGTAACATGCCACATATATTATGACAACAAACAGTACATGATGCGATGTGTATTTGTATCTAGAATTGATCCCGGGGTGAGTCGAGGTCGAGTCGAGCCGCCTAGCATATTTCTATGGTCTTGAATACTAATTGTATTTAAGATCATAGATATATGTAGAGTGACATGTGTGCGTGAGAACGTTCACTCGTTCACCCTATTCCATTTACCGATTTGTATAACCTATATTTGATAAAACCAGAGAAATATAAAAGAGTTTATGTTATTATTTTGATAAAATATTTAGGCACGACGAGCGGTTATGTTTTTTTATGCTTGGAGTTTTACAATCATGAAAAGCGATTTATAAATCTAACCACATACGCGTACATACATCTAACTAGGTACATAAATACAAAAGTATTTGATTCAAGCCTTCTTCGTCCTGATATACAACATGATTTTACATGCAATATTTTTTCATGTGACTTCGAAAACAATCTTACCCATATTCTTCGTTTAGCCTAAGTGAATCCTAATTTTAAACATTCTTAGGCTCACAATTGCCTAAAGGTATGAACAGTAAAAACAATATTTTTGTGAATATAAATAATGCCTCTGGATTCAGTACTTATTAATAACGAGCCAAATTGATGTCTTCCGACGTGTGTATTAGACTTAGGACGATTTGTTTTAAAGAAACATAATAAATATATGTTTATCATAATAATGTATGTGAAATATGAGTGCGATAAAATTTTCAAAAGTCTTTTCATCTATTTTAAATGATAAAACAACCCTATTATGAAAGATGCACGGCCAAGACAGCCTGAGAGAAACGAGATGATAGTTGCTTTCATGAAATATGTGCGATGTAACGTTTCATAAGTCCTGCTGAACAACGACGGCTAACTAAAGGAAAACAACGATAGTTTTTACTGCGTCACGTCTATTCTAGTTAGCAACACTGGAATGTTTAATCTTAATTCACTGGTATGTTCCTTTTATGCTAAAGCTGGAGTGGAGTATGTAAATATAATTTATAATTGTGTGCAAACTATTTCAGCAGTTCAGCGGAAAATACGAATGAATTAGAAGGATCATACCGCTTTAAGTAATCTCCATTAATCTAATTTATTACCTTAAAATCACGAAACGCGTTCAAGTTAAGAAAAGATAATAAAATTAACAATTTTGTTAAGAGGGTTCCAAATCTTGGATCAAAGTGTTATCAATCAAGGAAACAGTTGTTCCGTATTTCTGCTTTTCATTCATCCGATTTTAAAGGGACTCGTTCGACTCGCCTGTAGCAAAAATAAGCTTTCGTTATATCATTTGACGTTATAGCATTTCTATCTCTTATTAACCGACTTCCAAAAAAAAAAAACACAACAAGGTACAAAATAACCTCGGAAGAAAGAAAAGAACTTTAATTTCGGAAGTCGGTGTTTTTGGTTACTTTTTCGTTTTTTGACACCGACTTCCGAAATTAAAGTTCTACCCCTTCAGATGAAACAAGAATTTTTCAAATCGGTTCATAAATGACGGAGTTATGAGGTAACAAACATAAAAAAAGAAATACAACCGAATTGAGAACCTCCTCCTTTTTTTGAAGTCGGTTAAAAAGGAGGAGGTTCTCAATTCGGAGGGTACTTTTTTATGTATGTACACCCATTACTCCGACGTTAGTAATCCGATTTCTGTGATTTTTTTTAAATTCGATGCGGTAACTTGTCATTTGGTCCCGTAAAAATTTAATTCAGTTTGGTTGAGTAGTTTTTATTTTATCAGCATTTTTTGTTTAAAACTTAAGTCTCTCGTATCATGCATGATTTGTTCACGCTACACGCATCTAAAGATAAAAAGTATCTAAAATAAAATGTTTTCAGGCATTTTTCTGTAATATTCTAACATCCCGGCTGCTTTTGTTTTTTTAATTAAGATATTGTTTTTATTCTCTCATTTTACTTTGTATTGTTCTCTTGTATCCGTAAAATGTTATAGTTCAGTAAACACACCAGACAGTTAGGTGTACAATTAAATTAATTGGCATGTTCTTTAACAGTAAGATCCATTTTATTCAAATGGGCAGTTTTCTTGTGAATTGTTTTTCTGGTAATTGTCATAGAAATTGATATCTCTAAAGATTCGTCGTTAGATTTAAGTATCGTTGTTCTGACATTTACGATTGCCCGAGGGAGTTCAAATAAAAGATTGTCATCGTAATTTGCAATGTTTGCGTTCGTTCTAAAAGTTCCTGCGTATGTTTCGTGTGGTTCAAAACTGACATTTGTAATTATGGTGAGAAGAATAAACTGTGAGGGATACTTACAAAGAATGCAAGTAACTGTTTATTAAGGAAACTTTATGGTCTGTCTAAATTGCAAAAAGTTAATAACGGCTCGAAACGAAGAGGTAGCAACGTAACGAAGAAAATAACAAATGTTTCATTTCTCCTGAACTAGAACCATGCCTACTGTTTAGAATCCATTATGCTCTGTTCTCCAGATTTTTGGGAAAACGATTACGACACAATTGGCAGAAGGTATTGGTACTTCAGTGAGGAACACCGTTAGGTTGCGTTTTGTTTAAAAAATGTAGCCTATGTCCTTTCTCAGGCTCTAGACTATCTCTGTACCAAAGTTCATTTAAATCAGTTCAGTAGTTTTGGCATGAAAGCGCGACAGACAAACAAACAGACAGAGTTACTTTTGAATTTATAATATTAACTAGTTGACCCGCGCAACTTCGTCTGTGTCGTAATTTTCGTTACTGTTCCGCTCCTATTAGTCTTAGCGTGATGATATATAGCCTGTTGCCTTCGTCGATAAATGGGCTATCTAACACCAAAAGAATTGTTTTATGAATGGTTAACAAATAGGCAGTAAGCCAAGGGAAATTATATTAATCGGTAACATTTTCTTAACCATGTTGGAATCGACTTCCAGTCGTACCCCAACATGGTTAAGAATATATCCCACTTAGCGAATAATTTTAAGGCGGGCTTAGTAATTGACATGGCAATTAATTTGTTAATGACTATGTGATGTTTTTTTTTTTACTTTTGTTTGGTTTTTTTTTATTATTTTATTTTACTATTAATTCCAATTATAGAAGAGCTCGGAGGAGCTCGTGGCTAGATAGTAATAGCCGCACGGGTCAATCTTCAAGGTTAAGCAACGCTTGCCAAGGTTGGTCTGTGGATGGGTGACCATCTTAACATACCGAGTTTCCTCCGTGCCTCGGAAAGCACGTTAAGCCGTTGGTCCCGGCTGTCATTTGTAGATCTTTGGCAGTCGTTACGGATAGTCAGAAGCCAGTCTAGTCTGACTCCAGTCTTGCCACAAAGTACCGTGTTGCCCAGTTAATGGGTTGTGGAAAAATACTGATATTCAGCTAAATCCGGTTTGACTGGAAGCCGACCTCAATATAGTTGGGAAAAGGCTATTTATTTTATTATTGTACCTAAAGATTTGCATGCCGTAAGGTAAAATGTAATTGATCTTATGTTTTTGTGTAAGTCATCGTATATTGTACCTACATTTTGAGCAAATAAAGTTCTAATTCTAATGTTAATTCTAATACCATTTTTGTTATTTTATCTCTTGTTAACGAATAAAAATGAACGATAAAATGAAAAAGAGAAACTAAAAATAATAAATTCTGTTTAAGTCTTGAATAAGTAACGGTTAAGTCAACAAAGGACCAAGTTTTTCTTTTCTCGAAAGTGTCTGTCTAATTACGATAGAATTTTATATGTGCTTTGTTCAAAATTCCCGGGAATTTGTCGTAAGAAGAAATAACTTGATTATAATAACAATTTCACGGCTGGAGGCTTCTCCGGCATTTCGCTTTTGAATTGTGATGAATTGCCCTGGACGTTATGATGGCTTCAGAATAAGTTGTTGATACGTGGGTTGTCCAGCTGGGCATTTCCTGAAGTCGATGTTCAAAGTTAAACCGAGGTCAGTCTGTAGATGGGTGATCACCCATTACATACTATGACCCGACCGTGCTTCAGGAAGTACGCTAGGGTCATTCAGAAACCAGGGGGGCTACTTTCTAAGCCGAAGTCCATAGCTTCGGGCTTAGTTGCGGGCGTATTGAATTACAGATATCACCTACGGACTTACGATTAGTCCCCGAAACGCACTTAAAATTAATGACAACACGCTTTGACAGTGGCTATCAAATCGTGTTGTCATTAATTCTTAGTGGTTAGGTGATATGGAGTAGAATACGCCCGCAACTAAGCCCAATACTACGAAGCTACGGCTTAGAGAGTAGCCCCCAGATTTGTTTCATCCCAAGCGGTATCGTGTTGCCCCCTTATTGGGTTGTGGACTTCAGATAGAAGTCTCTCGATGTAAAGTACTGGAAGTTGACCCCATCATAGTTGGGAAATGGTGAGACAGATTGATCGAAATGTTTGCTCTACATTATAGTATTTGATGTAGTCATGAATTTCTTACTGTCCTATGTATTTAGTTTCGTATTATGCAACTGATTTTTAGTTAAACACAACGACGAGACAACGAGTTTTAGTAATACACTCGCGAGCATAGTATCCGGGTTAAACCAAAAAATTCAAAATCTTTGAAACTACGAAAAGTAATAATGGAAATACAAATGTGTGTTTTAATTGATTCGAATAAAAGGTTTTCATTGATACGGAGGTAGTCAGGTATCTATTTAAAGAAAGATCCGATTTCATTGCTCGTGTCCACTTCCTGAAGAATGATCACAGAAAACTTAAACAATAATTCAAAGAACCAATTAAAGAAAACTCCATACCATTAAAAATCAATTACTAATCCATCCATCTACATGATAAAACACCTGCGAACAATAATCTGGTACTTAAAGCACAGCACAGTTAGGACACAATTCGATCACTTCACATTGTCGATCGAGCGCTATCAAACGCAGCGATCCCGATTGTTTCCATTGTACTACGATTGTTGTCACGAAGTTAGCTCGTGGTGCGAGGCCGGGGGTGGCGGAGCGACGTGTGCTCGGGCCGCCGTCCGGGAGACTACTGGTCCGGAGTCGACCCGACCCGGGCCGAGACCGCGCCCGCCCCAACATCGCACGCTTTCATCTACTCCCGTGTTTTCACCCTTGTAACTTCGACGGCCTAACACGTTTTTAAAAGGAACGCTATATGAACTATTGAGTGGTTTTCGAGCGTGTATTTACGTTTTCTGTATAGATATTTCAAGGGGCCTTTGGGAAATCAGTGAATGGCTCGGAGGTGGTCTGACGGAAACACCCTACCTGTACTATAAATAAATATAACTGCTGAGATTCTTTTTCTTGACCTTCTAAATGGATGATTTCCATCCAGTACCAACTGGCTTTAACTGTTTTGAAATATTTTAAATGGTGTCAAGCATACTTACTTCATTTTAAACATAACGTTATGTAACAAACCTTGCAACACTGTTCCTCAAACTAGAATTAAAGAGTTGCTCAGCTGCAATATCAAACTGTGTGATAAGTTAATTTATTCCTAATCTTTAGCTAGGGTCGCAAAATCAATTAAAATATTTTAACTAAACTAAACAATCCCTTATTGTCACAAAAAGGAACAACTTCTTACGACTTTATTCCGAAACTTTCCATGTTTTAAAACATGAAAACATGTTCACTATTCGACCTATTCGCGATACTGAAATAAAACCTAGTCAGGTGTGAAAACAGATATCAAAGGTTCCACTGAGTGCGAACACATGTAAAAAGAACATGACTAGGTAAATAATATTGTATATAGGACAGAGTTTTTCCATATTTCGGGCGCGTGGACTTTTCGAAAACATAGAACTGAACGTTACTTGAACTTTGGTCATTCAACTTATTGTTGGAAACTTGTTTTGTTCTTTTATTTGCAGTCAATATTATCAAACAGACTTAATTGATATAGTTCTTAGGGTGAGATACGTAGTAGGTATCTACTACGAAACTGTTGTGTGTGACTACATGTAAACGAGAAAGGCGTGTGTTCACTCAGTATTAGTTTTTTAGGGTGCTAAGTAGCGGTAGAAACTTTGGGGTTTTAGTTGGTTCATCAATCCGTTATAAAATTCCGGATAGTACCTACCCAACTAGCACCAAAGCGTTAAAAAAACCTATATAAGACTCGTATATCAGTTCCATTTGAGTATAAAAGTGTTAACGCATACCTGTGCAACTGAGTTAGAGCATGCTCTAACTCACTTATAACCACGAAAGAGGCCCACAGTTTTACAGGTAAAAGTTATAGAAAGCTTATAGTACGGTGTCACAAAGATATTAAAGCTGCACAAGAGCGCTTATTCATCGTCAGCTACTACTTTAATCTGTATTACCATTGTAAAATAGAGTTGGTAAACGCTACAGGTGCTATAAATCCTATAGTAAGGGTCAAAAAGATCTTAAAGCTCCACAAGAGCGCTTATTCATCGTCAGCTACTACTTGAACCGGTATTACCGCGATAGTGAGCACTACAGGTGGTAAAAAGCGCACGTCAAGATAAAAAAGCCTGTAACCTTACTAAAATTAAATCTGTTCGTAATGGAACTGTTATGTCATCCATTATTCAACACAGCAGAATAATATTATGGAATATTATGTTATTTAAGTATGTGAAGTGAAAAATGACTGCCCTTATGATTTCACAGTAAATGTATACCATGTTTCTCATCTCAATTTTAACGCGCCTAGGATTTATTAAAGATTTAAAAGAAAAATTATGATAACAAAATAGGTACCTCAAGCTAAACATTACTATTCATTCCTGCTTCTTGAGCAGTGGTATGTAAAATTAAGTGGCATTCATGGAATGCTTCAAATAATGTAAGAAATTTTGTTTATTGTAGTCAAATGTTGAATAACTCGAAATAATATTAATTGTTAGGTTACCAAAACAATGGCGAACTTTACAAAAGTGAGGTTAGTGTTAATAACGACCGATACTTGCGTTATTTGACACCAATACCTTTAGAACGTCTGTAAAAGAGGACTGCCTAACACAATAAGCTTTAGTTAAACCCTTTATTACAGGTTAAACCTAGATAGAGGAGTTGTTTGACACCTTTAGTTTCTCGTGTTACTAAACTCTCGATAAACTCTATTTTATAGCTTATGACTGCAATAATAGTCAATATAGCACCTTAAGTGGTATAAAAGAGTTCATTGCAATAACTATACAACAATAAGTGTTAAGAGGTGTCGGCGAACACTTTTATAAAGACTTGGGTGTCACAAAAAGGTTAAAGCTATAACGTATTAATATATGTATTTATTTTTTAAGAATTTTCTACAAGAAAAGGGTGCTCACCCTGTTTCTAATTTAAGTCAATTATGTTTGTCTATATGGTTATTACAAATGGAATAGCACGGTGTGCAAAAAGATTACACCAGTTCATTTCTGTCGTGGGTAGCGGACCGAGGGCTAAGCTACGCTGGGTTAATTTTTCATACTTAAGCATACTGCTTTGCTTATATAGTTTGCGATCTACATACAAGTGTGAAAAACTAATTCAGTTACGCGAGTTTAAATACAAAGAGCGTTAGACAACTCTAGGGGAGACTATAGCCTAGGAAGGTTTAACAAAAAACTGGTCAAGTGCAAGTCAGACTCGCGTGCAAAGGGTTCCGAACCAATTTCATTTTTAACATGTTATTTTAACACTACAAACTTTTTATAGATTTTCCTGTAATATTTAGATATAGACTATTATCTGCATTTATTTAAAAAAATTAGGCTCAGTAATTTAGGAGATAAGGGGGGGGGAATTGTCATTTTTGGTCTAATTTCTTGAATAGCTTTAAAATCATTTATTAAAATCCTCACAGTAAGACCTAAATTTATTAATTTACGTAACGCGTTCGTGTTCCGTATGTGTACCAAATTTCAACAGAATCTGTCCAGTAGATCCGGAAAAGCTGGCTGTGACAGACGGACAGACAGACAAACAGACAGACAGACACTCGAGTGATCCAACCTAAAAAAAGTGTAACAAACAAAATAACTTTTATACTCCCAATTAATTCATGTTTTGTTGTCTATATATTAGTCCCAATTTATAGAAATTCAGGATGGTAGCTACGCATCGCAATCAACACAAAGAGCTTTTGTTTCATAGCTATATTGTATTCCAATTGTGTTAGGTTAGAACAATGACATTAGTTGGCTATTCATTATACCTTTTTTAAATTCCTTTGTGCATTTTTTAATCATGAACTGTGAATTATTTGTTATAAATATACATGAATTAATTATTTACAACAAATAGTTCACAGTTCAGTTTAAGATTCATTTAATTAATAACTTATCAATTGTACCATGTTTGAATGTTCGCTGCAGTATTAGCCGGTAACGCCTCTTTCCTAGACAATAATTGAGGTTAATAGGGCAATTTCCCGGATAAAAAAGCACTGACATTCTACTAAGCGCGTCAGATTTAACCCTATCTCACCATACCTGATAAGACCTCTAAGACCCTTCCCTATACCTCTAGATACATACCAAGGCCTTTGTAACGGGTATTCTCTACGCCGAGCCGTAACCACTAAGCTGATGGCAGTGTGAATTAACAACATCGCAAGAAGATTGAATAGTGATTCGGTAGATAACCACTGCTTACAACTGAGTATGGTTTTTTTTTTAATTTGTTATGGGTTTGCTCTTGACTCTAGTCTAGGTCAGAGATGACAGAGACAAAGTCTACGATGGAGCGAGCCTACCCAGAAGGAGCCTGTTCACTCTAACTTTGAAAAGATTAGGGTTGTAAGCATTTGGAAACACAGACGCAGGCAGAGAGTTCCACTCCTTTGCTGTGCGCATTATATCTTATAGCATACTAACAACTAGTTTGTAGCGCGACTTTGTACGCGCATATCCTGTATTTTTCCGTTCCCGTAGGAATTTCGGGAAATCCTCTCTTAGTGTCTACATGCCAAATGTCAGATTTCTACGACCAGCAGTTTCAGCTGTACAATGTCTGTCATTCTCTCAGTCACTCAGTCATTCAGTCAGCCAGCAGTAACGAAAGAGTTTTATTGATTAGCGACCCACCACGACTTTGCACGAGTGAAAAAAGAATAAAATTTATTTAGCACATACATGAAACACGCACGGTACATAGAAATAACAAAAAAGGGTATACCAGAAACTAGTGTGTGTCTCACGGTTGCAAAAATAAAGTCCATTTCAGCGATATTTCAGACTGACTAATGCTGTCTGACGCTGGTTCTCAAATGAACCATGTGTATGATTGCATATTTAACACGCAAATCTTTTTCGTATATCGCTGTTTCTATTAGATGAAAACCGTGTTAATTTCCGTTGTGTAGATAACAAGAAGTTAGCGGATTCAGAAACAGGCAGGCAATACCAGATCACTTTCAGCCTCATTCTTAAGTAAGATCAATCCTAATCCTCATACTTTTCATGTTATATAGACTCGTAATAATACAAGCAAAATATTATTTTAGGAGATGCAAAAGAAAATCGAAAATACAACTTATAATTTGGGAGCAAAATTCAAAATAATACGCAAAGACATTAAATGTATACTTTTAATCTCTTTGATTATACGTTAGATTTTCGAATGAAAAGCCTTTTCTATTCACCAATTCTTTGTCCCTTCGTTTACATAAAAAGGATAATTTTAGCGTCGAACTGCGGGCTCTTCGGAGTACTAGGAGGTTAATAGTTATTATAGGATATCGAAGCCCTTCATTTATCATTTGCAAACATAGGAAATTAATTACTTAATTTTATGTTAAATTATTTAGTAAACATTTCTTTTAGATCTTCTTTTACAGAATTTAGCATGATATATACATGTTAGATAGGAAACTTTAAAACTGAAAAATAAATATTCCTATTTGATATTCCTTCAGTTCAAAAGCCTTCATAGCTTTTATTTGTCAGGAAAAGGTTGTTGAAAAATCGACCCTAATACAACAGAAACAAGATTTTCCTAAAAATAAACCATAAATAACACTGCAATGACCAACGTAAAGATGAACGCTGTAATTACAAACCAAGAACAATTTCTTTAATTATAATAGGTCGCGACGCCTTGGATGGAACGAAGGAGACACTTCAACTTAATTACTAAGACGAAGCAAAAGTTTATTTAGTGAAGCCTTAGCAAAGATAACAACTGAGTGAAAAGTATTGAAATTGATTTAAAGAACGTCATTTTTAATTCAACCTATCAGCCTAGTCTTTGACTAAATATGAATTTTAAGTTACGTGACGCGACTGCTAGTCTACCCTCGAAATTTCAGGGACTTTGTAATTAATTTATTTAATAGGTTTATCCTTTCGTGTTGGTGTCAGATTTTTTGGTTTCTTGAGTTGCCTGTCCATTTGCGCGGAGCGAGGCAGCGGAGCGGAGAAACTGAGAAATATTAACAAAATGGAATTGCGCAAAATGTCAGTAATTCACGTGGTGTGGAGATTTTTGTGTAATTCCATTGGTTCAAATTTCTCCGTTTCTAGGCTCCGCTGCCGCGCTCCGCGCAAATGGATAGGCACCCTCACTACCCGTATCGACTGACAAAGATCTATAAATGACAGCCGATATCAACGGCATGACGTGCTTTCTGAAGCAAGGAGGATATCTCTCTACGTTATGTCTATTCACCCATCTATGGATCGACAAGTGTTGCTTAACCTTAAAGAACGACGTGCTACTAATACACCTTAGTCCCGAGCTTACGACATTAAAAATTAAAAACGTTAATCAGGTAGCTACATACTCGTATATAGTAATAGGTAGTCGGAAGCGATAAAGCGTGCAATTTATATGTTCCATATCTCCTGAATGCGAAACAATGAGTGAAAGAAATATGCATTCAGAAAGCGAAGTTGGAGAACGCAGATTTTATTCAGCGTTCTAAAACAAAACTTTTGGAGTGCAACGGAAATGAGAGTTCAGGAGCTTCCGTGGAATTCGTAAAACCTGCAGTACGTTGTAATAATTCATTTACGCATTGTTTTTTTTCTGTTGTTGAGCTATACTACCTTATATTCATATTCCTGCTACATTCAGCCATAGTCGACATAGTCCCCATTGACATTTTTGTCCAAACATGGATTTGGGTTCGAAAAAAAAATTCCGTTTTATTTCATCACATAATAATGTGCTCACCAAAACATGAATAGCAGCATAAAACAAAACAATGTTAATTAAACAACACAACGTGTAGCCAGAAACCATTTAGCATATTTATGTCCCATTAGTCTAAACCACAGTTTTATTCCACCCTCTATAAAATAGCTGGACCACGCAAAGGTTATATAAAAGCACCTCGCAAGACATTCCGAATGATAAACATAGTATAAACCCGTAGCCATTATTCTTTTACTAGTGGTAGAAGTGGGGTATTATTCGTAGCGGTGACGTAGCAGCGTAGCCACAGCGTAGCAGTGTAGCCGCGTAGCCTACATTCACACGCTCGTAGCTCAAGGGCGGGTGAACTGTGATATGGAAGCAATCGTCACTAGTAGTGCGATGACCCCTCGCATACAAACCGAGAGAACATTACAACATCGAGAACAGCTGATCGCTGTTAATACAATAAAACGATACTGCAGCTGTTGACAATATATCTTACATTAAATATAGTAGTAGAAATGAGACAATAATTTCTGAAACTGTTGAAGTAATTGCCTGCATAATTAATTTATTACTTCATTGATTTTAATATTTGAAGGAAGCAAATAGTAATTAGTTCAATACTGTGCTATGAGTATAAATGAATAATGAATGAGGGCATCGTGACGACGCTAATCGCAATTGTTCTGTATATTTATAATATTTACATGAACAGACGAGGTAACAATTAAGACTGAGCGATGGGATAAATATATAATTCATGCAGAAAAAGTGTCACTAAAATGTACGTTTACTATAGTATTTTATGTTCGTCACGGTACACAAAAGCACATACCGCTCGTACTTCACTAACTACGTTCATCTATTAAAATTAAAAGCACGCACGGGTTTTAAATACACATTCCTGAATCGATGTACAACCGAGTACCTGTTTGTTGAAAGACAAACATGCCTTTTTATTTACAATCCACAGCCAATTCGCTGAAAGCGGCAACACAGGTTTCACATAAATGCACAGATCGACTGAAACAAAAATAACTGGTTCCTCTCCATTGCGGACTGCTAAAAAATCTCGAACCTGTTAGATAATAGTGTAAGCGGTGGAGATTGCGGCGAGGTAGTAGCTGAGCTCGCTACAAATCTGTTTGCCGTCTTCACTTCATGAAAATTTTATACGATAATCCGCGGCGATAAGATACTTGGATTACTGTCTCTTTATTACCTGTTTGACTGGAAACTGTTTGAGGCGGGATTTAAAACACTCAAAAACTATACTAAAAAAATACAGTCTTAGGTTCACAGAACCAGGAAAAGCCGTTCACAGAACCAGGTGTAGGAACACCTGGTTCTGTGAACGGCTTTTTGCGGTTTAGTAACTGTTTTTTTAATCTCGGGATGTACATTTTATAGCGAACCTCGACATAATTTAAACGATACATAAAAGCTGAGAGAAAAAAAGAAAGTATCCTCTATAAAGTAATTATGTTAATACTTCGTCGCAATAAAAAAACACTGAACTAAACGAATGCTAGACGTTGTTTACGCATGTATGTACGCAACGTTATGTTATAGAAACATTATTTCCAATCGTAAAAGAATGTGTGCGAAACAAACACTTTTCATTATTTGAAATTGATGTCAATATACTGATTAACTCCCAAATTCGCTTACATGATACTGTCAAGAGACATTTTAATATAACAGTAGCATTCGTCATAGTAATAAAACCTTAACCTCAACAATTAATTTGGGTCTAAAGCTATTTTTTCTTGATGCATTATTTAAGTAAAAACTTTAAAATAGGTCGAGCAATAGTTTACACTAAGGAAAGAGATTGCCCAACGAGGTACCGAGCTACTTAGATTTCTATCCATTCCAATAGGAATCCAGACCACGGTCAAGCAGAATTCCAATTCGACCATCGCGCCGAACTGGAACGATTTGAGGCCACATTAGCAGCAGTGTTCTGTGTCAAGAATGAGGTACTTACATACGTTTATTTTTAACCGACTTCAAAAAAAGGAGGAGGTTCTCAATTCGTCTGCATTTTTTTTTTTTTTTTTATGTTTGTTACCTCATAACTCCGTCATTTATGAACCGATTTGAAAAAAAATTGTGTCATCTGAAAGGATATACTTCTCGATTGGTTTCATTGTCATCATGTCAGCATCTGATGATGGGATCCCATGAAAATCGAGGGCAACCCTCAAATTTTATAGGCACATACAATGTTTTTCATGAACTTTCTAACGCAATTTACATATTTGTGCCTGGTAATCATCATCTCATGTTGCTGACCTGATGATGAAAGGTATAAATTAGGATCTGATGACGAGATCCCATGAAAATGTGGAAGTCGGTGTCTAAAAACGAAAAAATAACCAAAAACACCGACTTCAGAAATTAAAATTTAATTTCGATTTGATTCCGTGTAACCGTCAAACTCCTTTTCAATGTAGGTTAAGAATTTAGTATTTTCCCACTTTATTTTAAATATTTGTTTGTGGCTACTGTCTCATGTCAACATGTTCAAATTGCGTTAAGGAGGTTTCTATTTTCGGTACATTGGAAGTATTGAAACTGATTCATTTCGACTCAAGGCGGTCGGTAACACAACGAGTCGCGCCGGGGGACCGGCAGGTTCAATCGCTTCACAAGACAGTTCTGTTAAGTTGAGAAATATAGTAGATACGAGTATAAATAAATTATCATTATTTATTCAATATAAATAAATTGTCATTGTTTACCTACTTCTTAGACTTGGTCATAGATTCTCGGTACACGACCATAATGTCGTCGTGTTTTTCCAAATATTATCACCATTACTTCATCCAATATTTTTCCAGTATTATCACAATGAACAGTTGGTCTTCTTCTTGATTATTATTCTATTCTATTCTAGTCTATTCATACTTGTTCATAGATTCGGAAAATATTTACTTTCCTTATAATTAATATAGTCCAGTAACTTTGTACATCAGAGGTTGCGTAGAAATCCGTTCGTTCTGATTTTTTGCAGACTTGTTTATAATGTTGGCCCAATGAATAATCCAAGCTCAATGACCTTGAGTGCCGAACACATCTTTGTCAAAAGTAAAAAATCCGGATATTTTTCAGATTTTGGTGATTATAATCTAAAAGACAAGTTTTTTATAGTACCTTTTCAGGCCTTTTTAAAGTAGACTAAATTTACTACATGAGAACAGAATTGTCTCTGTAGAACTAAACAAATGACGTTGTAGTGACATCTCTACCGCCACAAACTAACTAAAGTCCCTAAATATATATGTACAACAGGTTATATATCAACCACTGGGCAGTTGTCCACGGTGCCCACCAGACACAACACCGGTCCGGTCGGAGGGGTGTTGTGTCTGGTGATCCACCCTTTTTAATTTACTCCCAGTTCCGCATACCTCTTATATTAACAATCATCTCTATACTAA
Source organism: Lacanobia oleracea (assembly GCA_950371165.1). NCBI lineage: Eukaryota > Metazoa > Arthropoda > Insecta > Lepidoptera > Noctuidae > Lacanobia > Lacanobia oleracea. The sequence goes on along the minus strand of OX493392.1, from coordinate 18,498,841 downwards.
GCAGATATAATGTTAAATCATCTTCTTGTTGTATTTGCATGAAAATATTGTGCAGACAGCGCTTGCATTCATAATGCAAGCGCTGTCAGCGTTGTTTACATAATATTGAATTTCCATATCATTTACAGCTCATGCGTACATTTTAACATTATATTTCCGCAAACAAAGGATGAAACTGGGTCTTAATGAGTTCATCGCCGTCCATTGTTTTAAATTTTATTAGTATTTTATTTTCGAAGACCTAACTTTCTATATTAATATAGTGAAGATTTTCAGTTTCAAATAAGAAGCGCCTTCACCAAAATGTGCTTAAGTTTTTGTATTCTTTTCATTTATTCTTTCCACTTCACTTCATCGACAGTATAAAGCTAAGATACATTTCCTCATTCCAATTCTATTTCTTTGTTCAATGTTCCGAAGTTCACTGAAAAATTTATTTGTTTTCACAATTTCGTTGTCAATCCTCGTCTTGTTCTTAGCTACTACGGTTGCAGTTGTGTGTATTTAACATGAGCTGAAGCTTGTAGTGTGTAAGACTTATGTGTGTGTACTCTATAATCTAGGCAGTAATAAACGAGATTCCAATGAAGGCACTTGTTTAAATCATCATCCTGGACCGACAACCTTACATGGCGACCCTGCCGTCTGAGACGGGTGCCGAGTTCGGTCGCGCAACATAATTAATGGACTATGATAAAGTGAATCCCTTGTCAATAACAGTGATATTTTATTTTTCAATTTGGCTAAAATGTGCCGGTCGTATATACAAAAAAAGGACGTTTATATATCGCAAATTGCATCGGGAGGATCAAACCGAAACTATTAATTACCATTACCGTAATGTGGCGCTCGTAACAACAGTGCGCGCACATGGCAGGATGGCTGTAATCACAGTTTCCCTCACTTTATTTACATCTTCCGCATCGCATTAATTCCTAACACGCATAATACTTAAATAACCTCTCGTCCTCACGATCGCTAACAATATTTCGGAAAAGGATTCGCCCTTTCAATTACCCAATCTATGTATTTCGTGTTACCTTCCTATAACGTACTTATCCGGAGGATTTGTGGATTTCTTTAGGTTTAATGGTAAGATACGGATACATTTCGGCCGCAGCTTAAAGAAGGTCGTAATGTTTTATAACAAAGAAACGTTAAAAGACAAAGATAGATGTCTGTGACAGGTAATTTATAAACTTTAAAATATTTGCTGACTTTTTAGCAGCTTATTTCGTGTGTCCGCTTTGTTCAGTCGGTTATGAAAAAAGAAGGTAAGTTAAGAGCGTATAATTTAAATTTAAAATGGACGTTAAAGTTCAGAGTTATGGGCTATTATTGTGTACTCTGTAAAAGAACATAGGAATATGGTGTCATCTCGTTAGTGCACTGTAATCATACTCCTTCATTGTACTGAGCTCAATAAACAATATTGATGCAAACAAATAGCTGTACCCACAAACTTTTGTGCGATACAAAAGACTCGCTATTCATCTAAACTAATGTAATAAAGAGGTTAAATTGATTGTTTGTTTGTTTATGTATGTATATTTATAACATGGTAATTTCTTTTTTCTTTCTTTTTGTCCCAAAAAGGGTTCGTTATGAAAAAATGAAATACCCGTAACGTATTTCATTCTGTAACTTTATTATGAGTAAAATAATTCAGATGTAACTTTCAGTTTATTAATTGATCAAAAGTAAATTCTTTTGATCCTTTGAGTAAAAATACGCATGGAAAATAATCTTTTTTCAATAAGGACTCTTTGAGTAGTTAACAAAATTTTCTTTCGTGATGTTTCTACATACTCAATTAAACCTATCCGTATGTAAATTTATCAAACGTGCTTTAATGAAACTCAGTGCGCATAAAATCCAAAGTTTTTGTAAACTTTTGCTTCCACTCGGGTTTGAAACAGTATCTTTATCTTATTTGTACTTTAACCAACAACATAAAAATACTTTCTTAAACTTCTCAAAAAGGGTCTATTTCGTACGTAAATTAAAATTGCTTGATACGAGTATTTTTGATTTCAGAAACACATTACACACGAGTGTACATAATATTTTATCACGATGAATGTCAACGGACCACAAAGCCGCTTCCGTGGCCAGTGGCGGAAGCTACGCCGTAGCAACTGACTACGACTGCTACGAGCTACGTATATTTTAATAGGCGGAAAGCTAATCTCGCGCTTGTGAACTCGATTTGGGGCTTAACTTATTACCCGCTAGAAAGTAGGTTATTTGGATGAAGGGTAACTTAGTTATAAGAAGGTAAACTTTTTTAACTAGGTTTATGTGAGTCCTTTAATAATGTTCGGCAAACTTTCAGAATTTGCTAAGCAGTTGTTATCACAAGGTCATTACAAAACTTACTATGCTGAGAGCTTAAACTTTGCTTGTGGATTTAACGACGAAAAGTTATATTAAATCAACTTGTTCTTAAACAACATTGACAAGTGTCGGATACAGATTATTTAATGTATTTGCTTTGAAGTAACTTCATAAAGAAAAAATGCTTAGTAGTATTTAATTAAAGTGACTTTGAACTTTAATGAGTGAAATCGAATGAAGACATTTAAGCACTATCTACTATAGCTACGCAATTCTAATATATCATGCGCCATAAACCGAATTTTATTCATTTAAATATGACGAAGTTACAAATTCATATGAAAAATACTTCCCGCTATCAATCATAACCGTTGAACCGTCAAAAATTTGTCCTAGAAAAGTTATATGGACGGAACGAAATGAGTCGTAAAGAAAATTGTAAAATGAAGTAATTAGCCTTTACTGAACTACAAGGACAGTATAATGAGAGAAATGTTTTGTCTCGTAATTGAAGTACTCGATGATTTATTTTTACGTGTGCCACTTAATAACGACGTTGTTGAATAATAGCCGGAATTTAAACTAAATACTGATATTGTAACACAAAAAGCTCCCACCATAATATATTATATCATCAATTTCAAATAGAAACATCATCACTAAAATTTATGTTAAAAGACAGTTATATGTTCGTTATTTATAAACATATAACCGTTAATTCAAGCAGATTTAACTGCTTGAATTACGGTTATGTGTTTTATAATTGAGCAATTAAACTTTTATACGGCCTCCGCGTAAAAACTCAGTAGAACATTATAATCGACGCGTAAAACATAACTTTGATGAAGCACTTGTGTCTATGCCTGTTTGAGATGTGAAGGCTAACCACTCTTACATCAGATATAGCCATTAAAATTCCGCTTTAAATTATGTCTTGACATTTTTAGGAAGAAGATTTTTTATTCAGAAGCATAAAGGGTCTTCAGACGACACTGTGGAATGAACATGATGCTTCTATTCACAAACGTTCGCTGCACGTAAAGATGTTCTTTGCTCGCAGTTCACGAGAGTGAATGTATCTGAAGCAAAAGCTTTTGTGAACATGATTCTTGCACTGCAATAGCCGCTGATTGTCGCTTGGAGCTTAGTGCTTTAATTTCCTAATACTACGACGAAATATGCCTACATTTTTCTTGTCGAAATACGCCTTTATATTCAGAGATATTTTCATAGATAAAATTGTTTGCTTGTTGTTAGAACTTAATCTTTGGAACCATTAATCTCCTTATAAAAATTCTTTCGATTCTAGAAAGCTACGTCCGAATTTTATTAACTCCCGAAAACATGCACAGTTCTATCGGATGGAACGAGTGAGCGTGCCCGCGGGTAATAGCTAGTTTTAAAATGGTACCTGTTTGTTAGTTAAACATTTATCATAGGTACGGTCGTAGTGAAATTACTTAATAAAAGCTCTTTATTTTGATTAATCTTCCCGTTTATGTACGCATTCGTTTCCCACAAAGTTATTGCAGTCGGTTTGGTTACGCGATTTAAAAGTAAGAAACCTGAAAGTGCTTTCTGTTGTTTTCATTTAAATAAAATGGAGCTATTTTCCGAACACCTATCAATCATTCACAAAGAGTCTCTGTCTGACTTTAAAGTTCTGGAGAATGAATTAGGTCTTGAAAACTGTGTTATTTTTTACCATTTGTTTTTTAATACAAAAGAAAAACCTGGTGCAAGTCGGACTCTCTCGCACGAACAGTTCCGTACCATAAATCGAAAAAAAAACCCGTTTGTTGTATGTGAGCACCCTTTAATTTTTATTTACTTTAATTTCTCATTGAATAATTTTTTTACTTTCTCGGGTCCCTCTTCTTAGAGACCCGGTCCTTTGGTAGGCGTACGAGGGGCCGAAGCCAACTCGCAGAGGCCTCTTTAGACATTTCAAATGGAATGGGACACCAACCGACGATTATCCCTGTATGCACTGTGAAAGTATACCCAAGGACAATCCCCGGTTGGAGCAGGACTATTGCAGAATATGGAAACAAAAGATGAAACGCTATGGGTTTGGCTGGTTTAGTGGACTAATAATCGTTTACTATGGAAGAACTATTGGCCCCTGCCTGACCATTGACAATTAAAACGGCTTTAAAATGGCAGGGGGTGACTTGCACACTCAATAAATGGGCCCCCCGAAAAGGGTCGCTAGCACAAAGTAACGTAGCGCCAAGGGGGCAACATATCCTGAGGTGCTAGAGGAGTGGAGAGGTATACCACGGCTATCAGGACAATCCCGGAAGTACGGTCAAGATCCCTACCAGCACATTACTGGATTATATATCCTTCTCCCGAGCACGTTTGCTCTTGCGAATCTCCACTCAGACCGGCCGATTAAGGCAAGAAAGAGGTGGGAGCTCTGTTCCTCGTCAGTTTTCACCCCGGCCAGCCAATAAAGGCAAGCCGGAAATAAGGAACCAGAATTCTCCCTGGAGATCAGGTCCGTGGGGTCGCCAGTGCCCAACAGTTCGCCACAAAACTGCCTTGCGGATGAATAATTTTTATTATTATTTTTATTGACTTTTATTTACTTTAATTTTTCTAAAAAGAAGGTCAAATGACAAGACTTCTCAGACAGGACTTGACCTTTATCAAATAAAATTTGTATTTATAACCCAACTGACCCAAACCTAACTGGTTCAGCTCAGTTGATTGCATAGGTACAGTTTATCCGGTACCCGGTATGTAATTAAGCCCAAATATCTGAGGGCCTAACATGAATATTTTGACGTATAGCAACGGTACAGTATCGTTAACGTAAGTGAATTTTAAGTGTAAAATACTACAACCGCACCCATGGAATTTTATCCGACATACATAATTTGTATCATACACAAATATGTAGTATCGAATACAAATAAATATCTATTATATGCGAAACGAGTAGATATCAGACATAGTTATGGTAAAATATTACGTAACGTATACGTCATATGCACAAGCCAAATTAAATGCTGATATCATTTTCCTACGCTCATGCTAATAACCAATTTGCTTTTAACACGTAAGTGTAAAATTAATAATTTCATACAGCATTATTTCCAGCTTAGGTAACTAGGTAATAGTTTGTATCGGAAAACTACTGCGCCCCGCGTACTCGGCTGCTTGCAGGCTGCCAGTATGTGACGCGACGCCACAGGTGACCAGTTGAGCACAGTATTGCAAAATAAGGGTTTATTTCTAAACACAATACGATACTCAATACACACATAATGATTTTATTAGAAATAAGTACCAAAATCACTTACACAAATATAGAAATTTAAAATATAGGCTTTCAAGTGTGTCGAAGTTGTTGATACGAAACACCTGCGTCTACCTGAAATTGAGATAAACGAAATAAAACGTTGAGAAGCCTCATCCTCCATCCGATTTACGAGAGCCAAGTTTTATTAAGGGTAGTCCGTGAGCAACTGTTTGTTTGTGGGGTTGGCTTATCGCCAGCCAACTTGCACTGGATTCAATAAATTGCATGGTGACGTCGGCGCCGGTCGCGTCAGTGTCGCGCTGACGACCTGCTACTTGTGACAACTTGTACATTTGATACCAAGCGCCTCTGCCGCGACGGTTGTGTTGGTTGTGACATTCAATGTAAAGGCACTTAAGTAGCTTTCAGTTGAAACTGTTTGTTGATGTAACATGTTTTTACTTAAAAATCGTGCAACTCCACAACCGAGTCTCTCTGTACCAAACACACGGTGTTAACTAAAATGAACATGTTCGTAGATAAGTTAACAGCACGGGGGAAAAGATTCTGATATCTACCACCCCTACTCTGAATTTAAAATATTTTTTTGGAAAAATGTTGCGGAAACTTTTTCCATAATTTAAGTCTTAGATTAAATATCCCAGTGATATAGCTGATTTGTTTAATAGGAACCTGAAAAAAAAAACGTTTTTGTTTAAATAGGTTCTGCCAGTAAACAAAATAACAATACCTACTTTACATTTGATACCAACATTAATGAACAGACTATACTCACTGATTGGATGCTCTCATGAGAAAATATCTCTGCATAAAATCATTATACAACCACCCAGTTTAAATCACTTTACACAATTTTTTACTTTAAATTTAGCAGTTTAACGTTCATTATCAAATAACGTTAGTCAGTTTAAAATTTCGATTACTTTTTAATCAATCGCCAGATTGCTTTCGTATTTCAAAGTTTGTTTTCATTGATAGGAAACCCTTGAGAGAAGAGAACTAGACTCCGGAAAAATATTTGAAAAGTCTGTCGTTTCCATGTTTTAATACTATACATGTCGTTTAACTTAAATTTTAAATGAAATGAAGACGAATGTTGGCTCATTATTTATTTTTTTAAACAATAAAAATGAAGCGCGAAGAATTCAATCCATTGAGACTGTAACAAAATCATAACTTTTCTGTCGACGGAGATTCTCTACTTAGCAAAAGGGAAGTTTAAAATAACAGAAGATGGAAATAATTTTATCTAGGCACACGGTAGTGCGCCAGGCCAAGTTCCGGCCTAACGCAAGCAGTGAGTATTATTGCATGAAATATTTCGACCTGATTTTACTTCCTCATAACTTTCCTTATAATAATCACAACTTGATGAAGCTTGGCCTATTTATTACTATCGCCTAGTTAAAGATGACTGAAAGACTAGGACGTCGATTATAACATCAATTTTATAAAGAAAAAAACTTGCTGAGTTGATATTAGGGTCATATTTTTAAGAAAATTATTTTTCGAGTGTTTCATCATTTTATACGGTCAGGAAAGATACAAACTCCTCTGTTCACTGGTATTCTTAATAGACACATGTTAGAGTCATGGACTATTCTGCAGTTCTGAAATGTTTGACCTTTTATTGATCTCACTATTTTTATTGGCTGAATTTTTGGGGTTAGGCCATTCTTCACATTTTTGTTTTAGGGGATCAACAAACGCATAACTACGTAAGATCCGCCATTTAGATACAGAACAAAGACAATAAACAAAGATAAGTACTCTAGTAATAAATACTTACTAAATCAAGCTGCCAAATAGCTTGAGATAAACAAACATTCAGAATGTTTGGTTAGTCCGAGCTGTAGCTAGATATTATGCAGAAGCTCCGCTTGATGACCGTAGTCGTTTGAGTGAGAAATACAGGAAGAAATCTTTCACATAATACATAACCCGCTAAGTTGGATGAGACTCGTTATAAGAAATCAATTCTCTCCGAACTAGCTAAGTTTAACAAAGTGGGAAGTGCTAGTAGCCACAATGTGATGTGAGACTATGAGACCTACATGGTTTGACTTCATAATGGTGAGACAGGTAACATTGGAGAGACAAATTTCATCCTGAGGTCACGCGATAAAATATAGGTCAAGATGCCTTTCTACTAGTACTCACGCACTCACTCACACACTCTCTCTCTCCCACACACACTCACACGCTCCCCCTCACACTCGCACTCACACTCGCGCTCACATACTCAATTACTCACTCATTCAATTTAGTTCCTCTCACCCACTTTGTACCCCCAAAACAGCAACAATCTCACTGCACCTAGCTTAATCCCTCTTCATTATTACTGCTCACTGATGTTGTATACAGCTGTCACCTATTGTCCGGAGTCTGGAGAGGCTGGTAATCTGTCATACAGGTCTCCTAGTACAGAAACCAGTCTCTCACATAGTTCACAATAATTATCACTAATGTTTTGTTTACTATTTATATTGTTTGTAAAATTTCTATGTGAGAGAAGAATAATAAACTTTATTATTGTTATTACTAGTTGTTACTAGCTGCTTCGCCCGATGAGTGCCGAAAATATACATTCAGTCAAAAAAGTATCGGGAATGGACGATTTGTTTATAGTTCCAAATTCAAATTTTTGTTTTTTTGTAGTTGTTAGATTGGCACAACTGTTTTCCATTTTGGCGCGGAGTTTGAGTTGCATCTGTTATTTATATTAAATACAGTGCTGGTTTTAGTAATATCATATATAGTGTGTATTGCGAATTTTATAATGGACAAAAATATCGAACAAAGAGTTTGTCTTAAATTTTGCATCGCCAATGGAATTTCGTGTTCGGAGTCACTGAAAATGTTACAGAAGGCTTACGGTGAATCGACTTTATCAAAAACTCGTGCTTATGAGTGGTTCAAAGCGTTCAAAAGCGGTCGAGATGTGATGGAAGATTTGCCTCGCTCTGGTAGGCCGTCAACGTCTGCAACTGAAGTTAACATCGCAAAAGTGAAGGAAATAGTGACTGAAAATCCCCATTCAACTCTGAGAGAGATAGCCGCCGAACTTTCTGTATCTCACGAGTCGATCCGTACCATTTTAACTAATCATTTGGGTATGAAACATGTTGCTGCTCGGCTAGTCCCAAAAGATCTGAATTTTCTCCAAAAACTCAATCGCATGAAAGTCGCTGAGGACATGCTAGAACGAGTCAGTTCGGACCCAACATTCATGAAACGCATTGTTACTGGTGACGAGACGTGGGTTTACGAGTTTGACATGCAAACTAGTCAACAAGCTTCGGAGTGGCGCCTTCCAACTGAACCGAAACCGAAAAAACCACGCCAAAGTCGATCAAAAGTCAGTCATGTTGACTGTTTTCTTTGAGTATCGCGGTGTTGTGCACTCTGATATCTTACCGGAAGGTCTAACGGTAAATAAAGAATATTATTTGAGCGTTATGCGGCGTTTAAGAAAGCAAATTCGACGAAAAAGGCCAGATTTGTGGAAAGAAAATTCTTGGATTTTGCACCACGACAATGCGCCTTCGCACAAGGCTATCATTGTGAACGAATTTTTAACCAAACACTCAACAAATACCATCCAGCAACCACCATATTCACCAGATATGGCTCCTGCTGACTTTTTTCTTTTTCCTAAACTCAAATTACCACTTCGTGGCACCCGTTTTCAATCGATAGAAGACATAAAGGAGAATTCGCGGCGAGAACTGAACTCAATTCCGGAAGCAGCGTTTAAAAAATGTTTTGATGAATGGATTATTCGTTGGCGCAAGTGTATCGTTTCTAAAGGAGCATACTTTGAAGGTGATAAAATAAATTTGGATGAATAACAGACATTTTGTGTATTATTGATCTTTTCCCGGTACTTTCTTGACAGAGTAGTATATCGCACTACGGGAACAAACTATCGGGATCATAAGTACGCGTGCCACTCATATCCGGAATGTAGTACACTTTTGTTACAATTTAACCAAATTTGCTCAACCGTTGAGTCTTTATTTAAACACCCAAACTTCCAGACTTTCACATTATAACATAAAGTTTAGCTATATATTTCATCCGAGCCCCTGTCTTTTAAGCTTCGTCTATTCCACCAGACCTAAAAACTTGATTTACAACCAGTTCTTTAACGTAAACCGAGAAGACCATTGTTTGTTCGCTAATCTTCGTACTCTAGCATAACTCACGTGCCGCATACAAAGTTACCTCATAGACGGCACGACAAACAGGCCAACTATTACCTGTAGCGAACCCACTTAAACGTTACGCAAACCAAGCTATGTATATTGTATATTATGTATAAGAGCATTATTTAGGCGTCCTAATGTATATGGCTGTCGTCAACTGGATAATTATACTGTAACGAGTCATTTGCGAAAATGCTCTTATAGGCCAGTGCATTTAACTTTATAATTATAATTAACTATAACTCATTAGCCTTACAGCAAAGTTAGCGAATTATGGACATTTTATTTATAAAATACTAGCTATTTCCGTGGCTATAATAGGGAATATGCTTGAAAAATATAACACTAATAGTGAAAATAGAATTTAAATTGCTCGAAAAACGAAGGAGATATTATTATTTTAAACAAATATATCTGCCCCTCTCGCGAAAACGCTGTTTTTAAGGCAGCTGTATAGGCGTCATAGACGATGACGTCAAAGTTTACGTCGGACTTCTCTTTCTTATTGTAATCTTTGAAGCTTTATAACTTCATCGCTGATGAAGGTATTCAACAAATAATTTCATGATTGTTTACTAGAGCTAATAAGTATTTAATTTTGCAAATAAAAAAATCGCATGCATATTCCCTATTATAGCTGCCGTGATCTATCGTACAAAAGCTGGTTTAAAAGAATCGGTTAACTATCATAAGTTTGAAAAATATTTGACCGAATTTCGTTTCACCTAAAACATTTCAACTATTATCATTTCGTTTTTTAAACTCCACCGAAGTCATGTCTGCCACTATATCAGTTGCGCTATTATTTTGTTTTTTTTTTTCGTTACTCCGACGTTTAATTTGGTCGAAAAACTTTTTACCGAAGTTACACTTAGCCGAAATAAGATTTGTTCGAAGTATTATGTTTCAGAACATTCATTATACCACTGTTTTAACTGGTGTGGTGGTGGTGGTGGTAGTAGTGGTGGCTGGGTTTTAAGAGGTCCCAGTAAGAAGCATGCAAACAAGGATGCTAGCTTCAAGTGTGCAGCATGCAAACAGGTATTCAGCATGCTAGCAGGCATGCAGCGTGTAAGCAGGTATGCAGCAGACATATAGCAGCATGCAAGCAGACATGCAGCCTGCAAACAAGCATGCAACATGCAAGCAGGTATGCAACATGCAGCAAGCATTGTTTTTGTCACAGGTCCTTCGCTGCGGGATTTGGGCGGCCCGCGAGCTGAGGTGGTTTGAAGGTCCACCGCCGCGAAGCTGCGGTGTTGAGCGTTAAATTAAAAACATCTCCACGCAGGGCAGACAAGGCTGTGTGACGACGGTTTTGCAGCGATTCGTTTCTGTCCCTAAATTTTGTAGCACAACATATTGACTTTTTATGACACTATTTTAATTTAATATTGAAAATGCTACCAAGTAACCGGATATATATTTCTGACCCAATTATATTCCATAAAATATAATCTTGTTCTCAACTGTACATTAAATTTGGAACGGCGAAAATTGGAACTACAGCCGTCATGTTGAATTGTCATTCAATTGTCAGTGTCTACATTCGGGTTCTCTGGTGGTTTTGTCGTGATATTGCTGAATTTATAAAGTTAAATATACTGAAAGCTATTAAAAGTGATGCTCGAAACATTATTCTAAAGTTTAAAACCTTTTTTGAAAGTAGCTCGGGCGGGGTCTCTGATTATTCCATTTAATCAAATATACAAACGAATTTCAGCAGCGACAGGTTAGTGTTGTCAACTTTCTTGTTATAAATTACCCGATACTTAACTAATTATTTAAGTCCACGAAATATTCGTTTCTATTCTTGTTGCAGGTTAGCTTAATTGTGACGTACATCTATTAGATAACCTGCTAAGTGAGTGAGCCAACTATCCTGCCAGATTTCATATTTCTGCTAACATTTATTTTATTATCTTATATTTCAGGTGTGAGTCAAGGACTAATTTAAAAAATTGGTAAGTAAGGGCACGCAGCAGAAGAAACTGGTACAAAAATTCGGACACCAGGCAGGGACAGAACGGCGCGCTGTGTTCCACGCGTGCCTCAAAGAGCTGTCAGCGTAAAAGACGGGGCCCGCTAGGGCCAGTGCCTGCTGGGGCTGCAGACTTCGTTCGAAAGAGGCACCGTACCCTGGAACGCAAAGGGCACTGGGAGGAACGCGGATGGGTTTTAGTCAGTAAGAGTCTGACACTCCCTTCTGCTTCACCAAAAGCGGGAGGAGTCATTTGATGATTTCCCATTCTTAAAAAAAAAAGGCAGGGACAGAAAATGTAAAAGTGGCTTTGTGCATATTGATGATTTTGACATAAGAGTTATACGGAGGAAAGTATATGAATTTTATTCTGCTAAAAAAGAGGTCCCTACTGTTAAAAAGCTTCTAGAGGTCTTAAAGACAGAAATAAATTACACAGGACAGCGAGAAAAGCTGCTTCACAAGGTGGGATTTCGTTTAAAAAAAACATCTCAATCCAATCGGAAGGTTCTTATGGAGCGTAATGAAATATCTGCTTGGAGAGCTAAGTACTTGCATGCAGTGGATAAAAATAATAAATCTCCCCAGCCCCGGCCCATAATTTATTTAGATGAGACCTATATTCACTCTTCGCATACATTGGGTAAATGTTGGTAAGGAGAAGACGGAGTATTGAAGCCTGTATCGAAAGGGCAAAGATATATTATTGTTCATGCGGAAGGAGATACTGGATTTGTTACAAATGCACTACTTGTGTTTAAATCAAACACAAAAAGTGGTGATTATTATGACGTCATGAATCGTACCAACTTTAAAAAGTGGCTTATTAAAAAACTTGTGTCTAATTTAATAATAATAATAATAATGCTCCTTATCACCGTATTTGTGTGAATATAGTCCCAAATACGAATTCCTTAAAAAAACATATGCAATTATGGTTGACCCAAAATAAAATTGACTACGGAGAGGCTTTGACTAAACCTTAGCTTTTAGAAATAATTAAGAGAAACAAGCCTGAACCTGTATACGAGATTGAAAAAATTTTAGAAGACAATAGACACACATGCTTATATTTACCACCTTATCACTGTGATCTCAATCCTATTTAACTCATATGGAGCACAATGAAAAGAAAAGTTGCTGATGTAAATATTAAGCACAAAAATGCTGCAATTCCCTGCCTAGTTAGAGAAGCTTTTGACGCTATTACAGTTCATGAGTGGGCATAGCATTTTAAACACGTTCGCAGGTTAGAAGGAGAATACTTAAAACATGATTTGTATTTAGATAAACCTTTTATTATAGAAGTGGTAAGTGACAATGAAACCGAAAGAGATAGTGATAATGATGAAAGCGGTACAGAAATAAGCGGAGTATGGCCAGATATACAACGTTGATACGACAGAGGGGCTTTCCTTTAAACTGCCTATACTAGGTACCATTTTCAAGCTCTGTACCAAAAATAAATTAATTAGGAGCAGTAGTTTAGTCGCAAATGATTTTTAAAGTTTTTGCACGGTTTGAACACGATGTATCTTTTCTAACAGCTGATTATCGTCTAAGCATAGGTCATGCACCTTACAACGATAAATTTACGATGCGTTGTTGCCGCTCTGACGCATGTCCAAGGACATTCACTAAAAATTGGCAATGCAAACAAGGAAGCAATCAATACACACACACTTGCACTTTCACTACGAAAGCGACTAACATAAAGCGAGCGAAAGAAATAGAGATAGGTCAGTTTGTTGCATCCTTGTTTTTTGCGATCGGTAAGTCCCTCAGTGCGCCGACGCTTGTTTTTCGGAACGTACGGTTTGTGAAATTCGCGCGCAAACAATTGTAATTTTATTTTGTTATTGTGAGAGGACACGTAACTTGGGATTATTATTATTTAGTATTAGTGTTTTTTTTTTGTGATTGACTGTTTTTTATGGTGATAGGACACGTAACTTGGGATTATTATTATTTAGTATTAGTATCTCCGGACCTCACTCCCATGGATTTCATTTTGTGGGGTTACATTAAGGGTGAAGTGTATGCCTCAGAGGTAATTACAATTGATGAGTTAAAAAATAGGATTATTTTAGCATTTCACAAATTAAAGTGCTTAGCGACGGACAGTGATCTAATTAGAAAAATAAATAACAATATTCTCTGTCGGTATAATTTGTGCATCAATGTGAATGGAGGACACACCAAAAATTTAAAAATTTAGTGTGTTTGTTTTTGTGCGCGTACTTCGAAACGTTACCTAACATAAAAGCCAGTGCGAGCGGAGGCCTAAGTCGCCGGCCGCCACCCCGGCCCGGCCCCCGCCGAGCACACGAGATACCGCACACCGGCACACCGCGCTCCAAGGCGCGCGCGACGTTGCCGCTTTGTTACCTAGCGGTATCTAAGGTCAGTGTAATTTTTTTACAAAGGGTAGTTGCGTTTTATTCGGATTTGCAAGCTATTTAGTTTGTTTGAAAAAAATATTTTCTCATTTATGGCGCTTTTTGTTATTGTACCGTATCGAATTAATACTGAACACGTATAGTATACGTAGTTTAATTTAATGCCCCTCTGTCGTATCAACTCTGTATATAAAATGATCGGTTCCCAAAAGAATCTTAGTGATAAGACTCTTAGTGATACAGGAGCTTTCAATCAGTAAAAATGCAATCGAACTCAGAGGTTACCAACCACAAAAAAAGCATACAAACTAGTTTATCACATTAGCTTAGATTAAGTACCATATCCATATCACAAAGAAATAAACAGCAAAATACATACTCTCGAATAAAATTAAATTCTTAATACTCAATCGGGCAAAAAAATGTAATCGGGTCAAGCCAGAGGTTCTCAACGTACAAACAAGCATACTTTACAATAATTATGCGTTAAGAATAAATATCAATTCAGCCTCATCTGATGACAATGTACGCCAACCATGAACGCAAATATAACATAATTATGTCCGAAATCTAACTAGGGCAAGAACTAGACGTGGTAAATATATCCTACGCAACTCCATTTTAATAACGAGTGCAATGTGCATACGTCATAATATTGTTTGCTGACTCGCAATGAATACGAATCATGTGCATCAGCGTCTGTGGGTGAAGATGAGGTGCATTCGTGAAGCTAGCCACGTGGCTAGTGGCTTATTATCAAATTACGCACAAACTGGAAACTCATTCGCTAGAAAATGCGTTGGGTTGCTACTTGACCATGTTGTGATCTCCCGACGAATCCTATAAAATACTTATTTCACGCCACAGAAGCAGCAAACTAAAGTTTATAAGAACATAGTTAGTTTTTTTAGATTTATTCTCTAGATTTGCAAGTATAAAATGTTTTTAAACAATGTTTCCTTTGTCCCATGAATGTTTTTAAATGATTCATTGATATAATTAAAAAAAAATCGTTAGGAGGTAAAGTGATCACTTGAGAGTTAAGCGTGCCGTTCGCGACCACTTTTTCCTCGTTTCAGCTCTCGAGAACTGCTTCACAGATGTTGAACGTTCTGAGCCTAGGCCGTTCTGGGCTGTCAACTAGGTGCTTGACTAACAAGGCTGACACTATTTAGAAAAATGGTCACATGTAACTTCGATATTTTCAGGCTTAGCTTGTGAGCACATCATGTCTTATTTTATTTCCGATCTACTTAGTTGTGCAGATTATTTATTCTCGAAAAATAAAGGGTTTTTTTTTTTGCAATCTGAATGGAAATCCCTGAGTCATCACTCAGGGATTTCCATTCAGATTGCAAAAAAAAACCCTTTATTTATAACGTTGCAGCGTTATAAGTTTCATAAACTTTATATTTTATACCATGTTAAGCGGGCTTAAATAATATGTGCAATGCAGGTTGCCTGTTTCCGCAGCCCCACTGCTACTTATGTCCCTTGGGTATAATCAAAATGAGTTTTTTTTTTGAGAATGTTTATTATGTCTGTTGAGCCTTACTTGAGTGTTAACTAATTTATTTCGAAAATATTGTACTTAAATAAAATGACCTAATTGAAACTTTAGCTTTTACTTTAAAAAATACACAACTTTAGCTTAAATGAGAGAATTTCATATATTTTACAGTTTGTATTGAACTATTAAAGAGGATAATGTAGGTATTATTCAAATACTGGTGAAAGACCAATTTCACTAAACGGGCTTCCAGTTTGTTGAAGTGAAAGAAATTCAATATTGTTACTAAGAAAGCAAAATAAAAAACATAATATCACGCTTATTTTCCCCAAAGGGTTAGGCAGAAATTTACCTATAATACTCCAGTTTCCCCAGTAATGCAAAAGGCCCATAAGATAAGATCAGGTTAGGTAAATTTTATTTGATTTGAAATATGTTATAGGGGTGGGGCGAAATACTTGTTACATTGTCTAAGATGTTCCATCTCTTTAGGTAACATAAGGCATGACATTGGAATTATATATTGCACCACACCACACACCACACTATACCACACACCACACTATACCACACATCACACCACCACACACCACACCTAAATAAATCACACCACGCTTCTTACCACATGATACATAATAATCAGATGTTTAAATCAAATAGTATATAATTACTATTATAATATAATAATAATATTGGGGCTGGAACTGGATAGAGACATGTCGTGGAAAACTCACACTGACAGTGTATGTAATCGCCTGAGCCAGCATTCATATGCTTTACGCAATCTCGCTAAAGATGTACACCAACAAGTTTTAGTTACACCGTATCATGCTTATGTTACGTCTACGTTACGCTATGGGATTATATATTGGGGTAACTCCACGAACATGGAGACAGTGTTTAGAGCGCAAAAAAGGTGTGTTAGGGCGATATGCGGCATTCAAAGCACGGAAAGCTGCAAACCATTCTTTTCCTATCTTCGTATATTAACAGTACCCTGCCTGTACATATATGAAGTGGCTCTTTTTGTAAAAACAAACCTGCACTTATTTGAAAAACTAAACAGCGTGCGACATAAAAATAAGATAAGCGGTAGACAACACAAAAAAGCGGTATTCCATAAGAACCTTCTAGGAATGGCGCCACAAATCTACAATAAACTTCCTAACTTTATACTGAATATTAACGAAATTAATATGTTTAAAAAGCAACTTAATAAGTTACTATTAAATAAAACGTACTACACATTACACGAGTACATGTCAGACAGAAATCTATCTGTATAATAAGTAGGTACATGCTATGGTTATTACTTGGGTCCGATTTATTTTCATTTCTTTACATTAATTTATTATGTTATATAACGTACCAACTGACATTACTTTTTGACTCTGACATTAGTTACGTATTATGATTATTATTTTTTTTTATTATTATTATTGTGACATTTTATTCTTTGACATTACTCTTTGATCTTAATTTATGACATTGTATACGTTTTAATTTTTATATATGACAGCTTGATCTTAGTGATAATTGACGACATTTGTTTAATTTGAGTAATTGGTTTTGTTTGATATTTATGGAATTGTGTACTTGAAATGTTTAATTTGCAATATGATACTTATGATTTAATATGATTTAATACAATAATTAATGTCATTTATATTTTAAATAATAATTTTGCATGCCTAAATTGGAGTTTGAAATTGTCTCCGAGTCTCCTAACACAGGCATTGTTTGTGTAAAAGGAGGCTCCAAACACAATTCATTGTTTAAGAAGCATTTTGTTTTAAATAAAAGATTTTTTTTTTTCACTTATTCAAATCGGACTTTTCGTTTAAAAGTTGTGATGGATATAAAAATATTCTAAGTAAGAAAAATGTTGCAGTTTGCCGAACTGCCGTCGTCTAACGTTTAGTCTATTAATAAGTAATTTACACGGGGAGATGAAGCTCGTGGAGTACTAACTAAACCCGCGCAAACGAAGTCACGGGCGAAGTGCTAGTCTTGTTATATACCTACTAGATACCAACCCAAGATTTGCACGGTTGCAATTTACACATACCATTCTTATTTATTGCTTTTTCAATTAGTGACAACTGTATCAGACTCCGTTGCGTGTTTTAGAAACAATAAGCAAGAAATAGACCACATTGAGACACACAGAGTCCGCAGTGACTTTGTTTTATACTATATTGAGATCATTTTGCTTCTAGTACGAGATGTCTTTCAGCCTCTCTCGTAGGTAACGTCAACCCTAATCCACCCACACTTCGGTTGTTTTATCCTAGGCTCGCAATACAAGCCAAATATTATTTTAGATGTCTAGTTCCAAAATTATACGTTAGATTTTCGAGTGGAAAGCCTATTCTCTTCTTCAAACCTTTTGTCCCTTCGTTTACATAAAAAGGATAATTGTAGCATCAAACTGTGTGCTCTTGGGAGTACTAGGCAGTTAGTACTACTACTAACCTTATGTATAGGGGTCTCAAAGGATATCCTTTAACTACTTAAAGGATATACTTTGAGACCCCTATCCATACATTACACATATGCAAAATATATGACTCTTGAATGTATGCTCTTGTTAGCAAAATGAGATTCCGAATCTTATAAATCTATTCTTGCTGTTGAATAAAACAACAATTTATAGGGTTTCGAATATCTGTAAAAAACGGAACAGTATCACTCGGGTATCTGTCTGTCTGTCACAGCCAGTTTTCTCCGGATCTACTAGACTGATTCTGTTGCAATTTAGTAAACATATGGATTTTTTTGACCCAAATTGGTCCGGAACCCTTTGTACGCAAGTCCGACTCACACTTGACCAGTTTTTGTACACAGGATCTATAAATAACACTGCAATGGCTCTCATAAATATAAATGCTAAAATTACAAACGAAGAACAATTTCTTTATTTAAAACAGGCCTCAAAAGAAGGCTGCGATGTCTTGGAACGAAGAAGAGACTTCCATTAGTGAAAATAAAGGTTAATTGATTGAACAACATTTTCAAACATCGTTCGCATTCGCTTGTCACTTGCAAACTGTCCAAAAAACTTTAATTTTCATACATTTTTAACATTTGCAACTGCGATGCTTATGCGAAAGTTGCTTGAAAACTAGTAGAATTGGCACACTGGACTGACTGCCTATCATATATATAGATATACGACAGATAGGAGGTCACGGTCATAAACTCATTGGCAAGACTAATTTCAGATTTTGTGGCTTTCGACGATCCGTGACAGTAGTCAAAGTTCTACAAATGACAAAGGGTCAACTTGATTTCTGGGGATCG
Source organism: Lacanobia oleracea (assembly GCA_950371165.1). Lineage (NCBI taxonomy): Eukaryota > Metazoa > Arthropoda > Insecta > Lepidoptera > Noctuidae > Lacanobia > Lacanobia oleracea. Next base: position 18,479,832 of record OX493392.1, on the reverse strand, counting down.
GAGCAATATGATTTGGTCACCCATCTAATCAGATCACTGAATGACTTCGAAAAATTTTGCTTGTATATAATTGCTTAGCCACGAGCTTCCGGCATTTTAAATTAAAAACATTTATAAGGTAGCTAGAAGCGATATATTGGAAGCGATCCAGCGTCCAAGTTGTGTGTACGTGTATCTCCTGATTACGAAACAATGAGAGACAGAAAATTGTGCTCACAAAGCAGAGTTGGGATATCATTCAGCGTGCAAAAACAAAAGTTTTTGATTGCGACGGAAATGAGAGTGCAGGAGCTTCCGTGGAATTTGCACAACCTGCAGCACGTTTAAATAAATCTTTCAATTTAAGCATGGCCGTTTTTCTGTTATTGAGTGACATTATTTCCTGAGTTCACGTTTTCTGCAACATTCAGCAATTGTCGAAACATTTAATTTAATTTTTATACAAATCTATATTTATTATGGAGGATAAATATAGATTTGTATAAAAAATAAATTAAAACATTTTTTAAAACCCTTGACAAAAAATTACTTTAAAAAGTGAAAAAAATAATACGTAGGTACGATTCTTTGCGCCCAGCGTCTTCGCCTCGGGAGACCGCAAATTTTTGTATTTGTTAAGTACCACTATATTATTAGCGGTCTCCCAACGCGATGACGCTTAGCCCAAATAATCATATCTATATTTAAGTAAAAGGATCAATACCTACGTATTATTGTTTTCACTTTTTAAAGTAACTGTTTATCGAAGGTTTTTTAAACGTTTAATTTAATTTTTATTTCATGCTTTTTTAACTTAATTTACCTAATACGTACTATTAGAAAGCCTATGATCTCATCATCTTCCTGCCCTTATCTCATGTTACTTGGGGTCGGTGCAACACGTTTTTTACTCCCATTCTGTCTAATCACAGACTACATAGAGATACTACGTCCTATCAGCCGTCACGCTATCACAACTCCCTTCTCTTTCATTTTGATCCTCACACAATCCATCTATCTTTATTTTGGCCTTCCTCTCCCGCTCCATCTATCCACTACATCTACCAATGATTAACTCATTTCTCTTTTCTACTTCATCATCAGACCTGATCACAATTTATTTATAAGCTATTCATTGCGACCATTTCAATGAATACGAAAATGGAAGGTCTGCTGTAGGTAAGTGAGGAGTTGGTTTTCCTGCTGATTTCAGGACATGCTTCAGCATTAGGTTAAGGTTATTGATTTGAATATAATCTGTTCATTGAAACCATTCCAGTGAGTTCAAACATGATACCTCATCTGCTGACACTTAGTGAGGAGTTGAGTATTCTGCAAACCTCAGGGTATGCCAAAGCATCAGGTCAATATAACCATGTATTTGCAACGTCATTGAAGTAACAGAATACCAAATTTCGCATCGATCAGACCCGTAAAAGTTGGTTAAATGCCTTCATCGACTAGAAAAGAGCTGAGGATCTTCAAACGGCTCAACCATTTTGATAAAACTTGTCTAAGAACCACCGCTACAGAACCTGCTTTCAAATTAAAAAAAACAGGCCAAGTCCGAGTCGTACACGCACACGAAGGGTTCCGTACCATAAAGCTTAATTTTCAAAGTTTTTTGTTATAGCGGTAATAGTACAATAGTACACAATCTGTGAAAATTTAAACTGTCTACCTATTATGGTTCTTGAGATACAGCCCTCTGACAGACGAATGGACTGACGGACGGACAGACGGACCCTTAGTAATAATAGACTTCTGTCAGTATTCCTTTGGGTACAGAACTCTAAAACCGAAAGTAACATCTACAAAGTAATTATGGTAATACTTCGTCGCGACAAAAAAGTATTGAACCAAACGTATGCCAGACGTTTTTTACGTTGGGATAACAAGGACATGTTTGTACATCTTTTGTCGCCAGGGTTCAATAAAAAGAGGACCGAACCGAAGATATATTGGAATATTTTGTCGTCGTGATTCAAATGGTAGTTACGCAAATTGAAAATATCACCGGTTGGAGCGAAATGCCGGTGATATCGTACTTCAGGAAGATCGTGTCACGTCGACTGTGTGCTTTCAGAATTTGTAATGTCGATGTATCCTTGTATAAATGGATCTGTGCTTACGTATATAATAACTTGTTCCTTATGTTGCTGCTAGCCAACATTTATTAGACGGTTCACAAAATAAAGTGTTGACCTACAAAATCACTTTTCTTTATTAAAACTTGATATCGATACTTGTTTGCTCACATGCTGCTGTTAATAGATATTTTTTTAAATTTAACAATCAAAGTTATCATGCTAAAATATATGTAGGAACTTAATTCTTGACTTATCATTCCAATGCGGCGTGATGGTCGAATTGGAATTATTCTTGAACGCGCTTGCCATCTCGATCCCAATCGTATCGAAATCCAACTAGCTCGGTACCTCGTTAGGCTACTACTATCTCTACTATAAACTACAACTAGTGCTGTTCTAAAGTTAGACTAAATTAATACAATACAAAAGTAACTGAATACCCTGTTAATAAAATATATAATGAAATTGTAAAATCTTCACTATTGTAAGCCAACAAAAAAAAACAAAAGTTTTAAATTATTCAAATCTTTAAAGCCTACGAAATCTTAAGAATAAAAGTTTATGTTATTAGGAGTATCGGAGCACTCGTATAACAATGTTGTGTTGTTTTCTAAACACTTATAAGCCGGCTGTGCTCCGAGTCGTAGAGCTTAGAAGATTCAATCGATACAGGTAGGTATAATCGAGAAACAGCTGAGTTAATACTGTTTGAGCTTTATAAATCAGAATATTCATTAGCATAATATTAATTAACTAAACTTTACGTAGTGGAGCGAAGCAGAATTTCTAAAATAAATTGTGTCCACAGCAACATCCACAGCTCAGCACAATGCATCACAATGAACTGCGACCGCAGTACGAACTTAAACAAGCAGTCGCAAAAATTTGGAATTGGAACATATGGACAATGTGTGGAACTTATGAAAGTAGATCATGTTATTCGTAGGTATTCATCTTATCAAGTAGCGAATTCCAATGAACGGTTTTCAAGTCATTAGCTAGGAATCGCTAAGAAGTCCGTTTGTCTATGAAAGTTTTCATAGTCAGCTGTAGTGGATACTCGTAGGTACCTATGGTATTGGTATGATTAACTTATGGACTGACCAACTTTAAGTAATAAAAATAACTACATACATTATGAATATACAAAACCAAATACGATCAGGCGTCGAAAAATTCCTCCGCATCGCTGTCATCCGGAAACGTGCCCAGAAGACTAGCAGCTTTGCCACGTTGAATGGCAATGCTAACTCTTTGAGCAAAGAACGAGCCAGCCCTCTGGTCACGCAAAGTGTCGACCAGTCGGCGAGAAATGTCCTTAAAAAGGAGACGCGCACTCGGACCCCATGACCCTAGCGTTCGACCCCAAACGGCTCAAAACTGTAATTACCAATAAGGTTACAGTATTTGCGCCGCGTGAGGGCCTCAGCAGCCGCAGCAGCAGCGCCGGCACAGCTTGCCGTACTTGGAACATGTGATGGCGCAAGGGTGTCGACACATGTTGCGTCCCACACCAGAGGCCTACCCACCTTCCACGGCACCAACGTCATACCATCTGGTCTTTTCCATCGTCACGTACCAAGCCACTAGGTTCTAATACTGCAGGTACGCCGGCGGTGACAAGAGCTCGACGAATAATATCATTAATGCTAGCGTGTCGTGCTATCCGGCCTGCGCTCTTGCAGCAGGAAAGGCCATGGTGTCCGAGACTGTCGACAGGTACTCCGCAGTGACACCGATGCGGAGATACATACTTTAAGTGATCTGTAGGCATTATCTGCTTCATAAGCGGATATTTATATAAAAACCTAATATATAATATAATATAGCTAATGTTTTATTATAAGCTTTCAAGGTTAAGGTATTTATCCAAACTTGTTAAGATGACGTTACCAACATCGTAAATTATATTTTAACGTTCCACGTTCACTACATGTAGTAACGCAGCACATAACTGACGTTTATCAACGTCCAGCTTCAAACTCAGAGTCACAATATTGGATACTTCATAATGTTGGTTGGACCACAAAATGACCTCGACCCGTGTTATTTTAAACGAAAATCATACAGGAGAAATATTCGTAAAAATATTATAAATTGGGTGTTTTAAACAGCGTGTTTTAATTTCCATGAAAACGAATGCTTCCGGGAATGTTTTATATTTTGTAATGTTTTTGCCTATTCCCATCCAAAAACATAACGAACACCACCCATGAACTCATCATCATCATCATCTGCCTAGCCTTTTCCCAACTATGTTGGGGTCGGCTTCCAGTCAAACCGGATTTTAGCTGAATACCAGTATTTCACGTGGAGCGGCTGCCTACCAGACCTCCACAACCCATTAATGGGTAACACCGTACTTCATGGCAAGACTGGAGTCAGATTAACTGGCTTCTGACTACCCGTTACGACTGCCAAAGATCTACAAATGACAGCCGGGACCAACGACTTAACATGCTTTCCGATGCACGGAGGAAACTCGGTTCGTTAAGATGGTCACCCATCCACAGACCAACCTTGGCAAGCATTGCTTAACCTTAAAGATCGACCCGTGCGGCTGTTATTATCTAGCCACGAGCTCCTCGAACACCACCCATGAACTGTTACATCGTAAAGCAAAAGTCCAGGGCACATCGTCTTAAATAACAATAGACCTTTTGATTCGACAGTTTACGGCAATTGCAAGTCTTTTCATATCGACCGCGACATGGCTTGCTCCTATGACGTATGCAATTAAAAGTCGTCAAAAATAGATGGCCGAGTTGGCCAATATTTTGTCTGCTATCACGAACAAGGCTAAGCGTATGCTAAGAAGCAGCAGCACAGCACAGTACAGATTTTGCAGGGCAGGCAAAGCAAACATTGGCCACGAGCGCAAGTCTGCGTCACACGTGCTTGCGCCGCAGCGTACGCAGCTCTTAGTAGGTGCATGCATTACAAAATCTTCTTTGCCGACGTATACGTTTAGCTTCAATGTCAAGAACTTGTTAAAATGTAAGGGGAATCGCAGGTGATTTGTCAAATCGCGACAAAGATTCGGATGTAAACGTTCTAAAATCTCGCAACGCCCTAACCGGGATTATTGTGAATATCCTCCAATTACCCTTCGGAAATCCCAACTGTTAATACATTAAAGTGTTTGAAGCTACTCATTTTGGCTCAAAGCGTCGATACCACAACGAGCAGCGCCTGGGGACTGGCAAGTTTAATCGCTTCACAAGACAGCCTTGTTTTGTTGGGGAATATGGTGGAGATAAATGTCACTGTTTATTTTTCCACGGGTAAGTACTTACATACATTCTCAGTAAACGATTGCTATAACGTCGTGTATTTCAGACTAATATCACCATTACTACAGCTAACAGTTTTCCCGTATCATAAATTCTTTGTCACAGTAAATATTTGGTAAATGATATAAAAATATTTTCCTTCTATTGTAATAACGTAATATAAAATTTCATTATCTGGCTGACTTATTCATGGGCGGAAAAATATATTGCCCGTGGGAATTCCTCATATTCTGCTGCCTGGCTCATAACTAACTGTAGTTAATAGGGTTACATGCCAAAATAATGATATACATCGAGTATGGAGTACTTGCTTTTAATAATGTAGGTATTTGAGGTCACGTTAAGCTAACATTTTCACTACCAAAAAAAAAAAAAAACTGGCAAATTACGAGTCAAACTCGTGTGCGAAGGGTTTTCTTTATGAAAAACGTTGCCCCACTTTAGGATTTTTTTCTGTATCGTGGGTGCGTTTAGTAACATACAACTCACATACCTACATAAACACCCAGACCCGGAACAACTATCTGTAGGCCATAAAAATATTTGTTTCGTGCGGGAATCAAACCCGCGACACGCAGCGCAGCAATCAATCGCTCAACCACTGCACCAAATGTGTCGTCACCGATTGGTTCCGAACCAATTTATTTTTTACTAGCTTTTGCCCGCGACTTCGTACGCGCATATACCGGTTTTTCCCATTCCTGTAGGATTTTTTTTAAATGGTCACCCATCCTAAGACCGACCTCGGCAAATGTTGCTTAACCTTGAAGATCGACCCGTATGACTGGTTCACTGTTATATTCAAGGTACGCCTAAAATCTCGGAGTCTCATTAGAATCTCAGAGTTTAAATGTAAATGGTCAATTGGTCACCAAGATGGTCACCCATCCATAAGACCAACCTCGGCAAGCGTAGCTTAACCTGATCGACCCGTGGGATAACTAATCCAAAAAAAAATATTGTCATGGGCTGAGGTCATATTCCTGAGGAGAATCTTAACACCGCGATTCAGAAAAACGCGTCTTTAGTACATCGCCATCTATCGACAATGTAGTTAAACTGTCAAAAATTAGTTTGAACTTAGGAGCCCACATGTTACGATAAATAATAATATTATGGTAATAACATGTTCACTTTTCTTTTGCTTGCTACATAATATTAAGAGTTTATCAAATAACTCAACAATATGTTTTGAAGTTCGTTTCACACATTTGTTACTACTATTATTCTCAATAGATGGCATTGCAAGTCTCTGGAGTCTCAATGAAAACTACCTATTTTAGCGCTCGATGAAGTTTCTTCCTAAACTTAAAAATTCAATATCTTTTTATTTTGTGGGTCGATTTTGATGAAATAAACGCTAAATGTTACTCGGGTTATCACTTAATATTTTTAAGTACCTAGATTTGTAACCCAATCTGTAGTTTATGCGTGATGCTGCCTCAAACGCGCAGACAAACAGACAAACAGATAAACAGACAAACAGACAAACAGACAAAAATTTCAAAAATAGCATATTTGTGTTTTATATCTTTTTCATAACTTTTCTATGTAATTTTTATGCAAAAATATTCAATGTACAGACACGGTTGGTTTACGATTTTATTATATGTATAGATAAGATGTTATTTTAATAGATACTAAAGACTTCTTATAGTCATCATCTGCCGAGCCTTTTCCCAACTATATTGGGGTCGGCTCCCAGTCAAGCCGGATTTAGCTTAATACCAGTATTTTTCGAGGAGCGACTGCCTACCAGACCTCCACAACCCATTAACTGAGTAGGTAACACGGTACTTCAAGGCAAGACTGGAGTCAGATTTGCTGGCTTCTGACTATGCGTAACGAATGCCAAAGATCTACAAATGACAGCCGGGACTAACGGCATAACGTGCTTTCCGAGGCACGGAGGAAACTCGGTATGTTAAGATGGTCACCCATCCACAGACCTTGGAAAGCGTTGCTTAACGTTGAAGATCGACCCGTGTGGCTGTTATTATCTAGCCACGAGCTCCTCTTCTTTTAAAGACTTCTTATAGTGTTCCTGTAAAATGTAGAATATGAACTATTATCTGCATTAAAAAAAAAATTGGCTCAGTAGTCTCGGACATATATATGTAAGAGGAATGGTCATTTTTGGTCGAATTTCTTGAATAAATTCATAACTATTAATTTTAAAATTATGAAAAAATTGAATTAAAACTCTGACAGTGAGCTCTTTCATTTCATATGTCACACAATACAGTTTGGATAACTTTTTTGACCCCCAAAAGTGACCCCTATGCTCAAAATCTATTGATTTACGTAAACGCGTACGTATGGGTCACCAAAGTCTATATCTCTACCAAAATTTCATCAGAATCGGTCAAGTAGATTTTTGACTGTGACAGACGGACAGGCAGAAAGACAGACGGATAGACAGACAGATCGACAGACAGACACCCAAGTGATCCTATAAGGGTTCCATTTCTTACGGATGTTCAGAACCCTATTAAGCCTACGGGTTGTTGATCGCAGCGAGTTTTTCTTCTCAAGTATTCTCTTTCATCGTCTATGAATTTGCCACTTTTAACTCAGTTCGTTTATTTCGATAAGACAGATTTAATGGAGACGGTTAAGCACTCTCAGCTTCGCTTTACACTCGCCATAGAACATTATGTTATTGGCCATTTAAATATACCGAATTTTCAAAGATAAACGGCAAATCCTCCTGAATATGCGTAAGTGGTTAAATCTACGAAAAAATCAACGCAACTTTAGCATAGTCCACAGACTTCCCGCCATATATCATTAACGATTCTACCGTCAATACTCCTATAAAAACACGATAGTATTTTAAAATTTGTGCTCGAAAAGGTATGTAGGTGGAACGAAATGGGTCGTAAAGAAAATTATGACTGAGATGAGAGCACATCACATGTTTGGGAAATTCGCCGTAAATCGAGAGTGATGGGAATCTGCAGTTAATGGAGCAAAAAATTCCGGGGAAACAGTAGGAGTTTAGTTATTTTTCCGCGTAAATGGAGAACTTTCAAGCATCAATTTCATTTTTATTATGTTTTACTTTCAACCAGGAAATCTAACCTTACTATTAACATTACTAAAAAAAGTCACAGATTTTGTTATTAACGAACGTAGAACCATTAAATTCAAGCTGAATTAAACGTGTTTTGTAGAACAGTTCCGTCAAACTTTTTTACAGCCTCCTTATAAAAACTTGCGTAGAATATGACCCTTTTACACATCTTATAAAATATAACCCTCTTTTTAGCTCATTAAAAATTGCAAAGCACGATGTAGTTCTAAATTTTTGGTGTGTTGTATAGATCAGTTAGGGTGACGTAAATCCAAATTTGCAACTTTGAAAAGCCTGTACTCACTGCGCAGCACGCGATTGACTGGGACTTTATTCACTTTTTGCTCTAAAAGTAAAAAATATGCATTTTCAACGAGTAATATTCAGCATTTGTATAAAAACACTTGAACTTGCAATAATTAAAGCTCAACTGCAGCTCTATGAACCTTATTTATAGGGACCAAGATATGGCTTTTCATAGATGGTCAATTTTACTCGAAAATTGTAAATTTTAAGTATTGTTCCCGTCCGTAGCAAAATTGCCACAATCGCCTATATACATGAGTTTCGATGCCAGATGACAGTATGCAGGAGGTATCCCCCATCCTCCACTACATATATGTCGGCATTGAGTGAGACGTTTTCAAAGGCTGGGGTGAAAGCTTCGTAAAACTTTGATTTGATCCCCTTTCGCATGTCCTCTTCATTAAAACAACGCCTGTGGGTAAGAGGCTAATTCGAATTTGAAGTGCTCTTTCAATTGCTGGTCTGACTGCTTCATTATTCAAAGGTCGAGCGATTTGCCAATATTTTACTTCGGACGGGAGCAAAACTTAAATGTCAATTTTCGTGAAAAAATTACAATCTTTGTAGGGTCATGCCAAGATACGACCCTACAAAGATGGTCAACCGCAGCTCTATGAACCTTATAGGGGCCAAAGTCCCTATAAGGTTCATAGAGCTGTGGAGTGTGGGAGCTTAAATTGTTGGAAATTTAGGTGTCTTTATATCATTCACGGGTCACCGCCATCTTACGCGACATCGTACAAGTCCGTCGTTCGACCCCCTGGGTTGGGTTGACGTCAGACGATAACGGCGCGTGTGCTTAAATCAACAATATCTCTGAAGTAATATATAAGTTGAATTTACTAACATTTTCCTCGAGAACCATTCTATCTATTGGTGAAAACAGTATGAAAATCGGTGCAGCAATTGTTGAGTTTATCGCAAACAGACAGATAGAGGCGGCGGAGGACTTTGTTTTATATGTAGTTATAGTAATAGTGATGATAGGTAGTGATTATTTTTGTATGCATTTGCGTTTCTCACATAAACATTGTAGTCGGTGTGTTTGATATGAGTTAATTGCATACCTGCTGTCTTCATTTTTTGCCAGTTTTATTTTCGCCCAACGATCGAACATTCATAAAAAGTGTCTTACTTATCAACACGCAGATAAAAGTATAAAAGAATTAATGTTTTTCTGAAACAAGTAACATTTCGTTTCGTTATATCTTGAGAGCCTCGCTGTTTACTTTCCATTTCTTTTGTTTACTAACTTCTCCGACTATCTTTACAAAATGGAGGATAATTAAATAAATTTTCCGAACTAAAATCTGTTTTAGAACCTAACTGGCGAGCGTCATTAATTCATTAATATATGACACACAAATTGTTCGGTACATTTTCGTACGCTCATGATAATAACCAATTAGCGTTTAACCCGCTAGAACTTAATAGTTTCCAACGAAATTATTTCCAGGTCATGTTACTACGTAATTGATTGTAGCGGGAGACAGCCACGCCTCGTAGGTTTGCCTGCTGGCAAGCCGCCAGTATGTGACGCGACGCCACAGGTGAGCCACAGTATTTCAATACAAGGGTTCATTTCTCGACCCGATACTGATACAAAATACTAAAATCATTTTTGTATGGAAATTGGATACATGCAAATACTTGAAAGCCTATCGATAAGTAACATCTGCGACTACCTGAAATTGAGGTAAACGAAATTTAATTTTGAGAAGCTTTATCCTCCATCCGATTAACGAAAGCCAAGTTCTATTTAGGGTAGTTTGTGAGCAACTGTTTGTTTGTGGGACTGGCTTCTTGCCAGCGAACTTGCACTGGATTCAACAAATTGCATGGTGACGTTGGTGCCGGTGCAAAGTTGGTTTAATATCGCATTAGTATCGCGTTAACGACTCGCGACTTGTGACAACTTGTACATTTTATGTCAACGAGTCGAGTGACGTCGCCTCTTCCTCAATGGTTGGGTTGGTTGTGACATTCAGTGTTAAGGCACTTAAGTAGCTTTTTGTTGAATTTGTTTGTTGATGTTTCCTACAATTTGCGTACATTACACGAGCCTTTCAAAATGTTGTTATGAAGGGATAAGTTATAGCGTCGTCGTAGCAGTATGTCCAGTTTTCATGAATAAGGAGTTTTGAAACACTAAGATTCAGGCATAAAGCAAATCATCCTTTTTAAATTAGTCACACTAGGCAACGAATAAAATAGTTTTATTCCCCCAGAGATTATTTGACCATTCTTCCCCCGTTTGCATATAGAAGAATCTGAAATTATTCTATGTGATAAAAGATTATATAAAGGTTACAGAAAAATTAAAAAGATTCCACTAAATAGCACACTTTTTCAGAAATCATCAACAAAATATACATTAGTTCCACTAGCGGTCAAGAGATGGTGTTGATATACAACGCAGTCTTAAAACTCTCTGACGAATAAACGGCCTCGCCGATGAAAATTTACTTACATTTCACGTTTAATATGATGGTACGGAACCCTTGGTGTGCGAGTCCGACTCACTCTTGGCCGTTTTTTTTAACAATATGTTAGGTACTAGGTTTTACCGTAAGGATTTCCAGAAATCATTTCTTAGTGCTCCCTTAGGGAGTGGACACATTTCTACAGTCCGGCACCGGCCACCGTATAACGGCACGACGCGCCGCTACCGAGAGACGTCTCGGCATCGTGCAGTGGATTCATTCATATTTTATTTGATTCTGTATTTTCTTCATTGGTCGCCTTAGTAACAGGAGCAGAGTAATACGTCTTTTGTGGTCCATTTAAAGACAAAAACTGAATGATGGTTGCTGTCTTGTGCCCACGGTGCACCGTACATGGCACTGTGCCGCGGCACGACGCCGTGCCGTCTCCCGGTAGCGGCGTCGTGCCGTTACACGGTGGCCGGTGCCATACCGTAGACATGTTTCCACTCCCTTACCATCCCCAAGGATCATGCCAATTTTCAGCTTTCGAGCGACCAGCAATTTCGGTTGTTACCCACTCAGTCATTCAATCACTGAGTCAGTCACCAGTTATGGAAGTAGTTTATTTATTAGAATATTTATATAACGCAGTTCTTTATATTTGTCATCGGATAATTGCAAAATTTACGTATATTGAAGCTATCTTTCAAAAGTTGACTACAAAATTTCTTGAGAGATTGTAAACTCTCAATAAATTGTCAACTGAATATTTGAAATACTTTTTAACGCATCATTTGATAGTTACCAGAAAAGCTGCACGTGACAAGGGCGATAAATATGTTTGGGTACGAGACGGACGAATTCTGTACGGAAGGCAGACGGACATTCGGCCTAGCAAGTTCGGAGCCTTGATACAGTTGCTTTGCTTTAATAAACTTAAAAACTATACTACCAAAACTTCAGAGGAATGAAAATCAAATTAACAGATATCAGGCTAAACGTTCAAACATGCAACTATGACGTCATAATTGGGATGGAAGCATTGTTAGATAACGGTATTAACGACGGCGAAATATTTTGATTCCAGATATAATATTTACCGTAGAGACAGAGCTACCTTTGGTACAAAAAAGGCAGACTATTTATAGCCGTATTAAAGTCCATCGACTAGGCTCGTATGTCACGTTGGTATATCTACCTGAACCATTTTTTTATGTTCAACTTCCTTTTAATTAAGTCTTATTTATAATTTCCACAGTGCAACGCATTGGATGTAACCATCTGTCATGTTGCTCATGTAGTTATAAATAAATAAATATAATACTTACATTGCATAATTACCCTTAAGGTCACAGTCCACTATAACTCTAGTTATATAATAATAACGTTTAATAATAACGTTTATTTGCAAAATCAGAACTTAACCTACTACAGTTCAATACTAAAATCATAACATATAAGAGGTTTTGGTAATCGAAATGAACTCCTGATTTCCAAACTAGGTAAAACCTGTATCTCGGAAATCAGTGCTCTTCCAATGAACGTAATATAACAACTCTCTCTTACTTAGATAAGGAGTAACTAAGATGCATTAGTACTGAAAAGTTCGACCACAATTTTAAGTAATATGAAAAACAAAAAAGAGGAACACAAACATATAAATACAATAACAAAAAAAAATGACAAATTATTGCGTTAGGTTTATTTTACAGCTTGACGACTTAGAGAGGTATTATAAGTGTTGTGTTGTGTAAGATGTAGGAGTGTTGTGATGTGTAGTGTAGTGTGGAGTATAGTGTAGTGTATATTGGGTAACGTAACGATTAAACTATTTCTGGACAAGTAGTAACTTTTCGGTATTAGCGTAGTCTAGGTCAATGAGCCAGGTTATTACGGTTGTTTTACATTTGTGTTTGGTAAGGGGATACATGTTGAGGATTTGATTAATTTTATTGTAAAGATGGGCACCAAGAAAAGGGAAGAATTTCTGAGCAAATTTAGTGCGGCACGCTGTAGACACACCGACTGTATATTTTCTGCGCTTCTGTAGAAATGCCAAGGGATTATACTTTAAAGAACCATGCATTCTGAGGACTGTTTGTAGTATAAAAAGCTGCCTCACCGTCAATACTTCACAGGTTTGATAAAGTCTGGTTGTGGGATAGAAGAATGGTAAAAACAGACTTACTTTAAGGAATGCTCTTTGAGCACGCTCTAGTTTGATTAAGACTGTCTTACACGCACCTCCCCAGCTAGTTATACAATACACCAACAGTGACTGACATAGAGCAGAATAAATCATCTTTAAGACCTTCGGGCTGGCAGTGTGTCTGAGATTTTTAAATATATGTATGTCGCGTCATGGGTGGCCGGAATGCGAAATATCGGGTCTTCTTCACGATCCGACATAGTTAAACTTAGCTATGGGCACTGTCGTGGGTGCTCGAGCAAAAGATAATTTAAATCTTAAAAATAACTTTATTCACATTTGCAGTTCACGTAGGAAACAAACACGTGCGTTGGCACTGAGTGTCTGCCAAGACAGCCCAAGCTCAACTGACCGAACACTCGGTCCCTTCCCTGTCCTCGCTGCATCCCCTCTACCGACGATCGTGTCCAAGCAATATGGCGCGCTTGCGTTTCCGGTGACGATTATTATTAGGTTTACAAAATAAATTGTTAGATGGCGCTGCGTATTGACCATGGCGCCATAAATCCACGACACGGCCATCCCTGACTAGCACCCGTCCTCGGGTGTAGTACCTGTGGACAAAAATTAACTCAGAGAGTAATCTAGCTCGGCTATCCTGCCAGAGAACCAAAGATTGATTCTCTATGGTACTTTATTTCATCTAAATCTAAGTGAAATAATCAGCTGTACCAAGGCTTCATACAAGAAGCTTTCGTAGAACATACATTGGAAAAGATCCGATCAACAAGTTACACAATAATGCTTACAAAATTGTCCACCATAATTCATCAGCAATGTACAACCAACTCATGAAACTTTCATAATACACTGTGCACCAACATAGATCATAATCGCACCAACGATTATCAGACCCATCGCCACATGTTACTCATGAGGTGCGGTCTCGTGAAATGTTCATAGCAATTTGTGCACCAACACAAATCAGAATCGCACCAACGATTCTTTGTAGACCCATCGCCACATGTCTCTCATGAGGTGCGGTCTCAAGTTTAGAGTATGGGTGTACAAGCCTGCTAATCAGATGTGGTCTCACTACCACTGTCATCGACTATGACATCTAATTCTTGAGGGACTTCACACGATCATGGGGGTATTTGTAAGTTCGCTTGGAGTCAAGCGCCTTTAGTAGGTATCTATCACCGTCTAGTACCACAATGATTTTAAACGGACCTTTGAATTTTGGATCTAATTATGTCTGATTTCTTTCCTCATTTTCAATCAAAACAATCATTATAGCCAACTTAGAAACCTGAGCCTTATTATGGTCAAATCGATTTTCAAAATATTAGGTGCTACATGTGCTACAACACATTGAGCGCTTCGTGCACTAACACAGTCACAAATCGTACCTACGATTCTCCAAATATTTAGCGCAATGTGTGCTTCAACACATTAAATCTTTCAATCAACAAGTTCTCTCGTCTGTTTCTATTCACCAAAATAAATTTCACAAATAGGCAACGCATACTCAACTCATGAAACTTTCATTAAAATCTGTGCACCAATACAGACCAGAATCGCACCTACGATTCTCTAAATATCTAGTGCAACATGTGTTACAACACACCAACGCTCAGTGCACTCACACCGTCAGAAATCGCTCCAACGATTCTGAAGATACCTAACGCAGCACTCTGCACCAACACAGTCAGAAATCGCACCAACGATTCTGAAGATACCTAGCGCAAAATGTGCTACGACACATTAAGCAACTCTGTGCACCAACACAGTCAGAAATCGCACCAACGATTCTGAAGATACCTAGTGCAGCGCTCTGTGCACCAACACAGTCAGATATCGCACCAACGACTCTGAAGATATCTAGCGCCAAATGTGCTAGAATACATGTTACTTACAAGATGGGGTCAAGTGTTTCTAGTATGAGTATACAAGCCATTCTTAATCAGATTTGGTTTCACCACCACTATCATCAACTATGACATCTAACCTAACTATTGAGGAACTTGATGATTGGGGATCTTCCTAACACATTATTTCATCCCGCAATTTCACGAATAAGAAGCTCTAAAGATGAAGCCCATTTTTCAACGCATTATATTGCGAGCTGTTCTTCAGTTATTGCATTTTACTAGGATTTGCTATCGTTAATCTCTACGGAAATTGTCTACAAACTTAAACACAGGGGAGCTACCTGTTCGCCTTTGACAGTTCCAAAATGGCTGCAAAAGTTTTTATTAAAACTAATGCTATAGGTTTGATTCGCGATTCGACAGTATTCGTGATTACCAAGTCCAAGCAATACTGACAGTAAATAAAAAGAAAACTAATGACCAGGTATCTTATTCACAGTCAACAGCTATGTCACCAAGGGCTACCGCAACGACACCCTGATAAAGACTCCCCGTCTATATCATTCTGGGATACTGCTACAATACTCTGGTACAGTCACCGATCCATAGAAGTCAGAACCTGTTCTCACAATCCAAATTGATGCTAACTCATCATCTACTTCATAACTTCAAAACGTCAGTTGGTACTTGGCCGCAGGCATTTTCCCGATAGAGATTATAAAGCATACTGACAGGTAACCTATGCCTATACATCGGTGCTTACGAAAAGAAGAATAACGAGGTCTAATAATGTTTGCTTCTAACGTTCATATAATGGAGCTACGTTCACGACTTACTCTACGTTAATCTGTGAACATCACGGTCATCGCTGCATTGTACAGTTTGAATCAGTCAACCTTACTTTAATCGGAGTCGTATTAACTCACATAGGTACCTAGTAAGTAGCCCAATAGTGAAAAATGGAAAGTCTATTTAGAAATTATAATAGCTCAGAATTCTCTGTACCCTTAAAGCTTTAATCAATATCATTAAAATTAAGTTGTTATTCATGATAGTTTTGATACTATCGAATTTGCTTACTGTTGTTACGTAAGCAAGCTGACGCCTATACGTTACTACAAAAACCTAGGTCTATTTTTTTACTAATAACGTCTAAGTCGGAACATGATCTTGTGGCAACCTTGCCATGTGATATCTCATCCTAAACTTCGCACTGGAACTATTACCTCCAATGGAAAACATTTTTAGTACTCGATTTGTACTTAGAACTTCAAAATTACCATCAATCTAACCACTGGATTGATATGAACGTCTTTTAACCTTTGAAATATCATAATCAGAATAAAATGGCAGCGACTCACACAATATTCCAGTTTGCCTTGAACGCTCTTCACCCCATAGATGTTGACATGATAATCAGCTACTACAGCCTGCTGCTGCTTGACCATCTTCGGTCTGTCATGCTCAAAACTGCTCAGAAGATGCAGCTGCACAGCAGTTGTAGCAGCATGAGAACCGCTAGCCTCCTGTTGGCCTCATCCACCGTGATACGATATCTGAAACTGAGAAACACTACGAGAGTACAAGTTCAATAAAAGTTGTGGGGGGAATAAAGGTTTCTGGACAGCATAATAGCCTAGTCTCAAAGCCAATCTAAACCTAATTAGAACATTGGCACAAGAAAGAGCCTTATGCCCAGCAGTGGGCAAAGTTAAGTCTTGGATAGTGATAAGTTACATTGCTTTTACAATTATTACAATTTCCAGAATAAAGTGTAAGGCAGGGTATTGTGATCAGGTTGGTATTGTGACCATATCTCTCTAAACTAAGCTCTTCAATCTATTTCTCTACCAGCGATAGCAGAAAAATATCGCTTCATCAGCATTATTTGAAACGCCAGAACCAGCAACACCAAAGCTATAGCGACTGAATTACTACTACAACACCAAAACTATAAACAACACGAGAATAATAGCCTCACTTTAGCATGGAGCAATAAAGCGACTAGTCAATTATCAAAAATCAATGATCGTCAATCATGAGAGTTGTCTCTAAACCTTTTGTGAGTCAGTCTCCATAGTATCGAAAATGTTAAGCTCTCGTTAACAAAATTAAAAATGTTAACTGACGAATGCCTCAGCGCCACAGCAATTACAAAATGAAAATAACTCACCCGATTGACGTGAATATCCTCACACACAAATCCACACACTTTTCCTTGACCTGGCCAGCTGTTGTAAAGTTACTTGCCTCCATTACAGACTGGTTTTTCATTGTTCAGGTTCACGAGGGTAGCCACAGAAAACTCGACGAATAGGAAATTGACCTTGGAAAGTTCCATAAATTGGTCCTAGATAAGTTATCATATAGGCATGTGAGTACGAAGCTTTTCAGTGCCTTATTGTCACAAATAAACTGCACTGAACAACACTGTGTCCTCTACAAATGATACCGCCATGATTGCGCGTCGAACTTGATTTCACGGCACACTTCGAGTTTTTAGCGTCTAGAGCTTCGCACGCGTTTCAAAAACTAACCGCAATTTTAACTATCACTGTCACTACGCATTTTGAATTTCAAAACGTAACCGCTACGTATTTCAGTAACATTATCACGAATCTCCATGTGGGCCACTTGAGTTGCATCGCACTTCTGATGTCGCATCATGGGTGGCCGGAATGCGAAATATCGGGTCTTCTTCACGATCCGACATAGTTAAACTTAGCTATGGGCACTGTCGTGGGTGCTCGAGCAAAAGATAATTTAAATCTTAAAAATAACTTTATTCACATTTGCAGTTCACGTAGGAAACAAACACGTGCGTTGGCACTGAGTGTCTGCCAAGACAGTCCAAGCTCAACTGACCGAACACTCGGTCCCTTCCCTGTCCTCGCTGCATCCCCTCTACCGACGATCGTGTCCAAGCAATATGGCGCGCTTGCGTTTCCGGTGACGATTATTATTAGGTTTACAAAATAAATTGTTAGATGGCGCTGCGTATTGACCATGGCGCCATCAATCCACGACATGTATTAATTTACGAACCCTAGAAGAAACAAGGTCTACGTGAGGAGCAAAACTAAGGCTCTCGTCGATCACTATTCCAAGGTACTTTATTGATTTAGATTGTTCAAGCAAAGGACACTTGCAACTTATAATTTTATGACATATCCGAGAATGTGCTATTATTTTATGCGAATTTTGAGAGAGATGGGATTCATTACGGAGCGAGAATTTTACAAACTTGGTTTTTTCGACATTTAACGTTAAAAGATTACATCTAAGCCAGTCATTAACAACATCAAAACCGCATTGAGCATGTTGGAAAGTTTTGACCCACGACGTGTCGCTGAAAATAAGGGCAGTGTCATCCGCGAAAGTTATAATTTTGCCATTTTGGAGTTCAAGTTCACAGAGGTCATTAATATAGATCAGAAATAAGGTTGGTCCAAGGACACTACCTTGCGGCACTCCGTAAGTTACGGGAAGCTTGTCGCTTATCCAGTCAGCCACCTTAACACACTGAAAACGATTACTGAGGTAATCCGTGAATAATTTATGTGGTAGGCCTCTGATCCCTATGCTCTCCATCTTATCCAACAATCTAGGGACAGAAACTGTGTCAAATGCCTTGGCTAGATCGAGAAAAATAGCCAGAACTTTATTTTTGTTATCAATATTATCTACTACATAATCAACGACTTCATGAACTGCATCACTAGTAGCTTTATTGGATCTGAAACCGAATTGAGCACCAGATAAAAGCTTGTTATTCTCTAAATAATTAATTAGTCTCTTATTAATAATTTTCTCGAGAATTTTAGACACAGCAGGCAATATTGAGATGGGTCTATAATTATTGACACAGTCCCTGTCACCAGACTTGAATATTGGTATAATTTGGGCAGTTTTAAAAGCTTGTGGGAAGGATCCAGATGAGAACGCTAAATTACAAATATAAGTCAATGGGGAAACCAATAGGGGTCGATATCGTAAAAGAAAATTTGAGGTTATCTTATCACTTCCAGCAGTGGAGCTAGGTTTTAGATTAAGGATGATATTATTAATCTCACTTTCGTCGGTTGGCAGGAGAGCAAAAGAGTTATTGCGGGTAGGATGAATAGGTGATGAAGAGGCAAACCTTGGTCCCTGGGATAGCTGCTTTTCTACCAGTGATATTCCTACATTTGCAAAGAATTTATGTATATTATCAACGGAGAGTTGGGGATTGTTAGGACATATTAATTCAGAAGCAATCTCATTCTGTCGTCTGGTACTAGTTACAGTCTTAACAACGTTCCATATTTGTTTAGAATTGTTACTTGCCTTAGCAAATTCATTCCTTTCATATTCTCGTTTTACTTTGTGCAGCAATACATTACAAAAATTCCTGTACCTTGTGTAGGTTAATTTAAGAGTTGCGTTATCAGGAGATTTTTTTGATTTAAGATGAAGGCTATCTCTATTTCTTACGCATCTCAAGAGACCTGGAGTAATCCATGGCTTTATTATACGTTTACGTCTTGATATGGTAATTGTTTTTGTACATGACTCAATAGCAGCACTAAGAGAGCCAGTGAAATTTCCAACAGCTTCATCAACGTCTGTTATTAAATAGAGGGGTATAAAATCTATTTTGGGTATAGTTGAGTCAAGAGCATTATAGTCTACACGCTTGATGATTTTTTGAAACTGTTTAGCTGGGATTGATACATTGACCAAGATAATTACACTGTAATGGTCAGTGAGAGATGTTTCTGCAATGAAACATGGTGTTGGAAATTCGGATTTGAGTATGGCATGGTCAATACAGGAATTTACACGCGTGGGAGTTTGGTAGGCTGGTAGCATACCATGTGACGCTACAAGATTTAAATAACGGTCTTTTCGTGTGTCAAGTGTGTTATCGGCAATATCTATATTTATATCACCAGTCAAAATAAAGTTCCTATGTTGAGGAGCAACCTCAACCAGCAAACCATTCAAACTCTCCAAAAACACATCAACATTCCTGACACTGGGTGATCGATATATAGCGAGAACTGCAGTGTTCTTATCAAGGGTTATTAAAAGACTATTACAATCTAGAATGACCGGTTCCTGTACACATACATTTATGCCCTTTTTAACAAAAATAGCCACTCCTTCATTTTGTGTATGGTTTCTAGTTGTACAGTAATAATCGAAACCATCTAGTATAGGAGGATTGGAAACGCTTAGCAGCCAACACTCCGTCAATATTATTAGGTCCCAGTCAACTTTAGATTGAGCCAAGAGGGTCAGCATTCCATCCATATTGCAATTTAAGCTTCTGATATTCTGAACAATCACCCTAAATGATTTCCCAGTCGTTGATAGAAGTGTTGAGCATTGGTCTATGGTACATGTAGAAGTATAAGCCACGGATATTGAATCGATATCAGTGTAGATGTTTTCTTCATTTATATTATCGAAAATTGGGTAACAGTATCAATAAGTCTAAGGGTGCTTACGTGGGAAAAATCGGTTAAGACAGTGAAAACATACTGGACAAAGCATATGTTGGAAATAAGTAAGGTGTGAGCATGTAAGAGTAGTGATAAAATGTGTAGTGTAGTCGTCAAAGCTTTACAAATATGATAAAAAAATTAAGTTACTTGTAGCATATTTAACATCATATAAAAAACTTTCTTGGAAAAAATGCTTGAGATGAAATAAAAATATTATTATAAGTTTCATTCTTAACGCAGATAGTCATGCTTGAACAAGTTTTTGAATATCATCTTCACTATCAGATAGTATAAGTGTACTACAGTGATATGAAAGAGCGGAGCCTTCTAATACAGGCATTGTTTGCTTAACTGGAGGCTCCGAACTCGTTCAAATGTGATGTAATTTCTATTTGTCACAATAAACTATTTTGTATTTGTATTTTGTATTAGTAATACAGAAAACAGGTCAGACTGAAAATCTCTAAAGGACAAAATATACGGTAAATCAATATCTGTGCCGTCTATCTCCCACCACCAGTACAACAGCATTCCCTGAAGTCATATCTGGATTAGCTTGCCGAAATAATCGACACTACAGGCAACTATACTCTCTTAGATTTTAATCTGGCTTTCATCAGATGGGGAATACACATCACATCACTTCAATCTACGTCATACTCTTACAGATTATGGACGTTACCGTTAACTAAACAAATTTTGACTTAAAAATCGTATTATTCCACAACCGAGCCAGAAGTTGACTATTAACATTTTAAACAGTAGAATAAAATTAACATAGATTAGCAAACTACGCGGTAAAAAGGATTCTGCTATCTGCCAGTATAATGCTTCTACTCTGAATTTAAAATAACTTCCAAGAAAAATGTTGTGGATTTTTATCCATTTTTTTACTTTTGGATTAAATATCCCCCTGTGATGTTTTGTTATTTGAATAGGTAAACCCAAAAAACACGGTCTTTTGAAAGACTATCAATAAACAAAATATCGATACTTTCATTTGATACCATGGAACACTAACGAACCGAATATATTCACTGATTGGATACTCGCATGAGAAAATATATCTGCGAAAATTCATTAACAGTAAACAGCCCAGTTTTTTATTCAAAATAGGTATTCACTTTATACAATTTTTAACTTTAAATCTTGCAATTAAAGTTTATTTATCATGTAACGTTGGTCAATTTAAAATGTTAATTACTTTTTATCGATCACCAGATTGCTTTCGTATTTCAAAGTTAGTTTACGCTAATAGGAAACATTTGACAGAGGGTCCTAAAAAAAAATTGTATAACGATTTCTGCCTAAGTACTCGTAAATAAATATTTTCCAGAGGTTTTCGACTCAAAGCAATATTTTAACAAACTAATTAACTACCAACGAAGGTTTATTTATAGGCACAGTCTTTGTAAAGTTAAATGGATTTCATCAGTTAACTGATTTCAATTTGCGTAGACGTAACAACTGCGTGCTCTCAGATACAATAAAATTGAACGTAACATCATTTTTATGAATCTAAAAAGCACGCGCCTCGAATTCGGAATTTTTGTTTCGTAGTATTTGGTTATTTTGATAGGAAAGATACCTAATAAACCTTTTAACCTATTGCCCCAAATACGAAGGTGAATTTAAAAAAAAAACCGTCGGTCGCTTTCACCACAATCTTTGTCGTTCAATTGAAATTTGAAATGACAATAAATTATTAGTGCAAAAACATCAATTAATTGAGACTGCAAAGAACTTATAACTTTTCTGTTGACAGAGATTCTCTACTTAGCAAAAGGAAAAATACGCCAGAGTTTATAGTAATATAAAATACATATCGTGATTACCAGACAAGTAAACCTGCCAACTGGAGACATTGAGTCGTTTCTGTTTTGAACTCAACTACATTATTATTTTACAACATTACGAATTATTACGTAAAGATACACAGAACGGAGAGAAACAAACAAAGATAAGTTGTAATATAATATGTCAAATAGTCTGAGCTTCGTAAACGTTTGGTTTGTCCGAGCTGTAGCTACGAATAGATATGTACGAAGAAGCACACAATCCTTGTTGAAAGTAGCCTGAAATACAGATCTTATATCACATAATACTGGTAACATGTAACCCACTATGTTGGTCAGTCGAGAGCTGTTATAAGAAATCGATTTGCCTGGAACTAGCTAAGTTTAACAAAGTGGAAAGGTTTTGGAGGTCACAATGTAATATGAGACCTACATGGTTTGACTTCATAATGAAGGTGCCTTTACATCAGCTAGAAGCTTTTATCTAGAGGCCACGCGATAATATGTAGGTCATTGGTTTTTTTGAAGTGAAAACTACTTTAGCGGCGTTGTGCACTTTATTTGTGATGGGTAAAAATGTTAAACTCGCGTCAGGACACGTGACCTGATCGAAAATTCGTAAGACGGAAGGAGAGAAGCACGTATTCCAGTTTTCACTTCTGCCGGTACTCCCGGAGTGCAACCCGTTGTTTTTTATTATTATTGATAGGCACGCGTTTGACAATTATCTCACCTGATGGTAAGCGATGATGTGGTCAAAGATTATAAAATGTCCACTAACCTTAGCTTCTGCCGATGAAAGTCAAAAATTATACTTACCACGGTAACACACTGTCCGCATCTTACATATGTCATCTGCCTAGCCTTTTCCCAACTATATTGGGGTCGGCTTCCAATCAAACCGGATTCAGCTGAATACCAGTGTTTTACGTGAAGCGGCTGCCTACCAGACCTCCAAAACCCATTAACTGGGTAACACGGTACGTCTTGGCAAGACTGGAGTCAGATTTACTGGCTTACGACTGCCAAAGATCTACAAATGACAGCCGGGACCAACGGCTTAACGTGCTTTCCGAGGCACGGAGGAAACTCGTTATGTTAAGATGGTCACCCATCCACAGACCAACCTTGGCAAGCGTTGCTTAACCTTCAAGATCAACCCGTGCGGCTGTTATTATTTAGCCACGAGCCGCATCATACATATGTAAGTATCTTATATCCGGAACGTAGTTCACTTGTGTTACATTTTAACAAAAATTGTTCACCCGGTGGTTGACTATTGATTCAAAAACCCAGATTTCTAGAATTTGACATAATAATATACTAGTTGCCACCCGTGGCATTGCCCGCGTGAGACACGTTATCCTAAATCCATTCAGCTCTTAAGACGTGAAGAGCTAACAAAGGAACCAATATAGGATGATTGAAACTTTTGCTCTAAAAACCATTCGATCCCCTGTCCAGCAAGCATCATCAATTTTTATAAGACCTAAAACTTGTATTACCTACAACTAGCTTCCCTTTGACATAAACCGACAAGTCCAGTGTTTGTTCGCTCATCTACACACTCCAGCATAACTCACGTCACGTGCCGCATACAAAGTTAGCTCAGAGACGCTGACGTCACAACTAACAGGCCAACTATTCCCTGTAACGGACCCACTTACGCAATACATGAACTAAGCTAAATTGTACAGTACGTATAAGAACATTAATTGAGCTTCGCAATACATCAGTATGACGGTCGTAATGGCAGGTTATAACTAGGGTATAGTGAGATACGTAGCATATGCATGATTTGCGGATGTGCTCTTAAAGACACTGATTAAAACAACATAGTAGGTTAATTTTACCCTTAAATCTATTCATACACTTAACAGCAAAGTTAGTAGGTAGTAAGGCAAATTCTATAAGTACTGGCCTCTTCCCTCATATTCGTATTCAATAAAAATGGCAAAGATAAAACACTTCTAAGATTAGAAGTTAGACTTGTTGCATTACTTCTAATCTTCGAAGTGAGGATAAAAAACATATTTCCAAAAAGTAGGACGCAGGAGTATCGATATGTAATGGATGATCACCAATCCAGGGACTGGCCTCAGCAAGCGTTGCTGAACATTGGAGTTTGGTCAGTACAGCTTTTATTACTTAGTCACAAGCTGACGAGATTTAAAATAAAAAAAAAACCGGCCAAGTGCGACTTGGACTCGCACTTGAAAGGCTCCATACCATAAACCTTAATTTTATTATTTTTATTATAGCGGCAATAGAAATAGACAATCTGTGAAAATTTCAACTGTCTATCTATTACGGTTTTTGAGATATAGCCCGCTGACAGACAGACGGACGGACAGCGGAGCCTTAGTAATAGGGTTCCGTTGGTAACTTTGCGACCCAATTCGTGTGTATCTCTTGATTGTGAAACAATGGGAGACATAAAAATTGCTCACAAAGCAAAGTTGGAAAACGCAGATATTATTCAGTTTTCAAAAACAAACGTTTTCAAATTGCGATGGAAATGAGAGTGCAGGAGCTTCCGTGGAGTTTGTACAATCTGCAGCACGTTTTATTAAACATTTTCATTTATGCATGGACGTTTTTCTACCATTGTGCAACATTTTTGCTCTAGTTATTATGTTCTGCCTCATTCAGCCAATGTCGACACAATATGCATTCATATTTTTGCCCAAACATGGATTCGTAAACATATGGTTTCCAATTATCATTTTATTTTATAACATAAACAGTATGTTCATCACAAAATTAAATACCAGTGTAAAACAAAGTTTACAGCAGCTCATCATGTGCCCACAAACCTTTTAGCTAATTTATATCCATTAGTAAAGCTATAGTTTTTAACCGACTTCCAAAAAAGGAGGAAGTTCTCTATTCGGCGGGTTTGTTTTTAATTTAAGTATGTACACCGATTACTCCGAGGTTTCTGGTCAGATTTGTCTGATTCTTTTTTAGTTCGATGCAGTATACTTGCCATTTGGTCCCGATTTTTTTTTATTACATTTGGTTCAGTAGATTTTATTTTATGAGCATTATTGCGTATTTCAATTTCTGCGTTGTCGAAGACGTCTTCCAAGTATCACCACTAAAAAGTGAAAAATAAAAAAAACTTTTAACATAAAAATAAAACCGACTTCCACACAAAACACTACAAATAATAAAATAACCTTAATTTCGGAAGTCGTTGTTAAAAAACAAAGAAACAAATCCAAAAACCCTCACTCGATGAAATAGCTGTAAGACAACTAACCCGCGCAACTCTAAGACAAAAAACCTCGTTATGTCTACCGATTGATAAATAATTAATTATACACCGATAGCCAGTTTTCTTTTACGGTATTATTCGTAGCGGCGTAGCAGTGTGATAACGCAGTCGCGTAGCTTACATTCACGCGGTCGTTGCTCTAGGACGGGTGAACAATAATGCAATCGTCACTAGTACGACAAACCCATCATATACATACCGAACACTTCGCAATATCTAGAACAGCTAACGCTGCCAACACAATAAAACAATAGTGCGGCTGTTGACAATACGTCTTGCATTCAATATGAGACGCTCGTTTCGGAAACCATTGATGTAATTGCCTGTGTTGTTAATTTGTTGTTTCATTGATTTCAATATTACATGAAAGCAAACAGTAATTAGTTCAACACTTTGTCAATAAGCTGTAATGAATAATGAATGAGTGTAGCGGGACGAAATAAAACAATAGTGCAGTTGTTGACAATACGTCTTGCATTCAATATGAGACGCTCGTTTCGGAAACCATCGATGTAATTGCCTGTGTTGTTAATTTGTTGTTTCATTGATTTCAATATTACATGAAAGCAAACAGTAATTAGTTCAACACTTTGTCAATAAGCTGTAATGAATAATGAATGAGTGTAGCGGGACGACACTGATCGCGGTCGTTCCCTATATTTATTATAAGTACATGAACAGACGAGGTAACAGTTAAGTGGGGAAGAGGGAGCGCTAGGATAATCGCACAGCAATATTGAAACAGTACCGATTAAGTAAAAAACTTCTTCTACAGATTGTACCACCATGCAGAAAAAGTGTCAATTAAACATGCGTATACTAATTTTTGTACTGCTTCTACATGAAGAAATGGTCAAATCTGTGCAAAGAACCTATTCGTTTGAATTGCTCGATGCTACAGTTTTCGATAAAATTGTTGTATTTTATTCGTCACTCATTATGCTCGAGCTTTACTAATAGAGCAATCAATATCCATCAATTAAAAGTACTCGTAACATCACGCACGAATTTGAATACACATCCGAGACTCGATGTACATTGTAGAACTGAAAACTTGTTGATTTAATTTTAAATGAATGAAATAAATGAACATAAAACACGCTTTTTAGGGTTCCGTAACAAGATGGTAAAAAGGAACCCTAATGGTGTGACTAAATCTGTCCGTCTGTCACAGCTGCATATCTCTAGCACTACTAATGCTATCAACTTGTTTGGAATAGTTTTTGATGACGTTTGCTCGACTATTTTGCAAATAAGAAAGAAATAAAAATGTATGTTGTTTTTTTTTAAAAAGGGTTCTTAAAAATTCGACTTCGACTTTTGTGGCCGGCTTTTTCCCTTATCTCCGAAGTTTGCATAGAAAAAATCAGAAATTATTGTGTATGTGATAGAAGTTTATGTAAAAATTACAGGAAAAGTAAAACGATATCTCTTATTACCACACTTTTTCAGAAATCATCAACAAAATTTACATTAGTTCCACTATCGGTTAAAAGATGGCGGTGATCAGAAACTGCAATATACACCGCAGTATTATTATTTTTTTCCGGATATAGACCTTTCTGATGAAAATTTAAAAACATTTCACTTTTTATATGATGATACGGAACCCTTGGTGCGGGGTAAATAATATATGATATAATTACAAAATCTCTTATATTTACAAGGTACAACAACTGAATCTATAATTTTGTTTGATAAAATAATCAGTTAATATAGAGAACGGTTAAAATTATTATTTTAAAATCACTAATTTTTATAAGCATAACATTCATTGAATAAAAAACCTGTTTAGTAGACTAAACAGGTTTTATGTTTTTGAGTATATGATAAAAAAGTCCAGTTAATATTGATAATTTAAAGCTTGTTCGTAGCTTTACAAATATCATGATTATTTGCATGAGTAAATGACCACCGGCAAAACATGCATGCAGCATGCAAGCAAGCATGCAATATGCAAGCGAGCATGCAGCATGCATGGTTTCTGTCACGGCTCCGGCGCTGCGGGGCTCTGTCAGCCTCACGCGAACTTGTCGTCGCAAATGGTTTCATAGCTCACCACCGCGGCTGAAGCTGACCGGCGAAGCCGGCAAGCAAACCGAAGCTGCGGTGTTAAAACCACCTGCTCCTCAGCTCACGGGCTGGTTCGCCCCTCCATGCCTACGCGGGCTTAAATTACGCTCTAGGGGTAGGGCAGATAAGACTACGTGGAGTCGGTTTCGATTAAATAAATATTATACAAAATAAAATTTGGAGTATATCTATAAATTTTACGTGTAAAG
Source organism: Lacanobia oleracea (assembly GCA_950371165.1). Lineage (NCBI taxonomy): Eukaryota > Metazoa > Arthropoda > Insecta > Lepidoptera > Noctuidae > Lacanobia > Lacanobia oleracea. Next base: position 18,451,792 of record OX493392.1, on the reverse strand, counting down.
AAATTATATAATCAGTTGGTATTTCTCACGTTTATTATATCTTGTGAACGTTATTGAAATTGAAATATACCAAATAACTTTATATGATATGAGACGCTTCTCTCGGTTTGTGAGTCCGACTCGCTCTTGACCGGTTTTTATTTAACATCCGCAGCCAATTTATTGAAAGCGGCAATACTGGTTTTCACATGATTGCACAGATCGACTGAAACAAATTAATCGAGTCCTTTCCACAGTCGGTTTACTAAAAATCTTAGTGGAGAAAATTGCGGCGAGAAGTAGCCACGAATTGTTTGTCTACACTTCATGAAAATTTTATCAGACAATCCGTTGAGACACACGATGTCTGACCCCGGCGATAAGTTACTTGGATTACTAAATCTTTATTACGTCGTGATTAACTGAAAACCGTCTAAAAACTTTCAAAAACTTCCATAAAAAAATGACAGTCCTAGTTAAACGTTTAACTCGGTTTTGTAACTGTTCTATTTAATCTCGGGATAAACAGTTTATAGCAAACCTGGTCATAAATTAAACGAAACATCAAAGCTGAATGAAAAAACGAAAGTATCTTGTACAAAGTAATTATGTTAATACTTCGTCGCAATAAAAACACTGAACTACTCGTTAAGGAATGCCAGACGTTGTTTACGTTGGGACAACAAGGACGTGTTTGTACAACTATTTGTCGCCACAGGGCTCAATAAAAAGAAGAGTTAGGGCCGAAGCGAAGATATATTGGAATATTTTGTCGACGTGAGTATTCAAATAGCCATAGACGTCATAGTTACGAAAATTGGAAATACCGATGGATGTCGGTCGGGGCTCGTCGACTGTGTGCTTTCAATATTTGCAATAGGTATATCAACAGCTCATGGTAAGTGACTAAATCCACTCTAAAATATAACTGGATCTCGTTAAATTTCATTATAGAAACGATGCTTTTTATGGCTGCCAGCCAGTATTTCCAAGGCTCGTAACAATTCGTAAAAGAAAGTTTTGTGCTACACAAATAGGTACTTTTCTTTTTGAAACTTGATGTAGATATTTGTTTTTTTTTTATGCCAAATTCACTGGTCACACAATCAGCGGAGCAGCACCCGATAAACATACCTTAGTCTTGATGCGAACACCGACCACTGGTGGAAGTTAACCTCCAATTGTTCCAGTGCGGCTGATGGTCGAATTGGAGTTCTGTTACATCGCAGATTTCCGTCAGAATTCCGATTGGAATGGATTGAAATCAAAGTACCTCGTAGGCCAACCGCAGAATTCTCACTAACACTCGGTATTAATAAATAATAATAAAAAAAAACATTTGTGCCAAGAAATTTCCAGATACAAAGTTAAACAAAATTAATTTAAAATACAAAAGTAATTGAAACACAATAAACAATTAAAAGTTTTAGAATCGCTATTACTCTAATCCCACAATAAAAGTTTTAATTTATTCGGATCTTTAAAGCCTACAAAATCTCAAGACTGAAAATGTATTCTATTAGGAGTATCGAAGCACTCAAATAGCAATTTTGTTTTATCTAAACACTTATAAGCTGGCTGTGCTCCAAGTCGTGGAGCATAGAAAATTCAATCGATACAGGTATGTAATAACGAGAAACTATGAGTTAATATTGTTTGAGCTTTATAAATCAATATATTTACTAGCATACCATTAATTAAATAAATTTTACGTAGCGGAGCGAAGCAGAATTTCGAATATTGTGTCCACAGCAGCACCCGCAGCTCAGCACAATATATCACAATGGACTGCGACCGCTGTACTAACTCAAACAAGCTGACCAGCCAATTTGGAACTTATGGACAAAGTGTAGAACTTGTAAAAGGATATTGTGCTGTTCGTATTCATCTTATCAAATAGCAAAATACAATGTACAATATCCAAGTAGCTATAGAAAACACTTATCTGTCAGTTTGCCTATAAAAGTTTTGATAGTCAGTAGTTAGTAGATATTTAGATACTTATAGGATATGATTAACTCAAGGTATGTACGAGTAAGTTCTCTAGGCATTATCTACTTCCAGGGTTGTGGATTTTTTTCGAAAGAGTCACCGCGGCCCTGGAACGCAAACGGTACTAGGAGGAACATGGATAGGTTTTAGTCAGTAAGAGTCTGACACACCGTTCTGCTTCAACCAGAGCGGGAGGAGTCATTTGATGATTTCCCATCCTTAAAAAAAGGCATTATGTGCTTCATAAGAGGATAATTCCATAAAATATGTCTACGAAAACTTGTTTCTATTTTTGAATCCGTTTAGCCGGTGAGGGACCGTAAGCTCCAATCGGGGCCAAGTCGTATTGTCTTGCGTCCTCGGTGCCTCACGGGTTAAAAATATGTGTAGGTAGGTATGATTTGTAATTATATACCGCGATATACAAAGTAAGTAACAAAGCTGATAACATTGTTTTATCTTTGCGGTTTAATTTTTATATTAAGGTATCTAAGTGCTTAGATGGACGTTGGTACCGAAGTTAATGAAAATGTTATAGCTTTTATTAAACACTGAAATTATAAACTGGATTATAGGGCATTTGGTGGAAGGCCAGTTGGCCTTCCACCAAATGCCCTATAGCTGTTTTAAGCCCTTCTAGCTGTTTTAAGAAGTTGTCAGTTCTATACTTCAACAATTTATTAAGTCTAAACCTGTCACAATGCCACGCGCATGTAATTGTTGATGAGGGTGAGTCCGGCACAACATCCCACAAAATTCTGTACACAGCATTCAGCTACCTTGGGACTGAAGGCAACTACTCCGTTAATTGATTCACTCACACAATATTACTTTTCAGATTGTAACGAGAATGTTGTACACAACTACTCCCTCTTCCAACGAATTGTCAGTAAACGAATGTTTTCTGTAAGACTCTGCGCCCTGCGGCTGTGTTACTTCAACTTGGCTGTAAAAACGTTGATTATTGTGACTTTGTTCACAATCAAGTGTTGCTAGGTCATAATTTTTCCGGTGCCTCTCTTTTTATTTAAACCCTCTTATAGAATGTTAAATTAATTTTAATGGTTTACATTGGCACTTTAGTATCGTTTCTATTTTTTAAACAAAGTGTAATGGAACCTAGAGAATTCCGAGAAATTATGATATTACTTGTCTAAGTATGCCTTGAAATTTTACTCAGTGAGACACAAACCATATTGTTCAGGTAAATAGGCTAGTTTCCCAAGACTATTAATCTGTCTAACTGATGTTGGGTCTGGCTAGATTATTTAAGATTTAGATGCAAAGCAATTAACCGTCTATGTTCTCGGTTGTAAACTTTAAATTGATTTGAATATTCGTGATTTACTGTAAAGGATTAGAGGTGGGTGTTAGTTCAATAAATGTTGTTTTTAACCGACTTCTTCAAAAAGGAGGAGGTTCTATGTTCGGCTGTACGTTTCTTTTTTAATGTATGTTTACCAGTTTCTCCGCCAATTCTGAACCGATTTTAAAAAATATTTTTTTATTCGTAAGCCTATACTTCTGAGGTGGGCCCATTATCACCAAGTTAGAATCTGATGATGGGATCCCATGAAAATCGAGGGAAACCCTCAAATTTTATAAGCACATACAATGTTTTTCATAAACTTTCTAACGCAATTCAGATATTTGTGCCTCATGTTGCTGAGCTGATGATGGAAGGTATAAGTCTGGATCTGGTGATGAAATCCCATGAAACATGTTTGTTCAGCGATATTTTCGCCAATTGTTAACCGATTTGGATGATTATTTTTTTGTTTGGAAGAGTATTTTCTCAGACTGGTCCCAAGAACTTTGGAGGTAGACAACGGAACTCTTCAATAAATGATAGCAAATGGATCGTGATTTCTGAAATCGCATGTCTGTTGTTTGTTTACACCAGTTCATAACATAACATCACGCCGGCACGCTGTGTTTGTGGTTTCACTTTTTAGTAGTTACTACGTACCACTAAAAGGTGAAAAATAAAAAAAACTTTTATACAAAAAAAATAAAACCGACTTCCAAAAACAAAACGGTGTTTTTGGTCATTTCGGTTTTGAACACCGACTTCCGAAATTAAAGTTATTTTTTACTTTGCAGTGTTTTGTTTTTGGAAGTCGGTTTTTGACTTTTGGTTATTAATTCGAACTACTTTAATTGATTCCGCGTAAGCGTCAAACTCTCATTTTGTTGATTTAATATGAAGTTTCGCTATGAGTGGAGACTTACGCCCGGTTTTAGTAACACTAGTATAGGTACATGGCCAAAATAGTTTTTAGGCGTTGGTTAATAAATGGAACTGTTAGCGGTCGTGCCACGGATACCGATCCAACACCGTATTTCTACGCCAGTTTCACGAGTATAAACCTAAAAAAAAACATTTATTTGCATCTTGCAAATTCACCTTTGAAAGATAGAAAGAAAGAAAAATGTTTATTTGGGACTCGCACAAAACAGACAGATTTAAATTTAATTAAAACTAACAGTGTTACTTAGTCTATAACTTTGGATAGGAAAGTTAAGAGTATTCAACAGCCTGAACACGTTGATAATGTAGTTGATTTTCATAATTATTTCCACTTCACATCATCACGGGTATTAAGCTAATTCATTTCTTTACTCCAATTTTAATTCATATTTGAGTAAAAATTGGCCTTCGTTTCGTTCTACTTTCTTCGACTGTATCCAGGCGGTTGTATGCATTTAACATAAGCGGGGCTTTTGGCCAAAGCTACTCATTACCATTACCATAATGCGGTAACCACATATTTTATTGTTCAGCTCTTCACTCGCGCTCGTAACACCGGTGTGCGCACAAGGCTGATTGTGACCAAACCTTCCTCACTTCATTTACATCTTCCGCATCGCATGAATTCCTAATACGCATTATCAATACCTCCTTGTCCTCGCGATCACTAACAATAGATCAAAAAAGAGTCGCGTTATTAAGTACGCAATCTGTATGTATTTGTGTGTATCCTTGCTACCTATAATGCGCTTATCCAAAAGATTTGCGGATTTTTGTAGGTTAATGGTAAGATACAAAGGATACGTATATAAAGAATATATGACGACGAAGGTTTTAAAGTGGTTGTAATGTTTCTTAACATTGTAGCAGTTTACACCTCATTTCTATAATAATTAATATGTAAAAACACCAAAACATATCATCACAAAACTTAATTTTTTTTGTTTATTTTCCTGTATGACACTTGACATTTTGCTGTCACGTTCCATTCCTAATTACCATAAACACTTACATGGAATGCATTATCTATGACTAATCATACTAATTAAAACATCCCACATCACACATATTAATTTCAAGTAGCTTACATTGCACACGTTTATTTTATGATATTTAATTAAATAAAACTAACAAATACCTACACTATACAAAAATAAATCATAATATATGTGTAATTGCGTGAGAATATGGCCTGCGACCACACATGGAACGCACCCTTTCGGCGCCCATGATCGGCAGTTTTATTACCGGCGTCAAAGGCCATTTTCCACAGTGCACTCCTAGGCAGCTTTTGACGCATGCATGCAAGGCTTAGCTTCAGCTGCTTTGCTAGTCCACCCGGACACCACTGCTGACCTTGCCATATTTACAGATGCGTCTGACAGCTCCATAGGCGCGGTGCTCCAACAGAAGGCAGGGGACAACTGGAGCCCTATAGCATTCTTTTCACGACGTCTGTTCACATCACAAGAAATACAGCCCATATGACAGGAAGCACTTAGCCATCCACGATGCCGTCAGGTACTTCCGCCACATGGTCGAGGGTAGCCACTTCACCATTTTCACGGACCACAAACCCCCTGTTGTATGCCCGCAACCGGGAAAACTGCTTACCACGACAGTACCGGTAACTAGATTACATTGCGCATTTCACTACGGACATACAGTACATAGCAGGAAAGGACAACGTCGAGGCAGATCTATCACACGTGGAGGCCCATACTATGCAGCCCTTGCACATACCCAGGAAAGCGATCCTGAGTTGCAAGGACTCATTACATGCAACAACACGTCCCTCAAACTCAGGAGAGTACGCCTTCCGGACACAAACATAGAACTGTACTGTGACACCTCCACTATCGACATACACCCTTTTGTTACAGAGCCATTCAGAAGGCATGTGTTCCAGAAGTTTCATCAGCTGAGCCACCCCGGTAGACAGGCCACGGTCAAATTGATTTCTTTCCGCTCCGTTTGGTCTGGTCTGAAGAAGAATTGCCGGGCATGGACCAGAGTATAGAGTGCCAGAAGAACAAGATCTCGCGGCACACATCCTCTCCCACCTCTCCCATCCCTATTCCTTCCCAACGCTTCTCTCATGTCCACATGGACATTTTCGGGCCACTAACTCAGTCAAATCATTACGGGTATGTCCTCACCGTCATCGATCGCTTCACCCGCATCGCTGACATCACCGCCGAAGAGGAGGAGGTATGTGGTGGTGTGGGTGTGTAAGTCTCGCACACCTCAACAGTGCACTCCTAGTCAGCTCTGAGTCCGCACGCCAAATCTCTCTCGCTAAAATCTAGACTTCCGCAAAAGCTTATCTCCGTATTGTCCTCGTCCAAAATAAAACAGTGTTTAGTCTACAACATAAATATATTTGTTTCTGTAAATGTTAAAGAACATATTACGTCGAAAACACGTGCGTTTAAATTATTTACCCCGTCTACACTTCAACATTACCTCAAATGTTTAGAGAAACAGAGGGGTGCCAGATACCTATATCTACTTTCGAAACTTGAAAGCATTCTGGCTTAGAAACACAGGTTAATAACTTAACACAGGAGTCGAGAACTTCACACAAAGATTATCATTATTTGAATCACAAAGCAAATTCTTTAAATATATAATATAATTTAACACGCTAAGACCAAAAGAAGCGAAGCAGACGAAGTTGCACGGGTCGACTTGTAATTTATATTTACAATGGACATTAACGTTTAGTGTTATAGACTACTATTGTGTGCTCTGTTAATCCACTGAGAAATAAGGTCCGTGCTCGTATCTGCTCTGCAATCATACTCCGGTCATTATAATGAGCTCGAAACAGAATGCTAATCATTTTGTGGAGTATACGAGTAACACGACGCATACATGAAATAAAGATAAGTTAGATCAACCATTTTATAGATTAGCTAAAGTACACACATCTTTCATAGGGTACTGTGTCAAATGTTACAATAAAATACCTTGTGACATATTAGAACTAAATGAAAGAAAATTTAAAGCATATATCAAAAGCACACTTTGTAAACAAGCTTATTACAAATTAGAAGATTACATTCAGGATAAGAATGCCTGGAAGCATGCTGGTCCTGCTCCATAGGACGGTCAATGTTGTGGACAAAATCAAACTGGTTGCTTTATGTATTAACTTTATAGATGTTCTGTCTCTTTTTGTGTCTGTATTTTTCTGTTAACTCACACACTGTTAATTAGTCATTCCAATATTTGTAAATGTGTGAGTATCATGTACCTACTTATTTAGAAAATTGATAAGTCTACCTCTGCATACCCTAGGTGCATGGTCCTCACATATAAAAAAAAAATTGTATACTTACCAAGTATTGTAAAAGATTAATTGAAAAGAGTAACTATGGAGTTTCTTGTCCATTCTTCTCCATAAGAATCTACCTTTCCGAATGGACAGTAGAGTCACTTCAGAAATTTTATATATTTGAAATGTGAATGACGTTCAAAAGTGCCGTTTAATGGCCTAATTGGAATAAACGTTTTGACTTTTGACTTTGACTTTGACTTTGACTTTGACTTTGACATGAAGTTGTTGTCTTGTACTACGTGTGATTTCCAATATTCAGAAAGATAAAGCAGTCATTCAAAAATGCATTCGTCAATTATACACGGATTGTATTTCTAGGGCTTTTTTTTTAAGGATGGGAAATCGTCAAATGACTCCTTCCGCTCTGGGCGAGGCGGAAGGGAGTGTCAGACTCAGAAGGCGAATCAGAAGGGTTTTTATGCCGTATTTTGACTAATTTCGATAAAGTGGAATATCCGATTGTCGCACCATTATTTCTGCGACTTAATATTGTTCCAATTACACTCGAAACAAAATATAACTGAAAATGTTGACTTCAGCGCCATCTCGCGGGAAAATGGCAATGAGCAACCCGTAACATTCACCTTAAGATAACTTTGAAAAATTTTACTTAAAAATCTACTTTAGTAAATAAATTTTGACTGCAGAGATTTAAAGAAGAAATTTCAGTACTTTCAGCTGCGCAGTTTTCACATTTCATTCGCGATATAACCGAATTCTATTGGCATTTAAGCACACCGTAGTTTCAAAGTTTATTGTCAAATAAAGCTGACATGAATCTACGAATAAATTAACGGAACCACTTGTATACGTAAGAGACTTCACGCTATCAATCATAAACGTTGAAGCGTCAATCAGTACTCCTACCTCTATGGCAACACGATAAGCATTTTATAAAAGTTGTCCTCGAAAATGTATGTAAACAAAACGAAATGGGTCGTAAAGAAAATTATGACTGGGATGAGAGCACATCACGAGTTTGGGAAATTAACCGTAAATCGGGAGTGATTGAAGTCTGAAGTAAATGGAGAAAAATGTTCCGGACAGCGCGTCAAATGATTTCACCCTTTAATTTATGACAACGATAGTTAATTATTGAAAGTGAAGCTCTTCAGAACAAGATTTTTTCTAAGATAACAGTTATTAGATTGTATCATTGTATCAATGTGTTTAAAGTTAGTATCAGGCATTGTTTTAATTCTAGAAATCGGAACAATTTAGATCAACCCTGATTCAGATTAGCTAAAGTACACACTCCCTTTATGGGGTACTGTGTTAAATCTTATAATAAAATACCACTTGATATTCTCGAACTGAATGAGAGAAAATTTCAAACGCACACTATGTAGACAAGCATATTATAAACTGGAAGATTATGTACTAGATAAAAATGCTTGGCTAAATGCCGGTCCTGCTCCACAGGCACAGCCGCTGGTCCACTAGCTAGGTTTTTTTTTATAATTGGAAGAAATGCTTACCCTTTTTTTGTTCTATATCATAATTTATTTATTATTTCTTTGCAATATTGTATTTGCAAAGTAAGTTTAGGTACACAATTAAACAGCTTTCTTTTTTTTTCATTTATTAGTTTATTGGTCATTGAAAACCATAGTTTTGTATAATGTATGTATGTATGTATGTATGTAAATCGGGCTGGTTTCCGCAACTCCACGACTAAGCGCGTATTTTGCGTGCAGGTGGGACAAATGCGTCATTCGATCCACCCCAGCTCCCCAAGGAAGGCCAGCAACGCCTTGGTGTTACTAACTATCTCGCAGAGGGTACCTGGGTTTCCAAAGTACTTTGCCCTGTAATCCGCAACTACCGGGCAGCTTAGAAGCAGGTGTGCTGCTGTCTCATTCTCCTCCATGCAGGCTCTGCATAGCGGGCTGTCAGTGACTCCTATAGCATAGAGGTGTTTATTAAAAGACCCGTGGCCAATTGTTACGGCTGTGACTGAACGCAACTGTTGTTTAGTCAGTCTTAGGGCTTGTTTTGTAAAACGGCCATTTATAGAGGGAAGTGCCTCTTTGGCCTGCCTACACTCACTATGGTCAACCCATAGCTTGTGATGTTTATCTCCGGTGCGTTTCATTACCAGATTGCGTAAGTACCCGAAAGGCAGCGGCACGATGGGCTCAGGTCCCATTGCTGACAAACTCGACCCCCTTCGGGCGAGTTCATCCGTAGCGTCGTTGCCTCGAGATTCACTGTGTCCCTTGATCCATTGAATGGTTACTTTGTTGTGTCTACCAACCTGGTTGAGACGTTGGTGACACTCGAGAATCAACCCAGAGTTCACTGTGTGGCTGTTCAGAGCTTGCAGGACGGCCATGCTGTCCGAGAGTATGCGTATTGAGTGGTCCTTAACTTCCCTGGTTAGGATGGCTGATGCCGCCAGAGAAATGCCCATGCATTCAGCCTGGAACACTGTGTTGTGGACCCCCAATGGTGTGGCTATGTGGATATTGAGATCCTCTGAGAAGATTCCCGCACCAGTACCTGTACCTGTTTTTGATCCATCGGTGAAGATCCGCAGCTCGGCGGGGCAGAGCCCCTCGCACCGATGATCCTCATGCAATTGGATTTAATATTTTTTATCGAAGATAAATTGCTTGGGTACCCGGTCATTGATTGCTTTTGTTATGGGGAGTTCATTGTTGAGCTCCTCGAGCAGAGCGGTGTGTCGTGTGTCTCTCTTACTCCAGAGACGTACTACTTTAAGGCGTACTGCTGCCATCGTCGCTTCCTGTTGTATAAACAAGTGTAGCGGAGGGAGCCCCAGCATGGCTTCCAGCGCCGCAGTTGGAGTAGTCCTCATGCAGCCCGTCGTTGCCATGCAGGCCAGCCTTTGCATGTGTTGTAACTTGTTTACGGCTGTAGCTAGCTTTGAGCGTGGCCACCACACCACGGCCCCGTAGGTTAGCATGGGCCGAATTACTGCGCTGTATAGCCATAGTATTATTTTAGGAGATAGGCCCCACTTCTTCCCTATCATTTTCCTGCATTGCCAGAAGGTATATAATGCAGGCCCTGTTTAGTTTGTAGTCTAGGTGATTACTCCAGCTTAACTTACTGTCTAGGATGACGCCTAGATACTTTACCTCGTTAGACAGCTGGAGCTCTGTGTTGAAGAGCATAGGTAGCCGGTAGTGGCCTAGTGCTCGCTTTTGAGTGAACATGACTAATTCAGTTTTCGTGGGGTTTACCGACAGATCATATTCGTCGCACCATCTTTCCACGATGCGTAGTGCTTGTTGAGCGAGGTTGCAGATCGTTCCAGTCACTTTCCCTGACACTAGGATTGCGAGGTCGTCAGCATAACCTATTGTGTAGTAACGATGTGCGTTGAGTTTGGTGATCAGGTCATTAATTACCAGATTCCACAGAAGAGGGGAGAGCACACCCCCCTGCGGGCAGCCTTTGGCTATCAGAGCTAACTGCTGCTCTTCCTCAAGGCGAACCACTCGTTTGCTTAACATATTAGTTATCCAGTCAGTTAGTACCTGTTCCACACCGTGTTTGGAGAGAGCGGCACTAATGCTGGAAAAGTTTGTCTTGTCGAAGGCTCCTTCGATGTCTATGAATGTGCCCAGGCAGGACCCTTTCTGTTGAATCGCTTCCTCAATCTGGTTCACCACCAGACGAAGAGCGGACTCTGTCGACTTACCCGAGCTGTATGCGTGTTGGTTACCATGCAGTGGTAATGTTTTTAAAAAGCCATCTCGTAGTTCCCTTTCACACAGTCTTTCCATTGTCTTTAGTAAAAACGAGGTCAGACTAATAGGTCGATAGGATTTAGCGTTTGTGTAGTCACTTTTACCTGGCTTCGGAATGAATATGACTTTCACTTCCCTTCATCCTTTAGGAACGTATCTAAAGGCCAGGCACGCTCGCATTAAAAGCACCAGTTTTGTTGCAACAGCGGTACCTCCCCACTGTAGTAAGGCAGGAAACACACCGTCGGGACCTGGTGCCTTGACAGGTTGGAAGCTTTTGATGGCCCACTGAAGTTTTTCCAGCGTAATCATCTTTTCTGCATAAAGCCAGTCATCATCTGATGGTGTTTGGATAACGTCAAGCCATTCATTTACCTGCGCGAATACGCTGCCTGGGAAGTGAGTTTCTACTAGGAGACGTTGCGCTTCTTCAGGTGTCGTGGTCAACGTGTTATCGGGTTTCCGGAGTGTGGCGATCTCAGGTGTGTTCTGTTGCGCCAGTATTTTCCTTACCCTGTTTGCTTGTTGGCATGATTCAATGTTACCACAGAATTTACGCCACCCTGAAGTTCTTCTGAATCTGATGCATCTCTTGTAGCTCGATTTGACCGCGTAATAAGCGTCCCAGTCCTCATCACTACATGTGTTCATGGCTCTGTTAAGAGCCTTTCTTACCTTACCGCGTTTGCGCTCTAGGTCTGCACCCCACCAGGGTTGTTTACCCGGTGTGTCGCGGGGAATCGTTTCTGGGCAGGCGATTCGGTAGCTGTTTATCAGCGATTCGGTGAGTAGTGTTACTTGCGCATCGATCTGTGCCGTGTCCGCAAGCAACTCCGAATCGCATGATGGTACAAGCCTTGAGGTAAGGTTGCGTGTGTACACCGATATATCCGTGTTGCGAGGATTACGCCTAGGTTGTTTGGGTGGTATACAGACCTGGATGTCGAAGCGGATCCACCTGTGGTCTGAGTAGGAAGCCTCATTCGAGACTTGCCACCCAGTGATTAGTTCCGCTGCTCCCTCCGTAGCCAGAGTCAGGTCTATGATTGTACGACTGCGTCTGGTCACGAAGGTTGGTTCCGAACCCGTGTTTAGTAGGGATAGGTTAGTAGTACTACTTACCCCTTGCGTTTTGCGTCTCCATCCCCCACAGTGGATGGTGTGCGTTTGCGTCGGTCCCAATGACAATCTCATCCCTGCTGCTTTCACAGTGTGTGATGAGGCGGACCAGGTCGTGTGGGGGCGGTTCCTCCGCCTCAGACATATATACGAGGCGAAGACGATAGCCAACTTAGTGGCTACCCGCTGTATGTTCAGCCTAGCAGCAGAGACATCTCTGCAACAGAAGTCGTTTAATAGCTGTGCTTTAAGGTTACCTGTGACATAGATGCACGATCTAGGGTGATCATGGTCCGCAGTAACAAGGAGCTTACCACCAAGATTGGAGAGTCCTCGTATGTGGCCGCCCCTAATCCACGGCTCTTGGATCAGGGCAATGGCCGTGTGTTGAACCTCCAGCCACTTGCGGAGTTGAGCCGTCGCGGTCTGGCTGTGGTGGAGGTTAGCCTGCACGACTTTACAGGCCGACAAAAGGGACGCCATCGCCGGCGAGACCCTCCTCGTCGCCCTCAAGTCGCAGCCCGGCAAACAGGTCGCCCTCGTCGAAACCGTCCCCTCCCGGGTCTGAAGCCGGGGACAACATTACGTCGTCCGGCTCTCCCCCCGATGAAGGGACGGCACCCACGGTGGCGGCAGGGGCGGCTGAGTCTGCTGCTACAGCAGGTTCGGCCGCAGTTGCTTCCGGGTTGTTTGGCGGAGAATCGGTGTCCTCTACGTCTTCCAGCGGCTGTTTCGTGATCGGGTCCCAACCCCGAGGGACGTCGACGAACCTGCCGTTCGGACCCTGAAACTTGACGTACACCGCTCCCAAACCAATTGAGAGACGGCGCTCGGCGCTCATCAGGGTCGGAACTTGGTCCTCGGGGATACCCAGCACCACGAACCAGCAAGCCTTCTGCTTCTCGGCGTGCAGCACTACCCACCTCCTTACGTCGATCCAGCGATTCTGGTACCAGAGGGCTCGTCCAATAAAGGTCGAGTCCTCGTAGACTCCCGGGTCGTCGGGGATGGCGATGCCGCAGCGCACCCGCTTCTGGATCTCCGTCTGGCTCTTGACGACGACTAGCGAGGTGCCAGCCGGGAGAGCCAGGCTGGAGACTGTTTTTTTCAGCCAGGCTAAGGTGAAGTCGTTACCGCACCACAGCTTGAGGACTCCACCGGTGAACAGCGGCTTCGCGTTGAAGGTTGGTCCCGGTGTATCCTGCATAGCAGAGCAGGCCTCGCTGATGATCCGCTTGTGGATAGCAGCCAAGACCTGGTCCGATACTCCCTGGCTTATGATGCTCCACCGGTCGCAGGATATTGCGACGTTTAGGGACGCACTGACAGCTTGGGCGTAGCTTCTGTTGACAATCCTCTGGGATTGGTCAAGCCGCGGCCGCTTGTGCTCTCCACGGGGCGAAATCGTCTCGTTGAGAGCCCGCTTGGCCGCAGCCTGGTCACTTCCATCGGATCGCTGCGTTGTGGTTGCCTCCTCGGCCGGACCTCCTGCGGATTCAGATTGCAGTGTGCTAGGCGTTGGTCGGCTAGTGCCGGCTTCAGCCTGCGACCGCTTCCCCTCAGAGAAGTTCAGCTTACCTTGCTTGGTCGATTTAACCGAGCTGGTGGCAGCAACCTGCTTGTTTTGGGGGCTTTGCGTCCCCGCCTGCGTTCGTGACGCCGCTCCTTACGCGTCAGTCTTTCCCTCCTCTTACCCTGGCTTGTAGGAGCTGTAGGACCCGAGGGGCCCGAACAAGAGCAATGGGCTTGTGGAATGGATTTTTTACCCTTGCCCTTGCCTTTACCTTTACCCTTACGGGTAGGCACCTGCCAGGCGCTGGTAAAAACGTCCTCGGTGTTGCTGATCGCCTCCGTGTGACCGGAGGCGGCCGCGACTTGGGAAGCGGCTTGAGGGGCCACAGGAGGAGCGGGAGGGTGTTTTGGGAAGGCTACTTCCGGCAGAGGTGTTAGCCGTCTCCGTTTTCGCCTTTGTGTGTAAAGGATCGGTACTGGTCCCATGCAGCGCCGTTCTCCTTTGCTTGGAGTGGGACTTTTTGGTCTTAGCTGCGGTTTTCGCCACAGCCGGACCAGCGCCCGCGCTGGCGCCCACAGCGTGAGCCGCAGGACATCCAGGGGCGAGCAAGGCACCAGAGGTACCTCGCTTTCCTAAGCGAGGTACCTCGCGGAAGTGGAGTCCACCCCTGCAGTATTCTTAGTTGGCTTCAATCCGTCCATACTAAAAAATTTTGAACTTCATCTTCCTGGCTCCCACCCACCATGGAGCCCGCACCTGGGAACGTCGCACTACTGTGAGTGTGAACGTTAGGACTACCAGGAAGATATAGGTGCGCAAGGCTGGTTTACAGCGCGACATCGGGTGCTTGATCGGGTTGGCAACTAATCAACCCTCACTTACACCGTCAGCATGGCCTTTACCTACCGCTTCATCCGCCCAAGGACGACCTTAGCGGACCCCACGCATCTTGCCTGTGGCCCTCTGACGGGACACTTTGGCCATTTCCCTACCCTTGGCTAGAAGATAGGGCCACCGTTTTGCTTGAAATCCAGACCAAAGGGGGCGTGTTGCCTCACGGACACATTACCGCCAGTGCCGATCGGCTTAACCCCCCAGGACTCCTTCATCCCCGCTTACGGCGCTCGACTGCGCAGGTCCTAGCGCAGGTGACAAAATTCTCCTACCCGCCGTCAACTGAGTTTAGTGACGGCCGAGCCCGCAACCACTTCGTCACAGAAGGGTCACAGTTAGGAGGGGAGTTGGGAGGGGTTATAGAGGGGAAAAGGGGCTTAATGGGATATGGGATGGGACTGAGTGGAAAGCCCTCCACTCTGCGGGTCGCCCGGTGGTTTCAGTTACGTCTATTTTGTAAGGAATTAGACCAAAAACGGGGTGGCAATCTCGAGAAGGTATATCCACCGGACTTGCCTTGAGGATCTACACGACCGTTGCGCTCCCCCTCAAGACCACGCCAACTTCCCGTCTCTGAAGGAGACAACAAGGTAGGCCTGCATCTATACTACCAAGCAAAGCAAAGCAAAGCGTGTCGTTGTGCAACCGTAAAAGCATACATACAGACCCCCCCCCCGTATAATGTAGAAGCATATTTTGTTTTTTTGTAAATGTGTGCAGTATGGAGCCGTTTACATATGTAATTAGTTATAGATTTTGTTATTAAATTAGTTTGACATGAACGAGCGTGGCAGTTAGGAGCTTGTCATGCTCACACTAATGTTTCGCTGGTGGTAGCGCGTGTGTTGGATCATTTGGTTCCCTTAAAAATGGTTGAGCTAGATGGTGCTGATACATGCGTCATGTTCGTGAACGGGCGCCGTCTGAGACTGGTCATCTCTTACCTGCCACTGGTTTATTTTAATCTGTACATTTTGAATTGTTCATTTTTTTTTTTTACATCGTCCTCACATATAGAAGCAATCAAAGTTAATGTTGATAAGATTTATGTAATACATCACATGGTTTAAAAGAGTGTCCGTGGAGTTTCTTGCACGTTCTTCTCCATAGAGATCTACGCTTTGAAACGTGCACATAGCTTCCATGTTTTTGACTGACCGACCTTGAGGTTTCAAAAGTTGCCTGTAAATGGTTTATTTGAAATAAACAAAATTTTGAATTTCGTTATTTTTTTTTTTTTTAGCATCATTTTTAATTTTGCCTTGTATTGGAGAAATTTATGATTTTTTATTTTTAATAGTAATGTACTTTTTAATAACGACTTGTTTGCATTTTTTCCACAATATACGTAAAAGATATCATCAATTTCAAGTAAAAAAATTACTGTATATAAAAATCCGTAAAATAATGCCAAAAAATAGAGAGCGAGTTTATTTACAGACATACAACCAACAAACTCAATCAGATTTAACTGTGTTTTATCCAAATAACTTCTTACGGCCTCCGTATAACTTTTGAAGAACATTATTCAACGACCTGTAAAATAAAACTTTGATGAAGCACTAGTATGTAAAGAAAGATATGCAGTTTAAGTGAGTTTTAAAATGTACTTAGTACCTGCTTGTTCGTTTGTACCTTTGTGTGTTTGTGGGTTTTTTATAGCATACTTTGCTAACTGAATAAGTACCACTATCCCAACTAACACCAAAGCGTTAAAAATCCTAAATAAGACTCAAATATCAGTGCCATTTGAGTATAACTCACTTATAGCTACAAAAGAGACCCACAGTTTTACAGGTAAGAGTAATAAAAAGCCTATAGTACTGCATATTAAAGCTGCACAAGAGCTTTTATTAATCGTCAGCTCCTACTTTATTACCGTTATTACCGGTATTACCGTTGTAATATTGGGTTGGTAAAACACTACAGGTGGTAGGAAAGCATCGGATAAATGCTTTGCCTCTAAAAACTTCTTGAGTACATTATATATCAACTGTTTAACTTTTAGCGTACGTCAAGATTGGAAAAACCTGTAACCTTAATAAAATTAGATCTGTTCGTAGTGGAAGTGTTATGTCACTCATTATTCAACACAGTAGAATAATATTATGGAATATTAAGTTATTTAAATTTATGAAGTGAAAAATGACTGTCTTAATGATTTCACGGTTAATGTATACCATGTTTCTCATCTCAATTTTAACGCGCCTAGGATTTATTAAAGATTTAAAAGAAAAGTTATGATAAAAAATAGGCACCTCAAGCTAAACATTATTATTCATTCCTGCTTCCTCAGCAGTGGCATGTAAAATTAAGTGGTATTCATGGAACTTTAAATATTAAATCTTCACTTAACTCATTAGTACCACTCTTTGAGCTGCAACATCGTTAGTCAATAGTATTGTGCTGCCTTTGGTGACTTAACGTGGTTATAATAGATTTATTTATTTATTTATTGGGTTTTAGAGTATTCTATTCTATTCTTAGCTAAATACATTTGCTACAGTGAAGACAGTAAAGCCACTTAAAAATTTTACAAATCGACTCGATTGTTTTGCGCACTCCAAGTTTGTGTTCGTTTAATTTCAAATTAACTACACACATCTCAAGGATTTCGTTCAGTTTCAAAAATTGCTAATTTAATCATACATTTAGAGGTAAACCTTTACAAAAGTGAGGTTAGTGTTAATAACGACTCACCCATACATGCGTTGTTTGACACCAATATCTTTAGAACGTCTTTAAAAAGAGTGCTGCTTAACACAATAAGCTTTAGTTAAATCCTTTATTACAATTTAAACCTAGATAGAGGAATTGTTGGACACATTTAATATCTCATGTTATTAAACTCTATTTTATAACCTATGTTTGCAATAATAGACAATATAAGACCTTAAGGGGTATAAAATACTTCATTGCAATAACTATAAAAAAATAAGTGTTAAACGGAGTCGGCGAACACTTTTATAAAGACTTGGGTGTCACAGATAGGTTAAAGCTATAACGTCTTAAGTATACTTGTGCTACTAGCATCAATATAACTCTCAAAGCTGTATTACATCGTCCGTTAAAGTTTTTTTGCCGCGATTGGGGCTAAAACTTGTTTGTTAACTCCTCTATATCGTCTTTAGTTAGAACTGAGTTAATTATAACTTTGTTATATAACTTAAAGTCATAAACAAGCCTGTAACTGACACCAAAATGTTTGTTGGGATTGTATTCATCATCATCATCATATCAGCCGAAAGACGTCCACTGCTGGACATAGGCCTCCCCCAAGCGTCGCCACAACGACCGGTCCTGCGCGTTTCGCATCCATCGGCTACCCACGACCTTCACCAGGTCAATGGTCCACCTTGTTGTAGGCCTTCCAACGTTGCGTCTTCCGGAACGTGGTCGCCACTCCAGATCTTTTCAGCCCTGTCAACCATCTGTTCTGCGCGTAATGTGCCCTGCCTATTGCCACTTTAGTTTGGCGATCCTTCGGGCTATGTCGGTACCCTTGGTTCTCTTGCGGATATCATTATTCCTGATTCGATCACGCAAGGAAACTACAAGCATTGCCCTCTCCATTGCCCTTTGAGTGACTTTAAGCCTTCTGATGAGTCGGAACCGTTTGTATAAATCGTTTCTCGATAAATACGTTATGTTCTTAAATGAATGCGTAACAATTCAGTGAACTAATGCAATGTAACGCATTCCTGTAAAAGAAAAATTTACAAAAAAAAAAACAACGGGTTGCACTTTGGGAGTGCCAGCAGAGTAAAACTTGAATACGTGCTTCTCTCCCTCCGTCTTACGAATTTTCGACCAGGTCACGTGTCATGACGCGAGTTTAACATTTTTTACCCATCACAAAAAGTGCACAACGCGGCTAAAGAAGTTTTCACTTAAAAAAAAAACAATTCTGCCAAAGTTGTGTAAGATAAGGTTGTTTTATGAGTTCATTCATTGAGATAAAATGGAATTGTTTGCCTGTTTTATTAACACCCAACGATCGATCATTTACAAAGAGTGTCTTACTTATCAACACGCAGATAAAAGTTTAGGAAAAGTAATGTTTTTCTAATACGTAAGTATAGGGTGGGATGGTATATCGCCTCTTTTACTGAAAAACTGTCGCCATGTACTAACACCACCACTTACCTACATATACAACCGATGCCTACATTCGGGCATTTTCCCGGACGCCTTAAAGAAGGCGATAGTCCATCCCATACACAAGGGTGGGATCAGAAGCTGTGTCGAAAATTATAGGCCTATATCAGTTTTGCCTACCCTCTCTAAGATCCTCGAGAGGATCTTAAACAATCGTCTCAGGAATTTCTTGAAAAAGTACAAAATCATTGCAGACAACCAATATGGCTTCCGAGCTGGCGTTTCAACAGAAGATGCTGTACTAGGGTTGACACAAGAGGTAGCAAAACATTTAGATAAGAAGACAAAATGCTTAGGTATATTCTTGGACCTTTCTAAGGCTTTTGACACAGTTTCTGTCCCCATCCTTGTCTCAAAATTAGAACACTTAGGTGTTCGTGGCGTATCACTTGATATATTCAAAGATTATCTCAAGAATCGGACTCAGAGAGTTAAAATTGACACCCATCTCAGTGAGGAGGAGTTTGTTACATTCGGCGTCCCTCAAGGCAGCATATTGGGCCCCACCTTATTTCTTATCTACGTCAACGACCTCTGCAAAATGAATATCCCAAATACTAGCATATATACATACGCTGATGATACCGCGATCTTAGTTCATGGACCTACTTGGGATATTCTCAAATCTACAGCTGAGAGGTCAGTGGCAGAAGTTATAAAATGGCTCAATGTAAATCTTCTGACTTTAAACCTAAACAAAACATGCTACATCCCGTTCGCAATTAGGCGACAGACCGCTCCGTCACTTAGTTTTTTAATTACTGTCCACTCATGCTCAAATCGACTTGCACCATGCTCCTGTCCAGCGCTTACCAGATGTGACAGCGTTAAGTACCTAGGGGTCCACATAGATGATGGACTGACATGGAAAAAACAAATTGACGCTGTCACAACTCGAACTCTGCGCCTCATACATATATTTAAATCCCTCCGAAACTCAGCTAATGCCGATATATTGAAAATGGTGTATTACGCACTATACCAATCGGTCATAGGCTACTGCATCTCTGTATGGGGTGCAGCTACGAAAAGTCACATCCTGAGGGCTGAGAGAGCACAGAGAGCTGTACTAAAAGTAATGACAAGGAAGCCGCATAGATATCCAACAGTACAATTGTACGCAGATTGCAAGGTTCTTACAGTCCGTCAACTCTTTGTGCTTCAAGCTGTCCTTAGGAAACATAACAGCCTTCCCCCGTCTAACCCAAATAAGCGCACAAACCTTCCCAGAGGCGCCCAACACAGGACCACTTTCGCAAAGCATCAGTATTATGAAATTAGCGCCTACATCTACAAAAAGATTCATAAAAAACTGAATATCTTGGACCTAAACAAACACAATCTAAAATTAAAAGTGACAGAATGGCTACTTAAACACGATTATGCCGCAACAGAGACCTTACTTACCTACATCGGCTAATATTAGCATTCACACTTCTTTATGCTTGCACAAATACTCCCGTACTCTAATCCACATACAATCGCACATACATTCACTCTCCTCTCACTTTCACACCAATACTTCTCCAACTACTTATTCACACTCACACATATACACCTTCATACCTACATTTACATTCATTCACCCACACGTTCGCACTCTCACATACTCATGCAATATATTATAAATCTTTGTAAGTAATCAAAACTATAACGTTTCTTTTCCCTCCTAAAGTAAATTGACACAGTCCACTTGCACATTCAATTGGGCCCTCATTGCGAAACACTGTCTCTTGAAATACAGGATAACCTAGTTTAAGAGGCAGAGTTTAACTTATTGCGTACAGATTCCTAGGTCATCCAAATGTTTATGTAAATGTTCTGGTCAATGTATTCAAAAATTGTTAACTTAACTTAACTTTACTAAGACTTAACTGTACCACTATCTGTATTATTGGGAAATAAAGATATTTATTATTATTATTATTATATTATTAAGTAACAAGTACTCAAGACAATTTTCGTCTCAGAGCAAAATGATATCTTTCGAGGCTTGTTATTTTTCTTTTTGACCCAAAGATGGTTCAAATGACACTAACTTCACAGAAAAGACTTGACCTATATCAAACGTACCACTATGAAATAAAATCTGTTTTAAAAACCCAATTGGTAAAATCGAGTTCAGCTCAATTGAATACAGAGGGGTTAAAAAGGCCACTTTAGCAGAATCATAATATTAATCTGTCAAATTTCATTTAAGTAGGTACATTTTTACCGCTAAAGAATTAGGTTCAAGATTGATTGGGTAATTTGACACTGACGGGTAGCGTGATTTGCTTTCTGATTCTGCTAAAGTGCACTTTTTAGACCCGCTGCACACAGTTTATCCGGTATTCAGTATGTAAATACGTCCAAATACAAACCAAATTAAAAGCTGACATGATTTTCGTACGCTCATGCTAATAGCCGATTAGCTTTTTATACGAAAATGTAAAATTACATTCATAATACACGGTACAAAGTTGATTTAATATCGCGTCAGTGTCACGCTAACCACTTGCTACTTGTGAGAACTAACTGCTCCTTTGGTCTGCGGTCGGAAGCAGAGTGTGGAGTCCGGGGTTCGATTCTTAAATAAAAAAAAAAAGAAATAAAAAAGTGACATTCGGTTCATCCAATAGGAAATTCTCTGTTAAAGCCCGGAATTCGGAAGCTGGAGGTGTGACACCCCCGTGCCTCGGAAAGTAAGTTCAGCCGTTGATCCTGCGCCAGATCTCTGTCCAGCCGTGTCGGGAGCCGCCTCATCAGAATATGAGAGTGATGGAACCTGTGTTTGGGTCTCCGTTGAGATGGCCGCCATGGTCGAAATTGATCTGGAGGATTATACTTGTACCTTTACATTTTATATCAAGCGAGTCAAATAACGCCTCTGCCTCGACGGCTGTGTTGGTTGTGACAATCAATATAAAGCCACCTAAGTAGCTTCCAGTCGAATTAGTTCGACGACGTTACAAGAACACTTGGATTAAATATTCCTGTGATTCAGTTTTGTAATTAATAGGTTCTCGAAAAAACACGGTCTTTTAAAATACTATCATTTATAAAAAAAAAAACGATACTTTTAGTTTATTATAGACTAGCACTTCGCCCGCGACTTCGTCCGCACTGCAATTTTCTTAAGGATCCCTATTTCTTTTCTAGACAAAATATATACTAAAACCTTCCTTGAAAACCACTCTATCCATTGGTGATATCCAAACAGCATGAAAACCGGTAGAGTAGTTTTTGAGTTTATCGCGAACAGACAAACAAACAGACGCGGCGGAGGACTTTCTTTTATAATATGTAGTGATATCACATCCTTGGAACACTAATGAACAGATTGCATTCACTGATTGCTCCGCAAGAACTCATTACCATTAAACTGCTCCTTTTTCATTCAAAATAATGCACTTAAAGTACATTATCAAGAAAGGCGGTAAGTTTAAAATTTCGATTATTTTTTAATCGATCACTAGATAACTTTTGTATTTCAAAGTTAGTTTGCGTTAATAGAAAACCCTTAATAGAGAAAACTCGACTACGAAAAAAAGCGGCATTTGAAGAGTGATTGCCTCTTATCTATATAAATATTTTCCGGAGGCTTCAACCCAAACAATTTGCAATATTTTATCTTTTACTAAGTAACCAACAAAGGTATATTATATATTATTTATGTACAATCTTAATGTAGTTCAATGGATTTTATACGTAAGCCGATACAGATTTGTGTTAACGGGACAACTAGCTGTCAGATAATAATAAATTCCCATCAAAAACATAAAATGTGAAAAAGGAAGCCAAAGTTCAACGTTAATAATATCCGACTTCAGCGAAAAAAGAATTGAGATCTCAATGGGCGCCAAGTTCTGCACATAATCCTGAAATTATAATATATAATAAGTCAAGGTTTAAGATTTGACTTGGCTAGTTTTTACATAAGTACATGTTACCTTATATTTGGCTTGACTTATCATCTTTATGTTATACTTACGCAAGGTACAGTTTTGTTATCTTAATCTCCTAAAATTTTCAGTTATTGGTGAAACTACTTTTTGTAAAGAAACTATTATTATTCATCTTTCAACACGTGCCCCGCGTTCCCACGTATTTCTCTCATATAACACATAATATGTTACAATTTTTCGCAATGATGTCAAAACGCAGAGCCGGCGCTTGTAGGAACAGTTAGTGTTATTATCAGTTGTCTTAGTTTTATAAATAATTCGTAAGTACCTGTAAAAACGACCTTTCATCATGGAACTTTTGCGAAGAAGAAAACAGTTGCTTTACATTTTTATAATTATATGTAAATAAGTTTCGAGTTGTGAATGGTTCAAAAGTAGCTCGAAATGGTACGTGTAATATTACACACGGCTGCTGCGTTGCTAGTTCCTTTTTCATTGAACTATTGGTTGGACACTGCCGCATTTCTAGATAATACGTAACATCATTATGAATCTAACAAGCACGCGGCTCCACTCCGAAATCCTCTCGTCCTGTTTCGTAGATTTAGACTTTATTGAAGGTGACATTACCGGTTCTCTATTGCGTCAGTTAACTTTTTTATCCATAGCTATTTGACCCGCGCAACTTCGTTTGCGTCACAATTTTCATTACTGCTCCGCTCCTATTGGTCTGAGCGTGATGATATGTAACAGATTTGGGACAAAACAAGTTATGGTACTTTAAATCTATACTAATATATAAAGCTGAAGAGTTTATTTGTTTGCATGAACGCGCTAATCTCAGGAACTACTGATCCGATTTCAAAAATTATTTCAGTGTTTGATAGCCCATTTATCGAGGAAGGCTATATATATCATGACGCTATGACCAATAAGAGCGGAACAGAAATGAAAACTGTGACGCAGACGAAGTTGCGTAGGTCAACTAGTTTATGATAAAGCAGTTGATTGTGAACATGTGGTTTTTTTAAGCAAGCAAGCATGCAGCATGCAAGCAAGCATGTAGCATCCAAGCACGCATGCAGCATGCAAGTAAGCACGCAATATGTAGCATGCAAGCACGCACGCAGCATGCAGCATGGAGCATGCAATCAAGCACACAGTATGCAGCGTGGAAGCACGCACGCAGCATGCAGCACGCAGCATGCAAGCAGCATGCAGCATGCGAGCAGCATGCAGCATGGAAGCAAGCAAGCTGCATGCAAGCAAGCACGCAGAAAACAGCAGGCGTGGTTTCCCTTGCGAGTTTATCTTCGCAGATGGGTTTAACGCTCACCACCGCGGCGAGTGTTGCAACCACCTGCTTTTAAATTACACTCTAGGGGTAGGGCAGACAAGACTGTGTGGAGTCGGATTTAAAGCGATTCGTTTCTGTCACTGAAACCTAATTTTTAGCAAATGTTTTAGGACTAAAAAATTTATTTTAAATATACATTCAAAATAATACACATTATTTAACACAATACTTAGGACATATAACTTTACGTCATGTAAAATTAGTAGATTAAATTATTATAGTTCTCCACATTATGACAAAATACTTTAAGAACTAAAGATCATTATGTTGAAACAAAATGTCGGGATTTTGAACATTATGGTTACTGAAGTTTATAGCAAACATGTTTTGGATAATGATTTTCAGACAAACAATTTTAGGAGAAGAAAGGGAGTACCGACAATGCCCATTATTAGCCATTGTCACACATTCGAAGGTGAATTGTTTAAACAAATCTTTGTCGTTCAATTTAAATATGAAATAAGATGAAGACGATTGTTTGCTCTTATTTAATAAAAAAAAATTTATTGCTTTTTCAAAAAAAGGTTTTTTTGCTTTTAATTTTTTTTTTACTTTTTAGTTATTTTGAGTTACTCTCAACAAGCCCTTTCATTTGATACCCATGTTGTAGAAGTACTTAAAAATAACTATTCCGCCATCTTGGATGGTCCGCCATATTGGATTTAGAATGACGTCACATTATTTCTCAATTTACTCTCAACTAGCCCTTTCATTTGATACCCATGTTTGTAGAATTGCATAAAAATAACTATTCCGCCATCTTGGATGGTCCGCCATATTGGATTTAGAATGACGTCACACAGTTTATCGTATATTGTCATCTAAACGTGTATACAAAAAATCAGCTCAATCGGTTAAAGGTATCCGCTTCAAAATTGAGTAGCAAGATTCCACCCGAACAAACACATAAAAGCAGGAATATAACAAACCGTCAATTTACGAAGTTATTCTTGAACGTTCAGTTTTTATAGAAAACTACACTACAACTCGCTTTGTCCCGGAAGTAGAATCCGCCCAAGGTAGAAGCGGTACGTACAATAAATATATAGCGCAAAAAAAAAGCATCCATGGAGACTGTAACGAACTTATAAGTTTTCTGTCGAAGGATATTACTCTACTTAGCTACAGGAAAAAAAGTCTCATAAGAGAAGCGGAACTAAAGTTCTAAAAAGATGCTTTTTTTTTATATCGTGTTAAAGGAAACTTGCCAACTGGAGTACAGCGGTCTCTGCTTAGATCTCAACTACATTCTTATTTTGCAACATTTACGATTTATTATAGACCCGTAGACATCCACCATTCAGATACAGAACTGAGAGAAACATACAAAAATAAGTAGTAATAAATACTCACTCGAAGTGAGTTGCCAAGTCTGAGCTAAACAAACATTCAGACTGTTTGGTAAGATGTATCTTTATCTTTGTTTATGCAGAAGGAGTGCTTGTTGACTTTACAATACTGTACATAGCTGATTAAGAAATTAAGTTTATATACCATTTTACTAGTACCAAAAGGCCACTTACGCTCAAAATAGTAAATTATCTAGTTATCTGTGATGTGTTGGTTTGGGCTAACAACAGCAACTAACAACTTATTAATGGAGATTTGTTTAACACAGCGTTATTTCGCTGACCTGGATTGACTATTTGATTAATCGCAAAGACACGCCATAAACATTACACATATAACAATATATTTTTTCACCATAAATGAATGACTCTTGAACACCAATTAGATCTCTACAAGTGATAAGTTAACTGCCAGTATCGCCAAGTGCAAAATACTTGATTTGTAGGTGACATTAATTCGAATCCGTAACAATAAAGTAGGAACTATTTAGCATTTAGTTAATGTGGTCATAAACCACATTAACCAAATGCTAAATAGTTCCTTAAATTTTTAACGTATTTTTATGCATTACTCATACCTATGAGCATAATCAATTGTACGTTGGTATTGTAAGGACTTATGAAATATCGACTAGCTGTAGCCGTAGTTTTGTTTCTTTCATCTTTGTACATGAGCATAACTCACATGCTGTATTCAAAGTTATCTCAAAGGTGCTGACGCAAATTTTGCCGAAAAGTACGCTCAGGACATACATAAAATAAAAAACAAACGAGCAATATTTACTACACACCTGATACAGAATCTAACGCTCATTATAAAGGCAGAAGACAGTATAATAAAGAAAAATAAAGACTGTAAAAGCGCAACTGGAAACCATTTAGCGATTCATGATCGAAATAAAACATAATACAGCAGATCTAGAAAACAGATTTCAAATAATGAAAACAATGAATAACGTCCACCCTGGAGCGTTAACAGCTAGCTTACTAATCGATGTATTGAGGAGAAATCAACAAATGCTGCTACACGCATTGACTGGTATCTACAGCAGGTAATCTCGATATGAAGTTATTTACACCGGATCAACTGTCAGAGCAACTCAATTATATTGCAGGTATCATATCGAAAAGATTAACATTACCTACAAAATACACAAATGGAGCAGACATGCAAAACATTTACAAGCTTATTTACGTCAAAACTCGGTTCACTGAACAATACCTACTATTTGAACTGCATATTCCATTACCAAGTGACGATGAGTATACATTATATCGTAATATACCTATACCTAGACAACACACACCAAATCAGTGTCAGGTGGTAGCGATAACAACAAACTACATTGGAGTGAACTTCGTGAAAAATACCTACATACAGATGGAAGAGGCGGATCTTCATCAAAGTACAACAATATCGGCGGACAACCATATTTGTTACGCCTATACTTCCTATACGCAACTTGCATGAAGCCTCAGCATCCTGCGAAGCTAAAATGCTGAATCAAAATGTAAACATCACCTGTGATTAGTTATTGCGACAATGTTCCGACCAATGGGTAAAGTTGAACGACTAGAATTACCTTGGAAGTATCTACTACCGACTCACCGAATGATATGTGGAATACATACAAAAACACATGTTTTGTACTACAAAAATGGACTTGTCTGAAAAACACGATTTTTTAAATAACCTGATAACAGCACAAAAGTGACGAGAAAACCTACCTAACGACCTAAGCATCCACGATATCGCCAACTACACTATAAGCACTTTGCTGGTGGGAGGAGTTGTCGTCACAATTGTGGAATGACGAGTAAGAAGATGTCTAATCGCAAATAAGAATATCAAGAGGGCTGACACAAAACAAACTTCATCTAAGATTCAAGAGACAACAGAAGATATACAACTAGAAGAGATTCCTTCCTACGCTAGAATAAATGGACGTTCCAAGAGGATACCTCAGCAGCAACCAGTTGTTTTATTATTTCAAACTATGATTGTTATTTTATATTTACTTTTGTTTTTTATATTTTGATACTACCTACTTTAACTAGGTACTTATATTGTAATCTGAGTACGTACGTACTTTCCCTCGGGAGCATGTACGAGCCAATAATGCTCATACAGCGAATTGTCGTGAGGCGCTCTACTTTTATACGCTTCAAAACAATAAACGCGAGTCGTAACAAAACCACTATCGCGAGCGAGTCAATTATTACATAAGTAACGTGCGACACAGACGCCAAACATACTCGTAGATAGAAATAGTTGTCTTTTTCCCAATAAACTCTTGCTTACAACTAAACAGGGTTATTAGTATGGATTATTTACCTACAACCACTACCTACAACTGGAGTATCGTAAACGACGAAAACCCCAACGATATATAAAGAAATAAGTACCCACTCTGTGTAAATTTCAATTGTCTACCTATTTGGTACGGTTCTTGAATTACGGCCCGTTGACAGACACACGGACGGACGGACACCAGAGGCTTAGTAAAACCTAGGGTTCCGGTGGGTAACTCTTTGGATATGGAATTATATAAGTTTACCTAGATAACGTGCATGTAATATACAGTTACTATATTGAATAGATACTTAAAAACATGTTTTTACATGTATGTAAAACCGTTTAAAAATATAGATATTGAACTGTTATTACTATTCCGACATCCATAAAATGTGCTCAAGTGCATCTACATCTCCTACAGCACAATACCATTGTAAACTTAATTTGGTCGAGTTATATGCGGAGATTTAGAACGGAGAAGTAGTGAAAGCTAACTTTCTTTAAATACAACACTTAGGAATCTGAATTTTTGGTCACTATAACCTCTTTAGGAGAACTAATTTTCGTATCATCAGTTTTAAATAGGGAAATCTTGAAATGAAATTTCAACACTGACTACGGCCACCCTACCAATGATATGGTATATCTCGTAAACTACTGGAGTACTAATTTTGGATTTTGGGTAGTAATTGTCTCTAGCAGAGTACTAATTTTCAATTTAGGTTTGAGGAAAGCGACAAACTTCTCAAGCATGGAATCAACATTCAGAGTCGAGTTCGTGACTACCGCGCGACCACCTTCAAGTCGATTTTCTCGAAAACCACGAAGGTACCAATGTTTTTGTTAGAGCACCAATTAGTACTAATTATTTACCAAATGAAAGCGCTCGGCGTTGGTGGTCCCGTGGTAGTCACGGACATGAACATAGCTATATTATAAATTATGTTTTATAATATTAATAATGCTTCGTAATGTGATGTATAGCGGTCATGATGACAGAAATAGTGGGTAATTTGCGTTATACATAAGTTAGAATATATAGTAGGTTTCCTAAAATTAACTACTAGGTACAGGTAGATATTTTTCATACCAGGGATTTCCTATGGCTTCGCTGCCATGATCTATAGTAATAGAACCGTGCGCTTTTCTCTTGACTCATAATAGTAGTCATCCGCCTAGCCTTTTCCCAACTATATTGGGGTCGGCTTCCAGTCAAACTGGATTTAGCTGAATACCAGTATTTTACGCGGAGCGGCTGCCTACCAGACCTCCACAACCCATTAACTAGGTAACACTGTACTTCATGGTAAGACTGGAGTCAAATTAACTGGCTTCTGACTATCCGTAACGACTGCCAAAGATCTACAAATGACAGCCGGGACCAACGGCTTAACGTGCTATCCGAGGCACGGAGGAAACTCGGTATGTTAAGATGGTCACCCATCCACAGACCAACCTTGGCAAGCGTTGCTTAACCTTGAAGATCGACCCGTGCGGCTGTTATTATCTAGCCACGAGCTCCTCATAATAGTAGTCAATATATGAAATTACGTGTGGATGCAATACATTTACGTAAACATTATGTATGTTCGTAAAAATTTTCATCTTTTTAGCAAGATTAGTGACAAGCATAATTTTAATACTAGAAATTGGAACAAATTAGATCAACCCCGATTCAGATTGGGCAAAGTACACACTTCTTTTATGGGCTACTGTGTTAAATTTTATAATAAAATACCAGTTGATATTCTCGAACTGAACGAGAGAAAATTTAAAGCATGCATAAAACGCACACTATTTATACAAGCGTATTATAAACTGGAAGATTATATCCTCGATAAAAACGCTTGGCTAAATGCTGGTCCTGCTCCACAGTCACAGATGCTTGGGTCCTGCTGGTTAGGTTTTTATATTTGGAGGAGATGCTCACTCTCTTTTTTTATATAAGTGCTTACATAATTATTATGGATACTAATTTATTCTTTTTGATGTAAGAACTTAATAGTTGTTTTATTAATTTATTTTTCATTATTAGGTCATTGACAACCATAGTTTTGTGTAAAGTAGAAGCATATTTTTCAAATTTTGTAAATGTGAGTACCATGAAGCCATTTACATTTTATGTGATTATAGTTTTACTTGTTGGACATGAACGAGCATGGTGGTTGAGAGCTTGTCATGCTCACTCAATATCTCGCTGATGGCGGCGCGTGGGTTGGATCATTCGGTTCCCTTCGAAATGGTTGAGCTGAAAGGTGCCGATTCACGCGTCATGATCACGGGCGCCGTCGGTTGAGACTGGCCATCTCTTAACTGCCATTGGCTCATTTTAATCTTTATATTTTAAATTCTTATAATAAGCTTTTTTTCCTTTGCATTGTCCTCACATGCAGAAGCAACAAGTATATGTAACTTAGAATTTTGTAAAACAGTACATGATTTAAAAGAGTGTCCGTGGAGTTTATTGCACGTTCTTCTCCATAGAGATCTACGCTTTGGAACGTCCAAATAGCTTCCATGTTTTTGACTGACCGACCTTGACGTTTCAAAAGTGTCTGTGAATGGTTTATTTGAAATAAAATGCTTTGAATTTGAATTTTATGTTCAAGGCTACAAAAATAATGAAACCTAGAAAATTTAAAACTTATATTAAAAGCACACTTTGTAAACAAGCATATTACAAATTAGAAGATTACATTCAGGACAAGAATGCTTGGAAACATGCTGGTCCTGCTCCATAGGACAATCAATGGTGGAGACAAGATCAAACTGGTTGGTTTATGTATTTACTTTATAGTTGTACCTACTGTTTAAATTTTAGGTTTTTATTTTTCACTCACACTCTGCTAATTGATGGTTCCAATATTTGTAAATATGTGAGTACCATGTACTTATTTAGAAAATTAATAAGTCTACCTCTGCATACTTTACGTTCATGGTCCTCACATAGGTATATCAACAAAAGTTTTGTATACCACAGCACTTGTACAACATTGATTTGAAAAGAGTAACTCTTGGAGTTTCTTGTCCGGTCTTCTCCATAAAATCTACCCTTCCGAAAGTACAGTAGAGTCATTACGTTATTTTACATGTAATGTTGACGTTCAAAAGTGCCGTTTAATGGCCTAAATGAAATAAACGTTCTTGACTTTGACTTTGACTATGAAACGATTTATCTTTTTAGGTCAGCTTGGTTTTATTATTTTTTATATAAGATTTATAACCGAGGAGGTGTGCAAGGGAGCAACATAGTCCGATGCTATCTGGTTCAACATGCAACTCCCTGACTACGTTGTCGACGAGGACCATGGAGAAGCGCCTGCCTCGGAATCCACCGAGCGACGTCAGGTTCATACCGAGACCCAGCTCATATGTGAAGCAACCGGTGGGGTCTGCAAACATGCGGACCTTTTCTTTCGTTTTATGCTGCTCTCCCCAAGCACTCATCACGTAGACATCATTGACCGAAACGCAAATGATCTCATCAATACCGGTTTTCTTAAACGCATCCGCTGCATGAACGTACTCCGGCAGATGGATTTTCGAGCAGCCCGGGGCAAAGGCACCAAGCACACCGAACAGAACAACATTCTTTCCATTCACAAAATCTGGCATTTGGATTGCATTCGAGGGAAAGTCTTCGTACAACTCAGCTTGTGGCAGCGAGTCGCCCACTCGTATGACTGCTGGGCATGTCGGCGTATAGAAGCAGCGGCAGCGTACTCGCTTTAATAATGGTCCTGTTGCTTCACAAAGCGCATATTTTTGGAGAGAATACATTTTCTTTTAGTTTATTATTGATATATAAGATTGTATAGTTAAATTTCTTTACAGGCAAATAAAAAAAACTTCTAAAATTTATTCAAAAATTGCTATCAAATGATTTGAAAGACGTAAGCAGTTGACAGATGAACACATTTTGTTATTCGCCTTTAGTCTTGGAAAGCGGCCTGTATGTCTATTTAAAAGAAGACTATTAAGTACACACCTACCAACTTATCTGTGAAATGGCGAAAATTGGAACTACAGCTCTCATGTTGAAATGTCATTCGATTGTCTGTGTCTACTACATTCGGGTTCTCTGGTTGTTTTGTCATGATATTGCTGATTTTATAAAGTTAAATATGGCGAAAGCTATTAAAAGTGATGCTCGAGACATTATTCTAAAGGTTTTCGATTATTTCATTTAATCAAATGTATAAAGCCGAATCAGGCTTACACAAAGTCGGACACTGGCTTAGAGCTAACATTCTCACTCTAAACATCTCAAAAACAACATATATACAATTCCGCTTTTCTAAAATCCAACCTCCAGACACAAACATTAAGTTACATACATGCAACTCACCTCACATGCATAGCGACTGCTCGTGTCTGTCTTTACACAGAGTTACACAGGTCAAACATCTTGGCATTCTGTTGGACGAAAAACTTAGCTGGCGGCAACATATTGATCTCACTTCTAGTCGAATCCGGAAACTAATCTGGGTTTTCAAAAAGCTGAGACATGTGGCAGACTTTGAATTATTTCGTGGGGTTTACTGTGCACTGGCGGAGTCAGTCATGGGCTACTGTATTGTAGTTTGGGGTGGTGCATGTAAAACATTTATGATACACCTAGAAAGAGCTCAAAGGTCCCTGTTAAAAGTTATGACATTCAAACCCTTCCTATTCCCTACTGCGACATTATATGAGTTGTGTAAAGTACTCACTGTGAGGCAAACTTATATTCTGCAGGTTGTTGTCAAACAACACACTATTACACCCTATACTGATAAACACAAAAATAAAAGAACCATACCTGACGCCTGTCTGCCTGTGCGATGCCACACAGCATCTGCTAGAAGACAGCGTGCACACCAGGCTACCTACCTATATAATAAGTTGAACACTATTCTAAATATTAATCCACTAAAAATCCACGAAACAAGACAAACAGTGAAAACTTGGTTGCTTTCACATGATTATAAAAAAACCGAAATACTATTGCAGCGGATGTGAAGCATATTATGGTATATCTCATTAAGACACACAAAATTGTCTAATTCATTCACTCAAACAACTACAAACTCTACCCCATACACAATTTCTTAAACACGCACACTCTCACACTCGCACACCACTCTCACACTCACACTCTCATCCTTACATACCCTTTCACACCACTCGCATCCCCCACAGATTGTACAGTGTAATTATCATTTTTCAAATTTATACTTGACACTTAACTTGAAATTTACACGGCTTAATTTTAAAATATATATAATTTATTTTAAATGTTTGTATAACTTCAATTTTAAAAGCATTATAATTTAATTTAACTTAATTTTAAAATCATTATAATTTAATTTAAATTTAAAATCATTATAATTTAATTTAATTTTTAAATCTTTACAATTTAATTTAATTTTAAAATCATTATAATTTAATCTAATTTGAATATAAATGTATAACTGTAAATTTAAATACTAATATTTATGTTGTAATAGAAATGATTGCATACTATAAGAAGCATGTATTAAGGAAGAAGAAACTGACTCCTGAAATACAGGTATTACATATCTAGCTCCGGAGTCAGGGCTTCACATTGATTGTAATGTATGTTTTCAAATAAACTATTACTATTACTATAAACGAATTTCGGCAGCGACTGGTAAGTGTTGTCAACTTTCTTATTATAAATTACGCGATACATAACTAATTATTTAAGTCCACGAAATATTCGTTTCTGTTCTTGCTGCAGGTTAGCGTAATGGTAACGTACATCATTAGGTAACCTGCTAAGTAGGTGAGCCAACTAACCTGCCAGATTTCTAATTTCTACTAAAATTTATTTTATTATCTTATATTTCAGGTGTGAGTCAAGGACTTACTTCAAAAATAGTTACGGAAAGGCACGCAGCAGAAGAAACTGGTACAAAAATTCGGACACCAGGCAAGGACAGAAAACGTAAAAGTGGATTTGTGCATTTTGATGGTTTTGACATAGGAGTTATACGGAGGAAAGTACATGAAATTAATTCTGCTAAAAAAGAGGTCCATACTGTTAAAAACCTTCTAGAGGTCTTAAAGACAGAAATAAATTACACAGGACGGCGAGAGAGTCTGTGAAAGCTGCTTCACAAGGTGGGATTTCGTTTAAAAAAACATCTCAATCCAATCGGAAGGTTTTTATGGAGCGTTATGAAATATCAGCTTGGAGAGCTAAGTACTTGCATGCAGTGGATAAAAACAATAAATCTCCCCAGCCCCGGCCCATAATTTATTTAGATGAGACCTATATTCACTCTTCGCATACATTGGGTAAATGTTGGTAAGGAGAAGACGGAGTATTGAAGCCTGTATCGAAAGAGCAAAGATAATTATTATTGTTCATGCGGAAGGAGATACTGGATTTGTTACAAATGCACTACTTGTGTTTAAATCAAACACAAAAAGTGGTGATTATTATGACGAGATGAATCTGGCTTATTAAAAAACTTGTGTCTAATTTAATAATAATAATAATAATGCTCCTTATCACCGTATTTGTGTGAATAAAGTCCCAAATACGAATTCCTTAAAAAAATATATGCAATTACGGTTGACCCAAAATAAAATTTACTACGGAGAGGATTTGACTAAAACTCAGCTTTTAGAAATAATTAAGAGAAACAAACCTGAACCTGTATATGAGATTGTAAATTGTTTTTTTTTTTTTACTATTGATAGGCACGCGTTTGACCACTATCTCACCTGATGGTAAGCGAGGATGTGGTCAAAGATGGAGCACGCTTGCCTAGAAATAACCTATTCACTCTTGATTTAAAGACTCCCAGGTTGTAGCTGTCAGGAAACACAGACTCCGGCAGGGAGTTCCACTCCTTAGCTGTACGCACTATGAATGTGTTCCCAAAACGTTTTGTGCGTATGGGTGGGATGTCCACCATGTACCGGTGGCGCATCGCCGTTTGTCTTGTGGTCCGATGATGGAACGGGCTTGGCGGAATTAAATTATGCAATTCCGTCGCACATTCCCCAAAATGCAACCGGTAAAAAACCGACAAGCTAGCAACTCGTCGTCGATGCTCAAGACTTTGGAGCTTCGTCGCGACGAGCCTCTGATTGCCGATGATCCTCTTGGCTCGTTTCTCAATTGACTCAAGGGCATCAAGCTGGTATCTGGCAGATCCATCCCAAAGATGAGAGCAGTATTCCATACACGACCGAACTTGCGCTTGATAGAGTTTGAGCGGCTGTTCCGGCGTGAAGTACCGCCTCACCTTAGCCAGAATCCCCAACTTCTTTGCAGCCACTTGAGCTTTTGCCTCTATGTAAGGGCCAAAATTGAGAGTAGATTTTAATGTAACCCCAAGAAGCTCAAGATGTTCGGTTATCGGCACGGTTTCACCGCGGAAAGATGGAGCTGGGCGGAATTGGCTCCTTTTGGCGGAAAATAGACACGCTTGGGTCTTAGCAGCATTGAACTTGACCAGATTGGCATCGCCCCATTCAGAGACAGCCTGTAAGGACACGTTCAAGCGCTCAACCATTGCCTCCCGGAGAGACCGGATCTGCGACCCACCAGCTCGTGCGTCAGACACGTATCTCTCAGCAACAGTGCTGTCGTCTGCATACCCAAAGGTACCGGGTTTAAGCAGATCATTAATATGCAGCAAGAACAGTGTTGCCGAAAGCACCGACCCCTGAGGAACTCCGGCATTAATATCCAGCAGTCCAGACGAGCAGCCATCTATGACCACTCGGATAGACCGATCCCTCAGGAAATCAGCGATCCAATCACACAAACCGGCGGGCAGACCGAAGGAAGGAAGCTTACTAATAAGGCTATCGTGCCAGACCCTGTCGAAGGCCTTCGAGATGTCAAGGGAGACCGCCAGTGCCTCCCCGTGCTTCTCTATGGCCTCACTCCAGATGTGAATGGCATACGCTAGTAGATCCCCAGTTGACCGATTTCGGCGAAACCCGTATTGTCGGTCACTAAGGATATCATTCGCTTCTAGGTACGCCAGGAGCTTATGATTCAGCACGCGTTCCATAGTCTTACAGAGTATGGACGTTACCGAGATGGGTCTATAATTCGACGGGTCAGCTCGACTACCCTTCTTGGGCACGGGCTGCACGTTAGCTTGCTTCCAAGCCTTCGGCACTTTTCCAGTCTCAAACGAAAGGCGAAATAGGCGTGTCAAGATCGGAGACAGCTCAGGCGCACAAGTCTTCAGAACAATTGCCGGTATCCCGTCGGGACCACTAGCCTTGTTCACGTCTAGGTTACGCAGTACCAAGAGCAAACTCGGACTCGTGTGCAAAGAGGTCCGAACGAAATTCATTTTCTTATCATGACGTTATTTTAACACTATAGACTTCTTATAGGTTTTTCTGTAAAATATTGGTAAAGATCTATTATTTCATAATTTTTTCAAAATTTTAAGCTCTGTAGTTTCGAAGATAAGGCGATTTTGCTAGTTTACGTTACCCACGTTTGGGGTCTCACTAGAAAATAAAAAAAAAACCAGCCAAGTCCGAGTTAGACTCGCACACGAAGGGTTCTGAACCATAAACCTCAATTTTTATTATTTGTTGTTATAGCGGCAATAGAAATACACAATTTGTGAAAATCACAACTCTCTACCTATTACGGTTTTTGAGATACAGCCCGCTGACAGACAAACGGACGAACAGCGGAGGCTTAGTAATAGGGTTCCGTTGGTTAACCTTTGGGTACGAAACCCTAAACAAGAACAATATCGTGTACATATCAAACCACTTTTTTTATTTTTTTAATATTAAATAGATGGTTCTTCTTTCAGAGTTATTCAAGAAATTAGACGAAAAATGACCATTTCCATTCCCCTTATCTCCGAAACTGTTGGGCCTCAAATTTTGAAAAAAATACTAGTTGAATAATTCATCTTAACATATATTACAGGAAAACCTATGATAAGTTTATAGTGTTAAATACACCTTTTTACAAAAATACAACCGTGAATGAATGTCTGTTTATTACAAACACTACAAAGTATAAAATAACTTTAATTTCGGAAGTCGGTGTCTTTGGTTGAGGAGTTCGTGGCTAAATAATAACAGCCGCACGGATCTATCTTGAAGGTTAAGCAACGCTTGCCAAGTTTGGTCTGTGGATGGGTGACCATCTTAACATAACAATATACATTAATGACTTGCCAAAATCAATTCCACACCCTATGACATTATTTTCAGATGATAGTACGGTGACTATTTCTAGTAATAGCAATGACATGATCCAATATAAACTTGACATACACAATACCTTGACATCTATAATAAAGTGGTTAAACAATAATAATTAAAATATAAACTTAAATAAAACTAATATCATACATTTTAGCCAATGATTGACTATAGAAAATATGGACATAAATATAGATAATAAAACTCTTGAAATAGTGAACACTACGAAGTTCCTTGGCCTAATTATTGACGAAAGATTTGACTGCAAATTACAAATCGAAAATCTGTGTAAAAAAAATTGTAGTTCTGCATTTGCATTGCACTCTTTAGCTGCACTGGTGAATGTAGATACCCTGATTGCGGCCTACCATGGATTAGTTGCGTCTCACTTAAGATACGGTATCATATTTTGGGGAAATTCTACTAACGCTAACGCGGCATTTAAGGCCCAAAAGAGATGCATTAGATCTATGTTTGGGCTAAAAACGGTAGATACATGTAAACCATATTTTAAAAGGTACAAACTATTAACTCTTCCTGTTTGTACATCCTTGAAACCGTAATGTTTGATAAAACAAACCCCAATTTGTTTCCACGTCTACAAGACATGGTACCTCGTAACAGACGGGATATGACCGTTCTTAGAGTTCATCCGGCAAAAACGGCACTTATGCGCAAAAGTATCATTTGCATGGCGCCTACGATTTTTAACACATTGCCTAAAAGCTGGAAGGAGCTGAGTGGAAAGTCACTCAATCGTCAATTAAAAAAGTTTATTTCGCAAAAAGCATTCTATAATGTCTCCGAATTTCTAGCCGAAAATGATTTTTTGTTTGATTAAATCATTTTACCTCTTTCCTATCACTAATTATATTAAGTTAATCATTTTGTCATGTTATAACATAATAATGATTTTGACATTACAACTAATTACTATTTTGACATTTTAATTGAACACTATTTTGACATTATAATTGACCACTTTTTTGACATGCCAACTTATTATTATTTTGACATTATAACGTAGGTACCTAATACTATTTTGACATTAAAATATTTTTGACATATATCATAATTTATAAAGTTGCTAAATAATTGTAATCAGTGTACTCGTAAGAGTCTTCTAGGTATTTTTTTGGTTTTTTGTAATTATAATTTATTTCAATGTTATGGAAATATTTGTACGCCGCCGCTAATTACGGCTTAACATGAGTGGACTTAAACTTTTTAATATCTTGCATGCTCCTGTATGTATACAATGTTAAAACAAATAAAGAAGTCTTATCTTATCTTAACGAGTTTCCCCCGTGCCTCGGAAAGCACATTAAGCCGTTGGTCCCGGCTGTCATTTGTAGATCTTTGGCAGTCGTTACGGATTGTCAGAAGCCAGTAAATCTGACGTCAGTCTTGCCAAGATGTACTGTTTTACCCAGTTAATGGGTTGTGGAGGTCTGGTAGGCAGCCGCTCCACGTAAAGCACTGGTATTCAGCTGAATCCGGTTTGACTGGAAGCCGACCCCAATGTAGTTGGGAAAAGGCTTAAGGCAGATGATGATGATGGTGTCTTTGGTTATTTTTTCGTTTTTGACACCGACTTCCAAAATTAAAGTTATTTTATACTTTGTAGAGTTTTGTTTTTGGAAGTCGGTTATATTTTTTTTTGTAAAAAGTTTTTTTTAACTAGAAATGTTTC
Organism: Lacanobia oleracea; assembly: GCA_950371165.1. Lineage (NCBI taxonomy): Eukaryota > Metazoa > Arthropoda > Insecta > Lepidoptera > Noctuidae > Lacanobia > Lacanobia oleracea. Next base: position 18,413,032 of record OX493392.1, on the reverse strand, counting down.
ACTTTTTAGTGGCACCTGCTTACCCACGCACAGCGTACCGCCGTGAAATAAACAGTCATGCGATTTCAGCAATCCCATTGCAGTCTATTTGCTATTATTTATTAAGGAGTTCTGTTGCCTACCTCCGAAGTTCTTCATCAGATCTTCACCAAATTGAAATAGAAGTAGTCCGGGAAAATACTCTGCCAAACAAAAAAGAATCTTCTAAATTGGTTGATAATGGGCGAAAATATCGATGAACAAACATTTTTCATGGGATCATATTATCACATCATGGGATTATACCTTCTGTCATGGGATTATACCTCCTATCATCAGCTCAGCAGCATGAGATGATGATGACAGGCACAAATGTCTAAATTGCGTTAGAAATTTTTTGAAAAACATTGTATGTGCTTATAAAATTTCAGGGTTTCCCTCGATTTTCATGGGATCTCTTCATCAGATTCTGACTTGGTGATAATGGGACCAATTGGGTACATACTTTCAGATAAAATAAGAATTTTTCAGATCGGTTCAGAAATGACGGATACATGAGATAACAAACAACAACAAAAAAATTAAAAAAAAATACAACCGAATCCGGTTGTATTTTTTGTTTCTCAATTGAGAACCTACTCCGTTTTTTGAAGTAGGTTAAAAACCGAAATCCGTTCGGAACTCTTTGCACGCAAGTCCAAGTTCGCACTTGGCCAGTTTTTTTTAATCTTAGAGCGCAAGTAGCGCTCACCAGCCACTGCGTCAATTTCTGGCGCCTTGCCGTTGCGCGTATTATCTGAACATAATATGTATAATAAAATAGTAAATCGTAAGGTGTATGTTTCCAATTGGCGAGAAATCTACTGAACCGATTTTTTTTTTATTTTGTATAAATAATCCTTATAGGTAAGGTCAGGTTATATCACGCTATGTGCTATGGAGGATGAGCAATGTTCAAAAATTTCTGTTTTAAACGAGAAAGTGCACATGGTTCGAGTCTCACCAACAGATTATTATTTATTTTAGTATTTATTTTCGCTTTTGATATGTATTTTTACACCAAAATAATGTCAAAATAAAAATATAATGAGTTTTCGCGCACTTAAAATAACATTTAAACAGTTTAGCGAGAAATTGTTATAAAAAGCCACTACATATTACAAAATTGCAGATACTTATGGATCTAATCTTAGCAATGTTTATCATCACGCTATACTTTCAAGGAGCTGAGCAGCGAAAAACCATGATACAAATAAGATCGGCTATTTCAATCGATTGTCAGCAGTAGTGATAGACCATCGTGTTAAAGACTGCCTGCCGAAAGAATTGTTTTGGGTTCGAATCTCAATAGCTATAATTATTTTTGAATTTTATTAATTAACTAGCTGACCCGCGCGGCTTCGCTCCCGTCAACTGGCTACCCTACCTACCCTACCTACCCTACCTACCCTACCTACCCTACCTACCCTACCTACCCTACCTACCCTACCTACCCTACCTACCCTACCTACCCTACCTACCCTATCTACCCTACCTACCCTACCTACCCTACCTACCCTACCTACCCTACCTACCCTACCTACCCTACCTACCCTACCTACCCTACCTACCCTACCTACCCTACCTACCCTACCTACCCTACCTACCCTACCTACCCTACCTACCCTACCTACCCTACCTACCCTACCTACCCTACCTACCCTACCTACCCTACCTACCCTACCTACCCTACCTACCCTACCTACCCTACCTACCCTACCTACCCTACCTACCCTACCTACCCTACCTACCCTACCTACCCTACCTACCCTACCTACCCTACCTACCCTACCTACCCTACCTACCCTACCTACCCTACCTACCCTACCCTACCCTAAAAAAGAATTATTTAAATCGGCCCCGCCGTTCTCGAGTTTTAGCGAGACTAACGAACAGCAATTGATTTTTATATATATAGATTAACTTAAACCTTTCCTAACTTTTATGGTTCCTATTTTACCTAATATTTTCAAATATTTATAACATGTTATTGTTGTATTTCGTATATTTTTTTAACATTTATCCAAGTATGCCAAATAAAATACCAGACTGTTAAAGTATAATTAACAGAACATATTTTCTTTTTATCTGTATTCTGTTTTGTTCGTATCACGATAAAAATGGCACCAATGTAGATAAGTTTTACATATAAACCTGATAGAAATTTAAGCAATTTTCTTGAAGAAATTAACGTATTATTCTACGTAATGCAGATATACGCAGTGCCATCATTACTATCGACAGCATGAGAATTACACTAGAAAATATTTTTTTTTATTATTAATTTTACAAAAAAAGTAATTATTTTAATAAAAAAGCATAAAGTTGTTTCGATTTGCGTTCCTGGTTCATAATTAATAAATAATCAACTTTATTCGTCAAGAAGATTGTTCGGTTGCTTTATCCCGTTGCTTCACAACAGGAATTCATTTGATTGAAGGGGAACTCACCGACCAAGCAACAACCATCAATACGCATAATATTGACGAATGTTTCTGGAGAATATAATGAATACAATATTTCCATGAAAACAGCCATGGAAGAAAATGATACACATCATCCGATTAAGTTTTATGATTTCTATTTAGTTATTTCATTTCTACAAAACTTTACAAAGTCACATATGTACATCCAACAAACTTCTATTTAGTTTCGAAACTGTTCAATTCCCAGTGAGCCTATGAAATGTCATGACCAGCCAATGCCCAGAAATTTTCCGTTGCAGTCTTCACTCTCCAGTGGATCAAGGGGAACTGTAGTAGATCCTTAGGCAAGACGTCACAGACGAAAACGCGAAGAGGGTTTCCGAGTGGTAGTGCTGGACCCGTACTCACTCCCCTTCTCACCTTTCCCATAGTTTTGTACATGAATTTGCCAGAGATCAACTGAACTTCGTGACAAAAAATGGTAAAATTACGGATCATTGCCCTCTACAAAACATATTGTTTCAACATAGGCGCTGTAGACAGCTCAATTTGCAGAGGTTGCTTCGGACCGAGTATCAGTTGCCCAAGTCGTCTAAAAAGTAATGCCGAGGCTGCCCGACGGGATTAAATTCTCCGAGCGGTGAGCTTGCTCCGCAAAACCTGTGAAGCACCCAAGAGGCATCTGTGCATTTAGGAGCTAGGCTGGCTAACTTTTCCAGGACTGACTAAGAATGGGAGTCTGACATGGTGCGGATAGCGGAGTCTCTCCTCTACTCTACTCTCTCCGTTACAGGGGTAGACTTCTCTTCTGGTTAGTTTTCTCGTAGCCTTACTTTTTACAAGGATGGGAAATCATCAAATGATTCCTCCCGCTCTAGGCGGAGCAGAAGGGAGTGTCAGACTCTTACTGACTAAAACACTTCCGCGTGCCTTCTTATGCCCTTTGCGTTGCAGGGCCGCGATGACTCTTTCGAACAAATCCGCAACGTGTTAACAACCCTAGCAACTTTCTTTAACATCATGCGTAAAGAAGCGTTATCATTAAAACGTTTCTCATAACCAAATAATACTAGGGCTAGTCGGCATTTGGAACAGAAGAGGTGAAACAGCCAGTGCCTTGCATAGTACTCTTCCAAATTCCTAAATCTAAGAGGAGTCAAGCAAAGCTAGGTATTGATTGTTCGTATATAGTTTATCTTAGAGATCCTATCTCGATCCGATTTTTCTCCTATCCCGATTTACTCGCGAACGAAGTCGCGGGCAATAGCTAGATAACTATATTTCTAGATAGTATGTAATAAACTAAGTACGCACTGCACTGGGTGCTGAGGGGCTGCCGCTTTTTATGTTTATTTTTTACATGAGCAATGCAAATTATGTACTACTCTGTCAAGAAAGTACCGGGAAAAGATCAATAATACACAAAATGTCTGTTATTCATCCAAATTTATTTTATCACTTTCAAAGTATGCTCCTTTAGAAACGATACACTTGCGCCAACGAATAATCCATTCATCAAAACATTTTTTAAACGCTGCTTCCGGAATTGAGTTCAGTTCTCGCCGCGAATTCTCCTTTATGTCTTCTATCGATTGAAAACGGGTGCCACGAAGTGGTAATTTGAGTTTAGGAAAAAGAAAAAAGTCAGCAGGAGCCATATCTGGTGAATATGGTGGTTGCTGGATGGTATTTGTTGAGTGTTTGGTTAAAAATTCATTCACAATGATAGCCTTGTGCGAAGGCACATTGTCGTGGTGCAAAATCCAAGAATTTTCTTTCCACAAATCTGGCCTTTTTCGTCGAATTTGCTCTCTTAAACGCCGCATAACGCTCAAATAATATTCTTTATTTACCGTTAGACCTTCCGGTAAGAATTCAGAGTGCACAACACCGCGATAGTCAAAGAAAACCGTCAACATGACTTTGACTTTTGATCGACTTTGGCGTGGTTTTTTCGGTTTCGGTTCAGTTGGAAGGCACCACTCCGAAGCTTGTTGACTAGTTTGCATGTCAAACTCGTAAACCCACGTCTCGTCACCAGTAACAATGCGTTTCATGAATGTCGGGTCCGAACTGACTCGTTCTAGCATGTCCTCAGCGACTTTCATGCGATTGAGTTTTTGGAGAAAATTCAGATCTTTTGGGACTAGCCGAGCAGCAACATGTTTCATACCCAAATGATTAGTTAAAATGGTACGGATCGACTCGTGAGATACAGAAAGTTCGGCGGCTATCTCTCTCAGAGTTGAATGGGGATTTTCAGTCACTATTTCCTTCACTTTTGCCCAGAGCGAGGCAAATCTTCCATCACATGTCGACCGCTTTTGAACGCTTTGAACCACTCATAAGCACGAGTTTTTGATAAAGTCGATTCACCGTAAGCCTTCTGTAACATTTTCAGTGACTCCGAACACGAAATTCCATTGGCGATGCAAAATTTAAGACAAACTCTTTGTTCGATATTTTTGTCCATTATGAAATTCGCAATACACACTATATATGATATTACTAAAACCAGCACTGTATTTAATATAAATAACAGATGCAACTCAAACCCCGCGCCAAAATGGAAAACAGTTGTGCCAATCTAACAACTACAAAAAAAACAAAAATTTGAATTTGGAACCATAAACAAATCATCCATTCCCGATACTTTTTTGACTGAATGTAAGTAGGTTCATCCTATGGATAAAACTTAGTTTAGCATAAAGACGATCTATAGTTAATAAATTACTACTAACTTCTGTTACTGATTACACGCGTCGATCGGAGTAATTAAATAACGAGGAACTTCTCGATCCTCGCGAGAAACGAAAACCTAGCGACGATAAACAGGCGGCAAAGAAACTCGTGAAGTCAAATTGAGTTTGGCAGAAGCTCCGAGCTGAAACCCGACACAAACAATTGAAGAGGAGTGAGGGCAGACTTACTTGGTACTATTGTTTGTGGAACAGCTAATGACGTAGTAACACGACACTTTTTTGATTGCTCGTTTAATACTGTGATCGTTTTTTTTTAGTATTTATTAAAGTTTGCAGTTTATTAAAGTTTTAAGAGCTGCTGCAGCGTTTGTAAGAGTCATTCCCATAACAGAAAGAAAAGAGTTTATTTGCGCCAGGTATGAAAAAAAGCTAAATTAGTTGTCCCTCCGCGTAAAATGCAATCTCTCATCATAATGTTGGAACTCGTGTGCGGAACAAAGCCACAGCGCTAGTTTTCAGTGAGAGCCAGCGTTGACTGAACGATGTGGGATGGAGCAGAGCAAGTTATTAAAACTTTAATAAGTAAACAAAAAAATAAAAATAGGCGGGTGCAGAAATAATAAAATAAGACGGTTCAAAGTTAGCAACATGCGAAGACGATCGATAGAAGTGAAACGCGTGATTCTAAAAAAAATTAGAAATGGCTGCAGGTGGACGATGTTGAAATATTTTAACACTACGTAATCTATGCAATGAAAAAAATCTTGATCTGCGGCGCAATCCACGTAGTTTGTTTATGCATCTATATGTTTATGCATATATCATCTAGTTTGTGAGGTTGTGAGGTTGTAGTGAATAATCTCTGGATCTACCAGACCGATTTTGAAAATTCTTTCACCAATAGAAAGCCACGTTATTTGTGAGTGTCATTATTTATAACTAGATAAAAATTGAGATCCCTACGAAAATTGCAATACTAAACCCGCGCGAACGAAGTTGCGGGCAAAGTGCTAGTATGTACATAAACAAACTACGTGAATTGCGCCGCAGATCGGATTATACAGACAGAAATGTTTTATTTTTTCATTGCATGCATTATATAGTGTTTTTGGATGAAATTATTCACACAAACATCACCATTATTACACCACTATGCAACACAAATAGGTCTAAAATAATCTATTTTATCAATCAGTTAAATTCAATCTGCCTATGCCCGGTGTATGAGGTTTACACGGTGTATACTACACGGAGTATTTTACACGGAGCGAGTAACATTAGCCAACAGTATTAAACACGTTTTTTCACGTCATGTTCTCTTTTGGTACGTAAACAAAAAATTAAGACGATCAAGTGTGTTGAAATTACACGAGCCGAGACGTCTCCCACAAATGTCCCTTTTTTTACCTAGAAGTGTCGCAACAACCCTTACTTCTGGTTTTATTTGCGTTTTACCTTTGCTAATTTCAATTTATTTAATAAAGTAAATAACTCTCTGCCTGCGTCTGTGTTTCCAAAAGCTTACAACCCTAATCTCTTCAAAGTTAGAGTGAGCTCCGTCTGGGTAGGTTCGCTCTATCGTAGACTTTGTCTCTGTCATCTCTGACATAGACTAGAGTCAAGAGCAATCCCATTATTAGCTTATGTTATTTTTTGTATAAATTCTTACTGCACTTATTATTGTACTGTACAAAACAGAAATGAAAACATTTCCCAAGGGGTGGAGACCTGGTGTCCTGAAACACAGACCTTAAGTCTAGTTTAGGCACCAGTCTATTGTAGCTGTTACGTATTTTGTATTGATACCTCTCTACTGTACCTATATTGTGGTGAGAAATAAATTATTATTTCCTTTATTTATTTTCTTTACATATTTAGATATTTTTAAACATTTTTAAACAATATATACATTAGAAAAATAAAAACATTTAAAAATATAAAAATAGTAGCCCACCGATATCGGGAACAGGGTCCAAGCTACCGGTGGTCAGGGCTCCAGAGATAGGAACCTCCTGACAATGCGAGCCGTGTCCAGAAGTACCGCTTTCTGAATCAAGCCCTTGATCCAGCTGCCCAACGAGAGCCTCCTAAGGTGTTGGTCGAGGCTCGTGGCTATTAAGCCATTGGCCGATACGACTATCGGTACAATGATTGCGGAGTTCACTTCCCACATGTCGACAACCTCGCGAGCCAAGTCAATATACTTGATTTGTTTGTCTTTCTCGGCTTTCACGAGGTTCTCGTCATGCGGGACGGTTATGTCTACAATCATTGCACGCCTCACAATTCGGTCCACCACCACTATATCAGGCTTATTGGCAACAATAGTCCTGTCAGTGATGATGGACCGATCCCAGTACAATGTGATATTGCCATTATCGAGAACTGGGTCGGGCGCATACCTATAGTATGGCACCTCCACCTTATTATTATTATTCTTATTATCTCCTTTATTCCGGTAACTATACATATTAATTATATTTTTAAATATTTGATTAAAAAAATAAAAAAAACATTTAAAAATATAAAAATAGTAGCCCACCGATATCGGGAACAGGGTCCAAGCTACCGGTTATTATTATTATTTCCTTTATTCATTTACTATACATATATATTAAATAAATAAAAAAACATTAAAAAAAAAAAAAAAAAAAAAAGTATTATTATTATTATAAATAAAAAAAACACACATATGAGCAATATCTTCTCATTAAAAGTCTTGGAGTACATCAAAATCACATTTTTCTTATGCAGGAAACATCCACATTGTTGAGTTTATTGAGTGTAAAGAAGCATTCGTGGAAATACTGCTTCTGTGTTATTATATGCATCATCTGATTCGACATCGAAGAAATCATATTTCCGTTTCCTAATGATTGTAATTTCATTTCGTTCGCTTTATCCAACGAACAGCACTTTATTAATTTGCTGAAAGACTAATTAGACAGAAGGAAACATTTTCTGTAGGACTTAAGGTAGTAAAGCCCTTTTTATTAAAATTATTGGTTACTTTACGATGATTGAGACATGTGGCCGATTTCGACGATGGATTTCGACCATGTAAGTTGAGAAAAATAGGCCAACTGACTTGTATATACAAGGTACTTTTCACAGTTACATTATCAGAGCATTTTGGACACGCATTCTTTCTTCTGTCGCATAAATAAAGAATGATGACAATACGGTGGTGCACTTTCTGCCAACAAATGACGTCACTACCCTCCTAAGCTTTGATGCGGTATAATTTTGTCATTTTTTATCGATTTGAATCGGTAAAAATGTGGCCAATATTCTTTTGAAAATCATACGTGACATACCTACTCCCTGGAATTATTGCTGTTATTCAGGAAAATACTCTATTATTCCTTCAGAAGGACGATCCTTCCTATGAATAACGGACATTATTACAATATTGGATTGTGCCTGAGAATTCCAGTAGCAAACAAACACAAACATGTCCAACTAAGAGTAACTATCCGAGATTAGAGCCTGAAATCCGTGACTTTGGCTTCAGTGCTTGAAAACTTCAAACTAGTTATACCGACGACGTTTCTTGTGCAGAAAAACTAGTTTTTATGTGCTGTGTTGGTCGATTTTCACTTCGTCCTAAAAACGGTTATTTCGTATTTATACATACCTATATTCGCCCCACTCCTACGACTTTAGCATAAACTATAGATTTGGATGTAGGTATTATAGAAACACATTTGCGGAATATAAGCAAGACGTTACGTCACAAATATTCTTTCCTGAGTTTTTTTCACTCACACCAACCGTTTAGTGAAATTGGTCTGAGAACGATATTGCTGATGACGGCACTTGATACGAAATACAGTGCAAACGCGAATGAGTGGGAATAAGTTGGTACATTTTCCTTATTTCATCACTTTACCAAACTGCGGGAAAATAAACATCATGCTTTCTCTGTTTATTTTTGGCCCCCGGATACCGCAAATAACAGAAATATTTATTTTCTTTATACCGGTACTTAGATAAAGTATTATCTATTCTCTTTATTAGTTCGATTTGCTAACATACTGGCAAGTATGCTCTGAATTAAGCTTAAATTGTATTTTATTAAAAGTCAAAGCTTAGGTATTCAGGCAGTTTATTTGAAGAAACTTTCGAAATAACTAACAATTGGTCATCACCTTAGTATTACATGCTCCACAGTCACCTAAAATTACACAATATAGAAATTTTCTAAGCAAACGCCTCTGGATAATTCCATATTTGTACTAGTAAGGATGCGAAAACAAGCAGGGTTAATATGAGGTGTATGAAACCAATAACGCTGCAATGTTCAACTCCTATATTAAACAACAACAACTACTTAAATAGAGCGGAAATAAAATGAACCATGACTTGCTCACAACCTGTGCCTGAAACATGACAACCGAAGTTTCCTATTGACCGTTGTTTTAAATAGTTTCAGCCTTGTTAGTTGACCACATCATTGATAGTCTTTAGCCTAGTTCCCACGGGCTCAACATCTGTAAAGCAGTTCTCGAGAGCTGAAGCGAGGAAAAAGCGGTCGCTTAGCCTTCAAGTGACCACTTCACTTCCCAATGATTTCTTGAAATTTATGGGAAATAACGCCATTTATTTATTTATTTAAGGACAACCAGCAAAGCATACACCAAAATACATGATTATAGTACGCATAGGTATATATATTTTATGATCATCATCTGCGAAAAAAAATACTTAACTAACTATATACACGTTAAGCCGTTGGTCCCGGCTGTCATTTGTAGATCTTTGGCAGTCGTTACGGATAGTCAGAAGCCAGTTAATCTGACTCCAGTCTTGCCATGAAGTACCGTGTTACCCAGTTAATGGGTTGTGGAGGTCTGGTAGGCAGACCCTCCTCGTAAAATAGCATAATAGTAACAGCATAGTATTCAGCTAAATCCGGTTTGACTGGAAGCCGACCCCAACATAGTTGGGAAAAGGCTAGGCAGATGATGATGATTCTACTAATTAACACGAAATTATGTACAAACGCGTATAAAAACAAAATTAATCATTGGGCATCAAAAAAATAATGCACATCGCTGTCAATAGCAAAAGTGCCCAGAACTCTGGCAGCATTGCCATGTTGAATAGAAATGCCGAAAAAAAGCCCAGCCCTCTTGTCACGTGAATAGTCGACAAGTTGTTTGTAATGTCCCGAAGGACTCGATGCACACTCGAACCTGTGCCTAGTGTTTCCACGCCAAACGGTTCAAATATGTAACTCCCAATTAAGCTGTTATATTTGCGCCGTTTGAGGTTTTCTGCACCTGCAGCAGCCGCCCCAGGACAGCCCGCCGTGCTAAGAAGATGGAATGCGCAAGGGTGTGGCGGAACCAACGTATAAAACTACTAGGTACACACACCTACTATGTAAAAGATACAAAAACCAAACGAACTTTCAAAGTAAATACCTCAAAAAAATCATTATAAATTCCTATTTTAAGCGAGAGCTAGATTCTGATGAAAAACTTTTATTTAAAACTAAAAATCAATGTATATTATCCAAGAAATGAGTTTCCTGTCTATGCGTAATTCAATACTGCGCTACTGGCGACGTGCTTGGTTTCCCGAATGCACCTCATTTCCAGCTCCAGACGTTAATGCACAAAATTCGTATTCATAGCGAGCCAGCAAACAGCATAATGACGTATGAACATTGCTCTCCTTATTAAAATGGAGTTGCGTAGGATGTACTTAATACCACGTCTAACTCGTGCCCTAGTTCGATATTGGATAATATACATTGGCGCGTAACATGATCGACTTACGATGAGAATGTATCAATATTTAGTTTAAAGAGATTCACAAAGAGGTTGTTTGTTTATAGAAGGACATCTCATGCAATGGTATCAGCGACGTAAATTATTTCACTGACAGAACACGACACATAAGGTAAGGGTCAATAATGGTTTGTACCGGACTACTGCCCGCGAATTTATACGCACATTTCCCGATCTTTCCTGTTCCCTGAATTTATACGACCTGTAGTTTTAGCTGTGTGTTGTCTGTCAGTCACTCACTCAGTAACGGAAAAATTATATACATATTAATTGATATGCCTTATTAGGTAATAAGGCATATCAGTCCATATGTACTTTGCAGTAAGATGTATGTCTATGTTTTTGTTAATTAAAAATCACGCATTACTCTCTTTTCCTAAGTTATAACCTGTCATTATAACCGCCATATATCACATTACGAAGCTTAATTAATGTTCTAATATCAAATGTACAATGTAGCTACTTTCGCATATTATGTAAGTGTGTCCGTTACAGGGAATAGTTAGCCTGTTAGTCGTGACGTCAGCGTCTATGAGAAATCTTTGTATGCGGCACGTGAGTTATGCTGGAGTACGAAGATGAGCGAACAGGCTTGTAGGGTTATGTCAAAGGGAAGTTGGTGCTTAAAACAGTTTTAAGGTTTTATGTAAATTGATGGAACTTGAAGGACAAGGTTGAGGTTACAATCCTATATTAGAATGTAAGTCTAGATGTTGAATCCAGACTGAACGGGTGAATGGAATTAGTTGAAAATTGTATCACAAATGGACCATGTTCCAAATTAGCACGCACGAAGAATTTTGAACTCTCATCGTTTATTTAATAGCTATCTAGACCGCCATATCAGCGCATGGGTTGTGGATGAAAGCTCCTCGCTGCAGATATTCATGGCATCTTCATTGTGAAGTCAAATCATGTTGGTCTCATTTCATATTGTGGCCTCCAACCCTATCTACTTTATTAAAATTTGTCAGTTTGACGCAAATCGATTTCTTATAACGGGTCTCGACTGACCAATTAAGCGAGTTATTACGTATAGGTATCACGTGATATGTGGTATGAATTTCTCAGTCAAATTACAGTCAACAAGCCGTGTTTGTACGTAATAGGACCTAACTACAGCTCGGACTAACCAAACATTCTGAATGTTCGCGAAGCTTAAACTATTTGGCAGCTCGCTTCTAGTGAGTATTTATTACTATAGAGTATTTATCTCAGTTTTTTTCTCTGTTCTGTATCTTAATGGTGGATTTCTACGTAATAATTCGTAAATGTTCTGTACGAACTTAGTTGAGTTCTAAGCAAAGACGACTTTGCTCCAGTTGGCAAGTTTCCTTTCGTAAATAAGATATAAAGATCTTCCATCTTTTATTACGATAAACTCTTCAGTCGTGCCTTTTTCCTGTTGCTAAGTAGAGAATCTACGTCGACGGAAAAGTTACATAAGTTCGTTACATTCCCAATGGATTTAATTTTTTGCGCTATTAATTAATTTTCCCTGACGCTCCTTCCTCGAGCGGATTAAGCTTCCGGGACAAAGCGTGGCTCAAGTTGTCGTGTAGTTTTCTATGAAATCAGAACATCGAAGAAAAACTCCCTAGATTGGCGGTTTGTTTTATTCCTGCTTTTGAAGCCTATCTTTTTTCGAGTTTCGATTTATTAATGAGATCGTGTCTTGGAAATAATGAACAAACATTCATCTTTATGATATTTTTATAATAAAATTGAAAGACAAACACCTTTTTTAACCGACTTCTTCAAAAAGGAGGAGGTTCTATGTTCGGCTGTATGTTTCTTTTTTTTATGTTTGTTCACCGATTTCTCCGCCAATTATGGACCGATTTTAAAAATTATTTTTTAATCGAAAGCCTGAGGTGATCCCATTGTCACCATGTCAGAATCTGATGATGGGATCCCATGAAAATCGAGGGAAACCCTTAAACTTTATAGGCACATACAAAGTTTTTCATAAAATTTCTAACACAATTCAGATATTTGTGCTTGGTAATCATCATCTCATGTTGCTGAGCTGATGATGGAAGGTATAAGTCAGGATCTGATGATGGGATCCTATGAAAAATGTTTGTTCAGCGATATTTTCACAAATTGTTAACCGATTTGGATGATTCTTTTTTTGTTTGGAAGAGTATTTTCTCAGACTGGTCCCATTTAAATTTGGTGAAGATCTGATGAAGAACTTCGGAGGTAGGCAACGGAACTCTTCAGTAAATGATGTCGAATCGGGATTTCTGACATCGTATGTCTGTTGATTGTTTACACCAGTTCATAACCTGCACTAAAAAGTGAAAAATAAAAAAAAAACTTTTTAACAATGAAATAAAACTGACTTCCAAAAAACAAAACACTACAAAGTAAAAAATAACTTTGTTTTTTACTTTGTAGTGTTTTGTTTTTGGAAGTCGGTTTTTGGAAATATGGGAATGAGACACCTTCGAATGTAACAACAGCTTATAATAAGAAATTGGACCGTTGTAGTCAAAATTAATGAATAATAATAATTATTATTATTACTTATGCTATCAAAAAAAACAAAACTACGAAACGTGAAATTCCGAAGTCGCGGCGCGCGGTTGTTAGATTCATAAATGATGTTACGTACAATTTTATCGAGTCTCTGTTCTGAGAGCGCTTAGTTGTTCCGCCTACACAAATCGTTATTGGTTTATAGATAAAATCTATTGGACTATACAAAGATTGCACAACTACAGCTTCGTTGGCAGTTACTTACTTCGATAAAATATTGCAAATGGCTTTGGGTCGAAGCTTCCGGGAAATATTTGCGGAAATTGCTATTTTAATGTTATTTCGTAGTAGAGTTCTCCTCTTTTAAGGATTTCCTAACGAAAACCAACTTTAAAATACAAAAGCAATTTAGCAATCGAAATTAACTGAATAATATTTCTTGAAACTGAACTTTATACACTAGATTTAAAGGTTTATTAATCGTGTAAAGCGAATATATTGAATGAAAAACTGGGCTGTTTATAATGTATGTAAATGTTTTTTTCGCAGAAATATTTTCTCACGAAAGCATACAATCAGTGAATATATTCGGTTCGTTAGTTATCTCAGATATATCGAATTAAAGGTATCGATATTCTGTTCTTAGGACGAATCTATTTAAAGAACCGTATTTTTCGGGTCCGTTTTAATTATAGCAGTAATATCCCAAGGAAATTTAATCCAAGATTAAAAAAAAAACAGTTTTCGCAACATTTTCCCGGATTTTTTTAAAATTCAGAGTAGAAGCATAATGCAGGCAGATAGCAGAATCCTTTTTACCGCGTAGTTTGCTAATCTGTTAATTTTATTCTACGTTTTAAAATATTTATATTTAACTCCACGTGGTCCGTTTAGAATTTTCTGTTGTGTAACAGCACGATATTTTAAAGACAAAACTGCTACGACCACGCTATGTCTTATCCATTAACAAAAGCAATATTTAAAAAAAACAGCCAAGTACGAGTCAGACTCGCACACGAAAGGTTCAGTAACATAAACCTTAATATTTGTTTTTATAGCGGCAATAGAAATACACAATCTGTGAAAATTTCAACTGTCTACCTATTACGGTTCCTGAGATACAGCCCGCTGACAGACGGACGGACGGACAGTGGAGGCTTAGTAATAGGGTTTTGTACCCAAAGGTTCAAGGAACCCTAATTAAGGTTCATATTGTAATTTCATAACTTGGAAAAATCAACCAACAACTTTATCTAAAAGCTATTTATAAAATATAAAAGCACATAAGCTTTTATATTAAATGTCATAAACGACACAGCTGTCGAGAAAGAGGCTTCACTCGACTCGCTTGATATAAAATGTAAAAGTTATCACAAGTAGCAAGTTGTTAGCGCGACACTACTTTGTTTGTTGAAGCCCGTACGAGTACTGGCGAGAAACCAGCCCCGCAAACAAATAGTTGCTCACAGACAACCCTAAATCAAATTTGACTCTCGTTGATCGATTGAAGGATGAAGCATCTCAAAATTATATTTCGTTCTCACAATTTCAGGCAAAAGCATATGTATAAGCACCAATTTCGATGTAAAAGTGCTTTTGGTATTCCGTTCAAAATCAGTATGATGTTTAGAAATAAACCGTCGAATTGCATTCTGTGACCACCTGTGACATCGCGTCACATACAGCTTGCCAGCAGGCGAGCCAGGGGGCGCGGCTGCCTCTCCACCACATCCAATTACCTAGTAATCTGACCTGGAATGAATTTCGTATGAAACTATTAATTTTACACTCGCGTGTTAAAAGTTAATTGGTTTATTAGCATGAGCGTATGAAAATTACGCCAACATTGGTTTATTCACAGATATTTGGGCTTATCTATACCAGCCGGTCGATTCTGTAAACATGTCGAAGTGAAGTGATCACAAAGGGAGCTGTCAATCCATGTATTCAAAATGGAATGACAGCTCACTTCGTGATCACTTCACCCAAGCCTTCACATCGACATGTTTACAGAAACGACCGGCTGATTATAAACTGCTTGCTATCTGCACTGGCCTTTGCCAGTTGGATTATAAAACAGATTTTACTACGTATCATATTGTATTTTATTTTACCGATATTTGATAAAGATCAAGTCTAGCCGATGAAGTTGGTGTCATTTATACCCTCTTTTTGTAATAAAAGACAAATGGAAAGAAAATAACAAGGCTCTCAAGATATCATTTTACCGCGAGACGAAAAGTAACTTGTGTCAGAAATACTTTTATTTTTCCAGGACTTTTATCTGCGTGTTGATAAGTCAGACACTCTTTGTGAATGATCTATCTTTAGGCATTAATAAAAGAGGCACTTACAGATGTACGTCATTTAAAGCATGTAAGAAACGCAAATGCAAACAAGAAACAAGCAACAAACAAATAGAAAATGTTATTGAAATGAAGAACTTTACTAATCTCACTACAACCATGCCTGTGATTATTGTTTAAGTAACTTTGCAGAATGAGATAATATTTTTTATTTCTATACTATCAGAATATATATGCACCATACGAGTGAACGGTTGGTACGAGAAGAATTACAAAAAAAAAAACATGACCTTAAAGCTGATGTGACTTATTTGCGGTATTCAATAAAGGATGGAATAAAATACGCTGACGCCGTGGACATATAACCTAACAAGATTTTTCCCGCGGCTTTGCTCTCATGACCTATCCCGGAGAAACTAAGCATTATTCTGGTTAAAATAGTCTTAAGAGCGCAGTGATTGTAGAGCTTTCTACAATCATTGCGCTTCATAGGCTTTTTGAAAAAAAATACGTAACGGAACGGAACTTCTAGAGATTACCGTCAAAAACAAACAATTTTAATTCATCAAATACGTCGAAAAATGCCGTACGCAAGGCATATTTCCACGTTACATTACAAAATTAAAACACTGAGCCCCAAGCGACAAGCTATTGCAGTGAGGGTCACGTTTACAAAAGCCTTTGCTTCAGATACACTCACTCTCATGAACTGCGAGCAAAGATTAACGTGCAGTGAACGTTTTGTGAATAGGAACTAAATGTTCATTTTACAGTGTCGTCTGAAGACCCTTTTATGCTTCCGAATAAAACTGTCAAGACGTAATTTATGACGCAGTTCTCATGACCAATAGTTTCGGCTATGCGTTGTCTGTCAGTCACTTAATCAGTCAGTAACGGAAGAATTTTATATAATTATATTAAAAATCATCATCATCGGCACGTAGATGATGATGATGATAAAATGAACGGGGCGGTACTATTCATAAAGGTAAGGGGTATAAGAGTAGTCAACTACGTGAGTCACTACTCACCGTTATGGTATCCAAAATCAGATCGTTGTTACCAAGTGCAATAATTAGTGCTAATCAGAAGGATTTAAATGAGCCGAAACACAATGGATTGAGGATTAGTCAACTAAGAGAGCCACTAGTCACCTTTATGGTTTCCACCATCAGAGTAGTTACTAGCTGCAATGGATAGAACCCATCTGTACAATTCATATGAGCACAAACATAATGGGTATAAGAGTAGTCAACTAAGTGAGCCACTACTGACCTTTATGGATTTCATCATCAGTTCATTGTTACTAGCTGTAATAGATGCAACCCATCTGTACATTTCATATGAGCCCAAACACGTCCGGCGTACTTGTAAGAATGGATGTAAAGTAACTTTTCGAGATATTGTCTACTGAAGACATATTCAACCTGGGAGCTACAACCTGAGAGTCTTTAAGTCAAGAGTGAAGTCTTTTTTGGTATTTTTGTCACACTTTTTGTTTGTTACACTATCGAAGTTTTCATACGGATCCCTAACTTTTTTGAAAATATTCTGTAACTCATGTTCATCAGAGATAATGTAGGATTCTAATGGTGAAAGAATTTTTCAAATCGGTCTAGTACTTTCGGAGCCTATTCAATTCAAACAAACAAACAAACAAATCTTTCCTCTTTTTAATATTAGTGTAGAAGTGTAGAACAACATTTTTACCACTTGAACGTATACTTTCTAGGCTGAGGTTTAAACTGCGTTTGTTAGTTTGACGACGAAAAGTTATATTAGATCAACATGTTGGTAAACATTTAGCGCACCTTATAAAGAACAAAATATACTTAAAGATTTTTATAAGAGAAGTCTAATAGATACATGTTGGCACTCATAGCTGTGCGATTTTCATAAATCATACGCCATAAATCCAAATTTTACTGTCCATTTCAGTATAACGAAGTTAAGAAGTCAAATAGTGTAATTGGAAAATTATGGAAATCAGAGTGAATAATTCGTGTAGTTTTGAAAATTGTTCTTTCAGGTGTCCAGATGTACATATTAAAAATACCCGAGGGTGCGAGGTTTGCTGGCGGCGGGGAGGGGGGAAAGATACTTTTTTCCGTTTTTGCTTGTATCTCCAAAACCATTAAAATATCTCCTTGCTCACTTCTACATTAATTATTTACATTAAATTTTCTATACATTTTGTCTTTGTCATGAAACTGTAGGATCAATACTTTAGGAGATAGAGGGTATCTAAAATTGATAAAATATTTTTTTTCATGAATCATAAAAAGACGAATGGTATTTTTTTTTACTATTGATAGGCACGCGTTTGACCACTATTTCACGTGATGGTAAGCGATGATGTGGTCGAAGATGGAGCACGCTTGCCTAGAAGTAACCTTGTATAAGTAAGCTTGCCTAGAAGTAAACTTTTTAAAAGGATAAGGATAAATATCATGACACCAAAATCACCATTATTCCATTCCACGTGGGTTTTGATCGAATAATTTGAACAAAAAGCGGTTATTGTGACTTAACCATAATAGTTAGAAATATACCTCGGCGGTCTTTTTTGTGGATATTGATGTCTTCTATAAAAAACTGTAGTACATCATATTGCTTTATTGTCAATAGTTTCCGCAGCGTACGCGATATAAGGATCTTTTTTGGTATTTTGATATTTATCCTTATCCTTTTAAAAAGTTTGGTCATTTAGGTTGGTCATGTGTTCGTAAATTACAATTTCAATTATGCAAATCGGACCTTTCGTTTAAAAGTTACGACCGGCATAAAAATACTCGATTGAGGTGGTTTAGAAACTCTGACACTAGGGTGTTTTTTTTTTTGTCGATGGCCACTCACAGTTTCAGCCCTAGAGGGTTGTCAACTACTGAACCGGACTTACCTGTGTGGGCCTCAAAAGAATTTAAGGCCCCCGGCCGAGGCTACAGCACTAAGGTGTGTGGTCGTTAAACCTTGCTGCCCACACGATAAGAAGAAGGAGAGTCTATTAATAAGTAATTTACACGTTGCCCTTTATAGAGGGAGGACCTTATGGAGATAAAGTTCGTAGAGTACCTACTAAATCCGCGCGAATGAAGTCGCGGGCGAAGTGCTAGTATTTAATAAACGATAAAAAAAATATCGTGTAAAAACAACTGCTTAGCAAATTCTAAAAAAATTGCGAACTTTATTTATAAAGCCAGTTAAGAAAGTGTACCTTCTTTTATCTGTTTCCCTACAACCATATAGCTTACTTTTTACCGCGTAATAAGTTAATCCCAGAAGCGAGTTTACAAGAATAGCTTTCCTGTACTAATATCTATAATATATATACATAAAGCTGAAGATTTTGTTTGTTTACTTGAACGCGCTAATCTCAGGAACTACTGGTCTGATTTGAAAAATCTTTCGGCGTTAGATAGCCCATTTATCGAGGAAGGCTACAAGCATATATCATCACGCTAAAATGAATAGGAGCGGTACAGACGAAGTTGCGCGGGTCAACTAGTTCAAAATATACGTAGCAGTCGTAGCTAGTTGCTACGGCGTAGCGGTTACGCATAGCGACGTAGCGACTGTTGTGGTACTCGTATGTTGCCGCGCAACGTGACAAATCATGCGAGTGTAATGTGTTTTTAAAATGAAAAAGATTCATATCAAGCAGTTTTATTTACGTACGGTGTACGTGATCATTGCCGTCTGAATGCTGTGTAAATTAATTGACTTTAGTAATTTGAGGGCGAATTCTGAGCAGAAACTTTTTGCGAGGTTTTAATCCCCTGTAACGATTGAAATAGATATCTTTATCTTCTGTGTGCTTTAAATCAGTTTTGCGTAACTAGAGCGATTTCGCGAGGGACGACAGCCACAAATAATGAGGTTAAGGAAACCAAAGTTCGTGAAAGCTGGAAGTTTGACTAGAAGTTTACAGTGTTTCACTCTAGTACGTTTGATTACAGAAAATTTTAGAAAGGTTTAATTGAGTGTGTAGAATCATCACAAATTATTCTTTTGTAAACTACTCAATGATGAGGAAATTTTAGTAAGTTTCCTTTGATCACTAAATGAAATGAAAGTTAGAATAAAACCAATTTAATAATATACCACTTAAATGACTTGGACAGCAACAATACATTGTTAAATTCATATTGCTTTACAAGAGGGTAGTTATATCAGTATTATGTATAGGGCTCATTACAAAGACGGAGTATGATTGCAGCAAACCGAGCCATATTTCCGACAAGTTTAACAGAAAATCACAATAGTAGTCCATAACACTAAACGTTAACATCCATTATAAATGTAAATTATACGCTCTTAACTTAGCTCCATTTTTCATACGGACTCAACAAAGCTTGCAGAGGAAATGACGTCAAGTATCACAAGAGTCATTAGGTTCTTACATTTATATAAAGAAGCCAGTAGCAGTGTGGTAAAACTAATAATAATATATTTATAACGTAAGAACAAAAGAAAAGGTAACATATTGAATGAAGTCCCTGCCAGTGCTAGGTGATTAACAAATGTTGAGTTATCTACCATTGTAGCGAAGTGAGGCAGCGGAGCGGAGAAACGGAGAAATATTAGCCAATCATGTCAGTCAGAATGTGAGGAATTCATGAGATGCGGAACATATTAATTAATAAATAGTTTATTACAGAAAAAATACACATTTTATAAGGATTAAAAAGAAAATAATTTTGCTAATAAAAAGTGGTAACGACAGAAAAAAAGTATCGTTGGTATCTGTACTAATAAAAATCATTGTATCACAGGCACCAGCGCCTTCCACAAAAATTCAGATGGACGACGTGAATAAAATGAGGGAAACTGTTATCACAGTCATCCTGCCTTCTTCGCACTGGTGGTGTTACGAGCGCGAGTGAAGAGCTGAACAACATAATATATATTCATCATATTATAGTAATGGACATAAGTAGCTTCGGTCATGTAAAATGCACACAACCGCCGAGAGTCACCACGAACGTTGTGGATGGGAAAACGAAAATGTGAAAACAAATAAATTGTTCAGTTCGGCAACATTTCAAGAGGAAAAATAAAATTGACATGAGGAAATGTATCAGCTTTATACCCTCCATGAAGTAAAATGGAAATAATAAAAGTACAGAATCCAAGAAAACTAAGTTTATTTTACTGAAGCTTCTTTTTTTACCTGACTCCGCCAGAAGGAGAGTTATGTTTTTCAAGTGTATGTATACAAACATACATACATATGTGTATATATGTATATTTCTTTGGCATGCTCTGTAGCCTAAACGGCTTGATATATTTTAACTAGAGAGGTGTCCTTAGATTCGTCTTGATTGTGAGAAATCAGTTGAATAACAGATCTGATGCCACCAACCGCATCGGACTGCTTGAAAAATGTTTGTTTGGAACTTTTTAGTCGTTTTTAAAGGTCAGGTTTTTGACTAAGTCAATTTTCAATAAAAAATCGTCACTCATGACTGCCTAGGCTTTTCCCGATTATATTGAGGTCGGCTTCCAGTTAAACCGGATTCAACCAGTATTTTACATGAAGCGGCTGCCTACGAGATGCCCACAGTCCACTAACTGGGTAACTCAATACTTCTTGACAAGACTGGAGTCATTGCTGTCTTCTGATAATCCGTAACGACTGCCAAAGATCTGCAAATGACAGCCGGGGTCAACGGCTTAACAGGCTTTCCGAGGCACGGAGGAGATTGGATATTATGAGATGGGCATCCACAGACCAACCTCAGCAAACGTTACTTAACCTTGAATACCTACCCCTGCTGCTGTTATTCTTTAGCCACAAGCTCCTCCAAATAAAAGTCGAAGCCAGTTTTATTTTAACGTGTTCATTGAACGCTGAACACTGTTCAAGCTAGTAGACACAAATAAAATAAACAAACATATAGAAAAATGAACGAAACTAATTAAAATGTTTCCAGTTTTACTTTGTAGAACATAAAGTTCAAATGCAAACTCTAAAGTAAAAAAAAAAATTTGCAACATCTAAATATGTTCTTCATTTTCGCTTACATTGTCAAGTGTTTATTTTTTTTATTTTCTGTTTATTTTCATAGACATTATTCCAAACCTGTATTAAAAATGGCAGATACATGTGGTAGCCAAAAAACTTTCATTAAAATATATTCCCAAAATATCCCTTTGTAGATACCCGAACAATTTATAATTATGAACCATTTTACGTTACTAGAGAACGTAAAGGATCATGATAGACGTCGATTCAGGACAGCTTTATTTCTGTTTTCTATAAAAAGAAAGTCATTAAATGTATGTGTGTAGTGTATGTGTATGTGTAAATTTTTGTTTATTCCCTAATTATTTTGTGTTTTGTGCGTCGCTTTTGAGAAAATAAACGTCTTTCTTTCTTTTCTTTCTTTAGCTGGCGCCTGCCATTGACGACGAAAGAGAATATTTAAAGCTAAGAATATCTCGCTGCGATCAACGACTCGTTGGCTTAACTTATTTTGATAATGAAAATGTTAGCTTAAGGTGGATGCTCCAGGGTAGCCCGCGAAATTCAAATATTTTTATGTTTTTTGCAATTTGCCGGTCAGTGTGAAGCTGTATGTGGACCAAATGCGATCTGCGACCGTAATGATTGTTTCTGAAATATTCATTCTTTCGAACTACATGAACTTAGAGGGCTATATTGATGATTAAAATGGTTATAATTCTTTAGATAAATACGCGTTACGGTCGCAGATCGCATTTGGTCCACATACAGCTTCATACTGACCGGCAAATTGCAAAAAACATAAAAATATTTGAATTTCGCGGGCTACCCTGGAGCATTCACCTTAACGTAACCTCAAAGGCCTATTTCATTAAAAGCAAGTAGGTACTCCATACTTGATGTACATAATTATTTTGATATTTAACCTTATTATGTAAACTACAGTTTTTTTGTAATAATATACGGAGTTCCCACGGGCAAAATATTTTTGCGGCCATGAATAAGTCAGCCAGATAATGTAATTTTATGTTATGTTATTACATCACGTTAAAATGTTATTCCAACTGTAAGTTTTTTTGCAAAAAGAGTTTATGATTCAGAAAAAAAGTTGGCTGTTCTAATGGTGATTTCGAAATTCACGTTATAACGCAGTAGTGTCGTCACAGCGTAAATAGCGTAAAGTATTAAATCCTAATATTTAAAATTCTTCCGTTATTGAGTGAGTGAGTGACTGACATACAACGCACAGCTAATACTACCTACTGAGAAATTGGATTGTATGTTCCATGGGGAGTATAGGGGAGCACTAAAAGATGATTTCCCGAAAATCCTACGGGAACAGGAAAAAAACGGGATATGCGCATATCCCGTTTTTTACGAAACGTACGATCATCATCATCATCATCTGCCTAGCCTTTTCCCAACTATATTGGGGTCGGCTTCCAGTCAAACCGGATTTAGCTGAATACCAATATTTTACGCGGAGCGGCTGCCTACCAGACCTCCACAACCCAGTAACTGGGTTACACGGTACTTCATGGCAAGACTGGAGTCAGATTAACTGACTCCAGTCTTACTACACGGAACTTCTGACTATCCGTAACGACTGCCAAAGATCTACGAATGACAACCGGGACCAACGGCTTAACGTGCTTTCCGAGGCACGGAGGAAACTCGCTATGTTAAGATGGTCACCCATCCACAGACTAACCTTAGCAAGCGTTGCTTAACCTTGAAGATCGACCCGTGCGAATATTATTATCTAGCCACGAGCTCCTCAAATATGCGCTCGGGATATGCGCGTACGATGTCGCTAGCAAAACCTAGTTATTTAATAAAAATAATAGACAGGTATAACAATCGTTTAGAATCTATCTCCAAGTCAAAGTAGTAAACAATTATATTTGTCTCCACGATATTCCTCAAACTCAACAAAACAGAACTGTCTTGTGAAGCGATTTAACTTACCAGTCCCCTGGAGCCTTACGTTGTGGTTTTTACGCCTCGAGCTGAGTGAGTCACTTTGAACACTTTCAATGTTCCGAAAATAGGTTCTTCCAAAAGGTAATTTGAAGTTTCCTATAATCATTTAGCCACAACAAGGCTGTGATAATTATGAAATAAAGACATTGAAAGAGAAAATTTCCCGAGTATGAAATAGCTCAAATAGACACAAATCTACGCCTGAAAATTTATTGTACTCGTCATAGCAGCAAGCAATGTCAACGTGAAAGGAATTTCAATCACGGTTGGCCTAAACGAAAAGTCAGATTTTTTTGCGTCGAAAACATCGGATCAAAACCGACTTCCAAAAAAAAAACACTACAAAGTATAAAATAATAATAATAAAATAACTTAAATTTCGGAAGTCGGTGTTGTTGGGTTTTTTTTTGGTTTTTTGACACCGACTTCCGAAATTAAAGTCATATTATTTTATGTTAAAGTTATTTTAAAAAAGCTTTATTTGTTGTTGTTATATATATAATATAAATACACAATCTGTGAAAATTTTAGCTATCTACCTATTACGGTTCTTGAGATACAGCCCGCTGACAAACAGACGGACGGACAGCGGAGGCTTAGTAATACGGGTTCGACACAATCTGTGAAAATGTCAATTGTGTATCTATTACGGTTCTCGAGATACACGGTTGATGAGATTCGAAGAAAAGTATTGAAAACAGGATTAGGTGGTAAGTAATTTTTAGTTTGTTATTTTAAAAGTATTACTGTGATATTACCTAAGTATCTTAATACAAACTTTTTCACGATAAAAGTCAAAGGCAACATTAATTGAACAAGCATTCGCCTTTAATCCTTTATTTTAAGTTCATTACGATGTATATTCAAATCACTCAAAGTTTACCGTCCAAAATATAGTAGGTAATTTGCTTCGCATCTAAATCTAAATTAATATTTCCAAACCCGACTTCAGTTACGTAGATTAATATCCTTGGGAAACAAGTCTATTTACCTGAAGAATATGTTCTTGACTATCCGAGCCAAACTTAAAGGCAAACTTAGGCTCTTAATATTAAATTTCTTGGGATTCTCTAAGTTCCGTTACATTTTGTTTAATAACTTTGCAATAATGCTAACAAACAAGTGATCTTTCAGCGTGTATAAATTGAACAATGTGCAGCTCCGAAAGAACTGTGATCTGGTAACACTGGAATTTTGAATAAAAATACAAATTCCGTACACCAAGGCCCAAAGGGTAACCAACGGAACCCTATTACTAAGCCTTCGCTGTCCGTCCGTCCGTCCGTCTGTCTGTTAGCGGGCTGTATCTCAAGAACCGTAATAGATACACAATTGACATTTCCACAGATTGTGTATATCTATAAAATTAAGGTTTATTTAATTTAATTTATTCCATATCAATTTCGGACAACAATATAGCCCATTTTGTTAGTAAAATATATTAAAAATAGTGTTAGTAGTAAACAATCAAGTATAAAAAATAGAAACACAAAGTAGGTATTTAAGGATGTGCAGAGAACGATAAAATTAGAAGCTAACAGACCATTCTCCCCACCTACTGCAGTACTGCCTCAGAAAAGGTGAGCAAGGACTCTCCACAACTGTTTCCACGTGTAAAGTACGGCTACGGTTTGTAAGTGATTTTATTTTAATTTGGTGATGTAGTGCGTCATTTCTGGCGGATTAAATTATTTTCTTTCTTTTTACGGAATTCTTCGTGTGCGAGTCCGTGTCGCACTTGACTGGTTTTTTAACGTTTTTGGCAACAAGGTTAAGCTGATTAGGCCGCAGAGATTTAAGTAAACATTTTTTAAAAGTATATTCGTAACCGAAATGTAGTATTCAGACACACTATCATGTATTCTGATAAGCAATAATGTGTTAATAGAATAGACTGAGGATGAAGTAGTTGCTTTCAGTCCCACCCACGGTAACTGAATGCTGTGTACACAATATTGTGGTATATTGTGCCGGCCTCACCCTCGTCAACACCTACATGCGCGTGGGATTGCGACAGGTTTAGAATTAATAAATTGTTGAAGTGTACCAAATCTTGCGGCTTCATAAATCAGCCCGAAATATTGATTTCTAACAGTTTGCCACATATTTTGGCAGTTGACCTTCCGCAATACGACAAAAAGTCCAATTATTATATTTTAGTTTACGTTATTCAATTTGTTATTATCCAAGTACGGTACGCCTACCTGGATATAAAGTAAACCACCTATAAAAAGTTTATCTAAGGATTCAATTTATTTTATTTCTACATAGTTACATGGCGGTGTGCCGAACCGCAAAGATAAAACAATTATGTCAGGCTTTGTTATTCACTTTATTTATAGCGGGATTAAAAAATCAAAAGTACATTTATTTTAAACGAATTCAAAATCAGAACAGACCATTTTAGGTCGCAGTATTTTGCACCATCCTGATTTTTTGGATGTTATTAGTGTAGATGCCAGTAGTGTACGCTCAATTTTAACCGACTTCTTCAAAAAGGAGGAGGTTCTATGTTCGGTTGTCTGTATCTTTTTCTGTTTTTATGTATGTTCACCGATTTCTCCGCCAATTCTGGACCGATTTAAAAAAATATTTTTTCATGCGAAAGCCTATACTCTTGAGGTGTTCCCATTGTCATTAAGTTAGAATCTGATGATGGGATCCCATGAAAATCGAGGGAAACCCTCAAATTTTATAAGCACATACACGGTTTTTCATAAACTTTCTAATGCAATTCAGATATTTATGCCTGGTAATCATCATCTCATGTTGCTGAGCTGATGATAGAAGGTATAAGTCAGGATCTGATGATGGGATCCCATGATAAATGTTTCTTCAGCGATCTACTTCCACCTGGCGTTAATCCCGGCTATTGCCAGGGTCTTCCTACTTAGCTTCCTCCACTTTGCCCGATTTTGAACATCCTTCTC
The DNA here is from genome assembly GCA_950371165.1 of Lacanobia oleracea. Classification (NCBI taxonomy): domain Eukaryota; kingdom Metazoa; phylum Arthropoda; class Insecta; order Lepidoptera; family Noctuidae; genus Lacanobia; species Lacanobia oleracea. The sequence continues at coordinate 18,386,420 of OX493392.1, read as the reverse complement.
AGTCAGGCCATTGGCTCTCATGTCGGACTTGACGACGTCCAGCCAGCGCTTGCGAAGGCAACCACGGGACCTAGCCCCAAGAACAGCCATATTCATGCATCTCCGACCAACGTACTCCATAGGGCGGCGCATGACGTGGCCATACCATCCACCACCACCACCACACCACACCACCGACCACCACCACCATACCACTTTTGCAGTTTTTCCCCACGTCACGGACACCAAGACTACCTCGGATGAAAGAGTTGCGTATGCGATCTGATCGCGTTACGCCACTCATCCACCTCAGCATCTTCATCTCCGTGACGCGAAGCTCCTGGGTGTGTCTGCTTAGTTTTGGCCAACACTCTCCGCCGTACAGTAGGACAGGCCGTATGATGCATTTATATATCTGCCCCTTGAGCTTCGGAGGCATTTTGCGGTCGCATACAACGCCCGTTACCTTGCGCCACGAGAAGGAAACCAGGTTCGCCAGAGCCTCGTCCGTTGGACAGCAGGGTGCACCGCTAGCAGGTGAGGTTGGCTTGGGTCTTTAAGATGGTAACGGACCCCATACACCCCAAATGTTTCTTCAGCGATATTTTCGCCAATTTTTAACCGATTTGGATGATTATTTTTTTTTGGAAGAGTATTTTCTCGGACTGGTCCCATTTAAATTTGTTGAAGATCTGATGAAGAACTTTGGAGGTAGGCAACGGAACTCTTCAATAAATGATAACAGATGGATCGGGATTTCTGAAATCGCATGTCTGTTGATTGTTTACACCAGTTCATAACATCACGCCGGCACGCCGTGTTTGTGGTTTCACTTTTTTAGTGGTACCTGCGTTCCACTAAAAAGGGAAAAAAAAAATAACAAAAAAATAAAACCGACTTCCAAAAAACAAAACACTACAAAGTAAAAAATAACTTTAATTTCGGAAGTCGGTGTTCAAAAACGAAAAAACCAAAAACACCAACTTCCGAAATTAAAGTTATTTTTTTGTTAAAAAGTTTTTCGACCCCGAAAGACCTGTGCTAACTGCGTGGTGCTCGGCAAACTTGAAAACTTAGAGCTGGGTATTTTCTAGTGTTTTTTTTTGGAATTTTATGCTTAAGTTTTCATGTTTTCCTCTAATCTAGGTTTTCAATAATGCTCTGCTGAAATCTGAGTCTGAGTTCTGAGAAAAAAAATTACTTCTAAATATAGTGTTGTATAGGCCTATTGAAATACGAAGAGTGTGCTGTGTTGGAAGTGCTGGATATTTTCTAAATATTTTTTTGAATTTTTTTACGTAGACACCCAAAGTTTTCATGATTTAGTCTTGGTCTATCTAGGTTTTCAACTATGCTCTGCTGATATCTGAGCCTGAGATCTTAGAAAATTTGTATTTTACTACACTACACCCGAAAATACAAAGTTTTCCACGTATTGTCAACTCTTCGTTTTCAAGTAAATATTATTAGTATTCGTTTTCTAAATATTTTTTTGGAATTATATACTAAGACACTCAAAGTTTTCATGATGTAGTCTAATCTAGATCTTCAGCCATGCTCTGCTGATACTTAAGTCTAAGTTCAGGATTTATTTGTCATGCCTGCTTATAGTCTTGTTATTGTTTCATCTTAAAAGGAAGAGTTCAGTTTCTTTAGTATTATTTATCTTTTTTTCTTCGAATTTTTAACTTGGTCATTGAATACTGTCATTATTTTACTAAACTAAGTTTTCAACTGCGATCTGTGAACGGTGCTTTAGAGTAATTAGTTATTTATTTATTTTTTTCTGTTCATTTCAATTCTTTACTACTGATATTGGTGACAATGATGAATATATTTTGCCGTAGTTTGGAATTACCGCCAGTTGAACAAAAAATATCGCTTTATTTCTGGTATCGGTTTAATATGTTTGTAATTTTTTTGAGAACATATATTCACAGAACTCTTTCTAAAATGTATCAGGAACTTTAAAACTCACCTTAATGGATCGAAAACACTTTGAAAATGTTTGGTTTTGGAAAAAATTATCTGCTACCGGAAGTTGGCAGATCATATTTTCATTTGATTTTTTTCCGGGAAAAACGCCAGAACTATTTCCAAAAAGTATCTGGAACTCTAGAACTATGCTGCATGCGAATAGAACTCACATTTTTCATGCTTTGCCGGGATAGTATATGATCTGCTAAGTTCACGCAGATGCAGATAACGCTACTTGATAAAACGTTCCAAATTCTTGAACAGATTTCCTTTTATAAGTTTCAAATATTGACCGCATGTTCCAAATTGGCTGGTCAGCTTGTTTGAGTTAGTACAGCGTTTGCAGTCCATTGTGTTAAATCGTGCTGAATTGTGGGTACAATATAACACATATTCTGATTGTTAAAGCCTGCTATAAACTCTGCTGTTTTCTCGATAATACCTACCTGTAAATCTTCTATTGATTGAATCTTCAAAGCTTAACGATTTGGAGCACAGCCAAGCTATACATTTTTGGTCAAAATAACATTATTATTTTAATTTTTCGACACATCTTATAAAAAAATATGTCATTTTAAAAATGTTGCAGTCTATAAAGATTGAATAAATTATTTTTTTATTTATAATAATAATAATAAATAATAAACGTTATAAATTATAAATATAAATTAGGAACAAGTTTTTGGATACAGGTTTACAAATAGGAAACGAAGATAGCTACAAAAGTTAAAACTGTGGCGCAGCTATCAACGCCCAAGGCAATAAAAAAAAAAAAAAATTAAGTACATTGTTGTTCCAGACTACTAACTACAGTGAGAGCAAATATAAAATTAGAAATTAAAAATAAAATAAAAGGTACTACTTAAATGCGTGTGTAAGAGTGTGTGTGTGTGTCAATGTGAGTGTTGTAGAGTATGCATGCAGGTGTTAAGTGAGTGCGGGGAAATGTGTGTATATGTGTGTGTGTGAGAAAGAGAGTATGTGTGTGTGTATGATTGTGTGAATGTGAGTTATGCAGATGTTACAGGATATTAAGTGTTATGTTACCACAAGTTTCTCTGTTTCTTCGTAAGAGAAGGTTTTCAGCAATTCAGATTTTTTTTTCCTAAGTAATGTTTTTGTTAGGGGATAAATTTGCATAATTTGGTTTATGTTATTGTAGAGCTTAGGGCTACAGTACTTGAAGTGTCGTCGTACTAATGCCAATTTGGAGACAGGTGTCTTGCAAATAATATCGGGACGTCGCTTCTTAGGAAGGGGTTTTGGATCGTACTTCGTAAGTTCATGCTTCTTTATAACAGTTTGAAGTATAAATAACTGTCTAACAGTGAGGACGTTACAGAGTTGAAATAAATCCGATGTAGGGTATCTGGCAGGTTTCTTGGCCAACACCTTTAGCACTGCTCTTTGAGCTCTTTCCAAACGCAGAATGGTAGTCTTATGTGTACCCCCCCAAACAGTAACGCAGTAGCCAAGGACTGATTGGACGAGTGCTAGGTAGATGGATATAAGGCATGGGAAGTCGGCAATCGCTCTGAGCTTTTTAAAAACGTATACAAGTCTTCTTACACGGACCACCACTGAGTCAACCTGCTTTTTCCAAGTGAGACAATTATCTACAGTGACTCCAAGATATTTGATTTTATCGGAGCGTTCTATATGGGCACAGTTACATGATGCTGATGATGATTTAAAGCTTACCGTAAACAAACTTCTACAGTTTTAATTAATTAGGTATGTTTTGAATAATTTCAGTGTACTTCAGAATAGGTCGAGTATTAGTTTACAGACCTAGCTAGCTACTAGTATTTTGATCCATTCCAATAGGAATCGAGACGGCAAGCCGCGGTCAAGCAGAATTTCAATTCGACAATTGGCGTCACACTAGAACGATTAGAGGTAAACTTAGCAGTGCAAGAGATTGAAGTATTCTTAGATGAATCTTCTATTGTTATATTTAAGACAAAAATTGTTTAAACTCTGTTACTGTATGGATTTTTTATCAAATGCAATGTCTGTTAACAACAGCATGTGAGCATGTGACAAGTTTCGCCATCAAGGTTTAATAAAGAAAAGTGTTTATGTAGCACAAAACTTTGTATTGTGATTCGTTATGAGTTCTATGAATCCTGTCTGGCAGCCACTAGAAACTTCAATTTTAATAGAAACTTCTATTACATAACGTCGCGTAAATGCAATTGATACAGGGATAGGTACAGGGTGTCTAAATAGGCCACTTTAGCAGAATCAGAAAGCAAATCACGCTACCCGTCACTGTCAAATTGTCCCAATCAACCTTGAACCTAATTTGTTAGCGATAAAGATGAAAATGAAAATTGATAGATTGCTGCGTGATTAATATTATGATTCTCCTAAAGTGGCATATTTAGCCCTCCAGGTCATAAATCGACATTTCTCAAATATTTACCGCAGATAATGGTCACAACCCGGTCTTCGTGAAGTGCGATATAACCGGTATTACGCGCCTATCACCGATATCTTCAATTTACGTAATAATGACAATTTGTATGCTCACGTCCGCGTTGACAAAATATTTTAATATATCTTCGCCTCGGCCCTATTTCCTCTTTATATTGAACCCTGTGGTGACACATAGTTGTACAAGCACGTCCTTGTTATCTCAACGTAAACAACGTCTGGCATTTCTGTAGTTCAGTTTTTTTATTGCGAAAAAGTATTAGCTTAATTACTTTATACAAGATATTTTCTTTTTTCTTTCGGATTTTATGTTTCGTTTCATTTATGGCGAGGTTGGCCATTAAACGTTCACCTCGACGTTAAAAACAAAACAGTTACAATTAAACAACGTTCGCATTCGCATCTCAGTCTCAATTTGTTTATAAATGATGCATGTTTGGACCACAATATGAAGTAAAGATCAATAATGTGGGTTAATGGCGAAAATGACTTGAAAGTGGCAGAATTTAAGGCAAACATGTAGCTCGATATAAAAAAAATCCATGCATAAATGTAAAGATTTATTAAAACATGCAGGTTGTTCAAATTCCACGGAAGCTCCTGCATTTTCATTTCCGGCGCCATTCAAAAACTTGTTTTTCAATGCTGAATACTATCTGCGTTCCCCAACTTCGCTTTCTGAGCACATTTTTCTGTTTTTCTGGCTCTCATTGTTTCGCAATCAAGAGATATGGAACACGCAAATTGAACGCTGGATCGCTTCCAACTACGTACGTACCTGATTAATGTTTTCAAATTCAAGTTTTTTAATCTTGTGGCTAAGGGATATTAGGCGTTCGGGTCAATTTTCACGATTAAGCAACGCTTGCCGAGAACAGTTCGTGGATGGGTCACCAGACATTACGTTTCGGGGTTTTTTGTTTCTCAGAAAACAAGCCCGGCTGTCATTTGCAAATATTTGACAGTCGTTACGGGTAGTACCTATGAAGCATGATAATGTAATACGAGTCCTGCCAAGAGGTGTCGTATTACCCAGTAACTATATTTTTAAGGACAGGCAGTCGCTCCACGTAAAATACATAATTGAGACAAGGAATGGCGGACAAAATGAACTAGGACAAACTTCATTCTGAAAATCGATCTGAGATCTTTCCACACAGTTGTTATCTTTGCTCTAGGAGCAAAGATAACAACTGTGTGGAAAGATGAAGGATGATGATGATGATGTGGTGAAAGTTTATTTAGCGAAGCCTTAGGAGGCTTCGCTAAATAAACTTTGTCTTCGTTTAAGTAATTAAGTCAAAGTGTCTTCTTCGTTCCAAGGTGTCGCGTTCTACTTGTGTAAGGACAGGCAGTCGCTCCACGTAAAATACATAATTGAGACAAGGAATGGCGGACAGAATGAACTAAAAACTTCATTCTGAAAATCAATCTGAGATCTTTCCACACGGTCGTTATTTTTGCTCCTAAGGCTTCGCTAAATAAACTTTGTCTTCGTTTAAGTAATTAAGTCAAAGTGTCTCCTTCGTTCCAAGGTGTCGCGTTCTACTTGTGAGGCCTGTTGTAATTATAGAAATTATTCTTCGTTCGTAATTATAGCGTTTAACTTTACCGTGGCAATTGTAATTTATTTTATTTTATGTTTTGGCTCACCAACAAATGTATACACGTTTACAAGGTTATAAGATACATCAAGTAACTTATAGAGTACAGTAGAAATTCCTTATAGGGAAGCACATCATGCGTTACCTTATTGTTGATTGAGTGCCTACTTAAAACTAGATGAGTTCCGGTTTACTCACCAAACATAATTTATTATGACTTCCAACTAGATTATTTAAATTAAATTACTTTGACACTAAAACGATTTTACAAGATTTTATATGTAATACTATAGTATTATTTATAAGTAGAATCTCGTCAGAAATATTCTTTTCTAGATATAAAACCTGATGCTGTAGACAAAAGCAGTGTTTACTAAATCGACGATTTTTTTTACTTATTCTTAACCTAAAAAAAATCAGTCAAATGCGAGTCGGACTCTCACTCGAAGGGTTCCGTACTATAAACCGAAAAACAAAAACACTTCCTTATATGAGAACCTTAATTTTTAATTAAATACTATTTGTTGTTATAGCGGCAATATAACACACACTGTGGAAATTTCAACTCTCTATCTATTACGGCTCTTGAGATACAGCCCGCTGTCAGACAGACGGACGGACGGACAGCGGAGGATTAGTAATGGGGTTCCCTTTGTGTAAGGAACCCTAAAAATCCAGAAACCCTCCGGATTAGCACTTTATAGATAGCTAGGATTTACACAAATACATATTATATTTTTTATTTCACAAATACATACAAATGGCGTTATTGAAAGGGCGAACCCTTTTCTGATCCATTGTTAGCGGTCGTGAAGACGGCGATATTTTATTATTAGGAATTCCTTCCTGCATTGCCGATGAAATAAATAAAGTGCGGGAAGCTGTGATCACAGCCATCCTCTCTTGTGTGCCCACCGGTGTTACGAGCGTGAGTAAAGATCCGAGCTTAAAAATATATAGTAACTACAATATGGTAATGAGTAGCTTCGCTCGGAAGCTCTAGCTTATGTTAAATGCACACGATTGCTAGTAGTGAAAACGAATGAAAACGAACAATATTTCCGATGCGCCTCGGAACATATCATAAAGAAATAAAATTGGAATGAGGAAATTTATCAGGTTAGGACGAGAAATGGAAATAATAAAAGCAAATAATCCAATTCGGTGAAAGCTTATTTCAATGTACTTCTTCTTTATTTAGGGTTCCGTACCTCAAAAGGAAAAAACCGGAACCCTTATAGAATCACTTTGTTGTCCGCCGTCCGCTCATCCGTCTGTCTGTCAAGACCCTTTATCTCGGGAACGCGTGGAGGTATCAAGTTGAAATTAAAATTATATACACAAGTTTACAGTCCCTTGAAGATGTGAAAAAAAAACAAAATTCTAATTATATTAAAAAAGGTACGGCCGTTTATGCCACAAAAAAAACGTATATTTCGACACTCTCTAGCGATTAAATTTTATAGGGTATATTCCGTTGACATAGAACTATGAAAATTGGTAAGTAATAAATGCCGTCTTATATTACAAGTATGAGGAAAAATCAGATAATTACAAATATATAGACATTTGTAATTAAATCATAAAAAATCGTCATTATCTTCCTGCCCTTATCTCATGTTACTTGGGGTCGGCGCAACACGTTTTTTTCGTCCATTCTGTCATATCAGCCGTCACGCTATCACTAACTCCCATCTCTTTCATATCGCTCACACAATCCATCCATCTTTTATTCGGTCTTCCTATCCCTCTCCATCTATCCACATTTATATTCATAACTCTTCTAGTTACATGCGCTTCATCCCTCCTCTTCACATAACTATACCAAGACAAGCGATTCCCTGATTCCCTTTTTAACTTTCCCGTCACTGGCGCCACTTTTCGTTACTCCACTCATCCATCTCAACATTCTGATCTCCGCTACATGCAATGTATTTTTATCCGTCTTTTTCACAGCTCAACATTCTGATCTATATTAAAAAAATATAGTCTTTTTTTAAAGTAATATGTACCTGCGTACGGCACCCTCGGTGGGCGAGTCCGACTCGCCCTTGTCCAGTTTTTTCATATAATCGTCACTAACGTAGCTGAAAACTAGTTAAAGTTCACAAGCTGGTTCCAACCGTCAAGCCCCAAAGTGAATAAATAGAACGTACGTACACTTAAGATTTGATTTTTGTTTGTTTTTTTGGTTTGGTTTTTTTTTGAGTTGTTGGGTTTTTGAATCAAAACTTTGATACTATCCTCATTTAAGAAGATGTTAATTACACCTTATAAAATTAAGGAGTATGATGGGATTTCATAATTATTATCCTCCTCCAGAATTGTAACATTAATGGTTCCATAAGATATCTCATTAATCATACATAACGAGTTCATAATACATTGAATGATTAATAGTTTACTCGCTGCTCTTGAAAGTACGAACTGAAACAATACCTACGTTGGTAAAATAACCAAGAAGCTCTGGCATGAAATATAATTGTTTATTTCGGGACTGGGCAACTTTTCAATTCCCGGTGATTCCTACAAGTTGATGTCAGGATGAAGCATCGTCAACTATTCTCTAAGTTCTAAAAATAGATCCAAACTGACGCGAAGCTCGGCCTCTCGGGAGGGTCCAAACAAAAACTTCAACATCATTTATTACTTATATATTGTTAAGGTAGGTCCAACAGTCGAATGATAGCTGATATATTCAACCCAAGAGAAATTTAAACATATTGATTAAACGCCCACGCAAAATGCTCATGCGTGGGCTAACATATGTTTCACATGAACAGGCCAAAACATACTGATGTTATCTTACCGAGATCTCTTTTTGTTGGTAAATATTATTCAAACGACGAAATTGAGCTTAGAAGTTGTTGTCGGTTATGTGAAAAACGAGATAAGAGATTTAACATTATTTCATTTCACAAGATCGTTACGTAGGCGTAGCTAGGCACAAAGTACAAGATGAAAACATTAAATATTATACTTAAACTGAGAATTAATCTACTTTACTGCGGCAAAACACATTACTGAAATGATCTCTAAACGTGGTACGTACGAATCGTTTTTCAACGTTGGTTCATTTAACACAAAGTGGGGGAGACCGAGGGGTTTTGAAACGGAGTTGAATTGAAACAACGTCAATTTCGCAGAATCTTTAACCGTTATCGTGCTGGAAACACTGTTTTGGCTTGAGTTACATGTTTTGAAAGCTCATAAACTAAGGATTGAGTTAATAGTGTTGGTGCAAGTCACTGCTTTGTGTTTTGCTTTAAGGTTGTAATTTTTTAACAAGTGGAAGGATTTTTGTTACTGAGGGGATTTGAAACAGTTTGTTTCATCTCTCCTCGGGTCTATTTTGTATGACTGTTTTAAACATGATGTAGTTATTTTTTTGTTTCGCCTTTTCTGTTTTAGAATGGCTACTGAGTCATCATCATGATCATCTGCCTAGCCTTTTCCCAACTACATTGGAGTCGGCTTCCATTCAAACCGGATTCAGCTGAATACCAGTGTTTTACGTGGAGCGGCTGCCTACAAGACCTCCACAACCCATTAACTGGGTAACACGGTACACATCTTGGCAAGACTGGAGTCAGATTTACTGGCTTCTGACAGTCCGTAACGACTGCCAAAGATCTACAAATGACAGCCGATGGTCACCCATCCACAGACCAACCGTGGCAAGCGTTGCTAAACCTTCAAGATCGACCCTTGCGGCTGTTATTATTTAGCCACGAGCTCTTGTCGGCCGGCTACTGGCTACCTAATGGCTACTGAGTATCAAAGAAAAACAGACAGAAGTATGGTGAGCCAAGAAATATATGATCTTGCGGCAGGAGAGCCTGTATTGCGCCAAAAAAGTCTTTTGGATGCTTCTTCCAGCTACGAGTATAACCTCAACCATCCTTATTTTTTTTTAATTGAGCAAAAACTGCTTAAAAATATGAATGTTCATTTATGATTGTTTTTTTATTGATAAAACCCCTTTTAAATTACATTTCTTTTTAAATGTGCAACTCTAGTTCTTCAAAATTAATAACTATTTCAACTCCTCTCACCCCTGTTTCAACTACCTCGATGTTAGGGGAGTTGAAACAGAATGACTTGTCACGTTTAAGGTGATTCCATCAGTATTATTTTTCGTTTTAGCGTGTCTTGTCAGATTCTGGATCAGGAATGTGAAATTTTGATATATGCTTTTTGATAGTATGATCTAGTTTTCAACTGAAGGAAAGCACGATATGCTGAAATTTTTTCGATAAAAAAATAATATAATGTTCAAAATATCTTTTTGCTTTTTTAGCTACAAAACGCAATGTTTTAGATTGATGACCTATGAAAATTACTCTAAAATATATTAAATAACCTTATCAAGGTTTCAACTGAACTAGAGTTTAGCAGTTATAATAATAATAATAATAATAATAATAATAATCAAGTATATTGACTTGGCTCGCGAGGTTGTCGACATGTGGGAAGTGGACTCCGCAATCATTGTACCGATAGTCGTATCGGCCAATGGCTTAATAGCCACGAGCCTCGACCAACACCTTAGGAGGCTCTCGTTGGGCAGCTGGATCAAGGGCTTGATTCAGAAAGCGGTACTTCTGGACACGGCTCGCATTGTCAGGAGGTTCCTATCTCTGGAGCCCTGACCACCGGTAGCTTGGACCCTGTTCCCGATATCGGTGGGCTACTATTTTTATATTTTTAAATGTTTTTATTTTTCTAATGTATATATTGTAAAAAAATGTTTAAAAATATCTAAATAAGTAAAGAAAATAAATAAAGGAAATAATAATAATAATAATAATAATAAATCCGCAAGGCAGTTTTGTGGCGAACTGTTGGGCACTGGCGACCCCACGGACCTGATCTCTAGGGAGAATTCTTGTTCCTCATTTCCGGCTTGCCTTTATTGGCTGGCCGGGGTGAAAACTGACGAGGAACAGAGCTCCCACCTCTTTCTTGCCTTAATCGGCCGGTCTGAGTGGAGATTCGCAAGAGCAAACGTGCTCGGGAGAAGGATGTATAATCCAGTAAGGTGCTGGTAGGGATCTTGACCGTACTTCCGGGATTGTCCTGATAGCCGTGGTATACCTCTCCACTCCTCTAGCACCTCAGGATATGTTGCCCCCTTGGCGCTACGTTACTTTGTGCTAGCGACCCTTTTCGGGGGGCCCATTTATTGAGTGTGCAAGTCACCCCCTGCCATTTTAAAGCCGTTTTAATTGTCAGTGGTCAGGCAGGGGCCAATAGTTCTTCCATAGTAAACGATTATTAGTCCACTAAACCAGCCAAACCCATAGCGTTTCATCTTTTGTTTCCATATTCTGCAATAGTCCTGCTCCAACCGGGGATTGTCCTTGGGTATACTTTCACAGTGCATACAGGGATAATCGTCGGTTGGTGTCCCATTTCATTTAAAATGTCTAAAGAGGCCTCTGCGAGTTGGCTTCGGCCCCTCGTACGCCTACCAAAGGACCGGGTCTCTAAGAAAAGGGACCCGAGAAAGTAAAAAAAAATAAAAAAAATAATAATAATAAGGTGCGGGTTATCCAACGTAATCACAGGTTGGACGATGCTGCACTTGATAGGCTGCGCTCAGAGGTACTGAGCAACTTTATCATCTCAACTCCGACACAGGCCGCGGTTCAGGCGCCAGCTAGTAGCGCAATCACACCGCGGCCCAACAACGTCAGTGATGAGGTAGATGATAGGGTTGTCACGGTAAGTAGCCAGTGCAACGATAGACTGAGGAGCGCACTGGAGGATGCGCTTCGCGAGTATAGATCAATTCCGACCGAACTTAGGCCCCGTTTACCACGGTTACCCATGCACAAAAAAAATAGGGCGCTGGTGTGTGCCCTGGACTCGCTGCTGCAGAACATCTTTGAAAGCAGCGAGAGCCTCCTTGATACGCACTCAATCCTGTATTGCGGGGCTGTTGCGGCATGTCGTTTAGCAAATATTAAGTTTAATACTAGTGATGAAGCTATTCGACCAAAACCTGCTGTACCAGCCTGGCAGTGCAGGATCGAGCGGCGGATCGATGAGGCTAGGGCACTCATCGGCAAACTATATTGCTTCAGGGAGGGTAACACACGACCACGCGTGATGCGCTTTGTGAGACGGGCGTTTTCGGGGACTGATATCAGCCCTCGAGATTACACGTCCCGTGTCACGGAGCGCATTGACTTCCTGAAGCAGAAAGTTTATGCATGGGCGAACCGTATTCGGCGGTATAAGCGGCGGGTTGATCGATACTCGCAGAATCGCATGTTCCAAAGCGACGAGAGGTGGGTATATAGAGCTTGGGAGCGACCTGAACAAAGTGTGACGGATGTGTGCCGCCCAGATGATATCGCCACGAATACATTCTGGCGAAGCATCTGGTCGGTGCCCGTCTGTCATACCGAGGATGGCTGGATGCGCGATGTCGAGCGCGTGTGTGAAGCTATGCCACAAATGGAAAAAATTAACATCTCCCCATTAGATGTAGCCAAAGCAGTCCGTCCGTTACCGAACTGGAAATCTCCAGGACCGGATGGACTGCATAACTTCTGGCTCAAATGGTATAGCAGCTCACACGCGCTCCTGGCAACTCAATTCCAGTCATCCTTAGAGTCTGGGTCGCTACCACAGTTTCTAACAACTGGCGTTACCCACTTGCTCCATAAGACCGGTAGTCCCGCGGAACCCAAGAACTATAGACCAATTACTTGTTTGTCGACGGTCTATAAACTTCTTACATCCATTCTGAGAGTGAAGATCAATGAACACATTGAGACTAATTCAATTATGTCCACCTCTCAGAATGGATGTAGGAAGGGGTCCCGCGGCACTAAGGAGCTTCTCCTCATAGACATGGCTATAAGCCAACAGGTTCGTCGATCCCGCAAGGATCTGTCGACATGTTGTATAGACTACAAGAAGGCCTACGACTCTGTGCCACATACATGGCTCATGAGGGTGTTGGAGTTGTACAAAATAGATGCAACTCTACGCACCTTTCTTGAGTCATGTATGAGGCAATGGAAAACAGTCCTTCGCTATCCAGGATGTCGACCAATTCAGGGGGACGATGAGCCTGTGTGGATTAAACGGGGAATATTTCAGGGCGACAGTTTGAGTCCGCTTTGGTTTTGCTTAGCTCTGAATCCTCTAAGCACATTGCTGGAGGGTTCAGGTCTGGGCTATCGGTTGAGAAGAGGTGGTCAGGCCATATCTCACCTTCTTTACATGGATGATCTGAAACTCTTTGCCCCCAACAATTCGCGACTGATGGAGCTACTGAAGTTGACTGAAACCTTCAGTAGTGCCATCAGGATGGAATTTGGTGTGGACAAATGTGCAGTCATGCATGTAAAGAAAGGGGAGATTATGGAATCTGAGAGAATTCAACTCTCGGATTCCATACAGGTTAGATCACTCAGCTCGACCGAAACCTATAAGTATTTGGGTATATCGGAAGCGTTGGGCATTAATGTTACTGACATGAAGCAATCGTTGAAGGAACGCTTCTTTGGCCGCCTAAAAAAGGTTTTGAATAGCTTTTTGTCGGGCGGAAATAAGGTGCGCGCCTTCAACGGTTGGGTCGTGCCGGTATTAATGTACTCTTTCGGCATACTCAAATGGACTCAAACTGAGCTTGACGCCCTGGATAGGAGAGTACGTACACTGCTGACCGCAAACCGGATGCATCACCCACGATCGTCGGTGATGAGACTGTACATTCCGCGGAAGAGTGGAGGTCGAGGCTTTTTAAACGCCAAGACTCTCCACAACCGCGAGATGTGCAGTCTCAGAGAATATTTCCTCACAGCTGATGTGGGTATGCACCGAGATGTGGTCGCAGTGGACAAGGGTCTCACCCCGTTGTCCATGGCTAAGGAGAACTGGCGCAAACCTGTGATACTTACCACGGATGACCGCAAGGAGGTATGGAAAGGCAAGGAGCTTCACGGGCGCTTCTATCGGGCTCTTCATGGGTCTGATGTAGATTTTTCAGCGTCCGTGGCCTGGCTACGTTTCAGTGATCTCTTCGGGGAAACTGAAGGTTTTGTCTGTGCGATTATGGATGAAGTTATCTTGACGAATAACTACCGGAGGCATATTATGAAGGATGGGACGGTGGACGTGTGTCGGGCATGCCACCCCGTCCGGGTGAGTCCATCAGACATATTATCTCTGGTTGTTCTCGTCTGGCTAACGGCGAGTACTTGCACAGGCACAACCAAGTGGCCAGGATTATCCATCAGCAACTTGCTCTGAAATACAAACTTGTGGATTCTGAGGTACCGTATTACAAGTATGTGCCCGACCCAGTTCTCGAAAATGACCATGTCACGTTGTACTGGGATCGGTCTATCATCACTGATAGGACTATTGTTGCCAATAAGCCTGATATAGTGGTGATAGACCGATTAGTGCGCCGCACAATGATAATTGATGTTACCATCCCGCATGACGAGAACCTCGTGAAGGCCGAGAAAGAGAAACAAATCAAGTATCTCGACTTAGCGCACGAGGTTGTCGACATGTGGAATGTGGACTCAGCTATCATTGTGCCGATAGTCATTACGGCCAATGGCCTGATGGCCAAAAGCTTCGACGAACATCTGTCGAAGCTGGCGTTACGCGGTTGGGTAAAGGGCCTGATACAGAAGGCAGTACTCCTCGATACGGCTCGTATTGTGAGGAGGTTCCTTTCTCTGGAGCCCTAACCACCGGTAGCTTGGACCCTGCTCCCGACACCGGCGGACTACTACTTTTTATATTTTTAAATGTATTTTTTTATGGTTTTTTAGAGATATATTTAAAAATATACTTTGTATGTAAATAAAAATGAATAAACGAAATAATAATAATAAATAGTCATATTAACAACAACAACATCATCATCGTTCCCGAAAGGATCTGTCAACATGCTGGATAGACTATAAGAAGGCCTATGACTCGGTGCCTCATACATGGCTCATGAGGGTGCTAGAATTGTATAAAGTTGATGCAACGCTACGCACCTTCCTGATGTCGTGTATGGGGCAATGGAGGACAGTCCTTCGCTATCCAGGATGTCGAAATATCCAGAGGAATAGCGAACCGGTAAGGATCGAGCGGGGTATATTTCAGGGCGATAGTTTGAGTCCACTTTGGTTTTGTCTAGCCTTGAATCCTCTTAGCACACTGCTGGAGAATTCAGGGCTAGGCTATCGGTTGAAGAGAGGTGGTCAGGTTATATCTCACCTCCTTTACATGGATGATCTGAAACTCTTTGCCCCCACTAATCTGCAACTGATGGAGCTACTGAAGGTAACTGAAACATTCAGTAACGCCATCAGGATGGAGTTTGGTGTGGACAAATGTGCGGTCATGCATGTAAAGCGTGGAGAGATTATGGAATCCGTGGGAACTCAACTCTCGGATTCCATAAACCTGAGATCCCTCTCTCCAACTGAAACTTACAAGTATTTGGGTATGTCGGAAGCGTTAGGTATCAATGTTACTGACATAAAGCAATCGTTGAAGGAGCGCTTCTTTGGCCGCCTGAAGAAGGTATTCAATAGCTTTCTATCGGGCGGAAACAAGGTGCGCGCCTTCAACGGTTGGGTCATGCCAGTATTGATGTACTCTTTCGGCGTACTCAAATGGACTCAAACGGAACTTGACGCCCTGGATAGGCGGGTCCGTACACTGCTTACTGCGTATCGAATGCATCACCCACGGTCGTCGGTAATGAGACTGTATATCCCGCGAAAGTGTGGAGGTCGAGGCTTTTTAAATGCTAAGACTCTCCACAATCGCGAGATATGCAGTCTTAGGGAATATTTCCTAGCTGTCGACGTGGGTATGCATCGAGATGTAGTGGCGGTGGACAAGGGACTCACCCCGCTCTCCTTGGCAAATGAGAACTGGCGCAAACTTGCAGTGCTTGACACTAACGATCGCAGGGCGGTATGGCAGAGTAAGGAGCTTCACGGACGCTTTTTCCGGGCCCTACATGGGCCTGACGTAGACCAACTAGCGTCCGTAGCCTGGCTGCGTTTCGGTGATCTGTTTGGAGAAACCGAAGGTTTTGTTTGTGCAATTATGGACGAAGTTATCATGACGAATAACTACCGGAGATTTATTGTAAAAGACGGCACGGTCGACATATGTCGGGCATGTCACCGTCCGGGAGAATCAATTCGCCACATTGTCTCTGGTTGTTCTCGTCTAGCTAACGGAGAATACTTGCATAGGCACAACCTTGTAGCCAGGATTATCCATCAGCAACTTGCTCTGAAATACTCTCTTGTGGAGTCGGAGGTGCCATACTATAGGTATGCGCCCGACCCAGTTCTCGATAATGGCAATATCACATTG
This sequence comes from Lacanobia oleracea, assembly GCA_950371165.1. NCBI lineage: Eukaryota > Metazoa > Arthropoda > Insecta > Lepidoptera > Noctuidae > Lacanobia > Lacanobia oleracea. The sequence continues at coordinate 18,370,059 of OX493392.1, read as the reverse complement.
TACTGGGATCGGTCCATCATCACTGACAGGACTATTGTTGCCAATAAGCCTGATATAGTGGTGGTGGACCGAATTGTGAGGCGTGCAATGATTGTAGACATAACCGTCCCGCATGACGAGAACCTCGTGAAAGCCGAGAAAGACAAACAAATCAAGTATATTGACTTGGCTCGCGAGGTTGTCGACATGTGGGAAGTGGACTCCGCAATCATTGTACCGATAGTCGTATCGGCCAATGGCTTAATAGCCACGAGCCTCGACCAACACCTTAGGAGGCTCTCGTTGGGCAGCTGGATCAAGGGTAAGGGTGGGTAGGGTGGAAAGCGGTACTTCTGGACACGGCTCGCATTGTCAGGAGGTTCCTTTCTCTGGAGCCCTGACCACCGGTAGCTTGGACCCTGTTCCCGATATCGGTGGGCTACTATTTTTATATGTTTTTTTTATTTATTTTAATCAAATATTTAAAAATATAATTTATATGTATAGTAAAATGAATAAAGGAGATAATAATAATAATATTCCACACAACTATCACACAACGCCATCTAGTCCCAAGCTAAGCAGAGCTTGTGTTATGGGTACTAGACAACTGAGTTAAAAGTTAAATTGTGTTAGAAATGTTTCTGAACCATGTGAATGTGTATTTTTAAGACTTTGAACCATATACAACGTAATATTTTCTACCCGCGCCAACTTCGAATTATATACAAAATTGGTATGAAATAATAGAGCAAAATAAAATTAAATACAACGTCGTTGGTAGTTCCTACCTGAAGGCGACAATAGACGCGTTTTCCAGGAAATGAATATCAGCGGCTTGAAAAAAATAGTGATTCCAAGTCATCACCTTCGTTAGTACACACGGTACAGGATCCTCACAAAGTAGTATTGGGTAAAAAATTTATTTTCTATATTGGAGTGTCTGTTTTTACAACGTTAATTTCACATTTCATCTCAAGACACGCTAAAATAAATGATTTATTTTAGGATTGAAATACGTCAAAGAATGTTATACAATGTCAAAGGTTACAAGCCTAGGGATGGAGATGGAGTCGCGTTTGAATTTTGATATGTAGATAAATACTAGCTTTTTCCCCCGACTTGTCTGCGTGGGTTTCATAAGTTCCAGAAAAATCCTATCTTCAGGGCCGCTCGCAGTCTGTTCGATGTGACGAAGTTTCCTCTGAATGGTGTGATTTGGCTGCGGTCGTTCCACAAGGTGGCGTCTTCTCTCCTCTTCTTTTCTCAGTTTTATAAACGCTATTACAAAGGTTCGTACTTCGAACTATCATCTCTATGCAGACGACTTGCAGCTTTATCGTCATTTTAAAGTGAGTAAACTGGATGAGGCTGTCATCAATAATGACCTTGAATTTTTTCGACATATTTCTGATCTCCTGGTACTTTTGAATCTGAAGTAATAAGGCAGCAGCGGCTCTGAATTTTTTACTTCCTCCTCAGTCTCAATTAAGCTATGTAAGTTACCGAGGTAAAAAGAAGTGGCCTATGTGTTATTCCAGGATGTGAACTACATGTGTACTTGTGAATTTTTAGCACTCTCAGTTCCAGCCCAAATATTCTTCGACATATTTCTGATTTCCTGATATTTATGAGTCTTTAGCACTCTCAATTCCAGCCCAAAAACTACTTTAACATGTTTCTGGTCTCCTGGTTTGTTTTAATCTTTAACGCACACAATTTCAGCCCAAAACATACTTTGGAACATTTCTGGTCACCTGGTAATTGTGAATATTAATGCCCTCAATTCCAGCCTAAAAATACTTTTACGTGTTTCTGCTCTCCTGAAACTTCTAAATCATTAGTGCTCTCAATTACAGCACAAAAAATACTTTGATATGTTTATGGTCTCCCGGTTGGTACTTGTAATTTTTTAGTGCTCTCAATTCCAGCCCAGAAAAAACTTCGGCATGTATGTTCTGTTCTACTCTTAAAAGAAAAAAAAACGTCCTAATTAATATTTGCACTCACAATTCCTGCCGAAAAAATACTTTGAAATGTTTCTGGTCTTCTGGTACCCAATTGTGAATCTTTAGTGCTCATGTTTCTAGCCCAGAAAAAACTACAACATTTTTCTGTTTTCCTGACACTTTTGAATTTTAACCGCTAACAATTTCAGTGACAAAAATATTTCGTTATATTTCTAGTCTCCTCGTACTTGTGAATCTAAAGCGTTCGTTTTCCAGCCCGGAAAAACTTCAACGTACATATTTCTGTTCCATTATTTAAAAAACACGAAAAAAAATCTAGTTAAAAAATACTTTTACATCGTTTTGTTCTGCTGGTACTTGTGAATCTTTAACGCCCATAATTCCAGCCCGGAAAAAACTTTGACATGTTTCTGTTCTCTTAGTACTTTTAAATCTGAAGTACTAAGGCAGCAGCGGTTCTAAGTTTCCACTTCCTCCTCAATCCCCACTAAGCCATGCCTATTACCGGGATAAAATGTTGCCTATGTTTGATTCCAGGATTTGAACTATATGTGTGCCAAATTTTATCCAAATCCCTTAAGCCATTTTTGCCTGATTGAGACACAAATATACAAACTTTCACATTTATAATATTAGTAGCATATGCTGGTAATAATTTCTCTCAAATAAGCTGCAAGGTTTTTAATGGGTACTCTCACAACAAGAGATGTATCGTCCTTATAATCCTTTTTTTAAATGATGGTATATCATCAAAATAATGACTCGTTTCTATTTTTAATAAATGGAATGAATAGGACTACCAGACTCTTACTGAGTAAATCCATCCGTATTCCTCCTAATGCCCTTTGCGTCCCAGGGCCGCGGTGACTCTTTCGAACAAATTCCGCAACAGCCTTGTAAGTCCATCTAAACGTTTCGAAGCATTTTAGAACAAAACAACGGCCGAGATTCAGCAATTACTTGACTTTTAAATCGCGGTGTCGTGTTATAAAAGCTTTGCCGAGCCTTGTTGTGCGACTCTGTCTTGACAACGTAACACCTACGGAGCGGACGGGAGACAGGTAGTTTGTTTTGCCATCGCAAGAAACAGATCGAGTCCAAGATATCATAGCCATTGTACGACTGGAATATACCTTATAATAACTACCGTGGGAACTCCAAAATGAGACCTTGTAACAAATGACTCGATTTAAAGTCCCCGAACTTTTTTATTTAAGAAAGTTTTTGATTGCTTTCTTAACTAATGATTTCAATCGTCTTGGCATTATTCTCCCAAATCAAATGTAGGCCAATCGTTACTGCCTGATATTAAAAGGGTTGCATGTCGTTTTATTTCCCGTTTCCCACGAGTATTTAAAAGATTTTCCAAACTGTGCCGTTGTTAAATGTGCTATCATTCTGTTCAAAAGCTTCGCCAATCACAGCCCGCGATTATTATCAAACGCAGTATTGCACTATCAACCGAAATGACTATCACTAATAAATAACATTCCGCCGTTCTACATTTTATACTTTGAACTGTTTTGTCATAATAAACCGAACTGCGGTTTCACTAAATCCGATGTCAAAACGTTGCTGAATAGCTAGAAATGTGTCCTAACGAGACATTAAATTGAACAATACGACGAACTGGCTAATCATGAAAATGTTCCTGCTCGGACGTGACTTCCAGTCTGTACTCATAAAAGGGTCGTTTATTTTCTTGGCTATTTCAACGTTTATGTCTCGGGACTGGATTCGATTTATACTCTTCTGTGTACTTTTTTGAATTTGTGTAAGTGTGAACAGTCAGGAAACTTTATGGTTGTGTAGGCTTGATAACCTCATACTTATTAAATATAAAATCTTGATAGTAATCTTTCTACCATGGTACAATAAAATCTTGCTATTCTGATTCTTCATTTAACTCTATGTCCACATACATTATTTTACTTTTCTAAAGTTAGCAGTTAACAGCTTTGAACGTTTGAATTTGAAAGTGCTCTGTGGCTATAACCTTGTAAATTTCGCTGAACTGATTTAAAAAAAAAAGGCGCTTTGACCGTATGTTTGTAATGTCGACCAATGTTCAACCTTATAACTATGAATTTAAGAGTGGAAAGTTGAATACTCAAATTGGTCCCGGATCGTTCAATGAACCTTAACTTAAAACAAGTGTAAACTAAATGAAACCACACAATCGCAGCTCTTGTTCAAGCCCTACAAACATTATAATTATAAGCAGGACAAGAGATCCATATTTCAAATCTTACTACAATACTGCCACTGAACGCACCAACACTTAAAGACACTGTAATACAACATAATATTACAGAATATTTTTAAGTCAAACTAGTACGCGTCTGTATATTATAATAGTATGGAAGGTGGCGTCGCATTTTAGTATTGGGTTTTGAGAACCAATGAAAGATACAGTTATGATTTTCATATAATTATTTATTATATTAATTAATTAGGAGAGGTGTGTGCGCGCTCTCGCTTAGTCCTGACGGAGCATACCGGTACACTAAACATCTAAACTATAATAAAGCTATGCACAATGTAAATACGTATGAAAGAGAAAGACTCTTTATAGTACTTAAGTGGGACCGATATATTTTGTTATATTCCAACACACCCCCTCAAAATATCACCTCTTTCTCAAAATAAACTATTAAATAATATTTACACTAATAATATCACACACCTTCCTTATCTGGGAGTACAATTTTTATACGTTCCACCATTCGATGCACAGGATTAGGGAAAACCCAGGAAAATCTAATGAGACCAAGTCATTCTTATCTATAATTCAACTTTTTATAGTTTACAAGTACTCAGATCTTTCTTTTATTCAATTATTTATAGTTTACATGTACTTAGATAGTATTTACATATTTAAATTATATCGAGTTTCGTTTTCATGTCTGTAAAACGCACTGTCAGTAATAACTTCGTTAAGATGTCAGCTAGCTGATTACCTGTGGAAATATAAATAATTTTAATAACATTTTTCTCCACCTGTTCTCTTAAAAAGTTGTACATTATGTCAATATGTTTTAATCTTTTGTGACTCGTAAGGTTACATGCAATGCTTATACACCCATTATTATCCTCATAAATAGGTATTGCATTGGGTAATTTTATGTTAATTCTGGTAACTAAGGATTTTAATCACAGGGCCTCTCTAACAGCTTAAAATAGAGCCATATACTCTGCTTCAGTGGATGAAGCCGCCACTGTGAGTTGCCTTTTTGTATTCCAGCATATTGTGCATGGTTTAAATAATTTAAACAAATAACCTGTAGTACTTTTACGGCCTATTTCATCACTTCCCCAATCAGACAGATTCAACAAAGCCAGTCAGCACATTTATTATTTTGTCACTCCGCACATAAGTTAACTTAAGATCCATTGACCCTTTCAAGTATCTTAAAACCCTTTTTAAATATAACCAAAGTGTACTATTGATTTTGTTAGAAAATCTACTAAAGATGTTTACACTAAAGCTCAAATCCGGACGAGTGCATATACATCAAGCACCCGATAAGGTTTTTACAAGGGGCCTTTGTTGTTTCATTTGAATTCAATGCGGTATAATCTACTTTAGTTTCCAAAGGTGTGTTGACAGTTTTACAATCACTCATATCGAACTTTTCTAAAACTGTTTCTATGTACATTTTCTGGTCTAATGTTACTTTGTTATTATATCTTTCGACTCTGATTCCCAAGAAACAACGGATATCATTTAAGTTTACCATTTTAAACTTGTTCATTAAATAGCTTTTAAAAATATTCATGGTATTTATATTAGCCGTTGAAATTACAAGATCATCGACATAAAGTACTACATAAATGTTTTCAAGAATGTCACCCGCATCTAGAATGTAAATACAACGATCAGCTGATGAGTATCGAAAACCCTTTTCTATTAAAGCTTGCTCAAACATTTGGAACCAACAGCGTGCAGACTGTTTTAATCGATACAATGATTTGTTCAATTTGCACACTAAATGATTTTCATTTGGGATTCCTTCAGGAGTTTTTATAAATATCTCTTCTTTAAGTTTCCCATTAAAAAAAACAGTTTTTACGTCCACGTGGTGAACTAATAAATTAAACTGATTAGCAAAAGTTATTATAAATCTAAAACTTGAGATTCTTGCAACTGGTGCAAAAGTTTCATTGTATTCAACCAAATATTCCTGACTTAAACCGCGAGCTACTAAACGAGCTTTATATCTTAGTGGTTTTCCAAACTCATCATTTTTTATTGTAAACTTGCAATCAATGATATTTCTATTTTTTGGTTTTGGTACAAGTGTCCAGGTTTCATTTTCAGTGAGAGATTTAATTTCCTCATTTATAGCTTATTCCCATAAAACTTTATCATTCCTGGATTCGATTTCTTTATAAGATGTAGGTATTTTGCATAATAAATATTTCGCGTATAGCAAATAGTTCATAGAAATATAATCTTCATTTTTGTAATAAGATACGGTAGGCAAGTTTTTAATCCTTTCACTTCTTCTTTGACCATAATTATGAAATCAGTTCATTTCGAGATAAAGTCAACTTATTTTGAAATGAAGAACACTGTTTTGTTGCATATCTGTTTCACTTATAGATTTATTAGGTAGTGGACCTAATGATTCAGGTATTTTGTCAGCCTGTTTACACATTTTTTCTACGTTGTGCTTGTCAAAGTTATCAGAGATAATACAATTTTCAGGCATAACTCTGGACAGACTTCAACGGTCTGTTTAACAAGTAATTATTCTCATCAACTATCACATCTCTGACTTTTACAAACTTTACGTTTACCACGAACACCTTATAACCATTCGGTTCATAACCAATTAATATCCCTTTTAAGGATTTCATCGAATTTGGTATTTCTAGTTTTATTCAGAAAATAAACGGTTGAACCGAAAACCTTTAAATACTTTGGTTGTGGTTTTTTACTATGCCACAATTCAAATGGTGTGTTAGCTGTTTTCAGTGTTTTGTAGGGCTGATATTTATTAAATATGTAGCTGTCAACACAGCCTCGCCCCAGAACATTTTTCGAGTTTAGCACCAGATATCATGGCTCGACTTCGTTCTGTTACAGTTCTTATCATTCTTTCGGCAATACCATTCAAAGCAGGGGTATGCGGCACTGTTACGTGGTAACATAAACCTTTTTGCACACAGAACTTTTTCATTTCATTCGACAAATATTCACCACCATTATCGCAATACAAATTGACAATTCTCGAACCGGAATGAACTTCACACTTTGCAACATAATCTTGAAACGTAGTAAAAACGTCAGATTTATGAGCTACTAAGTATGTCGCACAGTAGTGTGTGAATTCGTCGACAAAAATTACAAAACAGTTTTTGTCGTCAAGTGTTGAAGGAGTGATGGGACCACACACGTCACTATGGACATTATATAGAGGTCGTTTTATAATTTTTGACTTTGATTTATTAAATAACAAACATGCTTGTTTGCCTTTTATACAAGCTTCACACAATTTATCATTTGGTATAAATAAATAACGTATCTGAAGCAAAGACCTTTGTGAACATGACGCTCCTACTCCAATAGCCGCTAATTATCGCTCGGAACTTTGATGTCTTTTCATTTTTTAATGAGCCTACCTACGTAGCTGAAATGAAAAGAAATTGTGTTGAGTTCGCTGCCGTGTATGTCGTTCTCTTTTCTTTTGATTTGTTCGCATATCCACTTTCCTAAATAATGAATTAAAGTTAAAACAAATGTTCCGACAACCTAGGACAGACTGTTCTGGCACCGCATAACGAGGAGGGCCGACCCAAAATAATGGAAAATGGCTAGGACAAAGAAAAAGATGAATAAAATCTATGCTAGTTATGATACAAATATTATAATGCTCTTTTTACTATTGATAAGCCCGCGTTTGACCACTATCTCACCTGATGGCAAGCGATGATGTGGTCGAAGATGGATTCACGATCTACTAACAAATTTGTTGTAAAAACAAAGTTAAGGCGTACAAGTTAAAACACACAAGGGTGATTTCGTACCTATTCAAGAAAATTATGCGTACTTAGGCCTACACACTAACACACGTCAGTCAGTTACTCAGATTTGATAAAGAGAGCATGATTTATTCCAGAATGTAAATGAAGGCAGAGGTAGCTATGCAAGTTTCCTAGTTATAATCAAAACAAAGTGAACTATGTATTTCAATGTCGATGTCGAAACTGGTTTCTGAACTTGATAACGAATAAATGATTAATCTACGACTGCCAAAATGAGGCATTCAATGCGGAGCACCTAGCAAAAGTAAGCACAAATCTGAAACCAATATTCAACTAATATTTTCCCAAATTCAGTCATAACTGAGTGGCTCCTAGCGATAAGAAACATTTATACTCAATGGTTTAGTACTTAATAAAGAGTTCTAACCTTTCCCGTCCATTAGGTCCAAGAAATTCTTTAAAGCTTCGTAAGTGAGTGGGCAGAGCCATGTCACGTCTAATCGAGTGCCAGCTTGTGGCGAGCCGCGGCCAATGGCCGGGATCTACCGTATAATTGATTCTTGCGGTTATGGAGCGCCAATATTAAGTGACTGAAAGAATTTTCTATTTGGATTTTTAACGTGTAGGTAAAATTGATAAACACACACATAATTGATTGATAACACACTTGTCGGAAAATTTGTAAATTATTAAAAACAAAAAGCTGTCATCATCATATCCGCCAAAAGACGTCCGCTGCTACCGTCCACATAGGCTTTCCCCAAGCGTCGCCACAACGACCGGTCCTGCGGGTCTTGCATCCATCGGCTACCCGCGACCTTCACCAGGTCATCGGTCCACCTTCTGGGAGGCCTTCCAACGTTACGTCTTCCAGTACGCGGTCGCCACTCCAGAACTTTTTGGCCCAATCGACCATCTGTTCTGTGAGCAAAGTGCCCTGCCCACTGCCACTTTAGTTTAGCGATCCTTCGGGCTATGTCGGTAACTTTGGTTCTCTTGCGGATATCATCATTCCTGATTCGATCACGCTAAAAAGCTGTCAGTTTCATGTAAACACTAAACCCGGAAATTAATTAAAATGCACAATGTGTCAACTGTTTTGATGGTATAGTAAACGAACAACTCAGTCAACTCAACAACGACATGCATATTTAGACAAAGTACGTTGAGTCGCCTAAAATAATTCATGAACCATTGAGAGATATTATTCAACATCTATAGTAAAAAAACTTGGCCCTCATATTTTTTCCTTCACTGAAATACAACTGTGAACCCAATCTTTCTTATCTGTTATATATTTAACATCCCTTAATCCCGTTACTTTCGATGGGCGCGACACGTGTCTCGTGTGAGACAAGGGCCGCGGTCTACCCCCACTCTGCTTACACACTCATCGCGCGAAGAGAGAAAACACATTGACGAGTACATAGAATAGCTTGTAGCAGAAGGGAAAACACGTTCACACTTTGACAATATTGGACGGACAATGACGCACATGCCTTTACATAGCGCACTCGCTTCTAGCATTCGTTTGACTTAGCAATGTGACGGTGAAAATTTTAAATGTTGCAAGGGACATGCAATGTACCTTTGGACTTACATGCTCTTTCTCTCTTTCACTGCACTTTCCCTTATTTTATCAAACTGGGCTTCTGTAGCCTATCTATCTTATGTCAGGTAGGTAGGCAGCCCTTTCTTCAGAATACCCTTACGGCCTGAATAAAAGGAACCCTTTTAGCGAGCGCTTGAGAAACTTGGATTTCTAAGAACTCCGTTAAACCGTTACGAGCCATAAGAACATGAATAGATCATTGAAAAGCCGCTAATTATTATGTTGGATTAATGGTATTGCGTTACAATAGGCGGTGGAGAATTATCGTAGCCATAAATAAACAGTGTTGCCGGCTAGTGTTTATTTATATATTATATACTTTATTTGCACATCTCATATTAAAAGAACAGGACAAACATTTATAGAAACAAGTACAATGGGCAGGTCGTTTCCAAGAATAATATGCAAAGGGAGATAAGATGAAAATGAGCAAAGCCAAAATAAATAAGAACAAAAAGTAGGCAATAAGATGATGATGATGATGTATTTTTTTAAAGTATCCACACAACCCAGCCAGAATTCGTAGCAGGATAAAATCTTGACAAATGCTTGTTACAATAAGTAGCAAGGCACTATTTGTAATTGCTTTTGCAATCATATTAAACTGGCGGCTGTTGTTCGCACTACGGCACAAGACCGAAGTGCAAACTGCTGTAATTGTGTGTTGACAATTTACTAAACTAATCACAACAGCTCACGCACATTTGATTAGTCTCCTTAACTTTTCGGGAAACTTGAATGCTTGAACATTAAAAAGCTGTCTAGAATGATTCGTGCTTATGTAGGTATCTGAAGATACAGGTGTATAATTGACGTACAAACGACCAACTATTATGTCACGTCAGTCTGACCTGCTCATATTTATAGGGCTTTTGTCGCTTCCATAACATTTTATTGCTTGTCATACTTTTATTACTTTATACACATTTATTACCACGCTCTTAAACTGTTTTTTTTATTAATGAAAAACTTTTATTTACCATTTCACTGCCTCGTTTAGAGACATGGTAGTGTGTGGCCAAGATCAGAACATAAATCGAGTGAAGAAAAAGATGCCAGAGGCCAGCCCTAGGATGGGCTCTATCACCGAAAGCCTAAAAGCGTTAGCGTTACAGCTTAGGGACGTTCTTGACGGATTGGTCGGAAGAGTAAAAGGTAATGGGGAAAGCCATTGCCCAGCAGTGGTACATTACAGGTTGGTAAACAAAAATATTAAAAACTAAACTTCTGCGCTTCGATATTAAAATTTATATTCATATTCTTTTGTTAGTTTTGTGAACACAGGGTACATAGATGTTTTATAAAACCATTTTTTTTTTTATAAAATCCATCCATTCTATGTTCCGCCGAAAGGCATACAAAATAGAGTCGCTGTTGTGTTACTATCACAAAATTAATTATAAAAGTACAATTTCTCATAAAATACAAAGTCAGCAATATATTAAATTTAAATAGTACAAAAAGTCATGAAAAAATTATTGGGTTTTGAGAACCAATGAAAGACACAGTTATGATTTTCATATAATTATTTATTATATTTGTTAATTAGGAGAGGTGTGTGCGCGCTCTCGCTTAGTCCTGACGGAGCACAGCGGTACACTAACATCTAAACTATAATAAAGCTATGCACAATGTAAATACGTATGAAAGAGAAAGACTCTTAAAGTACTTAAGTGGGACCGATATATTTTGTTATATTCCAACACGCCCCCTCAAAATATATCCTCTTTCTCAAAATAAATGATCAAATAATATTTACAATAATAATATCACACACCTTCCTTATCTGGGAGTACAATTTTTACATGGTCCACCATTCGATGCACAGGATTAGGGAAAACCCAGGAAAACCTAATCAGACCAAGTCATTCTTATCTATAATTCAACTCTTTATAGTTTACAAGTACTTTGATCGTATTTACGTATTTAAATTATACCGAGTTTCGTTTTCATATCTGTAAAACGCACTGTCGGTAATGACTTCGTTAAGATGTCAGCTAGCTGATTACCTGTGGAAATATAAATAATTTTAATAACATTTTTCTCCACCTGTTCTCTTGAAAAGTGGTACTTTATGTCAATATGTTTTGATCTTTTGTGACTCGTAAGGTTACTTGCAATGCTTATACACCCATTATTATCCTCATAAATAGGAATTGCATTGGGTAATTTTATGTTAATACTGGTTATTAAGGATTTTAACCATAGGGCCTCTCTAACATCTTCAAATAGAGCCATGTACTCTGCTTCAGTGGATGAAGCCGCCACTGTGAGTTGCCTTTTTGTATTCCAGCATATTGTGCATTGTTCAAATAATTTAAACAAATAACCTGTAGTACTTTTACGGCTTATTTCATCACTTCCCCAATCAGAATCAACAAAGCCAGTCAACACATTTATTATTTTGTCACCCCGCACGTAAGTTAACTTAAGATCCATTGACCCTTTCAAGTATCTTAAAACCCTTTTTAAATATAGCCAAAGTGTACTATTGATTTTGTTAGAAAATCTACTAAAGATGTTTACACTAAAGCTCAAATCAGGACGAGTGCATACCATTATATACATCAAGCACCCGATAAGGTTTTTACAAGGGGCCTTTGTTGTTTCATTTGAATTCAATGCGGTATAATCTACTTTAGTTTCCAAAGGTGTGTTGACAGTTTTACAGTCACTCATATTGAACTGTTCTCAAACTGTTTCTATGTACATTTTCTGGTCTAATGTTACTTTGTTATTATATCTTTCGACTCTGATTCCCAAGAAACAACGGATATCATTTAAGTCTACCATTTTAAACTTGTTCATTAAATAGTTTTTAAAACTATTCATGGTAGTTATATTTGCCGTTGAAATTACAAGATCATCGACATAAAGTACTACATAAATGTTTTCAAGAATGTCACCCGCATCTAGAATGTAAACACAACGATCAGCTGATGAGTATCGAAAACCCTTTTCTATTAAAGCTTGCTCGAACATTTGGAACCAACAGCGTGCAGACTGTTTTAATCCATACAATGATTTGTTTAATTTGCACACTAAATCATTTGCATTTGGGATTCCTTCAGGAGTTTTCATAAATATCTCTTCTTTAAGTTTCCCATTTAAAAATGCAGTTTTTACGTCCATGTGGTGAACTAATAAATTAAACTGATTAGCAAAAGCTATTATAAATCGAAAACTTGAGATTCTTGCAACTGGTGCAAAAGTTTCATTGTAATCAACCAAATATTCCTGACTAAAACCGCGAGCTACTAAACGAGCTTTATATCTTAGTGGTTTTCCAAACTCATCATTTTTGATTGTAAACACCCATTTACAATCGATGATATTTCTATTTTTGGGTCTTGGTACAAGTGTCCAGGTTTCATTTTCAGTGAGAGATTTAATTTCCTCATTTATAGCTTTTTCCCATAAAACTTTATCATTCCTGGATCTGATTTCTTTATAAGATGTAGGTATTTTGCATAATAAAGATTTCGCGTATAGCAAATAGTTCATAGAAATATCATCTTCATTTTCGTTATAAGATACGGTAGGCAAGTTTTTAATCCTCTCACTTCTTCTTTGACCAAATGAAGTCAGTTCATTTCGAGATAAAGTCAACTTATTTTGAAATGAAGAACTGTTTTGTTGCATATCTGTTTCACTTACAGATTTATTAGGTGGTGGACCTAATGATTCAGGTATTTTGTCAGCCTGTTTACACATGTTTTGATGCATATCTGTTTCACTTACAGATTTATTAGGTGAGGGACCTAATGATACAGGCATTCTGTCAGTCTGTTTACACATTTTCTCTACGTTGTGTTTGTCAAAGTTATCAGAGTTAATACAATTTTCAGGCATAACTCTGTCAGACTTCAATGGTCTGTTTAACAAGAAATTAATCTCATCAACTATCACATCTCTGACTTTTACAAACTTTTCGTTTACCACATCCCATACCTTATAACCATTCGGTTCATAACCAATTAATATCCCTTTTAAGGATTTCTCATCGAATTTGGTTTTTCTAGTTTTATTCAGAAAATAAACAGTTGAACCGAAAACCTTTAAATACTTTAGTTGTGGTTTTTTACTATGCCACAATTCAAATGGTGTGTTAGCTGTTTTCAGTGCTTTTGTAGGGCAGATATTTATTAAATATGTAGCTGTCAACACAGCCTCGCCCCAGAACGTTTTGTCGAGTTTAGCCCAAGATATCATGGCTCGACTTCGTTCTGTTATAGTTCTTATCATTCTTTCGGCAATACCATTCAAAGCAGGGGTATGCGGCACTGTTAAGTGGTAACTTATACCTTTTTGCACACAGAACTTTTTCATTTCATTTGACAAATATTCACCACCATTATCGCAATATAAATTGACAATTCTCGAACCGAAATGAACTTCGCACTTTGCAACATAATCTTGAAACGTAGTAAAAATGTCAGATTTATGAGCTACTAAGTATGTCGCACAGTAGTGTGTGTATTCGTCGACAAAAATTACAAAATAGTTTTTGTCGTCAAGTGTTGAAGGTGTGATGGGACCACACACGTCACGATGGACATTATATAGAGGTCGTTTTATAATTTTTGACTTCGATTTATTAAATGGCAAACATGCTTGTTTTCCTTTTATACAAGCTTCACACAATTTATCATTTGGTATAACATGATTTAATTTTTCATTATCAAAATAAAATTGTTTGCCTTTTATTTGCACAAACTTAGATTTGCCAATATGACCAAGCCTTTGATGCCATAATTCATAACTATTATTGTTTACGAACCTATTTGGTGAGCATCTAGCATTTAAAGCACATTTTTCAAGTATGAAATTAATACCAATTAAATTGTTCAAAGACTTACCCTTTATTACCATCTTACCCTCGTTATATATTTGCACACCACCGTTATTGCCAAAAACAATGGTCATTCCTGCTTGTTGCATTTTCTTAACCGATAGCAAGTTGTAAGGAATTTCGGAACAGAAAAGGACATCCTGTAGCATTCCCTTTATCCCCAAGTGGCTGGTTACAGCAAGATTACCCTTTTTCGTTGCGCGATATAAGTTCCATTTTTAGCAACTGAGATGTTAATTGGTTTTTTCAGTTCCTCGAATTTTCGTGCCAGATCTTCTCTATTAATTAAATGGTCTGAGGCGCCTGAATCCAAAATAAATGTAATCTCGTTTTGATCATCACGTTCATTTTCACAGTCTCCGACCATAAAAGCAAATCCCGGGATATTAGGATTTTCAGTATCCGTAATATTTACAGTCTGAACTGTTCTGTTGTTTTCGGAACGTTGTTTCGCTTGCTTGTTATAATAACAGTTCTTTTGTATATGACCATTCCTTCCGCAACAATAGCATTTTACAGGTTTCAGTCTATATTTTTTCTTCTTGAATGAGGTTTTATTAAACTGTTCTCTATTCGAGTTCCGTCGCATGTTTGCATTTTTATAATTGTGTCGGTCTTGACTTTTAGGTTGTGTTGTAGTGCCCGCCGGTATTGTTGTAGTTTCCGCCTGGAGAACTTTCAAGCTTGTATCGCGTCTTTCATTGATCAGTTTTATTTCGTGATCAAGAAGTCTAGTTTTGACAAAGGTTAAGGTCAGATTGTCCTCTGCCAATGTTTCGATTGCTGTTACGACTCCATCATAGCTGTTAGGTAGAGTCATAAACAGATGTGTTACCTTATCTACTTCTTCTAATTTTGCACCTGCAGCGATTAATTCGATTAACAAGTCGTCGAATTCTTGGAAGTGTTTAGTCAAGGGGTTTTCTGCTTTTAATTTGAAATTCAACAACCTTTTTCTCAAAGCTAGTTGAGTCGCTATGCTTTTCCTTTCATAGATGGAATCCAGCTTCTTGAAAATTTCCTTCGCAGTATTTACTTCACTCGTAAGTCCCAGCAATGAATCCGATAAATACTCTATTATTGTATTCTTAGCGATTCGTTGTCTTTTTTGCCACTCACTGTCCGGTTCACTAGGAGTTTCTTCATCAATTATATGAAGCACATCAAGTTCATTTAATAAATTACGTATTCTTAGTTTCCACACACTATACTTTGTCCCCGTCAAACGGTTTAATATTTCTTCTCATTTTAAGATTGTCCATTTTATTAAATCACTAAAACAATCACTAAAAGTTACTTAGAATTGTTATTAAGGGTAAATCACTGGGCCCATAACCTATTGGGTTTTGAGAACCAATGAAAGACACAGTTATGATTTTCATATAATTATTTATTATATTTGTTAATTAGGAGAGGTGTGTGCGCGCTCTCGCTTAGTCCTGACGGAGCACAGCGGTACACTAACATCTAAACTATAATAAAGCTATGCACAATGTAAATACGTATGAAAGAGAAAGACTCTTAAAGTACTTAAGTGGGACCGATATATTTTGTTATATTCCAACAAAAATAAATAAAAGATACAATGTCAGCAAAAAAAATAACAATATATCAAAATTATATAAACGTGTCAAATCTCTTAATAGTACAATGTCACCAAAATTAAAATTGTCAAATTTAAAAATTAGACGGTAGTGGTTCCGAGGGGATCCATTTGGTACCGGAGAGGTTAAATTGTACAAAATCATCTTTTCAAAATTTGTCATTAAGGTATTCATCGAAAGAGGAATATGCCTTGTCATTATATGTAAGTACGAAATCTACACATTACTAGATTATACGTCTGCGAAAACATTATACAACTCTGATTTCACGATCAGGGAGCTGTTTGAATAGCACACTTTTACTGCAACAGCGAGTATGAAAGCATAAAACTGGAATCGCTTCCGAGACATAAACGCTGAAATAGACAATGAAACAAACGACGCTTTTATGTGTAGAGATTGGATATCACCGTCCGATCACTAGTTAAATAAAACACGAACATTTTCATCACTGGTTGGTTTATATTGTTGAATTTACGGTCTCGTTGGTACATTTCCTGCAGTTTGGGAACAACCGAATAGTGCGGCAGCGGACGTAATCAAAGCACGGTTCGGTTATTGCTTTCAGAGTATGGCTCGATGAATAGCGGAATGTTAATGAACATTGTTGGGCTTGGCTCGGCTGATTGTGCAATATGGTTATTGAGTGAAAGAGGTTTCATTCTGAATGCCTTGAATCTATACTAGAAAAGTTTAGGTAGTTAAATAAAGGTAAATAAGCTTGATGTGTCTTTTTTGTAGAAAATTCGGATAAACCAATGTACTTAAATGCAACAATAACGATTACTAAATCAATTGCTCCATTAGTTAAGTAGTAGTTTATTTTTAAATTTCGTATAAAAAGTAACACCAAGATTTAACTACCTAAACCTTTCTAGTATAGGTTAGTATTTACGAGATTAAACTGGCTGCCGCTTGGCCGGTAAATTAAATCAGTCACAAGTGCCAATCACAGAATGAAATTCTTTTGACAGGTCGTTCCATAGTTTGATTTTCGTTCCATAAAGAAGGTAGGTAGATACTTCGTTCTTGTAGTATCTGAGAAGATTATAAAAGTTGTAGTTCTATAAATACTGGTATTCAGCTACAGCCAGATTGATAAGATGCCGATCCCGTATAGTTGGGAAAAGCTAGTCTTCTCCCAGACGATTTTCACTTTGGCAAGGAATCAAAACTTTTCTCAAGAATAAAGTTTGCGGAAAGTGACGCGGGAACTACTTAAAAATTAATTTCAAAGTAGGTATAGTGTTGAAATTCCCACGGTAAGTTTTACAGGCACAAGTTTCCTGCTATACAATAGGTATTATATCCTGGGCTCGATTTATTTCTTGCGATCAAGTCAGTGTCGCCTGAAAAGGGTCGCTGAAACTTTTGTATCACGACGCTCCGGTATATCAAAGTCGAGTCATTGCCGAAATTCAGCTATTTTGTTTTTTTTAAAACGATTGATCAGTTTTAGCTAAATTTTAAATCCTTAGAAGTAATTTAAAAAGATGATGGTTAGCTTATTTATTATATCCTTTTGCTACTTGTGTCATTTGTCTTCAGTGCGGTGGGTCGTGACCTCGACGAATGATTTTCACGGGAACTAGGTATATTTCTCTATGTCATATGATGTGAATGGTATCCCAAACTGTGGTCTTTAGCGTAACTTATTTGATCTAAACAATGTAACCTTCATAATCCTTATTTTGGGTTTTTGACATCTGATTTTCCAGTAACAATAGCTTTCAAGATTATCGCCTCTTCTTCAGGCAATGCGGCCAAAGTATTGTATAACTTCCTCCGTTTACATGGTACGATGCTCTCTCCAATGAATTCCGAGCATTTTTCTCAACAACACATCTCAAAAGCAATATTTTAAATGCTGACTTTTAATTGCTACTAATGAACAGTGTTTGTTATGCAAAATGTGCTGAATTGCATTATCGGTTCAACCCAAAACACAAGACATATCATTTGACATCTGCCCGTACAAATATTAACACGGACTTAAACAGTACCTAGATATCTGACATTATAAAAACCATGTAGGCATTATAGACCACATCGATCCATATCACTATTACAAATGCAAAAGTAACTCTGTCTATTTGTTTGTACGTCTTCACATCTAAGGCCGCGGACACGAACTCAGCGGGCAAGGAGCGGCGCGGCATTTGAACACGCCGCTGCAGTGCTGGTCGCGTCTAAAGCGCTTAACCAACTTTGAAGAATTTTGTTATGTTTTGTATTGGTTCTCGGAAAATAATAATATACTGGTAGAAGCTAGTATTTTATTTTTATCAACAACAAACAAGCTATCTGTACAATTCCGGAAATTTCTAAACGAAATTGTGAGTCGAATTACGAGTCAATGTACCAATTTGTTGCTCACTTTAGATTTTGAACTTCGATATCGACTGAATACTGCTACTTTTGCTGCAAGAACTTCAATTTAGCTCATAAATGAGTAAGATTTAGGAAATGAATTGTAATTGAAGGATCTCCTATCTTAAACACCTACTGTTTACCAGTAACGCCAATAACGAGTAGGTATATCACAGCCTCAATATTTTGTTCGTAGAGTTGGTATGATATTTTAAATGAGCTAATTACCTACTTTAATGCAAAGTAGTCTCATACCAATAACACAATGTGAATACTATTTTCACTGCGTTGAAAATCTCAGTCGTTGCGGAGATTCAACCTGAACGACTGATTTAAATTTTAAAGTTTAAGGTATCAAGTAGTCCGAGTCGCGCGCCGCGTCAGTTCAGGCCTATTTAAGGCACTAACAGAATTGTATATTAAGCTTCTTCCTGACACCAGGTTACACAAATTATTGGGGATTGAACACTGGGCAATATTTCACGACGCAGTATGTCGCAAGTTGGAACAAATTGTTGCAGTTTCGATACTGAGAGAAAATGTGTTTTGGAAGTTTTGAAAGCTTTGCATGCCCAACATGACTACATGATTCATGTTTTTTTCCATCAATAGGAAAACATTTAAGTAGCTGTGCACCAAAAGTCCCATGATATCATTTCCTGTAAGTAAAAATAATTTTCTCGCCTCAAGTACTGAGTTTATCATAAATCATTTTATATTGGGCGTGAAGATAATGATAATATGAGTCCTTCACCAAGTTTGCACGCACCCTTCGCGCAAAAAGTCATATCAGTTGCAAAATCTTAGGGACGCGGTAATTTAGGCCAAGTTTAAGGGTGCCTGTATATTTCAGCGGAGCGAGACAGCGGAGCGGAGAAACGGAGAAATATTAACAAATAGAATTGTACCAAATGTCACTGACTCACGTGATGCGGAGATTTTAATTCTAATGCTGCGTTTCCACCAGAGATGTGCGAGCATGCGTAGCGAGGGTTGTGTTTGTTAAAAGCCAATAGCTGAGCGAGGCTAGATTCTATTGGTTCTTAATAAACGCTACGCACCCTCACATATATCTCGTGGAAACGCAACCACTGTTCACTCAAAACATCATCTCACGTTTTTGGAACCGTCACTCTATAATGGCCGCTTGTATTGGTTATAGTGGTTTAACATTCATTACGCAGTACCCGTTGTCCTTGTGACGACGGCGCTTCGAATATGACGTCATTAGTTAATTACCAGTCGATGTTAATGGTGAGCTCCGTTACAAGTTAATGAATTCGTGACCGGGCTGCTAATTAGTTTCACCCTGTCTGTTACGGAGAAACATTCAGTCGAGACTTTAATCAGAAAGCCTGGCATAAAAACTCTTTAACACAACATTTGTGATAGCATGACGTCATGAATTATTCAAATTCGTGAATATATCTTTATGAAGCGATAAATTTTGCTCATATATTTTGTAATTAAATACTTCGTTGAATTATGTGCCTACGAGATTAGCTGAAATATGGATTATGAATACAGTTTAACATAGTTATTTTGATTCTGTGTCACAAAACTAAGAAAATGCCGCATAAAGTCTTTTTCTAAATGAGGGCATTTATTTATTTAAATTGCCGTTACCGTTTGCAAACTAACCGCACTAAGGCTGTCTGCCTATTTCAGCAGAGAGAGGCAGTGGAGCAGAGAAACGGAAAAACATGAATTGCACAAAATGTCAGTGATTCACGCGGTAGGGTGATTGTATGCAATTCCATTGATTAAACTCCGTTTCTGCACTCCGCTAAAATTGTACACGTCTCGTTGTTGTCGTCGTCGTGTCTTGCCATCGACGTACCTACCAAAAATGTTTATGCAAAGCCAAATAATAGTCACCCACAGCTTGATACTTCATCCCAGTAATTACCCGAGTGAGCGAGAATTAATTAGAGAGCGACCAATTTGGACTAAGCCGCCGGAAGAGTCGACAACGTAGAAACCCTGTATCAGTTTTATTACCTTAATTGGCAGAAGCTAGCGCATCCCTAGCTCCGTACCACTGACTTTAGTCCGTGGTACGGAGGTTACGCTTCTTAAAAACCGAACCCTCATTCCGTTTTTCTCTAACTCCGAGAAAAGCCATTGCACTGTTATGCAAATGCGTTCTGTTTCTCCATTAGTTTGCATAATGAATGGTATTTCTTTATCAGCGATTTAAGTTCCCTTGTGATCCACGATTCAGTCAGTTCCTTTGTTTTTTTATCGGTCGCTGGCAGTATTTCTTCGCAGTGTTTTGAAAACGTTATCATATAATGAGATCTTAGCGATCATATCGAATCCAGAGTTGCGGAATTTGTTCGAAAGAGGCACCGCGGCCCTGGAATGCATAGGGCACAAGGAGGACACACGGATGGGTTTTAGTCAGTCAGAGTCTGACACTCTCTTCTGCACCGCCCAGAGCGGGAAGAGTCACTTGATGATTTCCCATCCTCATATCGCATTTATATGGTATTTTTAAGGGGAGTACATAATTTACGCCATTTGAGTTTCTGAGAATCGAGATATATCTCATCATCATCATCTGCCTAGCCTTTTCCCAACTATATTGGGGTTGGCTTCCAGTCAAACCGGGTTCAGCTGAATACCAGTATTTTACGTGAAGCGGCTGCCTACCAGACCTCCACAACCCATTAAATGGGTAACAAGGTAATTCTTGGCAAGACTGGAGTCAGATTTACTGGCTTCTGACTATCCGTAACGACTGCCAAAGTTCTTAAAATGACAGCCGGGACCAACGGCTTAACGTGCTTTTCGAGGCACGGAGGAAACTCGTTATGTTAAGAGGGTCACCCATACACAGACCAACCATGGCAAGCGTTGCTTAACCTTGAAGATCGACCTGTGCGGCTGTTATTCTTTAGGCACGAGATCGATCGAGATATATCTGATACTGATATATTTATTCTACAAATGGTTGGATTTATGTGCAGTAAATTGGAAGATATTTTGTTCACTTAAACATTTCTGTGTAAAGTAAGTCACCGAGATTTTTATAATTTCCCTGAGATAACCTGTAAATTCCTTGAAACTTACACTAGCCGTACACGAGAGACGGCTCTTCGTAATACAACCGCTGATAAATAGACCATCTACGTAGAAAAACGGGTGCTATATTGTCGGTTCAACTACATTATTTTAGGACTACGACTTATTTATAATCAAGATAAGATATACGAGGTATTACAACACGTACTAGGGCAAACAATTTACGTAAAAATATGCTTAAATATACATAACTTAGATCTCCTGAGTGTGCCGTAACTTAGGAAGCCTGTAACTCGATGCCTATTACTCTTGTAAAGGTTACCTAGTGAGCGGACTAATGAGGCCGTCTCCACCAACTACGTAAATATGTAAATTATTCAGGTTCTCTCCAATCACAAAGTGGAAAATTACTAAACAAATCTTGAAGTCTTGAGTCTTTAAGTCAAGAGTGAATAGGTTACTTCTAGGCAGGCGTGCTCCATCTTCGACCATATCATCGCTTACCAACAGGTGAGACAGTGGTCAAACGCGTGCCCATCAATAGTAAAAAAAAATGTTCGTATCAATTTGTTTTTACTCAAATATTATTAGTGCTGCTTTCATTGTTATAAATATGGTGGTGGCTAGTTTGAGAATTGTATTTATCAAAAATTAAGATGGACTCACGAAAGTGATAATCAGGTTAAAATGGTTCTATTCTTTTGATTTTACATTTATTGCCTTAGAAATACGTATGCTGGTACCGTGTTTGCTTACGTTTTATCTATTCCTATAATATCTGCGCCAACTAATTGGCTGTCGGAAAACATCACCTTTAGTTTGTTTTGATCAATAACATAGTAAGTTTCCAATAGTTGGCAGTGAAAATATTTTGAGGCAATCTCGCACCCAAACGTGCGTGAGGAACCGGTGTTGTAGTTGCCTAATGTTTTGTCCTACTTTTTTTTTCAGTGTATCTCTTTTCATAAAAAGTAATTTTCTCAGGAGCCTACTCGTAAGTGACCCACGGTAAAATCAGACAGGTACAAGATAACTGCTTACTAAGAGTATTACGATGCTATTTATATCCCTAACCTTCATTCAATTTAACTTAATGAAGGATGAAGGTGCGGTCCCAAAAGACGATCGTCGTCAATTTCCTCCTTTACCCCAATTTCCCGGTGTTGCCAATTGAATTATCAAAGCAATGAATGAGTTTTAGACGAAAGCCTTAGGACATTGTTGGTAATGTAATTTTTTTTTATATATATTAAGCCTAGCACGTCGGTTCTAGGCAGAGCGGAAGGGAGTGTCAAGCCCACTCCACCAGTAACTCTTTCGAACAATTCCACAACGGTGGCAGGCTCTGGTCCTAGCGGGCCCCGTCTGTTATGATGACATCTCTTTTGTTAGTACCCATATATGCATGTTAGATCGTGCACCGCAACTATAAATGTTATAGCGGCAATAGAAATACACAATCTGAAAAATTTCAACTGTCTACCTATTACGGTTCCTGAGATACTGCCCGCTGACAGACAGACGGACGGACAGCGGAGACTTAGTAATAGGGTTCCGTTGGATACCCTTTGGGTACGGAACCCTAAAAATGGCTGCCAGGGGGGCTATGCCAGTTCCATTGAAAATGGAACATTATTTAGTTGTCTCTCTGTCCGGCTGTGGCAGACGGACAGAACAACTAAATAATCCTGTAATGGTTCGGTTTTTTTGTACAAAGGTTTGGAACCCTAAAAGTGCACGGACATTTTTTTTTTTTTTTTTTCCCTAAGGAAGTGACTTAAACACATTCATGCATTACACACAACATATACCAATAATTAAAACCTAACACACACTACACTATTTACAATTATTCCAAACATAATAAAACTAAACATATATATATATATATATTTTTTTTTACCTTATTTTTATTTTTCTATAAAACTGTAATTCTTATTGGTTCAAATGGGACCTTTGGTTTTTCGTTTGTTCCTGTTTATATAATATTATTTTTCATTGTAACTCGATACACTCTCACGTACTAGGTATAAGCAAACCACTATGTTACCACAGGGGATCGGAACTGTTTATCTAAACACAGGTTACGTTGTAACCTATCTAGAGGAACAGTACTGCACCTACTAACTAGATTTAGAAACATTATACCTTGTAACCGCGTCCACAATGTAATCTAGTCCTAAGTTATGAAATAAATTAATTTAATAATTTAATTTAATTTAATTTAATGTTACTAGAGTAGAAAACGTGTTTAAAATTTCGTTCTCTGTAATGTTATCTTAAAAATGCCCAGTTGGTGTTCCGTAGGAAACAAACTTGCGCAACATTATTTCATGTTGTTTTGTTGCAGGATCGTACCTACATAACATTGTTTCATTTTCAGAAACACTGATGATCGTAAATTTTGTTTCTTGTTATTCAGAATCGTTTCGGGTACCTAGTGTTTGTCCAGTTGAATGTTCACTTTCATGACTAACATACTTTTCAGTTAGAAAACGAGGACGAGGTATAATTTATGTCAAATTAAATTAGCTACCTATACTTATTCAATTTTCCATTCCTTCGAACTATACAATAGAATTGTATTCAAACAAATTAGGTAGACGATGTTTTCGAACAATTCCAAGCGTTGATTCTAGAGCTTTTCTCAATAGATGTAGTAGGAATTAATATGGCAATCGTACACATTATTAGAACATTTCATGCGCCCCTGAGTTTTACAACATAAATCATCGAATATTTTTGGATCACTACATTTCAGATCAGCTGGGGAGAATGATTCTATAAATTGCAATATTCACTGGTTAGGAAAAACCCTCGCCGCCCAATGAAAATAAAAAACAGTGTTTATTATACGTAGAGCGAATAAAAAATAGGGTGTGAATAGGTACACTGGATTACGTATCTAGGGCAGCTAGAGTTATTTTTGTCCTAAGGTAACGTGGGTGCCATATTGGCTATTGGAGGGCGAAGCAGCATAGAGGGTACCTAATAATGGGATTATCTAGTCAACGGAGCGGCGTGCCCCGGGGATATAAGTCAGCACCGGTAGCTTGTTTGTAGTGCTGCACAGAATTATATTAATCAGCGAAATATCTACTCATTAAAGATTCCTCGATACTTAGTTTCGTTAGTTGTTCTTAGAGGTATAGTCAACATCACGAGGAGCTATAACTTTTGTAAACACACATACAATTTAATTGTTTCAATGCTTTTATACTACACCTGCTCGGAAAGTACCTTGATACTTTATCAAATTTACGGTAGAAAGTACGTCATTGCATATCGAACAAATATGCGACGAGAAAACGCATCTGAGCGGGAGAGAAAAGTGTATGAAAATCCATTTCTTACGTGGTTTTTCTTTTTTAATTTTGGGTAAGACTATGCGCTGGTAACCTAAATATCAAAAGCCAAAAAGTTTTTACAGTGAGTTTTTATCTCCAAGTTCGCAAAATGACACTGGCCACTAGCTGTGTGTTGGATGGTGTCAAACAATTTGAAAAAAGAACATGTGAAAATTGCAGACGCCATTGGCGCCATTTTCAAATTAAGCTTCACTAACTGCAACAATTTCAATATAAATTTCAATTAGTAAAGATTTAGTTTTTTATTTTCCTCGTAGGTGTAGTATAAAGCACTATGTATCACTCGAGAGCGATTCCCGATCTCGGGTGTTTCAAAGCCCTCGCCTACGGCTCGGGCTTCAAACGACACCCTCGACGGTAATCGGTCACTTTCTCCTCTCGGTGAACAATGTACTATTTCTATGATTCAGACGCGTTCCAAATACAAAATATTTGACGACAGCGCTTTATATCTCTAAAATATAACCCGTCCAAGTGAAATTGCTCGTTAGTTTTGTATTACACGTATGTTACTTTGAGTTGATTGAATTTGGAATTATTTTTTGTTTATACGTAAATTAATAAAAGTTCTTTGTTTACAAAATTTATAGCTTTGCGCGGCGGGGCCTTTAGGTAAGATAATAAATTATCGACATAATGAATCAAAATAATTACAATTTATTTCCATTTAAACAGTAATAAGTACAGCTTGTTATATCAATAATACCCTACATTGGCAGCGCATGTGATCCGGGCTTACAGGATAAAGCTTTACAAAGCAAGTAGGTAAATAACCAGCGGACATTTAGTTCCAAACAATTATGTGACCAATTTCGTCACATAATTGGTTCTTTAGTCAGATAAAGACAAGCACTTAAGGATTTTGACACAGTGCGTTGTAGCTACTGAAATAAGAAGAATATTGAGCTACGATGAATTAGACTAGTGCCTTTTATTAAGTCTGCAGTTCGTAGAAATATATCGCTATTTTGTTAGCTCCATTTTATTTTGAAATGTTTTTCTTTGTACCGCACTTTCTAAAGAATTTTCCTCGAATCAGAAGCCGCATTTATTAAGTCTCAAAGCTCAATAAATCTATTCTGGGAAGCTTCTTGCAAAAGTGCTATAAAAAGTTCCGACACCGGTAATATTCTAATTTGCCATTTTATTTCGCCAGAGATTTGTACATCCCACGAAGGGGAAAGAGCTTGAAGGTAACCGAAATGTTGCAAAAAATACGTTCCTTTTTATGCAGTGTGCGTATAGTGGCGTTAAACCGGAAGATACATGGAGGACTACATACGAATACGTCGGCAAAATGACCTTTCGCGGAGCTCTGAACTCAAGTGATAAAGTCAAAAAGGGTCTGTTATTGCACCCGCACGCGTAACTAAATAGGCACTCGTATGTAAAACAGGATTTGTTAGGACCCAGAGGTTGGATTCAGAATATAAAGGAATTTAACGTGTTTTAGTTTTTCTATTTGTCGGTATTTAGCAAAGCGCGTGCTTGCTGTTCCAGCTAAGTTTTGACATCTATTCATTTAACTTTATAAATGGTATTGACATACATACTGTACTAGATATTTTATTTGCATTGATCGTTTTTGTGCTCATACGAGTATAATTAGATCAAGCCATCAGAGAGCAAAATGAGTCACAACTTACATTGAATACAGTAGTTTGCTCGGATTGAAAAAAAAAATTCTTTCACTCAAGGGTCGTAGACAAAGGACCATCCTTTGTCTACGATCCTTGAGTGAAAGAATTTTTTTATTTTTTTATTTGGTAAACCAAGATAGTCATCAGCTTTCAAAATTGCCTATATAAACATACTTGTGATTTTATTACAACCGTTTTCCATAATATTCTCGCTCTAATTTTCTATTAGCACTAATTTTACTTTCAAAGTATGTTTGATGATAAAAGCTATAGGTATGTCTAATACCTCCGTCTGTCTTATACTTTTTATCGGCCACTTGAGGTGGCTTGAGGAGCCTTTGCATCGCCACTCGTGTCGAGAATACTAAGCGGTGTTGATGCGGATCTTAGCTACAAATGAACTGAATCACGTGGAATTTGTATGCGAGGTCTTTTGTTTTACGTACTTACGTGCATGGAATAGAGCGAGGATCTAAGGAACTTAATCAGGACTGCAGCAAATATTTGTAATTTACTCTCATTGCTGATCTGAGACAGGAATAATTTCTCAGTAGGTTAACGAGGCGGAAAATACTCTTGAATCACATTTACGACAGGAGTTATCGGCTGCCGGGTACTTTATGCTCCAGGGATTTTGAATAAATTTACATTCAATAAGTTTTAGACAATGGAAGGGTAATATCAGCTAGTCTTCTTAAATTATTCCGAAAAAACTGAAGAGGTTCTTTGTTGTAGATATTGTGGAACATGTGAACTCCTTATCTGCACTTGTTGGCAGACAAGTTAGTCATTGCAGTTTTGAAAGTGTACGGAAGAAATATAAAATAGTATTTGAAAATAGGAACGATTAAAATAGATTTGTTTTATACGTCAGTCTTTTAGTTACTCGCTTCTAAGGCAGATGCCGAATATATGTATATCCCAAACGTTGTTTCATTTCTAATTATATAACGTGACGCCACAGCCTGTGGGATCACAGAATCTTTATAAATAAGAATGATGATGAGAAACAGAAGAAAAACATCTCAAGCTATTTTCGATATAATATAATTTAGGTATATGAGTCAAACACTCAAACAGTTGGATTGCCAATGCTCACATCCGTATCCGCAACTGTAACGACCATTTCTAGTGTCGGAACTTTTTATATTGCCCATAACCTCGCAAGAAACTTTCCAGAATTGATTTATTGGATTTCAGGTTTTGTCGTCAGCTCGCGGTTTCCGATATCGTAAAAGTCTTTTGTTTTTATTCATCTCTTTTAAGGCATGGGCACTTATTATTCAAACAGAGTACCTAACTTACTTTCGCATTTTAGGTAGGTATCTTATAGAGGAGAAAAGCTCATTTTGAACCCACCACTAGCCATTCGACAGTATATTGGAATACCGAGTACATGTTCAAAATGTGGAAAAATTAAAAAGGATTGTATGTAAACGAGAAAATCTCACATAATCAATTTTTGAGTTTTTTTTTTGCCAAAGCTTTTTATAACGGGGAAGTTGATAAAATTAATAACTCACTTATTAATAACACTCTGGTTCGCTAAGGCTCAACATGTATTTAATTTTTGGAGTAAGCAAGTGAATGCGTGGGCTACATTCATTACAGAGTAAAACGTATTGTGTTTGTGTTTTTGTTCAACAAACATAACCGTATGCTGAAAATAATTTTTCATTATTCATACTCGGAAAGTCGACCTGAAGTTGTCTGAGGAGCGGGTTGAAAGTATTACTTTTCAGCCCTAGGGAGAATAGTTTTCAACTGACTTACAAACTGAATTACAAAAATAATCTTGTTTTATTTTTACATTTCTATTGAATCATGTCCCAACTTTCTATGCAGCCACTCAATGACAGCGCGATGTAAAATTGAAAAACATAAAGATAATATTTCTAATTATTAATTTATATCTATTTCTAATAGCCGTATGGTGTCGGCCGGCGCCATGGAAGAATAATACCATCCCATCACTTCTCGTGGGTGTCGTAAAAGGCGACTAAGGGACTTGCCAGAGAATGGGCAGCAACGTTCTCTGTAAAACCCAACACCATACACTGCGATCGCCAACCCGCCTGCCAAACGTGGCAATTATGGCAACGCAAACCCCTCCCTCAAAAAAGAAAAGCACTACGAAAAAATGGCCCCTAGCGGCAGCCTGTCTACCCTTGACTTCGGTAGCGGTCAAAGTGAGGCAAGGGGTACGAAGAATCTCCGGAGTGGACCCGGCTACCAAAGCAAACACCGACGACTGGAGCTGGCAATACTGAACACGAGAACACTCCGGACCGACGAGAAGTATTGTGGGATTTTCTGAAGTCCGAAGAGAGGGGGAGGACACCAAAATTCTCAAATCCGGCAATCTGCTCTTTTTCCGGGAGGGTGACCAAAAGTCCCAGGGTGGGTTTATCGTTCACAGGTATCTTGTGTCTAATGTGGTGAGCAACGAGAGTGTGTCACCCACGGTGGCGTACCTGATACTTAGAATATCGTCAAAATATTCGTTGAAGGTCGTACAGGTTTACGCCCCAACCGCGATCCACGCCGACGACGAAATAAAGACCATGTATGAGGAGCCATACATGGTCATAAAACTCACTTCACCGTGGTCGAGCTGCGAGTGGGGTAATTTGGATTTGGACGTCGGAACCACTGGGGACACTTACTGGCTAGTTTTATGGACAAGGACTCTATATGATGAACTCCTTCTTCAGAAAGCGTGAGCAGAGGAAGTGGACCTGGCAGAGCCCAGACGGAGTAACTAAAATGAGATTGACCTCATCATGTCGACGAAGAAGCAAATATTTAATTATGTCTCTGTGATCAACGCGGTAAAAACCGGAAGTGATCACCACATGGTAAGCACATTGAATCCAAATATCAAGCTGGAAAGGTCTCGACTGATTAGGTCTACGCTCCGTCCAGCACAGGTCCAGATCCAAAACTCCGAGAGCTTGAAAAATGTCCTTGAGAAGTGACCTCCGTCGCTTTAATACTGAAAAGATTAAAGACGCGATAGAGCGGAATAACGGCTACAGGGTCTTTGCTAGAGATCTGTTTATTGGGCAGAGCCAGCTCACGAAACTGAAGACCGGCGATGGCAAAACCATATCCGCTATTACGGAGCTTGGGCTGGACGGCATTCGGGAAGTTGCGTGATATCTTTGAATCGTTGATCCCACAATCCCTTAAGACCGAGGCTATAACCAGTGCATCCTACCTGTAATGACTTACGGAGCCAAAACGTGGACACACACCATAGGCCTGGTACAAAAATTCAAGGTTGCTCAGTGTGCAATAAAGAGAGCAATGCTCGGGGTTTCTCTGGTGGATAGAATTCGCAACAAAGTTATTTGCCAGAGAACTAAAGTCACCGACATTGCGCGTAGAATCAGCATCCTGAAGTGGAAGTGGGCCGGCTATGTCCGTGGATGGACAAACGGTCGATGGAGCAGACATGATTTAGAGTGGAGACCACGTAGGGCATGGATGCGGTTGAATGATGATAATGATAAAAGCACCATTACGGTTCCCCAAATAAACACAGAAGTGAGTTGCTCAAAGCGAAATTTCTCACATCGCTAACTTTGTAGACTATTTCTTTTGTAACTGCGCTAAACCAACAATGGTATATAAAAACGTGATATTTTTACAGGTGAAAAAGACATCTGAGAGTAAAAATAAAAGGAAAAATGGATGTCAGGCTCGAACAGTGTTACACAGAGAATTTGTTTTCCATTTTTCGCCACTAGCAAGCTAACACGAAACATTTTAGAATGATGTAATCCATTATCTTATTTCAGGCATTGGTTCTAACATATTCGGGGAACACGATAACAACATCATGTGACAGCATTACGGGATTAGCTGGGAGTCTGTGCTTAGAGGTAGGAAGGTATGTACCTACCTACACGTAAACACTCTCACATACAACACACGTATATGTTTAACATAGCAATAAATTAATTCCATTGTTTCTTGTGAACATTCAGCTGAGATTTTTTAGCACGCATATTTCATTATTTACGTTGACCTTTTATGGGCGTGTTAATTTGATATATGTTTTGCCGCCTTTGAGTGTAAAGAGACGTTTTGTACCTGAATGTTTTAAAATGTGAAAAATTTAGAGTTAATAAGAGTTTTTTTGTACTTAAAGAACAGGGTTAGCGGTTTGTTTTGTGTTCATGGATTACTCAGTCTCATTTGTTTAATATTAAACACTTTGAGCTTAACTACTAAGTCAACGTTAAGCTTCAATTAAAAGTTATAACATATTTGCGATGAAACTTTGACCGTTGGAGTTTCTCGTCTATTTTTATTCATTATTCAATAAGGCAACATACTACTCTGTCAAGAAAGTACCGGGAAAAGATCAATAATACACAAAATGTCTGTTATTCATCCAAATTTATTTTATCACCTTCAAAGTATGCTCCTTTAGAAACGATACACTTGCGCCAACGAATAATCCATTCATCAAAACATTTTTTAAACGCTGCTTCCGGAATTGAGTTCAGTTCTCGCCGCGAATTCTCCTTTATGTCTTTTATCGATTGAAAACGGGTGCCACGAAGTGGTAATTTGAGTTTAGGAAAAAGAAAAAAATCAGCAGGAGCCATATCTGGTGAATATGGTGGTTGCTGGATGGTATTTGTTGAGTGTTTGGTTAAAAATTCGTTCACAATGATAGCCTTGTGCGAAGGCGCATTGTCGTGGTGCAAAATCCAAGAATTTTCTTTCCACAAATCTGGCCTTTTTCGTCGAATTTGCTCTCTTAAACGCCGCATAACGCTCAAATAATATTCTTTATTTACCGTTAGACCTTCCGGTAAGACTTCAGAGTGCACAACACCGCGATAGTCACAGAAAACAGTCAACATGACTTTGACTTTTGATCGACTTTGGCGTGGTTTTTTCGGTTTCGGTTCAGTTGGAAGGCGCCACTCCGAAGCTTGTTGACTAGTTTGCATGTCAAACTCGTAAACCCACGTCTCGTCACCAGTAACAATGCGTTTCATGAATGTTGGGTCCGAACTGACTCGTTCTAGCATGTCCTCAGCGACTTTCATGCGATTGAGTTTTTGGAGAAAATTCAGATCTTTTGGGACTAGCCGAGCAGCAACATGTTTCATACCCAAATGATTAGTTAAAATGGTACGGATCGACTCGTGAGATACAGAAAATTCGGCGGCTATCTCTCTCAGAGTTGAATGGGGATTTTCAGTCACTATTTCCTTCACTTTTGCTATGTTAACTTCAGTTGCAGACGTTGACGGCCTACCAGGGCGAGGCAAATCTTCCATCACATCTCGACCGCTTTTGAACGCTTTGAACCACTCATAAGCACGAGTTTTTGATAAAGTCGATTCACCGTAAGCCTTCTGTAACATTTTCAGTGACTCCGAACACGAAATTCCATTGGCGATGCAAAATTTAAGACAAACTCTTTGCTCGATATTTTTGTCCATTATGAAATTCGCAATACACACTATATATAATATTACTAAAACCAGCACTGTATTTATTAGAAATAACAGATGCAACTCAAACTCCGCGCCAAAATGGAAAACAGTTGTGCCAATCTAACAACTACAAAAAAAACAAAAATTTGAATTTGGAACCATAAACAAATCATCCATTCCCGATACTTTTTTGACTGAATGTATCTGCATTAGCGTCGTCTAAGCTGCAATACTTTTACTAACACATCATAATTCATCATCATCTGCCTAGCCTTTTCCCAACTATATTGGGGTCGGCTTCCAGTCAAACCCGATTGAGCTGAATACCAGTATTTTACGCGGGGCGGCTGCCTACCAGACCTTCACAACCCATTAACTGGGTAACACGGTACTTCATGGCGAGACTGGAGTCAGATTAACTGGCTTCTGACTATACGTAACGACTGCCAAAGATCTACAAATGACAGCCGGGACCAACGGCTTTACGTGCTTTCCGAGGCACGGAGTAAACTCCGTACTTAAGATGGTCACCCATCCACAGACCAACCTTGGCAAGCGTTGCTTAACCTTGAAGATCATCCCGTGTGGCTATCTAGCCACGAGCTCCTCACTAACGCATCATAATTACTCTTGCAAATTTTCTGAACATTTATGTTCAGAAAATTTGCCATTGCACTAGGAAATTGTACGCGGTCATATACTAAACTTACTGTTATGTTTAGTTACCATGAATATTCGGGATTTCTTTTATTAGTATTTTATACGTCTCCATGGCATTTATTACCTTCACTTGGCCATCAAACATGAAAGTCTACGCGATAATATGCCAATAACGGTTTGTTTACGACTTTTAATTCAACTATATGTTAAAGTATCGATGTTATCTATAGGTAATGGTTATCACAGAAGTTATCTGCGATACTTGGTGGGGTATAAATAAGCTCAGCCTTGCTCGACAAGACTTGTTAACTTCGTATTAGTCTGACCGTAACTTCGGCAATAAAGCTTAAAACCGCTACTTAGACACATAACGTGATTTTGATTCTAAAGTCTAAAGTCCTATTTTGAGCATAGTTTTGTGTATATAAATAAACCTCTAACGTTACGTCAGTTTAATAGTTAGTACATAACAATTAAATTCATGAAAATAGGCTCTATCTTTTCAAGGGTTACAGTTAAAGAAGTTAACACGAATGTTAAAAAAGATTTTTAAACTGTCGTTTAAGTTTTTTAACTTTTTAGAATCACAAAAACTGCTTTATACACGTTTGCACAAATATATTCTATTTCCTCCTAACTGATCGCCAAGCTTGTTGCGGCAGATTAGGAAAACAGTTAATCGACCAATAACTGAAGTATATTCGTTATCTCGTTCAGGGGAACGCTTACTTTATGAAATATATTATTTCAGCAACAATGAACCGCGAATACACTACTTTGAAACTCTTGTCTGTCCCACTTTGTTGTAAACCTGTAGATTTATTCTGCCGTTTCATTCTCCAAGGAATACAATCGAGTGTAACGTTCTGTTTCTTGATTGTATTAGTTTGCCTCACTTTGGAGTGAGATTTACTTTAAGGATTTGCAATCACCATCTTGTAATTGAGGGCTATTTTACGTGCAGATGGTGCTAAGCTTTTTTCTGGGCCATCTACTTACTTATAAATAGACATTTTGTTGGCAAAGTAGAGATACGATTCCATCGAGAGTATACTTTTCTCTGTAGAAAATTTATTCGCCATAAAGTTCTCACTAACAGATAAAGTGCTTAAATTTTCTCATCTCTTATATTTTATACGAGGTGCTTTACTAAAGTAAAACCCGAAATGAATTTCAGTCATCAGCTAAAACGCAGTGACACGCTTGCAATTTATTCCAAAATATGATGCATTTTATCGATTTATTAAAAAAAGTCTGTAATAAGAGATGATAAAAAATATGGTGGGTAAATTCACCAATTTATAAGACGACTTGAATTTATTTTTATTTTTGAGAAATGGGGTTTAATGGAATGGACTGTACGAGTATCTGAAGGAATCTGGTTGTCGTCTTGAGGAATCTAGATTGATAGTGAACAAGCGATTACCACGTGAAAAGGAAATGGGAATCAAGGCTCACCTACCTTCTCTCGGAACATGTGTCGGCGTCGACGGCATTGCTGGCTATTTCGGGTCTGAAGCACTGGTTAAAAGTTTCTTTGGTCCACCAATCACGGTTCACGGGCCCCGGGGCGAGGATTATTGTGCAATCACGATTCTGGCGGAAGCGGTTAAACCTGCAGGGCTGCGTGTACGCAGCGTGCGGTTGAGTGGTTGTTCGGTAATTTTACCAACGTTCATTCAGAAAGAGAATAGATATTTTTAATGGCTAATGGTATTGAAACGTATTTCTAAAACATCTAAGCTCTCAGTAATAATACAAAACTTTTTTTTCTGTTGATTTAAACTAAATAGCTTCTATATGTATTAATTGTGTAATGGGTTTTTAGGCCGGCCCCACAGCGCGCGGGCTAGTGACCAGAGTTCAGAGTTCAGCGTTCTGCGTTCACTGTACCTAATCTATGCGGTGGCTTAGAATCCTACACACACAAAAGCGATGGTCAAAGTAAACGAGCGTACTTTCGGAGTTTCATTTTTTGCAAAGCCGAGGTCACAATGTCCGACGAGATCGAAAAGTTTATTGAATTAGTGAGAAACAAACGTTTTCTTTATGATTTGCGAGATATTTGGTTGAGATTTCTAGACAACGGTCTAGAAATCTGGAGTTCACACTCTCTTGTTGGTATTTGTCATTCAATATACACGTACAACATCCAATACACAACACACGCTGCAGATATGGTAGCTGTAACTATTTTTCACGGGTGGTTTCATGAATTACAGCCTGTTACTGTGTTGATACATGAACAATATTGACAGGTTATATCCCAATAGGACATTGATACAACTGTGTACGTCCCGCGCCCACGTACATTTGATATAGGTACACATAAATATGTACTGTAGATACTGTTTCTTAATAAAAGTAGTCTCAGTAGATTTCAATGTGTTCAATATGTTTTTTTTTTACTATTACGTATAAATTCGACGACAAGTCATAATGAAATTCGTAAAAATTAAAGACAATGTTTGGTAATTTGACCTTTGCGATTACATCCACTGGCTTTGAATGTAGGTACTACCAAATACTTATCGGTATTTTCAAATCGGTTAGAGTTACCTATGGGCCGAATTTGATCGGTAGGCGACCGGTAACTATGTCAAGACTTCAGTGTTGGAACGCAAGTACGTAACATTTCATTTGCACTCCTGTTCATATATTTAGAGTTTGTTTTGTTTTGGACCATTATTTCGTCAAATGTAAAGTTACCATGAGATAAAAACGGCAAAATAAAATCTTTGGAAGAAAACGGGAATTTCCAAGTTATGTATTTTCTTTAATGAAGTAATATTATGTTCAGCATAACTTGAATAGCAACTTAAAAACCCAATGAATAAATATGTTATCTTTTCATTTACATAGTAACTCTGATACACCATTTAGATACACAACCGGGAGCAACATACAAAGTTGGTAATACTTAAATACCACAAGCGCTACCAAATACTCCAAATTAACTAAATAGTCACCCAAATGTTACGTGTTTCCAAGAACGAAGATCCGTAGGAACATTCCGTTTGTAGACTGTAGTTTAAATAAGGAATTTAGATACATTCACAAAAGATCCTGAACTGATCGAGATCTGATAAAGAGAGAAGTTTTAATAGCTCTTTATTGTTCAAAGAAAACGTTGTCGCCTGTTGTATATGTGATTGCAATGGAGATGTCAAAAAAATCGCAAACGTAAGATTGTGAAATATCGCGAGAAATTATAAAATATTTTGTTTAATAAAACACGGAAACATGTATGGAAACTATTGAATTTGGATCGAATTTATTACATACAAAGTTGGATTTTTCATAATATATCGAGATATCATATAAAATCTTACCGAATCTGCAATTTACCGGAGACAGAGACACAAACATAAAGTATCCAAGTTTTTGTGAAATAGGACATCTCCTCGACTGCTACAGATAACATACTTGCGTTGTTTTCCCCAATATTATTGGGTGAGTACTTTTCTCGGACTAAGATGATTTTAGCAGGTTAATAATACTACACCGTTGTTTAATGGCTTCTCAGAAAGGAAAATTACGTACGGATTCTTCTCTGAAATCGCATAAATTGCATAATCTAAAGTGGTTACATAGTTTTCATGGAAACTTGCGCAAAATAGCGTTGTTTGTTCGCGGTACAGCATAACTCACGTGCCGCAAACAAAGAGGTATCTTACAGACACGGTGACGTCAGTACTCCACAAGCTGACTCTATTCTCTGTAAAAATACGTGGTGTTGCGCAACTGACTTAGTATAAGAACTGTAATAAGCATCTTGATAAGAAAATCGAAGGTTCTCCATGGACACAATCTTGGGGTGTTGTTAGCAAAGTCTTCTTTACCCGGTCGGTAAGTTTAGCAGGCAGAGCTTGACTTGATTCCGTTACACCAAGTCGGTGCGGCTTTCCTACGTTATACATTATGCCTACTACATGTGAAAGTCATTCTACAAGATCACAGGTTCAAGCTTCAGGCAAAGGGCGTAAAATAAGAGTTAAAAAATAAAAGTGTATTAATTTTTTAAGAATTCCTGTCCGGAATGTAAGTGAATTGATATTTTATACTTTTATTTTACTCAGGTATTTTTACTATGTTTTCCGTTGTCATGATAAATTTGTAATTTTTTTAAAATTAACACAAAAAGGTTGGTTGTGAAAAGTTTTAATTATACTATAATTAATTTCTGGACCCGTAAACCCACTTTCCAAAATGTCCCTTTGGCATAATCATAATTTTAAACTGCAGATTAAAACTGAAGAATGGTTAAAAGGCCGAGTGAGTACTTGAGTGTTTCGATCGCGGCCGCCTTTTCTGCTCGTTTCACCTCTCGAGAACTGCTTCACAGATGTTGAGTGTTCTGAAACTAGGCTAGAATTTTATTAATTGGGTGGTCAACAAATGACGCTGACATATTTTTGTGAACGTGTTTTGCTGAATTACAGTTCGTCGTCACGTTTCATTTTCATTTGCGAATACTAAATGCTTGTATGTAACTTTTGAATATGGACGTTTATGAAGAAGTAGTAGTAGTAGTAGTTTTTCACACAAAAAATATGGAACTGGTTTTTTTACACACACAACACATTATGCTATAATTAATAATTTATAAAAGGGAAGTACCTAAATTATACGCCATCGTATCTGTGGGCGGCAGCAAATCAATATTGTTTGGACTAAGAGGCAATTGAACCAAACTTAAGTCATCATCATCTGCCTAGCCTTTTCCCCTATATTGGGGTCGGCTTCCTGTCAAGCCGGATTTAACTGAATACCAGTATTTTACGAGGAGCGGCTGCCTACCAGACCAAACTTAAGTAAATTGTATTAATGTTATTGGTAAAGTTTTTTGATCGTAATGCCCACATATATTATTCCGAGAACGGGTACACAACTGTCTTACAAAGCGGGCTAGATTCTGGAAAAACGAACTACAAACAATCCTTTCAAAGCAGTAGTTTTCGCGGAAAACATACTATCGCCATGTCTCGTAAATGTATGCTTCACATGTACACCTACCATTTAAAGTAGTTCAGATGGCTTATTCTGTCAACCTCTCACCGTATAAACTATACTAAACTGCCACCGTAATCGAGTAGTTTAGGCGTTTGCCTTGTGAACCGATGGTCGTGGGTTTGATTCTTACGGGAAGCATCATACTTTGTTGGCTTGAATCACCTGATTGTCGTATAGAAGATTCCGTGCTTCGGAAGGCACGTATAAGCCGGTGGTCCCGGCCGCCAAATAGCGGTCGTCAAATAAACCATGTCAGAGGCCCTTGAGGCGACTTAGAAACTCTGACTCTAGGGTATGTGTGTGGGGTCGTTAGACCTTACTGAACACACGATAAGAAGAAGAAGACCGTGTAAACTCAGATGCTTACACGGTGAGATGTTTACAGAATCGCAGTTCATATGCAATGCAAATTGCTTTATTTCCAGCTACAAATGAAGTTCTTGGACATGTTCATAGAATCATTTGGAGACCGCATCTCGCCTACCCAAAGATTAATCGAATGCTCTACAGTACTTTGTAAAGCATTCGATTCGATTAGTCTTTGGGCAAAAAACTAAATTATTTTGGAGCAGTTATTTACTAACACAAAGGGAATAATATACTTAGTCACAATGTATTTTTTAGTTGGTATATAGGCTGTATTTTTGGCGATAGTAGGATAAGCTTTAGACATCAGAAGATTTATGATGCACGGGTATTTACGGCTGATTTAGTCTATATTTACATCACACGTCAGAGTAAACTTCGTAGCACAAATAAATTGATAAAACTTCAAGTCTACTCTAATCAGTGTTATATAGTGCATTCATTTATCATGTTTATCGCTTTAACTTAGTGCAAGAGACATTTAAACATTTTTAGGGTTCCGTACCCAAAGGTTAACCAACGGAACCCTATTACTAAGCCTCCGTTGTCCGTCCGTCTGTCTGTTAGCGGGCTGTATATCAAGAACCGTAAAATGTAGACAGTTGAAATTTTCACAGATTGTGTATATCTATTGCCACCACGGAACAGAAATTGCCACTATAACAACAAATAATATAAATTAAGGCTTATGGTACAGAACCCTTCGTGAGTGAATGCGACTGGCACTTTGCCGGTTTTATTTTATTGCAATGCAAGTACCTACTCGTACCTGCAGAGGCATTTTTTTTTTTTTTGCCGGGTTGGAAAATCCTCATGGATGTCCCTCGCCTGGGGCGGGCGAAGGGGTCTGTCAGACTCTTACTGACTAAAAACCACCCCGGTGTTCCATCTCACACTTGACCGAGGATTGTGAGAGCTAGTATACTAGTACTACTAGTACTGAGGTGGCCCGCATACGCGGGCCACCTCAGGCCCGCGGGAGGAGCAAGGTCCCCCCGCAACGTCCAGTAGGGGCGCGTTTGGAACAATACGCGCCACCGTCTCGGGTCCTGCTGGATTGGGGGCAGCGGACGACCTCAAGTCCACAGCCCTTCCGGAGTACCTGCAGAGATGCCTCTGCAGGTACTCCGGAAGGGCTGTGGACCTTAACTTATTTGTTGCATAAGTTAATCTTTGTAAGTCTTGATCACACTTCTAAAACTTTTTCGCTGATGGAAAGGCAAAGCAATAAAATCGATGGAAGCGGTATCAGCGATGGCTGTCATAGGCTGCTTTTTCTCCCTGGAAAACAAATAGCTTCCGTGAGATAAGCCTCGGGAGCGATGCCACGATAAGAGCTAGTCTATATCTATACTTATATATAAATCTGAAAAGTTTGTTTGTTTACTTGAACGCGCTAATCTCAGG
The DNA here is from genome assembly GCA_950371165.1 of Lacanobia oleracea. NCBI lineage: Eukaryota > Metazoa > Arthropoda > Insecta > Lepidoptera > Noctuidae > Lacanobia > Lacanobia oleracea. The sequence continues at coordinate 18,330,738 of OX493392.1, read as the reverse complement.
GAGTAATAGTCCGATTTGAAAAAATTATTTTAGTGTTAGATAGCCCATTTATCGAGGAAGCTTTAGGCTATATCATCACGCTAAGACCAATAGGAGCGGAGCTGACGAAGTTGCGCGGGTCAACTAGTTCCTAATAAAACTTTAATACATTTAGTCAAAAAAGTATCGGGAATGGATGATTTGTTTATGGTTCCAAATACAAATTTTTGTTTTTTTGTAGTTGTTAGATTGGCATAACTGTTTTCCATTTTGGCGCGGAGTTTGAGTTGCATCTGTTATTTATATTAAATACAGTGCTGGTTTTAGTAATATCATATATAGTGTGTATTGCGAAATTTCATAATGGATAAAAATATCGAACAAAGAGTTTGTCTTAAATTTTGCATCGCCAATGGAATTTCGTGTTCGGAGTCACTGAAAATGTTACAGAAGGCTTACGGTGAATCGACTTTATCAAAAACTCGTGCTTATGAGTGGTTCAAAGCGTTCAAAAGCGGTCGAGATGTGATGGAAGATTTGCCTCGCTCTGGTAGGCCGTCAACGTCTGCAACTGAAGTTAACATCGCAAAAGTGAAGGAAATAGTGACTGAAAATCCCCATTCAACTCTGAGAAAGATAGCCGCCGAACTTTCTGTATCTCACGAGTCGATCCGTAAAATTTAACTAATCATTTGGGTATGAAACATGTTGCTGCTCGGCTAGTCCCAAAAGATCTGAATTTTCTCCAAAAACTCAATCGCATGAAAGTCGCTGAGGACATGCTAGAACGAGTCAGTTCGGACCCAACATTCATGAAACGCATTGTTACTGGGGACGAGACGTGGGTTTACGAGTTTGACATGCAAACTAGTCAACAAGCTTCGGAGTGGCGCCTTCCAACTGAACCGAAACCGAAAAAACCACGCCAAAGTCGATCAAAAGTCAAAGTCATGTTGACTGTTTTCTTTGACTATCGCGGTGTTGTGCACTCTGAATTCTTACCGGTAGGTCTAACGGTAAATAAAGAATATTATTTGAGCGTTATGCGGCGTTTAAGAGAGCAAATTCGACGAAAAAGGCCAGATTTGTGGGAAGAAAATTCTTGGATTTTGCACCACGACAATGCGCCTTCGCACAAGGCTATCATTGTGAACGAATTTTTAACCGAACACTCAACAAATACCATCCAGCAACCACCATATTCACCAGATATGGCTCGAGATGTGATGGAAGATTTCCCTCGCTCTGGTAGGCCGTCAACGTCTGCAACTGAAGTTAACATCGGAAAAGTGAAGGAAATAGTGACTGAAAATCCCCATTCAACTCTGAGAGAGATAGCCGCCGAACTTTCTGTATCTCACGAGTCGATCCGTACCATTTTAACTAATCATTTGGGTATGAAACATGTTGCTGCTCGGCTAGTCCCAAAAGATCTGAATTTTCTCCAAAAACTCAATCGCATGAAAGTCGCTGAGGACATGCTAGAACGAGTCAGTTCGGACCCAACATTCATGAAACGCATTGTTACTGGTGACGAGACGTGGGTTTACGAGTTTGACATGCAAACTAGTCAACAAGCTTCGCAGTGGCGCCTTCCAACTGAACCGAAACCGAAAAAACCACGCCAAAGTCGATCAAAAGTCAAAGTCATGTTGACTGTTTTCTTTGACTATCGCGGTGTTGTGCACTCTGAATTCTTACCGGAAGGTCTAACGGTAAATAAAGAATATTATTTGAGCGTTATGCGGCGTTTAAGAGAGCAAATTCGACGAAAAAGGCCAGATTTGTGAAACGAAAATTCTTGGATTTTGCACCGCGACAATGCGCCTTCGCACAAGGCTATCATTGTGAACGAATTTTTAACCAAACACTCAACAAATACCATCCAGCAACCACCATATTCACCAGATATGGCTCCTGCTGATTTTTTTCTTTTTCCTAAACTCAAATTACCACTTCGTGGCACCCGTTTTCAATCGATAGAAGACATAAAGGAGAATTCGCGGCGAGAACTGAACTCAATTCCGGAAGCAGCGTTTAAAAAATGTTTTGATGAATGGATTATTCGTTGGCGCAAGTGTATCGTTTCTAAAGGAGCATACTTTGAAGGTGATAAAATAAATTTGGATGAATAACAGACATTTTGTGTATTATTGATCTTTTCCCGGTACTTTCTTGACAGAGTAGTATGTCAGTCTAAATCATAATTGAAAAAAAAGCGTGGACAGTCAGTGTGGGCGTTATTACGAATTTTGGAAAGTTTCAATTTGGAGAAGGTGGGAATTCATATTCTCCTTATCTAAACTAATATTATAAAGATAAAGAGGAAAGATTTGAATATTTGTTTTATTTACGATTTAACTCACAAACTACTGAACCGATTTCAAAAAATTTGTTCACTATTAGAACGTTACAGTATCCCTGAGTAACATAGGCTATATTTATTACTATAAAAAATTAGGGATCCCTACAAAAAATTGCAGTATTAAAACAGCGCGAACAAAGTCGCGGGCAAAGTGCTAGTACCGAATATTTTGTGATGAAGAACTCTAATTTGTAATATTTTACGAAAGTGTTTAGTAACATTTGCTTCCAAAAAGGGTGAACCTTCTGAATAAATTAATGTAGGTACCTACGTCCGCTAAAGTTAACATTAAACATTGACAGTACGTAACACAGTTTCCACGTTCTGTCTCGGGAATTAAGAAAAAAAGAATAAAATCAACAGTTTATTTTCTCTGCGCTTGCTGAAGTGCTGAAATGGGGAAAATATTCCACTTATTTGCACTCATACACGGTGTGGAAACAAACTGCTGACATCAGCATACAGGATGTTTGTCAGAGCTGGAACAAAATGTTTGCAACAATCGTTTCGTTATTAAACCTTGCATAGTTTAAAAATGCATTCTGTATGTGGACATAACAAACGATCACACACAGAATGTATTTTTAATTTTTACGAATCAAATGTGATACAACAAAAAAAGAAAAGTCACTGAAGTTCCTTAGAGAACTTGCTTTCTATCCAGTCAGTGTCTGTCTGTAATTCTATTGTTAATCAAATTAGATGCTGTTCAAAGGAAAAACGCAAACGAAAGTAAAACAACTCGGTAGTTTATTAATTAACTTCGTGGTTGGAATGAATGCAGAAACTCGACAACAAACTTGTAGAATTGGCTGTCAGATTAAAGGATACTCACGTTGCGCTGGCCAGCCAAGATTGCCAAGTGGGACGCCAGCCTTATTTCCATTCAACTGTTTGTGTCGGGTTACGGCTCGGCTTTACTAGCTTCTGCCAAACTCAATTTGACTTCACCGTTTATTTATCGTCGCTGCTTTTTCGTTTCTCACTAGGATAGAGGAGTTGCTCGTTATTGAATAACTTCATTTAATACGCATAGTTAGTAGCTGAGGTTGTTAGTAATAATTAATTGGAGAACGTCTTCATGCATAATATGTAATGATGAGGCTGGGGTTTTGTGTGTGTTGTTTTTTTGTGGTTTTGTTCGTGTTTCATTGCGTTTGTGTTTGTGTTGTATGAATTCGAGAAGGTATATAAAAGTTAAGCTGTGTTAACTTGTCTTTGAATCATGGCTGAACGATTAATTATATATGTATTGTAATGCACTAGTTGCTGCATAAACAGTAATATTATAGCCCTATGCGTTACTGACATCTTGACAATTAACACAATAATACACCCTGTATTACTGTGTTAATTTAAACAAAACAAACGCGTAATTATTCACCCCACTACGTGACACTACCAAGGGATATTAGTTTGACCCTGTTTGACCATTCGTAAGTACATATTTGACTGCGTGACTCAATAGTGAGACAAGAATATTAAATGTCAGCAGAGCACGTTGCATTTCACATCTCATGTATAGAATTCCCTCGAGAGCCAGAACGGATGCGAGTGGAAACTATGCAAACAGAAAGTCAACCTCTATACCAATATATAAAGCTGAAGAGTTTGTTTGTTTGTTTGCTTGAACGCGCTAATCTCAGAAACTACTTGACCGATTTGAAAAAATCATTCAGTGTTAGATAGCCTGTTTATCGAGAAAGGCTATAGGCTATATATCTTCACGCTAAGACCAATAGGAGCGGAGCAGTAATGAAAATTGTGACGCAGACGATGTTGCGCGTGTTTAACAATTTCAAATCTGATTCAGTAAAGGTAAAGCAATTTTAAAGTAAAGAAAACTGCCATTGCGTGTCAGTGGCGCAATAAAATAAATGTGTGGAGAAAAATTACAAGAGATATTTCAACGAGTTTTAGAAGAATTAACACCTATGCACCTTCGCTATACTGCAAATATTTACACACATATTAGCTGTGCTTGTCGGTCCCAGGAGGCTTCAATTTGGCAGCTCAGACTTGTAATTAGACCAGGGGCCCAAATTCTCCATGAGCCGGTATATCGGCTGACGTGAAATGTCATCCCAGCGGAAAAGTGTCGTTTTTTTAATTCGTTTTAGGAGATGTTTAGTGTGTGTTGTAAATGTGTATGGTAAGTACGAATTTGTGTATCCAACGAGTTATTCAACAAAAACAGTTTTAAACTTTTTTTTACTATGGACGTACCAGAAAAAAAATACATACAATAATTAGTGTGTAAATGTGTATGTCTGTGTTGTGTGCTGACGTTTGGCTATTTGATGAAAAATCATGTGAGTTTCCGCTACAGTTTTTGTTGAATAACTCTCTAATGGTTGGATGCACAAATTCGTACTTACCATACACATTTACAGGACGTCGTTTTCAGGTGTGCTCTCTGTGCAAAATGCTCGATATCGGCAGGAATGGTTTGAATTCGGGCAATTCCGGGTAGTGTATACATAATATTTGTGTCCGAGAACTGTATCAAATAAAATATTTTTATTGGATATTCGAAACTCAATTTCACTTTTGAATATAAATCCTGTGTACGTTCATTAGTTAGTTAATACCTTAGTACAGTTGTTGTACCTACCTACATTTTTCATTCTTATCAGAAATTACTTAAATCTATAATCTACATCTATTTCTACTAATACGCGCTAATCTCGGGAACTACTGGTCCGATATGAAAAAATCTTTCAGTGTTAAATAGCCCATTTATTGAGAAAGGCTATAGGCTATATATATCATCACGCTAAGACCAATAGGAATGGAGCAGAAGCAGTTGCGCGGGTTTATACATTATCCTCTTTTCCAAGTTAACTGTATTAAGTTGGGCACTAATAAAGTTAGTCTAGCTAATTTTTTTCACATTAGCACACAACCCTGACATCTGCAACAATATAAAGCTAAGTAAATACATTTTCATTGGCTCTCAGCAGCAAATGATTCGTCTGTTTTATTTGGAGTTGCGAGTGGCGCCTCGTAAAGAGGAAATAAACGTTTCGTCACATATCCTTGACCTTCGTGAATGTACTTTAGGTATACGAGGGTAGTACTAACTGAAAGATGGAAGTTCTTGCGTCCTTCTGAAGAATAGTAAATGTTTGTCGCATTTCAAGAATATAGCAGCAGCCTTGGTAAGCCACGATTATTGAATAAAGGATTGAATTCATCAAAATCGGTTCAGGAATTTATGCGATAAAGTGTAACGAACAAAATAAATCACTTTAGCATTTATAATATTAGTCAAGATTGTGATTTCGATGAGTAGGATTTTGATTAGTTAAGACTGAAAACCTGTTATCTTATGCGATATTTCCATCTGTCATGAGTATTTTAAAGAAATAAAAACAATATTTAGGAAATCAACTTTGACGGTTAGTTGACACTTCACGTAACCCAAGGGCTGGCTTTTACCTCGGATAAAGGATAAAATATTGCCATACAGCGTGGCAACCATGCTAGCTTTTTCATATTACCAGTGGCGATGCGGAGGTATTTTTCGACGCCATTTTTTGATTATTTTGTAATAATCTTCTTTACTGAACGTACGGGAAAATGCAATCACACATCCAATTAGCCTGACTTTGTCCGGCGTTATTCGGACGCTAAGCAACTCTAGTCATGATGCCCTTTGTCCTAAATTCCTTAAGTTCTTTTTTAACTGCCGATAGTGTTGGCTCATTGGCTGGTCACCTTTCCCTAATTCGGAAAACTTAAAAACTTTGTGACCAACTATTCGCGGTTACCGCATCTTTCATTTATAAAGTTATCATTTTGCTCAATCAGAACAGTTTACAGTTGCTTTAATCTGAACATATAACTTTACATTTGTATGAACTTGAAAAACATAAGTTGTTTGCGTTTAGTCGAGCGCGCTCCGCGGATTGATGTGAACCCGGCTGGGGTTGGCAGCACATTAGACGCCATTACTCATGCGGGTAGCAACCTTAACTTAATGGAGCGCATTTACTCAGAAAATTAATAATTTTGTCATTTCTGCTAATTTTAAATGATACAATTTTAATGACATAAAATTATTTTTTAATTAATAGCACAAAATGGGAGGGAGCTTTTGGGAAAATATTAGTACCATGTTATTGTTCTTCTTTATATAGTTTAAACACTTGGCACTTCGCCAGAGTCCACTTTGCGAAAAGTTATCGTTGACTTGGTTCCTACTACGGTAACATGGAAATATTAATTTTATCAAGCGACTTACACGAGTAAAAAGTAAAAACCATATTTCAATATGAGAATAAATTTTTGTATCACTTTTCTCATATAGATAATATAATTTATCCAGCACACTCTTGAGAAGGAAGAAAAAATAAATGACGCTCAAAATATTGTATACATAATAAAAACAAAATATGTAAAATACAGAAACCTAAATGTAACACGAGTACAATAACCAGTAACCATATTTTTCAAAAGTCGTACATTTCTATGTTGTTAACAACGCCAGCTCTCTCAGAACAATATTACCGAAAGTACCTAAGGTCGCAGAATAACGTCTCATGTAATGTACTGTACTGTATGATATGAGTATGACGCTATGAAAGTGACTCGCCGCATTCTACTAAACACATGAACATTCAAACAAGATAACACTCATACATAATATTTTCATCCAACTAGAATTATCTAGGTGAATATGCAGATACTCACATGTTTACCAAACCGTCGTTATTATAATATTGTGTAGGTAATCTGAATCCTCGGCAAAGCGGCGTTTCATTCACACTTGAGAATATAATGTCTATCTACATATATTATTTTTCAATTCGTGAAGTGCTTTTACTTGTACGATGTTATTTCCGAAACCGTCCTCGTTTCGGTCTAACTTAGGCTTTTTTTTAAGAATGCTTAAATTAAATGAAAACTTTGTATGTAAAAAATAAAGCACTCGTCAGACTTACGACCAAAATAATGACCGCGCAGCAAAGATTTTTACAGCTGAAACGACTTCTTGCGCGAGGGATGCGTGCCGTGAGTTTTGGGAAGGACTTCATTTTAAGGGCTTATCATCACGCGCAATAGAAAATGATTTATGTTAAACGCAGCACTTGAGGTGGGAATTTATTATTAATTACTAATAGGAAGTGAATTTTGAAGATGACGTTTGGAGCACAGCAGCTTGAAAGTTTATCTAGCTGTCGGAAAAGAATCTGATGGGATGCGTGATTTGAGGGACTATCTTCACGTAAATTTAGATTAAAAAAAAAACAGCCTTGATTGAATAAATGACATTTGATTTTGCCAATTATTCATATTGTTAAGTAATAAAGTGCGTTACAACAAAACGTCCAAAACACATTTTTCTTCTAAGTATCGTATGTGAAAACACCAATCTGCAATAGCTTATTCCGGCTTGCGACAGACACTATGCAAAGCCAGCTGTATGAAATACTGAAACTGGACAGTAAGCAATTAGTGGCCAGTTTCCCAGTACTTCGTACAAGTTGGTGTCAGACAAAAGCCCTGAAATGGCGCAGGGCCAGGAGAACTCGATACCTTTTGTTTTAAAATTCAAATCAGTCGTGCAAGTTGAATCTTTGCAGCGACTGTGATTTATTATTTAACGATTCAACAGTTGAAGGAGGAGCTTGTGGCTAAATAATAACAGCCACATGGGTCGATCTTTAAGGTTAAGCAACGCTTGCCAAGGTTGGTCAGAGGATGGGTGACCATCTTAATATAACGAGTTTCCTCCGTGCCTCGGAAAGCACGTTAAGCCGTTGGTCCGGCTGTCATTTGTAGATCTTTGGCAGTCGTTACGGGTTGTCAGAAGCCAGTAAATCTGACTCCAGTCTTGCCAAGAAGTACCGTGATACCCAGTTAATGGGTTGTGGAGGTCTGATAGGCAGCCGCTTCACGTAAAACACTGGTATTCAGCTGAATCTGGCTTGACTGGAAGCCGACCCCAATATAGTTGGGAAAAGGCTAGGAGATGATGATGATGATTCAACAATTGAAGGAGATAGTATAAATCACGGTGATGGTACCGTCAAGAAACAGTTAACTACTTTGGAATAACATTAAGTTCATTAGACCTTTAAAATAAAATAAAAAATATTCTGTCATAGCTTGAGAAAAGCTATCCCAGCTTTTACCTTGACCATTGCAAACCAACCCAGTACGGTACAGATCTTCTCGCTACCTCTTCTCGGGCCGGTAAGATACTTAAATCAGAGGCATAAAACAGAATCATAGTAACCCCAATCTCTCAACAATGAGCTGAGAATGATCGTTGTTAATCGGTAAACCCAAAATCAGTGCTACAGCTACGACTCAAGTAGGCGATCCTTCAATTATAATGAATTTCCTAAATAAAATTACGCAGTCTACCGTCGTTAATACTGTGAGACTCAATAACGAAGTTCTCGCAGCAGAGCAGCAGTACAGTCCCAGTACCCAACACGACTGTACTCGATGTCAATACGTTCGACACCTAAAGTGAACAACAAATTGATACTCTGAATCTCCGACACTTCCGAATGACCCGAAACTCGAGACGCCGTTGTACTCGTACTTCTATCTAATTGCCTCACAAATGTCTTATTCGTAATTTCATGTTATGATTATTTTTGTGTAATGAGTACATATTTCATGTCCGCCATATTAAGAACTTTGCGACAGATGGAAGTAGTCAGGGCCGGAATGGCCGTACATTCGAGGTGGCGTTTGCCGGCCGGGCCCTAACCTACGCGGGAGAGTTTTTCCACAAGTCATCCAAGCTGCAAGCAATTTCCAGCTCGCTTTACTCGATCTTGCATTTTACTCTCTAAGTTCTAGAGCTTTCGTGCATAAATCAAAACAGTTTCGTCTATTTAAGGCCAAGAGAAAATTATGGTGGAATGCAGTGCGTGCAGCTTAGGAGTGAATTCCCTGCCATAGTTGTGTTTCCTGATAGCTACAATCTGGGAGTCTTTAAGTCAAGAGTGAATCCATCGTCGCGTCGTGAGCGGGCTCCATCTTCGACCACATCGTCACTTACCATCAGGTGAGATGGTGGTCAAAGTAAATAATAATGGAATGCAAAAACTTTCCACCTAAAAAAGCAGCAACCCTGCTAAAAATATTAATCATTTCATATTGCATTATTATCCGATATTTTCCAATCTATCATTTTACATTTCACCCGGACCCCACTCCGACTCTGGAATTTGAAAACATTTCGATTGTCGAATATTGAAACTTTTAACAGGATGTAGTATCGTTTATTTGCAGTCGAATAAAATGTTAATTACTTTGTGCGGGAGTAGAACTTACGAGTAGTGATCGCCGTCAGATTTTCGGACCTCCTAAACTGCTGAAGGGGATCAAATGAATGCACGTCATGAGACGAAAGTTCCATGTCGGATGACGACGATGTTGGTATGATAAAAAATTATGGAATTTGAGGCTTTTTGACAGATTGTGACTGAGATGCGAATGCAAACGTTGCTTAAAAATTAGTAGAATAAGCATTCTGGTGGACAAGGTATAAAATAGAAACGACAATAGTGCCAACATTAAAACATTCGCTTTAATATGACAATAGTGTATACTAAATACGTAGGACTTAATCACTCCAGTTTAATTAGTTTATTTCATTTCCTCTACAAGGTTAGGTCCTACACGCAAAGTCAAAAAGATTTTTTTTGTCTTTGCCTTGTAATCCTATCTTAAACACTGCTTTGAAGCAGTATAAAAATAAAAACAGCTGCTGAATTTCAGCAATGACATGAATTTTATGTCCCAGCGTTGTATTAAGGTCTGTTCAGACCGATGAGGAATTCGGAGCCCAAAATGGTAGTGATTAAATTTCGAATGATTTCCCGCAGTCTTTCGCCAGGTATTTTGTACGAAGTTCCGAAGCTTGATCAAAACAAACTAGCCAGTTGACGACCCAGGGAGACGGTATCTTTTCGCTTGCTACGCGAAAAAGGTTCTGCCGTGGCGGCGGCGCGTAAAATATTTCACAAATACGTTTCACTAATACCCACTCGGCTTTCGCTACCATACCGGTCTGTGTAGCGGATTCCGCGTAGGTCTGAACAGGCGTTAACAAAATCTTTGCCCAACCCTTGTTGTGCGACGCTGACTTGACAACGTAACACCTACGGAGCGAGACGGGAGACAGTTTGTTTTGCCATGGCCAGAAATAAATCGAACCCAAAATGAAATACTCATTGCGTATCTGGAAAGTTAAACCCTACCGCGGGAACTCCAAAATGAACATTGAAATACATCATACTTCATGCTCCACAAACTTAATGTAAACTTTCTTACTTAAGAAAGTTTTTGATTGCTTTTTCACCTAGTGAATTCATTCGTCTTGACGTTATTCTCTGCTATCAAAACGTAGGGCAATCGTTAATAGCTGACAATAAGAAAAGGGTTGCACGTTGTTTTTACTGTAGATCTTGCAATTTACTTAATGTGCGACAGCAATTTATCCTACAAATAGTCTTACGACAACACAAAAGAACACCTTTTAAGCAAATTTCTAAACGTACGCGCACAGCTTTTATTAAAAAAAATCGCTCTATATCTTGGCCCTTCTCTTTATAATAAAATTAACGCAAGACCCCAAATTTTTGGTTTAAAATATTTTATTTGCAAAAAGGCTGCTCGCACTTTATTACTTAACTTAAACTACAATGAAACGGAGGAATTCCTAAGGAAGTGACTTAAACACAAAAACCTAACACACGCTACATTATTTACATTTAGTTATTTCTAGGCAAGCGTGCTCCATCTTCGACCACATCATCGCTTACCATCAGGTGAGATAGTGGTCAAACGCGTGCCTATTTATAGTAAAAAAAAAAAAAAATTCCAAACATAATAACACTGAACATATTTTTTTACCTTGTTTTTACTTTATTTTTCTATAAAACTGTAATTTTTATTGGTTTAAATGGGACCTTTGGTTTTTCGTTTGTTCCTGTTTATATAATAATATTTTTCAATGTAACTCAATACACTCTCACGTACTAGGTATAAGTAAACCACTATGTTACCACAGGGGATCGGAACTGTTTATCTAAACACAGGTTACGTTGTAATCTATCTAGAGGAACAGTACTGCACCCACTAACTAGATTTAGAAACGTTATAACTTGTAACCGCGTTCACAATGTAATCTAGTCCTAAGTTATGGATTAAATTAATTTAATTAATTTACTTTAATAACCTAGAAAAATAGACAAAAAAAGGCCTGTGTTTGCATTAATTCCCAAAAACCTGGATCAGCACGCATACAAGTCTTGAATACATCATCAGGAGTGTGAAAAGTTGTCATACTAGACCGTATTTTTCTAAATACAAATCAGACGCTTGAACTAATTAAATAGGCATCCAGTCCTATTCAATGACCCTCATCTCGAGTAGGTATATCTTTAATTATACCACACACTTATAGCTCTTTCTAAGCCCTACAAACACACACCATAAAATAACAAATTAAAACACTCAACTCGCAAATCATTTACAGAAACCTTCAAAAAAGTAAGAAGATTTTACATTATTATTACCATTGAAATGTTTTGTTAACCTCAGCCAGTTGGAACTGAATAATTAAAGCAATACGATGGTACTCGGGTAGCTTTAAGGAAAATCGCTAAAAGAAAAAATGATCTTTGAAATTCATCTCGTGCTTTTGTTTGTAGTCTTTTCATTGGCTCACAATATCACTGTCCTCTTTGTCGTGAATCTAAAAAGAAATCTCCTCTTTATGTTTGACTTACTGGAATGATATGAAAATTATATATAAAACGTTGACGGTTGACGAAAACAACTCACTTTCCTGTTACGAACACAGCCTTTGCTAATAGTAAAAAAATATTGGTGCTCTGTAAAGTCGGTTTACGGACGATAATTGTACGTGATAACGTCATAAGAAAACAAAAGAACGTGCGAAACGTGACCGTGAAACTTTTTCGTGCGTGCAGCCGGTATTCATCGATTTATAAGACGTTCGTTATCACGTCAAAACAAACATGACATTTATTTAATTTCTTCTTCCGCTATTTTGACGTCCCAGCTGGTTTCGGATCTGACCGTTTTTTTGCTTTATTTGCATCTGTACATGACTTGAATATTCCTACACCATTATGCGTTAGGTTTATAACAGCAAAGCTTTTACATTCTGATAAACACCTTGAGAACAGATTATTTAAGCAATAAATTGTTGGCTTTCATGTTAATGCACTCAATATATCAGTAGGTAAGGCTGTCATTGATTTTACACTTTTTTACTTTTGTACGTGACTTGCAATTCAGAAATATCCCCTTCCGGAGTCTGTGTTTCCTGATAGCTACAACCTGGTAGTCTTTAAGTCAAAAGTGAATAGGTTACTTCTAGGCAGGCGTGCTACATCTTTGACCACATCATCGCTTACCAACAGGTGAGATAGTGGTCAAACGCGTGCCTATCAATAGTATAAAAAAACTTTCAGAAATTAATTAGTTACTTTATTTGAAATCAAGAGTCTTTGATAAGATGAGCTCCCGAAAGTAGGCCACGCAAATGTTGAAAAATTTAAGTAAACCTCATTATTTTTACAAAGTTCTACAAGCATTAGCCTAAAACCTTACAAAAATAACTAACAAAGAAATACATTTTCAATTTAAAACGTTATTTTATCCAAGTACTAGTTGGTAGTAATGCAGAATTCAAACTAATTAGTTTGTCCGATATTTATTACAAAACGCAACTATTGCGAAACAACGATGAACGAAAAAATGTGCTGGAAAGAGGAGTATAGCAAATAGATGAGGCTACGTTAACCTGCAAAACTTTAGAATTGTAAAAACAAGGAGAGTTTAAAAGAGTTCTTCTTCTTTGGAATTCGTATAACCGGTTGCCTCTTTTTAGGGTTCCGTACCCAAAGGGTAATCAACGGAACCCTATTACTAAGCCTCCACTGTCCGTCTGTCAGCGCACTGTATCTCAAGAAACGTAATAGGTAGACAGTTGAAATTTTCACAGATTGTGCATTTCTGTTGCCCCTAAAACAGCAAATAATAAAAATTAAGGGTTATGGTACGGAACGCTTCGTGTGCGAGTCCGACTCGCACTTGGCCGGTTTTTATAAACCTTTTCATTTATTTACGTTCTTGTAATAGTTCTGCTCGTATAGATGACATGACATTTTACTTAGTTTATTACCTCACGTTCTCGTATTTACTTTTTTTTAGGATTGAGACAAACTGTAATTCTCGCATGGCGAAAAACCAGAATGTTATAAAAATTAAGAGATGGTTTTGTTTTAAAGATGTATTTACTACGCTAAGTCAAACCCACATGCTTTTATGCAGTGTTTACTTTCTCTAATGAAATAGATTAAATAGAACAAGAAGCTTAGTTGAAACAGTCTATTTAAATAATATATTGTATTTAATCAACAAATTAACATAAACAAAGAACATGCGTAAGAAGTGACGTAAACTCATTAAGAGACGTGAAACCACAGTCCATTTAGATAATTAATATCCATTAGCCCTAATCGCATTTGATTCAATCCCCCACGATACAACAACTGCCGGCCGCTAATTCTGTAAAACAAAGCACCTCGAGGCAGAAATAAACCGAATGTGGTATACCTGTAGCTATTATTCTTTTACGGTAGTCGATTTTTATTAGCAGCGTAGCCAACAATCATTGGCGTAGCTTTTAGCTAAAGGGCGTCTTGCAATCGTGTAGCAAACCGCTCGTCTTTAATGATTCTACGACTTCTCTCACATCTAGAAGCTGCTCGCCAACATATTAAAACAATAGTGCTGTTAACAATATGTCTTGCATTAAACATTTTAGCTCATTCTGTAGCTGGTTCTAGTTAAAATATACCTACTATAGCTACATTTTGTTAGTATTACTTATTGGTCTGCACAGCAAAATTATTGGATTTAATAATAAATGAAAACAAACGAAACTTTTCAAAACGTACTGATGAATGATCGCTGACGTTCTGTATACATAATTATTTGCATGAACTGCAGACGAGGGAACAGAGCGATCGGATAATCACACAACATGAATAATGTAGCAGCTGACTGCACCAATAGGGAATATGCATGTGATTTTTATATGCAAAATGAAATACTTATTAACTGTAGAAAACAATCATGAAAGTATTTTTTAAATACCTTTGTCAGCGATGGAGTTATAAAGCTTCAAAAATTACAATTAGAAAGAGAAGTCCGATGCAAACTTTGACGTCATCGTCTATGACGCCTACATAGCTGCCATAGAAAACAGCGTTTTCGTGAGAGGGATAGATATATATTTGATTAAAATAATTATATCTCCTTCGTTGTTCGAGTAATTTTGATTCTATTTTCACTGTTAGTATTATATTTTTAGATAAACTGTATAGATGATAAGTATGTTTTTCATGCATATTCCCTATTACACTGTATGTGCCAAGTGTGAGCTTTCGCATTGAAACGTGTTTGTAATATTTTGCAAGATTTTTTTTGGCACAGCAGGAATTAAAAACCAATATAAAGCAAATTTGAAGCTAGATACAGCTACCAAGCAATAAATTGACTTGTATATTGTTTTCTTTTAACCTCAAGTTCACAGCAGTAAGGCAAGGTTTGCACTGTCTTCTCAATCTACCACAATAAACAAGTAAATAGTTAAAATAATCAAACAAAAGTTTCAAAAAGCTTTAGTTTCCTCTAATAAACACCCTCGACTAAACATACAACCGAGCGTAGTACTTGTTTTATTTCTAGCACCGATGAAAAATTCACAAACGTAGTTTTGAGCAAATGCCCGCAGAAAAATTCCCCGAAAATAGAACTGAAAAGCTTGCATTTTCAAATCAAAGAAAAGAGAAAAGGTTCGACTGGTTCTCGGTATTTGTAACAAATTGCGGCGAACTTGTAACTGAGCTCGTCATGAATTCTGCGATTTTACCGTCTGCATTTCATGAAATTTTTAGCAAACGATCCGTTGGACGTACACAACGACTTACCACGGCGATAAGATACTTGAAATACCAACTCTTAGTTACCTGTTTAACTGAAGGTGATTTGAGATAATTTTATTATCAAATTCTGAATCAGAATTCAATTTAAAATTTTTGCGCCGATAAAAGATTTACACGGTAGAGTAGGTAACAAGTCCTGTTAATTTCAAGATTACAATTTTATAGAGAAACATAAAGATAAAAATAAAAAGATAAAAATGTCTCAACAGCATAAAATGTTTAACGTCTCGATAAAATCAAAATGAATTGAAAAAAGTCCAACGTTGTTTACGTTGAGGCAACATGTACGTATTTGTACAACTATGTGCTGACGTCATAGTTCAGTAAGAAAAGTGCGGCGAAGAAATATTGGAATATTTTGCCGACGTGAACCAAAAGGTGCGGACGTGCGGTCATCGTCCGATGCAAATCGAAAATATCGATGAGTAGAGCATGTTACTGGCGTCGATAGCTCTTCAGGTAGACCGGGTCACGCTGAGTGTATTCACATATCCACATTTTCAATTTATCCGGGTTGTTTACGAGTAAACAGAATAGAATATTGAAATGCTCATAAAAATATGTTGTGTTTTTCTTTGTTTTTGGTATTTGAATTGATATGTTAAGATTATAAACAACTGAAAGGTTTGCAAGTTTTTGTGACTCTCAAAAGCTTTTGTATAAAGAAAAGAAAAAGAAAAAGCGTTTATTTGCGTCAAACATGACGCATACCAAGAAAAATAAAATAAAAACTAAATTATAAAAATTGGAAAGATATGCGTGACATTTGCGCAAAACGGCCATCGCTCTCGGAACGATCATCTTTGCAACATGTGCAAGGAATACGATAAGCTTTTAATGGTCTTCTTATCTTACTTATCATCTTTAATCAACCTCTGATGCTCACAGAAATAAGTCGTACAAGCTCCTAGAACTCCTTCATAATTCAATATTTACTGACCTAGTTTTCACTCGGAATGCATTAAAATAAGAAGATTTACCTTATTGGCATTTGCAAAGCATTATTTATGTAGGACAATTTCTTAATGTTTATCTGTATAAGATTTTTAGTTAAGAAACTGTATACAGCTGTCAATATATCTAGTTGCTATCGCAACTAGCTATATTGACAGCTGTATACAGTTGATTAGTGTATGAGTTAGTTAATGTGTTTAGCAACTAGATATATTGACAGTCAGGCCCTAGATGATGGGCTTCACTCATAGGAGGGATACGAGAAACATGGTGCCCAAACATAGGCGATGGCAAACTGAAGTATGTGAATGAAATAGTAATCTCATACACACAAGATTCAGAACGCATATTCTCTTTAATATTGATGGCTAGGACACTTCATGGTAGCTCACCATCTCGCTGTGGCACCGGTCTTAGCTACACCTACCTCATATCTGCACTAACACATTGTCTAGAAGCGCTGTCTGTCGCCGCCGGAATTCTATTTACTCGCAGTCTGCCGCGCCAGGCTGGATTAATCGGGACTGTCACGATAACTATATTTTAAGTTGGCTTTATGGGCTACCATTGTCTCTGAATGGCCGCAAACCTTCCTTAACACAGTTTTTAAGTTAATTTTCGGCAACCAAGATAATAAACTCCGGAAGTCGGACTAATTTTAAACTTCCGCTGGATTTCTAGCTTTTCAAGCATTAACATTGCAACAACTAAAAATTGTGGTTTTGTTACAAGATTCATTGTTTGGCTGTTTTCCAAATCATAGAGCTTATAGGTTTCAAACGTTGAAAGATGTAGGTACAGATATTAACTCAGTCGGACGAGAAAATAACTGCCTAAGGCAGGCAATCTTCAGAAGTTCAATCGCATATTACACGTTATATACATGTTAAACAAACATAGACTTGTTTTTAAAAATATACCATGCGGTTAGTTCAGCTTCAGACTGCCAAACTCTAAATTGAAATTCTCTATGGAAAAATTGAATAACTAACTAATAGTATAGTACTAGTATTTAAGCTGATAGAAAATATAACGAAAAATCCTGTTGTAACTGTTATTGCTAACAAAACAAAACAAAATTGCTAACATACATTCCACATTATATTTATTGTGTCCACGTAGGACCTACGCCTCAGCACAACATATCACAAAGGTCTGCGACCGTTGTACTAACTTAAACAAACATACCAGCCAATTTGAGACTCAAGGAGAGTCTCGTATGAAACTTATGAAAGAGAATCTTTTATGACCTTAGTTCACATTCATCATGCGATGAAAGGACAACATGCGGTACTATTCTGAAAGGAAACATGTTTGTCAGTAAAATACTACGTAGAAGTTATAAAAGGCACCGTGCTGTTTATTTTCATTCATACCAAGTGTTCATCAAGCACGCCACACAATCCCAATCACTGCAACTTCTGAAAGCCAGAATCAACAGTGGCGACCACCAGAAAAGCGCCGAGCCAATGAAGCCCGACGAGTTCCGGAGAAACGATTCAACTGTCTTGGATCCCGCAACGAAATTAATCAGAACAGTACAGCGGAGGAGTAGGAAAAAAAATATAATTTCCACTTGTTCACCAAGTGTTCCTCAGTGTTACCCACATGCATCGCTTAGTTTTGTCAACTAGATTAAATATTATGCCCACCCAATACACAAATAAAAGTTTGATTTGTGCATTCCGCAATAAATAAAGAGCAGACCGCTGTCTGATAAATTATTTGATTTATCTTTGTGGTTTGGAACGCCGCCAATTGTTGAACTTGAGTAATTAATCAATCTCCTACCCCATTTACAGGTATTTGTGTTTTTGAACTTAAGTATACTTAGTAGATTTTGCGCTGGTAATGCCCGAAGGGAGAAGCGATAGGTAACCACTGTCTGTGGAGTGGACCGCAATCAATTGGTCTCATGGTCATTGGCTTCACCCAGTAAAGCTTTTTTTACAGTCGGCAGATTTCTGAGGTCGAAAATGCAAATTCGAAAATAATTTATGAAGTTATTTGTAGAACTCCTGGAATTGGTGTGACAGCAGACTCTCAGGCGCCTGGCGGATGGCCAACTAGTGCTTCATAAGATTAACTACAAATTTTAATGACTCAACCTCTCCGGCTGATTAATGAAAGAGTAAGTTTGGTATTGTTCTACCTTTTACTTACTCATGACCTGCCGCCATCCCACGCATCTATCGTGAGGTTGTAGCTACCTGAAAGGTTGTATTTCACACAATACTTGTGAGTAGCATTCAGTTTCTAGAGACGGTGTCTAGTCTCAATACCCGGTGTTGTTAATGCGGTTCGCACAGCTCAATGTGCGCTCCCTCACTTACTTCTCCAGTGCCACACGAAGCGAGAAATTGGAAATATTTGTCAAACTCCACTTTAGATTGAAACCCTGAAAAAATTTGGCGGTAATGTAGGATTTGACACGTTCTTAATTCTAAAGACTCCATTCAGAAACCCGCCCTAAATACCATAAGATTATACGTTTACCGTACCCGTATGGGAGTACTTTATTAAACTACACGGAAAAAGGAAGCCAAATAAAATAGGTACTGTAATGTAACATTATTTAATTAAAATGAAAGTAAGAGGGTGAAGTTCTACTAAACTAGGGTTTATAAAACTTCAGTTTTGTTCACTTGTAAGAGTGCACCGTCCCAGTAAACTGGCCAGCACTAAGAACAATTAATCGATCTGACTTGATTTCAGTCTGGCTGATTAATCTGGTTCAGGTGTTAAGCAATTAATTAACAGCTGTAGACTTTAAAAGGAATTGAATATAAGTCATGATCTGAGGGGACAATTCTACTTATTTTTAAGAAACGTTGAAAATTTGCTCAATCATGTGGCAATCTGTCAAAAAAAAACCTCGATTTTCATACATTTTCCGGTCGATTCTGTAAATATGTCGAAGTGAAGACGTGAGAGAAGTGTTCACGAAGTGAGCTGTCAAGTCATACAAACAAGAGGGATTGACGGCTCACCTGTCGTTCACTCCACCTTAGTGAACACAGTGAGATGTCGACAGAATAGACCGGCTGAAGTAACTTTTTAAAAGGCAGTAAAAGTGTTTATTTATACGAGGCCATTTGGAAAACCCCGTTCTGACCTGGAAGAAAAAACTACACTATCGCGTAGTACCACATTTGTATCGAAATAAATTACACTTTTTGTGGGATAGACCAAGTCAGCATAGCGCAGGAAAAAATCTGTTGTTAGGTTTTAACAAATATCTGATGCAAATCCTGCATCGCACTATTAAAGTTCTTGATCATCCTTAAAATACAAAATTCTTCCGTTACTGACTGTTTGAGTGACTGACAGACAACGCACAACCGAAATAACTGGTCGTAGAAAGCTGAAATTTAACATGTAGGTTCCTTGGGGAGTGTAGGGGAGCACTAAGAGAGGATTTCCCGAAATTCTTAAGGGAACGGGAAAAAACGGAATATGCGCTTATGAAGTCGCTGACAAAAGCTGGTAATTATACAAAAGCCCAACTACACAATCGGCAGTGGTCCACCAGACACAACATCTGACTGATCGGAGGATCTGACCTTTTCAAAGGAGGTATGCGGGACTTTACACCCTGCCTCATACCTCTATAAAGTAAATATGAAGGTGTTAGTTCAATGACGCTTGCTTTGATTTCTAACGTGAAACATAGAATGCGAAAATTGCCGTTTGTGCGTAAGCCTCAGATTTCCATTTTGTCGATTTTGCGTGTCGTTTCACGAAGAAGAAGGCTTGTAATATTCAGTGATTTCAAGTTCGTGCTGACGGCAGTGTGCTCAGCGAAGCCTGGAAATTGTAGTTATAACTGCGAATAGAGTTACTTAACATATTTATGAGGGACAGGTGAAGACGCTTTGTCTTTGTGCCACATGGACGCCTTCTATCCCTTTGTTCGCTGACATTTGAGGACCACAATCTGTGTACCTGAAATGTCTTATCCAATCAGCGAAGGATCGGCCTAAGTAGGTTTCGAAACCATGGCAACACGGCTTTTGCAATCGTCAGCTAGACCATTTTTTTGTAAATAGTAATATAATTACGCACGTACTAAAACTAAATTCAGTTTGCAGCGCCAGACTATCATTATAAAATAACATTACAAGATATAATAAGCACGGAAAGAGCCCATAGGAGCTTGTTGAATAATTTCAAACACACATCTAATTTAGGAATTGAAAATGAGGATATTTTATTAAAACAAATACCTACTAATGATTAATTTTATTTTTTTTATACGCGTTTGTACATAATTTCTTGTTAATTAGTGTAGTTTTTTAAGTCTATAAAAATGTTCAATTTTAATACCTACTGTATTATTTTTCTAATTCAAATAAAATTTCCAAGTGGAAAAGTTTAACTTCAATCCCATTATTCATTCAAACAGAAATGATATGAGATATATACTTTTAATGAGCACAGCTGTAATATTCGTAAAACAATTTTCACAATTTAATTCATGTGCGATTTCGTTTTTGTATAAAACTTTTGAGCTCTCGCATCAAAATTTCAATTTTATTAAAATTGGTTTTACCTCGTCCACGGTAATAACGTTGTTTACCTATGTAAGTGTATGTAGAGAAAATGAATATTCGCTTATTCTCATTAACTTGATAATGTTGGAAGAACACTGTACATTCACAACACATTTATATGATATCAAGTGTAATTTGCGTTTTAGTTTAGGTTAAGTCCGACAAATTAACTGTATATGAAGAATTAATGTGTCGGACTTATCACTTTGTCTTTTGAACTTCTGACCTACTATTTTTAAACAAGATCCGCATTTGCAACTCAGTCGCAATCCGCCATTTCATTTGCGCTCTGTCAAATCATAGGAACTTTGTTTCTATATATTGAAGACCACGTCTTTGCTCCGCATATTTTTACTTCGACCATGCGAACATAACAGTTCCACTTTATCATTTCACTTTTATTTCTTCAAGTAATGTTCCGAGAAACATCAGACAATTTATTTGTTTCCTTATTTGATTTCGCTATCTGCTCTCAGATAGAACTAAAATATATCGTTATCATTTTGTAATGATGAAGTACTTATTTTATTTATTGGAGTCGAATCCGATGACTTATTGGATATTTTGTCCAATCAGTAAGCCGAAACGTGAACGGCAAAAAAATTCTGAATGAGTATCGAATTTCGTTTCCTTCAATTGCAAATGGTTTTGATTGTCTTTTGAAAGTTTAATTTCAACAATAGATTAGGTACGTCTAATGATAGAATAAACATTTTTCTTATCGTCTATCTTACTACCCGAGAAAAAATAATTAACTTTTTCTGCCAGAGCTTTAGGCAAAAACCCTTTTTTTTTTTTTTTTACTATTGATAGGCACGCGTTACCCTAATAATATAATTCTTTATTTTCGGACAACAATGATCCAGCGCGTTAGTAAACAATATTATAACCTATTACTAGTGTTAGTAGCCAAAATAAAACAAACAAGAAGACATAATAGAATAAATAGTAATGTGAAAAGGATATCCCTAAACTATTTAGAGACCGAAAACTACGAGTATAAAAGTTTTATCACAATACACTGTGGGTTCGTACTGAAATAAAAACACGTATAAGTATGCTAATATATATTAGTGTGCTAAAAACTGAATATTATGAATTCTAAATAATGTTCATACGCTCTAGCGTGTCAATACGCGAAGTATTATAACTTTGCAATAGAGCAAAACTAACTTATTATACAGGCATGGCGCTGCCAATATAATAAATTTTAGTAAGCTAGCCTGAGCATCATACACACATCGAAAAAAGTTTGCGATCACTTTGAAAAATCGAAAACTTTTTTGTTACGGTAGATTATATTATGACTTCTTCTTCTTTTTAACCGATTTCTTCAAAGCGGAGGAGGTTCTATGTTCGGCTGTTAGTATTTTTTTATGTATGTTCACCGATTTCTCCGCCAATTCTAGTATAGTAGTATATTCGAAAGTCTATACTCCTGAGGTGGTCCCATTGTCACCGAGTTAGAATCTGATGATGGAATCTCATAAAAATCGAGGGCTACCCTCTAATTTTATAAGCACATACAATGTTTTTCATAAACTTTCTATCGCATTTCAGATACTTGTGCCTGGTATCATTATCTTATGTTGCTGAGCTGATGATGGAAGGTATAAGTTTATTTTTTATTTTTTATGGGTTTGCTCTTGACTCTAGTCTATGTCAGAGATGACAGAGACAAAGCCTACGATGGAGCAAGCCTACCCAGAAGGAGCCTGTTTACTCTAACTTTGAAGGGATAAGGGTTGTAAGCTTTTGGAAACACAGACGCAGGCAGAGAGTTCTACTCCTTTGCTGTGCGCATTATAAAAGACGTTTGAAAACGCTTAGTGCGACTTGGTGGAATAGCCACAAGGTAGGGATGGTAAGATGCAGTGCGTCTGGATGTCCGATGGTAGAAGGAGGCCGGTGGGATGAGGTCGTGGAGTTCTTGGGCACACTCACCGACGTATAATCTGTAGAAGACCGACAAGGATACTTAGCTGAGCCATCCCAAAGGTGGCTACAATACTCCATGCAGGATCGGACTTGGAATGTTTGTCCAGGCTTAAAGTATCGCTTCACCCTGTTTAGGATGCCCAGCTTTTTGGCCGCAGTTTGGGCTTTGTACTCGATTGAGGCGCCGAAGTTGAGACTGGATGTCAACTCCATGCCTAGGAGCTCGAGCCGATCAGTCACAGGAACAGATGCACCCCGAAAAGTAGAAGCTTGGTCAAAACGACTCCTTTTTGCGGTAACCCCACTGGTTGTTGCGTTGGACAAGTATCTCTCTAAAACCGTACTGTCATCTGCGTACCCAACAAGACCAGGCTGAAGTAGGTCATTGATGTGCAGCAGGAAAAGAGTTGCAGAGAGAACAGACCCTTGAGGAAGTCCGGCATCAATAGCCATGAGGTCAGAGGAGCAGCCGTCAACGACCACTCGGATCGACCGTTCACTCAGGAAGTCTGATATCCAGCTACAAAAACCAGCTGGGATGCCATAAGCAGGAAGCTTGCTGAGTAGACCTGCGTACCACACCCTGTCAAAAGCCATCGAGATATCAAGCGACACGGCAAGTGCCGTCTCTCAATGGCTTCGCCCTAGCAGTGCGTGACATGCGTTAGGATGATGGTGGGACCTCATGACAAATGTTTGTTCAGCGATATTTTCGCCAATTGTTAACCGATTTGGATGATTCTTTTTTTTTTTTTGTTGAAAGAGTATTTTCTCAGACTGGTCCCATTTAAATTTGGTGAAGATTTGATGAAGAACTTCGGAGGTAGGCAACGAAACTCTTCAATAAATGATAGCAAACGGATCGGGGTCTGCATTGCAGTGTTGAGCAATTTATTTTCTTCTTTTGCCCGCATTAAATCGAAGTATAAATTTGAATTTAAAAAGTTTAACCATCATATTGATAGTAATTCAATAATGTCTTCTTCTTAGAATGGATGTAGGAACGGGTCCCGCGGTACTAAGGAGCTGCTTCTCATCGACATAGCCATTAGCCAACAGGTTCGACGTTCCCGAAGAGATCTGTCGACATGCTGGATAGATTATAAGAAGGCCTATGACTCGATGCCACATACGTGGTTCATGAGGGTGCTGGAGCTGTACAAAGTTGATGCAGTTTTACGCACCTTCCTGATGTCGTGTATGGGGCAGTGGAGGACGGTTCTTCACTATCCAGGGTGTCGACAGACCCAGGCAAACAGCGAACCGATAAGGATCGAGCGTGGCATATTTCAGGGTGACAGTCTGAGTCCACTGTGGTTTTGTCTGGCCCTCAACCCTCTCAGTACATTGTTGGAGGGTTCGGGCCAAGGCTACCGGTTGAGAAGAGGTGGTCAGGTCATATCGCACCTCCTTTACATGAATGACTTGAAACTCTTTGCTCCTAACAACTTGCAACTGATGAAGCTACTAAAGGTAACAGAAACCTTCAGTGGCGCCATCAAGATGGAATTTGGTTTGGACAAATGTGCGGTCATGCATGTAAAACGAGGGGAGATTATGGAATCCGTGGGAAAACAACCCTCGGATTCCATAGACCTTAGGTCCCTCTCCTCAACCGAAACTTACAAGTATTTGGGTATGTCGGAAGCGTTAGGCATCAGTGCTTCAAACACATGAAACACTCGTTGAAGGAGCGCTTCTTTGGCCGCCTGAACAAAGTACTTAACAGTCTTTTATCAGGCGGAAACAAGGTGCGCGCCTTCAACGGTTGGGTCATGCCGGTTTTGATGTATTCTTTCGGCATACTCAAATGGACTCAGACGGAACTTGACGCCCTGGATAGGAGGGTACGTTCACTGCTTACCGCAAATCGGATGCATCACCCACGGTCATCGGTGATGAGGCTGTATATCCCGCGGAAGTGTGGGGGTCGTGGCTTCTTAAATGCTAAGACCCTGTACAACCGCGAGGTATGCAGCCTTAGGGAATACTTCCTAGAGGCCGACGTGGGTATGCATCGAGATGTGGTAGTGGTGGACAAAGGCCTTACCGCGCTCTCCTTGGCTAACGAGAACTGGCGCCAACCTGTGGTATTAGATACTAACGACCGCAGGGAGGTATGGCAGAGCAAGGAGCTTCACGGACGCTTTTATCGGGTCCTACATGGGCCCGATGTAGACTTCTTAGCGTCCGTAGCCTGGCTTCGTTTTGGTGACCTCTTCGGGGAAACCGAAGGTTTTGTCTGTGCAATTATGGACGAAGTTATGATGACTAATAACTACCGGAAATACATTGTGAATTACGGTACGGTTGACATATGTCGGGCATGTCACCGGCCCGGGGAATCCATCCGCCACATTATTTCCGGCTGTTCTAGTCTGGCTAACGGAGACTATTTGCACAGGCACAACCTTGTAGCCAGGATTTTCCACCAGCAACTTCCTCTTAAATACAATCTTGTGGAATCGGAAGTACCGTACTATAGGTACGAGTATGTGCCCGACCCAGTTCTTGAAAGTGGTAATTGCACATTGTATTGGGATCGGTCTATCATTACTGACAGGACTATTGTTGCCAATAAGCCTGATATAGTGGTGATAGACCGACTAGAGCGTCGCGCAATGATTGTTGATATAGCAGTCCCTCATGACGAGAACCTCGTGAAGTCAGAGAAAGATGAAACAAACGAAGTATCTTGACTTGGCTCGCGAGGTTGTCGACATGTGGGATGTGAACACAGCAATCATTGTGCCGACAGTCGTGACGGCCAATGGCATTATTGCCAAGAGCCTCGACCAACATCTCAAGAGGCTCTCGTTGGGCAGCTTGATCCAGAAAGCAGTACTCCTGGACACGGCGCGCATCGTTAGGAGGTTCCTCTCTCAGGAGCCCTGACCACCGGTAGCTTGGACCCTATTCCCGATACCGGTGGGCTACTATTTTTTATATTTTTAAATGTTTTTTGTTTTTTTATAGATATATTTAAAAATGTAAATAATATGTATATATATATATATGAATAAATGGAATAATAATAAAACATTTATTGCAGAATTTCTTCCATAATTTGTTAGTAACAGTTGCAAACTTCTGAAATAGTGTTAGAAATAGTTGTCATATCTCTTTCGTTCTAGGTTAAGCAACACTTGCCAAGGTTGGTCTGTGGATGGGTGACCATCTTAACATAGCGAGTTTCCTCCGTGCCTCGGAAAGCACGTTAAGCCGTTGGTCCCGGCTGTCATTTGTAGATCTTTGGCAGTCGTTACGGATTGTCAGAAGCCAGTGAATCTGACTCCAGTCTTGCCAAGAAGTACCGTGCTACCCAGTTAATGGGTTGTGGAGGTCTGGTAGGCAGCCACTCCACGTAAAATACTGGTATTCAGCTGAATCCAGCTTGACTGGAAGCCGTCCCCAATTTTGTTGGGAAAAGGCTAGGAAGATGATGATTATGATGGCTTCATGACAACAGATATATAAAGACTACAGACGTATAAAGCAGTTGATATTGATAGAATTGTCAGACCATTCCGAGTAAACCATGGGCACCAGTTTTTACTGGTCTATGATAATGCACCTCGCCATCGAGCTCAACGAGTCAATGCTGCTCTCCAAGAATACGACATCCAAGGTTACTGGCCTGCCGGCTCGCCTGACTTTAACCCAATAGAACATTCGTGGGATGCTTTTAAGCGAGCTATTTGGAACCGTCAGCCACGTTCCCAGACAGTGCCAGAGCTCAAGGAAGCCGCTATTCAAGAATGAGACAGGGTACCCCAAAAATGCTGGATAACTTGGTCCTCAGCATGCCCAGGAGGATCTCCGCATATGTTCGAGCCAGGGGAGGAGTTATATTATATTGAATATAAACCTTTTATTAATAAATTGTTGTTAAAGTTTGGTTAAACAGTCTTTTTCTTTCTATCAAATTCCTGTTACAATCACATTCTGATTAACTACTCAATTTTAGTTAGTAAATAATAGTTTTATTTTTAACTTCAAACAGAACAATTTTCTATTTAAAGAAACTACACAACAAAGAATTTTTCTAGATAAACTTTAAATTAAAAAAAATATATAACAGCTTATGCTAGCAGTGATCGCAAACTTTTTTTGATGTGTGTATCTACTAAGATCAGACATTATTATGATTATCTCATCAAGTAACAATATTATTGCCAATGTTTGCAACGGTTTAAGACTGCAATTTTTATGGCTCCGTCATTAAAACTTTTGATGAGCATTATTTATCGTAACAGCATTTAAGTATTACGTGCCACTTGTAAACTACTCGTAAATACCACTTTCATATTGTGAACAACTAACTATCTTCATTGTCAGGATGAAGATGAAACAGTAGACCATCCAGATGTTGCATGTATATGTGTTAGTACATAAAATATCTTACAGGACATAGGTATATATAGCATTCATATCTTTAAATATAGTTGAAAATATATCATCATATAACCATAGCTCAAATTAAACGTCAAAATAATTTAACAATGTTCATATTTTAAGTTCGTGTAAAATGAATAGCTTCGGGGAAATGAGTTCCAGGTCAAGCTGATAATTGTTTGTGGCGGAGGCGACCGCGACCTCGTTTCTGGCGAAATGCCAATAACTGTCACTTCTCCACAGGT
Source organism: Lacanobia oleracea (assembly GCA_950371165.1). NCBI lineage: Eukaryota > Metazoa > Arthropoda > Insecta > Lepidoptera > Noctuidae > Lacanobia > Lacanobia oleracea. The sequence continues at coordinate 18,303,296 of OX493392.1, read as the reverse complement.
GAGCGTGGTATTGCATTAAAAACGTGAATTCTTAAACACAATCCTGCGATAAGCCATTCCAATGTAATATTTAAATTGTAAATCACAAATCCGTGAAGGATTTAAATGAATATATAGCCGATCGATATAAAATGTCAGCTGAGCATGAGATAGCGGTGAGCAAAATTTAATTTTGAGTAGCTTTATCCGATCAACGAGAGCCAAGTTTTATTTAAAATACTAGTAGTTTTATTAAGTTAAGCTAGGTGAGGGTTTAATCCTAAAGTTGGCGTAATTCCAGTAAAAACTGCACGTCTAAGTTCTGAAAACTACAAGTTTATTTTAAACTTACCCCACTCATCTCTTTTCATATCTAAAATGATAAATAAAATTCTGGAACAATGATAAAAAAGAAATAATGCTAGGAGGTAGGTACTTCTTGTACCTACTTATGTTCTGCTAACAAGGGTGATTGCGTATTCAACAGAATTCACGCAAACGAGCAATTTCTCCTTACTTACACAAGTTATTCAATATCTTTGATTCAAGATATATACCGCATGATGTATTCCAGAATTTTAATGAAGGCATAATATTAAATCTTTATCATGTGGTAGCTACGCACGTTACGTATACGAGTATAGTTATTAACGAGTTATAATGAAAATGTGAATAGTTTACAACAGTTAGCGGTAAATATATCTGTCTCTCAAGATACAGGCTACCTAGTTTGAGAGGCAGGGTTTTCCTTATTGTGTACAGATTAGTTATTAGTATTTAGATTGTACTGTATTGTGTTACTACCAAAGCTCTTTTAAATTCTCTTATTTTACATTGTGAAATCTGTATATTTTTTGGGAAATAAAGTTATTATTATTATTTCGTTTATTTATTCTTATTTACATACAAAGTATATTTTTAAATATATCTCTAAAAAACCATAAAAAATACATTTAAAAATATAAAAGTAGTAGTCCGCCGGTGTCGGGAGCAGGGTCCAAGCTACCGGTGGTTAGGGCTCCAGAGAAAGGAGCCTCCTCACAATACGAGCCGTATTGAGGAGTACTGCCTTCTGTATCAGGCCCTTTACCCAACCGCGTAACGCCAGCTTCGACAGATGTTCGTCGAAGCTTTTGACCATCAGGCCATTGGCCGTAATGACTATCGGCACAATGATAGCTGAGTCCACATTCCACATGTCGACAACCTCGTGCGCTAAGTCGAGATACTTGATTTGTTTCTCTTTCTCGGCCTTCACGAGGTTCTCGTCATGCGGGATGGTAACATCAATTATCATTGTGCGGCGCGCTAATCGGTCTATCACCACTATGTCAGGCTTATTGGCAACAATAGTCCTATCAGTGATGATAGACCGATCCCAGTACAACGTGACATGGTCATTTTCGAGAACTGGGTCGGGCACTTACTTGTAATACGGTACCTCAGAATCCACAAGTTTATATTTCAAAACAAGTTGATGATGGATAATCCTGGCCACTTGGTTGTGCCTGTGCAAGTACTCGCCGTTAGCCAGCCGAGAACAACCAGAGATAATATGTCTGATGGACTCACCCGGACGGTGGCATGCCCGACACACGTCCACCGTCCCATCCTTCATAATATGCCTCCGGTAGTTATTCGTCAAGATAACTTCATCCATAATCGCACAGACAAAACCTTCAGTTTCCCCGAAGAGATCACTGAAACGTAGCCAGGCCACGGACGCTGAAAAATCTACATCAGACCCATGAAGAGCCCGATAGAAGCGCCCGTGAAGCTCCTTGCCTTTCCATACCTCCTTGCGGTCATCCGTGGTAAGTATCACAGGTTTGCGCCAGTTCTCCTTAGCCATGGACAACGGGGTGAGACCCTTATCCACTGCGACCACATTTCGGTGCATACCCACATCAGCTGTGAGGAAATATTCTCTGAGACTGCACATCTCGCGGTTGTGGAGAGTCTTGGCGTTTAAAAAGCCTCGACCTCCACACTTCCGCGGAATGTACAGTCTCATCACCGACGATCGTGGGTGATGCATCCGGTTTGCGGTCAGCAGTGTACGTACTCTCCTATACAGGGCGTCAAGCTCAGTTTGAGTCCATTTGAGTATGCTGAAAGAGTACATTAATACCGGCATGACCCAACCGTTGAAGGCGGTTGGGTATTATTATTATTATTATTAATAAACAACAAGATGAACAATAAACTTGTTAAAGACTAAATTATTATTTTACGACTACCACAACGGGGTATTAACTAGGCTCTGACTGGCAAAGTACAAAGCTGAATCAGAATCTAAAGTCGAAAATATTTTCAGACAAATAATAAATTAATTCGTTAGCTCATAACTCAGTGGAGATAAGAAATATTAATAGTGACTTTTATGGGATAAGGAGTTGTTGATGATTGAGTTACACGATAACTGACAAATGCTTGCACTGACTGGACAGGTCCACTCAAATCTGTTTGGTACTTTCCTCAAAATACCATCTCAGGCTCTATTCTCATTGACGTATTGTGATTGTGAAGACTATGTAGGTCGCTATTTGTCGGGTTCATTTCACGATTTCTGGCAGTTTGAGTACTTAATACAGCCTACCCAAATGTCCTTACTTTGGTATTGTTTGAAGTTAAGTTCTAAGCTACACGATAACTGGTCTGGACAGGCCCACTTGAACGTGTGTGGTGATTTCCTCAAAAGGCTACCAAGTAATGGTTAGTTCCAATAGCAGTGGCTTAAACTGTTATGTACTCGTAGCACCCATTAAACAATTGTTTAATATAAAACAAGAAAGAGGGAAGCTATTATTTAGCCAAGAGCTTCTCAAGTGAACCAAAATCCATCAATTAGTTTACAATGAGAAAAAAGTCGTTACGCGACCCAAGAGAAAAAAATATATACCTACATTTTCTGAGGCTCGCCCACGGAAATTTGCAATATGTTAACGAACTTACTACCGCATACTGTTGTCACAAAGGAAGGTTTTACAGTGTATCTACGCTTCAAACGATTTTATTTTCAAACGGATATAACAAGTGTGAAAAACGTTCTAGCAACGCTACTGGAAAATTCGCTGGCTGCCGATCTTTACATGTTTTTTTTTAATCGTATTATTCATGTCACGTCACTCTAGATTTGTAATCTCTTGTATTGCTTACTATCTACCTTATCTATAGTTATTAACATGTACACTATTACCCAGTAATCGTCATCTAGCTTCGCATCCATGCGTATAATTTCTAACCCTAATTAGTACGGGTATTTTGTTGCAATCTGCTTCCTAAATAATTATTTGTGTGGCATGACGTCAACGCGAAAGCCCTTTTATTTTCACGGGCTTCATTAATTAAACATTTTTTCTACGAAATGTAATGAAAAGGCAAGTCGGGCGACGCGAGTCAAAGAGGTTTGCGTTATTTTAATTATGTCGACTTATATTGTCCGTGTGGAGCTACACTCCTGAAAGCAAAACTGGATTAAAAAATAAGTAGAGGTAGGAATGCAAGTAACATTTCATTTCTAGTTGTAACGAGTTTCGTCCTCTTTGTGCATTATTCCTTGGGTAATTAAAAGCGTGAAATATTTTTTTTATGAAAACGGACACACATTTAAATTTTCAATCGACAAAATGTTGTATTTACTTAAATAGAAAAATATATATTTTGTACCTCCTACCTGTTTGTTTTGCACTTTTTACAATATTGTCGCGAAATGACAGTACATAAAACAAAGATGGTAATAAATACCAAAAGCGTGGTAAATATTCCAAACTTACTAAATAGTCTATCCAATGTTTTTCGTAGAAGAGAACACTTAGTTGTAGACAGTAGTATAAATGAGGAATTTAGATATATTCACAAAAGATCCTGAACTGGTTGATCAATACCTGATAAAGGAAGAAGTTTTAATAGCTTTTTATTGTTCTATGAAAATAAGTTTTCAAACAAAAGTGCAGAAAAAGGTTCGTGCGTCTCATGTTGGATACGTGATTGTGTCCCAAACGGTGCTCAATGAACATAAGGATTGTTCTGAAAAATATGGCTTTTCTCCTCGATAGCTACAAATAACGTAACGTACCTACTTGCGTAATTTCCCTTAAACTATTAGGAGAGTAGGTACTTTTCTCGGTATAAGTTAATATTGCACTGTTATTCTATAATAGCGTCTTAGAGAAATGAGAATTAAGTACGGAATCCTATGTGAAGTATTAAACTACATCCATGCCTTATGTAAAGTTGCTTTCATTGAAACTAGAGCATCGTAAGCGTTGTTTGTTCGCGGTACAGCATAACTGACGTGGCTCGTACAAAGGTGGGTATCTCATAGACGCGGTTACGTCACTACTCCACAAGCCGACTATTCTCTGTAACGGATCCACTTTAACAATACGTGGCTTATAACTTAGTACCTACTAGAACATTAACAAGGTTGACTTTTGATTGCGTGGTCATTTTGCTGTAAGATTTTTAAACAGAGGTTTAGGCTTTACCTGCTTCGATAAACCCTAATTCGAATAAAAATTGTCATTTTATAATATAATAATAATAATATTCCACACAACTATCACACAACGCCATCTAGTCCCAAGCTAAGCAGAGCTTGTGTTATGGGTACTAGACAACTGATAAACATACTTATATATTTCTAAATACATACATATTATAGATAACTACACCCAGACACAGAACAAATGATCATGCTCATCACACAAACATTTGTCCTGGGTGGGAATCGAACCCACAACCTCTGGCATAGCAGTCAGGGTCACTAACCACTAGACCAACAGGCCAGTCTAAATTAATTAATAATTAATTTTATGCAAAGAACAAGTTGAGCCGATCGACATTATATTGATTTATCTAAGATGATAAATGATATAAATGAGAGATTAAACCGAACAAAAGAAATGCAATACAAATCATGTTAGAAAGTACAAATTGGAAGGATTACAACTTTTAATACATTACTTTAACTCAATTGAATTTCCTTTGCTGAAACTTTGCAGAATGGATTATGAAGTTTTCCGTCCTATCCAAAGCTGTAGCAAGAAATTGTTTCTATAATTTATTTTTCAGTTCATCTAAGACAAGTAAACTTTCGACTTTGTAGAATTTTTATATGCTTCTTGTCCAAAAACCGATCGGTAGGTTTAGCAGGCAGAGCTTGACTTGATCCCGGGTCAAGAATGTAGTTTCCAGGGTTACATGCCTTATTCCCCACGATCGGAGCCTCAAACCTCAGGCCGTAAAATAAAGTTTAAAATATGCATTTTTCCGGAACAACTATCTGTAGGCCATCCACATATTTGTTCCGTCTGGAATCTATCCCACGACACGCGGCGCATATGATAGATATGCGTATGGTGTGCGTATTGGCGTAGATATGTTACCAACTGGAAAGAAGTCAAAGTATAATTTTAAATTTTCTCAGTGGATTTTACAATGTTTTCTTTTTAAAGTGATTGAATTGCTAATTTTTTAATGGGTTTAGCACACACTGCTTGGAAACAGATTTTAGGAGTAAAGAGTATATTTAGATTAATTTCCAGATCGGTGAACCTACTAACTTGCCAGAGTATATTTTTTTGGCATGATCATAATTTGATACTGCAGGATTACTGAAAGTCCTTGGAAATGTGATCAGAAATCAAAATATTTACCTAAAATGTAGTTTTTCAATAAAAAAGGGGTCAATTTTATAAGATTTCGATATAAGAAGATTTACGACACACGGGTATTTACGGCTCCTTTCGTTTGTATTTACGTCACGTTGAATTGAACTGCTCGTGGCTCCGAGCGTACTTTGTAACTTAAAGAACTAGATACAGCATCAAGTCTTAAGAGGAAACATGGGCGACGAGACTTCATATACAAAAAGTCCTAATTCGAGGTTTGGCTCTCGAGTGTTTTCTCCTCCAATATTGGACCGATTTAAGAGATATTTCACAAACTGAATAAGAAGGATAAATACTGTGTCACTATGTTTTCCTAGTGAGAGAGTTAGTAAAGAAAGAGAAAACATTTATTCCGCCCAAACAAATGGACATTAAAATCACATTATTTTTTAGTAAGTATAGGTACAAATAAAAACAATAGAAACAAAATAAGAGGCAAAAATAATGTTGTCCGTAAAACTACTGCCTGTGTCAGGGACGGGCATTACAAAAAATACATTTCTGTAGTACTGTGTAGGGGCGGGAATATGTACATTTTCTCCCTATAAATTTTAGGATGAAGAATAATTCAGAATATTTCATTGCGGTGTTTATATTAGATGTGCGTACCCAAAGAGGTCGAAGTTTCGGAATACGTTATGTATATTAAGCACACTCCGTTGTTTTCTCTGGGAAATTAAAGAAAACAGAAATGTATTCATTTTCTCGGCACTTGGTGAAGTGATGAAAATGTTCTACTTATTTGCGCTCACCCGCGCTGTGCAAACAATCTGCTGACATCAGCGTACAGGATGTTTGTTTTAGCGGGAACAAAATGTTCAGTACACGGAACAATTACTTCACTATTAACCCTTGCATAGTCTAAATACATTTTATGTGTGCACATAACACGTGGACACAAATCTGAAAAAAAAAACAAAAATGCGCAGCCCTCAGACAACTTGCTTTGTATCCAATCAGTGTCTGTCTGTAAATTAATCAAATTGGATGCTGTTTAAATGAAAAACCCAAACGAAATTAAAACGACTTGCGACTTAATTAATTTACTTTTCGGTCGGAATAGGTGCAGAAACTCAACAACAAACAGGTTGGAGGATACTCACGCCGCGCTGGCCAGCCAAGATTGCCAAGTGGGTCGCCAGCCTTATTTCTACTCAATTGTTTGTGTCGGGTTCCGGCTCAGCTTTACTAGCTCCTGTCAAACTCAATTTGACTTCACGAGTTAGTTCGCCGCCTGTTTATCGTCGCTGGTTTTTTCTGTCTCGCGAGAATGGAGAAGTTGCTCGTAATTGAATCACTTCATTCGACACTCGTAATCAGTCGCCGAACTTGTAAGTAATAATTAATTGGAGAACGACTTATGTTTTCATACATTAAGTTTATGTATTTACATTACATAACCATTTGTATATGTTTGGAATTCGGCATATTAAATTAACGTTAAGCTGTGACTTGGCTGCCAGTCATGGCTGTATGATTAATTATACATGTAATGCGCTAACTGCTGCACAAACAATATTACGCCGCGGCATTTGTAGCTTTTGGCGTAACCATACGCGTTAATGACAACAAGATATGGATATATTTATTTAACCAAACAAACGCCACTAGTAGACATTAGTACATAATTTCAACTAGGGGAGTTTGTTTGATTACTACTGTCAAGGGATATTTGTTTGCACATTGATACTCGTAGGTACGTTAACAAGAATATTAAATATCAGCAGAGTACGTTACATTTCACATCTCCTGTATGAAATTCCCTTGAGAACCAGAACAATTGCGAGTTGAAACTATGCAAAGAGCTTGGCAACATTTTTAGAATTTTCAAAACAGCTGTCCTAAAAGGACGCCTAATGTGAATTCTTACAAAAACTGTAATTGCATGTCAGTAGCGGAATAAAAATGTAGTTGAAGTAAAATCACGAGATCTTTCAACAAATGTTGGAAGAATTAACACCTCTTTTCCACCTTCGCTTTACTGCACATGTTTATACAGCTATTAACTTTGAGGCTCGGTCCCGGGAGGCGCCACTGTAGGAGACTAGTAATTAGACCACGTCAAAGGGGACACAATTTCTCCGTAAGCCGGATATTGGCTGACGTGAAACGCTACAGGACATCGCAATTCCTCTTCAGGTATGCTCTTTGTGCAAAATGTTCGATATAGGAAGTACTAGCTAAAATTCTGTGCTTAAAAATGTATATTTTCATTTAAATAGTAATTTTAAAGTTTGCAAGGAATAAATTGCATATTTTTCTATAAATTCTATTCGTTTTAGGATACAAAACCTGTTGGTGGACAATTGACACTTTCAAGATTCATTCACTCTTGTCTTAAGCCAAAGATTATACGTGACCTTGAGGAAAATGTGAATAATTTAACTAAGTTTACTAGAAGAAACAATATTAATATATTAATTGGCTCCTGGAGACCTGCATGTCATTCCGAAATACACTTAAGCATGTCGCGTCATCAAATTAGTCCGTTAAAAATGTGCAGACCAACACCTTCTTCACCTTTTTCCCAAGTTTCCCGCATTGGGTAAGTGCGACTGACTCAGCTTCGACACAATCCTAACTTCTTCATAGAGAATAAAATTTAGTAAATACATTTTTATTGTCTCTCAACGTCAAATGATTCGCCTATTTTATTTGGAGTCGCGAGTGCCGGCTGCCTCGTAAAGACGAAGTAAACATTTCGTCACATTTCCTTAAGGCTTAAGTATATTTGCCTATGACCTTGTGCATACAAACGGAGCTAACTACACCTCTTCACACCTCTTCGCTACCCGTGTTTTAATTTTAGTAACAAAACCAAGTTATTATTGTTTGTATTGCACAGCACTAGATGTTTTTTTTTTATATTTTGTTAAAAAATGAAGGAGTAAAATGGTTTCATCTCAACGATTTGAAGGTGATTTTGTGATTTTTTTTCCTATTATGTGATACCAGTACGTAAATTCTGGCTAAACCAAGTTACGTGCAATATCATGTAGATTACTACCTATTTTTTTTCAGATGTAATTTCTCAGTAAATGCCAACGAAAAACTGCTTCATATGCACGCTATTTTTAAGCATTTTCGAGAGAGCGCCCTTAAATAACGTGTGTGTGTGGGTAGTTCATACGAGGATGACTATTAGCTGAGAGGTGAAAGACCTTGTCTTTCTTTGACGTTGTTATGCTTGGTCGCCGTCGAAGATAAGAATTAAAATTGTATCATAGCAAGTTCAAAGTGTATGTTATGTTAAATAAATAAGATGAATGTATTAACTGGTGACAATAAAATAATTTATTTAAATATTTAAAGTCAGTTATAACTAGCAAAACCTTTTTTTTGGGTTTCAATGTAAAAAATTACCTATAACTTCTGCTGTGGGTGTTCTAATAATACTGGTATTCAGCGTTTACTATTCAGGAGTAAGTCCTCAATAGTAAACGCTGAAAACCAGTATTATTTCATGGATACTTATTCCTGTCACTAGTCTAAACTTGTAATAAAACAACAACAATTTTTAATTAATCTTTAATGATTGCCATGACATGATAAAATGTAAAAGGTCCGGCCTTCTTCTTATGTCAGTTGCGTTTCCGATCAAATTATATGGTGCATACCAAAAAGCCTATTATATCCTGCTTTATCCGGACGGCTGGCAACTCTAGTAACAGCGCAAATCAAATACTAAGTTTGGTCCCAAATTCCTCAAGTTCCATTTAGCCGAAGATAAGGTTTTTGGGCCACCTTCGAGCTTTCCTAATTCGAATTACTTAGTCACCAACGAACTATTCGCCGCTATACGGTAGCGGCAAATTTAAACTTTCATATAAAGTTAGCATGTTGCTCAATCAGAACAGTTTATGGTCGCTTTAAACTAGACGTGTAACTTCAGTTTAATATGAACTTGTAAAATATAAGTTGTTCACGTTTTAGTCGAGCGTGCTCCGCGGATTGATGTGGACACGACTGGCGCTGGCAGCACATTAGACGCCATTACTCATGTGAGAGCAAGCTAAAGTTAACGGAGCATATACTTCAAAAAATTCATAATTTTGACAGTTTCTATTTACTGCTTTTGCAATGTTTAATTTATTCGACTTTTGACATTAATTTTTTTAACTTATTTGTAGATACATTATTCATTAAAACTTTATGCACAAGTAAAAATTACACTAGGGAACGCTGGCGTGATGCGTTACTTAAAGGCGTACATGATGGAGTGTTCCACTCAGGAAGGACAACACACCGGGAAGAGTGGCTTTGAACAGCAGTGGGACAATATATGTAGGTTTAATGAAAAAAAGATAAAACTATGTGGATTTCGTTTTATTTGTATTTTTTTTTAATTAAGCTGAGATGAAGACACATAATAGGTAGATACCTATCGGAAAACATGTTAGACAGTATTTTTTGAATATTCTATCTTCTTTCTAAAACTAACACACAAGCTAACAACTTCACTGGCGTTTCGCCAGAGTTCACGCTGAGGATACTTATTGCTGGCTTGGTTCCTATTTTTTTGGAGACAGTGTTATTAGTCAAATTTAGAACTATACATGACAAAAGAAACGATTAAGTTGATGATTAGAAAACTTTTAGAAAATCATCATATTTTTTTTATACTGGGGTCTATTAGCCATAATTTCAGTTGCCGCCCCGTCTAGCTACGTATATCCTCGTTCATATGTTTTGTTCTTTGTAACCTTCTCCACCTTAGATGCTAATATCAACCTATTTCTATAATTTTTAGAAGAAAATCACATGATTATTTATCTAGGGAACTGCAACCATATTTTGATACTAAAATGCTTATCTGAGTGTCCGGCTTTTAACGACAATGAGGTCGCAGAATAACGTCTCAGATACTGCAGTTCTGCGATTCTGTAAAGTTATCTCACCGTGATATCTTGGGTGAAGTGAATATTAAATCAGCTAGTATATTCTGTAAATAACCAATTCGATATCGAGCTTCACCTGAGTGACAAACCTCACAAAGTGAGCTTTGTTGCACACAACATAAAGGTTATGTTTGACGTAATTTGATACGCACCTCGGATTCCGCTGTCGAGACACGAAAACGTTGTTACAGAATAGGGGTAAAGTTGTCAAACCGTGCAGATAAGATGGAATGATAGCTCATGTCATGCTCACTCCACATAAGTTAACACGGAGACGACAGAACAGACTAGCTGTATGATATGAGTATGATTTAAGAAGTGATTCGACGCTTTTTACGAAAAACATGAATATTCAACAAGATAACACTCAAACATAATATCTTCATCCAACTAGAATTAATTTAACTACGTGAATATGCAGATTACGTACATATTTGCAAAACCCTTGTTATTGTCCATTGCGTAATTTGAATCCTGAATTTCCAAGAATTCACGACTAAGCTTATGTATAACGTAAAACTATTTGACTTAGTACTAAGCCAATAAACACACACACACACAGTTTTTGAAGCTTCTACTTACATTTTCTTTTTTTTGTTCATAAAGTGGATTTACTTGTACGAAGTTATTTGCTAAAATATATTTATTTCTGCTCTGCCTAAACCTTTACTTCGTATCCGTACTCAACTTGGTCTAAACTAGGCTTTCACAAATAAAATTCAAAAGTTAAACTCTCCAAACTTACATAAATTCTACCCGTTACAACTTCCGATCGAAATGACCGCGTTGAAGTTTTAAAACTGATACGACTTTTGCCGCAAGGGATGACTCGTCTAGATTCACTGAGGCGGAAAAGATATTTTTTACATATGTACATGACATGTATTTGGAGCACAGCTACTTGAATGATCTTTTACCAATAGAAAAGAAACTTCGATCATTTTTCTCATGAATAGTTTTTAGAACATTGAAAACACATTTTTGGTCAGTCTGGTTTAGAAACAACAAACTGTAGCAGCTTTTTCCGTCTTGTGACAGACAGCTGCATGACATATTTCTCAGCGGCCAGTTCCCAGTAACTTCCGCACAAGTTAGTGTCAGAAAGAAGCCTCGTAAACTATTCTGTTTGTGCTATAAATAGCCCTGAACTGACGGAGAACTTGATACCTTTTACTTATATCAGTCTTTCAGGTTGAATCTTCGTAACAACTGAGATTTTCGACAAGAGCGATTATAGTATACATTATATTACCCGAAATAAACATTTGACTGCTTTGCATAAAAGTTATCTGCTGCTGTTTTAAAAATATCGCCCCGACTCTACGCTCACAATGTACCGACGGGGATAATCGTTATTGGTAAACAGTAGGTATATCAGGTAGGCGATCCTTATATTCCATAATTATATTTCATTTCCGAAAGATAATTACGCTGTCGACCCTCGTCAATACTGTGAGACTCATTAACGAGGTTCCCGCAGCAGAACAGCAGTACAGTCGTGATGATAAATCGAAGGTTCGACGTCTAAAGTGAACAACAAATTGGAACTTCGAGTCTCCAACGTCGAAACACGAGACACCTTCGTAATTGACTCACAATTTTCTTGAGAAAATTCCGGATTTCTACAGATGGCTATAAAAATAAAACACTGGCCTCTGCCAGCGGCTTTGCCTGCCGGAAATTATACTTTTCCAAGAACCAGTCTCCTGCCATGTCAAAATTGATTTAGCTGTTTAGGCTTGAATAAGTAAAAACAAACACACAGTTACTTTCGCATTTTTACTATTAAAGTGGAATATATTGCCAACTTAGATTTCCCATTATCAGATTAACTACTGTTTAGTAACATGCAGATGATTTAGTCCGTGTTAATATTCCATATTTCGGTCAGTTTTAGATTTCAAATTATCTGCATTGTGTTTTTGGTTAAGCCCCTCGCAAATTACCTGATTTAGCATAATAGTTGCTGAGCATTAGTTTTAATTAACAGTCAGCGTTCAGAATATTGCTTTTGAAATGTGGTTTTAGGGGAAATGCTTGGAATTCAGTCGACCAACGAATCCATAACAGCTGAACTAAAAATGCCTATGATACATCATAAAGTAACGAATAAAGAATATTTTGACTACTTTTCATTGCCAGCATTTATTTCATGAGACGAACGGCTTAACCTTTATAAAAAAACAGCGGGTGATTTTCAGCAATGAGTTGACTTTTATATCCCGGCGTCGTGACACAGAAGTTTCGCCCGACCCTTGTTGCGCGACACTGACTTGACAACGTAACATCTACGAAGCAGGGCGGGAGACTGTTTTGTTTTGCTCAAATATATCAAGCCAAAAATATAAAACCCATTGTACAACTCAAAACTTTCATAAAATTCAACACTAAACTTTGAAATTAATTAAATTATTTAAGTTATTCCTACGTACGTCTACATACATAACTTTCCGCAAGCTTCAAGTTTTGATTCCTTGTCATTTAAACATTGTCTGCCTAGCCTTTACCCAATTTTATTGGATCAGCGTTCTATCTAACGGGATGCAGTTGAATAACAGTATTTATATAGGGCTACTATCTATCTGACCTCCTAAAATCAGTTACGTACGTACTCCACCAACGACTGTTTGACGAATCGAATAAAAAGTTGAATGACAACGGAGACCAACGGTTTATCATACAAGTCCTTCTTTTCGAAGCATGGATGGTTTTGCAACGTAATTAAACGTCACACATGTTTGGAACGAACTCGTCAAATAAGCTCATATCTATAGCTAGTACCTGTGTACCATAAATTCAAAGCATTTAGAATGCAGAGCCTTTTCACTCAATAATCACATCGCGCAATCTGTCGAGCCAAGCCCAACAATGTTTATTAACATTCCGCCATTCTGCAAGCCATGCTCTGAATTGTGAAAGCAATAACCGAACTGTGCTTTGATTGCGTCCGCTGTTCGGTTGTTCTCAAACTGCAGGAAATGTACTAACGAGACGATAAATTCAACGGCACAGACCAACGAGTAATGAAAATGTTCGTGTTTTATTTAACTCGTGATCAAACGGTGAAATTCGATCTCTATACATAAAAGCGTCGTTTATTTCACTGTCTATTTCAGCATTAATGTCTCGGAAGCGATTCCAGCTATATGCTTTCGTACTCACTGCTGCAGTAAAAGTGTGCATTCAAACGGCTTCCTGATCGTGAAACCAGAGCTGCGTATTGTTTTCGAAGTCGTGTAACGCAGCTACGTATAGATAGACTAACTTTTGCCCGCGACTTCGTACGCGCATATCCAGTTTTTTTCTGTTCGCGAATTTCGCGTAATCCTCGGTTAGTGCTCCCCTACAGTCCCCAAGGTACCAACATGCCAAATTTCAGCTTTCTAGAACCAGTAGTTTCTGCTGTGTGTTGTCTGTCAGTCACTCAATCAGTCAGTAACGGAAGAATTTTATATATTGAAAGGATTCCGACGTGTACATTAAATAGGAAATATGACATTTTAGTACCATAATTAAGCGACAAAGATCCCGGTTAAAGATGCAACTGACGATGAATAAACGCTCTTGTGCAGTTGCTTTATCATCTTGGTAACACCGTACTGTAGGCTTTCTATATCTCTTACCTGTAAAACTGTGGGCCTCTTTCGTGGTTATAAGTGAGTTAGAACATGCTCTAACTCAGTCGTACGGGTATGCGTTAACACTTTTATACTCAAATGCAACTGATATACGAGTCTTATATAGGTTTTTTTAACGCTTTGGTGCTAGTTGGGATGAATATCTGGTTTGTTTCCAGTATGTATCTTTGTAATACAATATCGATAAATCGAGGCGTTCACTCGATTGTTGTTCCGAACTTGGCCTTGAAATAATAAAAGTTTTTCATTTATTTTTAGAACAGCGTAAAACCGTAGTAATAAATGTGTAGAAAGTAATAAAAGTATGAAAGGCAATAAACTGTTTATGGAAGCGACGAGAAAGCTATTTATATGAGCAGGTCAGATTGACATGACGGGGGGCTCGGTAAATAAAATATTTGCACGTTGTCACATTTTTATGATACTTTTGTATCGACTCCTTTTCCTGTCTCGCTATAGTACATTATGATATAAGTGCGATAAGTTGAAAACTACAGCCGAAGCGATATTGCTAGCCCGAGCTGTAGGCGAGGGCTACAAGAAAGCAGAGGCTGTTATTATTAAAGCGCACGTATGTCATACGACGTTTTATAACATATTTGTGAGGCAAAAAATAAAACTCGGACTTTCTTAAACGAATAGGTAGATCTTTAATTTATTTATTAAAACTTGATGCACTAGTAAAAAATACTGTACAAAGGCGGACTTAATGCCTAAGGCATTTTCTACCAGTCGACCTTAGGATGGTGCAGACACAACATGGCAGGTGCAACAGGAACGTCAAACAGAGAGGAAAAGAAATACAATCATAAATACATAGATACATACATACATAAAAAAAAAAATAACAAGCGACGTTTAGAAAAAAACGAATTCAACGAATTAACGCTGTGTTGATTCCACCAACTTCCTTTTTTTTTACTAAATATAGGCACGCGTTTGACCACTATCTCACCTGATGGTAAGCGATGATGTGGTCGAAGATGGAGCACGCTTGCCTAGAAATAACCTATTCACTCTTGACTTAAAGACTCCCAGGTTGTAGCTATCAGGAAACACAGACTCTGGCAGGGAATTCCACTCCTTAGCTGTACGCATTAAGAATGTGTTCCCAAAACGTTTTGTGCGTATGGGTGGGATGTCCACCATGTACCGGTGGCGCAACGCCGTTCGTCTTGCGGTCCGATGATGAAACGGGCTTGGCGGAATTAAATTATGCAATTCCGTCGCACATTCCCCAAAATGCAACCGGTAAAAAACCGACAGGCTAGCAACTCGTCGTCGATGTTCAAGACTTTGGAGCTTCGTTGCGACGAGCCTCTCATTGCCGATGATCCTTGGCACGTTTCTCAATTGACTCAAGGGCATCAAGTTGGTATCTGGCAGATCCATCCAAAAGATGAGAGCAGTATTCCATACACGATCGAACTTGCGCTTAATAGAGTTTAAGCAGCTGTTCCGGCGTGAAGTATCGTCTCACCTTTGCTAGAATCCCCAACTTCTTTGCAGCTACTTGAGCTTTTGCCTCTATGTAAGGGCCAAAATTGAGAGTAGATGTTAATGTAACCCCAAGAAGCTGGGTGGAATTCGCTCCTTTTGGCGGAAAATAGACACGCTTGGGTCTTAGCAGCATTGAACTTGACCAGATTGGCATCGCCCCATTCAGAGACAGCCTGTAAGGAAACGTTCAAGCGCTCAACCATTGCCTCCCGGAGAGACCGGATCTGCGACCCACCAGCTCGTGCGTCGGACACGTATCTCTCAGCAACAGTGCTGTCATCTGCATACCCAAAGGTACCGGGTTTAAGCAGATCATAAATATGCAGCAAGAACAGTGTTGCCGAAAGCACCGACCCCTGAGGAACCCCGGCATTAATATACAGCAGTCCAGATGAGCAGCCATCTATGACCACTCGGATAGACCGATCCCTCAGGAAATCTGCGATCCAATCACACAAACCAGGCAGACCGAAGGAAGGAAGCTTACCAATAAGGCTATCGTGCCAGACCCAGTCGAAGGCCTTCGAGATGTCAAGGGAGACCGCTAGTGCCTCCCCGTGCTTCTCTATGGCCTCACTCCAGATGTGAATGGCATACGCTAGATGATCCCCAGTTGACCGATTTCGGTGGAACCCGTATTGACGATACATTCGCTTCCAGGTACGCCAGGAGCTTATGATTCAGCACGCGTTCCATAGTCTTACAGAGTATGGACGTTACCGAGATGGGTCTATAATTCGACGGGTCAGCTCGACTACCCTTCTTGGGCACGGGCTGCACGTTAGCTTGCTTCCAAGCCTTCGGCACTTTTCCAGTCTCAAACGAAAGGCGAAATAGGCGTGTCAAGATCGGAGACAACTCAGGCGCACAAGTCTTCAGAACAATTGCCGGTATCCCGTCGGGACCACTAGCCTTGTTCACGTCTAGGTTACGCAGTACCCTACGGACGTCCTTCTGATGAATGCGAATGTTCGACATACTCGACTCGCATCCACCAGAAGAAGCAGGGGACGTCGCGCCACCAGGATCCAGACGCGAAGATTCCGCAAACAAAGAAGCAAACAAGTTCGTTTTCTCCTCAGCGGAGTGGGCCAGCGTGCCGTCGGGTCTCAGCAGTGGTGGTAGTGAGGGGCGGCAGAAGCTCGATTCGACCGACTTAGCCAGGGACCAAAAAGCCTTACTACCTGCTGGGTATGAAGCAAGTTTGTTCCCTATTCGGCTAATGTGGTCAAACCGAGCCCTCCGCAACGCTTTCTTGCAGGACTTGGCAGCCCTGTTGAAGGCTCTCTTCCTCTGACTCACGTCTTTTGTTTTGCGCGTACGAGCGTCGACCCATGCTAGGTACGCCGTGTGCTTAAACGCATCAGCGCGATTGCACTCGGCACCAAACCAAGGACTTCGCTATGTCAGAAAACGGAATATAGTACTCCATTCCCCTCCGCAACACAACCGACACGGCGTTCGCGCACGACGAAGCATCAGTGGAAGAAAAGCAAGTAGGCTGCCAAGGGTAACATGCGAAAAAAGATCGCATGCCATCCCAATCTGCTGACCTGTATCGCCATACCCGCCGAGTGCCTCTTGGGCTAGGATCGGGCGGGGAGTATACGGATACAGACTTCACCAGACAGTGGTCGGAACTACCCAGTGGTGAAGAAATCGACACCGAATAGCGGTCTGGATCTGTTGTCAGCAAAAGGTCCAAGCAATTGGCAGTGTGCGAATCAACATCGGGCACCCTCGTTGCCCCCTGGACCAGCTGGGTAAGATTTAACGTAAGCGCTAGCTTTGGCGTCTCTCGTCCAGCATGGTCTGTGCACTGGTATGGGAAGAGCCACTCCTGATGGTGGGCATTGAAGTCTCCCAGTAACACCAGTTGGGCAGAAGGGTACCGCTGCTGAGCCGCATCCGCCGCCTCACTCAGGTGCTGTGTAAGCCCAGTTGTCTCCAAATCACCGTTGTGCGATCGGTAGACGCAGGCGTAGACAATTTTGTCTAGGCCTGTGTCCACTATAGCCCACAGCGTCGAGAACCTGGAGCATTCAAGGTAACGGAGACGCCGATAGCAGATGTCGTCCCGGGCGTACATGCATACGCCCGCGCGTGGTCTGAAGTGGTGCTCCAGGGTAAACCCTGGGTAAGACATCTGTCTTACCCCGTGTCATACCTATGACACGTCCGACGGATATCCGATCTGCGTCTCCGACAGGAACAAGAGCGCTGGTTTCTCGGTCTCAAGGTGGTGATGGACTGCAGCGAGATTTGAGTGCAGACCTCGTATTTTAGAGAGGTGCACTTTATGCGAAAGGGCGTGCTGCCGCTGTACAGCTTTTCTCTTTTTTTTCCTGGTCATATAAAAAGTGATTGAGGTTGAGGAGAAGGAAGTGAAATGAGGTTCCATGCTGCTAACCCTCGGGCACGCCCTGACAGGACGACATCTTTGGGGGACTAGTCTGCGGGGACGCCCGAGCCCCCCGGGAATGACCATCGGGCCCTTTCATCTGGTCGCCAACCAGCACGATGGTGCATTCCGGGATTTGATTTTTCGACAGCTGGCGGGACAGCCTTTCATGTGTGGCTAGCATACTACTTGGGCCCTCAACTACCTTCGGTCAGCCAGAGGCGCACCGTGCTTCGGATCCCGCTACCCTCCGCGACAACTATTTCGACCCAGCTCCTCTGAATTGGCTACACTGAGCATCGTACCGGAACGCAGCTAAGCCGCTTGGCGGTACGTCTTCGCCCAGTGGGTGGTCACAAGCCATCGGCCGAAGCCTACCACCAGTTAGTGTCACCTGATTAGCACCACCCGGGGACCACGTGTAGGGTCTAAAATTGGGTATTCTCCTACGGACGCGGGTGACTCGGCCCCCAAAATTGCTTGCGAATGTACTCACGTGCCTTCACCTTATAGGATAACCGACTGGTTGCCGTCCTGATATTAAGAGGGAGCGCATTCCAAAGGAAGATTGCTTGGACAAAAAAAGAGGAGTGGATAAACCCAGAGCGGTGTGTGGGACAGCGTAGAAGGAGATTATTTGTAGAGCAACAATTTTTACAGTGCGCAGAGCAGATGAATTTAATTTAATCACTTGTTGAAGTAGTTAGAAAAATTTGAACAATTTGTAAAATTGATTATCACGTTGCCAACAATACGATATTGAAATTGGTAAAATAAGAGACCTTTACGAGCAAATGTGTTATAAAATACAAAACGAAACATCTTTGATGCTATTTTAAGGTTACTACCAGTTTCTCTGAAAAGTGAATGTGACAAATCGTCGTGAAAGCGTAAATGGCTGTGATTGGTTAAATAAATTGTCAACAGCCAATCACAGCAGTGTGAGTAGCGCGCATGTTATTCGGACTACAGACTTATGCAGTAGTGCGAACAAGACCCCTAGTTTTCGGAAAATTATCGCAAAACTGGCAGAAGTCATTGGCTGGCAGAAGTCACTGGTTTTATGCTTATGGAAATTTACCTTTATTTAATTTAAAGACTTTTGATCATAGACCATCTTAGCCCCCACTGAATAACCCATTTGCTTTGCATAATGTTCTTAGAAACGAAGAAAGATTCCCTGTTTATTTATAGCCAAATAATACTCTGACTCCAACAACACAAAACCATTACTCCAACAAAATAATTAGCAGTTTTTCAATACGCTACTCATATTCTTATGACTCGTGATGGTTTAACGGTGTTCTTAGAAACCCAAGTTTCCTGAGCACTCGCTAAAAGGGTTCCTTTTATTCAGGCCGTAAACCCTCTGGAGAAAGGGATGCCTGCCTACTCGATACAACATAGACAGAACACAGAAGTCTAGTTTGAAACAACGAACGAAAGCACACGCTATCACGAATGACTGTGATCTTTTTTAGTTGATTATTTATGTATAGCAGTCACCGTCCACGATAGAAATATCAAATGTCACTGTTTCAATACTGACTCAACGCTGAATACGCCGATACTTATCACTGCAATGTAGGTATGTCCCTTACGAATACGACATTTGAAATATTCTCAATCGCGTCTTTATGAACTTATGACAAACGAATGCTAGCTGTGAGCGCTATCCGTGCAATATTGTACAAGGGTAAAAATATTTTCAATCATTTATGGAGCTGACCTTCTACTGTAATCGATATTGTGTATTTTAAAAGGGGTTTTCTCTCTTCGCACAAGCAGTGTGGGAGGTAGACCGCGGCCACAGCGCGGCCCTTGTCTCACACGCGACACGTGTCGCGCCCATCGACACCAACGGGATTAAAGGATGTTACATATTAAACAGATAAGGAAGATTGGGTTCAGAGCTATATTTTATTTAAGGAGAAATAAAAATATGAAGGTCAAGTTTGTTCCTATCTTGGAAGTTGAATAATGGCTCTCAGTGGTTTCATGAATTATTTTAGGTGATTTTCAACTCGTGCTGTTTATGAGACCACACGTCGTTGTTATTTATATTACCAAACAAAACAGTACCCACTCAGTGGAGTTCATTTAGATTCCAGCTTTAGTGTTTTACATAAAATCTGCCAGTTTTTTGTTTAAATGTTTAACTTTGGTAAACCTTAATTCATTTTGCCTACGTGTCAATAATTCAAATAGATCTTTCGTTCATTCACTCAATATGAGTGCTCCACATATGATACCGGCAAGAATTAATTGTACGGTCGACCCCGACCGTTGGACTAACCACATTCGATTACTTCGCTTAGACGTGACATGGCTCTGGCCACTTGCACCACACACTTACGAAGCTTTAAAGAATTTCTTGGGTCTAATGGACGAGAAAGGCTAGACCTCTTTATTAAGTATTACAGCCATTGAGTATTGATGTTTGACGTCACTCAGTTTTGACTAAATTTCAGATGTTTGGAAAAAGTATTTTAGGTTTTCAGCCTTTATTTATTTATAAAAAAAGGTTTACCAACGACTTCTGTATACAAAGTTTCTTAGGAAAAGCCTTATTATGTTTTCGTTCTGTATAGAGTAAATGATTCTTGTTTCTAGTTTTGGAAGTTGCGTAATAATTATTTATTCATTAACAAGTTCAGAAACCAGTTTCGGCTTCGACATTGAAATAGTTTATCGTGTTGTTCATTTACCACTAAATGTAGTAAACTCAGAAATTAATATGCATGTATAACGTGCTTAGCTACCACATGTCTACTATATTATCGGTATTGATTTACCTATTATATTATTACTAGCTTTGAGGAGCTCGTGGTTAAATAATAATAGCCGCACGGGTTGATCTTGAAGGTTAAGCATAGCTTGCCAAGGTTGGTCTATGGATGGGTTACCATCTTAACATACCGAGTTTCCTCCGTTCCTCGGAAAGCACATTAAGCCGTTGGTCCCGGCTGTAATTTGTAGATCTTGGCAGTCGTTACGGATTGTCAGAAGCCAGTAAACATGACCCCAGTCTAGTCAAGAAGTACCGCTTCGACTTCGACTTACTTCGACTTAGCTGTTTATGAGTTTTTACAAAATGTCATGCTAAATGTAGATAACAGAACGCCAGTCTGTGCCATATTCTGCGACATGACACAGGCTTTTGACTGTGTCCATTATAATTCCTTGGCAGAGAAACTTGAAGCCTATGGTGTTAGAGGTAACGTTTTAGAACTAATTAAATCGTATCTTCATAACCGTAAACAAGTTACAGAAATCAGTGCAATAAATATAAAAAGTAAACGTGAAGAAATTTCAAGATCAGAGGAACGCGAAGTTATGTACGGAGTACCACAAGGCAGTGTATTGGGGCCTCCGTTGTTCACTCTCTATATAAATGACTTGCCTAAAGTTACTGAAAAACCGATTACACTTTTTGCTGACGATTGTACTATGACAATAGCTTGTAATGACATAAACACATATGAACTTGACATTAATAATTCACTAATATCTATTATAAATTGGTTAACTGATAATAATTTAAGAATTAATTTAAACAAGACTAACGTTATGCACTTTAGGCAACGTACACAAACAAGCAACAATTTTAATATTCAATTTAATAATACACATATCAATGAAGCTGACACAACAAAATTTCTGGGACTAATAATAGATTCTAAATTGAATTAGAAATCTCAAATAGAGGCACTTAGTAAAAAATTGAGTAGTGCAGCTTACGCTCTGAAACAACTTGCTGCGGTTCTCAACACAGATGCGCTAATAACTGCTTACTATGGATTAGCCGAATCAATTTTTAGATATGGAGTAATCTTTTGGGGGAATAGCACGGACAGTGAAATAGCGTTTCGGGCACAGAAAAGGTGCATTAGATCGATGTTTGGACTGCAAACAACGGACAGCTGTAGGTTTTATTTTATAGAACGTAAGATATTGACATTGCCATCATTGTATATCCTGGAAACAGTAATGTTCGTAAAATCAAACTCTCATTTATTCCAGCTCATGTCTGATGCTGTCCCTAGGAATAGACGTGATAATTTAAAACTCTGTGTTCACGCCGCTAAAACAGCTCTTATGCGTAGGAGCATCTTTTGCATGGCTCCGACCATTTTTAATAAATTGCCCAAATCATGGAGATCATTAAATATATCTACTCTTAAAACTAAATTAAAGAGTCTACTATCTGAAAGAGCATATTACAGTATAGCAGAGTTTATGAAAGAGGACAATTTTTCTTCCTTTTGAGATGACTATGTTGTGTTTTTGACATATTATGGTAAACTGTTGCATTGATTTGGAATTGACATTTAATTATAGTAATTCATATTTTATTGACTAATTTATTTAATGAATACTTTGACATTTATTATTGACATTTTAACTTCGACATTTTTATCTGTAAATGCTTGCTGAATTGTGGTGATCTATAATGAATAATGTTTGTTTAATAAGTACCTACAGAATATTTTTAAATAATGTAATTTTGATGAATGTTATCACTATCTCTTCCTACCAATTTGTACGCCACGCTATGCGGCTGAACATGTAAGGACTTTTTTATACTTATTTTATCTTGCATGTATCATGTACACCATGTTCAAACAAATAAAATTTACTTACTTACTTACTTACCGTGTTACCCAGTTAATGGGTTGTGGAGGTCTGGCAGGCAGCCGCTTCAAGTAAACACTGGTATTCAGCTAAATCCTGTTTGACTGGAAGCCGACCCCAATGTAGTTGGGAAAAGGCTAGGCAGATGATTATTACTAGCTTTGGACCGCGACTTCGGACGGGTATATCCCGTTTTTTTCCGTACCTGTAGTAATTTCGAGAAATCCTCTCCTAGTGCTCCCCTGCATTTCTCAAGGAACCTACATGTAATTTCAGCTTTCTAGGACCAGTAATTTCAGCTGTGCGTTATCTGTCAGTCACTCACTCAGTAACAGAAGTTTTTTTTTTATATATTGAGCATACATTTACATTTATTAGTATAAAAGTTCCAAAAATTACAAAAAATTATCCATTTGTTCCAATTAGAAAAGATTATGTCGATATTATGGCTAAAAATGGTAAGTAAGATAAGTTGTGTTCAAAATCATCAAATGACTCCTTACGCTCTGGGTTCACCCAGAGCGGATGAGAGTGTCAGACTCTTACTGACTTAAACCCATCCCTATTTTTCCTAACGCCCTTTGCATTTCAGGGCCGCGGTGACTCTGTCGAACATATTTCGCAACAGTTTGCAGAACTTGTCTTATTTAAAAAAGGCCAACTTCAGGATTAAACCTGAAGCAAATTAAACTAAACAAAATTAAATCACTTATAGTCTACCTGACTACCCTGAATGAATCCTGGCTCTCGTTGATCGGGTAAGCTACCCAAAATTATATTTCACTCAGCGCCATTTCAAACGCTCACATTTCACATTGATTGACAACTGGATTTGGCTTATCGCAGGATTTTGTTAAAAATAAATGTTTTATAATGCTCACCTGTGGAGCCGCGGGACAGTTATTGGCATTTCGTCGGAAAACGAGGGTGCGGCAGTCTCTCGCAACAAAAAAATTAACAGCCTGAAGTTTTAATTTCATAAACATTTATTATGAAAGTAAAAATACGATTAATTCAATCTACGGTTATCATGAGGCAACATTTTCGTGAAATAAATTTATTACTGCATATAAAACTCTACGAACATAAAAGCAGCTTGCGGTTTGAGTATGGTGTACTTCTAGCCTTTCCCGAAAAAAAAAAAACACGACATGTTTTACTTTTTCTTTTCCCATTTTTTTTTCTAAGGACAATAAAATTCTCATCGTCGTAATAAGTCCTTATTACAGTAATTAAGTATTTTACAACTTTCTATGAGAAAACTACTATCGTACTTTAACCGGTATTATCGCGTTAGTGAGCACTACAGGTGGTAAAAAGCGCACGTCAAGATGAAAAAGCCTGTAACCTTACTAAAGTTAAATCTGTTCGTAATGGAAGTGTTATGTCATCCATTATTCGACACAGCAGAATAATATTATGAAATATTATGTTATTTAAGTATGTGAAGTGAAAAATTACGCCACTTTAACTCTCAAAGCTGTATTACGTCGTCCATTAAAGCTTTAGTGCTGCGATTGGAGCTAAAACTCGTTTGTTAACTCCTCTATATTGTCTTTAGTAATACCTGAGATAATTATAACCCTGTTATATTACATAAAGTCATAAAAAGCCTGTAACTGACACCAAAATGTTATTTGGGTAGCTATTGGGGTAGGAGCGTCATGTTCACAAAGGTCTTTGCTTCAGATACGGCATTCATATCATTCACTGACTCCTGAACTCTAAAGGAAGAAACAGCTTTACGTGCCCCTTTTTGAATGGAAGCTAATGTTCATCTTAGGATGAAGTCTCAAGAGTCTTTCTTAAATAAATGTGTAGCTTCTTGGATGTTTGAACAATCGCGCCCAAAGACAGAACGGATTTGGATGAATTTGTAACAGAAGTAAACACTTGCCTGGTTTACACAGAGTACTTTTCTGTTCCGTTTTATTTATTTATTTATCTAGGGAAAAAGGGGTTTTTGAGCGTTCCCGCGGATGAAATGACGCTGGCGTAGTAAAATAGTGGTCTTTAATCTACAAGTGAACTTATTACTGATGAAACTCTTACTGACTAAAACCCATCCGTGTTCCTCCTGGTGCCCTTAGCGTTCCAAGGCTACGGTACCTCTTTCGAACAGCTTCCACGCTGACATTTCTTTGAGGGGCGTTGGGATCGCAGCGCGCCGCCAACCCGGGCCTAGTTCTGATCAGACGGCGAGCCACCCACTGCAACTGTTTCAAACTGATTAAACACAAACAAACTGATTCTTCCATAGATGCTGTTACAGAAGTAGTCGTTAGGAGAAGTTAATGACGAAGCAATGAAAATTTCAGTCTTTAACCGGATCGGACCAGCCGGTCGATTCTGTAAACACGTCGAAGCGAAGACTTGGGTGAAGTTATCTCCAAGTGAGATGTCACACTTCGAACTTGTGAACACTTCGCGATCACTCCACCCAAGCCTTCACGTCGACATGTTTACAGAATCGACCAGCTAGTGTATTCTGTAAATAACCATTTCGATATCGAGCTTCACCCGAGTGACAAACCTCACAAAGTGATTTTTATTGCACACAACATAAAGCTAGGTCTTACGTTTGACGTAATTTGATACTCACCTCGGATTCCGTTGTCGAGACATGAAAATGTTGTTACAGAATAGGGGTACAGCTGAAAATATTGGCAATGACAAATCCTACTTAATGAAATTCTAAAACTTTTTTGAATGTACAAGTTACATTAGGTCTCATCTTCTAATATATGAAAATCACGTGTCACAGTTTTTGTTATCAACCTTCTCCGAAAGGTTTTTTATAAAAAAAAAGTGCATATTTGGTAGGTCTGAGAATAGGTCATAGGCTATTTATTTATATTTTAATTTATATAGCAAAACAACCTTTTCCGAGTCACCTAGTTAATATATTACCTATATTATTTATTATATTAAAAAAAATATTATCACATAAATAAAAGATGTCCGTAGTACGCTTAGATAAAAATCTAATAAAAATAAAGTGTCTGGCCATTACAAGATAAAGGAGTCCCAAAGAGTCGTATTTCGTAATAAATAAAATCAAGATTGTGCGTGCTTCAATCTGACTGAGAAAGCGATTAATATAAAGAGGGTGCCGATAGAATTCGTCCTTCGAATATTTCCCAAACCTTCCTTGTAATAAAGTGCTCTTCTTTCAATCGTAATGCCGAAATTAAAAGCTGAGATGATTCGAAGCACTCGCCGGAATTCTTTCAATTGTCAACTGAGCATTCAAATCGTGCACGAGTTTAGGCATTTTGTTTCAAGCTAATGAAATTGCGAAAACTTCTCGAGTAGGTATTACACGGAAAATGAAGAGAAAATGCGTCTTATTAAAGCATTAATCCGCCTATAGGGTAGGATATGTCTCAAGGACCCAAACCTCAACGCAGGCCAGCTGGATGTCACAATGTCTTTCCGGATTCCTTAAGATATTTTCTAAAATGCCTGGATTCGAACTGACGACCTTCAATTCGCACCCGTAGGAAACATTTTGGAGCGGCCTGAGGCAAGCACTTTCTTTCCCTTTTAATATTATTCGCACTTCTTATTTTATTTGTGCGAACTTGATCATCTGTTTATTACAGAATCGACTATACATATAAAAATGAAGTCAAAACTTTCGTTTCGTTTATATACTTATTTCACTTTCAAAGAGTTATGATTCTGAAAATTTTTTGTCTTTATAACCGCGAATTGACGCGTGTCGGTTCAAAATGTACGCAATGGTAACGACAAACCTCGCAAAAGGGGATGGCTTTCATTCATGAATGAATGAATCGCGTCCTTAGATTCAACTACAAACTGAGAGCAAAGATTTATTAAATGTAAAATAGGGGCTTAAAGAGACAACACATAACATTTTATGGTATTTTCAATTATTATCGTCGTATCGGCGCGTCGTGTCATACCTTTTAAGTACGTTACGTAGTTTATAATTTTACCATTAACGTTAAATTATAAAATAACAGTTTAGTTTATTTTTTTCCAACATTATAAACTTTTGAAGGCACTGAAATTATTTCAGTGAAATGTCTTCTTACAAGCAACTCATGAAAGTCTTCGGCATTTGTGTAAACCGTTATTGCGAATCCCATAAATCCAGTTTCATTGGCACACTGCACATAATATCAAACACGTTTGTCTTCAGCCACATAGCCTGATTCCCAGCAGATAATGTGTTATAAGCTAATCCCTGAACCCGGGCTCACAAACACAAATACCTCTCAGCCTGTTCAAATATACGTAGCAAACGGCTACGGGGCATAGTGATCTCGTAGCGGTCTTAGTGGCGTAACTTCCGCCGCTCGCTACGCTGCTACTGTGGCGTGTTGACATGCTTCGTGATAAAACATGCATTATATGGAAACTCGTATTAGTGTGATATGCATCTATAATAGAAAATAATTCTATAAAATTTTGGTATTATGTGTTTTTCATTTCCGTAATTACATTCAATGTATTGTGGTTTAAATTAATTCATGTTTTGTATGCGTCGAAATTTTAGTCATCATCAAGGCCTCCCCCAAGTGTCGCCACAACGACCAGTCCTGTGCGTCTCACTTCCATCGGCTACCCGCGACCTTCACCAGGTCATCGGTCCACCTTGTGGGAGGACTATATCCCTAATAATTTCCAAACAATTTTTGGTCAGTCCCAAATAATTTAATAATTTCCTTAATATAAAGGACAAAAGCTCCCACAGAGAAACTGGTCTATTTATCTTGGTTGAAATTTTGAACGAAATAATATAAAAGTAAAGTCCCCTTTGTCATACCAAAAAGAAAAACTTCGCTTCCTAATGTAATATTATTATTTTATTATTTTTTTCTGTTCAAAATCACTTTCTTAATCAGACGCACCGACTATTACCGAAAATTTAAATTTCACTAGACAATTAAATGAACTGCAATTGAAGCAAATGAAATTGAAAATCCCTTTTATGAATATTCTATTCAGTTTTCTTTCTGCAGAATAATAAGGTTTCAGCTAGATGTAAGAACCTATTATTTTCGTAGTAGCAGCTGCATTGTGAATGGAGTACAGTACAGAGACGGAATATGATTACTATACATTAGCGATCAGGGACCTATCCCAGAGGCGATAAACTAAAACTATTACCAAACATCCTAACTTAATATTATAAATGCGTAAGTGAAATTGTTTGTATATTAGAGACGCTAACAGAGATAAATCGAACATTGGTGCCGGTTATGGGCTACTTTTGTGCGAAAATAAACAAGAACGAACAAAGCCCCGGCAAAAGCTCCACCTACATTCATTATAAATACGATAAAAGAAACAAATTAAATACCTATTTGACAAGCTGAAAAGTCGTTACTGAATGATGTGATTTTTTGAGGAGCTTGTGGCTCAATTACAGCCGCACGGGTCGATCTTCAAGGTTCAGCAACGCTTGCCAAGGTTGGTCTGTGGATGGGTGACCATCTTAACATACCGAGTTTCCTCCGTGCCTCGGAAAACACGTTAAGCTGTTGGTCTCGGCTGTCATTTGTAGATCCTTAGCAGTCGTTACGGATAGTCAGAAGCCAGTAAATCTGACTCCAGTCTTGTCATGATATTTAATGTTTTTTTTTTAGGTTATCTTAATTATTAAGCAGCAACCTGAACGGCTCTTTAATTACTTTATCTAATTACAGATGCTAGGCACGACGGCCAGGAGTGTAGATGCGGCTGCGGTGTGACACAAACTCATCGGGGCCTCTAGTTATAAGCTAAAGATGGTCGGATAAAATATAGTTCAATAACTCGAAAAGAAGGAATCTTGCAACATCCAATAAATACTTTACTATCACAACATGATAAAAAGCCCCGTTATATTGACGTCTATCGGAGAGTGGATAGGGAAATCAAATGAGAAACAAGTAAATTGTTCGATGTCGTCTGGAACATTACTCAAAGTAATAAAATTGTAATGAAAAAATGGAACCTGCGTATATTTTTGCAAGGACGTAATGGAAATACATATGCTGAGCGAAGACGTGGCCATCAATATCTGGGAAATGAAGCTTCCAAACTTTGTCAGATAGCAATCGAGATGGACTTCTAGTACTTTGGACGGAATAAGGTCATCTAAAGTTCAAAACGAGCCAAGTGCAAGTCGGACTCTCACGCGACAGGTTCCGTACCATAAACCGAAAAAAACACGTTTCTTGTTCTTTCAATTAAAATTCATGGAAGACCTTTCAATTTTAATTTACTTTAATTTTAATCATTTGTTGTTAGACACACTCTGAAAATTTTAACTATCTAGCTATTACGTTTCTGGAGATACAGCGCGCTGACAGACATATGGACGGACCGAGATGGATGGACAGCAAAGGCTTAGTCGTCGGGTTCCCTTGGTTACTCTTCGGGTACGTAACCCTAAAAATACATTACATTCGACTGTTTTTACAGCGGCTTCATTTATCATCTGCCTAGCCTTTTCCCAATTTTATTGGGGTCGGCTTCCAGTCAAACCTGATTCAGCTGAATACCAGTATTTTACGTGGAGCGACTGCCTACCAGACCTCCACAACCTATTAAATGGGTAACACAGTATTTCTTGGCAAGACTAGAGTCAGATTTACTGGCTTCTGACAATCCGTAACGACTGCCAAAGTTCTACAAATGACAGCCGGGACCAACAGCTTAAGGTATGTTAAGATAGTCACCCATCCACAGACCAACCTTGGCAAGCGTTGCTTAACCTTGAAGATCGATCTGTGCGGCTGTTATTCTTTAGCCACGAGCTCCTCTTTTACAGTGGCTTTACTGCTGTGGCCTAAATCGCAAAAACCATGCATTTTCCCGAAATAAAAGTAATCTGAAGCAAGATAAAAATACTTCCATAGATTAACTCCGACAAACACACAATTTATCTGTAATGATTGTGCTCAAGACGGTCAAACATTTCCTACCAACATATTCAAAGAACTAGTGAACTTTTACGTTCCCTGCATATAAATATCGTTATTACCATGGACAAGGTGAAAGCAATTTTAATAAAATGGATATTTTATAGAACAATTTTAACAAAAAGGAATATTTACGTAAATTAAATGCGAAAAATTATTTTCCGTATTTTACAGCCGTGCTCGTTAAAAGTAGATATCATTTCAGTTTTAATAAATAAAAAGATTAATACCTTTCATTGAAAATATTTTGATGAGCTCTTTTCAGGCTTTCAACTTTCTTAACATTGTTTCAATATATCTTGCCATAACATTTTATACTTTCAGTCTTGACTAACACAACCAAATTGAGGTATGCTACCTACCTAACATTTAAGAGTAGATTAGCTTGTGAGTTGCGATTACAAAGACTTGTCATCATGATTCCAAGCTACACTTAGTCCAATCCTCCGCTAATTAGATACGATATCTTAGGTACACAGAACGTGGTTCTCAAACGTCTGCGAACAAACACATAGACAGCATCCGCGTCGCACAAAAACAAAGCGTCCTCACCTGACCCTTGTATGCAAAATCACTGAATTCGCAGTTATAACTACAAATTGCAGGCTTCGCTGAGCACACTGCCGTCAACGCGGACTCGAACTCACTGCATATTACAAGCTCTCGTATTTCGTGAAATGACGCGCGAAATCGACCAAATGGAATTCTGAGGCTTACCCTGAAACAGTAGTTTACATATTCCATATTTCACGCTGAAAGTCATTGAGCTAACGCTAAGGTTCTTTATACATAGTAACAAGCTTTTTTCTACGACGTTTTCGTAGTCTATTCCACATAAACCAAAAGCGGTAGTGCAGTTGTCATAGGAAGGACAATTCTTGTACTTTTAATAAGCGTTCGCATCGCAGTATCAAAATGTCAAAAACACCTCTTTTTCCTAAATTTTGAAAAGTTTCCGACAGTGATTGTCGCTGAGATGATATTGTGACTTATTTTTGATCGTTTTATAATTACTAGAATTGGCCTAAAGCAATTAATCTTGCCATCGAAGATTTCTTCATAATAATAAGATACGCAAATAATTTTACCAGTAAAATATTATTTCAAATAAAGACGAATATTTAAATCTCAATTAAGTCTACAAACTGAACTACAGTCAGATATATTAATATTTTTTCTTATTACTGGCACTACTGGTCTGTTTCAAGGATACTGTGTAGTTAATCTCACTAGTAGGCCAACCGCCAGGCACCTGAAAGTCTGCTACACCAATTCCAACAGTTCTGCAAAAAAAATTAACTCAATATTTAAGAATTTTCATTCTCAAAAACTCGCTTACTATGGGTTGGTATGAAATTATGAACATAACAAGTGATTACTGGATAGTAATCAGTTGACAACCCGGCCCATCACATAAGCCAAATTAATATTTGCCCACTCCACAAACTACAAATGCCTAGCTATCACTTCTCCCATTGGGCATTACAAGCGCAATGCTTACCTACTACGTATCGTTAAGTTCAGAAACCCAAATACCTGTAAAATCGGTGGGAGATTGATTTATTATTACTCAAGTTCAACAATTGGCGGCGTTCCAACCCACAAACATAAAACAATAATTTATCAGACTGCGGTCTGCTCGTTATTTATTGCGGGATGCACAAATCAAACTTCCATTTGTGTATTGGGAATAAGTTTTAGTATTTTATTTTTATTTTTATTTTATGCAAGCCTAGCTGAACTTGGTACTTGTAAATAAAAAGAAACTCTACGAAGTACGTAGTTTTCTCAGTGTTTCCTTTCTGACCCGTAAACAGTATGTTATTCTTTCATCACATGAGAAATGCGAACTAAATTCGTAAATGATTCTCTTTCATATGTTTCATACACTCTTTTTGGGTTTCAAATTGGCTGATCTGCTTGTTTATTTAGTATAACGATCGCAGAGTTGGGTCTTACGTGGACATAATATAACGAGGAATGTTTGTAAGCAATTTTAATGTTATTTAGTATTCAATTAACGTAATCCAAACATAAAACTGCTTGGTTCCTATTAAGTACATTGAACCCAACCTTAGCAATCAGTCAACATATTAAGTTTATTATGCTTAAAATCGAGCGAAAAAGGCCTGAAGAGAGCAGGTACCAGGTAAGCAGCTGTTTTCACGTCTCTTACGCGTGCCAAATCTTTCCAACGATTGAATCCTGTAAGCACTTTGGACTACTGCAAAGCAATAGCATTTTGCAACAAAACCAGATTTTGTCCTTTCAAAATTCTCAATCTTACAGGCTTGAAAAGATAAATAGTAATCCAGTTGCATTTAATTTTTTTCTTAAATCCACAGTATATTTCTTGGTTGCTGTATTTCTGTGCTGTTACTTACCTTTGTAATTGTGTTAAAGAAGGTATGCGACAATCCAACCCATACAGCTAGTTTAATACATAGTTGTCGTGCCAGTCGCGACGGATCCAGAGCGGTGCGCGGCAGACCGCGAGCAAATAGAATTCCGACGACGACGGACAACGCTCCCAGACTATGAGCAGGCACACGTATAAGGTAGGTATACTTAATACCAGTGCGATAGCGAAACGGTGAACTATTATAAAGTGTCCCGGCTACCAATATCAACGAAAATATGTGTTCTGTATCTTGAATATTGTCGAAAGCTATCTAGTCGAAGTAATCTTATTACAATAATATATACAGAACTTGGCGCCCATTTAGATCTACAATCACTGATATTATTAATATTTAACTTTTGGCTCCCTTTTTCACATTTATGTTTTTGATGGGATCATCTTCACCATCCACAGCCCAGGGCAAAGGCATCTCTTTTCTCGTGCCAATGTTTAAGCTCCTGTACCAACTTTATCCGGGATCTACTCGTGTTGAAAACAACGTCAACATATTAAACATGTAATGTAACTCTTTGGAAACACCTATAAAGTAAGTCACCTTAGTTGAATGCTTTTCGAATATTGAAATATGCAGAAGTTCACGGAGCTAGTAGAATTTATTTATATGAGTAGGTTATGAAGTCAAATAAAAATAAAAAGTTATAGAATAGAATACTCTTTATTACGTACACCATATAAGTTACAGAAAAGATAGATGAAGAAAACATTACATAGGGTGACACAATGGGCGGCCTTTTCGCTAAAAGCGATCTTTTCAAGAAGAACATTATTTTTATATAAGAAGAACATCCAATGCTTACTGTATTCCCTGCACGTGATACATAGGTAATTGAGGGTTCAAACGAGCCGATTTTAAACTACAACAAAAACCAGCAAACCTTTCAATTTATTGAAATCATAACAAATCTATCCAAATCCCAAATGGATAGCGCACAAAATATTTTTATGACCATTTCAATATTTTATTCTGTTTACTCGTAAACAAAATGATATGTTAAAAATGTAGATAGGTCAATACACTCAGCGTGATCCGGTCTACCTGAAAGCTATCGACGCCGGTAACATGCTCCACTCATCAATATTTTCGATTTGCATTGAATATGACCACACATCCGCACCTTCCTATTCACGTCGACAAAACATTCTAATATAGTATACATAGTTGTACAAATACGTCCATGTTGTCTCAACGTAAACATCAGCTGGCCTTTTTCAATTCGCTAATTTGATTTTATGGAGACGTTAAATATTTTGCGCTGTTAAGACTTTTACTGATTTTATGAATCACTACATAATTGGTCCTTACCATCAAAATGTTTTGACAACGTAAAAAATGAGAAAATTTAGAAAGCGACTTTTGATTCAGAATGATCAAGGAATAAAAGTTTATCTCGAAGCGACTTTAGTTAAACAGGTTATAAATAGTTAGTAATTCAAGTATCTCATTGCCGGGATAACTACCTGAAAGGCTGCCTTATTCGCCTCTTCTTATCATAGACGTTCTCGGTAGAATTATGCTTCGCATATATGACAAAAGGCACCGCGGAATAGAGTGGGGTCTATCCAAGCTCTTGGAAGATCTAGACTACGCCCATGACCTATGCCTGCTGAGTCATACTCAAGCAGCCATGCAAATGATCGAACTGTGCCAGGAGGCAGTGAAAGCCGGTCTTAAAATTAACACCAGGAAGACCCAAGAGATGTGTACGGGAGTGAAGGATTCTACACCAATGCTTATCGGCACGGAGGCAGTGGAACGCGTCCACAAGTTTACTTACCTCTTGAACGTCGTGTCGGAGAATGGAGGAACGGAATAGGATTTCACTTCACGGATTGCCTAAGCCCGAGCTACCTTCGCGCAGATGAGACTCGTCTGGCAATCATGGAAACTGACCTGAAGAGTTAAACTCAAAATCTTCGGGTCCAATGTCAAATCCGTGCTGCTCTACGGGTGCAAGACGTGGAAGGTGACAAAGAACATTTAAGATGTTCTTTGAGGTGTTTGACGAAGACCTAAGTTTGGCGTAAGCGCCAAACCTAGGTCTTCGTCAACCGACGCTTTCGCCGTATCCTCCAGCTGTTGGAGAAATGCTACGAGAGCCTGATCGACCGCTAGATCAAGCTTTGAAAGTGGAGGTGGATTGGTCACACGCTCCGGAGGGATACCGATCATATTCCCAAACAGAATTGGAATCCTCAAGGAAAACAGAAGCGTGGCAGAAGCGTCGAGCATCGGAATGATGTGGAATGAAGTGAAGGGTGAAGCTCAAGACCGGTTTCGATGGAAAACTTCTGTGGATGCCCTCTGCTCCAGCTAGGGGTCATAGGAGCTTAAGTCAAAAGAAGTCATTTATTTAATAAAAAACTAAAGTTTTGAAAAGTTTGAAAATAGTATTGTTATTTTTTACTTTTTATTGAGGTAGATAAGAGCGCAAAGCTTGATGCACTGCTGTGTACTGCAGGTAAAACAAAACACAATTCATTTCTATTGCTTGGTGGCAGTGTCTTCAAGCTCTAACATTCTTAACATTGGCACCGCTTTTTAACCGACTTCAAAAGAAGTCGGTTAAAAACTATTTAAAGTACGTAACAATCATCGAGCGTAATAAACCACTTCCTAAAAAAAAATAAGTGTTATCCCAAGTAACATTAAGGGCACTATAACAAAATCGAGCGCTTGCCCCGGACTAAAGCTACAAACCGCGTTTCCCGAAATGTATAGTGATTGTAGGGCTGTATACAACAATTGCTTAAAAATATGAGCTTACTTTTAAATAGACCTTTTTTTTTCATGCATCATAACAATACCTCCTTAATTATTAAATAATTTTTATTTGAATTTGGATTATACTTTCATAGATAAAAAATATAGTTTCGTACGGAAAATTGACAATAATTCTCAGTTTTACAGAATTATTTTTGGTTTATTAGTGCATGAATCGTAACAAATTGATTTGATCGTTCCAAAGTAGAAGGTACAGTTGTATCATGGACATTTTTAAAATTGATTAAATTATTATATCTTTGGTGTATCAAAGCATCAAAAGATTCCCAAAAGCGTAATTTTATGAAACACCCTTTGCGGAGACAAGGAATTTACTGATGTACGTGAACAAATTGATATATTTATTAAGAACACTCCCAAGATCAACTATCAAACTTACTTAGGCGTATTTTTGTTTTTTTTTTTGTGTTATGTCTAAAGCATAATCAGACATCAAAACTCGAATCAAACGCTCAAATTCAAGAAAAATTGTGACAGCGCTCTTAAGCGTTTACTTCATCAAAATCGACCCACAAAATCTCAATATATTGAATTTTTATGTTTAGGAAGCTTCCTAACGTAACATAGAAAAAATAAAATTTACGAAATCCATGAACATAACACCATTACAAATTGTTGAGTTATTTGTTAAACTTTTAATACGTATCAAAATAATAGTGAACTTATCGTTACTAATCGTAACATAAGTTCTTTTAACGTCTTCCGCTGCCAAAATATACTATGTCAGTTTACGAAATGGTCGATAGGTCGATTTAAGGTTCTCCGCAGCAATATGACCTCAGCCCATTGATATATAAAAAACCCAAGAAGATGCACAAGAAACGCGTACCAATAGTTAAAAAAAACGTACCTACTTTGTACGGAACCCTCAATGCGCGAGTCCGACTCGCTCTCGACCGGTTTTTTTTATCGGGAAGTCGGTTGCATTTTTCACCGACTTCCAAAAAGGAGGAGATTGTCAATTCGGTGTGTATTTTTTAATTCCTTCTTGTTCTCTCTTACGTCTGATATACAAAAACGTTTTAGCACGATCACTCACATTTGGCACATTTAACGTTATAATCTGATCGCTCTATTCGACCCGCACTTCACTATTAGTTACCTCGTCTGCGGTTAACGTAAATATACAGAACGACAGCGATCAGCGTCGTTCCGCTACTCTCATTCATTATTCATTAGTACGTATTGAAAGTATCGTTTGTTCTCATCTATTATTAAAACCAATTATTTTGCTACGCAGACCAGTAAGTACTACTAATATCAAGCAACTATAGTATGTTGTATTCAATAAGACCATCTACAGTATGAGCGTCTCGTAACAATTCATATTTAATGCAAGGCGTATTGGTAACAGCCGCACTATTGTTTTACTGTGTTGGCAGCGATCAGCTACTCTAGATGTAATGTTCGCGTTATGCGGGAGGTCATCAAATACTAATAGATGGTGAGCGTACTTCTTAAAATTATCAAACGACCTTCAGCTACGAGCTCCGCCTGTATTGTTGGCTACGCGGCTACGATGCTGTAGTGCTACGCTGTTACGAATAAAAATCTACCAGAAGAATAATAGCTACGGGTATACCTCATTCGGTTTGTTTCTACCTCAAGACGCTTTTGTTTCACAGAATGAGCGGCCAGCGGGTCGTTGTGTACCTAGAGGGATTGAATCAAATACGATTAAGGCTAATGGATATTAATAATCTATTCGTAAATAGACAGAGGCTACAAGACCTACTAGAGTTGCTTCTAACGCATGCTCTTTGTTGAAGTTCATTTATTGATTAAATAATATTTTAAATTATTTTAGCTGTTACTAACTGATGTTCAAAGAAGCCAGTTAATGTGACTCCAGTCTCGCCATGAAGTACCGTGTTACCCAGTTAATGGGTTGTGGAGGTCTGGTAGGCAGCCGCTCCGCGTAAAATACTAGTATTCAGCTAAATCCGGTTTGATTGGAAGCCGACCCCAATATAGTTAGGAAAAGTCTAGGTAGATGATGATGATGACTAACGGATGTTCAAAACTGAATGCTAAATATATATAGCTATATATATTAAATGGGCCTATGAGGTTGACTTTGCTTATAAATGTTATATAACAGTAATGTTCCGTGATGCAAAATATTCCGATTGCGATTACACGCAGTAGTTAAATAATCAAACTGATACTGTCATCTACACGTATCTGTTACATGATAAAAAAAATTTAACAAGTTTATTAAGCCAGGCTGCCGGCTCTAGGCGATCGGCGGCGGCGATCTCTCGCGTCCGGCCCTGGTTCAAGCTATGGTCCGGAGCGAGCAGACATCGAAGCGGTCACCTCCTTCTGCGAAGCAGTAATGCTAGCAAAGGAGGAAGCCGAACGTGTGAGAGAAAGAGAAACCTCACGCCCCAGCCACCGCAACAGAAGAAGACGCCCCGGGCATCGGGAGTCGCAGGGCGATTTTCGGCCACCGTAAGCGCGAGCCTGCGGACGGCGAGCATTGGGTGGCTCGCCGTCTGATCAGAACCAGGCCCGGGTAGACGGCGCGCTGTGTTCCACGCGTGCCTCAAAGAGCTGTCAGTGTAAAAGACGGGGCCCGCTAGGGCCAGTGCCTGCTGGGGCTGCGGACTTCGTTCGAAAGAGGCACCGTACCCTGGAACGCAAAGGGAACTGGGAGGAACAAGGATGGGTTTTAGTCAGTAAGAGTCTGACACTCCCTTCTGCTTCACCCAAAGCGGGAGGAGTCATTTGATGATTTCCCATACTTAAAAATAAAAAAAAGGCTGCCGGCTCTACAAATTCCGCGGCGGTTCTTTAAACATTGGCATTGCTGTTGCAATTTAAATCTTTTGTTGGTTAACACTGCCTCATATCTTTGTTGCTAAACTTCACTCTCCAGCACATTTTTCCGTTCTTCATTGTTACGCAATAGTTTTTTAATAAATGTTGGACAAACTATTTAGTTCGGACGCTGGCTCGCTCCCACTAGATAATTAGGTACTAGAATAAAGTTTACAAATGTTATTTTTTTGGGAGGTTATTTAAAATGGACGTAGAACTTTGAGTTAGGTGTACTTAAGTTTTTGAACATCTGCGCTGTTTCTCAAAATTCACATTTCAGAATCTTAGGAATGCAAGTAGCGCACTGGTCGTGTACTTGTTAGATTTAATTGGATTGGTAGAGTAGGATCACGTATTATTTTAAATATCTGGAGCAACAACTCCATATTTGAATAGTAAAGATAGAACGGCCCTATCTTTACTATTCAAATATATAGTTCTAGTTCTTATTCAATAGGTACTGAAAAAGGGTTTTATTAACGACATTTTTATTTGTCGTCATGGTATTTATTCTCAAGGATATTTACATCAGGAGGTTCCGTGGGATAACCATTAACAACTAACCGACCGATTTATTTGGTGGATTTACGTAAAAGCCTACAATTTCATGCTTAAATTATCCGTTCTTATGTAAACGAGAGGACAAGATGATCGGGAGCATACAAAAGGTTTTGCTGTTAGAAATCCCGAATAATTTTGAGCTACATATAGAAAATGATGTAGGTACATTAAAAAACCGTTTAGATCAGAACCGTTTAGCTAGCTGAGACGACGACGTGATGGCTAAAACATGGTGTGAGAAGCCATAGTCATAGGTCATAGTCATAAGCGTCATAGCATGGCGTGATAAGCTCAAGCTTATCACACCAATTTTTAGCCATCAGTATTAGAATCTTCTACTTGCACTAATCTGGCGACTTTCACAGAAATGCTATCGGATGCCATTGACTGCGGCAAGCAGATTGACGTGATTTACACAGACTTTAGCAAAGCCTTTGACCGCGTGCCTCACCATATACTACTATCGAAGTTATCTGCGTATGGAATCACCGGTACACTTTACGACTGGCTTAGGTCTTATCTCGAAAATCGTTCCTTCTTTGTCGCAGTTAATGGTTTCCATTCGGGAACCTACAAAACATCATCAGGGGTCCCCCAGGGCTCACATGTTGGACCAGTTCTATTTATTATGTTTGTTAATGATATCCCGCACTGCCTAAGATTCTCAGATTGTTTTATGTATGCAGACGATCTTAAATTCTCACGGATAATCGAATCTGCAAACGATTGTACATTACTTCAGAGGGATGTAGACTCGTTGGTTAAATGGTGTAATGATAATGAAATGAGCTTAAATATAAAAAAGTGCTACCACGTGAAATACACTCGAAAAAAGAAAGCAACTGCTAGTGTATATCGCGTGGGCCCTAACGTTATCCAAGAGGTGGATCAAACAAGGGACTTGGGAGTTGTTTTCGACAGCGCCTTGACATTTGTTCCTCATGTCGAGGGTATCATCAAAAAGGCTTCTAGAATGCTAGGTTTTGTCATAAGGAATGTTGCTGGTTTTAAGCGTAATCGGACGAAGATCTTATTGTACAACTGCATCGTTCGTAGTATCTTAGAATACTGCAGTACGATTTGGAGACCTCATTACTCTACGCACATTCTTCGACTGGAGCGAATACAAAAGAGATTCCTCTGGCATCTAGCCTATGCTAGCGGAAATGCTAAAAGGATACGATCCTATGAATCCCGACTATCTTATTTTAAGATGATCTCACTTGAGAAACGTAGAACAATCATTGACTCTTCCTTTGTTTATAAGCTACTCCGGTGCAAAATTGATTGTCCTCTACTACTATCAAAGTTTCAGTTTCGTGCTCCTGCCAGAATCCCTCGTGCTCCTATAACTCCTTTACACCCTCCACTCCGCAGAACTATACTAGGTGCAAACTCTGTCGTTCCTCGTCTTTGCAAATTATTAAATAACAGCAGTGATCTTATAGACGTGCATTTTGACTCATATGCCAAGTTTCATAGAACAACTATATCAATTGTTTAATTTTAATTTAATTTTGATTTGTTTTTGCTTGTTTTTACTTTTACTTTTATTTTAAAGCTAACTTAAATTTTGATTTTAATATTAAGATTATAATTTGACTTTTGATTCGGATTTTAATTAATTTTGATTTTGATATTAATTGTGATTTTAACTTGACTTTTGATTTCGATTTTAATTTTGATTTTAATATTGATTGTGATATTAATTTTACCTTTCATTTAGATTTTAATTTGTGATTGTAATTTAGATTTTAATATTGATTGTGATTTTAATCGACTTATGATTCGGATTTTAATTAATTTTGATTTTGATATTGATTATGATTTTAATTTGACTTTTAATTTCTGTTTAAATTTTTGATTGTAATTTTGATTTTAAATAGATTTTTAATTCGGATTCCAATTTCGCTATTATGTACAGTTTCAATGTGTTTTTGTTTGCTTTTCGTACTGTAAATCTCATCACGTAATGCTTGTTATACCTATTAATTTTAATTAAGTACCCAAATATTAATGTTTAATAATAGTTCAGTGCTAGTGGCACATCTTATTTGTTTATGGGGCATGCGGTGCTAACCTGTAATTAATTGTTACACTAACCTTGGATATTATATACTTACTTTAAATGTTATCAGTGTAAACAATTGTTGGTTGGCCAATAAAGGAAAATAAAAATAAAAAATAGAATAAGTTTTTCTGTATGTTTTAGTTACTTAAAACAAACTTATTGAAATAAGGTTGATTATAAAAAGCAAAGGCTGTGTTTGTAATCAGATTGTGAGTTCTTGCAGGCATCATGTTATGTGTTGTTATAATGGTTTATGTTATGTGTTGTTATAATGGTTTATGTTCTATTTTCATGTAATTCCAGTTAGCCAAACCTTCTTTTTATGAGAAATCATCAAAAGACTCCTTCCGCTCTAAACCTACAGGATCCGGCTACTATTCAAATTCTTCAAAGAGGACAATGGTAGACCGCAATATTGTAAGCCAATGAACGACTACAAATAAAAGTACGAGATGAATTGCATCGAACATTTATTTTTGCATAATTTTTCTTAAAGCTAGCCGAGTACCGTAAATAATATTGCCTTATTCATTCCGTTGTAGCTGGCTGAAGTTAACAAACATTTTCAATTGCATTAATGCTGTTATCCTCAAGTTTTAAAGATTTCACGAAATTATTTAGAAGTGTGAAATTCAC
Source organism: Lacanobia oleracea (assembly GCA_950371165.1). Classification (NCBI taxonomy): domain Eukaryota; kingdom Metazoa; phylum Arthropoda; class Insecta; order Lepidoptera; family Noctuidae; genus Lacanobia; species Lacanobia oleracea. The sequence goes on along the minus strand of OX493392.1, from coordinate 18,262,337 downwards.
TTGTAATTTTTTAGAGCGTTTTGTCGGACTTGAGACGTGATATTAGAATGTTTGTGTAGTCCTTCATGTAAGTAGTTTCATCGTTTGAGACTAGGTTAATTGCACAGTCCGGGTGCCAAATTATCAATTTAAAATAATAGGGCAAGATTTACTTTTCCGCTCAACTACAAAGTTTCCTAGCTGTAAAGAATTTGACAAAATGCAACATATTACAAATTGAAACGTTGAAATGGACAAGAAAATTCACGTCCGAATTTAAGTCGTTTCTTTATTAGCTAGCTCAACGTATTATTCAATTTATTGTCTTTACCTGCTGTTTGGAAAAAAATTGACATCAGAATTAATCAAAACACATTATTGCGTCACAATTCAAAGCACGGTGAGAGGAATGGCGGGATGTTATTATTAATCGTCGTTTCGGTTGATTGTGCAAGCGTTCGAAGGCCTGTGATTAGCGAAGTTTTTAGACATAATGATAACATATTTTAGAGGTACATATGTATTTGATTATGGATTTTTATACATAACGCATGTATGCAGTTCAACAAATATTATAAATACTCGTGAGTAACGTGCAATGAAACGACAACGCAGCAACCCCTTTCTTAATATCAAGGTATAATGGCTGCTCTGTATTTAGACTGGAGACAATAACGTCAAGACGAGTGGATTCATTATGTAAGAAGGTCATCAAAAACTTTCTTAAGCAAGAAAGTTCGGTGGAAAATCAAGTAATTTGTTTCAAGGTCTCGTTTTGGAGTTCCCACAGTAGGTACTCGTATAGTAAGGTACTTTCCAGTTATACAATAGGTAGTATTATATCTTTTTCCTTGCCATAGAAAAAAGCAAACGAAACTGTCTCCCGTCCCTCTTCGTAGGTGTTACGTTGTCAAGTCACTGTCGTACGACATGGGTCGGCGAAGCTTCTGTAATACGACGCTGGGATATAAAAGTCAAGTCATTGTTAAAATTCAGCCTCTGTTTTTGTTTTTATAATGGACGAACCATTGTAAAAACAGAAACAGGGGCTGAACGTTAATACGTTCAGCCATAGGTAGCATTACAAGGCTGGATAAAAGGCTTTGTGATTCAGTGCTATTCAGCGCGCACCTAACCTACTCAAAATCTCGTGGAAATTATATTTGAACTCAAATTATTAAGTAGGTACCAGGAAAATAGCCCACAATTAATAAGAATATACTAAACGAATGTTAGAGAAAGTGCGGTTATATATTGTTATATCAGATACTGAACGTAATATTGAATGAAAAATATGTAAAGTGTTTTTAAATGAAGTTAACGTTATCTCATTTGAGCGTTATGACTTTTGAAAATAGAGCAAATGATCTTATATAAAGCCCTTTCCGGCTACTCAAATAAACGTACCAAGTTGATACGGCGTAGCGGTCTTGTAGCAGCGAAGTGATCTCGTAGCGGTGTTACGGACTCGTACCGGCGTAGCTTCTGCCGCGCCACCGACGCTCGCTACGATTCGACTGTGGCTTGTTGACATGCTTCGTGATAAAACATGCATTAGTTGCAGACTCATATTTGTATAATACGCATATTAATCAAAGAAGTTTCTATTAAACGTTATATTAGACTGAATTTACGTTTTTTACTTTAATTTCAGCAGGTGTATTCAAGAAGAATTCAAGAATCCATATCATGTGTGCATCTTCCTGTTCGCCATAAATTAAACTCTTAAATCATATAAAGGTTTTTGGCAATAGCTCTCGCAGACCAACTGAATTATTTTTTCTCAGTTGAAATATTAAAACAAAATAACAAAACAATAATCTTCTTTGTACTACTCCAAAAGAAAAACTTCAATTTATATTATTATAACAGACCGATTGTAACAGAAAATTAAACTTTCAGAAGACAGTCAAAATTGATTTCAATTGAAGCAAACGAAATTGAAAATCCAATTCTCATTCAGACTTTAAACTAATATTGTATTCAGATTTGTTTTATGCAAAATAGTGGAGGCTTTCAACTTTATGTTGGTACCTATTAGTTTAGCTATAGCAGCTGCATTGTTAATGGAGTGCAGTACAACGATGGAGTATGATTGTTATGCATAAGCGAGCAAAGACAATATCCCAGAGGAGTTAAACTAAAACCATATCCAGAACCGTAAACATCCATTATAAATTAAAATCGTGTTCTACAATTATTCTGATACCAAATTAGTACTCAATGAAAAACGACAAAAAAAATGTTAAACAAGCTGAACAATCGCTAAAGAATAATAGGATTCTTTCGGGCTCTGAATGTTTCATTTTATCGCATAAATTAAACGGTAGCCAAACCCGATGTTTGCAACTTTTAGTTTGCGATATTTATTTTAATAAGCTACAATATCCAGATATTTTCCCATGATTATATTAGTTTCCCATATAAGTATTAGTCTTTGCGATTATGTGTGGTTAGTAAAAAACTGCCTAAACAACACTTGTTTATTGCCTAAAATGCAATATCTTTTGGTCGTATTTTGATAAAACTGCATTTGGCCATAATTTGAAAATATTTTGATTTGTTTCATAGGATCTTTTTAGGCTTACAAATTACTTGCCTATATTTCTTGCTATCTAAGTTTGATTGTATAGTGCCACAAGACGTACGAAACCGAATATAAGCATAATACCTTCCAAATATTAGCTTGCGATTGCAAAGCTTTGTTGCCATGGTTTCAAAACCCTACTTAGGCCCATTAGATAAGATATCTCAGGTACACAGATTGTGGTCCTGATAAGTCGGTGAACAAAGGCATAGAACGCGTCAGCGACACACAAATACAAAGCTCCTCACCTGTCCCTCGTAAATATGCTAAATCACTCGATTCACATTCATAACTACAATTTCCAGGCATCGCTGAGCACACTGCCGTCAGAACAAACCTGAACTCACTGCAAATTACTGCCTTCATACTTCGTGAAAGGACGCGCGTAATCGACCAAATGGAAATGTAAGACTTACGCTGAAACAGCAATTATGTTCCACTTTAGAAGTCAAAGCAAGCATCATTGAAATAACATCTAGAAGCCTTTATATTAACTAGTTTTTTCTCGCAGCTTCGCTCTCATAGTCTTTTAGGAACCTTACATTTTTAGAGAAGATCTCGTGGCTAAAGAATAATAGCCGCACAGGTCGATCTTCAAGGTTAAGCAACACTTGCCAAGATTGGTCTGTGGATGGGTGACCATCTTAACATACCGTGTTTCCTCCGTGCCTCGGAAAGCACGTTAAGCTGTTGGTCCTAGCTGTCATTTGTAGAACTTTGGCAGTCGTTACGGATTGTCAGAAGCCAGTAAATCTTATTCCCGTCTTAAAATACTGGTATTCAGCTGAATCCCTATTGACTGGAAGCCGACCCCAATAAAATTGGGAAAAGGCTAGGCAGATGATGACATCTTATATACTAATATATAAAGCTGAAGAGTTTGTTTGCTTGAACGTGCTAATCTCAGGAACTACTGGTTCGATTTGAAAAATTCTTTCAGTTTTGGATAGCCCATTTATCGAAGGAAGGCTATAGGCTAAATAACATCACGCTAAGACCAATAGGAGCGGAGCAGTAATGAAAATAGTGAGGCAGACGAAGTTGCGCGGGACAACTAGTTTTTAGAATAAAATGGCACTAAGCTTTAGCGTAGTTGTCAAACTCTCACAAGTCATTGGTTCTCGATCTAACTCGTACCGTCGGAGATCACCTCATACATACAAACAAAACAATTTTACCTCTACAAAATAACAGTTTAAATTAAGGCGAATATACAAACCCCTACTAAGTTTACAGCTGTTAATTGCTTTGCACCTGAGACAGGTTAATCTAGCCAGACTAAACTCCAGTCAGATACATTAATTGTTCTTACTGCGGGTCTAAAAAGGCTACTTTAAAAATTCAGAAAGCAAGTTACGCTACCCATCACTGTCAAATTATACCAATCAACCTTGAATCTAATGCGTTAGCGATAAAGATGAAAATTAAATTTGACAGATTGTTAATTAACCTGTGGTTAACAATTGAATAGTTTTATTGTAAAAAAATCGGCGGCCGCCATGTTTTTTGGTCTATCGGGGGCCATTCTTCCGATTTCCGATTCTCCTAATGTGGCCTTTTTAGCCCCCTGGCCAGTTTCGGCATAAACAACTATAAGAACTAGTAATACGAACCCGTACTTTTTCAAGGTGAATAAAACCGAAGCTTAGATACATTAGGTCTTTACCTATGAAATTGCCGTTCTGCAGTACTGGCCATTTCAAATCAAAATAATTTTTGTTTGGCTAAGAATTCTAATTTCAAATTTTTTTTTTTTAAAAACATGTTTTTTTTTCCAAAAGTAGTCATTTGTTTATTGATTAGTGTTACATTTTCATCGCATTTCAATCTTTTTCGTCATCATGGATACGTTAAAAATTCGAGTAATTAATAATAATAATAATAATAATCTGTGGCTCGGCTGTCAACTCGAACGTCATAATTTTTTTCTGATTCCGCAATTTTCAATATTATTTATTAAATCATTACCATTAAAATGGCAAATATAATCAGTACAACAAAAAAAAACCAGGAACACAACAATAAAACAAGAACAACAACAATTACCGCTTTTTGGACCGACAACAAAATGTGAAATGCTGACAAGAAGCCGAGCTCAAAAACAAAACGCACGACCAACATCTTCGGGTTCGTCGCTCAGCTCCGCCTCGCAGCCGCCGGGAACTGCGCCAGCCGCGAGTCCAGGGATTCTGGTAGCTGCAGTTGCGTCGAGTTCGAGCGACGAATGCTTCTCACCGCCGACGACACCACCACCTGCGCGTCGGCGCGGACGAGGCCGACCACCGGCCAGCTTAGGACTTCGAGGCCCACCGGCCTCTGACAGGGTCCCCGCTACCGGTGGAAGTGTGCAGCGTATGAAATGGTCGCAATCGATAAACGAGAATGTGATACGCTCATACTTTGGGGCTACAGAGGGGGGAACTAACCTGACTGCGTACCGTGGTCGGATGCTCTCTCTGTTTCAGGTACTTGAGCCAGCTGTCAACGTTTCAGCCCAACGATTATCGGATCAGGTGCGGGTTATCCAGCGAAACCGTATGTTGGATGACGCCGTACTTGATAGACTGCGTCTGGAATCACGGAGCAGCCGCGTCTCACCTACTTCGCCACCGGCCGCGGTGCAAATACAACCCAGTGCAAGTGTTTCACCGCGACTCAACTACGTCGGTGAAGATGATGATGACGGGGCCACATCCGTGAGTACCCAATGCAATGAGCGATTGAGGAGCGCTTTGGAGGATGCCTTCCGAGACCGCCTGGGCTTAGACCTCGTCTACCTCGTTTGCCCATGCATAATAAAAATAGGGCGCTGGTGTGTGCTCTAGATTCGCAGCTAACAAGTTATTTTGACAGCAGCGAAGACCTTGCCGATACCCACTCGATCTTGTACTGTGCGGCTGCAGCAGCATGTCGTGTAGCTCATGTCAAATTTCCTAGTACTGACAGAGTTACACGACCAGCTTTACCAGCTTGGCAGTGCAGGATCGAGCGTCGTATCGGTGAGGCTAGAGCACTCATCGGCAAACTAATCTGCTTCAGGGAGGGCAACACTCGCCGCAGAGTGATGCGCTTTGTGAGGCGGGCGTTCTCGGGGACTGATATTATAGTCCTCTGGATTATCTGACCCGCGTCACAGAGCGTATCGACTTCCTGAAGCAGAAAGTCTATGCATGGGCAAGCCGTATACGTCGGTACAAGCGGCGAGTGGAGCGATACACTCAGAATCGCACATTCCAAAGCAATGAGAGGTGGGTTTATAGGGATTGGGAGCGACCAGACCAAGGTGTGACTGATACGCGCCTACCGGATGATGATGCACTGTGTTCATTCTGGCGCAGCATCTGGTCGGTGCCTGTCAGTCATACCGAGGGCGATTGGACTCGGGAGGTCGAGCGCGCGTGCGATCCGATACCAGAAATGGGGCAATTAACATCAGCCCCCAAGACGTAGCTCGTGCAGTCCGTCCGTTGCCTAACTGGAAATCTCCGGGACCGGACGGGCTGCACAACTTTTGGATTAAATGGTTCAAAAGATCGCACGCTCGCTTGGCATCTCAATTCCAGTCTGCGTTAGAGTCAGGGTCGCTGCCCCAGTTCCTGACTACAGGAATAACCCACCTGCTCCATAAATCAGGTAGTACCACGGAGCCAAAAAATTATAGACCGATCACGTGTTTACCGACGGTCTATAAAGTTCTTACATCCATTTTGAGAGGAAAGATTAACCATCATATTGATAGTAATTCAATAATGTCTTCTTCTCAGAATGGATGTAGGAACGGGTCCCGCGGTACTAAGGAGCTGCTCCTCATCGACATAGCCATTAGCCAACAAGTTCGACGTTCCCGAAGAGATCTGTCGACATGCTGGATAGATTATAAGAAGGCCTATGACTCGGTGCCACATACATGGCTCATGAGGGTGCTGGAACTGTACAAAGTTGATGCAGTTTTACGCACCTTCCTGATGTCGTGTATGGGGCAGTGGAGGACAGTTCTTCACTATCCAGGGTGTCGACAGACCCAGGCGAACAGCGAACCGATAAGGATCGAGCGTGGCATATTTCAGGGTGACAGTCTGAGTCCACTGTGGTTTTGTCTGGCCCTCAACCCTCTTAGTACATTGTTGGAGGGTTCGGGCCAAGACTACCGGTTGAGAAGAGGTGGTCAGGTCATATCGCACCTCCTTTACATGGATGACTTAAAACTGTTTGCTCCTAACAACTTGCAACTGATGAAGCTACTGAAGGTAACAGAAACCTTCAGTGGCGCCATCAGGATGGAATTTGGTTTGGACAAATGTGCGGTCATGCATGTAAAGTGAGGGGAGATTATAGAATCCGAGGGAACACAACTCTCGGATTCCATAGACCTTAGGTCCCTCTCCTCAACCGAAACTTACAAGTATTTGGGTATGTCGGAAGCGTTAGGCATCAGTGCTACTGACATGAAACAATCGTTGAAGGAGCGCTTCTTTGGCCGCCTGAACAAAGTACTTAACAGTCTTTTATCAGGCGGAAACAAGGTGCGCGCCTTCAACGGTTGGGTCATGCCGGTTTTGATGTATTCTTTCGGCATACTCAAATGGACTCAGACGGAACTTGACGCCCTGGATAGGAACCCTCCTATCCAGGGCGTCAAGTTCCGTCTGAGTACTGCTTACTGCAAATCGGATGCATCACCCACGGTCATCGGTGATGAGGCTGTATATCCCGCGGAAGTGCGGCGGTCGTGGCTTCTTAAATGCAAAGACCCTGCACAACCGCGAGGTATGCAGCCTTAGGGAATACTTCCTAGAGGCCGACGTGGGTATGCATCGAGATGTGGTAGCGGTGGACAAAGGCCTTACCGTGCTCTCCTTGGCTAACGAGAACTGGCGCAAACCTGTGGTATTAGATACTAACGACCGCAGGGAGGTATGGCAGAGCAAGGAGCTTCACGGACGCTTTTATCGGGTCCTACATGGGCCCGATGTAGACTTCTTAGCGTCCGTAGCCTGGCTTAATTGGTAACCTCTTCGGGGAAACCGAAGGTTTTGTCTGTGCAATTATGGACGAAGTTATGATGACTAATAACTACCGGAAATACATTGTGAAGGACGGTACGGTTGACATATGTCGGGCATGTCACCGGCCCGAGGAATCTATCCGCCACATTATTTCCGGTTGTTCTAGTCTGGCTAACGGAGACTATTTGCACAGGCACAACCTTGTAGCCAGGATAATCCACCAGCATCTTGCTCTTAAATACAATCTTGTGGAATCGGAAGTACCGTACTATAGGTATATGCCCGACCCAGTTCTCGAAAGTGGTAGTTGCACATTGTATTGGGATCGGTCTATCATCACTGACAGGACTATTGTTGCCAATAAGCCTGATATAGTGGTGATAGACCGACTAGAGCGTCGCGCAATGATTGTTGATATAGCAGTCCCTCATGACGAGAACCTCGTGAAGTGAGAAAAAGATAAACAAACGAAGTATCTTGACTTGGCTCGCGAGGTTGTCGACATGTGGGATGTGAACACAGCAGTCATTGTGCCGATAGTCGTGACGGCCAATGGCATTATTGCCAAGAGCCTCGACCAACATCTCAAGAGGCTCTCGTTGGGCAGCTGGATCAAGGGCTTGATCCAGAAAGCAGTACTCCTGGACACGGCGCGCATTGTTAGGAGGTTCCTCTCTCAGGAGCCCTGACCACCGGTGGCTTGGACCCTGTTCCCGATATCGGTGGGCTACTATTTTTTATATTTTTAAATGTTTTTTGTATTTTTATAGAAATATTTAAAAATGTATTGAATATGTATATAAATGAATAAATGGAATAATAATAATAATAATAATAATAATATTCCACACAACTATCACACAACGCCATCTAGTCCCAAGCTAAGCAGAGCTTGTGTTATGGGTACTAGACAACTGATAAACATACTTATATATTTCTAAATACATACATATTATAGATAAACTACACCCAGACACAGAACAAATGATCATTATGGAATATGAATACCGTCGTGGCAGCATCGCGGCACAAGCGGCACGCAACATCAACGACGTTTACGGAGCTAACACTACAAACCAACGCACCACCTGTTATTGGTTTGCTCGCTTCCGTTCTGGAAATTTCGACCTGAAAAATGAACCTCGCGGTCGTCCGAAGACTTTGGTCGACAATGATGAATTAAAGGCGATTGTGGAAGCTGATGATACACAATCTACGGCTGAATTAGCAGCAGCTTTCGATGTTAGCGTCAAAACAATATTGGTCCAATTGCGTCAAATTGGCAAGGTAAAAAAGCTTGACAAATGCACCCATTTGTCAAGCTTTTTTACCTTGCCAATGCCATAATGCCGTGGGGCACCCCCCACGAACTCGCGAAAGTACGCGTCGAGACGTGCCTTGCACTGCTCAACAGACACACAAATGAAGGAATTTTGAACCGCATTGTTACCTGCGATGAAAAATGGATTCTGTTTGATAACCGCAAGCGCTCAGCAAGTTGGTTGGATCCTGGTTCAGCACCTAAACAATGCCCTAAACGAAAACTTACCCCTAGAAAAGTGATGGTCACTGTTTGGTGGTCTAGCGCCGGTGTGATTCATCACAGCTTCTTACCAAACGGGGTGAGCATTACTGCAGATGTGTACTGTGAAGAACTGAACACAATGATGGAGAAGCTAGCACATCTCCAACCAGCATTGGTCAATCGCTCGTCTCCGCTGCTCCTGCACGACAACGCGCGACCTCATACTGCACAGCAGACGGTCTCCAAGTTGCAAGAACTGGGGTTGGAAGCTCTCCGTCATCCGCCCTACTCACCAGACCTTGCGCCTACAGACTACTACTTTTTCCAGAATTTGGATAACTTCTTGGCGGGAAAAAAATTCAATACCCGAGAGGCAGTACAAAATGCCTTTGAAGAATTTGTTGCCTCCCGTCCAGCTGATTTCTTTAAGAAGGGCATCAATAAACGCCACTGCGGTGGCAAAGATGCATTGATTGCATGGGTGATTACTTCGATTAATACAAATAAAAAATACATGAAAAAAAATCGTTTAATTTTTTTCATACAAAACGGCAATTTCATAGGTAAAGACCTATTAATAAGTACTTGTTCTTAAACTTCTCTAGTCCCTAATCTCTAAATAATATAAAACAAAGAAGCTATTTTAGCTAGCCTTTTATTTAGACACAATTTTCACTACTAGAATGAGCGATAAACGAGGAAGCTTTTTGTACATAACGTGTTATAGACTAAACGCAATACCTCAAAAAGGGACATTTTATTTATCATTATTGTTTATACACACATTATTGATAAAAACAATGACCCCTTTTACTATGCGATTGGTGCCATCAATCCTCACAAGCGACCCTAAAGTTTGTGCATTTGTTCTCATGCACATGTTCATAGTGTTTTTTTTTTTTAACTGTTGATAGGCACGCGCTTGACCACCACCTCACCTGATGGTAAGCGATGATGTGGTCGAAGATGGAGCACGCTTGCCTAGAAGTATTCACTCTTGACTTAAAGACTAACAGGTTATAGCTATCGGGAAACATAGACTCCGGCAGGGAATTCCACTCCTTAGCTGTACGCATTATGAATGTGTTCCCAAAACGTTATATAGTTATTGCAATGAACTCTTTTATACCACTTAAGGTGCTACATTGACTGTTATCGCAGACATAGGCTATAAAATAGAGTTTATCGAGGTTTTAGTAACACGAGAAGCTAAAGGTGTCAAACAACTCCTCTATCTAGGTTTAACCTGTAATATAGGGTTTAACTAAATCTTATTGTGTTAGGCAGTACTCTTTTACAGACGTTCTAAAGGTATTGGTGTGAATTAACGCAAGTATAGGTCGTTATTAACACTAACCTCACTTTTGTAAAGTTCGCCATTGTTTTGGTAACCTAAAAATTAATATTATTTCGAGTTATTCAACATTTGACTACAATAAACAAAATTTCTTACATTATTTGAAGCATTCCATGAATGCCACTTAATTTTACATACCACTGCTCAGGAAGCAGGCATGAATGATAATGTTTAGCTTGAGGTACCTATTTTATTATCATAATTTTTCTTTTAAATCTTTAATGAATCCTAGGCGCGTTAAAATTGAGATGAGAAACATGGTATACATTTACCGTGAAATCATAAGGTCAGTCATTTTTCACTTCATATACATAAAAAACATAATATTCCATAATATTATTCTGCTGTGTTGAATAATGGATGACATAACACTTCCATTACGAACAGATTTAATTTTAGTAAGGTTACAGGCTTTTTCATCTTGACATGCGCTTTTTACCACCTGTAGTGCTCATTAACGCGGTAATACAGGTTAGAGTAGTAGCTGACGATGAATAAACGCTCTTGTGCAGCTTTAAGATCCTTTTGACACCTTACTATAGGATTTATACAACCTGTAGCGTTTACCAACTCTATTTTACAACGGTAATACAGATTAAAGTAGGAGCTGACGATGAATAAGCGCTCTTGTGCAGCTTTCATATCTTTGTGACACCGTACTATAGGCTATCTATAACTTTTACCTGTAAAACTGTGGGCCTCTTTCGTGGTTATAAGTGAGTTAGAGCATGCTCTAACTCAGTTGCACAGGTGTGCGTTAACACTTTTATACTCAAATGGAACTGATATACGAGTCTTATATAGGTTTTTTTATCGCTTTAGTGTTAGTTGGGAATGGTACTTGTTTAATTGAAATTTTCCCTAACTTTAAATGCTTTCTTAATTTACAATAGCACAGCATACAGGAGTTCTAATTTCTCGCTACGTGTGCACAGCGGAAAATTGAGTGAGGTTGTAAACATTGAGCTTCAGTGCAAATCGCATTTACAACATGGGTATTGAGACTAGACAACGACATAGAGAACTGAATGCTTCTCACAGAGTATTATGCGACTCACCCTTATAGAGAGCCACAACCTCACGATAGACGCTTGGGATAACGACAGGTCAGGACAATAAATAAAAGGTTGTACAATGCCACGCTTACTCCTTTAATTAGCCAGACACGTTGTTTCATTATGTTAATCTCTTTATGCAATAGCTGGCCATCCGCCAGGTGCCTGAGAGTCTGCTCTCACACCAATTCCAAAAGTTTTGCAAATAATTTTAATTCATTATTTTCAAATTTAGGTACAATTTTTATTCTCTTAAATCTAGGTGGTATGAAATTTGGACATAACAAGTGACCGCCTGACAGTTATCAGTTTACAACCCGACCCTCCGCACGGGACCAAATTAACAGCTGTGCACTCCACAAACAACAGATCTTGTTATGGTCATCATCTATAGCACAATAATTACCTACGTATAGTTAAGTTCAGAAATTCAAATACCTGTAAAATCCGTTTATCGGTTATCAGATAGATTTCTTATTCAAATTCAACAATTGGCGGCTTTCCAAACCACAAAGACAAAAACAATAGTTTATCAGACAGCAGTCTGCTCTTTATTTATTGCAGGATGAACAATTGCACAAATCAAACTTTGTGTATTGCGAATAACTTTAACATGGTTAACCAACACTTAAACAATTATTTTTTTGAGGTGGGTTTTTTTTATTCTAGTCTAGGTCAGAGATGACAGAGACAAAGTCTATGATGGAGCGAGCTTACCCAGAAGGAGCCTGTTCAAGAGATTAGGGTAGTAAGCTTTGGAAACACAGACGCAGGCAGAGACTTCCACTCTTTTGCATTGCGCATTACAAAAGACATTTACTTGAATGTAAATGTCTTTTGTAATGCGCAAGTCAAACCGAGCCAACGCTAGGTATGAGTAACAATAAACACTCCGGAACCTCCTAAACCTCCCACATAGCATTTCTCTGATTGAAGTCTTTCCTTTCAGAACCGTCATACAGTACAACACAACACACACAACAAGACAGTACAACAACACGACAACAGTACCACTGATGGGCTACTATGTCTGCAATAAATATATTTTATTTATTTATTTACTTAAGTTTCAAATTGGCTAGTATTTTTGTTTAAGTTATTACAACGGTCGCAGACCTTCGTGATATATTGTGCTGAGGCGTGGGTCTCACGTGGACACAATATAATGTGGAATTTATGTAAGAAATTTTTGCTTCGCTCCGCTATGTAAAGTAATTTGGTATTCAATTAACGCAATCCAAACAAAAATTGCTTGATTCTTATGAGATACATTCAGTGCTTCAACGTCCATTTATTTATTTAAATTAGATCATTAAAAGGTAAAAGTACCTTTTAATGATCTAATTTAAATACAAAATAAAACGTCAAATTTATAGTTTAATACAAAACTAGAGTCACTATGACTCTAGTAGGTTCCTTAAGTAGGTTCTTATGGATAAGAAATTCCATTAAAATCTCAATCATGCGAATTCAGCAGCTATTTCCTCATCTCCATGAGGTAGCAACTGTAAATCTTTGAACAAATAATTGAATCCTTTCTATTTGGGGCACGGCCAAGCAACAAATCTTGAATCGAAACCACAATTTTCAATATTTGCTTCGAAAATGCTAAAAATGCTTTGCTAGCTATCCAGAGAAAATACACGGTTGCCGCCCCAATCCCGCTGGATCAGGTTTGACACGCAGCAGACCGCGAGCAATTCTCAGGTACATATATAGGACACATACTGATATAAAGTAGATAAAGCTACACCGATGCAAAGTCGAGACGGTGAACTCTGAAGTATCATGGCTAATATGCGTTCTGAATCTTGTGTGTTTTATGACATTCTATTTGATATACATATTACTCGTGATGAAAATAGTGTTGCCCAAATTTCCATTTTCTTAAGTAAAATACTTTCCTATGCAGATTATGTGAAACATCAAGAAACTGCCCGACATAAATAAAACGTTGCAAACGCCAATAAAGTAAATCATCCTATTTGAACGCATACCGAGTAAAAACTGGGTCAGTAAATATGAAGAAGTTCTAGGAGCTAGTCCGATTTATTTCTGTGAGAATAAAACGTTGACTAGATGATAAGATGTTATCAATATTCTCTTCGGTTTACTCGTAAACAACATGGTATGTTAAAAATATAGATAGATAGGTTTATACACTCAGCGTTAACCGTTCTACCTGAAAAGCTAACGGCACAAATGCGGACAGTTGAGTGGAGCTCCACGATATTTTCGATTTACGTTTGACGATGACCACACGTTCGCACCTAGCAGTACACGTCGGCAAAATACTCCAATATGTCGCCGCAGTCCTCCTACTACTGAACTATGTCGTCAGCATAGTTGTATACAACGTTGGACTTTTTCAATTAGGTACTTTGATTTTATGGAGACACTAGCTTCTGCCAGCGACATCGAACTCGTGAATTTCCAGTGTTATATACAAAATAGCCTCCAAGATCAAATCGATCTTAGCCATTAAGACATATAGAGGTAACAGACAGTCAGAGTTACTATCCCCTTTATTATTTTAGTTCGGATTAAACATTTTATGATGTAGAGACTTCTCAAAAAAAATTTAACGTTTCTTTAACTTTATGTATCACCATAAAATTGGTACTTTACCATGAAAATGTTTTGACTACGTAGAAAACGAGTAAAACTAGAAAGCAACTTTTGATTCAGAATGTTCAAGAAATAAAAGTTTAACTCGAAGCGGCTTCAGTTAAACAGGTAATAAAGAGGTAATCCAAGCATCTCATTGCCGAGGTCAGTAGCTGAGCGTCTCAGTGGATTGTCTCGTCTGATAAAATTTTCATGAAGTGAAGACGGCAAACAGATTCGTGCGAGCTCGGCTACTCGCCGCAATTTGTTACAAATACCGTCATTTTTAGGAACGAGTCGAAAAGAGAACATTTTTGGCATTTCTTGTATTTCAAACTGCAAGATTTACAGTTCCATACTTGGAAATTTTCCTGCAGGCGTTTTCCCAAAACTGTGTTTGGGAATTTTTCACTGGTGATAAATATCAAAACAAAACACAAGTCACTTTTATTGAATAGTGGCAGTATCTTCAAGCTCTTATTTACTTAACATTGGCACCGCTTTTAATTCCTTTTTCTTGCAACCAAATTACAACTTGTCACATATTACAAAAAACAACGTTTCAGCAAGAAAGGACTTTTAATGGAATAGGTACAGTCAGCTACTTCATCATTCATGTTGTGTGATTATCCGATCGCTCTGTTCGACCCACACCTAACTGTTACCTCGTCTGCGGTTCATGTTAATATATAGAACGACAGCGATCAGCATCGTTCCGCTACTCTCATTCATTATTCATTAGTACGTATTGAAAAGTACCGTTTGTTCTTGTCTATTATTAAAACCAATTATTTTGCTGCGCAACAAAATAAATACTTCTAACATCATGAAGCTACAGTAATTGTCAAAAAGAGCATCTTCAGAATGGGCGTCTCATAACTACTAATATTTAATGTAAGGCCTATTGTCGACAACCGCACTATTGTTTTATTATGTTGGCAGCTATCAGCTGTTCTAGATGTTATTTTCGCGTAATGAGAAAAATAATAATAAATAATAAATGGTGAGCGGACTTCTACACGTTGATTTATCAATCGCCGTACAGCTACAAGCTACGCTTGTAATGTTGGCTACGCGGCTACGGTGCTACGCGGCTTCAGTGCTACGCGGCTTCGGTGCTACGCGGATACGGTGCTACGCCGCTACGGTACTGGAGTGTTACGCCACTACGAATAAAATCTACTAGAATAATAGCTACGAGTATACCTCATTGTTTGTTTCTGCCTCGAAGTGCTTTTTTCGTTCGTTTCATAGAACGAGCGGCCGGTTGCTGTTGTATCGCGAGGGATTGATTCAAATGCGATTAGGGCTAATGGATATCAACTGGAAAATATTTTAATCTATTGCGGCTGTTTCTAACTGATGTTCAAAACGGAACACCGAATTTTTGTTAAATATGCCTAATATATGCTTCGTGATACAAAATATTCTCACTGTGATAACTAGCAGTAATTACCTAAACAAAATTATATTTTCATCTACACGTATAAAACTGTAACATGAACATAAAATATGAAAAAGTTTATTAAAATAGTCCGCCGGTTGTACTAATTCCACGAAACTTCTTTTAAACTCTTCTACTTGTTACAATTCAAAACTTTTGTTGGTGAACAAAGTCTCATTTCTTTGTTACTTATGTTAGTTGCGTTTCGTAATAAATGTTGGACAAACCAATTAATTTGAACGTTGGCTCACTCCCGACTAGTTATCAACTTTAATAATGTTTTTAATTTCATATATTTTCTTTGCTATTTTTGTGAGTTAGGTGCACTTAAGTTTTCGAACACCTGCGCTGCAACTTTCAGGAGCTCGTCTTATTAGAGAAGATACTGTTTAACATAGAAACAAATTAATATTTTTATTTATATTCTAGGATCTTATGAATTAAAATTGTGCCGGTCGGTCGTTTACCTACCTATTGGGTGAGAAATAGTAGAGTAGGATCAAAAACTAAATTATGCACCGAGGGGATAAAGCATTATCATATGTCACTGGCGTCATATTGAATCTCGAACTTAATGAAGGATTCGAAAGCGAACTCCCGATCGTAGCGAGGGAGGTTAGAGTTTAAATCACGAGCCCAGCGAGGGAGTTAATGCAAGAATCCTGAATGCAGCGAGAGATTTAAGAATGAAACACTACTTTTCACACCTACTGCGAGAAAATTGTTTGCAAGTCATGAATAGAGGTGGCTGGCCACGAGCGGTCCCGTCAGTCTCGATGTTGAGTTCAAAATTAAAATAACATAATTGACCTCCGGGCAATAATATTGTACTGAATTTCACTATAACCCGCCCGACAACAATGACTTATTTAGGTTAAGTTTGATTGACATATAATCTGACGTTTTCATGCAGGTGGTGTGCAAAAATATGGAGTTGTAGTTATTAATCCATTTTAGTTCAATAGTATAAAAATTGGAGGCAAAAAAACGTGTCTAGAGCTAGGCATTCACGTTTAAAGTAAAGACATGGTGGACCACGCGGTTTTCTGGCACCTTAGGACCGACTAGACCAAAGCGAGCTCGTCGCGCGGTGAGCTATCTCCGAGAGCAGTCGTGTGTACGAATGTCCGTGTTTCTTGTATGGTGAACGGGTATAATCAAACATTGGAACGGTCCTATCTTTCAAATGAAATCAAATGGTTCTAGTTCTTATTCAATAGGTACTGAAAACGGGTTTTGTTAACGACATGTTTATTCGGCGTCGTGGTATTCATTCTTACTTATATTTGTGTCAAGAGGTTCCGAGGGATAACTAAAAACAACTAACCGACTAATGTATTTGGTGGGTTTACATGAAAGCCTACAATAGTATGCTTCAATTATCCGTTCTTATTTTAACAAGGGGACAAGATATTGGGGAGAATATAATTAAAGGTTCTGCTGTTAGAAAACCTGAATAATTTAGAGCTACATTTTGATAGAATATTATATAGGTACATATATCTCGCAAGTACGATGTGAGTTGTTGCTGGCATTATGAATGGTTTATGTTCTATTTTCAAATAATTCTAGTCAGCCAAACCGTTTTTATTTTAATAGAAAATGATAAATTACTCCTTTCGCTCTAAACCTACAGAGAGGCTTCTATTAAAATTCTTGACAAAGAGGACAGTGGTGAACCGCGATATTGTGAGCCAATGAAAGAGTACAAACAAAAGTACGAGGTGAATTTCACCGACCATACATTTTTCTAATGATTTTCTTTAAAGGTAACCGAGTACCGTAATAATATTGCTTAATTCATTCCGTCGTAGCTGGCTGAAGTTAATAAACATTTTCAATAGCATTAATACTGTAAAATCCTTCTCTTATCATCAAGTTTTTAAGGTTTCTTGAAATTATTTTGAAGTGTAAAATACACTTGAAACTTTCTAGAGCGTTTTGTCGGACTTGTGTCGTGAGATTAGAATGTTTGTGTGGTCCTTTAAAAAGTAGTTTCATCGTTTCAGGCTAGGTTTATTGCACAGTCCGGGTACTAATTTTCTTAATTCAAAAATAATGGGAAAAGGTTCCCGTTTAACCAGTTTTGAGTCTCGAGTTTGAAAAGTGGTCGACTGTTACAAAGGTGAACATTTATTGTTCACCCTTCAACAAGTTAAAGAAATTTTGATAGTTATAGCTGAGCAGAAAGCTGTGAACTCCGAACCTAAGAGAAGCCGTTTTGTGGAATCAGAATACTTTATTGCTCTGTGATAGAAAAACATTACTTTCATTATTTTTAGTTTAATAAAATGAATCCCATCAAAAACATAAATGTGGAAAAGGGAGCCAAAATTTCAGTTTAAATAATATCTGTGATTGTAGATTTTAGAAAAAAAAAATGAGATCTAAATGGACGCCAATTTCTGAAGATAATCCTTAAATAAGATAAATTTAGGCTCAAGATTCGAATTGGTTAGTTTTACGTACATTTTTCTTTATCTTATTATTCATTCACTATCTTTTAACTGTATTTATTTTTCATCTTTATGTTATACTAGTACTTATGCACTTGCATAAGTAAACAAAGCTTGATAAAAGTAATAACTCCATGTCACCGTAGTAGAACTATAAGCCAACGAAAACGATTCGCAAAGTGAACTCTGAAGAAACGCCAAGTGTTAGCTTTAGAAAGAAGATAGAAAATTAAAATAATAATGTCTGATATTTTCCCCAGTACCCAATATTTTGTCTCTAAATTAGAGACAAATATTCAAGTTACATAAATATTTACATTTCTAAAAGCGGTATATAAAAACGTCAATATATTAATTTCTCATGTTAGTTAATGATTCCAGTGTTTGAATAAGTAATGGCGTCTAATGCGCTGCCAGGCCCAGTCATGTTCACATCAATCCACAGAGCGTGCTACGTCACGTTTACGTGAACAATTTATATTTCACAATAGGTTCGTGAACTAAAAAATGTAATCAGTCCGTCAGATAGATTTCCAAAAGATATCTGACACGCATATTTTTTTTGTTACGTAAACCAAAATTGACGAAGGCACGACGCTTTTGAAATTCTCAATACGTCACGCCGTGATATAATTTTTAGTGCATTCTAACGTCACGAGCCGCCACTCCCGAGTTTTGATGCGTTCTATCTTTGTCAATATTCATTGATATACAAAAACAAAAAATATATGTCTATTGCTTTTCAATACTCTAACTGACGGACTAAATAGATTTCCAATTTACTGATGGTGGAAACCAGCTAACTATGAATAGTCATACAAAATTAAAGACACACATCTACTCGTACTAAAAAGCGACTGTAAACTGTGCTGTGCTGTGAATGTAAATTGTGCTTTGAGTAATCTTTCCATCTTTATATAAAAGATACGGTTACTGCGAATGTGAAAAAGTGACACAGCAACACTATCATCAGATATAACTACGTACTTGACCCGCATCGTGACTCGAGTGACCGGGCGGCGTTCGTACGAGTATGTGCCTGACCATTTGCGCGGCAACGGAGCGAAGAAACGGAGAAATATTAACCAATCATGTCAGACAAAATGCCAGCGACTCACGTGGTGCGGAGATTTTATGCAATTCCACTGGTTAAAATTACAAAATATCTAATTTTAAGTTTTCATAAATCCGTTTCTCCACTCTGCATCCCCGCTCCGCTGTAATGGACAGGCACCCTTCACCGGACAAAGTTAGGCTTATTGGATGTGTGTCCGGTCAAATTAGAGGGTGACCGGCGTAACTAGCTTTCGTTAGAGTTTTTCTCGTCACGTATAATAAAGAAGACTGATTGATTGAGCTGTTCTAATTTTTTTACGCAACTTTGGAAGGCCTCTCTCAAGGTGGACCGATGACAGTCGCGGGTAGCCGATGGATGCGAGACGCACAGGACCGGTTGTTGTGCCGACGCTTGAGGAAGGCCTATGTCCAGCAGTGGACGTCTTTCGCCTGGTATAATAATAATGATGATGGTTTTTTTGTTAAAGTTAGGACTCGTGACAAAAGGAATTATCGCTGAAATTACACAGATTGTGACAGTGTTTACTGGTCATCACTAAATAGTATAAAACAAAGTCGCTTCCGCTGTCTGTCCCTATGTATGCTTAGATCTTTAAAACTACGCAACGGATTTTGATGCGGTTTTTTAATAGAAAGAGTTCTCGAGGAAAGTTTTGATATATAATATGCACCCGTGCAAAGACGGGGCGAGTCGCTAGTATTGCTATAGGACTATATTTTACACAACCAATTAAAAGTACGTAAAGTTATTTCTAATAAGGCGCTCCTAAGACAGCGTCCTTAACATTTCTTTAGAATGTGACTTACCATTTACCACGAGTACGTCAAAAAGGACACAAGGTCTTCCATCTATCAACTAAGAGCCACCCTCGTATAAAGTACCCACACTCACATAATTCAAGGATATGTGAGGAAATGTTTATTTCCTCTTTACGAGGCGCCACTCACGACTCCAAATAAAACAGACGAATCATTTGCTGCTGAGAGCCAATGAAAATATATTTACTTATCTTTATATTGTTTCAGATGTCAAGGTTGTGTCGAAGATGAGCTAGACTAATTTTATTAGTGCCCAACTTGAGGTTAGAGATCATTTATTCTCATAAGAATTTCAATTCACTTACATGAGAATATTTAACTAGACATCACAATATAAACTTAATGTTGGACGCATTACAAAAACTGGGCATCGATTATAGTGTTTTGAGGGTAGGTTACAAATAATATTAATAAAATGTTAGTTCGATACACGGCTCAACCGTCAAAGTATGTAAACAAGTTTCCGTACAACACAGATCAGCGGTTACTGGATGTGGCTCGAAACTACTTTAGGAAAGTGAGTTTTTTATGATAAATTGTTTAATACATTTTTTAAAAGTAATTTTAGATTTAATTTCTCTGAGGTCCCTCGGCAATTTATTGAATATTTTAGATCCTTCATACATAATAGTTTTTCTTCCATAGTTTGTGCGGGTTGGGTGTAGTTGTAAAAAGTCCTGTTCACGTCTCAGTTTCATTTTGTGTTTTTTTATATTTTTAGTGAAGGTTATGTTTGTGTGTATATTTTTATTTAGTATTTTTCGAATTAGTAAGCATGTATTGTATATGTATGTTTGTGTTACGTTCATTACTTTAATTTCATTGTATAGAGTTTCTGTTGGAGTTAGATAGTCATAATTAAATAACGTTTTTAGTAGTTTATTTTGAGCAGTTTGTAATAGGTTAGTATGCGTTTTAGCGGCGGTACCCCATATTTCCACAAGATAATCAATATGTGGCTTAACCAGGGAGAAGTAGATTGTATAGCGGACTCGACGTGGTAAGCAACGAACGATACCACGTAGGGTACCCGTGAGTGATTGTAATTTTGATTTTATTTTTTGAATATGTGGAAGCCACGTCAGCTTACTATCTAAAATTAGCCCTAAATATTTTTCTTGATCTACTTTGTTTATGACTTGGTTATTTATTTTTAACGGTGTGTAATTGCCAATTTTTTTATTTTTTGCTCTGAATATCATATAATTTGTTTTAGCTGTATTAATGGTGAGAAGATTTTGTTGAAACCACACGTTGAGTAAGTCCAAATCGTTCTGTGCTTGCTTAATAATAGTATCGATTGAGTGGCCAAAGTAAAACAAACATGTGTCATCTGCGTATAATGTTAAGTCACCTGTTAGACCAATTTTGTGGACACTATTTATGTACAGAAGAAATAACAAGGGAGCCAATATTGAGCCTTGGGGCACGCCGTATGTTATAATTCTGGGATCACTCTGAGTGTCACCAATTTTAACTACTTGGTATCGGTTTGACAGGTAAGATCTAAAAATGTCAAGGGCAGGGCCTGTGATCCCGATTTCCGTAAGTTTTTTTAATAATAATTCATGACTGACTGTGTCAAACGCCTTCTTTAGATCGATAAAAACACCCACAGCCATTTTTTTTTTGTCAATATTAAGTTTTATAGATGTCACGAGGTCTATTGTAGCTGAGAGTATATTTGATTTCGGTCTAAAACCGTATTGCTTTTCATATATGAAGTTTAGAGTAGTTAGGTACTTTTCGAGGCGATTGTACAAGACCCTCTCAAAGATTTTTGAAAGCACGGGAAGAACCGAAATAGGACGATAGTTGCCCGGCTCTGATTTAACTCCGGATTTATAAATTGGCGTAACTTTTGCAACCTTAAGACTATTTGGAAAAGTACCCGATTTCATACATTTGTTTATGCAATTAGTGAGTTCGTCAAGAATTAGGTTTGCAACACATTGTACTGATTTTGTGGTGATACCTTCTAAACCTGAGCTTGTGTTATTATTTAAATTATTAATAATTTTTAGGATTTCATCTGTTGTAGCTGGTTCTAGATCGCTAAGGGAAGACGAGCTAGATCCAGATGATCCCGCCAAGGCAGTACCTGTTGGGTGATATTTTATGGGGATTTGATTTGCCAGTATCGAACCAACATTTGCAAAGAAATCATTGAAACATTCGCATATATCCTTTAAGTCAGTAACAGTGCCATTTTGTGATTTAAGTTTCCGGGGCGCGGATTTTTCAGTGAATTTATTGCAGGACAGGCTGTTTATCAGTCCCCACATTTTTAATGGATGTTTCTTGCAGTTTTCAAAGGCTTTCATGTAGTAGCTTGATTTCGTTCGTTGAATAAGCTCTGATACTTTGTTTCTTTTCTTTCTAAATGTATCTTCCTTTTGCTTGTCTTTTGGGTTTTTCTTATGTTGATTCCATAAAATATTTCTACTGTTTATTTCACTTATTATTGATCTATTTATCCAATCTTGCCGTGGTGGGTTTAGCGTTTTCATTTTTGTAGTTTTGCTTATTTCTAAACTTTTTAATAGTTTTTCTTCCAATTCTTCGTATATACAGTTAATGTTTACGGTGTGGGCTTCCAAGATGGTCTTATAAAGTACTTCATAGTCAGTATTATGGTAGCTTATCTTTTTCAGAGGTTCTGGTTTATAGCGTTTTAATTCTAAGTAGATTTGTTTGTGGTCTGATATGGGTGTATCGACAATGGCTAGGTGGAAATTATTTAGTTTGAGATTCGAGCAAATGTGGTCAATTATACTCTTTGATGTTGTTGATTCTCTTGTGCAGTATACTTCATCTATTTTGTTCAAAAATTCATAGCCACTTTCTTGGGTCACTTCTTTATACATTGTAGTTGCACGTTCTGTATTTAATAAGTTGAAATTAAAGTCGCCAAATACCACAGCTCGCTTGTTTTTAAGTAGTTGTTGGGAGTAGGTATCTAAAAAGGTCTTGACGTTTGATTGTTCTGGTTTTCTGTATACAACTCCTATATCCAGAGTATAGTTCTCAATATGAATCCATAAATAGTGGTTGCAGTTTTGATAGATTTCCTCAGTCAGACTATGTTTCAGGTTATTTTTCACAAATATTGAAGCTCCACCGCCTCTCGTATCATTTCTAAAGTTATAATAATGTGTATATCCTGGGATCTGAAATCTTTTTCCTTCTTCGTCAGATTTAATCCAGGTTTCTGTTAGAACCACTGCGTGTAAGCAAGATGGAAAAGCTTTTATAACACATTTTAATTCGTCAAATTTACCAGGTTTTACAATGCTTCGCATGTTTGCGTACAGAAATTTAAAAGATTTGGTTGAGGTTATAATGCTGCTGTAGTTATCGACAACTTGATAGGTTATTTTTTCATTATTAGGATCAGTATTTTTGTTTGTAGTAGGTTCGGTGGTTATTCGTTTTTTGGCGGTAACACCAGGATTTTCGGTATACCATTGACGTATTTTATTGTGAGAGTTTTATCTTCGTTAAGCTGTCGGCGATTAAGTTCGTCTTTGAGATTTTGCAGGTATTTACGCTGTTTTGGTGTCTGATCAGAAAATATTTTAACACTGTCCTGTTTCGAATTGCTTTGGTTACGAAGTATAGATTTTGCAATTTCCTGAGATTTAAGATATACTTTTATTGGACGTGCTTTATTTATATCATACTTCCCCAGCCGCATAATCCTTTTTGGTTCGGGATAGTCCGTATCAATCGATTTGAGTAGACTTATGACTTCGTTTTTGTCTATATTAATACGCTGTTCCTTATTCGATGATGACGGTTCTGGTATACCACTGATTATAATATTTTTGCTTCGGAATTCACGTTCGTTAATTTCAGCTATGATGGATTCTTGTGTTTCACTTGGGAAAGAGACTTGAGGGGATGGTCTATCTGTATTTAGTAGTTGAACTGCATGGTTAATCTCTTCAACTTTTCTTTCTGTTTTGCAATTATCATTCCGCAGCGATATTATATCAGACTTGATAGTGTTTTGTTCTGCGGCGAGATTATCAGTAGTGGATTTAATACCATCAATTCGTTCCTTAATTGTTGTTATATCTTCAGTGATTTTTTTTGTGAACTCGTTTTGTGTAGTAGTCATAGTTTTTAACATCGTCATCATTTCAGACATTTGTTTTCGCATTTCACTAAGTTCAGTTCGAATATGCTCGTTATCATCCAACTGCTTCCGCTTAAAACTGCGCTGGGTTACTTTCGAAGTATCCGAAAATTCGGGTTGAGAAATGCTTGATAACAAACTCGGCTGCGAGTCACTGCGTTCGAAGCCGGGGCCACTTCCAGTTGGCGAGCGTACTACACTCATGATATCTTTGTAAATATTACTCACTCAGTGCGTGGTCGACTGTTGCGCTGTGACGTCTTGCGATTGCTTGTGCGAGGAGGTACAAAAATAATGAGCCCGTCTCTTTCTTACGGGGGCGAAGAGCTGCTCTCGCGCCGATGAACCGTCAACGACGATAGTGTTCTCAGAAGAATAGCGTCGTAAACACTTATGCGCGATACAATTTATTTTGGAACTTGTTTTCGTATAGTTTAAGTGCACTTTAGACTACCTTTAGATTTATAAATCAGAAAGTATTTTAGCGACACGTCTGCTTTGTAAAGCGTCTCAACGATGAATGATGATGAACTTAATACAGTTAACTTGGGAAAGAGGTGCATGTTTTGATAAAGACAGTAGTAGCTATATCCTACAATTTATGTGACATCTAGATGGTCTATTCCCAAAATTAATTAACGTTCAAATTCAATTTGCAATATTTCTCGGCCACATCCAATGTCAAAATGTTTGCGACTGTAATGCGAATGTGAACTTTCCTCAAAACTTCGAGAATTGATAGCCGTAGCCCTGATTGCTATAGAAACCAGTTTTAGCAGAACTGATAATACGACAAGCTCGTTTTGTAATACCACACAATTTTCATACCCACAACAAAATATTCTACAAAGCATCGCTTAAAAAGTTTAAACATCAAAACTTTCCTACATTTGATACGATTTAAACTGATCTGAAATCCCTGAAATAGCTCGCATGAACAAACAAGCAAATGTGGTCCACAACTTTATTATTAATGAAATCAAAGATTATTATTACTAACTAGCACTTCGCCCGCGACTTCGTCCGCGCTGCAATATTCTTAATCCTAATTATTTTCTAGACAAGTTATACTACTCTGTCAAGAAAGTACCGGGAAAAGATCAATAATACACAAAATGTCTGTTATTCACCCAAATTTATTTTATGACCTTCAAAGTACGCTCCTTTAGAAACGATACACTTGCGCCAACGAATAATACATTCATTAAAACATTTTTTAAACGCTGCTTCCGGAATTGAGTTCAGTTCTCGCCGCGAATTCTCCTTTATGTCTTCTATCGATTGAAAACGGGTGCCACGAAGTGGTAATTTGAGTTTAGGAAAAAGAAAAAAGTCAGCAGGAGCCATATCTGGTGAATATGGTGGTTGCTGGATGGTATTTGTTGAGTGTTTGGTTAAAAATTCGTTCACAATGATAGCTTTGTGCGAAGGCGCATTGTCGTGGTGCAAAATCCAAGAATTTTCTTTTCACAAATCTGGCCTTTTTCGTCGAATTTGCTCTCTTAAAATGGAATTTCGTGTTCGGAGTCACTGAAAATGTTACAGAAGGCTTACGGTGAATCGACTTTATCTAAAACTCGTGCTTATGAGTGGTTCAAAGCGTTCAAAAGCGGTCGAGATGTGATGGAAGATTTGCCTCGCTCTGGTAGGCCGTCAACGTCTGCAACTGAAGTTAACATCGCAAAAGTGAAGGAAATAGTGACTGAAAATCCCCATTCAACTCTGAGAGAGATAGCCGCCGAACTTTCTGTATCTCACGAGTCGATCCGTACCATTTTAACTAATCATTTGGGTATGAAACATGTTGCTGCTCGGCTAGTCCCAAAAGATCTGAATTTTCTCCAAAAACTCAATCGCATGAAAGTCGCTGAGGACATGCTAGAACGAGACAGTTCGGACCCAACATTCATGAAACGCATTGTTACTAGTGACGAGACGTGGGTTTACGAGTTTGACATGCAAACTAGTCAACAAGCTTCGGAGTGGCGCCTTCCAACTGTACCGAAACCGAAAAAACCACGCCAAAGTCGATCAAAAGTCAAAGTCATGTTGACTGTTTTCTTTGATTATCGCGGTGTTGTGCACTCTGAATTCTTACCGGAAGGTCTAACGGTAACTAAAGAATATTATTTGAGCGTTATGCGGCGTTTAAGAGAGCAAATTCGACGAAAAAGGCCAGATTTGTGGAAAGAAAATTCTTGGATTTTGCACCACGACAATGCGCCTTCGCACAAGGCTATCATTGTGAACGAATTTTTAACCAAACACTCAACAAATACCATCCAGCAACCACCATATTCACCAGATATGGCTCCTGCTGACTTTTTTCTTTTTCCTAAACTCAAATTACCACTTCGTGGCACCCGTTTTCAATCGATAGAAGACATAAAGGAGAATTCGCGGCGAGAACTGAACTCAATTCCGGAAGCAGCGTTTAAAAAATGTTTTGATGAATGGATTATTCGTTGGCGCAAGTGTATCGTTTCTAAAGGAGCATACTTTGAAGGTGATAAAATAAATTTGGATGAATAACAGACATTTTGTGTATTATTGATCTTTTCCCGGTACTTTCTTGACAGAGTAGTAAGTGCATCGTTAGATACTAAAACAAAGTAGCAGTAATGCGACGAGTTAAGTACTCACGAATTGATAGTTTGCTTGTAACACCAGGGAAACTTTCATTTCACATCAGCTGACGTGCAACGTACTCCGGTTTAAAAGCAACGGAAAGGAACCCGTAAAACATGTCAATGTCAGCTGTAATTTTCTAAAAAAAATTGTAAATGTAACACAGGATTTGAATTCAATAGCGAAATGGAATTTCGAATTTCCAATTATTGAATTCGAAGTATTCCTGTTAGACACAAATATTGTACATTTTAGAATTCCCAGAATTGAAGCTATTACTTCCTGTATCGAACATTTTGCGCAAGGGATATGCCTGTAACGTTTCACGTCAGCCAATATCCTGCTCACGGCTAATTAGTTAGTGCTCCTTTGACGTGGTCTAATTAACAGTCTAAGCTGCCATAGTAACGCCTCCCGGGACCGACAAACACAGTTAAGAGCTGTAGAAGTATAAAGACATGTAGTAATGCGAACGAGGAAAGAGGTGTTAATTCTGACACTCGTTGGAAAATGCTCTTGATTTTACTCCGCACACATTTTGATTCCACTACTGACATGCAGTTGCAGTTTTTTTTAAATTACACATTGCGCGTCGTTTCACGATAGCAGATTTTTTAAATTTAAAAAACCTTCATATACTATTTCCATAGTTTTCACTCGCCATCATTCTGGCTCTTAAGGGAAATGGAAATGGTATAGTGTTCTGCTGACATTTTTAAAATGGTGTTACTTTGTTGAGTTAAACATATTATTAAACACAAGTAATGTGATGCCTACAATACCTACATAATATGCACTACTCGTATGTTTAGGTTAAATAAATACACCCATAATATGTTATCATAACCATATAGCCATAAATATTACGCCAAAAGCCCAAAGGCTACAAAACGCCGCGTGCTTCGTAATATTATTGTTTGCGCTGTGTTTAGCGTAATAATATTCGTACCTACAGCCATGATTGGCAGCCTAGTCAATACAGCTTAGCATTAATTTAATGTGCCGAATTCTACAAGCAAACAAAGTTATGTAACTACTTACATATTATATATGAACACATTAGACGTTGTTCAATTAATTATTACAACTAGCTTCTGCTACTACTTCTGTAACGCGCGTCGCATGAAGTGATTCAATCACGAACTAGGTACCTATCCTCGCAAGAAACGAAAAGCCAGCGACGATAAACAGGCGGCGAACAAACTCGTGAAGTCAAATTATATTCAGCAGACACTAGAAAAGCCGAGCCGAAACCCGACACAAACAATTGAATAGAAATAAGGCTGGCGTCCCACTTGGCAATCTTGGCTGGCCAGCGCATCGTGAGTATCCTCCAATCTGTTTGTTGTGAGTTTCTGCATCCATTTCAATGCAAAGTAAATTAATTAACTACCGAGTCGTTTTACTTTCGTTTGCGTTTTCCTTTGAACAGCATCTAATTTGATTAATTTGCAGACAGACACTGACTGGAAAGATACCAAGTTCTCTGAGGGGTAGGCAAGTGCCTTTTCTGTTTTTATTGTATTAAGTTTGTTTACCTTTTGTCCTCTCGTGCTATGTACACACACATAATTTATATACCATTCAAGGTTTAATAATGAAGCGATTGTTTCGAGCACAGAGAGAGTTCAAACATTTTGTTCCAGCTGAAACAAACATCCTGTACGCTGATGTCAGTATATTGTTTGCACAGCGCAAATAAGTGAAATATGTTCCCCATTTCGTTACTTTACCAAGTGTCGGAAAAATAATCAGTAGGTAGATTTTATTCTGTTCGCTTTAATTCCCGAAACCGAATGTGCAAATGTATTACTATCTTTGTTTTATCTTTATCGGATGTCATACACAGATATTCAGAAATTTTACAACTTTGGGTAGGCACGCGGTGAAACACCTCAGATAAAATATTACAAATTATTCATCCCAAAATAAAATAGGGAGAAAATGTAATCCACCTATGTATGAAGTATTTCTCAAAAATCCAATAAACGCCCACACTCGCTTACCTAATATGGTTTAGACAGATTTTAAAGTTTTATAAGGAATGTAATCTTCTCGCGACTTTGGTAGTTCCCCATGCGTAAGACACTAAAATCTTTCAGTTTCCCGATATAAAAAAACCTTATACAAGTCTATGGCCTACATAATTTTCTTTCTACCAGTGAAAGACATTTAGTAATCGGATCTTTAGTGCTATTCTGTAACAACATTTTCGAGTCTCGACAGCGGAATCCGAGGTGGGTAAGACCTTTATGTCGTATGTTATAAAGTTCACTTTGTGAGCTTTGTAACTCAGGTGAAGCTCAAAATCGAAATAGTTACTTACAGAATAGACTAAGCACTAGCAGTAGTCAGTTCCTTGTTACCTCTTTAGGTATAAATTTAACCTGTGGGTTTTCGTCGGCACAAGGGCGTCAACGGAAATGGGCGCATAATGACATCCCATATGTTATACCAAATCAGGCGGTTTAGACTTCTTTTTTTTAAAAAAAAACGCAGTGTTTAATATCCTATGGCCCCCGATCGACCAAAAAACATGGTGGCCGCCGGTTTTTTTACAATAAAACTTTTCAATTGTTGTGGCGTCGCGACGGCTATTGTGTCAAAGTTCAAAACGGAAAGTTTCCATCCAGACGCACTGCATCTTACCATCCCTACCTTGTGGCTATTCCACCAATTCGCACTAAGCGTTTTCAAACGTCTTTTATAATGCGCACAGCAAAGGAGTGGAACTCTCTGCCTGCGTCTGCGTTTCCAAAAACTTACAACCCTAATCTCTTTAAAGTAGGCTCGCTCCATCGTAGACTTTGTCTCTGTCATCTCTGACATAGACTAGAGTCAAGAGCAAACCCATTACAAATAAGAAAAAAAAAAAAAAACGGAAACCATTTTCCATCAGAAAGAAAACGTGTACGCACCTAAACGATCCGTTAAATATACCTAGTAAATTAGGGCGCTAACATGAATAAGCCGAATAAGTGCAAAGGCCTGATGTTGTAGGTATCTAGTTCCTTGTGTTACGAAGTACGCTCAGAGCCACGAGCAAGTTCACTCCGACGTGACGTAAATACAAACTAAAGGAGCCGTAAATACCCGTGTATCATAAATCTTCTGATCTCGAAAGCTTATCCTCCTAACACCAAGAAAAATACAGCCTTTTATAGTAAATCTACATTGTAGGTGAATACTTTGCTTTGAGTAGCTAAATGGCCGTTTCAAAATAATTTTGTTTATTACCCAAAAGTTAATTGTTAGAAAATAATTTTGTTTATTACCCAAAAGTTAATAGTTAATCTACAGGATAGCAAGAAAGGTCTCCAAATTAATCTATGACATTTCCAAGGACTTCATCTGAGGCTGTAGACAAAGCAATTTGCATTGCATATGAACTGAACTGCTCCAAATTGTAAACATGCGGTGTATGAGCTTGAGGCAATAGTTAGTTTTTGGGTTCCGTACCCAAAGGGTAACCAACGGAACCCAATTACTAAGCCTCCGCTTTCCGTCCGTCCGTCCGTCTGTCTGTCCGCGGGCTGTATCTCAAGAACCGTAATAGGTAGACAGTTGAAATTTTCACAGATTGTGTATTTCTATTGCCGCTATAACAACAAATAATAAAAATTATGGTACGGAACCCTTCGTGTGCGAGTGCGACTTGCACTTGGCCGGTTTCATTTCCTTTTCGTTCCTGGAAAAATACATTTTTGAAAAGAAAGCTATTAGTTCGTATTTACAGAATTTAGTGTGAAAACAAAATATAACCCACCTTTATAAAACCGTTGTGAACCCCTTCTCGGAATAATAATAATACCTCTGTATAGGCAGTACGATCGAGAAACTTTGACATTAACATTAATACATTTTACTAAAGTCTGATTGAATTTGCTTTTTAGTCCAATAAATATTGACTAGCTGTCGCCAGCGGGTCCACCCGCATGTAATTTACTACAGCTTCTTCCCCCTTTTACAAGTTATAGTAAAAGAAACATTAGTGAAAGTTTTAACAAAATATGTTCCGTGTTTTTGCGTGGAAGAGTGCCTAAACAAACATCTATTCTCAAAACTTACATATAAAGAAGTAGTATGCACAAATGAAAGTGAACCATAATGACGTACTACAATTTTTCGACAATACCTTTTCACTAAAAATGTGTCAGCCTCATTTGTTGACCACCCAATTAATGAAGTTCTAGCCTAGTTTCAGAACACTCAACATCTGTGAAGCAGTTCTCAAGAGGAGTAACGAGCAGAAAAGGCGGCCTCGATCGAACTGCTCTAGTGCTCACTCGGCCTGTCAACCATCCTTCACTTTTAATCTGCAGTTTAAAATTATGATTCTGCCAAAGGGACTTATTTTTAGGGTACCGTACCTCAAAAGGAAAAAACGGAACCCTTATAGGATCACTTTGTTGTACGTCCGTCTACCTGTCAAGACCCTATATCTCGGGAACGTGTGGAGGTCGAGTTGGAATTTAACTGAGGCTGGGTGACCATTTTAACACACATAGGTACGAGTCGATCGACCCGTGCGACCATTATTACTTAGCTACGAGCTCCTCATTGAATCAGTCTCCTCATTCAGTACCTACTAAATATCTATTTAAAAAATCGATTATTCTTACACAATAAATAGATATATTCTAGAAACTGGTAAAACTGTAATCCTAATACATAAAATACGTCGTAAGAAGCTGAAATTTGGCATGAAGGTTCCTTGGAGACTGTAGGGGAGCACTAAAAGAGGATTTCTCCGTTACTGAGTGATTGCCAGACAACGCAACGCCGAAACTGCTTGTCGTAGAAAGCTGAAATTTGGTATGTAGGTTCCTTGGGGAGTGTAAGGGAGCACTAAGAGAGAATTTGCCGAAATTCATACAGGGATGGGAAAAAACGGTACTATGCGCGTACAAAGTCGCGGGCAAAAGCTAGTCAAATATAAAAAAAAACTCGTGTCGCGGGGTTTCGTATCGAACTCCTCCGAAACGGCTAGACCGACTTTTATGATTTTTTTTTTTGAGTATATTTGGTAGGTCTGAGAATAGGTCATAGGCTATTTTTTTATTTTATATGGCAAAACAACATTTGCCCGGTCAGCTAGTTTATAATACGTATCTACAAATTTGTACGGAACCCGCGGTGCGCGAGTCCGACTTGCTCTTGCCGGTTTTTTAAAGTGGGGTCACGAACTAATTAAAGCGAGTCCGAAAAACTTATGTTTACGAACTTTTTTATGCTACATGAATATAAAATTTAAAAAAGAACAATTGCACAATAAAGAACATGGGTCTGAACGTACCTACCCAGTTTGTAGCAAGTTGAAATTGGTACCATTCGAAAGGTCTTTGAAAACGTAGATATTTTTTGTATGGGAGCAACTTTGTAACTTATGTAGGAAAAAAGATATTCTATGTTGAAAATACCGAAAATCCTTAGTAAAATCGACCCACGCTCGTTCAATTTTTTTTTATTTTATCCATTAGGTGTGTAGTTCGAACTATTTTGTGCTAGCGTCGGTGTGTCGTCAGTAGTTAGTACCTGTTAGGAACTGATTTTGAGCGCGCGCGCATATCTTAGTTTATTTTATTCTTACTTTTATTTACAACCTCGGCTTTCACAACGGACTTCAGTGTATTACTTAACGATTGGATTATTATTATTACTCATCTGCTTCAAAAAAATGGAAGGTGAACGCCGTATACAGTGTGTTACATGTACAAGATCAGTAATTCGTGACCGAAACCGGCATATACTGACGCGAACCTATTTGGAAGACAATCCAGGCTTCACAGAGTATGTGATGGCACGGATTAACATAAATGAGGTTAGTATAACAATAGCTTTTGATCATCGAGTACACGGTGTCTTTTTGTTCACTCTTTATTAAGTTATTTATTGTTTTAGTTACTTGAGGATTTGGTTTTTCTTTTAGATGGCCCTGAATCAACTTCAGGCTATGTGTCATCGTTGTTGGGTAGCTGGAAGACGACAGCAAGCTAGGTTCGAACAAGAACAAAACCAGGAACTTGCAAACCCAGAGCACCCAACGTCTGTTCCAACTTATAGAAGGGTTGCAAATACGGCGCGTCACTGTTTATTTCATGGGTGCATCAATCAAGAACTTCACAGAGTGTCCAGGTTTATAAAAGTATTCTTGTTGGTTAAGATTGGAGCTCCCTGTATGATAATGGAGAGACAATATTCACACCAGACCATCTCAAAGATATGATTGATACGTTACGAGATGCATATAAACATAAGACTAATATAGATTTTGACAATGTAAACAACATTTTACCAGAGGATCTATATTACCTAACTGGCTTAACACACCAACAATTCGAAATCCTTTTGAATGAAACACCGTCTCTTTTAAATCAATGTAGAAGACCAAAAACTGCACTAGGAATATATTTATTAAAACAACGGTCTGGTGAATCAAATACACGCAAGCCTCCCAAATAGGTGTATCTCGTAAAACGATCGGTATTTTGCTTAAAACTGCTTGACCCAAGACTTTGTTGTTCGCCATTTGGGTTTCAATCATATAAGTCGGGATGAAATTATAGCAATCGGCAATATAATTATAGCAATTATATAATAATAATTATTATTATTATATTTCTTTTGGCCTTGCAGTACCATCATCAATATATTCCAACCCTATAAACCCAGTGGCTATAGCTATTTGTGATGGTTCGTATATATACGTACAGAAAAGTAAAAACTTTTTATTTCAAAAAAAGCCCAGATGGCTATATTATAGATATATGTGGACCATACGCTGCAACAAAGACTGATGCCCAAATCATGACTGAGATTATGAATGATCAAACGTCCCCAGTGCATATAACGTTACAAACAGATGACGTTTTTATATTAGATCGAGGTTTTAGAGACTCTATACCAGATATAGAAAGTGCTGGCTATGTTGCCCATATAAAGATAGGCATGCCACACAGCTTACAGATATTCAAGCCAATAAATCTCGAGAAATCACCATAGTGCGTTGGGTCATTGAAGTAATAAACGGATGGTTCAAAAGGGACTACAAAATATTTAGGCATACCATTTAGGCAAACACTCCATCACTTATTTGAAGACTTCCGTATTGCGGGAGCCCTTATAAATGCATTTAGGCAGCGTCTGACAGATAATGAGCATGCCCACGCTTTTATCAATATAATAGCGCAAAGAAGAAGTGAACCCAACAGACTGGGCAATTATGTAGTCGCAGAACATATGAACAGACAGCGGGCGGTGTTCACGACAATGACGGCTACGTCAATACCATTTCCACAATTGACAGAAGACGACGTCATTCTACTCAGTTTGGGCACATACCATTTAAAGCTCGCTAGATCATATGTTGCCGAGCATTTGCGAGGTGGAGATGGTATATATAATATTGAGGTATCTTCGAGCCGTAGCCCTAGTATGTCGCAGCATGGGCTAGTAACCGAAAACTGCTCGTTAATTAGAGGCCGCATATTATCGAGGCACGTGTCGAATAAAATATATTACACATATATTTTAATCAAGGTTAATGTCCAGGACAGAGAAGCCATCGAAGCGTATTATTGCTCCTGCATGACGGGTATGAGAACTCTAGGTGCTTGTGCCCATACTATTAGCATGATATGGTACTTAGGTGTTGGCAGGCACCTAGATAACTTCGTAGGTCCGGCAAGTGCCTGGGATGATATAATCATTGAAAGTAACAATACAATTTAATAAAACTGTGCTATTTAAGATTGATAGTTCTTATTTAATATTTTTTCTGTACCAAAAACCAACGATAGGAAGCTATATCGCTCTCTAAAGACAGAAAAAATGACTGGTTACCTGTTTATTTAGTCCAAAAAGCAGAAAAAGTGCGATTATTGGCAATTAAAAATGTTACAAAGAAGTTATCATAACTTCGGTCTTTCATTCATTAATTCATTCGTTCACTTATTTTCGAGTTACTCAATTAGGCCTCTTCTAAATTACACCTAGTCTAAAATGCTACAAAGTGGGTACGGGTTCCATACAAAATTACCCATTGTTCTTTATGTTTATTACTAAATTTTATTTCACTCCTTTGCCTCAGGCATGTGCCGATCGCGTCGAATAACTTTTTAAATGACTATATGTAGGAGGCATGTATATAAAACCAAGAAAGCTTCCTACTCGCTATGCTTCTGCAAGACCTGCCGACCGGCTACTGAAAAAATGCTTACGAAAACCCAAAGTATTAAGTTAAAAGTATTAAGTTGTCATCAACCAAGTTGTAATTGATTGTGAACAGGATTTATCTCAAATTGAACAGCCCAAGATTAATGGTTTGTTATCTGTGAAAAGTGGTTATCATTCAGTTATGTTCTCAGACAGCATAGGAAGAGGTTTAGGTAAATTATTAAGTAACAACCTGAGTTATCCTATACAAAATTACTGTATGCCAAGTTCATCTTACAAGCATATTATGGCGTCATTAAAAAACAATCATTTTAGTTCTAATACCAATATTACAGTGTTTATAGGGAATAGTTTAAATGTAAAAAAAGCCGATATCACGGACAATCTAACTGAGATGTTAAAATTAAATTGTAATAAAATAATATTGTGTGCATTTCCTTATTTTGAACAATTGTCAAGTAGACAAAATAATTATATTCATAGTTTAAATAAACACATGCACTTTTTAGTAAGTCACTATAGTGACAAGTTTATGTTTTTTGACACAAACATTTTTGTGGAAAATTTAAAATCGACTAGGGATACAGTGTATTTGCCAATTAGTTTTAGACACACAATAGCTATTAGCTTATTTTATTAACTCAGACATAAGTAGTATGTCGCAGTCTTGTATAATTAAATCCACAATGTTTAGTAATTTTACTAACAATCAGGTGGAGAGCCTTAGTAACGGTAGCTCTAGTGCTACAAATACTTATAAAAATTGTGGAGTTTCCATGTATCTCTATGGATACTCATTTAAACTTTCGTTCATTGTTCATAAGACAACAGAGGATACCAGCGACATAATAGTTATGCCTACCATCAACAAGGTATCTTCTTGCTCTTTAGTAAATAGTTGTCAAAAAGGGAGTCAGCAGCATGCCTTGAAATTATTTCATCAAAATATTCAAGGTGTCTCTCTTCCAAATTATTAGAAATTGAAATGTTTTTAGAAAAACAATGTTTGACGTTGTATGTTTTAGTGAGCACTGGTTGAAGGATTACCAGATGCTAATTAGTTATGAAAATTATAATGTGGGCAGTTGTTTTAACCGCAAATCTATGTTACGTGGTGGTTCCCTCATCTTATTAAAAAAAAAACTTAAAATTTAAGCAACGTAATGACATCGTTAACTTATCAGTGGAACATTGCATCGAACTGTCCTGTGTTGAGCTAGATAAGCATATCATAGTGTGCGTGTACAGACCCCCAAACCCTCAAAACTTTACTTTATTTGAGTCAACAATGGAAGATATCCTTGCGAAACTTGCAGCAGGTAACAAGCCCGCGATTATTTGTGGGGATTTTAATATTAATATTTTAGAAATTAATTCAAATAGCAGCAGATTTATAAGCCTTTTTAAATCGTTTAATTTGTCTAATGTGTTTACAGAACCGACTAGGGTAACACCAACTTCTTCAACCTGTATCGATAATGTATTCTGCGATTGTGAATATTTAGATAAAGCCATAGTTAATTACCTTCCCTCTGATCATAGTGGTCAATTGGTAGCATTTCAGTTTAAAGCAGCCTTGGAAAAAATTCATATACAATATAGGCCAATTACAACTGGCAAACTAGCTAAATTCAATGGTACCTTACAAAATAAGTTAAATTTTCTAGGCCATAACATTGAAGATGCTAATAAATTTTATGATAATTTCTTTTCAGTGGTTCTAAAGGAAATAAATGCAACTTTTGAAAAGAAGTCTAAGGATACTTTCCCTAAGTATGTATTTAGTGACTGGGCGACTAAAGGCATTAGGATAAGTAGGGAAAGACTATATGAGCTATATGGCCTTAAGCCTGTCATAAACTCTGATTCTTTTAATAAGTTTGTAAACAAATATTCTAAAGTGTTCAGAAATACTTGCAAGGTAGCTAAAGCCCTATATATTAGCAACAAGATCAAATTGTCAGAAAATAAAATAAAGACAGTTTGGAAAGTTATTAATAATGAAACTAAAAGAAATAAAGAACGAAACACTGATTATTTACTGGAGACTACACATGGTGCCAAAAGCTCTAATTTAGAAGTAGCTCAAGAATTTGTAAATTTTATCACCAATATACCAACTAAAACTACGGAATATTTAAATTCTTCACCTGAGGTCTCATATAATTTATTAAAAGCTAACGTTCCAGGTTGTACGGTTGAATTCCAGTTCAAACATATCAACCCTGTGACAGTCATAAAAGCTTTCCGGGAAATCAAAATCAAATTGACCGAAGACATATGGGGAATGTCTATTAAAGTGTGCACGTCCATAATTGAAACTATAGCACCATACTTGGCTTTAATATTTAATTTATGTGTGGACCAAGGAGACTTTCCGGATATAATGAAATATAGTAAGGTTATACCACTATTTAAATCGGGCGACAGCAAAGACACCAATAATACCTGTATCTGTTTTGCCAGTTTTTAGCAAAGTGTTTGAAAAAGTAATGCTCAATCAGATGCTCAATCATTTTAACATCAATAAAATTTTACACGATCAACAGTATGGTTTTACCAGGGGTCGTTGTACGACTGACGCTGGTGCCACGTTGTTAAAACACATATACTCAGCGTGGGAAGAGGCACAAGATGCCATAGGAATCTTTTGTGACCTCTCCAAGGCATTTGATTGTGTAAATCACGAAACCTTGCTCCTAAAGCTAGGACATTACGGACTAGGTAAACTTGCACTCAGTCTAATAAAATCTTACTTAAATGATAGACAGCAGCAAGTTCAAATAAATGGTGTCAATTCACGGGGTTTAAAAGTCAAAATGGGGGTACCCCAAGGCTCTATTTTGGGTCCTTTCCTCTTTCTAGTATATATTAATGATCTACCCCATCTTTTAAAAAAACAACCTCATATGGTATTATTTGCTGACGATACGTCCTTAATTTTTAAGATAGATAGACGTTCCATAAATCTTTACGACGTAAATAACGCCCTACAGCAGGTCCAAAATTGGTTTACTGCTAATAATTTAGTATTAAATGGGAAAAAAACTAAATGCATCAGATTTGCCTTACCGAACGTTAAAAGAAATGATTGCGACATAGTATTGAACAAGGAGAAACTTGAATTCGTCGAAAACACGGTTTTCCTGGGGATTACGCTTGACTCAAGGCTACAATGGGGTCCTCATTTAACATCTCTTGCGGGACGGCTAAGTTCAGCAGCATACGCTGTCAGAAAAATCCGTCAATTTACCGATATAGATACCGCGAGGCTGGTCTATTTTAGTTACTTTCATAGTATCATGTCTTACGGTATCTTATTATGGGGACGTGCTGCAGACATCGAGTCTATATTTATCCTGCAGAAAAGAGCCATCAGAGCCATTTACAATTTCCATCGGCGTGATTCCCTAAGAGAACTGTTTAAAGATATCAACATCATGACGGTACCTTGTCAATACATTTACGAAAACATTATGTATGTTCGGAAAAATCTTCATCTCTTTAGCAAGATTAGTGACAGGCATAATTTTAATACTAGAAATAGGAACAAATTAGATCAACCCCGATTCAGATTGGCCAAAGTACACACTTCTTTTATGGGGTACTGTATTAAATTTTATAATAAAATACCAGTTGATATTCTCGAACTGAATGAGAGAACATTTAAAGCATGCATAAAACGCACACTATGTAGACCAGCGTATTATAAACTGGAAGATTATATCCTCGATAAAAACGCTTGGCTAAATGCTGGTCCTGCTCCACAGTCACAGCTGCTTAGGTCCACTTTTTAGGTTTTTATGTTTTTATATTTGGAAGAGATGCTCGCTCCTTTTTTTTTTTTTTAGAGGTTCTTACATTATTTCGTTTATTTATTCTTATATACATACAAATTATATTATTATTATAATTACTTATTTATTCTTTTTGATGTAAGAACTTAATCGTTGTCTTTATTAATTTATTTTTCATTATTTGGTCATTGACAACCATAGTTTTGTGTAAAGTAGAAGCATATTTTTCAAATTTTGTAAATGTGAGTACCATGAAACCATTTACATTTTATGTGAGTAGTTATAGTTTTACTTGTTGGACATGAACGAGCATGGTGGTTGAGAGCATGTCATGCTCACTCAAATGTCTCGCTGATGGCGGCGCGTGGGTTTGATCATTCGGTTCCCTTCGAAATGGTTGAGCTGAAAGGCGCCGATACACGCGTCATGTTCGTGAACAGGCGCCGTCGGTTGAGACTGGTCATCTCTTAACTGCCATTGGCTTACTTTAATCTTTATATTTAAAATTCTTATAATAAGCCCTTTTTTTTTCCTTTGCATTGTCCTCACATGCAGAAGCAACAAGTATATGTAACTTGGAATTTTGTAAAACAGAACATGATTTAAAAGAGTGTCCGTGGAGTTTCTTGCGCGTTCTTCTCCATAGAGATCTACGCTTTGGAACGTGCAAATAGCTTCCATGTTTTTGACTGACCGACCTTGACGTTTCAAAAGTGCCTGTGAATGGTTTATTTGAAATAAAATGCTTTGAATTTTGAATTTGAATTTGAATTTAAATATCTTATTAACTAAAACATAATTTTAGAAACAATTTATTGTTACAACTTCTTTAAATACCTACTTCATAATCTACTCTACAAAGTTTCAGCAAAAGAAATTAAATTAAGTTTTAAGTAATCGATAAAAAGATATAAGTACCTACTCCTTGCAAATTGTAACTGTCTCATAAAATGTCTGTCTGTGTCATAAAGTATATATAAATAAATAAATAATTTGTATTGTATTTCATTGTTTGTTAAAAAGTTCAGCCATAGTTTGAACCTTCTAGCCTGTTAATATACATACGAACGCTCAGCTTATTATTTGTACATTATTATTTATTTAGGTTTACCAACAGTTGTTTACACTTTTAACTTAACAATAACCCAAACAACCTTAACATAGTATAACAACTACTTAAAGGTAAACACCACATGAGCAAAGTAAAATTAAACTAGTTGTAAGCTAGGTACATTACTATTTGTGCATGCCAACCTAAAGCTAAAGAAACATTATTATTATTACTGTTTCTTTTAGAACTAAGAACTAAGAAGTAATAAGGATTACAAAATAAACATATTAATAACTAAGTACTATGGAAAAACAACTGACTGCTCTATAACAACCTTGATAAGCTGTTCAACATTTTCGATTTCTGTTTAGTAAGAAAAGCAAAGTGGAGATCAATTATATCACTGCAACTGTTTAGAGCCCTACAGAATCTAGCACATGGCGAATTGGATCCCAACACCGTTCTTCTTTGTGGAGGACGTAGTGGAGTTATGGGTTTACGAGGAATTCTCGAAGGAACGCGATAGTTAATGAGTGCGAGTAGCGGCGGTGAGTCGATATTCCCCTTTACTATTTTGCAGGCAAATATTGCGTCGATTAAGCGCCTTCGTTCTTCTAAAGTGTGAATTTTGAAGATTTTCTATCTGTCTTTATAAGAAGGCGTTTTTTTAGCTATACCGACAGAGAAAGCTAGGTGCCAAGCAAAACGTTTTTGAACGCGTTCTATTCGCAAACTGTGAGTAGCATAGTGTGGTCGCCACACTACACTGCAGTACTCTAATATGCTACGTACCAAACTAAAGTAAAGGAGAATTTTAGTTTTACTTTCCCGAAAACCCCTACACTGTCTAATAACAAAACCCAGCATTTTTGAAGCTCTTTTAACTACATTGTCTAAGTGTGGTACAAAAGTTAGTTTCTGGTCAAACAAAACTCCAAGGTTACGTATGGTGTCTATTTCAGTAATCTTGTGTTCATTAATAAAATATTCTGTCTCTCTGAGATTATGCTTTCTGGTATATTTAATATGGTAACATTTCTTTGAGTTTATATTCATTCCATTACTATTACACCACTGGATGAGACTATTAAGGTCCTCCTGCAAAAGCAATGAGTCTCCATTAGACTTAATTATTCTAAGAAACTTTAAGTCGTCTGCGTACATAAAAATTTCGGAATGCTGCAAACAACTGGGAATGTCATCAACAAAATAGTTGAAGAATATTGGCCCAAGATGCGTGCCCTGAGGGACTCCAGATGAGATTTTATATACATCAGATTGATAACCATTTACCACCACAAAAAATGATCTATCTGCCAAATACGAAATCACCCACTCAAGTAAGCTGCCAGTGATACCATATGCATGTAGTTTATGAGCTAGGATTTAATGGGAAACTTTATCGAAAGCTTTGCTGAAGTCAGTGTAAATGACATCTGCCTGGTGACCTGAATCAACAGCCCCAATTAAATATTCAGTGAATGCAACTAAGTTGGTACTCGTGGATCGTGAACGAACAAATCCATGCTGATGGTCAATTATAAATAGCTTCAGATGATTCTGGAAATGCGGGCAGAGTAGTGATTCAAATACTTTCGCAAAAGTAGAGATAATAGAAATGGGCCTATAATTGGAAATGCAGTCATTGTTATCCGACTTGTGTATAGGTACCACCTTAGCCATTTTCCATTTCGTAGGAAATACACCAGAAATTAGAGATTTGTTGTAAATTATTAAAAGCGGGTACGCCAACTCCACAGCACAAGCCGTAATAAATATTGGCGGTATACCGTCTGGACCAGCTCCCTTGTTAATGTCTAAACTTCTCAATTTAATAAGTAGACTCTCACGGCTAATAGAGAGCATAAACTGGTGTTGCCGAGAGACTTTAAGAATAATGCGGCATTAAATTCATCACTAGAATCTTGTTCGGAGTTATAAACAGACGAAAAGTTAGAAGCAAACATCTCGCATATTGTTGGACCGTCGGATGTGATCTTTGATCCGTCTGTCATGGTCTTAGGGTAGGTACTAGAACCCCCTCTTTTGTTTTTTACATGCGTCCAAAACAACTTAGGGTTGGTTTTAAGCTTGTCTTCTAAATTCTTTATATAATTGTTATAACAAACAGTGGCCAAGTTATCACAACGCTTACCAAGCAGTTTTAATTCAATTAAGTCCATTGGGTTTTTATATTTTTGATATCTTTTTCTAATAGTGTTTTTTGAGTTTAACATTCTAATCAAACTACGGTTAAACCACGGTGGAAATTTATGCTTACTTGGCACCTGAGATGGAATAAATTCATGAATAGCATAATTTATTTTCTCATAAAAAATATCTAACATTTCATTCACATCGCTATGACCCTTAAATAATTCATCCCAATCCAGGTCTTTAAGAAACATACGAACAGGTGTATAATTTGTGGTACGAAAATTTGGTCTTTTTGTGACATTATTGTATGGTAATCTTGCTTCCTTATGCAAGGAAACAATAATATCAAGAGGAGGATGCTGTTTGTCAACATTACTGATAGGATTTATATTTTCGCTGACGCTACACAACGAGTGTGTTGATAAAACAAGATCTAATATGCGACCTGCGTCGTTTGTAACGAAATTAAGTTGGTTAAGCCTGTTAACATTTGAAAAATCAATTAAAATTTCGCAAGTACTTGGCAAGCCAAGTTTATTAGACGACGATTCACCTGCCGCATTCCAATCAATTTTACTCAAATTGAAATCACCCACAATAAAAACTCCCGAATCGACACATTTTTCAAAAACTGCATTACAATGATTCAAAAAGTGCTCCAGAGAAGAACGGCGTATAGGTGGAGGCAGGTATACTGCGCAGATAACCATTCGACGAAAAGTACTTGATAATGCCAAATCAATACTCACCCATAGGTCTTCACAATCACTCTCCCATACTTGAATACGTTTGTATTTAAATTGCTTCTTAACAGCTATTAAAACACCACCGGGGTCTTTAGTACATTGAAAGTTAGAAGTTTCTCTATCCCTCCTGAACACTACGTACCTATCGTCGAATAGCTCGCCGCTCAGTAAAGAGCTGTTTAGCCATGTCTCGGACAAAATTATGATGTCGAAATTATTGACAGAAATGTTACGATATACTGTGTGTGTCTTTGTTCTTAACCCTCTGCTATTCTGATAATAAATATGCAAACTATTGAAATTAAACATTAGTTTCTAAGTGCATGCAAACGGAGGTTCATTTTGTTTTATTTAATTAATAATTATCAGGATCACATTACTTTAAGTTGTTTAAAGTGTCCAAACTTTTAATAAAAATATGATCTTCGCCGTCCATCTTCCTTACAAATATATATTACATTGCTTTTTATTCAAACCAGGGTCAATCTCGGCAAGCTTTGACTGACTGATCCATTAAATGACCATTAATGAACCACGCAGTCAAAAGTGATTAAAAAATAAATAAAATAAAATAAAAATTACTTTATTGATACATAAAAACCTTTGTTACATTTCCTCAGATGGTTAAAAGTTAAGTTAATATCTAGTCTTAGATCTAGGAGGGTATGAAATAGGTCAGATTTACAAAACAGTTGATAAAGGTGACATACATTTAGTGATAACCCTGCCTCCTAAACTAGGTATAACCTGTGACTTAGGAGTCAGTGTTCTGCTTATTACTAGTGCACAATAATAATATGAGTTGTTTCAGAGGTTACCTATTTCTTTTGTTTGTGGGTACGTGAGTATGTGCGTTTGTGGGTGCGTGCGTGGGTGTATGTGTGTGTATGGGTGTGTGTGTGTTTGTGTGTGTGTGTGTGTGTGTGTGTGGGTGTGTGTGTGTGTGTGTGTAGGCGTTTGTGTGAGTATATATGTGTGTCATATTTTTGCTTGTAAAAGGGTGTGCATGAGCTCTTGTAGGCTTAAGTTTGACGGGTCAATAGGTTTTCCATATTAAGATAGTCTTGTTCCAGCAGCCATTGGGTGAGTTTACATTTAACTTCGTGCTTATTAAGTTTGTCTAGTTTTAGGTTTTGGTTTACTCTTCTGTATATTATGGAACCAATTACATAGAGTTGATGGCGGGCAAAAGCAGTCTTATGAGATATGGTTGGGCACGCAGTTTTAGTTTTACGTTGGGAAGGATCCGGTGGAGGAATCTGTCTATGCATTATGAGGGTGGCTTTGAGCACAAAGAGCTGCCGCACGGTGAGTACTTTACACTCCATATACAGATCCCTAGTAGGGAATCTAATTCGTTTACGAAGCATCAC
This sequence comes from Lacanobia oleracea, assembly GCA_950371165.1. Classification (NCBI taxonomy): domain Eukaryota; kingdom Metazoa; phylum Arthropoda; class Insecta; order Lepidoptera; family Noctuidae; genus Lacanobia; species Lacanobia oleracea. The sequence goes on along the minus strand of OX493392.1, from coordinate 18,218,357 downwards.
CTTGAGTACAGCTCTTTGTGCTCGTTCTAGCCTTAATAATCTAGTTTTGGCAGTCGCTCCCCAAACCGAGATGCAATAATTGATGACGGACTGGCAAAGGGCGAGATAAACCATTTTGATGGTCTTGGCGTCTGCGCATTGTCGTAACGACTTAAAAATATATATAAGTTTCCTGACCTTGGAAGTTAGGTGGTCAACATGAGAGTACCACTTCAATCCATCATCAATTATTATACCCAGATATTTAGTTTGGTTAACGTGGGACAGTGTTGTACATGAGCAGGAAGTTTCATTTTGGCATGTCATTGTATGTGCACTAATAGCAAAGTTCGGTGGTGCTTTGGATTGGTGACTTATAGAAAATGGTATAAAGTTAGTTTTGTCCAGGTTTAGCGAAAGTAGGTTGTTTTGGAGCCACTTCATTACCATTTGCAGTGAATGTTCTGCATTGCTTTTCACTTCCGCCCATGTATTTCCATATACTTTACTTTTGATTATGGTGAACCTCCGACTTTTCTGTAAAGAAGCTTATTAAAGTTCTTGGACCATTGTTGTCCATGTGTTGTTAAAGTAGATCCGTTTGAGAGAGTAGTCAGCTTATAGAGCAGTGACGTCACGGCACGTGAGTTATGCTGTACTGCGAACAAATACCGTAATCTCTCTCTAGTTTCATGAATACCAGGTACCTACGCACTCTATACTATGGAGAGATTTCAGAGAAGTTTCCGTACCCGTTCTCAAAAGCCATTATAGAATCACGGTGCGATATAATCCTGCTAACATCACCTTATTCCGGGAAAGTAAAAGTATTAGGGAAATATACGCAAGTTTGTTATTTGTAGCTGTTGAGAAGACAAGCCGTGTTTTTCAGAAGTGTTCAACGATTCATCATCATCATCATCATCATATCAGACGAAAGACATCCACTGCTGGACATAGGTCTCCCCCAAATGTCGAAACAACGACCGGTCCTGTAGGTCTCGCATCCATCGGCTACCCGCGACCTTCACCAGGTCATCGGTCCACCTTGTGGGAAGCCTCCCAACGTACAACGTTCAACGACTACAGAGCACGATTCGGGATATATTTTTTTCTCCATTGCAGTCACTTATCCAACAGGCAGTGCACTACCATTATCTTTTTGTGAGAAAACTCATTTTCTTAGAACAATAAAACGCTATTAAAACTTCTCTCGTTATCAACTCTCGAATAACCCGTTCAGGAGCTTTTATGAATAGATACAAATTCCTCATTTTAACTATAGTCAACAAACTAAACGTTCCCATTCCAACAAATCTGAGTTCTCGGAAACACGTAACATTTTGAAGACTATTTAGTTAGTTTGGAGTCTTTGATTGCGCTTGTGTTATTTATTACAAGAAGCCGATTCGCACACTGCACCGCACTACGCAGCGTTGCGCGGGAGTCCATGTTCTTATGTTGCTTTGCATAGAAAACACTCGTAGTGCGTCACACAGAAAACGCATTCACGTGCAGTGTTTGACTTCGTCGCCACGCACCCCGCAGCGTGTAGCGGGGCAGTGTGTAAATCGCCTTACATCTTTGTTTGTTATTCGAAGTCGTGTATCTAAATGTAAGATAAAATATGTTGTGTATTGACTTTAATAATCAAATTATGCTAAACATAATATTTTATTTGCTAAATAAAAAACTTGTCGATTGAAATTCAATATGTGTGCCCGTTTTCTCTCAGAGGTTTTATATGGCTGTTGTTATCTCTTGTGTTTTCGAGGGAATAATGCTCCAACACAAAACACTTCAATATACGTGAACACGAGTACAAATGGAGTGTTACCTGCATTCCTACATTTTTTAATTCCAGTCTTGCTTTTAGGACTGTAGCTCCACACAGACAAAGTAAGTTGACATAATTAAAATAACGCAAACCTTTTTGACTCTCGTATCTTGACTTGTTTTTCATTACATTTCGTGCAAAGAATGTCTTATTAATGGAGCCAGTGAAAGGGGTGTCCTCACATTTACGTCACTTCACACAAGTCATTATTCAAGAGGCATGTTGCAATGTTTAGTGGAATACTTCTTATGGAGATAAATTACTACTCATGTGTGAACGATTTTCCAATGTAATAATATTTCAATTAGCAATTACTCGCATGGTTGCGGAGGTCGATGATGAATTCTTGATATTAGTGTATTTATATTTAGGGCATGTTTCACGATCTCCGAGTACCCACTACTCACCGAATAAATTCGAAAATGGAACATAATTTGTACGGAATTATCTGCCAAGTAAAACGGGAACTTAATCATAGGTGGTGAAACACGTGTGAATATCGGCAGAGAGCGCCAGAATTTACCAGCAGCGCAGCAAGCACTTTTTCTCACTTATACCTACCCGTTTGAAAATAAAATCGATTGAAGTGTAAATACACTGTAAAATTTTCCTTTGTGAAAATGGTACGCGTTAACATATTGCAAATTGTGGTTCATAAACCCATAAAAATTAGATGCATTTCATCTTGGAACGCGTAACGACTTTTTTTTAAATCGACCTGCATGTGTGGAAGTTTCCCTATATCAATTTCTAAGCAATTGACGGGTTTTGTCTGATGTTACTTTTAAAGTTCGTTGTTGGTATGAAAAAACCTAATGACGTACTCTTGTAGGATATTCTCCTCTTGCCAAAAAGGTATAGCTTCCTTAGTGGTTATAAAAGAGAATATACTAATTATAAGTCTGCCTTATTCGTTGATCATTAGTTTATCAGCTCTATCTGTTCAAACAACTAAAACCAATTAAAATTAGAGTAAGGCTAATTTCACGAGCGAATTATTTTCTTTAACTTCTATTAACTTTTTCCTTTCCTACAGCAACACATAACGAAACAAGAAATAAATTATAAAGCAAAATTTAGTATAATACAAATTCTATGAAACAGATCAAAGGAAAAATAAAGGCACTTGGGTACGCCGAAGCGGCAGAGAAGCACTCAAGTCAATTTGGTTTTTTATAAAGTACGCTAATAAACTTCCTGTTGAGCAAACAACATCACCTGGGTGCCCATCTACTTTGAGAAAATGGCAAACTTTTTTTCGTAATTTATATATTTTTAATTAGGTACTCGTTGAGACTAAAAGCAACGCTTCGTTACTTTAAATCTCAACAAACCCTGCCTATCGGCAAAACTGACAGTCACATACAGCTGCTGAATCGTACTCGAAATTACTTTTTAACTCCAAATAAGTGTTCAGAAACTGGCTCTTAGCTATATGGAATTAGGAAAGTATAGAGTAAGGCCATATACCATCTCAGAGATCAGTAAACCCAGTAAAACGAGACTCCGCGGTGGACTATGACTATATGTTTGATACATTATGATTACATCTATGTTTTTCGTGTTATTGGAAAAAAAACAACAACAAAAACTGGAACGATATTTAATCTACTGAGATTAGATTTTTTCTTTTTTTTATTGGTTTTTTACCTATATAAAGCTAGTTTGATAGGTATTTCCAACTAGCTTTATAAATAAATAAATAAATATAGCTTTCGCCCGCGACTTCGTACGCGCATATTCCGTTTTTTTCCTTTCCCGTACAAATCCTTTCTTAGTGCTTCCCCTACAAGTGTAGGGAAGCTACGTGCCAAATTTCAGCTTTCTACGACCAGCAGTTTCGGCTGTGCGTTTTCTGTGAAGAATTTTATACTGTATATTGATTGATTGATGATTGTTATACCGTAACTACGCACATGTATCAACATTCTACTGGGATCAAACTTGTCAATATTGTTCATGAATCAACACAGTAACAGACTATAATTTATGAACCGTGAACAATAGTTACTTGTAGCTATTGGATAAATCTACCTATATTGTATGATGGATACCACTATACCAGTAATTAGATTAACAAACCATAGGTACTCGTAACAAATATAGATACCGACATCGCAGTAATCCTCTTTAAAGGGATGTCATTTAGAAAAATCAAATAAATATCAAGTAGTCCGGTCAAATTAGACCAATAAATATGGGTGTAGTTACATTAATTCGCAACAAGTTCAAAATTGGTAGGATTGTTCAAAACACTATCATAAATGAAATCTAAAAGTTCCCCGCCGATCCGATACGTGGAAAAAAAACTTGGGATCAAAGGTAACAAACGCGATTTTCAGCAAAACGGTAAGTTTTATCACAAAATTAGTTGAGACAAAATTATAGATCAGATAATTATCTATAAAAAATATCGGGACACTTTCTTCCTACGATGCACTTTGAATCGTTATATTTCAGAAACGGTAGCCTACCTACGAAGTTTTTCATCAGATCTTCACAAAACATGGCAAAATACTCTTCCAAACAAAAAAAGAATCATCCAAATCGGCGAAAATATCACTAACAAATAGTTTTCATGGGAACACATCATCAGATCCTAACTTATACCTTCCATCATTAGCTCAACAACATGAGATGATGATTACCAGGCACAAATATCTAAATTGCGCTAGAAAGTTTATGAAAAACCTTGTATCGAGGGAAACCCTTAAATTTTATAGGCACTATAAAATTTAAGGGTTTCCCTCGATTTTCATGGGATCCCACCATCAGATTCTGACTTGGTGACAACGGGACCCCCTAAGGAGTATAGGCTATCGAATAAAAAAAGAATTTTTTAAATTGGTCCACAATTGGCGGAGAAATCGGTGAACATACATAATAAAAACATACATACAGCCTCCTCCTTTTTGAAGAAGTCGGTTAAAAACATCAGTATATAGATTGTAATGATAATATGAACCTTTACTTTATTTCTGAGAGGTGTTTTGTTTCCGGAACACATTTTGGAAAATAATCTCGATTAAAATGTTCGGCAAACTTACTTCTTACCTACTAAATTAATATAAATGAATTACTTTACAACTTAAGTGCTAAATAATAACAGCCGCATGAGTCAATCTTCAAGGTTAAGCAACGCTTGCTAAGGTTGGTCTGTGGATGGGTTACCATCTTAACATACCGAGTTTCCTCCGTGCCTCGGAAAGCATGTTAAACTGTTGGTCCCAGCTGTTATTTTTAGGTCTTTGGCAGTCGTTACGGATTGTCAGAATCCAGTAAATCTGACATCAGTCTTACCAAGTCTTAGCAAGAAATACCCTGTTACCCAGTTAATGGGTTATGGAGGTCTGGTAGCCAGCCGCTCCACGTAAAATACTGGTATTCAGCTGAATCCGGTTTGGCTGGAAGCCGACCCCAATATAGTTGGGAAAAGGCCAGGTAGATGATGATGTAAGTCGTTAAAATTAATTACAATAACAAATCATTTCTTCTTGTAGAATTTATTTATTTTTAAATATATTTTAAATTGTAAAATTGATAAACTGCTGCAAGTGTTGTGTCATCACTCACCGCACTCTTTTTTTCTAAGCAATCCAACATGACACGGCCTTATGCTATACGTACTCTATAAGTATGAAGTACTTACCCGTAGACGAATTACCATCTCCCTACATAAGACGACCATCTAGTTTTATCTAAAATTCATGGAAATGTTGCCGTATATAGGAGTAATTTCATTCTAGGTTTCCCTGTTATAAAGCATCTCGTATAAAATGTAAGAGATGAGAGCATTTACACACATAATCCGCAATTTATCTGTACGTGGGAACTTTATGGCGAATAAATTACCTACAGAGAAAGTATACTCTCATTTCAAACGCCCCGAATTCCCACAGGGGCCATCCCAGACGGCACTCATGGGATAAATAACGGCAGAGATAGCGCCGAAATCTGGACGGAATCGTATCCCTACGGATTTGCCAACAAAATGCCTATTTGCAGTTAAGTATATGGCCCCGAAAAAAGCTAAGCACCATCTACACATAAAAGGGTCCTTAAGTACAAGATGGTGATGGCAAGTCCTTAAAGTAAATCTCACTAAAAGTGAGGCAAACTAATACAATCAAGAAACAGAACGTTACACTAAATTGTCTTCCTTGGAGAATAGAACGGCTGAATAAACCTACAGGTTGACAAAAAGTGGAAGAGACAAGAGTTTCGGAGTAGCGTATTCGCGGTTTATTGTTGCTAAAATATATGAAAGACGCGTTCAACTATACGAGGTATCGAATAGACTTCAACAACTGATCAATCGACGGACTTCCGAAGCGAATCACTACATAACGCTTGGGAATCAGTTAGGTGATTGCAGAACATTAAATCTACTAACGGATAAAAAGCTACTGTGAAATAATTCTGCTGTAGTTACTTTGACAGTCATGTGACCCATGTAAGAAAAAACCAGCCAAGTACGAGTCTGAATCGCACACGAAGGGTTCCTAACCATAAGTAATTATTTTTTATTTGTGAAAATTTCAACTATCTATTACGGTTCTTGAAATACAGCCCGCTGACAGACAGACGGACGGACGGACGGACAGACAGCGGAGGCTTAGTAACCCTAAAAAGCCCACTTTCAGTAATTTTCCTATCTCTACAACAGGAAACTAAGCTAAATGTAGCACTAGATCCAATCAAAATCACGTTATGTGGCTTAGTAGCGGCTTGAGAGTTAATGCCGAAGCTCGAAGTTACGGTCAGACTAATACGAAGCTAAGTTCTTGTCGAGCAAGACTGAGCTTATTTATATCCCAGCAAATCTCGCAGATATCTTCTGTGATGACCATTACCTATCGGTAACATCGATACTTCAACGTGTAGTAAGTAGACATCAAGTCGTAAATAACCGTTATTGGCACATATTATCGCGGAGACTTCAGCAGTTTCATGTTTTATGGCCAAGTGAAGGTAATAAATGCCATGAAGACGTATAGAATACTTGTCTGTCCTGTAAAGAAATCCCGAATATTCATGGCACCGGTTATGTTTAGTTTATGACTGAATCCCGAGATATTAAATTTTCTTGCAAAAGTTTTCTGAACATGTATGAAGAGTAATAAAACGTTAACTAAAGTACAGCTAAGACGTCGCTAATGCAGATATTTGGCATTAGTGAATAAAAACAGACGAGAAACTCCAACGGGAAAACTTTCATTGTACTTTTGTTGTAACTTTTAATTCAAGCTTAATGTTTACTTAGTAGTTGTGTTGATAGTAGGTATAGAATATTAAAAACATGAGCCCGGGTTATCGAAACACGAACGAATCATAATAGAAAAAGGAAATGTAAAGTGAAAAGTGCTTCAATCTACATCAAATCTATTTTGTACATTTTAAAACATTCACATACAAAAACATCTCTTTTCATACTAAAAGGCGGCCAAACATACATTAAATTAACACGTCCATAAAAGGCGACGTAAAAAATGAAATACTCGTACTAAATACATCGTCCACAACCATAATAATTCTCAGCGGAATGTTTATAAGAAACACTGGAATTAATTTATTGCCGCGTTAAACATATGTGCGCTGTTATAAAGAGCTTATGGCTAATCGTCGACAACAACCACACGGCTCGATCTTCGTCGGTCTGTGGATGGATGGCAACATTATCATACCGAGATTCCTCCGTGTCACGGAAAGGACGTTAAGCTAATCATCCAGCCTCTTTAATTTAAATAAAAAAAAATAATAAACCACATTTTTGTAATAGTTAGATAATTAAATCAAATTAATTGACTCCAGAAGTAGCTAATTATATAATAATATTAATTTAATTTATTCAATAAGTAGTTTGTACATGGCATACAGAGTTGTATTAAATATGTAAGTTTTATAAAGAAAAACCAGTACAACGAATATAAAAATAAGTCATAGGACTCCCTTTCCTAAACTAGGCGGGAAACCTGTCTGTATCTTAGGAAAGAGTATCCATGCTGTTGGGTCGAGCTGGCAATTATAGACCTTTACTAGTCTTTAGGGGTAGTCATAGGCCAAGAAATCTAATACCAGTCTTGCCAAGAAGTATCGTGTTAGCAGTTGCTTCAACTTAAACACTGGTATCCACTCAGGTATCCAGGTGCATTCGATTAGACCGGAATGTCAATGTCACCGCGCTCTCAGATAATCCCGTAAAAGAGTAACATGATGTTGTTATCGTGTTCCCCGAATATGTTAGAACGAATGTCAACATGTTTTATGTCAACTAGCTAGTGGCGAAACATGGAAAACAAATTCTCTGTGTAACACTGGTCGAGTCTGACATCCATTTTTTCAATTGTTTTTCTCACAGGTGGCTTTTTTACCTGTGGAAATATCACGTATTTTATATACAAGTAACATTGTTATTTTACCTTAGTCACAAAAGAAATGGTCCACAAAGTTAGTGATGTGAGAAATTCCGCTTTGAGCAACTCGCTTCTGTGTTTATTTGGGAAACCTTAATGGTGCTTAACAACACATGAATCAACCTGAATATACCTATATATTCGACCCAATAATTGCATGCTTTAAACCGACTTCAGCTAAAGGAGGAACTTTTTATCAATTACAGGCAGGGTATGAGCAAATAACTATAAAAGTGAAGTGCCAAGTACGCCTAATGAAGTTTTTCACTTTAAAACCAACCAAAATCTCGTTAAATTATTATCAGAAAACAATTACGTTTGTTTAACGAAAGCCAAAAAACGAAACGTTTCACTTTGTAAGGAATGCAGGTCACGCATTCACTGGACAAAAAATAAATTCTAGTCGTGCCATAACGAACCAAGGCCGACTTGGGTTATTAATTTTATCAACTTCCCAGCGTAATTTTATAACATTAGTAAAAAAAAACTCTGTGAAATTTCCTCATTTACATACATGGGTACTAACAATATGTTTTCTTTTTTACATTTTAACCATAGACTAGGTACACGTACGTAATCAGTTTATAATGAGCGATTCTTTTTATGAAATACAAATTTAAACCATCGCGACACTTTTGCATAGGGATGAAAAATGCTAATACGAATGAATGTTACATAACTATATGAATAAGATATGCTTTAATAGAGATGAATAAAAACAAAAGGGTCAGATGTTATCGGAGACCGCAAGCCGACGACAAAGCCTTAAATCCCAATAAATCAATTTTGGGAAGCTTTCTTGTGAAGTTACGGGCAATATAAAAAGTTCCGACACCGGAAATGGTTATTATAGTTACGGTTACGGACGTGAGCGTTGGCGATCCTATTGGCTGAGTGACAAAACTGACACAGCCGATAACATAAATTTTATTATAGCGAAAATAGCTTGGCATGTTTTTCTTCTGTTGTGATACTGACAGCAAAGATCCTTTTTATTTTGTTCGGAATAATTTAAGAAGGGCTGACATTGCCTAAAGCTTATTGAATGTAAATTTATTCAAAATCCCTGGAGCGTTAAGTGCCCGGCAGCAGTATTTGTTAAAACGAAAGATAACTTCCGTCGTAAATGTGATTCAACAGTATTTTCCGCCTCGTCTACCTACTGAGAAATTATTCCTGTTTCAGAGCAGCTAACGAGAGTACCTAAATTACAAATATTTGCTGAAGTCTAGAAACCTGATTAAGTTCCTTGACACTCGCTCTATTCTATGCACGAAAGTACGTAAAACAAAAGACCTCGCATACAAATTCGACGTGATTCAGTTAATTTGTAGCTAAGATCCGCAACAACACCGCTTAGTATTCTCGAAACGAGTGGCGATGCAAAGACTCCTCAAGCCCGTATCACCTCAAGTGGCCTTTAAAATGGTTAGCCTGCACTTGTGACGGAGGGATATGACCTACTAATTTTATCTTCCGGCATATATACAACAACACAACATACTGGCTACACTGGCGGACAAAATTGATGGGCCTTTCATTAGGCACTGGGCAGCTAGGCATGTGCGTACTGGCGTACATGTCGCCAATTAATTTAAGCTTTTTATGTACTAACAATAGGTTAAGATTTTACTAACGCTATATGGATCAATGGTCTGAATTAAATAAATTATTATTATTATATCCTTTATTCATTTAACTATACACATAAATTATATTTTTAAATATTTGAATAAAAAAAATAAAAAAAAAACCATTTAAAAATATAAAAATAGTAGCCCACCGATATCGGGAACAGGGTCCAAGCTACCGGTGGTCAGGGCTCCAGAGAAAGGAATCTCCTGACAATGCGAGCCGTGTCCAGAAGTACCGCTTTCTGAATCAAGCCCTTCATCCAGCTGCCCAACGAGAGCCTCCTAAGGTGTTGGTCGAGGCTCGTGGCTATTAAGCCATTGGCCGATACGACTATCGGTACAATGATTGCGGAGTCCACTTCCCACATGTCGACAACCTCGCGAGCCAAGTCAATATACTTGATTTGTTTGTCTTTCTCGGCTTTCACGAGGTTATCGTCATGCGGGACGGTTATGTCTACAATCATTGCACGCCTCACAATTCGGTCCACCACCACTATATCAGGCTTATTGGCAACAATAGTCCTGTCAGTGATGATGGACCGATCCCAGTACAATGTGATATTGCCATTATCGAGAACTGGGTCGGGCGCATACCTATAGACCTCCGACTCCACAAGAGAGTATTTCAGAGCAAGTTGCTGATGGATAATCCTGGCTACAAGGTTGTGCCTATGCAAGTATTCTCCGTTAGCTAGACGAGAACAACCAGAGACAATGTGGCGAATTGATTCTCCCGGACGGTGACATGCCCGACATACTCGTATGTCGACCGTGCCGTCTTTCACAATAAATCTCCGGTAGTTATTCGTCATGATAACTTCGTCCATAATTGCACATTATTATTATTATTCCATTTATTCATTTATATACATATTCAATACATTTTTAAATATTTCTATAAAAATACAAAAAACATTTAAAAATATAAAAAATAGTAGCCCACCGGTATCGGGAACAGGGTCCAAGCTACCGGTGGTCAGGGCTCCTGAGAGAGGAACCTCCTAACAATGCGCGCCGTGTCCAGGAGTACTGCTTTCTGGATCAAGCCCTTATTATTACTATTATTATATATACTTTGAAAATAAAATTAATACGGATTTAATATTACTGAAAATGGTCGTAATACAATATCATATATATATCAAGCACCCATGTGCTTCTAAAACTGCAGACTATCTTGGTTTAGGAAAATGTTATGTAAGTGAATCCGAGAAACTTATTATGGGGTATGATGGCAAGTAGTGAACGCAGATTGATTGTCCTTTCTGAAGGCTTGATTGAAATTGTAACAATCGACTTAAGATCAAGGAAAAGCCTATACTATCTACATACACAATTATCTACATAGGAGAACAGAATCTATCAAGGCAAATAGTCCACTTTATAGATGCAATTTCCTTTTTATTTAATCTTAAATTAATAAACATTTTCCAGCAACTAGGTGCTTACCTAGTTGTTGGAACAGCGAGCATGCGTGCTTGTTAAATAGGTAGGGGACCGACAAAAATAGGAAAAACTAAATCACGACAAAGTCCTTTATATTCTGAATCCACACTCAGGGTCCTAGCAAATCCTGTTTTACATAGGAGTGCCTATTTAGTTACGCTTGCGGGTGCAATAACAGACCCACTTTATCACTTGAGTTCAGAGCTCCGGGAAAGGTCGTTTTGCCGACATATGTAGTCCTCCATGTATCTTCCGGTTTAACGCCACTATCCGCACACTGCATAAAAAGAAACGTATTTTTTGCAACATTTCGGTTACCTTCAAGCTCTTTTCCCTGCTCCGGATGAACCAGTCTCCGGCGAAAAAAATGGCGAATTAGAATATTACCGGTGTCGGAACTTTTATAGCTCTTTTGCAAGAAGCTTCCCAGAATTGATTTATTGAGCTTTGAGACTTAATAAATGCGGCTTCTGATTCAAATAAAAGTCTTTAGAAAGTACGGTACAGTTCCTATAAAGAAAAAATGGGGCTAACATAATAGCAATATACAGTGTGAGTCTTTATAATATGCACATTCGAAAATGAAGTAAACTATAATTAAAAAAAAAAACATTTTTTATGTTTTTTCTTTAATTTCACAACTGTGACCCTAGTGTAAACAAAACAGTGTAACTTTTCAACTAAATAATCTATCGCAATGAAACAAATATGTCTATAATGATCGGAAGTAATTAGGCATCCTTATAAAAGAAGAATTATAAACATGCAATTTTTACTACATACAGCCGAACATAGAACCTCCCTTTTGAAGAAGTCGGTTAAAAAGTTACACAGTTTTGTTTTAATCGGATGAGAACAAACTTTTAAAAAAATCCATAAAATTATTAAAAAAATAAAAATTAGTAGGTAGGTTTTCCGTCGATTAAATTAGATATATTTTCCCTCATTTTCAAATGTGCACATAAAGACTCACACTGTATTTCTACGCACTTAATAAAAGCCACCAGTTTAATTCATTGTAGCTCAATATTCTTCTTATTTCAGTGGTTACAACGCTCTATCAAAATCCTTACGTGCTTGTTGTTATCTGACTGAAGAGGGTATTTTGTTCCAATATTGTGACCAATTATGTGACGTAATTGGTCACAATATTGGAACAAAATACCCGCCGGTCATCCACTTTTTTTGTGAAGCTTTATCCTGTAAGCCCGGATTACATGCGCTGCCAATGTAGGGTATTATTGACATAACATTCACACGCTGTAGCCAGGTACCTACGGCTACAACTGTTTGAAATATAAATAAATTGATGTTTTTTTCAAATATATAATAACAAAACAAAGTCTCAAGGTCTCGTTATCGAGAAGATATCTAGCTAATTAATGTTATTCTGTGTAGCACTACAAACAAGTTACTGGCGCTGACTTATATCCCCGGGGCACGCCGCGCCGTTGACTAGGTAATCCCATTATTAGCTCCCTCTTTGCTGCTCCGCCTGCAAATAACCGATATGTTTCCACGTTACCCCACGATAAAAATAACTCTAGCTGCCCTAGATACGTAATCCAGTTTATTCACACCCTATTTTTTATTCGCTGTACGTGTGATAAACACAGGGTTTTATTTTCATTGGGCGGCGAGGGTTTTTCCTAACCAGTGAATATCGCAATTTATAGAAACATGGAAAATGTTTCTGGATAACCCATGAAATGAAGTGATCCGAGGATATTAGATGGTTTGTTATTTTGTTAAACTCAGTAGCCCACGAAATTATGTTCTAAAAATGTGTCTACATAATATAACATGTACCTACGATAGGAAAATGAATACCTAAAAGGTCTATCTAGAAAAGCTCTAGAAAGCAAAAACGTGTACGAAAGTCTCGTATTCCTTACCTATTTCTTTAGTTTCAAGGAAGGGAAAATCACAATTCCAGTGAATTAGGTATGCGAAGCAAGTTTTCATATATATCAAATAGTAGGTACCTATAAGTACACAGTTAACTCAACGTAAATTACACCTCGTCCTTGTTGCAAAGAATTATATCAGTCATAAAAAAGTACGTTTCATAATAATGAGAAACAGAAGTATTTATGATAAGGATAATCTTTCTCGACTATCTTTTAATGTGCTGAACTGCGAACTTAGTCAGCTTTAACTTGACTACAAAGCCTTTGTCAATGTTCGTTGACCTTTCACGTATATACCACTTAAGGTACAAATAACAGGGTCGACCCCAAGACGTGGACGGATCGTAGTCTGCCAGGAGCTTCAAAAATATCGGTGCGTAGGGAGCATCTACATACGTCCACGTCCTGGGCGCAGCCCTGAAATGTTATGTACGGTTCAACCTTTACTCATTGAGAAACAAAATTGATCAACATCAATGTTCCTGAAAACAAATAGGATTGTTTCCCAATTAATACCAAGGGGGCTTACTGTTACCTACTAACATGAAATCACAAAGTAACAAAAAGATTAAACAAGTATTCTATTCAGTTACACGGAGTTATTTCAGTGCTGAAAATCGGCATATGCTTAAGTTAAATTTCACAAAAAATAATATATCTACACATTATCTATAACAATTTCCTAAGGCTTACCTCTTAAACCTCATGCCTTTGACAATTCAATTGGCAACGGCTGGGCTATTCGTAAAGGGAGAAAATTTACAGCGATCGTGTCTGGGACCGCACCTTCGTCCTTCATTAAGTTAGATTGAATGAAGGTCAGGGATATAATAGCACCAAACTACCCAAAGCAAGCAGTTATCTATACCTGCTTGATTTTACCAAGCTCCTACCATATTTTCCGAAGATAAAGGATTTTGTACCTATGTATTTCTTTTTACGAAAACAGGTTAAATTAAAAAACCGGTCAAGTGTGAGTACCGAAAAATAACACGTTGTATTATATTTTTATTATTTTTGTTTTATTGCGGTAATAGAAATACACACTGTGAAAATTTCGACTGTCTACCTATTATCGATCTTGAGGTACAGCCCAGACAGACGGACGGACGGAAGGACACCGGAGGCTTAGTAATAAGGTTCCGTTAGTTACCCTTTGGGAACGAAACCCTAAAAAAGCAGAACGAAAAAAGTAGACAACCATAACATGGGTACCTACGCACGTTTGGGTGCGAGGTCGTGTTAATTATTTTCACTTCCAACAATGGAAAAACAAATCCCTAAAAGGGAACACGCGTTTTCCAGCATAGCAGGATTTTGTAGGAATAAATGGAACATTACGCGTTTCTCCACAAGGACGGTGCCAGCAGATCTAGGTGTTTTTAAAAAATCTAAGGGCTCATGTCAGAGTCTGGAAAGAGCAGTACCTAATTTGCTGTAAAAGCAAACGAATACAACCATTTTGACTTGATTATACGCAATAGTCTCAAACAGGAAACTTGACATCACGTGGCGAGGAACAAAGGTAGAACACTGCAAGCACCCCAAGTACCTCGGTATTACTTTGGACAGTGCATTGACTTATATACGAAGCAATTTACTACGTCGCCTTGTTTCTACCAACTGGGGAGCAGCACCCGATGTCCTTCGCAAAAAAGTTGGGCAAAATAAGGCCTACTTGTTGCAGTGTCTCAAGTGCCTTTACGCCTGCACCATTGAGGACCTGATGAGTCACCTACTGGGCACAAAATATTTAAGTGTCACCACGACTCGAAAAGAAGAAGACTTGATTATCACACTCGTGAGTCCATCTTAATTTCTGATAAAAACATTTCTCAAATATGTCAATATTGAATAAATCGAAGAAACAGAGTAGGTAGGTAAATGTCCTCGTAAACCTTCTCGGTTTATTTATATCTATACTAATATATGTATAGTGTTTGTTTGTTTTTTTGCTTGAACGCCCTAATCTCAGGAACTGCTATTCCGATTTCAAAAATTCTTTCATGTTAGATAGCCCATTTATCAAGGAAGGCTATAGTCATATATCATCACGCTAAGACTAATAGGAGCGGAGCAGTAATGAAAATTGTGACGCAGACGAAGTTGCGCGGGTCAACTAGTTCAATAATAATAGCGAAACCGACACGAAAAATATTTCAGCAATAACAAATTGAAATAAACGCTTATTTGCATAATAATTGCCCACTTTGTCTAGACTAAATTGGAGAGAACCTGAATAATTTCCATTTTTACGTAGTTGGTGTAGACGGCCTCATTAGTCGGCTCACTAGGTAACCTTTACAAAAGTAATAGGCCTCGAGTTACAGGCTTCGTAAGGTACGGCACACTTACCTATGAAGCCTGTACCTAACTCAATTTTTTACGTAATTATCTTACGTGTAGAAATACGTCTAATATATTATTTTGATATAAATTAGTAGTCCTAAAATAATGTGGTTGAACCGACTAATATCCTATCCGTATTTCCACTTTTTTTTTTACTTTTGATAGGCACGCGTTTGACCACTATCTCACCTGTTAGTAAGCAGTGATGTGGCCGCAGATAGAGCTCGCTTGCCTAGAAGCAACCTGTGTTCCACCGATTGTGTTACGAAGAGCCGTGTCTCGTGTTTGTTGGGTATTAGTTAATTGTAGCTAGTGTAATATCAGCGAAATTAAAGGATACTGCTACGCGTCCATACATCGTGTTGATTCATAGGCCACTTTTAACCATATCCTTAACACACAGAAATGTCTCGAGTATCTGCTAACTCCTTTACCACCCTTAAATCAATTTGTAATAACCCAATCTTTTGTAGACTAAATATATCACTTATCTGATATTTCTCGACTCTGAAAGTTCTAATGAAGTAAATTACATACTCCCCAGACAAGTTCTACAAAAGATACGTTCGCTAAGATCTCATTATTCGATAACGTTTTCAAAACTCCGCGAAGAAATACAACCAGAGACGGACAAGAAAAAACGGAACTGACGGTAACGCGGGTTACAAGGGAACTTAAATCGCTGACAAAGAAATATCATTTATTATGCAAACTGACGGAGAAACAGAACCCATTTGCGTAATGGCACAAGAAGTTTCTCGGAGTTAAAGAAAAACGGTGTGAGGGTCAAGTTTTGAGCGGTATTTAAATGGGTAAAGACTGCGTTACGGATCTAGGGTAACTAAGTAGGTAGCAAATTTGGGTAGCAAGACAGACTGAAGTTGGGTTTATACGTCGTCGACCCATCTGGCGGCTGCTCTAAATTGATCGCTCTCTAAATAATTCTCGCTCACTCGGGTAATTGATGTGATGAAGTATCAAGCTGTGCTGACTATTAGCAGGCTGTGCATTAACATTTTAGTAGGTACGTCGTCGTACGTGGTTTCGAATTTTCGAAGCTGTTCACACGAGTATTGATGCGTTTAGTTTATTGTTAACGGTAATGCAAATGCCCTCAATCGGACAGACTGTACGCGGCAGTATCGCAGCTATTATGATGTAGAAACAAATTGACGCTGATACACTGTATTCATAATCCTTATTTCAGTTAATCTCGTATTCCAACGTTCACAAAAGTATTTAATTACGGACACCAAATTTATCGCTTCATATATTATATCCACGAATTTGAATAATTCATGACGCTATGGTATTAATCTCATATTGTACGTTTGAGGGATTAATGTCTGGCTTTCTGATTAAAACCTAGACTCGATTTCTCCGTAATAGCCTGGTTAAAGGTAATTAGCAGCCCGTTCATGAATTCATTAACTTGTAACGAAGCTCACCATTAACATCAACTGGTCATGAACTAATGACGTCATATTCGAGGCGCCGTCGTCACAAGGACGATGGGTACCGCGTAATGGATGTTAAACCTCTTTCAATACAAGCTCGGCCGTTACGGAGGGCCGGTGGCTTTATTAAACCAAGTTACCTCATAAAAGCGGCTTTGAATGGTCCAATCGCGCGCGTGTAAACAATTTCAGGGTCAATCTTCCATCCCTAATTTTTCGCCCGAGACTGGATTACATTTTGTGAGTTAGTTATGGTTGGAAATTCAATGTCATCGCGATGAAACCCTTGACTTCTTTTAATTAAACTAACAACAATAGACGTATTTAAAACATCTGTTTAGCAACTGATTAATACATATTTCTTCTCTATACATAATTTTGACTGTAAATGGCTTTTATAAAAATTTATTGACTGTTTATAAATCGTAGCAGTTTGGCTCTACGATGCTACGCCGAGCGTAGCGGAAGAGCTACGAGACTACGACTATGGAATATTTAGGCCGAGACAAATAGTGGCTGCTAAAGTTAATGACAGCGATTAGTGAGGATTTAATCGACAGATGCGAGTCAGAACAGGCATAAGGGAGAATAAATCGGCCAAGATAAGTTCCAGTAAGTGACTTTAGAAGTAAGACATAAGTTCTGTAATAGAAAAAAGACATAAAGAGATTTCAATAACTAATTATATCAGTTTATTACTTAATTATTGTTAGTTTCTACATGATTTCATACATAATTAAAATAATTACATGGATAAATGATAGAATACTTCGATGTTATTAGCGTAAATATTAAATAACATTTCATTAAGGTAATAAATGCACTTGATCTTAAAAATATCCGATTGTTTGCTGAGTTTCATACAGTTTCACTTCATCCTTTTTCAACGTCAGTTCGGGCCTGAAATGAACGAATATTATCAGTATACGAAATACAAAAAAAGGTCTATAATAAAACACTGCAATTTAAATTAACTTACAATGTCAACTCCACCACAGTCTGTTGTTGAACTGAAAAAAAAGACAAAGGTTGAATCATTTTCGCATTCCATGGGGCACAAAAATTGTGTTCGTTGAAACAAGTTTTCCAATTATGAAGTGGTCGAACAATCATGAATAGCAAAGAGAATGCTGTCGGCACCATTTTATGAAATAAGTGAGTGGTCTGGACCAGATAACTTTGAAATCATGCTTTTGTAATACGAGATTAAAATTTAATTTCAAAACGACTAATGCACGACTATTTAAATGTAAATCAACTGAACTTGGGAAAATATTCAAGAAATTTGAAGAATGAAGAATGTCGAGATTACACGGTGAAAATACAAAGGACATTTTGATTAAAGTGAAAGAATTTGTGTAGGTATACACGATTCCAGTAAAACTACTAGTATTCTGTAATTATACCTAATAATATCTATGAATTAAAAAATATACTATGTTTGTTCGTATCGAGGACCTAGCGATGGCCGTTTTGCGCGGATGTGACGCATATGCTCCCAACTTGCATAACTCATTAATTTTGGTTTTTATTCCTTTTTATAGTATGCGTCATGCTTGGCGCAAATTAACTCTATTTTTAATCGATACCTACCGTCCCTATAAAAAAGTTTGATGAATATTTTTTTATGCTGCGGCCACACTACCTTAAAGTCTACCGCCTGTTTAGCGCAATAATTATGGCATTAAATTACGGCCTACATTGGTAGTGTGGTGTACACTAATGTTTACCTAGATATGACAATAAACTAGGCGGTAAAAAATATAATTTTTCAAGATAGAAGTTGAAGCTGCGGCGTTGATGTACTTTATGAATGTTTTTTTTATATTTTTTTAGATGGATTCGGTAATCGTTCATCATAGATTACTTTTTCTTCCTCAAATCATCTATGGTACTAAGAAATTATAAACATTGCTTAATTCGATACCAAGCATCACTTTGTACACCAGGATTTTTATGATTCTTTTGTCGGGTATCATATAGACTTGGTTCCGATGGGAATGCTTCCAAAAACACGAGTATCTTTTCATTCGACCACTCCATGTCGGCCGGCAACTCGACGCGCGGCGCGTGCATTTCCATTGAGCTCATGTCGCACACTGAACAAACTGTAGTGTGGCCACTCACGCAAACATTACCGCCGGTAATCGTCTTTGTACTGTAATATGGCCATATGCCATATTGATTGACATTGTAAAATTATGGCCATAAATCGTGGCTACATCTAGGCGTTGTTTCAATTATGGCCATCATTATTTCCATATTACGGTAGTGTAGCCGTACCATTATAGGGACGGTAGGTATCGTTGCATATCACCGTGAAATCGGTAAAATCAGTCAAGGTTAGCTTAGGTTAATGAAGTTTTATGTGAATGAAGAGCGATTGTTGCGACGTGATAGACTATGACGCAAAAGTCAGAACGTGATTACGATACTGGAATTTTCCCGAGACAATAAAAATAACCTATCATCCATTAAGAAAAACTAGAACACTATTAATGAATATAAATGTATCGGAACGAATATAGTCAATCGACAGCTGTCTGTCGCTTAGAACCATATTAATGTATAAATGATATTCCACAAGCGACACCCAACCTGCGGGTCGGTAAGCTTTTCGTTTCGGTCCACCGCGCTTTTGCGTAGGTATGTAGCGGTTGATATTTTATTTACCCAAAATTGCAAGTAATATCTATTATGGGTGCCTACCCATAATAGATATTACTTGGAATTTTGGGTGTGCTATTTTTCTTTAATTCTCGGTATGTTATCGCCTATCTAATTTAACATTATTGGCATGGTAGTAGCGTATCACAATGAGATTGAATGGGGCGATCGTAAAATTGACTGTCCTAAAGAACGTCCTGTTTTCGAATTAGGTAATTACGGTTCCGAACCTCAAAAGGAAAAAACTGAACCCACGGATCACTTTGGTTTTTTAATTTTAAACACACAATACGTACGTAGCACATTTCGCAATCGTATTTACTAAACAAATGTTGAGTTTACTCAACATATTTTATATACTAACGATTTTATTATTTTTCTGTGTTAAAACATAAATCATCATCGACTCACCTATCTGCTGCTGCTGTATCATGCCGACATCGGGGAAGTACAGCGCGTGGTTGGTGATGAACTCCTTCGGCTGGTCGATGTACGTGTTCTGCGTCACCGGCACCTGCGTAATGGTCATCTCCTGCACCCTCCACTTGTCCATCTCCTCATTCTCCTGCAGCTTCTGCAGCCTCTCCACTTGCTTGTATGTCGGCTCGCCACCGATGTAGTCGCGTTTCATACGGTTGTGGTTCCGTATCTCGTGTTTCCGCAGGTCCGACCTAAACATGAACTTTGGTTAAACTTAAAACATTTTCGATAGCATAGGTTTGATGTAACAACTGCAAATCGTAGCTGTTTACATTTTCCACGGGGCTGAAAAGGACAACTATCAATTCAATTTACCTAGCTTTATCCCACAGAACAGAAAAAACAGTAGAAGTGCAAAGTAGGCGTGGCACGCGTGCCGCGGTATTACGCGGTGTTAGGGTGAGGCCACAACACTGCGTTGCGACGTCGTATCGCAAAAATGACGTCGCTCAGCAATACAATGCGATTGCAATGCGTCGTAGATTTTTACGATGCGACGCCGCAACGCAATGTTGTGGCCTCGCCCTTACGCGTACCTCAACCCATTCGTGTTCTAACACCACGACGAACCGATCGTCTCGCTCACTCTCGATATATATTGATATTTTCTGAACCATTTCAAAAAAAAAAATATGAATTTGATTTTTTTTTTTTCCATTTTGGAGTGCAAAAATGATAATAGGAGAATAAATCTTAAAAATGGAGGTGTTCCAAACCATCGGTAAGATTTTATTTGTTTTGTAATAAAATCTTAGCAAACTTAATTTTGCTAAAAACTGAAGTTTAAGTCTAGTTAAAATCCACCTTATCCCAGCATAGAGTTTATTTTACATCGATTCAGTTAGTGTTTCGTTCTCGAAAGTTCTTCGCTATTCAAATAGTGATGTAGTCGGGTCGGATACTGGATAGATAGACTTCGATAAAAACATTTTTTTGTAGTTCGTCTAGTAAGTTTATTGAAATCATTAAACATAACTTTAAAAATATTTTTAGGTTTCCCAAAGATGCTATCGTTAAAGAAAAACGGATAGATGCACGGGTAGAGCTGATTGAAAGCCAAGTAAAACAAGCACGATATGCTCCGAGCATTTTTAGAAAACGATTTTTTAATTTAAAAAAGGATATAGATACACGAAAACTTTGTCTGCGTTAAGATTCTGTACCAAACTATGCAATAAGATACTATCCTAAGCCACTTGGCATAAAGAGTTCACGGAACTGAAGTGTAAACAGCACCCCTTTTTTGTCGGTAGTCGAGTAAGATACCCGAGGCATGATTTTGTAAGGCTTGTGGTATGAAAAAAAATCTGGCCAAGTGCGAGTCGGACTCGCGTTCAAAGGGTTCCGAACCAATTTCATTTTTGTAAGGATTCCGTTTCTTACGGATGTTCGGAACACAAAAAAATGTATGATGTGTGTTATTTTTATTGATTTAATGTGTAATGAGGTATATTTACATAAATGAAATAAAAACCTTTGAAAAAATGTTTTTTTTTTTTGTTTTTTTTGTTTCTATCTACTTGTATATAATAAACTGGGAATATTTCGCTTACGATATTTTGAAATTACGTAAAATACTGGTATTCAGCTAAATCCGCCTTGACTGGAAGCCGACCCCAGTATAGTTGGGAAAAGGCTAGGCAGATGATGATGATATTTTGAAAGTGCCTAGAACTTTATTAACAATATAATATTACAAAGCAAACCCGAACTTATCCATTTCAAATGTGATAGCTTATTTCATAACGATTCCAACAACAAGTTTCATGTATGGCTCCCATACAAAACTACAACACAAAGCGAGTCACATTTGGAATTAATTTCGAAAAAAAGTTATCTTATTTATCGATATCGACAATGTAAGTCAAAGTTCATGTGTCTCAGCCGTGATCGAGTGGCAACTGTTACTATCCAAACATAGAGTAATGAACCTTATTGCCAAGTAGTTTAAGTTTATAATTGCAACCATTGAAAATACCGCCATCTATGGTCGAATAGCGGAATTTACTCGTAAATTCAACTTAGAATGAATTCGGAAAACGAAACGCCGTGAGTACTTTTTGCCTTAAAGCAAAATACATCCTACGTGAAAGGCCGAAGGTATATTTTCAAATGTAGGTTCTTTGACTTGTTCTTGTTTTGACCAAAATTGAAACGACCAATCAATCGTATCCTTGATTTGTGAAATGATTATCGGTATAGTTGTGTGAGTGTGGTGACACAGGTTCCGATACATATTTCGTCGCATAGCATTTCCACCTGTTTTTTCTGTTCCGTGCTTTATCCCGACTATGTTGGTCATACGGGGACTAGCCTCCAATCTTGGTAGAGGCAATTACCTATGTAACCAGTAACCGAATAGCACGATTTTTTTAGGATGGGAAATCATCAAATGACTCCTCCCAATCTGGGTAAAGCAGGAGGGAGTGTCAGACTCTTACTGACTAAAACCCATCCGTGTTCCTCCTAGTGCCCGCCGCGTTCCAGGGCCGCGGTGACTCGAACGAAGTCCGCACGATACCCCTTAGTTAGAGTAATTGATAGATTTCCGACTTTTATTATTCAAGTCAGAGTTCTTAAATATGTGATTAAGTAGTTCATCTACAACGACGAACTTAACCGGTTCACAATCCCACATGTGGTCTACGCTGATTTTGTAACTACTGTGTGTGCTGTGCGGACAGTGAACCTGTTAAGTAATATT
The DNA here is from genome assembly GCA_950371165.1 of Lacanobia oleracea. Lineage (NCBI taxonomy): Eukaryota > Metazoa > Arthropoda > Insecta > Lepidoptera > Noctuidae > Lacanobia > Lacanobia oleracea. The sequence continues at coordinate 18,195,478 of OX493392.1, read as the reverse complement.
AAGATGAAGAAATATTCACTAGAAAAAAAAACGTTAATATGGCAATTTAATGATATCGCAACAACAACGCCTTCCTGTGTTCAGCCCTGGCGACTGATCTTGTTAACTTATTAAGCTACTAAGCTTTTATGTTGACGTGATATTTTCCCATAACTCAAGGCACGAGAGAAGTGAATAAAGAACGCAAAGATTATCCGGGGCGTAGGAAACCCGCACTAATAACATTATACTGCGACTGCCTGGCGTGATCAAATTTATTAAAACGTATTCATAGCCGTCTTTTATTACATTTTCTGTTCGAAGCTTCGAAATATAATAAGCCTTTATGCCAACATTCTTAGCTAGGGAATATGATGAAAAGTTTGACTAATTTACGAATGAATCCTGTTTCCATTGTACAGTAGGTATATGTTTTTATGATAGGACTTGAGGTGGAAAACCGAAACTTCCATACCGTACCGGTTACATGTATATGTAGGCTGATCATCATCATCATCATATCAGTCGAAAGACATTCACTGCTGGACATAGGCTTCAACCATGCTACAGTATAAATATGGACAGTACGGAAACTACCTACAAACGCTCGAAACGGCATACTCATACATCCATATTTATACTGTGACGATGCGTCGCCACAACGACCGGTCCTGCGCGCCTCGCATCCATCGGCTACCCGCGACTTTCACCAGGTCATCGGTCCACCTTGTGGGAGGCTTATACCAACGTGGCGTCTTCCAGTATGCGATCGCCACTCCAAAACTTTTCGGCCCCATCTACCATCTGTTCTGCGAGCAATGTGCCCAGCCCACTGCCACTTTAGTTTGTGATCCTTCGGGCTATTTCGGTAACTTTGGTTCTCATCATTCCTGATTTGATCACGCAAGGAAACTCCAAGCATTGCCCTCTCCATTGCCCTTTGAGTGACGTTGAGCCTTCTGATGAGGCCCATAAGTGGGCTATTATCGATTGATTTATTCGGTTTACTAATTGTGATCTATATTTTAAACAACCATATTGTGGTTGGCTGCTAATCAAACAGAATGCAGATGAAAACCGGTATTTTACATGGAGAGACTGCCTATCTGACGTTCACAACCCAGTAACTGGGTAGTACGGTACCGCTTAACAAGACCCGCACTAGACCGATGTCAGATTTTTTGGTTCCTGAAAATCCGTAAAGACTGTCAAGGATCTACAAATGATAGCCGGAACTAACGGCTTCACGTGGTTTCTAAGTCACGGAGGAGTCTCTCTATGTAATGGATGGTCACCCATCCACAACTACCGAGTCCACTATGGTCCAGTGTATAGTAACGCGACCAACCGGCAAAAATGGAAGTGCATCGCTGAGAAAGCATTTCTCGGGAAAGACCGTCGCCTTTCCCGACCCACCGAACATCTCTCAATGTTCCTCATCTGCGCAACCACGACCACTCTGACAAGAGTGTTCGATTTAGAAGAAGAGATATTTAAAAAAAAACGTATGCTGTGCACAGAGCTATAGTAGGTAACTAATTTAGGTACAGGGTAGGCATCAAAAGATAGACAATGTAACACAAACTTTTATTTTTTTCTACACGAAACATGCTCTTGGCACACACGACACAACGTTTTCAACAAACGCAAACTACACTTATTTGTACTATTTCGAATAACGATAATACAAACATCAAAAAAAGTTTGCGATCACTAGCATAAGCTGTTATATTTTTTTAAATTTAACTTTATAAAAAAAACTTCTTTGTTGTGTGTTTTCTTTATATAGAAAAACCCTGTTTGAAATTAATAGAAAACTATTTTTGTTTTTTACATAAATTGAGTAAACAACTATTTATTAATAAACGTTTTATTAATAAATTGTTGTTTAAGTTTGGGTAAACAGTCTTTTTCTTTCTATCAAATTCCTGTTACAAATTTTACATTCTGATTAATTAGGTACTCAATTTGTGTTAGTAAAAAATAGTTTTATTTTTTAATTTCAAACGGGGTTTTTGTGTTTAAAAAAAACACACAACAAAGAATTTGTCTTGATAAAGTCAAATTTAAAAAAAATATAACTGCTTATGCTAGTGATCGCAAACTTTTTTTTGATGTGTGTATACTTAATCATCTTCTGCCTAGCTTTTTCCCAACTATATAGGGGTCGGCTTCCAGTCATGCCGGATTTAGCTGATTACCAGTATTTTACGAGGAGCAGCTGCCTACCAGACCTCCACAACCCATTAACTGGGTAACACGGTACTTCATGGCAAGACTGGAGTCAGATTTACTGTGTGTGTATACTTAATAATCTTGATAAAACATTTAAGATGTTTTGTACGACTATTGTCGGACAGCAATAGTGAAAATAAAGTACTTAGATGACATTACCAGAATCCCATTTTCGTATTTTCATAGTATAATTAATGTTTTTTATCTAGTATCTTAAAATCAATTATGGCTTCCAGTACTCGTTGGCACTTCCTACCAAATATCTCTTTGGAGAAGAATTTTGCTTGCCTTTCGATTTCCTCAATGACTTTCTCCATGAGCTCCATACTCTGCTAACAGGAATTTTAGAAGAAAAACCAAAAATTCCCATAGGTATAATTACATACGGATACTTTATGTAAAACGATAAAATGTTCGTATTTTCATCAAAATATATTTCCACGGGTGTCAAGGGGCTGAAATACTGCACCAGGACGAAAGTGTATCGTTTTTCCAAATCCGTGCGGTTGTGCTAAAATAAGTGAACCAATTATTTAATAGGCAGCAGTGTCAGTCGTAGTAGGGATATCAGTAATTATAGGTGTCACAGTAAATAGTCATTTATTACAGTGGAGAGGGACGCAGGTATTATATATACACTAGCGATTCGCTGCGACTTCGCTCAGGACCAATTTAGTTTAAAAAAAAAATCGCTTACTGTATTATATTATTTTGTAACACGCGGGTGTCTTTATTTTACGATAATTCATTTATTTGGGTGGTAAAATCATCAGTCAGACTTACTGACTAAAAACCACCCTGTTCTTTCGGTTGCCCTTTGCGTTCCAAAGCCCCGGTACCCTGTTTAGACAGTCCCGCGACCCTGGCAGTTACGATAACTGCTAAGATGTTCATTTAAATTGAATACGTGTTTATGGTAAATACGTTCTAATATAGATATTGAAGATAATATATAGATTAACACCATACACCTTAAATAAGCTTCTAAAAAAAAGCAATACTTTTTACGCAAAACTTAAAAGATGAAAATGGTTAAAGTGACCAACTGTTACACACATACGAAACATAAATGGCGCCGTAGCCATTTATGTTTCGTAGGATAAGGATTAGTGCTGCATTGCTTAAAATCGCTTCGTAAATAAGCCATTATTTCTCGTAAAAAGTAAAGGATAAAAAATGATTATTGTGGGTTATCCCTAAGTGATAGGCATATACCATCGCGGACTTTTTTGTAGAACTTTTTAAGGTGTATATTATTTTGATCTATCTGGTAGGGTTCAGCCAGCGTTTGCAATGTAAGCGTAAAAAAGTGTTTTTTTTACGACATTACATTAGAAACCTCTATAATGATCAGTGTTTTGCTACTATATTATGCATTTTATATACATATAAAACTGCCTCTTGAATCACTATTAGTAGTAGTATCTATCAACAAAACCCACATCAGAATCCGTTGCGTAGTTTTAAAGATCTAAGCATACATAGGGACAGACAGACAGCAGGAAGCGACTTTGTTTTATATATGTAGTCTTAATATATAAAATTCTTCCGTTACCACCTGATTGAGTGACTGACAGACAACGGGATATGCGCATACGAGGTCCCGGGCAAAGCTAGTATTAGTATAAATCTATGAAGTAATGAAATATCATTACACTTCCCCCTTCGAGAAATACACAATGATCAAGTTGTTATTTCTACTTTCATGCATAAAATCTTAACTCCACTAACCTAACCTAGGCAAGTACCTTTAATTATTTACAGAAAACTAGCTCACTTACCGTTATATCTTTCTTATAAATTGGAATTAACTTTGGAATATTCATAAATTCTTCGTATGATAATACCTCGCCTTCAATATGCGTACCTTCATAAATTTCCAAAAATGTATTATTAATTTTAAATAGGTAATATTATGTTGTCTGGAGGATTCCTATCAAGCGAAGCACGAACGCTAGCATGCGGCATAGGATAGCACTAGTTTCGCAAAACTGGTGAGAGTGGTTGACAGGATTGGCATCCCCTCAAACCGAGCAGTTTAGCATTATATGAGACTCCATACTGCAACGTGCACAGCATGCATGGTATGGCATGGTAAAGGCGTCCTCTTGCACAGTTGCTATGCTAATACCTTTTTCCAAGTTTATCGTCATGAACAGGCCGACTTCACCCGTTTCCCGTCTTTGCCAGCGGCCTCTCTTCTCTCATGCCAATCCCTACGCTACTGTGCCATCTTCATCCAGGTTCTGCCACACCTACCTACATCTGTAATACCTACATTTAGAGCAAATTAAGTTCTGATTCTGATTCTACTCTTACCAGGTCTAGAACTCGGTTTATTAGGCTTATGCCAAGAATGGAACGATCCATGGCTCTGTGCAACTTCAGCCTGTCCTTATGTCAACACCGTACGTCATGGTGAGCAGATCACAATAGTTATAAAGGTCTACAGACAATGTCGTCCAATTTGCTACTTGTGGCCCTCTCAAGCACTGATGCTTCTCGATACCGTTTTTGGTGCTCTTTGCTTTATAAGTCCTTATATATTATGTAAATTACAAACATACCGTATTCAAAAGAATAAATGTATTTTTCTAAAGATAAGTTTTTCGAAGCACTAAATCCACAAAATATAAGCAGTATTAATCCTAGAGTGTAATATAGAACGCCGTTCATGGTCTCCAGTGAGCAATGCACTGGAGATGTTCTGTAATTTGAAAATAATTGATTTAGACCATACGAAATTGCAATTGGCTAGCTATCAGTTGCTTTTAATAAAGGTGCTCCATCGTAGCTAGCACCATGCAACCAGAGATACTCGTGGTAACGTAGGCATAGTAACTTTTTTAGCTCTTGACTCTAGTCTAGGTCAGAGATGACCCAAAGGGTAACCAACAGAACCCTATTACTAAGCCTCCGCTGTCTTCCGTCCGTCTGTCTGTCAGCGGGCTGTATCTCAGGAACCGTAATAGGTAGACAGTTAAATTTTTTACAGATTGTGCATTTCCATTGCCGCTATAACAACAAATAATAAAAATTAAGGTATATGGTATGCAACCCTACCCGGCATTTCCGTTCCCGTAGATATTTAGGGACAAATAATACATGTAATGTCTATTGATGAAAATTATATTCGTTGCGTTTAAAGCATCGTTCACACCAAACGCCGAGTGTGAGTATGCTCACTGTGCAGTAGTCAGCGACAACGCACTACGTTCGGTTCGGTGTGAACGAGAAGTTAAATAAATATGAAAAAGTGATAAACTGCGTTACGCGCGCTCACAGTCAGCGGCTGACAATACGTTTGGTCTGAACCATGCCTAAAAGAAATAAGCATTCAGACGGCGAAAGCGACTTTGTTTTATACTACGTTATAAAGTAAGTACTTTTCTATAATTTAAAAATCAACTTATTATATTCAATAATAAAACGTTGATGCTAAGCACTAAAATACAAGAACAAAGCGACTTATAATGTTACACCTAATGCACGACTTCTGTCTGATGGAAGAATATGATTTTAATTAATGTTGGCAAAGTTAATGCATTAGACTGAGTGGGATTAATTATGTTCTGAAAATCGTTTTAATGCATGCATTAGCTAGAAATAAACTTGAAATGTCGGTGATATTAGTTTAATTTATTACAAAGACGAGAACTAAGTTTTCTGTTCTAAAATCTCAAGTGGCTAATTGACGTAGACGAAAATTTCCCACCAAAAACATATGGAATGCGCAGAAAGTTTCGACTTTGCAACGCTAGATAGCACAATTTACGACGCGCACATTCCCTATTAGACCTAACACCAAAAACTCTATATCTTGGCCAAAAGTATGGCTAGCCCGATAAGTTTTTTTAAAGTTCTAAGTTTTTTTAAGTGGAACTATTGATAGGCCACCTAGAGTTATGAACTTGACACGACTGGAAATCTGATATTTTTTTAACAGATCTTAAAACATCAAATACTGACAAATTCGTGTAGAGTAAGATCGGGTACCCGTGGCGTTGTAAGCCTGAGCCTGTAAGCATGACCACAGAATATCATTGATCCGCATTTCAACAAAATTCCGTTGTTTTAGCAATTTACGAAAAAATCACCATTTCAGGGATAAAGTTTTCAGCACAAATCGTGTGACACACAGGTCCACTTAAGATAAAGTCCTCGGCCTATTAAATTAAGTTTTTAGTAGTCCCCTGTGAAAAGGAGTGTGCAGTGTGGTACTGTCAACAAAATAATATGGTATGTGGGAAAAGAAATACGACATTATTCGGGCACTATTCAATATTAATTGTGGATCGTAATACATTGTGAAGTAACGACGGAATGAGGTGGTATAATATGGGTCTTCATCACAAAATATGTTCAACTCTACAACTAGACGAACTTTCCCGGCGGCCTCCAACAATTTGCTCAATAAACTTTAGGTATTTATAGGTAGAGGTTGGTTTTTTCTTGTGACTGCATTGATGCCGCTACATCACTCCCCTCCGGAGACCGGAGGTCGATAGTAGATGTGTCGTCCATACATCTTGAGATGCTTTCCAGGCCAGTTGAAGGTTGATTCCAGTGAGTTGGAACCGGAAGTCGCAGAGTTCTCCGTGAGTCGGAACTGTCTGCAGTGCCCCAGTAAGTCGGGGTGATGAAAGAGGCTGAGGATGCTGAACAGGAATGCGCGGTCGCTGTACTTTCGGGATTCAACTTCGCTAAACGGTCAGAGAAGAGTTTAAGATACACCACTCTGACCGTTTTCTTTGTAGTATACCTGGACTAGATCAATGAACGAATGAATCGAATTATTCGACTAGAGGCGAGACCGGGGCGATCACTAAAATTGAAACAGTCATTTTCAAAACGTATCATACAAAACCAAGAGTTTGGACAAAATTTAAACTGAAGGACCGTAACAATACGAAATCGCATGATTTTTTTAAAAGCCAAATAAATAACTTATAATTAGTTCTAGTTCTAGTAAACAATAACGAAATATTTTTTAAATTAAGTTCATCAGATACTCTGTCTAAGACTGAACTCTGACTCTGGGTTCTCTATAAATTGCTTAGATAATAAATATTATTTTCATGCATATTACCTATTCCGACTATGATTACAGCGACAGCCAAATCTTGTGCTCAGCGTACATAGCGCGAACACTCATTAAAAATGGCATCTCTTGGCGCGTAGCTGTGTTAGCAATTTCTTTTGTCGAGTGTACACGTGGGTAGTTGGGTACTCACTTGTAACAGAAGTCACGTCCACAGTAGTTACACGTGTGCTTGATGTTCATGTGCGTGGCCTCGTGGTGCTCCCGCAACGCCGTGTTCGTGCGGAAGGCTTTCTCGCACATGATGCACTAAGGACAAATTATAGTTCAATGTTATTTCTCGTTACATTACGTGCGAGCATTTCTACGAGGGTGGATTGAAAAGTTCGCGGCCTCAGCAAGAAAACAATATAAAATATAAGTAAAGTAATTTTATTTTTCCACGTAATCAACACTTAACTCTATGCACTTCTTCCATCTGGTTTCCAACGCTTGTATGCCGGTCATAAAAAAAAGTTTCTTCAAGGCCTTCAAAAAATTCACCCACCGCAGCTTCGACCTCCTCATTTGATGAAAATTTTTGACCTCCAAGGTGTTTTTTTAGGTTTGAGAATAAATGAAAGTCTGAAGGTGCCAAATCAGGGGAATAGGCGGGATGGGGCAGTAATTCAAAGCCACAATCACGAATTTGAGCCATAGATTCAGCAGACGTGTGAACACGTGCACTATCCTGATGGAACAACACTTTCTTGCTGAGTAATCCCGGCCTCTTCTCTTTGATTGTTTCACGCAAGCTACGTAAGAGGGTATAAGCCGAGTTTATAGTCTCACCTTTTGCAAGGTAGTCCACCATGATGACACCCTTAGTAGCATCCCAAAAAACTGACGCCATCACCTTGCTAGCTGACAAAATTGTTTTGGCTTTTTTTGGAGTCGGTTCATCAGGTTTTTTCCACTGCTTGGATTGCTGTTTTGACTCTGGGGGTGTGTGTACCCAAAGTGGTGTACCCAAGTTTCATCCATTGTTACAAATCTGGCCAAAAAATTTCCAAACAGTCGCGAGAAATCGTGAGGCGTATTCGTTTTTGTTCGACTGAAAGCAATCTAAAGTGTACCCACCGCGCAGAAACCTTAGAAAATCCAAGTTCATTGACTATGATGTTTTCTGTTCGTTTATACGAGATGCCAATAGTGTCTGCAATCTCCCTGATGGTCAATCTCCGATCTGTCAACATCAGATCACAGATTTTCCCGATGTTTTCTTCAGTCGTAGACGTCATAGGCCGGCCAGAGCGAGGGGCATCTTCAATACTCTCTCGTCCACGTTTAAATTCAGCAACCCACTTTTTCACAGTCGTATACGACGGAGCATATTCCCCCAATGTTGTTGACATATCTTAGTGAATCTCTTTTGGAGTTAGTTTTTTTTTTAAACAGGTATTTGATGACCGCACGTTGCTCAATTTTCTCCATTCTTTAAAAACGCTGCACAAAGGCTCACAAAATTCAGTCTAATTTAAATACAGTTAATGCTATTGCGATAGAATTTTACAATTTGACAACCAGAGAGTAAACTAATCGAATGAGGTCAGTTACATTTAAATACACTGGACAGCAAATAAACCGAGCCACCCGCTACCTAGGCACTCTAATTCGATTTTCTCAAAAACTAAAAAACCTACAATTATCAAAGTTGTACCTACAGAAAGTGCGTTTCATGGTGATTAAAATGAAAGGAAACTCATTGGGTTTAATCAATATTTCAGTGTTTATTAAGGATTTTACAAAGAAGAGTCGTTTTCCAGTCGTGACAATCGTTAGTAATGATAAAGAGAAAAAAAAAATTAAAGGCAAAAACAAAGATAAAATCAAAAAAAAGTTTTTGATCAATATTCCGTATTCCCTCCCCTTGCTCGGATAACTGCCAGCATCCTTGTATTCATCGACCTTACGAGCCTGACGATAAAATCTTGAGGAATTGTATTCCACTCCTCTTCAATTGCGATCCGGGCTCGAACCCGACGTTTCAGCTCATCCCATAAGTGTTCTATCGGATTCAAGTCCGGGCTTCGAGCTGGCCAGTCCATCGTACGAATGCTGACGTCGCGTAGATACTGGGTCACCACATGAGCAACATGAGGCCGTGCATTATCATGCATCAATTGCATATCCTGTCCGATATATCCTGCGTAAGGTACCACATGGTCTGCGAGGATTTCAGTAATGTAGCGATGAGAAGTCAGTCCACATGTACGGCCCGTCGGTTCGATGAAAACTAACGCTGTATGTGCTGTTAACGAGATGCCGCCCCAGACCATTACAGATCCTCTTCCATAAGCAACAGTTTCCTCGATGCAACACTGAGAATAACGTTCTCCAGGGCGACGATATACTCTCTAACGTAGATCACTTCCATGTAGACTCACCCTGGTCTCATCAGTGAAGAGTACATTACTCCACTGCTCTAATGTCCAATCCCTATGCTCTCAAGCAAATTCAAGTCGTGCTCGACGGTGTGCTACCGTTAATGCTGGGCCTGTTGCAGCTCTTTTTGGGGTCAGGTTCCGTTCAGCAAGTCTCCTTCTGACGGTATCTGAACTTATGACCACTTGGCGTTCGTCACGCAGACTTTGTTGGACTTGAACTGCGTTGAGGTGGCGATTTCGCAGAACAGTAAGGTGGATATAACGATCATCTGCTGCTGATGTAGCCCTAGGTCTGCCCGTACCTGGACGGCGATCGAATGCTCCAGTCTCTAGATATCGTCTGTAAACTCGTTGCACCGAAGATCTGCTGATTCGAAGCCTTCGAGCGACTTCACGTTGCGCAATGCCTGCTTGAAGTAATGCTACAGCTTGAGCTGCTTCCTGAGGTGTTGTATCCATAATTAATCGAAAAAAGTAGCAAAAACACACGCGTCTGAGCAAACGATGGACAAAAACTAAAGAAATGATAAGAAATATCCGACTACCCTCATTGTAGAGAAAAAGAACGCTAATTTCAAACTCTGTTGAAAACAGAGCAAATCGTCAGCATTGTGTTTGTTGCTTGATTACAATGTGAGTTGACGGTACTTTCGAATTAATTTGTAGTCATTTTAATCACCTTGAAACGCACTTTTTGTAGGTATAACTTTGATAGTTGTAAGTTTTATACTTTTTGAGAAAATCGAATCAGAGTTCCTAGGTAGCGGGTGGCTCGGTTTATTTGCTGTTAGGCCGCGAACTTTTCAATCCACCCTCGTATGTTCAAATGTTCGCATCACTTGTGTTTGTGCAAAACAAAATAAACCTTATAATTTACGATACAAGATTAATTTTCAATTGCATAAGAGAATTAGAATAGACAAAGCGAATGATTCGCCGTTTTACCCTCTGTGCTTGTCTATATATCTTTCAAAGATATGAGAAAGTGGTCAGTTCTAATTTCGTTGTACTACAACTCTTTATTGAATATTCTTAGGAGTTAAGTTTTTGGCGAAATTACAAATTAGCCATGAACTTAAGAATTTTTTTTGCAAATACCGATGTTTTACGTACCTACACTACATTTGAGGAAGTTGTCACGTGCATGTTTTTGGTCAATTCTGGACTCGAGTGGTGCGCTTAATGAATAATTTGGTATATTTAAGGCTACTACTGATCTGATGATGAATGATCATCAATCGCTAATAGGAATATACAAATAAGCTTGCCTATTTTATTTAGGGTTGTGGCAACATTCAGCTTCTTCTTCTTTGACTTCACTATTAGTTGTCATGGCAGGTGGCTTAAAGTATGCTTTATAAATCTCAGCCTTACCTATATTGTTTCAACTAATACATATTTTAAACGCTTTAGTCTGGTGCATGTGTTTGTTTGTTAAGATTGGACGGATTCAGAAAGATGGCGGTACATTGCGCACATTTGTACAGCTTCTAATTCGTATTCCATGACTACATTATGACTTTGAGAGTCTAAGGCGTCGTCCTTACACAAAGCGACCATCACTCGGATACGCGACCTTCGCGTTAGTTTGTAAGGAAAATCCGATCGCGTCCTCGCGTCGATAAAGGGCGCCTTCCAATTTCGCCGAACGAAATAACGCGACGATCTCGTATTCGCGTGCCTTACAGTGTAATCATCATCTGCCTAGCATTTTCCCAACTATATTAGGGTTGGCTTCCAGTCAAACCGGATTTAGCTGAATAACAGTATTTTACGCGGAGCGGCTGCCTACCAGACCTTCTCAACCCAGTAACTGGGTAACACGGTACTTCATGGCAAGACTGGAGTCAGATTTACTGGTTTCTGACTATCCGTAACGACTGCCAAAGATCTACAAATGACAGCCGGGACCATCGGCTTAACGTGCTTTCCGAGGCACGGAAGAAACTCCTATGTTAAGATGGTCACCCATCCACAGAGACCAACCTTGGCAAGCGTTGCTTAACCTTGAAGATTGACTCGTGCGGCTGTTATTATCTAGCCACGAGCTCCTCAATACCTTACAGTGTAATAATAAGTAATAATACTTACTTTAAACGCCTTAGCCTGGTGTGTGAGCTTATGTTTGTTAAGATTGGACGGATTGACGAAGGTGGCCGGACACTGAGCACACTTGTAGGGCTTCTCCCCCGTGTGAGTGCGCATGTGCATGACCAGGTAGTACTTGTGTTTGCACTTGTAGGGGCACAGGTCGCAGAAGAAGTTGAATGTGTTTGTATGGACCAGCCTGTATACAAGAAAAGAGATTTAATTAGTTATAAGGTTCTTTGCCGATTTTCGCTGTGGGATTGGTACAAAAGGATCAAGGCCCATCTGTATCACTTACATATGATTCTTCAGTCTAGCAATGATGGGGAACTGTTTGCCGCAAGTGGGGCACTGATGGGGCACGCTCTGCTTGTGTATGTGCCGCATGTGTTGCGTGATGCTCAGCACCAGCTGGCCACAGATGTCGCACGCGCGTCGCATGCATTGGCGCTCCCGACGGTGGGCCATCAGCTTTTCCTGAGGAATAAATAAACTGTCAAATAATGATCTTTTTTAGGGCTCTGAACCTCCGTATGGGGTTCCGAACTATTTAAGAATCACTTGTTTGTCTGTCTATCCCTCTGTGACAACTACAGAAATTGGTTGTGACAGTAATTACAACATTTACTTTTTTTTCTATCTAAACAATACACTAACAAAAATTGTGATGATGGTTTGTGATTAGATGGTTATCATGTTGAGAGAAAAAAATCTAAATTTAAATACTATATTTTAAGATTTCTATGTTTTTATCTTATTTACAAGTGTATAACCTTGATTTTATAGTATAAGTAAAACTAAAACATTTTCCCAACAAGGGTGGCTATTTTGAATTACTTACTTTATACTTATTTAAATCTAGATGTCAGTAATAATTTATATAAACAATAAATAAATATTTATCATTACTAGAAAAATGTTTTAGTTTTAGTTATACTATAATATCAACCTTATATGCTTGTAAATAAGATTTTCGTTGTTTAAGTTCAACACCATGCAAGTCATTTAAGTATTGGAGTTATTGACATTGAGGAGTATGTGGGACAGTTAGCCTCCTTATGTAAAATTATGTAGTCTTTTCCCATAAATTTACTTTTTTTACTTACATAGTGTTAGAACTTATGCAATTTTATGTGTTTTTACTAACCCTTGTTTCCATCCCTTCAGCTAGACTTTCATTTACCAAGGAGTACAAAGTTCAACTGCCCGCCTCTCTGTGCCGCCATCCCAATGTAACACTGGCAGAATAGTTAAAACCAGCTCAATTGCAATAAAACAAAAAATACACACCTTATTTGGGAATGTCAAATCACAAGCTGAACATTTAAACTGTTTTACTTTAGGTGATTTCTTTTGTTGCAATTTTTCTCTCCTCATTTGTTCCTTAGCTACCTTCTCTTCAATCTTCATTCTTTTTTGTTTGATTTGATGCAGTATCAGCTGGAAGTCATGCTTGGAATATGGATATGATGGTGTTACTGGATTGCCTGGAAAGAAGCAGGTGCTTAAGATAAACATTTTTTACATTCAAGATTGCACAAAATAGAGACTTTTGATCAGCAGTAGGAAAAAATTGACAAGTAAAAACATATGAAACTCCATGCACACTGGACAATTTATAACTTGATTATTTATAGGTAAGCAACAGCCAACATCACTAAAAGTTTGAACAAAAATAGAAAGTTGAAAGCCTACCTTCTGGGTTCAACATTTTCTTGAATTTCTTATCAGAGGCCTCACAAGTTCTTTTAAAATTCATTGCTACTTTGAGATTTTCCAAACAATCAGTACAAATGAATTTGGGGAGGGAGTCATCCACTTCTATCTGTAAAAGACCAAATCAATCAAATATTTAATTAGTCTTTTCGCCTCTGACTCATACTTTCTACATAAGTATAAATGTGAACCTGAGGTGAAAAGAAGTTTTCAGGCAAACTTTCAACTATAATAGCAATAAGCTTGTAGATATTATTGCTATTATATATTGATTACCTTGCATTCAAAAGCTGTTAAACAACTTTCAGTGCATGTCTAAGTGCCTAACCAAGGCATAGGTTTATAATCACAATTTTAGTAAGAATTTGATGTACATAAGAAATATCCCACCATTGTTTTTATTTTTGTTTATTACTTAACAGAAACAGTTGACAACAGTAATCATAAAAAACCATGGTGGAACTCACAGTAATATTAGAAATACTCCGAATGGCGCTCATAACATCATAGCCATCAATTAGATCACCAAGAGGATTACAGGCACTCCTGGCACATACCCTGCATATCATCGCTCTAGATAAATGCAGCATTTTCTTACTGTAATCAAAACAATAAAATCAGGTATGACATGGGTTACCATGGGATGTAAATATATATGTATATGTAAAAACCTCTCTACAGCTTTGAGTCAACACTCTGAAGGCAGAACCCCATCTTATAAGTAGACACTTACTTGTTCTCTAATTCCAGGCTAGGCCAAGGATCGTCACGAATGCTTGCCTCATTTTCAGCGAGCGAGCTACATGGATATTTTACTTTATTCATCTTCGACAGCATCTTCTTAGTTATATAGACTGCCATTATGTAGTCCTTTATTTTCATACGATTACTTATTCAAATTATACATTTTTAATAGTATTTACTAATAAGTAGTACTTCTCGTCTTTTCTTGACGCCAATTGAAATTGACACTTTGACAAACATCAAACAAGTGACACTGACAAGCAATAGCGTCCGCTCATTCATTCAGGAATGTGATCTATAGCCCAGTCATATTAGGTAAAAAAAGGGGTCAACCTCGGAATGAAAGATAATAAGCTGCAAATTGGTATGAACCTTTGTTTTATCATTCTAAATGTTGTCTCGAAAGTCACAATCGTTATCGTGTCCGCGTCTCAAGATATTCAAGGTCAAAGGTCACAAAAATCGGTTTTTCGCGAATATCTGGCTTCCTATCGGTTAAATGAGATTTGCATTTATTATAAAAGTTGTAGGCTATAAAATTCCCTACAACTTTTGTTTAAACTTTTTTTTCATACAACCAACCGTTTTGAAGGTAGAGCGCGAAGAGTGCACATCGTACAGTCATATACGGCCTAATGCAAGGTCAAGCGTGAGTTATAGTTATGAGTACGTTATAAAGTCAATTATTTACTTGGAAATTATAATTATTAAACAATGCCTATTATTTATGTACTAACTATTAATTATTTATATTTAATTAAAGTAAGTAACTTGATTATTTATATATAATTATTCATATTTAACTATTTAAGTATAAAATATTATTAATTCTGGATTATATATTTTAGTTTTATTTTAAGTTAAAATGATAGTAAGAGTAATTATTTTACACATATTTTTATTTATTATTAAATACGGCATAATATACATTTGTCAAAATGTGAGTTCAAATATCAAAAGTATCTTTGTTGATTTTAATTGTAATGAAATTGGAAATGGAAGCTAATTATCTTCTTCTTCTTCGTCGTCTTCTTCTTCTTGTCGCTCAAAAATGTTCGATTCATTGTCATCATCCTCATTATCTGTCATGTTCATCTCCAAACCTTCCAGAATATCGGGATCATATGTATTTTCTTCATCGGGATTACTTGGATACAGTGAAGCGTTGAGGCAAGCTTGTCCGTTGCACTGGCCGCAAGCTAAAGAACATTGTAGCCCTGATTTTCTGCATCCACAGCGGGAACCACAACCATTTTTGCAATTGCAAAATATTACGTTTAGTAGTTCGGCTGGTGTTGGAGGTAATAACGTTCGTATGGGCTCCAGCATTTCATTTTCAAGCATCCAGCCCCATTCTTGAGGTTCTAAGTCCTTCCCTAACCACGTTTGAATCTGGTAGTAGACACGTTTTATGTGTTGATGAGCTGCTACACTTGTTGGTGGAAGTGTTGACAGTTGTACAGGTTTATTTAGTTTTGTAAATTTGATGAATTGCGTGTAGCGGAAATGATCAATGTTGTCCTCAGATTTTGGAGCATTATATAATGCCAACAAGATGCGCACTCCATTTTCTAATAATGTTTGTTTTGGGCAGTTTTCTAGTTGAAATACTTCCACCAGTTTATCTAAATCAGGAATTTTTTCCAATGCTCTAGTAACAGTTTTTTTTCCTTTTTTAAATAGCGCAGAAGTCGTGTCACAGCCACTGAATGCGTGTAAAAATAAAATGTGCTTTTTAGTACGAGGATTACTTAAAGTATTTAAATAGTCTATATGTCCATCATTTCTTTCAATACTTGCAGTTTTTAAAGTTTGTAAACCACGTACGACATTCACAGAAACACCTTCTGAAAGTTTCTTATCACATATAAAACACAAATCAGCCATAGCTCTTAAAACCGTACGTCCGTAGTTGCAACGGTACAATTTCAAACTAACGAATAATCTTGACTCATACAAAGTGGAGAGAGTGGCCTTGAATACTATAGAACATCTGTCCCGGCAATGAATAGAAAAGGGCATAGGGTAGGGACAAGTATTTCCAGGTATATAAGTATTGAGAAATTTACGCGTTTTAAAGAAAAGATATATAATGTCGTGTTAACTTAAAATAAAACTAAAATATATAATCCAGAATTAATAATATTTTATACTTAAATAGTTAAATATGAATAATTATATATAAATAATCAAGTTACTTACTTTAATTAAATATAAATAATTAATAGTTAGTACATAAATAATAGGCATTGTTTAATAATTATAATTTCCAAGTAAATAATTGACTTTATAACGTACTCATAACTATAACTCACGCTTGACCTTGCATTAGGCCGTATATGACTGTACGATGTGCACTCTTCGCGCTCTACCTTCAAAACGGTTGGTTGTATGAAAAAAAAGTTTAAACAAAAGTTGTAGGGAATTTTATAGCCTACAACTTTTATAATAAATGCAAATCTCATTTAACCGATAGGAAGCCAGATATTCGCGAAAAACCGATTTTTGTGACCTTTGACCTTGAATATCTTGAGACGCGGACACGATAACGATTGTGACTTTTGAGACAACATTTAGAATGACAAAACAAAGGTTCATACCAATTTGCAGCTTATTATCTTTCATTCCGAGGTGAAAGCCCTAATATGACTGGGCTACTAGTGTAGTAGTACGAATACGAATGTTCGAATGAAATGTGTAAACTGTAAACTATCAAACCTCATTATCAAACCCTAAACAAACTAGCGCCGATCTGCCAAACAAGCTGAACAGACCGAGTGTAAATGTGTGATTTTTTACAAAAAGCAAGATTGCGGCAAGTGCTTGTAAAGTCGGGCTCAGTTACGAGTCGACTGTGAAGAATGAGGACTTTCGCGTTTGAATTCGCCGCTAGAGGCGCTAGTGTAGTGTGAGGTTTTAAATGTCAAAATTCACTGTTAGTTAAGCGGTTATACGCGTTGATTGACGCGAGTTTATTTACTTATTTGTTTTGATTTTTCGTTTTCCTTCTAACTTGTTCACATGCGCGTGTGTGTGGTGCCGGCATTATATTCTTACTGGTCCTTGGACTGGTGTGTCACTGTCAAGTGCTGTCAAGTAATTACGTTGACATGACATGACACAGACAGATTTTGTTGTTCAATAATGTTTAATAGATATGTATAGCATAAAAACAGGATGGCTATAAGTATTTTCAATGAGTGTAAGGAGATAAGTAATATGAAACTGTTTTGGGCTATTGACATAAACATAACATACATGCAATCATAAATAATTTACGATTCTTTGAGTAATAATTTTATAAAAGGCTTTAGTTGGTAAAAACACTACAGTACATTATTATGACTTCCCTTTTATTACTCAAGTCTATGTTGTTTGCGAATGCTCTCCAGAAGAGTAAAAAGAAGAAAAAAAGCAAGATTAAGAAAACGTATGTATAATTATTAGTACCTTTTCATAAAGAAAATAATGTTAAAAACTGTTTGTTTTTGCTTCACAGACTGCTTCATGCTCGGTGCAACCTGAATGCATGCGCAATAATAATTATGTAAAAGTACAGCTCTATTCAATCATGACCTGCCTTACTTAATTATCATTAAATTATTTTCAAATTTCGTTTCATTTTCAGTCCTAAAATAAAGAAATCGTCAAGCCTAAGTATGTGTAGAATATGCAACGATGAACCAGGAGATATTCCAATATTCAACAATTTTGTTCAACCCAATATTCCTGAAGAGATACAGAACTTTTCTGGCATAACTGTAAGTATACCTATGTATAAACTAAGTCCTAAAATACTGTATAAAAGTACTGAAATTAACAGCGTGAATTTTTATGTAAAATGAGTTGAAACAATATTTGACTTTTGTTTTGTTTTGTTTCAGTTGAATAATGCGGACAATTTATCAAAACATATGTGTCAAAGCTGCCTAGACCTATTAAATGGATGCATAATGTTCAGAGAAATGTGTCAGAGAACTAACAAATTACTCATTGAAGTATCTATAAAGAAAGGTATGGATGGAATAACTATGTGTGCTTATAATTTTAATACTTGTAGCCAAAGTTGTGGAAAACCTTGATGGGGGATGCATGGAAGGGGATGATTGGTGAAGAAAAAGTAGGCCTATATAAACCAGTGGGTGCTTTGGAGCTGAAACAATGATGAAAGACTACTACAGCAAGTTCAGACCCTTGGAAAAACCTTTGCCAGCCATGGAATAGTCTAGATAGACAAATAAAATATTGATCTACTAAAACTTTTAAATTTTAGTTACTAATAAGGTTAATAAATTGTTACTTTCTTATCTAGAATTGACTGAAGACTGCCAAAATTACGTACTGGTTCATGATGCAGATGATGCTAAAGCAGATAGTGACGACTACAACATTCCTTCACCAGAATTTAATATGGATAACTCTGAATTGGTCTCTATATGGGGGTGCTCAAATTGTGGTGAGGAATTCCATGTTATGGTAAGTTACTCATTATAATAGTAGCTACTTTAAAAACATCTTAGAATGTTTGCACTATAATTTGAGGCACCATGATTTCATAACAAACGATTTTTAAATCTCCAAGCTGTTTGAAATATATAAATGACTTGCGGACTCCATGCGGTTTCACCCGCATAGTTCCCGTTCCCGTGGGAGTATGGGTATAAAATATCCCTGAAAATGTAGCTATCCATGGCTGAAAGAATTTTTCCAATTGGTCCAGTAGTTTTTATGTATATTTATTACATACAAAAATACTAATCTTTCCTCTTTATAATATCAGTATAGATTCATATAATTCTCTCCTAGTGTTTCTTATGAA
Source organism: Lacanobia oleracea (assembly GCA_950371165.1). Classification (NCBI taxonomy): domain Eukaryota; kingdom Metazoa; phylum Arthropoda; class Insecta; order Lepidoptera; family Noctuidae; genus Lacanobia; species Lacanobia oleracea. The sequence continues at coordinate 18,176,430 of OX493392.1, read as the reverse complement.
CAAATATTATTTATTTAAAACAAAATAAACTAAAGAAAGCAACATATTCAAACGTCTCCAAATAAAGAGTTTAATATGTTATTTGACACTTAAATGTTAGTTGATTCTTCTGCCAACCTTAGCTAAGCCAGTCTGCTGTACCAAGCAGTTACATTTGGTAATCATCAAATTATTTACCTTGGTATAATTGTTTTTGGCAGGCCACATACCACAGACACATACTCAAGTGCAATGGCCAATCATCAGACGCGCCAAAACCGCCACCAGGGGAAGTAACTAAAAGGAAGTTTCTTTGTGACATTTGTGGAAAGACAGCTTATTCAAATGCTAGTCTTCTTGTTCATATGTAAGTATTATATTGCTTATTTAATTTTATTTTGTTGCAGTAACTTTGTAATAAGTTATAGATTGAACTAAGATATGGATGTAAAATTAAATATGGAACTTATTTCCTATTCAATAAGAGTCGTATTACGATACATGAAGGTACTATACTTCTTAAGTGTTGACTAATAGGTCTTCGGCGGTGTTACCAACTCTAAATGCATCGGCCACTCAACCTTACCGTCAACCGCCCGTTTACCGCAATAATAAATGGTATTAAATTACTGCCTAAAATACTGCGTGAAGTGGTGTGCTTACACTACAGTTTATCTTGATATGTCAATGAAGTAGGCATAGATGGTATTTTTTTATGATTCTCCTGTCGGGTGATGCTACGGCCATCCTCGGTCCGAGGGTCGTTGGGGTCATGAATCGTGGGGGTATGATAAGAAAATCTAGCGTTTCTGTCAACAATCTAAATTTACGGGCTCGCTTCGCTCGACCTAGCAGACCTTAGCTTTCCTGTTTTCGCTTTAGTCGTCAAAAAAACCTGTGTATGTTAATATAATAAAAAGAATATTAGAGTTTCTGAATCAAGGATCCACTTTTTTTCGAGCGCGCCGCGCTCGCCCTTGCATCCTTAGCTCTCTAGTTTACACTTAAGTCGACAAAGAAAGATCTGTATGCGTGATAAAAGAAAACCTAACGTAGGTATCTGAAACAAGGTACCGTGCTTCTCTCTATATTTTCCATTTCTATTATCCGGCGCTACGTCTTTCGATTCCTTACAAAAGCCAAACGTATTATTTTCATATCTAAATATATTTTTGTCTTACAGGGCGATCCACGAAAACGTGTTCCCTTTCAAATGTGACGTTTGTCCGTACCAAGGCCGGACAATGGATCTCCTGAAGGTGCACAAGAGATCTCACCTGGTTGACAAACCATTTAAATGCACACAATGTCCAAAGGCAACTACTACATCCAGTAATCTTGCTAAGCATATGCGACATGTGCATAGTACGACAAGACCGTTTAAGGTAATAAGTAACCTTAAAACATTCATCTACACTATATAATAATAATTTATACTAATATATATAAAGCTGAAGAGTTTGTTTGTTTGTTTGCTTGAACGCGCTAACCTCAGGAACTACTGGTCCGAAATTCTTTCAGTGTTAGATAATAGCCCATTTATCGAGGAAGGCTATAGGCTATATACCATCACGCTAAGACCAATAGGAGTGGAGTAGTAATGAAAATTGTGACGCAAACGAAGTGGCGCGGGTCAACTAGTAATATTATAAAGAGGAATGATTTGTTTGTTTGAAATGAATAGGCTCCGAAACTACTGGATCGATTTGAAAAATTCGTTCACCATTAAAATCCTACATTATCCCTGATGAACATACCTAGGCTATAAAATATTTTCAAAAAAATTATGGACCACATAAAACTTCAATAATGTCACCCAAGGTGTGAAAAAAATACCAAAAAAAAGATCCTTACGTCACGTACGCTGCGGAAAATTTGACAGTAGAGCATACTGATGTACTACAGCTTTATAGAGGACATCAATATCTACAAAAAAGTCCGTGAGAGTATATATCTAACTATTATGGTTACCTAAGTCACAGTGACCGCTTTTTGTTCAAATAATTGAATCAAAACCTGGGTTGAAGTGGAATGGTGGTGATTTTAGTACTTATTACGTTATTAATCCTTATCTATTTAAATTGTTTAATAATTAAGGTTGGCTATGTACATGTAAATTACACTAAATTATTCAAATCGGACCTTTCGTTTAAAAGTTACGTGGGGTATTAAAATACTGTAAGTAAGAAAAATTTAGCGTTTTGAGCCAATAGCCTATGTTTAGTCTATAAATAAGTAAGGGAGATGAAATTCGTAGAGTGGGTACCAACTAAATTCGCGCTGGCGAAGTCGCGGCCGAAGTACTAGTATTTAGGTACTAAACATGGAAACATGTGTTTCTGGAATAACAACTTTAACACCCATATATAAAGTTCAGTTTCTGCTAAAATTTCAATTGCTTTTCTAGTAAGTAATTCTGAAATCAACTTAACTTACATTTTACTTACTTTTAAAAGTATTGAGGGTGCACCTGTCATGAGGCCAATGTGGTCTTAGCAACAGACACCTGATATTCAATTTGCGGAATTAACCTAAAATTTGTTCTTACCAGTCCAATTTAATCCCAATGAACATAATCATTGATTGTAGTATAACTAAACTAGCGTGGAGTTGCTCAAAAGCCCTTTGTTTGTCGACATTCTTATTTGCTTCGATAGGCAAAAAGTTAAAGAATCGCCATAATCACACTTAAATATTCTTTGTTTTTCAGTGTACTTATTGTGACAAAGCTTTCTCATACCAGCATGACATGAAAAGGCATGTGAAAGATATACATTTGAGGCAAGGCACTGTGGAATGTGATATTTGCCATAAGAAGTTTAACACTAAGTAAGTATTTCTTGTAAGCCAAAGACATCTTTTGTTGCAAAAGAATTTAAAAAATCATTTTAGGGTCCGATTTTCGTAATAAAACATTATATTCTCGTAATAATAAAAAAACTTGAGAGGTGTCAAGGGACACCCGAATGGAACGAAGTTCCTACGCCGCATGGCTTACAACTATAGCAAAAAGTGTAGTTACAACTTTTGGTCTTAATGTGTCGTTACAACTTTTGGTCTTAATTTTTTCCGTCTAGCCCCCTTTCTCAACGCGCGAATTGTAATAAAACTAGAAACATAACTGTGTTTTACGACTTTATCCTTTTCCCTAAGATGGTATCGTATCGTTGGCAACTAATGACCCACTGTTTCTCATCTCAATCAGTCCCTGTTGAGATGAGAAATTCTATTCCATTCCATTCCACTCCACTCCACGCCACTCCACTCCACACCACTCCACTCCATTCCATTCCATTCGCACAGCTTACTATAGCTTACTATAGCAAAAAGTGTCGTGACAACTTTTCGTAAGACTTTTTTCCGTCTAGCCCCCTTTCACAACGCACGATAAGGAACTTCGTTCCAATAGGTATTTGCAAAGCACGTGCGGCCTATTTGTGTAGGTAATCGTCGCACCATCAAGTATTTATAGGTCATCTCATGTAGGTCATCTCACTCATCGTCTTCATTATTCACGATTTACCTAAAATATGGAGTCTTTATTAATCCTCGTCTATAAAAAAACTGCATCCTAGAAAATCAAAGCAAAATTCCTAAGACTTGTTTTAAACAATGAAGTTTCGTAAACGTAAAGTTAGGGACCTAGAGGATGAACTTAATACTGCAAACAGTTGCATCATCAAATTGCAGAATGAAAAACAGAGTGCTCAGGTTAAAGAAACTTACCACTTATATAATGAATTAATAGGTATAAATAATAATTGTAACCCTCATTCCACAGTCACGATAGACCTAACTGAAGATTCCTTATTGAAACAGAACTATCCTAGTCATAATAAGTTAAAAAAGTATGCAAAATTAAATAGGTTTATTAAAAAATGTTATCGGTACAAAATACAACATAAACAGTTTTTAAAGAATATTCCACTCAGGAAGGAACGTGTTGACCTGATTAGTAAATTAAATAACTATCAAATTAAACTTGAAGATAGCATAAAAATATATGAAATTGATACACAGCACTTACAGTCTGAAATACAGGTACTCGAAGCTTCACTAAGTTCTCTTAATAGTAAATATATACAATCTCAGAACCAAATAAGAGAACACATTCTTGCTGCAAATGAGTTAGTCATGTGTCAGTGTACTTGCCAGACAGTATCAAATCTTGATGCTGTCCAGCGTGAGGTATCGGACGTCCCGTCCCAGGCGGAGAATTTATCCCAAGGCTGTGTCATCAACCAAGTTGTAATTGATTGTGAACAGGATTTATCTCAAATTGAACAGCCCAAGATTAATAGTTTCTTATCTGTGAAAAGTGGTTATCATTCAGTTATGTTCTCAGACAGCATAGGAAGAGGTTTAGGTAAATTATTAAGTAACAACCTGAGTTATCCTATACAAAATTACTGTATGCCAAGTTCATCATACAAGCATATTATGGCGTCATTAAGAAACAATAATTTTAGTTCTAATACCAATATTACAGTGTTTATAGGGAATAGTTTAAATGTAAAAAAAGCAGATATCACGGACAATCTAACTGAGATGTTAAAGTTAAATTGTAATAAAATAATATTGTGTGCATTTCCTTATTTTGAACAATTGTCAAGTAGACAAAATAATTATATTCATAGTTTAAATAAACACATGCACTTTTTAGTAAGTCACTATAGTGACAAGTTTATGTTTTTTGACACAAACATTTTTGTGGAAAATTTAAAATCGACTAGGGATACAGTGTATTTGCCAATTAGTTTTAGACACACAATAGCAAGGCTATTAGCTTATTTTATTAACTCAGACATAAGTAGTATGTCGCAGTCTTGTACAATTAAATCCACAATGTTTAGTAATTTTACTAAGAATCAGGTGGAGTGCCTTAGTAACGGTAGCTCTAGTGCTACAAATACTTATAAAAATTGTACGGAGTGTCCATGTATCTCTATGGACACTCATTTAAACTAGTTCATAAGACAACAGAGGATACCAGCGACAGAATAGTTATGCCTACCATTAACAAGGTATCTTCTTGCTCTTTAGTAAATAGTTGTCAAAAAGGGAGTCAGCAGCATGCCTTGAAATTATTTCATCAAAACATTCAAGGTGTCTCTTCCAAATTATTAGAAATTGAAATGTTTTTAGAAAAAACAATGTTTGACATTGTATGTTTTAGTGAGCACTGGTTGAAGGATTACCAGATGCTAATTAGTTATGAAAATTATAATGTGGGCAGTTGTTTTAACCGCAAATCTATGTTACGTGGTGGTTCCCTCATCTTATTAAAAAAAAACTTAAAATTTAAGCAACGTAATGACATCGTTAACTTATCAGTGGAACATTGCATCGAACTGTCCTGTGTTGAGCTAGATAAGCATATCATAGTGTGCGTGTACAGACCCCCAAACCCTCAAAACTTTGCTTTATTTGAGTCAACAATGGAAGATATCCTTGCGAAACTTGCAGCAGGTAACAAGCCCGCGATTATTTGTGGGGATTTTAATATTAATATTTTAGAAATTAATTCAAATAGCAGCAGATTTATAAGCCTTTTTAAATCGTTTAATTTGTCTAATGTGTTTACAGAACCGACTAGGGTAACACCAACTTCTTCAACCTGTATTGATAATGTATTCTGCGATTGTGAATATTTAGATAAAGCCATAGTTAATTACCTTCCCTCTGATCATAGTGGTCAATTGGTTACATTTCAGTTTAAAGCAGCCTTGGAAAAAATTCATATACAATATAGGCCAATTACAACTGGCAAACTAGCTAAATTCAATGGTACCTTACAAAATAAGTTAAATTTTGTAGGCCATAACATTGAAGATGCTAATAAATTTTATGATAATTTCTTTTCAGTGGTTCTTAAGGAATTCAATGCAACTTTTGAAAAGAAGTCTAAGGATACTTTCCCTAAGTATGTATTTAGTGACTGGGCGACTAAAGGCATTAGGATAAGTAGGGAAAGACTATATGAGCTATATGGCCTTAAGCCTGTCATAAACACTGATTCTTTTAATAAGTTTGTAAACAAATATTCTAAAGTGTTCAGAAATACTTGCAAGGTAGCTAAAGCCCTATATATTAGTAAGAAGATCAAATCGTCAGAAAATAAAATAAAGACAGTTTGGAAAGTTATTAATAATGAAACTAATAGAAATAAAAAACGAAACACTGATTATTTACTGGAGACTACACATGGTGCCAAAAGCTCTAATTTAGAAGTAGCTCAAGAATTTGTAAATTTTTTCACCAATATACCAACTAAAACTACGGAATATTTAAATTCTTCACCTGAGGTCTCATATAATTTATTAAAAGCTAACGTTCCAGGTTGTACGGTTGAATTCCAGTTCAAACATATCAACCCTGTGACAGTCATAAAAGCTTTCCGGCAAATCAAAATCAAATTGACCGAAGACATATGGGGAATGTCTATTAAAGTGTGCACGTCCATAATTGAAACTATAGCACCATACTTGGCTTTAATATTTAATTTATGTGTGGATCAAGGAGTCTTTCCGGATATAATGAAATATAGTAAGGTTATACCACTATTTAAGTCGGGCGACAGCAAAGACACCAATAATTATAGACCTGTATCTGTTTTGCCGGTTTTTAGCAAAGTGTTTGAAAAAGTAATGCTCAATCAGATGCTCAATCATTTTAACATCAATAAAATTTTACACGATCAACAGTATGGTTTTACCAGGGGTCGTTGTACGACTGACGCTGGTGCCACGTTGTTAAAACACATATACTCAGCGTGGGAAGAGGCACAAGATGCCATAGGAATCTTTTGTGACCTCTCCAAGGCATTTGATTGTGTAAATCACGAAACCTTGCTCCTAAAGCTAGGACATTACGGACTAGGTAAACTTGCACTCAGTCTAATAAAATCTTACTTAAATGATAGACAGCAGCAAGTTCAAATAAATGGTGTCAATTCACGGGGTTTAAAAGTCAAAATGGGGGTACCACAAGGCTCTATTTTGGGTCCTTTCCTCTTTCTAGTATATATTAATGATCTACCCCATCTTTTAAAAAATCAACCTCATATGGTATTATTTGCTGACGATACGTCCTTAATTTTTAAGATAGATAGACGTTCCATAAATCTTGACGACGTAAATAACGCCCTACAGCAGGTCCGAAATTGGTTTACTGCTAATAATTTAGTATTAAATGGGAAAAAAACTAAATGCATCAGATTTGCCTTACCGAACGTTAAAAGAAATGATTGCGACATAGTATTGAACAAGGAGAAACTTGAATTCGTCGATAACACGGTTTTTCTGGGGATTACGCTTGACTCAAGGCTACAATGGGGTCCTCATTTAACATCTCTTCGGGACGGCTGGGTTCGGCAGCATACGCTGTCAGAAAAATCCGTCAATTTACCGATATAGATACCGCGAGGCTGGTCTATTTTAGTTACTTTCATAGTATCATGTCTTACGGTATCTTATTATGGGGACGTGCTGCAGACATCGAGTCTATATTTATCCTGCAGAAAAGAGCCATCAGAGCCATTTACAATCTCCGTCGGCGTGATTCCCTAAGAGAACTGTTTAAGGATATCAACATCATGACGGTACCTTGTCAATACATTTACGAAAATATTATGTATGTTCGGAAAAATCTTCATCTCTTTAGCAAGATTAGTGACAGGCATAATTTTAATACTAGAAATAGGAACAAATTAGATCAACCCCGATTCAGATTGGCCAAAGTACACACTTCTTTTATGGGGTACTGTATTAAATTTTATAATAAAATACCAGTTGATATTCTCGAACTGAATGAGAGAAAATTTAAAGCATGCATAAAACGCACACTATGTAGACAAGCGTATTATAAACTGGAAGATTATATCCTCGATAAAAACGCTTGGCTAAATGCTGGTCCTGCTCCACAGTCACAGCTGCTTAGGTCCACTTTTTAGGTTTTTATATTTGGAAGAGATGCTCGCTCCTTTTAGAGGTTCTTACATTATTTCGTTTATTTATTCTTATATACATACAAATTATATTATTATATTAAATACTTATTTATTAGTTTTGATGTAAGAACTTCATCGTTCTCTTTATTAATTTATTTTTCATTATTTGGTCATTGACAACCATAGTTTTGTGTAAAGTAGAGGCATATTTTTCGAATTTTGTAAATGTGAGTACCATGAAACCATTTACATTTTATGTGAGTAGTTATAGTTTTACTTGTTGGACATGAACGAGCATGGTGGTTGAGAGCATGTCATGCTCACTCAAATGTCTCGCTGATGGCGGCGCGTGGGTTTGATCATTCGATTCCCTTCGAAATGGTTGAGCTGAAGGGTGCCGATACACGCGTCATGTTCGTGAACAGGCGCCGTCGGTTGAGACTGGTCATCTCTTGACTGCCATTGGCTTATTTTAATCTTTATATTTAAAATTCTTATAATAAGCCCTTTTTTTCCTTTGCATTGTCCTCACATGCAGAAGCAACAAGTATATGTAACTTGAAATTTTGTAAAACCAGAACATGATTTAAAAGAGTGTCCGTGGAGTTTCTTGCACGTTCTTCTCCATAGAGATCTACGCTTTGGAACGTGCAAATAGCTTCCATGTTTTTGACTGACCGACCTTGACGTTTCAAAAGTGCCTGTGAATGGTTTATTTGAAATAAAATGCTTTGAATTTTGAATTTTGAATTTTTTCGATCGAAGCATCCTGCAGCTCATTGTTAGTTTGTAAAACACCTTTGTGGAAAAGACAGGCTGTGTCTAGATTGAGGCCCATAGCATGTTATATTATGTAAGTACCTATGTAAAAAGTTAATGTATTTATCGTTGCGTCTTCTTTCCCAGGAAAATTTTACAAGGACACAGATGGAAAATCCACAAGATTAAAGGTGATCGGCAAGGCCGTTTACCTTCATACTTACAATGTCAAGTGGACGGACCAAATAATGAGAACAATGTTAATGACAACACAAATCACTGTGATGATAATTATTGATATGTACCTACGTACCTACATATTGCTTAGATGGCAGTTAATCATTGTCATTACGACATAATTTTGTGTATGTAATTCGACTGAAATTGTATTAATAAGATCTAGCTTCAAGACTCAACAGTACCTATATGTGAATGTTTTAGCAGTCTTGGTCACAAAATGTGGGAGTAAGAGGGTACGATCACTAAGCATAGCTTCAAAAACCTCGAACGAAATATTCACCATCCTACTCGCACGCATTAGGTATACCCTAGCCTAGGACGAGTTTTGGCGTTTATAAAAGTATTTAAAGAGAGTGAAAGAAAAGTTACACCTGATCTCAGTTGCAATCATTGTAAATGTAAATAGATTTAAGTTGAAAGAATAGTGTTTTCTTCGCTGCGTTGATTAGAAACAGAATGTAGCGGGTAGCCGATCGGACCAGTAGCGAAGCGAGGCAGGGGGGACGCACCGGGTGACACCCGACCGCTCGTTGACTGGTTTTTGTCACTATCGGGTGGCACCCTTAAACGTTTGACGCAATGAAACCATAAAACCTGTCGGGAGTAGGGTGCAAAAATGTTTGAGCTCGCTTCGCTCGCTCTTGCATTTTGCGCTCTCTGACTTCCTGATTTTTCTGTACAAATCAACAAAAAACTTCACTTTCAGCATGAATGATCAAAATACAATAAAACCCTTCCGAGATGAGAAGCAAAAATTTCTTTACTTCTTCATGTTTTCTGCATTTAGGGGTGACACTCATTCTTTGACCTTTGGTCACAGTCGGGTGTCACCCCTTAACGGGCGACGTAATGAAACCCGTGGTGGGTGTAAAAAATTTAGAGCTCGCTTTGCTTGCTCTTACATTCTTCACTCTCTGTGTTTTCGAGCGTTTCTGCATAACTCTAGAAAATGACTATGTTTGTGTATGAAGTGATCAAAAGAAAATAAAACCTTTCCGAGTTGGGGTCCATGAATTTTCGAGATCACTTCGCTCGCTCTTGTGTTCTATCCTCAGTTAATAAATAAGCTTTCTTGCATCCGTCCATAAAGTAACTTTTTTTAAAATATGAATGAGCGAAAGAAAACAAAACCTATCCGAGTACATTTTTAACCTCGCTTCGCTCGCTCTTGTTTTCTCCTCTCTCTCAATTAATGAGCGAAGCGAGGGGGGGGACGCACCGGGTGACACCCGACCGCTCGTTAACTGGTTTTTGTCAATTCATAAAGTTGCCAACCACAATATAGTTGAGAAAAGGCTAGGCTGATGATGATCAAAATTGTGTTGCCCTCTTTTAGTTCTAGAGCTTACTTGCGTTAAGGACAAAGACGCAACTTATAATTATTGGGGGTCATTCGTGGGGTGACACCCATGCTAGCTACGCTACTGAATCGCACATCCTTTTTCTTAAGATTAATAAGTCGAATAACGTATTATTCCGTTGCGAGAAAGGGATAGAAGTATTCGTTTTTGTATAGCCCCATCTCATTTTAGCACTGGAATAATGTTGACTATAACTTAACTTTAGGGCCCCTAGCTAAATATCAGCCTACCGTGTGTTCGAATTCGACTTGGTTGCTATGTGGTGGAAAATAAACAGAGGCTTTTTCAAAACATAGATTAATTTAGGAGACTTGGTAAAAATGTTTGAGAACTGCGAATTTATTTTTTTACTTAGGTACTAACAATCTGTCTTTAGAGCGATAAACTTAAATATAATAATAAAGATAATACTCGTTAGTACTCTTAAAGTATTATTTTACTGTCAAATAGGTTTTATATTATTTATACAGACCTGTGAATGTATTATTTATTAATTGTATTTATTGTTACTTAAAGTAAAAGACGAGTTATAATTAGAAGTACCTACATAAGATTGGAAAATAAAGGTAGGTAATTAAGATGATAAATAACATTGTTAACAATTTTATTTTGTGTATCTTCTTTTTTATAAATAAATAATACTTTATTATAGTAATAATTGTAATTTATTTGTGATGTTATGCCTTTTCCATCTGCCATTACCGTTGGTATCGTGAGGGCAACAACATAATAAAAATGAATATAGGGGTTAGTATTTTGTTAATGCTCGTCGCCTTCTCAGATATAGAACCGCAAGGAAAAGGAGAGGACTTACTACAAAAGTTCTTACGGTCTTCTTATAAAATGAGTAATTTTAACGTTGTTATAAACGCTCTGTCATGTTTTCTACTATGTGTCGCGTTTGACCTGCCTAGAGATGGGTGTCGTTCAGAATTAAATATCAACAACCACCTCTACAACGTCACAGATACGTATTATGTCGGTGATGCGTACCCGACTGATGCCCACTACGACGGTTACGGTAACCTGTTCTATGTGGAATCTGGACGAAACGACAAAGGATACTACTTTAACGCTAATGTTATAAAATTCAAAACAGCAGCTCCTCAGAAAATACCAGGTGAGATATTTTTTGTAACTATCCAAAATCTGAGCTACCTATAAAGTATTTTATTTTCTTGAAGGCAGACGTGAATGGTGTGTAGTACTTACACATTGCACGATACTGTATATTTAGGACATTTAAATCTCAAGCAAAAGGGGTTGGGGGGGGGGAGGCCTACACCCAACAGTGGGTGATTCCGAGCAGAGCGACAGGTTTATTGCCTTTGACTAGATACTAATCTGACTGTGGAACTATACCATGTCATGTAGAAATAGCTATCTTCAGGTACCTACCCTATAACCTGTTAGTTAATAAATAAAAACCTAGAAAAAAAAAAACTGTCCTTTTGTCCAGTGATGAATATATTTATTTAATTGGTGCGTTTTAAACGCATTGTAAAATAAAAGGATTTTAAGGGGCGTCTTCTTATCGTGTAGTGTGTCGTATGCAGGTCTAACGACCCCACGCACCCGGGGATAGCGTCAGAGTTTCTAAACCGCCTCAAGGACCTCTGACATGGTTTATTTGGACGACCGCCATTTGGTGGCCGGGACCACCGGCTTATACGTGCCTTCCGACTGAAGCACGGAATAATCTTTTTATCAGACAATCAGGTCAAGCCTGAAATGTCCTGGCCAAACTGGACACAACTTTACAAAGTATGTTTCGTGTGGGAATCAAACCCACGACCACCGAGTCACAAGGCAAACGCCTAAACCACTCGATCACGGAGGCAGTTTAAGGTGACTAAAATAAAGCTATTTTATATTTTGTCATAGGTTTACCAGAAGACATCAGTTACTCAATTGCCGTCGATAAAAACGAAAAGAAAGTTTACTTCGGCACAGGAAAGGGTATCTTTAGGTACAATTACGAGAGTCACGATGCCACCCCTGTCACTAGCAGTACCTTCAAGCTGGACATGATATTTGTAGACAAGGACAGCAATAAATACGTTACTGAGAATAATAACGGTGTCGAAGAATTTTATTTGCTAGATGGGGAAATGAAGAAAATTCGCTTCAATACTCTTGAAGCACTAAATGAATTGACTATTGATGACAAAAACAACTTCTATTACTTAAAAGATGAAAAAATATTCGTTCTGAAATCTTCCCTTTCATCGCCAATCTGTGTTGGGAACGTCGCCTATGATGGCATGGCGCAAATAGCTATCCACAATGACAATGTATTTGTAGCCAGCGACGACTTGCTGTATTTTCATGAAAATGATACGGGGAATTTGAAACTAGTTGATAATGCTCCTGAAAATGTAACATCAATAGCTTTTGATTGTAATGGGGATTTTATACTTGGTATTCACGGCAAAATCCTGAAATACAAGAAAAATGAATGCCACTTCAGGGAGTCCCAATTAAATGAAGCATGAAAAATTGGTGTGCAAGTACAAATACTTTGGATAAAATAAATAAAATACACTTGCTTTTGTTTGAAACTTTTATTTTATTAATAAAAATAAATTACATAGGTACCTACCTTATTTCTTACAGCCCACAATAGCCAAGCACTAACTAGTAGCTAGTAGTAGGCACTGATTAGTTTACCAATAAATGTAGTCACTTGGTATAGTATATTTAAATAAATCAAACTGAATGTATGAATGCTATAGGTAATTAAAAAATCTTGTAATCGTATACATGAAAAACACCACATAAAAATATAATAGGTTCATTCTCATACAAAATGGGAAGACCTAAAAAAAGAGACACATTAAAGCTAAAACCTTCAAAGCAAATAGAAATCTTAGCATAAGTTTGGGGTGCACTGTTCTTTCCAATCTTATCTTCGGTTCCAATAGCACAACTTTAAAACTACAATAATATCATAAAAATACTGCTTCTTTCATGGTTTACAAGTACATTAATTTGATTACTAAAGTTTAGAAAAGGTTCATTTGTTCAGTTTAAGATGGATCTTGAATAAATTGTATATGTATGCAAACCATTTCCACACTTCGTAACATTGTTGCTATATGCTTAAGAATAAAAACTAGAAATTATTGATAATAATCAGAATTATCCAAATGTGTATTTTCAATGTGGTAGTATACTTTGAGATATCATAGGGAATGTAATTGGCTGAGCCTGAGAGTTAGTTAATGCCATTGGTTGACTAGTGCTGGAAATAGTAATTTGCTGAGTAGAAGTTTGATGAACAAGCTGTTGAGCCGACGGAACAAGCTGCTGCTGTGCTGATTGCTGGGCAGCTAGTTGCTGAGACTGCTGTGCTACCATCTGTTGAGCCGACTGCTGTGCGGCCGCGGCCAGTTGTTGCGCCGACTGTTGGGCTGCAGCCGCCAAATGCTGTGCAGACTGTTGTGCTGCTAAATGCTGTGCAGATTGTTGAGCAGCCAAGTGTTGTGCTGATTGCTGTGCGGCCAAATGTTGCGCAGATTGCTGAGCTGCTAAATGTTGCGCCGATTGTTGAACAGCTAAGTGCTGTGCAGATTGCTGAACAGCTAAATGTTGTGCTGACTGTTGAGCAGCCATATGTTGCGCAGACTGTTGGGCTGCTAAGTGCTGTGCTGATTGTTGAGCTGCCAAATGTTGGGCAGATTGCTGAGCAGCTAAATGTTGAGCTGATTGTTGTGCAAGGTGCTGGGCTGATTGCTGAGCAGCTAAATGTTGAACTGATTGCTGGGCTGCATACTGGTTTGCTTGGTGTTGTGACGCTAGTTGTGGCTGCAATGCTGATTGCTGGACAAGTTGTTGGACAGCTGTTTGAGATGCATTGCTCATAAGCTGCTGTGCAGGTTGTGCTAAAGTTAGCTGCGCTGGAACTGCTACTACAGTTTGGCCTCCACCCATCAGTGTGCCAGAGTCACTAACTTGCATCAATTGTTGGGCACCAGCACTTGTGACTATGAGGGCCCCAGAGTTACCCATAAGCTGTTGAGTTGTGCTTACTGTTAGAATTTGTGGAGCAGGTGTTAATAGTTGAGCACGCGAGGCAGCCGGAGCCAAAGCCAAATTTGGTGCAGCTGCTGCAGGAACTAATGCTGGCAGAGCACCAGCAAGGCTCACAACTGGTGTGACACTGACAGTTGCTAAAGATACTGGTGCAGAGGTTCCATGCCTTGAAGTTATCACACAAGGCTGTCCTGTCCTCATTGCAGCTGTCTGTTCTAATAAAAATTCATTCATAGATGTTAACTGAACATTCTTTTCAGTCAAGTCACCAACTTTTTTCAATAATACACTTATGTTATCATGAAGTAATTTTATTTTATGATCCAAAATTTCACAATTAGAGCATAAATTGGTTGTCTGTAAAACTTGTTTATCCATTCCATTTTCTTCAAATGCAAACCTCCTTAATTTTGCTTCTGGAGGAGAATCATCATCTCTAATTGGTGGTGGTGGGCGATTGTATTGTAGTGGTGGGGGCGGTGGCATATTAAGAACTGAAACCATCTCTTTACCAGTAACATCAGATGGATGAATATATTGACAGTCTTGATTAGAACAGGCATTGAGTACATAGGCTTGACATACTGGTGTGTTTCGCGTATTACGTGGAAACATACCTGTAGCATAGAAATTATCTTCATCTTCTACTGTGCTGTGTATAAATTTGCAATTTGGTCTATAACAGCCTTTGTTTTGAAAATCATGGCAAAATCGAAACAGTTCCTTTAGACATGATTTTGGAGGTATCACATGAATGAACCGACAGTTTTCTCGAGGGCAACAACCACGAATGTAATCTCTACAATAACAGTTGGCGGCCGGAACCGACTTCTCGCCTGAATCGTTGGCGCTCATTGCGCCGTCCACGATTAATGTTACGACCATTATTTATACAGTGTTTTTATTTTAAAAATCACATGTTCTCATTGTTTGTTGCGCTTCTTGTCCAAGACAGTTAACAAAATTAAAGTTGACCGTTACTTGTTACCTTTCATTCATGTGCGTATATTCTCTGAGCATTGCTAGCAGTAACAATAAGCAATTATCTTCAATTGACACAAATTCTATGCGTCTCAATGTATATTTATTTATTTGACTTCAATTTCACATTCTGTCTGACTTTTGCGGACTTTTGCTTGCAAACGGAACGAATGAATGACAGTGACATTACTGAATGAAGAAATTGTCAGAGAATGAATCACAATTTTTAAATAAAGTATGGATACGAGGCTTTTAAGTTCGTAACACGAAAATTATAATTATAAAAGCAGAGTTGTTTCATAAACCATATGAAAGAAACGAAAGTACCCAACAAAAATTGTCAACAGCCTCGGGCACCACGGCCTCTCATGCAGTCGAAGTGCGGACCGCTTTGCACGGCACGCAAATATCAACGACATTACCCGATGCGCTCTTGTCGCCGTCAGCGTTCCAACTGTCTAAAACCCAACGGCCTGGCAAACGACGATGGCAATCGACCGGACGGTATGTCTATGTTTCCATGGAAAATGGGTAGGCCTTGTAGTGTGGGACGCTACTTATATCGATAGTCTTGTGCTATCCCATCTTCCTAGCTCGCCGTGCCGGGTTGGAACTGCTGCTGCGGCTGCTGAGAACCTCAAGCGGTGAAAATATAACAATCTTGTTGTCTCTTATATTTTTGAGCCGTTTGAGGTTAAAACTCTTGGACCGTGGGGTCCGAGTGCTCATGTTTATTTAAAGATCTTTCTAAATGCTTAGTTGACACTTCGCGTGACCCAAGGGCTGGCTTTTACCTCGGACAGAGGATAAGCATTGCCATACAACGTGGCAATGCTGTCAGTCTTTTGGGCTCACTTCCAGTGGACAGCGATGTGGACGAATTTTTTGACGCCTTATTTTAGTTAGAATTTCTTATTTTAAGTGTATATATTTTGCTTTAGTAAAAGTCTTATGCAAAAAAAAACAAAATATGAAGTTGGAGGGTAAGAAACGAACGATTATCAACTTCATTTATGTGGTTTATGCGTAGACAGAGAATTCTATTCTCTGTCTACGGGTTTATGTGGCGAAAAGTCAAACATTCATTCATTGCCTCATTGGTTCCATAATTCGTTCCACAGAGTACATTGAATATACTGATTCGTTCGTTCATTCTATTCGATAGGTATAGGTAGTAGAGTAGGTACATAAAAAAACATGGCGGCGTCTCCTCTGCTCAATGAGAAGTTTAGTAAACATTGTAGTGGATTATTTTAACTGGACTTAATTTACGAGTGATAGAATGTTATACGTGATAAAGATTTACGAAAACTACAAATAATAAAATAAGCATAATCTTTTATGACACAATGAGGTAAGTTTCTATCAAAACTACAATATAAAAAAATCCATTGGATTTCGTCCGATGTAATGTACCCCACGTTGTATTGTTGTTTTTATGTATTAAAACAAATATTTCTAGGTAACACTGATTAGAAGAATGTTTAAGCAACAGCTGTCGCCCCGTACAGTCCACCCTTATCAGACGACGGTTGTGCCGCGGAGTGAACAGCAGTTTGCTTCGGCTGCGCAACAAAGGGCGAAATACCCGTGGACGGACGATATTAACACTCCTGTTTATCAAGTTGCAGGAACTGACAGCTCTACGTCCGACAATGCGTACCATGTATGTCCATGCCTATAAAAAATATGTCGTGATACATTGTTTATATTCTCGGTTTGCTTTAGTCATTATTCTATTTATTATTGCACCTGTTCGTTCAGTGTGAGCCTTGCATTTCAGATGCCTCATTACTACAATGGGACTGTGAAAGATTATGGGCCACCGTCACCAGTATATCAGTCACCCTATGGAGGAGGAACTTGGCGCAATTATAAGAATATGGAGAAAATACCTACACATCGCCCATCAACAGAAGGATACTCATTCCCACAGTGTGCATCTGCCTTCTCTCTGCCGTTGTATGATGTGGAGCCACATGCGCAGACTGTGAACCGCTCCCCTGTGCCACCAGTACCCTCCATTAGCCCTGAAGTACCCATAATAGGAGCTTGTGGAGGACATTGCCCAGGATTTGAATATGTTTGCTATTATATTTTGCAGGTATGATTATTCAATTTATTAATATTTTATATTACCTTTTAAGCTGCTCATTAACCGGTTACGCGGACGATGGCTTGCTTCTCATTCAGGCAAGTACTCGTGCTGGCCTTGAGAATTTGGCTGACACATGCCTACGATTGATATCTCAGTGGGGCGATCGAAACCGTCTGACCTTTGCACCGCATAAAACCTATCAACTTATTTTAAAAGGAAACCTTAAATCCTGGCCTAGTATTAAATTCAATAACGTACCCGTTAAAAGAAAAGAATCCGTGTGCTATCTCGGTATGCTATTAGAAAATAACTTTTCATTTATTGATCATATAAAAACAGTAGGTGAGAAAGCAAAAAAGAACTTCTACGCCAGGAGGGAAGTGGAAATTATATATATTTTTTTTTCCTACTCCTCCGCTGTACTTTTCTGATTAATTTCGTTGCAGGATCCAAGACAGTTGAATCGTTTCTCCGGGACTCGTCGGGTTTCATTGGCTCGGCGTTTTTCTGGTGGTCGCCACTGTTGATTCTGGCTTTCAGGAGTTGCAGTGGTTGGGAATGTGTGGCGGGCTTGTCCCAAAAAAAAAAAAAAAAAAAATTACCTTTTAAGGTCCTTTAATATTATAAGCACAGGTTTTGAGAAAGCAGAATTTGTTTATTAGAAAGCAGCTGCATTTGTTTATTAGATTGTATCTAATAAACAAATGCTGCTGCTTTCTCAAAACCTGTAAATCTGAGCACATGAATACAGTACTGAATGCAGCAGTTTGTGGATAGCAGCAATATCACAAGGAATACACGAATTCAAGATATTTAAGAATTGCACCTTGAATATTAAAATGATTAGAATCATTCTCATTTTGTACTTAATTTACTGCATTCTTTTCCCAGTTATCTACGTACCTCATAAAAAATAGCATTACTCTGTCTTGCAATCAGAATAATAATAATGTAGGTATTTCTACTATTTGTCTTTATAGCTACACCTTATCTTTCAGGTTATTTTTGTAGTAGGTATATTGACTGGGATATCTCTATGCATTGCTGGAATTGTATTGAGGCGCACAAATCGTAATGGAGATCTTGGTGTATTAGTGTACATAGGTAAGTTATCTTTAAAGCAATATTTTTGCTTTTACTTTCCTAACAATGTCCATTGTTAGTCCTTGTGTAGTTTTCCAAAGCATCAATGATAATTGAGGTGTTTTAACAGTTCAAAGCACCATTGATTTGCAGTTAAGCAAAGCATTACATGTTTAGCTAAATCCTAATCTATAAAATTCTTCTGTTACTGAGTGACTGAGTGGTGACTGATAGACAATGCACAGGCGAAACTAAACTAGTTGTAGAAAGCTGAAATTTGATATGACACTCCATAGAAGAGCACTAAAAGGATTTCTCGAAATGCTTATGGGATCAGGGAAAAACGGGACATGCGTGTTGAAAGTCGCGGGCAAAAGCTCATTCCCTATAAAGAATTTAAATTAAGGATCTACTTAACACTGCAGTTAAGAGCTTGTAAAACCATATTTACTGTTTATGGTTTACATCTGTAGCTGTAATCCTTCTCAATCTCCAATAATAATTATGACTATTACTCTTCAGGATGCTTATCTTCTTGCGTGTGCGGCGTTTTGCTTGGTGTTCAGTGCTGCGTTCGCCGCGAAATTAGACAGAGGAAACTGCGTGCCAATATGCATATACCAATGCAATCAATTCAAGTAAGAGCTTTCTTTGTTGTTTACAAAGAGTATTTAGTGTAAATGGAACTTCAAATTTAATTGTTCTTTAACCTAAGAATTCTTTAAGGGAGCTTGATCACTTGTAGTCTATTGTTAGTTTTTTGCAGTACATGTACATGATACAAGTTAATAAATTGTTTTTTTTTATTTGTTTCAGGAACCGCCTGCCCAAGCTTGCCCCTTATTGACGTCCACATTACCTCATAGTCAAATATATAGGTAAGCCATAATTAAATATTCCCCAATCAACAGTATACTCTCATTAAATAGAACTAAAACTTATAAACATCTTCGTATATATTTAAGTTTTTTATCTCAATAAAGCTAAATATTTATAGAATTCTACTTCTGCCATTTTAAAAAGTGGTGACTCCCTAATTTGTGATTTAAACCAGGGTTTTGTGGGGGTACCACAAGGCTCTATCTTGGGTCTTTTCCTCTTTCTAGTATATATTAATGATCTACCCCATGTTTTGAAAAATCAACCTCAAATGGTATTATTTGCTGACGCTACGTCCTTAATTTTTAAGATAGATAGACGTTCCATAAATCTTGACGACGTAATTATTTACGTCGTCAAGATTATCGCCCTACAGCACGTCTAAAATTGGTTTAAGACTAATAATTTAGTATTAAATGGGAAAAAAAAACGAAATGCATCAGATTTGCCTTACCGAACGTTAAAAGTAATGATTGCGACATAGTATTGAACAAGGAGAAACTTAAATTCGTCGAAAACAAGGTTTTCCTGGGGATTACGCTTGACTCAAGGCTACAATGGGGTCCTCATTTAACATCTCTTCGGGACGGCTAAGTTCAGCAGCATACGCTGTCAGAAAAATCCGTCACTTTACTGATATAGATACCACGAGGCTGGTCTATTTTAGTTACTTTCATAGTATCATGTCTTACGGTATCTTATTATGGGGACGTGCTGCAGACATCGACTCTATATTTATCCTGCAGAAAAGAGCCATATACAATCTCTGTCGGCGTGATTCCCTAAGGGAACTGTTTAAGGATATTAACATCATGACGGAACCTTGTCAATACATTTACGAAAACATTATGTATGTTCGGAAAAATCTTCATCTTTTTAGCAAGATTCAATTTATCAATCAAGCCTTTTGATCCCGAAACTCCTTGTTTTGTTCATAATAATGCTCTTTCTTTTATGTATTCTTTATTTGTTATAGTATGTCCCGGAATTCGGTGTGCCTCCTAGCAAAGGCCTCCTCCAACAATTTCCACTGCCTTCTATCCTTTGCAACCCTTCTCCAGTTGTAACCCACTGTTAATTTAAGTTCGTCCTCCTATCTTTTGCGTTGTCGACCTCTGTTACGTTTTCCGTCTCATGGGTACCATTCCGTCATGATTTTATTCCATTTATCATGTCATATCCTTAACATCATATCCTTAACATATGACCTGTCCATCTCCATTTCATTTGGTCTATGTTAGTGAGGATATCCATTACACCTGTTCTAGCTCTAATGTGTTTCTTTTTTTATTTTATTTTTTTATTCCGAGCATGCTTCTTTCCATGGCCCTTTGACAGTATTTTAACATGTCCCTGTGTTGTTTGGAAAGTGCTCATGTTTCGCAGCCATAGGTAAGGCAGAGGAGAATACAGGTGTTAAAGACTTAGCACTTAATTTTGTTACTGAAATCTGTTCCTTTCATAATCTCCTTCAGTGACCAGTATCTTTTCCATCCATTTGCTATTCTCCTTTTTATTTCCTTGGTAGTTAGGTCAGTTTGAGAGATTATTTGTCCCAGGTACACGTACTCTTCCACATATTCTAAAGGTTGATTGGTAATTTTTATTTCATATGGGATTGAATTTGCTAGTAACTTCGTTTTGCCTATGTTCATTGCCAGTCCTACCTTCTCACTTTATTTGTTTGGATCATGTACCATTTCTTCAAGCCTGTGAGGGTTTTCCTCAAACAAACAATGTTGTCAGCGAATCGGAGATGATGCAATCTTTTTCCATCTATGTTTAGTCCAAAATCGTTCCACTCTAGTTTTCGGAAGATGTTTTCGAGCACAGCAGAAAATAGCTAGGGAGACAGTGGGTCACCTTGCCTGACCCCTCTTTTAATTTTTAATGTTTCTCCGAGTGTTTCCATTTGTATTCTTGCTTTACTTTTCGAGTATATTTTGTATAATGTTTATGTAAATCCTAGATATTCCCTGTTTCCCCAAACTTTCCCATATGGTTTCGTGGGCAATGCTATCGAAAGCTTTAGTATAATCAATAAAGGCAATATACACTGGTTTGTTATATTCACTGTACTTTTCAATAATTTGTTTGACTGTGTGTATAGTTTATTGTAGCGAAATTTTTCCTAAAGCCAGCCCGTTCCATTGGTTGATTTTCGTCCAGTGGGATGCTTACCCGATCCAGTATTATTTTGGAGAAGACTTTATATAAAAAGTTGATACGACAGAGGGGTTTTCCTTTAAACTGCCTATACTAGGTACAATTTTCAAGCTCTGTACCAAAAAACAATTAAATAGGAGCAGTAGTTTAGTCGCAAATGATTTTTAAAGTTTTTGCACCGTTTGAACACGATGTATCTTTCCTAACAGCTGATTATGTCTAAGCATAGGTCATGCACCTTACAACGATAAATCTATGTTGCGTTGTTGCCGTTCTGACGCATATCGCAAGTACATTCACTAAAAAGTTGGCAATGCAAACAAGGAAGCAATAACTACACACACACTTGCACTTTCACTACGAGAGTGACAAACATAGCGCGCGTAAGAGAAACAAAAATAGGTCAGTTTGTTGCATCCTAGTTTTTTGCGATCGTTAAGTGAGCCTCTAAAAAACTTGTTTTTTCAGTGCGCCGACGCTGTCCTTTCGGAACGTACGATTTATCAAATTCGCGTGCTGACAATTGTGATTTTGTTTTGTTATTGTGATAGCTAAAGCACTGACATGATTTTAATTTACGGCGAAAGCCGTGGAAACGCAGCTTTAGCTCAGCTTGGCGACGGACAGTGATTAAATTAGATAAATAAATAACAATATTCTCCGTAAGTATAATTTGTGCATTCATTTGAATGGAGGACACATCGAGAATTTAAAAATTGTGTTTGTTTTTGTGCGCGTACTTCAAAACCTTACCAAACATAAAACGGCCCCCGCCTCGACACGAGATAACACACACCGCGCTCCGGCGCGCGTGCGACGTTGCCACTGTGTTACCTAGGTGACTACGGTTAGTCTAATTTATTTACAAAGGGTGATTGCGTTTTATTTTGATTTCTATTTAGTTTGTTTGAAAAAAATATTTTCTCATTTTTGGCGCTTTTTATTTTTGTACCGTATCGAATTAATACTAAACACGTATAGTATACCTAGTGTAATTTAATGCCTCTCTGTCCTATCAACTCTGTATGTTTGACATAAGGCTTCTTCTTCTTCCACCTGGCGTTAATCCCGGCTATTGCCAGGGTCCGCCTTCCTACTTAGCTTCCTCCACTTTGCCCGATCTTCAACATCCTTCTCAGTCAGGCCATTGGCTCTCATGTCGGACTTGACGACGTCCAGCCAGCGCTTGCGAAGGCGACCACGGGGCCTAGCCCCAAGAACAGCCATATTCATGCATCTCCGACCAACGTACTCCATAGGGCGGCGCATGATGTGGCCATACCATCGCAGACGACACTCTTGCAGTTTTTCCCCCACGTCACGGACACCAAGACTACCTCGGATGTAAGAGTTGCGCATGCGATCGGATCGCGTTACGCCACTCATCCACCTCAGCATCTTCATCTCCGTGACGCGAAGCTCCTGGGTGTGTTTGCTTAGTGCTGGCCAACACTGGCCCCCGTACAGTAGGACAGGCCGAATGATGCATTTATATATCTGCCCCTTGAGCTTCGGAGGCATTTTGCGGTCGCATACAACGCCCGTCACCTCGCGCCACTTCGCCCAAGCCGCGCCAATACGTGCTTGGACATCGTCGTCCACGATGCCAGACTCGTGCAGCACGGATCCCAGGTACCTGAACGTATCGGACTTTCTGATCAGGTCCGAACCTATTCGGATGGTGTTTGTATCCGTGCTGCCACAGGACATGTACTCAGTCTTCGCCACATTTAGTCTCAGACCACCGTTTTCAAGCGTGTCCTTCCAAATGTTGACTTTGCGCTCAAGATGGGCTTTGTTCTGATTAACGAGGGCGATGTCATCGGCATACATCATTAGCCATGGAGGCTGATCTTGGATGTTTGCCGTAACTACATCGAGCACTACGTTAAACAAGAACGGGCTAAGAGCCGAGCCTTGGTGAACGCCAACAGATATTGGGAAGCCATTCGATTCGCCAACAGCGGTCTGGACAGAGGACACGGAATCGCGGTACATGTCTCTGATAATTTTTGACATAAGGCTTATTGGTCTGTAATTTGACAAGTCTTCTTTGGAGTATTTTTTGTATACAACGTTGATACGACAGAGGGGCTTTCCTTGAAACTGCCTATACTAGGTACCATTTTCAAGCTCTGTACCAAAAATAAATTAATTAGGAGCAGTAGTTTAGTCGCAAATGATTTTTAAAGTTCTTGCACGGTTTGAACACGATGTATCTTTTCTAACAGCTGAATATCGTCTAAGCATAGGTGCACCTTACAACGATGAATCTACGATGCGTTGTTGCCGCTCTGACGCATGTCGAAGGACATTCACTAAAAATTGGCAATGCAAACAAGGAAGCAATCAATACACACACACTTGCACTTTCACTACGAAAGCGACGAACTTAGCGCATTTGAATGAAACAGAACTAGGTCAGTTAGTTGCATCCTTGTTTTTTTGCGATCGGTAAGTGGGAGCCTGCTCAGTGACGCCGACGCTGTCGTTTCGGAACGTAGGGTTTGTGGAATTCGCGCGCAAAGAATTGTGATTTTATTTTGTTATTGTGAAAGGACACGTAACTTGGGATTATTATTATTTAGTATTTGTGTTTTTTTTTTTGTGATTGACTGTTTTTTATGGTGATAGGACACGTAACTTGGGATTATTATTATTTAGTATTAGTATCTCCGGACCTCACTCACATGGATTTCTTTTTGTGGGGGTACATTAAGGGTGAAGTGTATGCTTCAGAGGTAAATACAATTGATGAGTTAAAAAATAGGATTATTTTAGCATTTCACAAATTAAAGTGCTTAGCGACGGACAGTGATCTAATTAGAAAAATAAATAACAATATTCTCCGTCGGTATAATTTGTGCATCAATGTGAATGGAGGACACATCGAAAATTTAAAAATTTAGTGTGTTTGTTTTTGTGCGCGTACTTCGAAACGTTACCTAACATAAAAGCCAGTGCGAGCGGAGGCCTAAGTCACCGGCCGCCACCCCGGCCCGGCCCCCACCGAGCACACGAGATACCGCACACCGCGCTCCGGCGCGCGCGCGACGTTGCCGCTTTGTTACCTAGCGGTATCTAAGGTCAGTGTCTTTTTTTTTTTACAAAGGGTGGTTGCGTTTTATTCGGATTTGCAAGCTATTTAGTTTGTTTGAAAAAAATATTTTCTCATTTATGGCGCTTTTTGTTTTTGTACCGTATCGAATTAATACTGTACACGTATAGTATACGTAGTTTAATTTAATGCCCCTCTGTCGTATCAACTCTGTATAAGGATTATGTGCGAGGTTTCCCATTGTTCAGGAATCTGTCCTGATGATAGGATGGCATTAAAGATGTGTGTCAACATGGGAACGAGCTCGTTTAGAGTGCCCTTGGTAATTAATTCGTGATCTTGTCTGGACCTGGTGCCTTTTCAAGCTTTTGGCTTAGTATAGCCTTCCTTACTTCACTTTGTAGAATTTCTGGTTCAGAGTTTGGAAGGTATAAGAACGTTTCGCAGTTTTCGGTGTTCACTGGGTCGGAGTATAGATCCAGGTAAAATTCGGTTGCTGTTTTTTTTATATTTTTGCAGTTTGTGACGTTATTTTGATTGATTTTCAAATTCGGTATCCAAGAAGTGGTTACACGGAGTTCTTTGAGCGCTTTTTTTGTTTCGCTTGATGCAATTATGTTTTTCTAGTGTTTGTATTTTTTTGGCTTTCTTATCCTTGCGTATGCCTTCTCTAATTTGTTTATTTAAGTCTGTTATTTCCTTCATATTCCGTTTTCTATTTTCATTAGCAAGAAGAGTTTTTCTGTTGTTTATAAACTGCATAGTAGTATCACTCAAGGCGTATTTTTGTTTATCTTTTCTAGTTTTAGCATTAAAAATTAAAAATGTATATATATATTTATTTCGAGTAACGGAGACTCATATACTCAAAAAATACATAAAACGCATAAAATACAACACATAAAACACATACACGTAAAAATCAGTTACAGACAGGACTAAGCAAAGACGAACGTGAACATTCACACCGTAACAATATGCCTGCTACAGCATTGCCGGATGTAGGGGCAATCCAGTCTGTTCAATGCCAGGACGGTGTTGGCGCTGCCCCGCACTCTGCGCACCAAAGACGCGCACCGCTTGCGCATCGTCGCATGAAAGCAGTCGGTGCGCGCCTCCGCGAACATGCCCGAGGCGCTGCAGTGTCGGGGCAGCCTTAAACGGTTCTATTTCTGCAGTATAGGCTCCACTGAACAGGGTAGTGTGCTTCCTTTTAGTCTTAGGTGGCTTCATTTTAAGTGATGCTCTAACCATACGGTGATCAGTACTGAAATTTAGTCTAGAAATAACTGATGTGTCTAAACAATCTTGGGTGGCTACTTATGATAAAATCTATCTCATTTCGGTATTTTCCGTCCGGGGAGACCAATGTCCACTTGTTGTTTTTATTCTTTTTGAAGACGCTGTTCATGACGGTAAGCTTATGTTCTAGGAGGAGATCTATTAATCGTTGTCCATTAGTACTTCTAATTCCGTGACCAAATTCTCCCAGTGCAAATTCGTCTTCATTTTGTCTAGCTCCTATTTGCGCATTAAAGTCCCCCATTAGAATGATTATATCACTAAAGTAGTCATATATTACTTGAGATAATGTGTTGTAGAAGGATTTATGTTCTAATTCTTTAGCTTTTTCAGTTGGCGCATAGATTTGGACCATTATCCATATTTTTTCATAAAATATATATTTTGTATTTTATGCGTAAAATCACTATTCTCTCAGTGACTCCGATGAAGTCTTCTATTAAGTTTTTTAAGTGGGTTTTAACCATAAGGCCAACTCCTCGTTGGCCTCCGGATTCACCTTTACAAAACATTATACAAGGTGTTGTTTTGCATCCTCGTCAATTTCAGGAGGTTGGCATAAAATACATAAACAATCAATTGAAAGCACGGTAGCGGGCAATGACTAATAAGCGCTGCTTTTTTTGTTGTTGAAATTAAACAGTCTTTCAGAATTAAACCCTTAATTCAATAAAAAGAAAACAGAATCACCCGACTACGCACACAGTGACAATGCAGCTGTGTGCGTGAGTGTCGACGTCTTACCTACGAAACGCTAGCGAGCGATGACCGGTACATAATTTTACCTAATTTTATTTCGAAAATCACCTACATTATTGTCATAAATTTCGCTTAATAGTTAACTCATTTTTGAGCATCATTGGAATACGGAAATCTTACTAAAGAGAGTAATACTAGATCGCAAAAGAAAAGTTCACTGACCTGTTGTCAGATGATTAATAAAATGTTAGTTTTGCTTTATCCTTCAATCTAAAGTTTTCCTAGTGACTTTGTTTTATTTGTGGATTAAATTGGTTGATTTGAAATTTTCGTTCCTACTTAACGGGCTTCAGACCGAGGAATAATACCTACCTTAGTTGGTGTACCGATCTACTAAGTCTAAAAATGTTTTCTACGTATGTGGGGAATGGGAAGACGTGTTAGTTAAGTGTAAGTACGTGGTGATACTTTCGACTCTTAGGTATTTTTGACGTAGTTAAAATTTTGAAATCAATTTATTTACACTAATAAAATTGATTAAGCTAACAACGTAATTAAAAAATGTACAAATAAATAAATTACCTACTTAGTTACCCGGAGGTATTGTTCAAAGTTGCCACCATCACACTCTTCGCACAATCGAGCACGACGTAGCTGGTTTTCCTTCAGCTTACGTAACACTAACACATTCATTTTTAAAGTGTCGAAAGGTCGAAAGCTCCAACGATCACTGCACGTAATTCTGTTACACTTGTCACAGGCCAGGACACAGGTCCTCCGCCACCGATCCAGTGGTCACCAAAACTTTCGGTCAAGTACTCGCGTACTTGCGAACGGGTGCTGCAGTTCACGCTTCAGTAGGCAAAACACTGTGGTGTGGTGCACTCCAAAGTGTTGACCAGCCTCCCGCGTGCTTGCCCGTGGGTTTCGCTGGAAGTATTCCATTATGTCTTCCTGCAAGGCGACAGCAGGCCTACGCTGCCGCGAGCTTGAGCATGCCGGGGGACGTCAAACTGCCGATGATCCCGCAGTCTCTGCGTAGCAGCCAGCATGACGCTCTGTGACGGGGTTCCCGATCGGGAAACATTTCCGTGAACATCCGGATGGCTCCACGTAGGCCGTCTCAACGATACCGAGAAGCGGAACACGCACGCGCGCTTCGGCGACATCAAACACACTGTTAGTTCCAGGGCCGCGAGGGCGGGGCTAGGAGCTTGCGCGGGAGAGTACCCGCACCGTGATTGGGGTGGAATTGATTACCTACGAATTTATTGAATGATCGTTTGCGTTTGTTTGTGTGTGAAAGCGCGGTTATAGGGCTAGTAACAGACGGGCCGCTTTTAAATACGGCTGGTTCACACTTACGGATTTCCGTAAATAAGAAAAAAAATACCTACCCATTTTATTGTTGATTTGGGTCGAGAATCATTAGCATTATTACGTCCTTGAATTTGACTAGGATGCAAATCAACATCTTGTATAATCGTCATGTTCCTCAATTGATTGTCCTGGTCTGCGCACTTCGCTTAGTCCCAGTACATCCCAGTTCAGATCTTTCAACGCTACCTCAAGCTCATATAGTGATTCAGGAGTCCTTAAAGTCCTAGTAATGAGAGATGCTATATTTATTTTGTGTTTTTTTGTTGGAGGGTGATGGTCTAGTCTCACCCACGGGTGGTCGCCGCGGGAAGTAGCAACATTAGTGACAGGCATAATTTGAATACTGGAAATAGGAACAAATTAGATCAACCCCGGTTCAGATTGGCTAAAGTACACACTTCTTTTATGGGGTACTGTGTTCAATTTTATAATAAAATACCAGTTGATATTCTCGAACTGAATGAGAGAAAATTTAAAACCTAAAACGCACACTATGTAGACAAGCGTATTGTAAACTGGAAGATTATATCCTCGATAAAAACGCTTGGCTAAATGCCGGTCCTGCTCCAGTCACAGCTGCTTGGGTCCACTTGTTAGGTTTTTATATTTGGAAGAGATGCTCACCCTCTTTTTTTATAGGTACTTACATAATAATTATAATCATTTATTTATTATTTTTGATGTAAGAACTTAATCGTTGTTTTTATTAATTTATTTTTCATTATTTGGTAATTGAAAACCATAGTTTTGTGTAAAGTAGAAACATATTTTTCTAATTTTGTGAATGTGAGTACCATGAAGCCATTTACATTTTATGTGATTAGTTATAATTTTACTTGTTGGACATGAACGAGCATGGTGGTTGAGAGCGTGTCATGCTCACTCAAATGTCTCGCTGAGGGCGGCGCGTGGGTTGGGACTGGTCATCTCTTAACTGCCATTGGCTTTTTTTTTCCTTTGCATTGTCCTCACATGCAGAAGCAACAAGTATATGTACTACTCTGTCAAGAAAGTACCGGGAAAAGATCAATAATACACAAAATGTCTGTTATTCATCCAAATTTATTTTATCACCTTCAAATTATGCTCCTTTAGAAACGATACACTTGCGCCAACGAATAATCCATTCATCAAAACATTTTTTAAACGCTGCTTCCGGAATTGAGTTCAGTTCTCGCCGCAAATTCTCCTTTATGTCTTCTATCGATTGAAAACGGGTGCCACGAAGTGGTAATTTGAGTTTAGGAAAAAGAAAAAAGTCAGCAGGAGCCATATCTGGTGAATATGGTGGTTGCTGGATGGTATTTGTTGAGTGTTTGGTTAAAAATTCGTTCACAATGATAGCCTTGTGCGAAGGCGCATTGTCGTGGTGCAAAATCCAAGAATTTTCTTTCCACAAATCTGGCCTTTTTCGTCGAATTTGCTCTCTTAAACGCCGCATAACGCTCAAATAATATTCTTTATTTACCGTTAGACCTTCCGGTAAGAATTCAGAGTGCACAACACCGCGATAGTCAAAGAAAACAGTCAACATGACTTTGACTTTTGATCGACTTTGGCGTGGTTTTTTCGGTTTCGGTTCAGTTGGAAGGCGCCACTCCGAAGCTTGTTGACTAGTTTGCATGTCAAACTCGTAAACCCACGTCTCGTCACCAGTAACAATGCGTTTCATGAATGTTGGGTCCGAACTGACTCGTTCTAGCATGTCCTCAGCGACTTTCATGCGATTGAGTTTTTGGAGAAAATTCAGATCTTTTGGGACTAGCCGAGCAGCAACATGTTTCATACCCAAATGATTAGTTAAAATGGTACGGATCGACTCGTGAGATACAGAAAGTTCGGCGGCTATCTCTCTCAGAGTTGAATGGGGATTTTCAGTCACTATTTCCTTCACTTTTGCGATGTTAACTTCAGTTGCAGACGTTGACGGCCTACCAGAGCGAGGCAAATCTTCCATCACATCTCGACCGCTTTTGAACGCTTTGAACCACTCATAAGCACGAGTTTTTGATAAAGTAGATTCACCGTAAGCCTTCTGTAACATTTTCAGTGACTCCGAACACGAAATTCCATAGGCGATGCAAAATTTAAGATAAACTCTTTGTTCGATATTTTTGTCCATTATGAAATTCCGCAATACACACTATACAGAGTTGATACGACAGAGGGGCATTAAATTAAACTACGTATACTATACGTGTTCAGTATTAATTCGATACGGTACAAAAACAAAAAGCGCCATAAATGAGAAAATATTTTTTTCAAACAAACTAAATAGCTTGCAAATCCGAATAAAACGCAACCACCCTTTGTAAAAAAATGACACTGACCTTAGATACCGCTAGGTAACAAAGCGGCAACGTCGCGCGCGCCTTGGAGCGCGGTGTGCCGGTGTGCGGTATCTCGTGTGCTCGGCGGGGGCCGGGCCGGGGTGGCGGCCGGCGACTTAGGCCTCCGCTCGCACTGGCTTTTATGTTAGGTAACGTTTCGAAGTACGCGCACAAAAACAAACACACTAAATTTTTAAATTTTCGATGTGTCCTCCATTCACATTGATGCACAAATTATACCGACGGAGAAAATTGTTATTTATTTTTCTAATTAGATCACTGTCCGTCGCTAAGCACTTTAATTTGTGAAATGCTAAAATAATCCTATTTTTTAACTCATCAATTGTATTTACCTCTGAGGCATACACTTCACCCTTAATGTAACCCCACAAAAAGAAATCCATGGGAGTGAGGTCCGGAGATACTAATACTTAATAATAATAATCCCAAGTTACGTGTCCTATCACCATAAAAAACAGTCAATCACAAAAAAAAACACTAATACTAAATAATAAAAATCCCAAGTTACACAATAGTCCTCTCACAATAACAAAATAAAATTACAATTGTTTGCGCGCGAATTCCACAAACCGTACCTTCCGAAAAACAAGCGTCGGCGCACTGAGGGACTTACCGATCGCAAAAAACAAGGATGCAACAAACTGACCTATCTCTATTTCTTTCGCTCGCTTTATGTTAGTCGCTTTCGTAGTGAAAGTGCAAGTGTGTGTGTAGTTATTGCTTCCTTGTTTGCATTGCCAATTTTTAGTGAATGTCCTTCGACATGCGTCAGAGCGGCAACAACGCATCGTAGATTTATCGTTGTAAGGTGCATGACCTATGCTTAGACGATAACCAGCTGTTAGAAAAGATACATCGTGTTCAAACCGTGCAAAAACTTTAAAAATCATTTGCGACTAAACTACTGCTCCTAATTAATTTATTTTTGGTACAGAGCTTGAAAATGGTACCTAGTATAGGCAGTTTAAAGGAAAGCCCCTCTGTCGTATCAACGTTGTATATGATATTACTAAAACCAGCACTATATTTAATATAAATAACAGATGCAACTCAAACTCCGCGCCAAAATGGAAAACAGTTGTGCCAATCTAACAACTACAAAAAAAAACAAAAATTTGAATTTGGAACCATAAACAAATCATCCATTCCCGATACTTTTTTGACTGAATGTATCTTAGAATTTTGTAAAACAGAACATGATTTAAAAGAGTGTCCGTGGAGTTTCTTGCACGTTCTTCTCCATAGAGATCTACGCTTTGGAACGTGCAAGTAACTTCCAATTTTTTGACTGACCGACGTTGACGTTTCAAAAGTGCCTGTAAATGGTTTATTTGAAATAAAATGCTTTGAATCTTGAAAACATGAAGATTGAAGGTAATAAAAAAGTCTACAATTTTCTCTTCATTAAACCACTAGCACTTCGCCCGCGATTTCGTTCGCGCGGATTTAGTTGGTACTCCACGAACTTCATCTCCCCTCTACCCCCTTAATAGGTTAATGTGTAAATTAATTATTAATATACTAAACGAAGGGCAGTCCGTTCAAACTACCACATTTTTCTTTAAGTATTTTTATACCCGTCGTAAATTTTAAACGAAAGGTTCGATTTGAATAATTTAAGGTGTAATTTACATGTAAATAACCAACCTTAATCATCAAACATTTAAATGGATAAGGATTAGTATCATGATACCAAAATCACCACTATTCCATTCTGTCCGGGTTTTGATAGAATAATTTGAACAAAAAGCGCTCATTGTGACTTAACCATGATAGTTAGATATATTACCCGGACTTTTTGTAGGTAATGATGTCCTCTATAAAACTGTAGTACATCACTTTATTCTATTATTAATAGTTTCCACAGCATAAGGATCTTTCTTGGTATTCTTATCTCACCTTGGGTTACATTATCGAAGTTTTCATACGGATCCTAACTTTTTTGAAAATATTCTATAGCCTATTTATATCAGGGATAATGTAGGATTCTAATGGTGAAAAAAATTTTCAAATCAGTCCAATAGTTTCAGAGCCTATTAAATTCAAACAACATACAAACGAAACAAATCTTTCCTCTTTATAGTATTAGTGTAGATGTTAAACATTTACATGAACATACATATTATATGTGTCGGATTTGTGTTTGCTTTCAACCAAAAACCACATCGCGAGTAATAATATTATTAGTTCTTAACTAATATTGATTCATTCTTAGAAGTTCAACTTTATACCCATCAATTTGTTTGCATTTAACCAGGAGAAACCATTTAACGACATTTTATATTGTTTTTATTGAGATTTAATTTAATTGTCATTGCTTGCAGCTAAATTATCTACAATGTGTATTTGTGATTAAGGCAAAACAGTACGTTAGGTATTAGTTACGATACCGAAATGAATCAATACCATGATCAGAAAATTACGGGCGTTTTATAAGAAGGTACTACAAATATAACATACACAAATTGATTTGTTTCAGACCAACAGTAAATATATATGCAGAAGAAGATGTGACCGGAGTTCCTTGGTGGCGTCGAGATAACAGAGACTGACTAGGTTTAAGTTCATATACACATTTGTATTTAATTATAATTATGCTTACGTAAGGAAATACAAATAATACCATGATCTTGTTATTTTTACAATAAAATGTGAATTGATATATTATGTTGCTTGTTATTGTTTAATTATTTTTAGGCCTAAAGACTTCTCAGCGTGTCCGTACTACGTTATGTTGACCTCTTTGGGAAATTAATAGTTTTGTTACGAAAAGCTGCCAGCAATACAGTTCAGTATTTCATCATGGTCACAGCGAGTACTCCTAATAATCGAGAAAAGAGTAAGCTCCCTTTCCTACATTAATAAAAAAACGCCTTTTGTATTCTGTAATTGCAAAATGTGAACAAATGCTGACACAATTAATCACTATAATAAAATTAATCGAATACACCACCACCTGTATAGACAAATTAAACACAATTTTCAAGTATATCTTTATTCAGTATTCATCCAAACATTTGACATTGTTAAGTACACCGTTAAAAGTAAACAGTAATGTACGAAAAGTACCTGCAAACTAACATAGCTACGCAAGCAATGTCAAGGAGACTCGGTCATAAAATCAAAAATTCTATGAATATTTTCTGTAAATATTTTATTTGACCTTTTTTCTGTATGTGATTATAATCGCTAATTACGCTTGCGTAACATGTATTTAAACAAATTCCTTCATAAATTAATCCTTTCAATACTCATGGTTACAAGAAATACTATTTGCACTGAAAATAAACAAAAATAGAGGTATACTACGTAGTATCCATAAATAAAATCCTGATAGCAAAAGGTAAGCGACGAAATACGTAGAATACAAGTCAAATCACTAAAATATATAGGTAAAGAATGTCTGAAATATGTATGTAAATAATAAATAATTGCAAACAAAAAATATTCGGGCTGTTTTTCACTATCGTTATTCAGAACTGTGTGATATATCTAGACTTAAGAGTTACACGTTTGTATATCAAAATATACATTGAATCGATAGTGAAATACTTTAAAAGTACTTAATACTAGGGTCCTTCACTTACATCAATCAACGTTTTTTTACATGAATAGTATAATTTTTAACAACAAAACTGTAAAATATTGCAAGTTGAAGATAAAAAATTCTACCTTTTAAAGAGAGAGCTCAAAATAAATTAATATCATATTTTGTTAGAATAAAACAAATTAAATGCTATGCATTCCGCCCCGACCGACAATGCATTCTAGGACAATCTTATAACTAACACATGGCCCACACACTTACATCTAAGGACGGTCAAAAATAAAATAAAATGGACTAAACGATAATACCCTATGTGTGATGACAAGGAGGTGACAATAAGAGGCTTTTACTCAATACCTCCATTGTGTGGCAATTTATTAGTCTTGTGGTGGTACGGCATCTGTTTCAATCATTATAAATATACGGAGACGGAAAAACAGCGCTACTCAGTGGAAAGTACCAGACCGGTAAGAGAGAGTAAGTAGTGGAATATTTTAGGTATTTTCCCTCCTTGCGGCGCTCATATTCGCCAGTATACTCAGCGCAGCACTGTTTTACGAGGGCCCGAGTGTGCCTGCCACGCATTCACATATTACATACTACGTACAAATACCTACCATAATTCTAAACTGTTCCAGTTTGCAGATTACTTCTTCAAAACGTCCTCCAAAGTATTTTGACCAATCCGCGAATTTGTGACTTCAAAATCTTAACAGCAATCGAAACTCTGTATTCTTGGCTCTACAAATTCTTAAGATACAGGTTTCTGAATTGCAAACTTTTTAATTGAAATATTTCACGGAAAATGTATTTGCCTCATATAAAAATAATTTAACGCACACATAAAAACACAATTTAAAAGCTGCCAATCGAAACGTTCAGACATAAAGAAAATTTAAATTACCAAGTTATTCACAATATTATACTTTTTCAGATAAATTTCAAATAATTACTAAGTACCTACATAATAATAATGACAACTCGCAAAAATATTTATTCTCTTATCATTCAGCTAAAATAAGTCCAATTAATGCTCAGAATAAGATGCAAGTACTGATTTAAATACTGAAAGCGGATTAGACTGCCTGTTCAGTATAGGAAAATTACACATGTCGTTATGACCAGAATTAAGAATTTACAAGCTTTGATATTTCCAATAAGAATGACAAGAAGAAAGAAATAGTAAGAAAATGCATAGCTGCTCTTATAAAAAAAAAATGGTTGTTTTACACGAATTATGCAAAACAAATGGCTTACTCTATAAACCCTTAGCGATAAAACTAAGTTCTACAAATCGGACTACGTGTCATTATTGTTCTGATATATATGTATAATACTAATTTTGAAAAAAAAATATTCCATTCAGTAGGTAATCGTTTTAAAACGATAATAATTGGAACTTTTTTAAATTATATTAATGTCTTTTTGATATTCCATACCTTAAATGTAACAAATACATTCACATTACACTTAGTTTCATAACTCTGGACAATAATTTGGCCTCTTGTCTTTTACTAATTATTCATAAAAAATAAGGGCGTACTTCCACCAAAGCTTCAAACAATATTGCAAAATAGTGTTAAACACTTAGTGTATAATAATTTTTCGGGATTTGACGATATAATGACGTGTAGTATACATTTAAATGCATGTGATTATAATGTGGGATTATATTAAATCTGAACACTTTATAGAATACTTAGTAAACATCTCTTAAATATTAGTGAATTCATAAATAAAAATACAAATTTACATACATTGTATGTAATTATTAGAAACAATTGCTTGTAATGTAATATACCTACGCGACCTAAGTCTTATTCTTCTCTGGCAAATGTCAGGGCTTGTAGGTCGTCTTTGTTATAAGTATTACTAATATCTTTCATGCTAATAGGTCTGCTGTAGATTTAGAGCTACTTGTACATTACAAGCAAACGTAACTATGATGAAAAGGTTTTGCCTTTTGACCATATTCAAACTAATTTACTTAAAAACTAAGATAATCGCGGAGTCATGATAAGACGAATTAATAATATCCAAATTATCGAAACGTAAATTACAGTGCACCATAAAAAATCAGATAGATATCACACAAACAAGCACACATTATTTGCGAATAACAAAATAAATATTATTCGCTAAAGTGTTTTATTGTAAAGTACTTCTTAACTTTGTACCAAAATGCAATCTTAAAATATGGATTATGGACACGAGACTTGACGAGATGGAGCGGCGTTAAAGATACATCACAGTATTCTCGATTAAAAGCCTATACACTGCGATGAAATATCATAAAAATAAATTCTATGTTACTTATGCTTAGCCACGTATTTGTAACATATCTCTAACACCGTTCATTACATAATAGGGGGACATTAGGACTAGCCTAAGCTCGTAAGAATAATCTCGCTATGTAATAAAATAATAATCATATTTACGCGACGGACGGCCTGCCATCCAGCATCTTATCGCTTTCCTCTGCGCTGCTCAGGCTGAAAGAAAAAATATTGTCATGTATAGTAACGGTAAAGCGTGCAAGTTTACCAAATCGTTTGGTCACGCACGAGTCGGCTATAGTTTCCAGAACAAATAACGTCAGTGTGATCACAGTCTCGTTACGGCCTAGGAATCGTGAGGTAAACAAGTGAAGACAATGGCGCGAACTTTAACATCGCACCGCGACGCAAGACGAACGACGCGGTTCGGTAACAATAGACTCGCGAGGTGCTGATATAATTTCAGTAAACATCTTATTATGTTCAACTGCAAAGTAGTTTAAGAAGAATAAGAAGTATAAAACTAACGTCAAGAAAATAAGGATCAGATTCTCTGGAAACTCACGAGTCTAATAAAAATCTACATAGGTTTGTTACATTTATTAAATAGACGGGATTTAGAGCGAAATGTAACTGACCGAGATGATGAGTCATGATTTCTAAATACATAAG
The DNA here is from genome assembly GCA_950371165.1 of Lacanobia oleracea. Classification (NCBI taxonomy): domain Eukaryota; kingdom Metazoa; phylum Arthropoda; class Insecta; order Lepidoptera; family Noctuidae; genus Lacanobia; species Lacanobia oleracea. The sequence continues at coordinate 18,139,616 of OX493392.1, read as the reverse complement.
CATTTTAGATACTACGCAATACACAGTTACTCTGACAAAAGAAACACGGAGTCGTTATAACAACAAACTCGTATCCATTATTGTTGCATTAGCCATTTACATTAGCTATTACAACTACCGTTAAGGGCTCAATGCTCCGTCCCGATTCTCCATTCGATGCAAGTACGTTTGGGTTGCAAAATCTTTTGTTCGTTCAAAATGAGTTGGTCAGCTGTCAAATTAGAGAGATGATTTTCATCGCGTTTTATTCAGATTGGCACTAATGCATCTACGAGTGAAATAGGTAACAAGCACCATTAAAACTAAAAATAAGATTTGGATGATAGACACGCGATGAGCACAGAGTTTAAAGCCGCGGCGCTATCCTCCACTGTGCCAAAATATTCAACGCTATGCAACCTAACATTCATTTAGAGATATTTTTGCAAAAGAGTACTTAGTTATAAACTAAGTACTCTTTTGCAAAAATATAAGGTAGCAGTAGATATAAGGAGTGTAATTCAATAAATCCACGAAATATGTAGGTCGATGTAGCAAGATCTCCATCGACTACACGTGAGAGGGCCCTCCTCTTCTCAAAAGTTTATGTTAGCCAGAGATAATAGCTAATATTGGTGGGATAACCATACAGTTTAGGAACTGCGGGCAGAAGCTGATCAAAGTACAGTTTGTTACTGTGAAGTGAACCGCAAAAATGAAATACTTAGTTTAATAATTCCTCACCAGTCCTTGTTGTCCATGAGATTGCGCATCTCGTCATCAGGCGCGGGCGGGGCGTCGCGCACTGGTGCGTATTGCGCAGCCACCAGGGGATCCGTCGAAGGGTTCAGAGCTGTGAGGGCCGCTGCTCCGCTCGTTGGGGCTTCTTTACCGTTGCCCCATCTCGATGAATACGACGAGATACCTAATACTTAGGACAAAAAATAAATTTAAATTGTGTTGAAATTCGCTGAAAAAACTTAATCTGTATAGGCGACTTGTAAAGTTACTTACACTTCGAATACAAAGCTATTCAATCGAAATCATGGTACCGCTACAGCGCCAGTTACCTTGAGTATTCGCTACGCCCATAATTGTCACATGATGCGGAATGTATCTAATATTAGCTATACAAAGGCATATAATGTTCAGAGTGTCTGTGCAAACATGGAACATTTATTATATATACTGAAATCCGCTTATTGTAGAAGCACTGCAGCTCAGTTTATCTCTGAATAATGCATAAGATTTCGAAATTGGGCTTTGCATCAGCCGTTTTGTACTATGACATCAGCCCCTATAGTAGAATCTGATTAAATAAAACGAGTTTAAAATTAATTCGTTATTCAAATATGTTCAATAACGAATTAAAACACTTTAGTCGTCAGTACAGCTCATTTTCTATGCAAAGGTTACATCCAAAAGGCAGAATCTCACATTACAACATAAGTTTGCTTTAAATCTTGTTGTACATGTGACTGAGAATCATTGTCAGTGCTGACGAACGAGCTCACGTGTTTTTCAAAATTAATATACACGGAAATGTCTTAAAATTTTAGTGTTAAGATAATCTTAAATAGCAATCAATCCAAACCAATAGTTGGTTGGATTTGCATTATTTCCATAATGGTGAAGTCACTATGTCCCCATCTTGATAAATGTAGTGACGCCAACTTACACAATGATTTTACGATTTGTTTTCCTTATGTTCAGTACATTCACTAAATAACTGAAACCTAGTTTTTACAAAATGTAGGTACATGAGCGAGTTTTCTTCAATTTCAATGCAGTTATTTTTTGTACATGGATTTATTGTGGAAGAAAATTCTAAAACTCAGAGATGTTTACATGTTTAGGAAGTTGAACCATGGAAAATATTTGGACATATAACATAAATAAGCCCCTTGAAGTAAAACGTAACTTAAGAGCGCTGTCACAATTTTTCTTGAATTTGAGCGTTTGATTCGAGTTTTGATATCTGATTATGCTTTAGATATAACTCAAAAAAAAAACAAAAATACGTCTAAGAAAGTTTGATAGTTGATCTTGGGAGTGTTCTAAATAAATATATCAATTTGTTCACGTATATCAGTAAATTCTTTGTCTCCGCAAAGGGTGTTTCATAAAATTACGCTTTTGGGAATCTTTTGATGCTTTAGTACACCGAAGATATAATAATTTAATCATTTTTAAAAATGCTCATGATACAACTGTACCTTCTACTTTGGAATGATCAAATCAATTTATTACGATTCATGCACTAATACACCAAAATAATTCTGTAAAATTGAGAATTTTTGTCAATTTTCTGTACGAAACTATAATTTTTATCTATAAAGTATAATTCAAATAAAAATTATTTAATAATTAAGGAGGTATTGTTATAAAGCATGAAAAAAAATATTGGTCTATTTAAAAGTAAACTCATATTTTTAAGCAATTGTTGTATGTATACAGCGCTACAATCACTATAAATTTCAGGAAACGCGGTTTGTAGCTTTAGTCCGGGGCAAGCGATCGATTTTGTAATAGCACCCTTAAACATCAAGTCTATATAATCGTGTGGGCCATCTTTAAACACACCTTATCTATTCTTACGTAAAGGTCAGTGGAGGCTTGGCCAGTTGTAAGATTATGTGACGGGGCAGAAAATATTTACCTACCTACCTATTAATTCAGTTGTTATAAGTTCTACGAAGCTAAATAGAAACGAATTCCGAAAAGCTTTGTCTATTCAATCCCAGATAGGCCGACGATAAAATTCTAAACAGGGAAAAACTGCGAATACTTCTTAGACGAAAAAATTTAATCTTGACAATATTTAGTAAAGAATTATAAAGATTAGAAAAGAATATTGAATGCTTTTATAGGATTTGGAACTAAAATGGCTCTGGGTCTCATGACGAAGAAACACTGATACGTAATGGACAAGACAAATTATCTTGAAACAAAAGAAATTCTTTGAAATGCATTTGTAATGAGAGTAATGACAGAAGTCGTTGCTTTTCTTAGAACAGTGCTCAAAGCGTTAAAGACAGAAAATTTTAAGATTTTCGCTTCTTGTCGTGTCTCTCCATATATTTTGATATCAGAAAGTCTTGAGATGCAAACAGGTGCGTCCTTGTTACAAACACGCTGAATAATCAAGTTTCCGGCTTAGTGCTGACAGCTCATAAGCCCCATTACTTAATAACTAACGTGTAAGATTTCTCGACGCAAGCGGGGACCAGGCTGTTCGGGATAAGTCGGTACTAAATTAAGGATCATAGCAATATACTTACAGCCGGCTACCATTCCTAAGCAAATTAAGACGCTGCCTGCAACCAGTTCGCCGACGCCATTTTCAAAACTGTGGGGGTCTGGTTCAGCTGCATTCGAGAATTTCACGCCTCCCACGATAATCAGTACGGCACCTGTTGACAAAATATTATGTTTTTATTTAATTGAGATATTCCTGACTGAAGTGATTCTGTCGACCTCCTCGGTAGTGAGTGAGCCACATCAATCAAGTATTATAGCTTTGAAAATGTTTTGAAACGTAATGTTTTATGCTTTGTTGATATTTTTTCTTTATTTTATGTTTTGTTGTGAAACGTAAAGTTTTATAAGCAGCAACACCATACCTTTCATACGCAGTAATTTATAATTATCTATCTGCTGCAACCAAACCACAAACAAAACCGCAGATATCCATATACATAAGTGTATTGGACAAACGAGTATACGATTCCCAGGCAGCCATTATTGCAAACATTACGAAATATGTATATTATTATCTAATTATTATTCGAAATCTACCTATTTGTGCAAAATCTAACTACGATCTTGGCAAGTTAAATCAATAGAGACAAATTAATTTTCAAATTGGTGTTGAGAGCTTCATATCGTCTTGGTATGTATAATGTACATACATACATTATACCAAAAAAATGATTTTAAATTACTTACTTTAGGTAGTACAAAAAGGACTCGTTCTTTGAACAGTCAAACTTGCGTGACTGCAATTACTAACTATATGGAAAAACAAAAGTTTTAAACAGTCGTTGCCAAAATCATGAATAGGTACATGACACACAAAAACGGCTGTCTGGGCCACAGGTCGGTGTAAAACAGGAGTTTTATTCAAGGTGAATTTACCAATAAGTACGTTATTTACGAAGGTAGTAAGTTATTATCAAAACAAGAGTTTACCATACCGGATTTCCTCCCTTTGTCCTGGGTGCTATGCTAGGCTAGGTGAAAATCAAGTTGAAAAGCTACGTTTTCACACCTTTACTAGAAGTCTTGTTATTTACAGGCGGAGTACAAATAACTTCCGGAAAAATTGAAATGACTATTCAAGTGTTAAAAAAATATGCACGTCTCATGTTAACCGCAACAAATGCTTGACGGTTATTCGCGTTCGAAATTGACGAGGGCATATCGACATCGGTAGGTACACCTGCACCAGACCTTATAAACCAGTTTCCTGAGATTACGAGTACCAATCAAATCGTTAGGTCAACGTACTAGTGATATCTGTAGTACATCGTATGAATCACTGCATACCTACTCTATGCTAATTGCAATCATTATCTGAGAGGCTCAGACAGATGAGGTCAACCCTTTATCTAACCGTGTTAGTAATTGGATTTTTAATTTAAAGTGTATTTTAGACACCCTAAGTAGTAGTTAGGTACATACAAGATTTATTTATTTTTACTTTATTAGTATAATTTACGCCTACTTTATAAGAATAATGGGGGAAGATAAAATACATAAAATCGATTCAACTTATACATTTAAAACCATAGTACCTATTAAACATTACGGAAGGAAATTCAGCGCAAATCTGATCTGATAAAACAGTTTTGCAAACAATGATCCCTGAAACTCACATCTACGTATTTTATTTACACTACTGCTTCAGCTCATATACAATACACAAGTATAATTGTATGTATACGAATCGATAGACGAAACCGACACAGATGGGAATATCACTGTACGAATGATACGACCGCATCTTGCGGCTGCAACCGCACCTGGGTCTTGCGCAAAACGAGAAACATGAGACCCGCTATAATGCCAGTCTTTGCAATAATGTACAGTGAAACACAAAATTGTGTGTCTGCATCTGCAATATGTAGTAAACGAAAACTTAAAACATGAAATACTTGGAGAACACAAATTTAAAACTTGGAAGAAATGGGTTTTCCATTTGTAGTTCACAAATGGAAGTTCCATAACTGTCGGAAATTTAATCCGTATATTTTTCTTTCTCGTTTTTATTAAGATAAAATGCAAAAAGATTATGATATATACATATAGTGCGTTTATCTTTTTTACTTCGTGTGATGTAGGCGATCATGAGGCCATAAAAGATTGTACACTCCTATAAAAACAGGTGGCTTAGTTACGCCACTCAAACGTTTATGTTTTAAACATAAGGCCAGCGATTTAGTATAATTCAGCTATGTTAAAAGTATAATGATATTAAAAGATCGCATAAAGAACTGATTCACCTTGACAACTTGCTGTTCGCCGGACGTGGACCATTTACTTGTATCGAGTTAATCATAGACCTGACGACAGCCTAGTTTAAATATTCACTAGTTTTGGTACCTGAATGAAAATCTTCGCGGCTGTCTCTATGTTTGGTACATTTCCGCTAGTAAAGTAATTTTACTTTGCTAAGTAGCCGGTAGACTACGCTTGAATTGGTTACCCGGTTACCCCTAAGAACTTTACTTGAATAAAGTTTCCCAATGAGTCACACGTCTACATTTTTGGGCTTCCCCAATTTCCCGACAAGCGGAAAACGATGACGCACGGAAGCTTAGAACAAAATATTTTGTAAGGTATAGATACAATTTGCAACCAAATTATGACTAATGCAAACAAATTAATATGGTTCCTGACAGTATCAAAGTGTTGCCACCAACAATTAACGATGACTGAGTTGAAATGTTCTGACACTAGGTCAACTGAATTAGACTGTAAAGGATCATTAGATATTGTGACAAGTCAAGGTTAAAATAAAAAACTTTTTAAAATAAAAAAATCTTTTTTTTCACTTTTTAAAGTTATTTTTTGAAGGTTTTTGAAATTTTTAATTTAATTTTTATTTCATGCTACTAGAAAACCTATGATCTCATCATCTTCCTGTCCTCATCCCATGTAACTTGGGGTCGGCGCAAGACGTTTTTTGCTTCCATTTTGTCTTATCAACCGTCACGCTATCACTAACTCCGTTTTCTTTCATTTTGCTCCTCATACCATCCATCTTTTTTGGTATTGCTCTCCCTCTCCATCCATCACATATGATCTATACTCACCTAAACGGCCCCTCATCCACCAATGTATTAATTGCGACCATTTAAATGAATACGAAAACTGAAGATCTGCTGTAAGTAAGTGAGGAGTTGGGTATCCTGCATATTTCAGGACATGCTTCAGCATCAGGTTAAGGCTACTGATCTAAAGTTCTAGATATAATATGTTCTTTTAAACTCATTATTATTATTATTTTAAACCATTCCAGTGAGTTCAAACACGATACCTCTGCTGCAACTTACTGAGGAGTTGGGTATTCTGAAGTCCTCAGGTAATGCCACAGCATCAGGTCAATATAACCATGTACTTGCAATGTCATTAAAGTAACAGAATACCTAATTTTGCATCGATCAGACCCGTAAAAGCTGGTTAAATGCCTTCATCAACTAGAAAAGAGCTGATGACCTTCAAATGGTTCAACCAATTTTGATAAAACTTATCTAAGAACCACCGCTGGGAAACCTGCTTTGAAATAAAAAACCCGCATCCAAATCGGTTCACCCGTTTAAGAGCTACGGTGCCACAGACAGACAGACACACATAGCGGTCAAACTTATAACACCCCACTTTTTTGGTCGGGGGTTAATTAGCAGCGTCTAGGTTTTTATAAATAGAATTACTTCCCTAATCTATTGAAGAATATCTCCGTGAAGACACTATTTCTTCGTTCTGTAGCTAAAGTCGAAGGTGGTGGAATTTTTGTGTTTGGTCCATTCCCCAAAATTCGTTTCCATCCGCTCCGTATCGTATTGAGCGCATACAAACGTCATCCAGAGTACGGGGATGATAATGACCAGCAACGCAGGTTATTTATCCCACTTATAAGGGAATGGATCAAATTAATTAGGTTTCATTTCCTTCGTTAATAATGCAGTTCCTGTAATTATGTTAATTAGAATAATTTTGTATACGAGTGCTTACTGCGTCATCGGTTCACAACGGTATACTAATATAGATTTTTTGCTAGAATTGTTACATTGCCTAGAGAGAGCAATGTCAAAATTCTAGCTTGAAAGAAAATATTTACCTATATTACTGACTACGTAGTTATTTAGCGCCTCGAAGGATTTCTTTGTTTAAACTTCGGCACAATTTAGGGTCAACGACATTTGCTTTTACTGTAAAACTTTACCTTGTACCTGGACCAAAGGTTGTCAGGACCATTGGACAACACCAAATTGAGGGCGAATTAACATTATAGTACGAGAGAAACTTGTACTGTTTCCGTAAGCTACCTACTCGTTTTCATAAATACATTTCGTTAAAGACCACTTATGATAAAGTGACAATGTATTGGTGTGGGAGTGAGTCAACCTCCACACTCAACTGCATTAGTAATCTCTGAATGTAGATCTGAGTAACTAATTGAAAGTTTACAAACATGCACATTATAACCACTTGTTGCGTTCACACGTTTTAATGAAGACATACATTCTATTTGTTTGTTGAATATTGTTTTTGATTACCTAGTCTGTAGTAGTAACCAAAGAAAAGAAAAAGAATCAAAATTTAATGATGAATGGCCGGAAAGGGGATGTATTACAGGGATGACGTTTGATGACATGAAAACACGTTGCGCCGAATTCAGAAGATAGTAGGATAAAGCCAAGGGTTATCATGACGTATGTATGTACGAATGTACTACCTACATCTGATGCTTATGCATGTGTAAGTACTGACAGTAGACAGTAGTGGAAGTTTGTTTAATTTGACATTACTAGGTAACTTGTAAAGTTACAACCTACACTCGTAACCATGTTACACTGGTCAGCAAATAAACCGAGCCACCCGCTACCTAGGAACTCTGAATCGATTTTCTCAAAAAGTATAAAACTTACAACTATCAAAGTTATACCTACAAAAAATGCGTTTCATGGTGATTAAAATGACTACAAATTAATTCGAAAGTACCGTCAACTCACATTGTAATCAAGCAACAAACACAATGCTAACGATTTGCTCTGTTTTCACCAGAGTTTAAAATTAGCGTTCTTTTTCTCTACAATGAGGATAGTCGGATATTTCTTATCATTTCTTTAGTTTTTGTCCATCGTTTGCTCAGACGCGTGTGTTTTTGCTACTTTTTTCGATTAATAATGGATACAACACCTCAGGAAGCATCTCAAGCTCTAGCATTACTTCAAGCAGGCATTGCACAACGTGAAGTCGCTCGAAGGCTTCGAATCAGCAGATCTTCGGTGCAACGAGTTTACAGACGATACCTAGAGACTGGAGCATTCGATCGCCGTCCAGGTACGGGCAGACCTAGGGCTACATCAGCAGCAGATGATCGTTATATCCACCTTACTGTTCTGCGAAATCGCCACCTCAACGCAGTTCAAGTCCAACAAAGTCTGCGTGACGAACGCCAAGTGGTCATAAGTTCAGATACCGTCAGAAGGAGACTTGCTGAATGGAACCTGACCCCAAAAAGAGCTGCAACAGGCCCAGCATTAACGGTAGCACACCGTCGAGCACGACTTGATTTGCTCGAGAGCATAGGGATTGGACATTAGAGCAGTGGAGTAATGTACTCTTCACTGATGAGACCAGGGTAAGATCATGGAAGTGATCGACGTCAGAGAGTATATCGTCGCCCTGGAGAACGTTATTCTCAGTGTTGCATCGAGGAAACTTGCTTATGGAGGAGGATCTGTAATGGTCTGGGGCGGCATCTCGTTAACAGCACATACAGCGTTAGTTTTCATCGAACCGACGGGCCGTACACGTGGACTGACTTCTCATCGCTACATTACTGAAATCCTCGCAGACCATGATATATCATCATATATCATGTCGATATATCGGACAGGATATGCAATTGATGCATGATAATGCACGGCCTCATGTTGCTCATGTGGTGACCCAGTATCTACGCGACGTCAGCATTCGTACGATGGACTGGCCAGCTCGAAGCCCGGACTTGAATTCGATAGAACACTTATGGGATGAGCTGAAACGTCGGATTCGAGCCCGGGTACCAGCTCCAACAAGGCTTCCAAAGCTGCGAATCGCAATTGAAGAGGAGTGGAATACAATTCCTCAAGATTTTATCGTCAGGCTCGTAAGGTCGATGAATACAATGATGCTGGCAGTTATCCGAGCAAGGGGAGGGAATACGGAATATTGATCAAAAACTTTTTTTTGGTTTTATCTTTGTTTTTGACTTTATTTTTTTTTTTCACTATCATTACTAACGATTGTCACGACTAGAAAACAACTCTTCTTTGTAAAATCCTTAATAAACACTGAAATATTGATTAAACCCAATGAGTTTCCTTTCATTTTAATCACCATGAAACGCACTTTCTGTAGGTACAACTTTGATAATTGTAGGTTTTTTAGTTTTTGAGAAAATCGAATTAGAGTGCCTAGGTAGCGGGTGGCTCGGTTTATTTGCTGTCAGTGTATGTTTTTATTTGCAATTATTGTCGAAGTCAGAAAATCTCTAACTCTTAATGGTAAAAAACAAAGTCGCTGGATTGATAAGCATGTATGCTTATCAATCCAGCATAACAGTAGTGCATAAGAATTCAGTAAATGTTATATGTAAGTTGTGACCAGAATTATTTGTTTAACATTTACAATTATTCTCAATTACGACATTTGTTATAGCGTGGGTAGACATCCTACGGAACAAAACAGGTGGACAGTAACGAATGGACTCTATCTACGTATATGTAGTGGAAATAGTTGTAAGGTGCTTAACATCAAATCATAAACTCAAGACGAACTTGCGCATAAAAGACGTTAACTTGAACAGAAGATGCAAAAATATGAAACTTTGCCATGGCGTAACCCTGCACTTATTGAATAGGAAATAGTCCGACACGAATCGAAACGTTTGGCAGAAAACCGGTTTCAATCGACGTTCTACTGCGCCCGGAGTGTTGCGAAAATGGACCACAGCAGCGGAAGGAGTAGGTTAAGACAGTGGGCAGCTAACACATTAGTGATTCATTAGAACTCGGCGGCTTTCACTTCACCCGCTATGGAATTAGAACAATAAACACCCGCGCGGTAATCTATACCTATAGAAACAATTTCATATTCCATTTGCATTGTATACCCACTGACACAATCCAGTTTTTGTCGCCATAACGGTCTATACTCAATTCTCAATAGAGATTGCTAATATACGCGTTCGAAATGGTTCGGATGGCTCAAATCATTTCTGTGGTAAGAAATCCTTAATACCTTGTCTCTTGGAGGTAAAGATGACTATACCAAGTAGTTGAACATCGGACCTATCAAACGGTTTGTGATTTTTGCGCTTCAAAACATTTCCTAGTCATTCCGTAACAACATTGTAGCTTAAACCGTGGCATTTAAAAAGTTTTATTGTTAGATCTTCAATGTCGACATAATATTACGACAGCGAGGCTCGTGTTTCGCCCACGGGCGAGGAAAGTAATGACTTTCCTTCGTTCCACGTTTAAGTTACGAATGTTGAGCTGCACTCGCTGGGTGAACCTTTCTCGTTTCGTTACTTCTCACTATAAAAGCTTTTTTGTTGAGTTACTTTACACAATCTCAACTTTCATACGCCCCACAATTTTAATATGATGGAAATAAATTTTGATACTTTTTGTTTCTTTATGTAAAGCAAGAATGTATTGTAAGCGTGACTGACAAAATGACTAGGATAGAATACAACTGGACTCTACGAAACTCGAGGAACGAACTATATGATTGATATGTTATTTTATTCTTCATCGAAAAATTGATCATAGAAACAGATAAACAACAAAACTAAAATTTATAGTGAACTACGCTCTCTCCCATGTATGGCATGTGTGTGGCGTGTCCAAGGACTAAAGTGGAAGTGAATAAAGTACCTATACGGAAACGTCATGGCACTCAAGCCCAAGTGGAGTTTGTCGACCTTCGTTCGCAATGTCTGTTCCATTAAACAATACAGCCTTCGGATTCTACTAGACCTGTAATTTGTACGCGCTTTAATAGTAACTTGTAGAATTTGAGAACTTAAGATCTGGATGGCTGTCATTAGATTAAAAAAAAAAAAATTGTTTATTGCATCAACTAAAATTGTTATTCTATTTACAATATGGAGCATCCTTTTAAGCAAATAGTTTGCTTGTGTTACATAAATTATATCAACGACATATATTTTAGGTTTCCCTACAAGCCACAAACCCTGACAATAGCGTAGAAGTACTTACAAGTCGTTTAATATAAATGTATTAGTTTTTTAGCAACCGACCATAAGCCTTAGTCACGCCCACGAATCACCTCGATAACGTAGTCATAAAAAATGCAATCAAACCAAATGTCATTGCTCGGAAAGAACAGACGAAATAAATACATAATTCAAGTGCTGTCTACATTTTCGCTTTCTATGGTTCGTCGTGATCAGATCACGGCGCACGGCGCACGCAGCCACCGGATGAGTCACCGTCACCGGCGACCGGCGCAAGCGCCGCGCACACCGGACACCCGATACCTTTTACGACTACCACCGCTCATTGTGTGCGATACGCCATCGACTCAGCTTATCGATGCTACCGTGCGTGGCCGTGCTCCATCAGGATAAAACCCTCACTCATAACGACGTTCCATAATATTTTAAGGTGCCAACAGCTCTAACCAACCTGGTTTTAAAGCATCCTGTCCATGCCGGTTAGTAAGTAGATCGTTATGTCAATGCAGGTATTGTCAATTAATCAAATGTAGGTAATTAAAATAGAATGTTTTAAATACATAGTTATTTCGTCATGATTACTAACATCAACTAACTAACTTTATTTTAATGATCATTAAAATAAAGTTTTTATGTGTATAGTGAATAATGACATCGATTTAGCAATTAGCAATACTCGTGATACTCATGTAAAGTATGGACTGAACCACAAAAATTGTATGCTCCCTGAGTACCTACTATACAACTTGATTGACTAACAGGTTTCTGTCGCCAGTTTATGTGGATTTGTCCTGGTAGAGGCCCGTTTATCAGGACAAGTTCTGGGAACGCCCGGGAGCATCGAGATCTCGAATGCTCCCAATAAATTCCATGCTCATAAAATAAGCTTGACAAAAAGTTTAAGCATAATCAAGCATTTGGTAATTTTCTAAGTAGGTACTTAGGATTTTTTCTCTTTACCGGTAATTAGGTACCCCATTTCGAACACTTAACCTTCCCGAAATCCTTACAGGAACTTTAGTCCTGCGATACCTGGAGCAGGTAGCCCTCGTAGTCAGCCGCGGTCTGATTTACTATAAAGAATGTATTACTAAGAGAAAATGCCGATATCAAATCAGGAATAAACTGATGGATCCGCAAGTCATAACATACGGTTTGGCGAGCTCTGGCTTAGTGCGAGCGACTGCCGCCTGGTTACAGCGGTTTTTGCGGAAACCTGTTTTGGCAGAATGACGTAATTAGGCTACAGGTGGATGCTGTCGCCCGTGTTACTCACATCGGGACATATCGATCGACACCAAACGTAAAAGTAGCCAGAAGTGCTATTAAAGAGGAACACATGGGTGATTCGCACCATACCATTATTGTTATAGGCCAGCAGTTTATTTAATTGTAACTCGTTAGATCAAGGTGCGTCCACAGAATTCTAATGTGAATAGTGTTATCTGCGTACACAGTCCACCTATGGCTTCTTTGCGCCATTTATGAAGTACTGTTATATTATACGGAAATTGTCCGTCACTCATAATAGTAGGGAGGAAATAAAAGCTGTTGTAGTAATAGTGGTCGTGACAATACATAATAATTGTGTACGTGAGTACATACGAATAGTTACGAGTCGATTCTCGAATAAATAACGCAGGTACTAGCGGAAGTGGATTTGATTATGAACGGTAATAATTTACTACAAGTGTGAATGAGACATCGTTCATTTCAGAGAATTATGATGTGCCGACGTTGTTATAACTGCGATCAAGAAACAGTCGGCGTAAATTCGTATTTAGGTATTTATAGGGAAAAGGTTCCTATTTTTAACAGAGGACGTTTTGCTGTTGCAGTAGTAGATGACGATGATACTGGTGTTTTACATAGTAATGTGCTATGAATAACAAAAAAGGTACAATTGATAGGTGGTGTAGCTAAAATGTCTGTTAACTGAATGAATTGTGATGAGTAGCAAGCAGTTGATTGAGTAACTCATATATCTTATGCTGGGCATGTCCCAGATTGATTCATCCCCTGCCAAGGTCTATTAAATACCTAATTCAGTTCAAGGAATTATTCTCATGATGATTGGTACAAAAAATAAACATGAAAAATTTTTGCCCAAAAATTACTATGTATTCTGATTTCTGAATGTAATTTCTGAGCACAATCTCTTTGAACATTAATTCAGTTGACATCTGTTCTGATGTATAGTATACCTATCCCACAAGAAAAAAGCACATCAAAAGCCTATGCACATAGGACTGGAGTGGATTTCTATCGGACAAAGAATTTTCATACTAGTATTGGTAGTTTCAGAGATTACCTCTAAGCAAACAGTTAGTCATCTTTATACTTGCTTTAATAATATTATTATGTATTAAATCATTTAACTATCTAAACGTCCAAATGAATTCTTTGAAGAAGTAAAAGTGTTTTTGTCTCACATCCTTTAAATCAATAACTCAAAGGACACAACTCATGTGAATGTCCTTGATAAAATTGAATGCTTTAGGATGGCTGAACTTGAAGTAAGAAGATACAGACAGATGTTGAGTCACTATGTTAATTGCATCTTGCAAGGTTTACATCATATTGCAGATCGATCATGACTGATGCTGATGAAAAAGATTAACAATTAGCCAGAGTTACAACAATCAATTTAATTTCAGAAGTAGTTTTTTTTTTTTTTTCAATTAAACCTGAGAATTTATTGTCTGATAGCTAAGTTAAGATTAGTAAAGCAAGTTGGGTGTTATGGTGATAATTTGTGTGTATGTTATCCTTCTTTTTCCTTCCTTAGATCTTTATAGGAACTCCTTGGTGAGCAAGCGGAAGTGTATCTAAGGCTTATCAATAAAAGACATAATCAAATGGTAATGTCACTGCTATGGGAACATGACAAGAGCTTTCCAAAACATAATAACCATAGTAGTAAGAAACAATGATCTATATGTAAGAATTTTATCAGATAAAAAGAACAGAATAATTATTATCAAAGTTATAGTTCTTCCTGTTTTTATTTAAACTCATCATGGAGATGTTTAATACATCTCCATGATGAGTACATAAATAGTTATGAATATTTTTATTAGAATATTTTCGAAAATGTTTGATTGATTAACTAATATCAATCATGAATGAATCAACCAATCAATCATGAATAATTAGCTGATATCAATTAATTGACATCAGCTAATTCATGAGAATAAGAAAGTGAAAACAAAATTTACTCACAAAACAATTATATATTTTTGTTTTAAATTTCATAAAAAGCACAAACCTCTGTAATTAATTGACAAGTCATAAAACATTTTAATTGGATTCCTATAAGAATTATGAACGTTCAAATACTTATTGTGTAATTAAATGAAATTATAATAAAAAAAGTGACTTATCAGCAACGGAACGCTCGCAATTCTAATAAAAAGGTTCTTAGAAACCAAAACTACAACAATGAGTCTGATCAAGTAGGTACTCATCATGAGTATATAACTAATGAAAACAAAATACTATCGCGTGTACATACAATACGTTACGAACTTATGAAACACGCTTCAGGTAAGCTTCAGGTGTTTCAGTTTTATGCAATCTTATGAATCAGATTGCGTTTCATCAACGACTCTACAACAAAACAAGTATAATTCTTATTTAAAATATAAGCATAATAATGTTTTTTCTTACCGATAATAAATAACGTGCTGCCCGTCAAACATAATCCAACACGCATGCATACTGCCCGGTTCCAGCTAGAAGCCATACGCCGAGAAAAGTAGCTGATGGGACAGTTCCATCGCTGATCCGTGGGCTGTTGTTCATAGGTCACTGTGGTAGGTTGATACACCGCACTCGTAGGCATTTTGAAAGAAATCGAGTCACAACCCAAACAAAGACTTCGTTACTTTAATAACTATAGAAGCACTTCACTGGATTACACGCAGGACAGCAAGTAAACACAACAGACTACAGTAGCGATAGCGAGCGTGGTGCCTGCGTGAGCAACGATTTATTTATGTGGATTAGTGTTGTACTTGTTCGTCAATGGGCTGCGCGCAGTGAAAAGTCGATAATGTCATTCCAATTCCGAGGTACAAATATAATTACTTTAATAGCCTATAATTAAGTAAATTGATCGTGTTAGATTTCAAAGTTTTTGTGGATGGTAGGATAATAAATACAGCTATTTCAGATTTTCAAAACAATAACATTTATTCTCGTCTGTCTTACAGAAAGTGTCAATCATTCTTTATTCAAAGACAGTACTAAAAAGTCCTAGCAACCAGGCTGTAAAACTTTAAAAAAATCTTTCATTCACGTTTGGCGGCGAATATGAACTGAAAATAGAGACGAACACGAACAGCAGAGTTCGAAGATGGTCAATAAAGAAAAAATATTTATTATGGAGTTTCCTGCAAAGGTGGATGCGCTAGGGTAGCCCGCGAAATTCAAATTTTCTTACGTTTTTTGCATTTGCAAGTCAGTATTAGGTTGTAAGTTGATTAAAGTATGATTCGCGGGCGTAAGAATTATGTATTTTCAGAATTATAACCATTTAAGTCAGCAATAAAACTCCATTGGGCTAGGTAACCCGAAAGAATGACTATTTCATGAAATCTTGACATTTTAGGATTATACCGACATATGGAGTTATTTTACTGACTTTAATTGTTATAATTCCCCCCCCCTCACTACGCTGCTGGACCTTTGTCAGTACAACACCTTTCTGATAGAATCGGACATATATTAAGCTTTTAGGACGCGTGTCCGGATTTCATCAGAATATAAGTTGCACAATTAAGAAGACTGATCACCACAAATTTTATATAATTTTAAATTACCCAACTATATTAATTTTAAATTGTCCAGTCGAAAAACTTGGATTTACTTAAAGAATACTAAATATTTATGACAACTTTGCACTTGTTGAAAAGGCTAGGTCCTAGGTGGTGGAAAGTTGTCAGTATGCGGGCTGATTATGCTGTTACCCAGCCAACATCAGGTGGATAGCCATTGTTATTATACTGCCCGATTTCCAGTCACATGAGGTAGGTGTGTTCAAATGGACAAAGAAATGAAAATCGGAATATTTTGCAAAAATAATGTAATAGTTATAATTTTAAATATCCATTATCACTAATAAATAGTTTTATATCACTAGACAGTCGCTGCTTTATAATTAGAGTCATTTATTTTAACAGGTAAAGGCACTGATCCTTCTTATAAACACTATAATATAATTCTAGGCATATCAAGCAACAGTCACGTCAGAGTTATCCAGATTCGTAACTGCATACTCAATATTTAATAATATTATCATTATGGAATTGAGTGTCTATTTTCAGCAAAAAACTGCAATAGAAGAGACGTGACTCCCACTCGGAATATCATAATATTTGATCGAAATAATAAACAAAAGTAAATGATTGACAAAACATAAATAATACAAACTTGATTAAAATAATGACGTTTTCGAGTTATTATACTTAAAATACAAGATTATTATCATACACATTTCATATAAATCGGAAGTTACATACTTGAAGTTGAATAAAACGGAATTTTCAGTCATAAATAATAAAATCAATCGTACATTTTGACATCTAAAATACAATACTTATGTTTATAATATAATAACATAATAAGGCACCAAAGCATGAGCATTCGCCTTAACATAATTTCGAAAATCAAAGGAATTACAATGTTAAATTAATGTCAGCATACTTTTTCATTTGTACTGATTTATTAAAATTATATACAAATATATTCTACAAAAATATTTCAAATACCTAATTCATTATCATCTATTTTGTACATGCAAAATAGAACTTATCTTATTATGCCGTTATATTTATAATTCGACTTAGCTACGAGAACATTGCTATTGCTTTATTTAAACTATACTTGAAAAATACGGAAGCCCAATAAACGTATGCTTCACTGGAAATATTGGTGTGAATAAATAGATCATACATTCTGACGGAGTTAAGACTAAATTAAAAAAAAGTTAATAAACAACATAGATTTGAGCGTTATTATAGCTAGCCATAAAGCAATTAAATGTGCATAGATTTGTCTCACGTGCAACCAAGACCTCTTCAAAGGTCCACTCATCCATGTAACGTATATTTGTAGATAAATACAATATTATGATTTAGCAGCAGAAGAGAAGGCCTAAACTAAATATGTTATTACATACTTCAAAATAAACGAGTTTTTTTCACGGCCTGGTTAATATCATATAATGGTTTTGTTTAAAACGAGTTAAATAAAAACTTTTAAAAGTATTCAATTATCTTCAAAACTCCTTTAAGCTCCTTGGCAAAACAATTTTGTCATGACATCTCATCCAGAAATTCGTCAGTCTCATTTATAACTGTCTTTATTTCAATATAGTCCGGAATAGTTTCTTTAGTACTCACAATTTTCCGCAATATTTACACCGTACAATCGCATTCCTCCGAGATACATAAAATTCTGATAGGCGACAGTTTTAAAATGAACACATGTTGAATTAAATTCTTAAATATCCTTGTTTTTCTTAAAGTTACAAAGAACCACGTATAAATAATATCCGTATCATTCGACAGCAAAGCCGGCCGTTTCGAGCACCGCTTGTTTGAGTTTATCGTGGAGTTTCTCCTTGTTCGGGTAAGGAGGTAAGTCGAGACGATTGAAACAAGTGTGGGCCTTCGGCAGCGAGTCGGGCGACGCGTCGGCCACCAGGTGCAGCGTGAAGAGCCGCGGCGCCGCCGCCCCCGTGGAGCCCTGCAGCGCGCGGAAGCCGGCCAGCGGCACGCGCCGCGAGCCCGTCACGAACTGCAGCAGGCGCGCGCGCATGTCCGCGTCGAACTGCTCCACCACCTCCCAGAACCACGCCACGAGCGGCGCGTCGGGCAGCACGTGCTTGAGGCGCGTGTGGCGGCGCCAGTCGGCCGGGTCCAGGTCGGCGCGGCCCGCCAGCAGCGGCTGCAGGTCGCGCGGGGACAGCGGCCGCAGCAGCTGCGGCGGGATGAGGTCGGCCAGGCCGCGCTGCAGCGCCAGCCACTGCCGCTCGGCGCCGCGCGTGAAGCGGTGCGCCACGTACAGGCGCACGTAGTCGCGCTTGTTGGCGTCCGTCACGGTCTCGTTGGTGCCGCCGGGCCGCAGCTCCACGCTGCGCACTGCTCCGAATGACGAGCATTCTACTGAGAAAGTAGTATCTATCACGCCAGCGATGCTGTTTTCCCTGAAATCATCGAAAAGGCGATTAGTATGAATACAAAATATTCATAAATAAAAGAAATTTAGTTTAATTTTCAGTGTACTAACAACATCCAGGAGAGCGAGCGATGTAGTTCAGGATCCACGTCACGAATATCACGGAGTGTGATTGGTCGTCCGAGCAACTGTTTGTAGAACGGCGCGGTGAACGCCGCGTCAAGCTGATGCCCGTGGAATAAAGCCACGCCAAGAATGCGGCCCGCGAAGTGGAAATACGAAAGATGTTCTGGGTTAACCTGTGAAATTATATGAAATCAGATAATTGAGAAACTAATGCTTTCCAGCAGTTGCGAGATAACGTGTAATCGCAACCGAGCCGCTGTTGCTCTTTTAAAATATCCAACATTATGCACATATGCAACATACAAGCATTTGCTTAAGAGTCTTTACAGTCTGCTGATCATCATCATCATCATCTGCCTAGCTTTTTCCCAACTAAATTGGGGTCGGCTTCCAGTCAAACCGGATTCAGCTGAATACCAGTGTTTTACGTGGAGCGGCTGCCTACCAGACCTCCACAACCCATTGACTGGGTAATAACACGGTACATCTTGGCAAGACTGGAGTCAGATTTACTGGCTTTTGACAATCCGTAACGACTGCCAAAGATCTACAAATGACAGCTGGGACCAACGGCTTAATTTGCTTTCCGAGGCACGGAGGAAACTCGTTATGTTAAGATCGTCACCCATCCACAGACCAACCTTGGCAAGCGTTGCTTAACCTTCAAGATCGATCCGTGCGGCTGTTATTATTTAGCCACAAGCTTTACAGTCTGCTGATGTCAGGTGGATATTAGTTTTAATGGCTGGAAGTTCTCAGCGATTAGTCCAGATATTCTTTAAATGACGTACCCCAGAATCAGCATTGATCTGCAGCGCATATCGATCGTCGCCCGAGTTGGCGTACTGGAACAGTCCGTAGTGCGGGTTGAAGAGCTCCCTGCCCAGCAGATGCAGCCACTCGCGCGCCACGCCGCCGTAGTCCAGCCCCTCTTCGCCGCGGAACTTCACCAGCAAACGTTTTCGCAGCTCCTTGCCTCGTAACTTCATTACGAGCCGGTACGATTCCTCTAGTATTTCGTTACGTGATACCTGGAAAAACGGATTTGTTTCCATTGTGTTTCAAGAATCTATACTAATATATAAAGTTAAAGAGTTTGTTTGTTTGCTTGAACGCGGTAACCTCAGGAACTACTGATCTGATTTAAAAAAATATTTCAGTGTTAGATAGCCCATTTATCAAGGGAGGTTATAGGCTATATATCATCACGCTAAGACCAATAAGAGCGGAGCAGTAATGAAAATTGTGACCTAGACGAAGTTGCGCCTTCCAACTAGCAAGAGAATATGTGTGTTTCAAGGTAATGTGAGAAAGATAAAGAATTTTATGTTCTGTAAGTTATCAAGGAATACCTCGATAACTGTCCACTATCGTTATATCAGAGCAATGTTTACTTTAATAATTACCGACGGCGACGTGTTGGGCACTTTTTCGTTTTTCGGCTGTAACCGACCGTCCGGTTAGTCTGGAAGCCTAAATCAGGAACAGGTTAGTCAGATTGATTACTTTTTCGACACGCACCTCTATCCTACAATGTCCAGTCTGTGGTTGCAGCGCTTGCAGTTCGGCCCTCAGCACCCTCGCCTTTGCGGCCAAGTCTCGTTTGTATTTGGGCAGCGCGTCTGAGTCCAGTGGCTCTGCTACCGGCGCGGGCGCTGCTACTGGTGCCACTGCCGCAGGGTCGGGTTGTGGCTGGAAATAAGGTTTAAGATGTGTTTAGTGGATGATACATTTGTATGGAAGAAGCTAGGCTGCGCCAACCGCTACAGCGACTTTGAACTTTTAATAAAAAAATGGTATTGCATGATGTGCGCAACTTTGTTGTGTATTCACTATTATAGAACAAGAGGAACAGTGTAAATACTTGGGAGTCTGCTCTTCGTCACTAGGACGTGGCGGTAACATAAGAAAACTCACAAGTCTAGCCGACAGAGCCAGCCTGGGGTCGGTGAACTGCGTGGTCCTGTTGTTGTGGTCCACGAAGTAGGGCCGGCCCGAGGGCGCGTGGCGCATCTCCCAGCCGGGCGGCAGCGGGCCGGCGGCGGCGGCGCAGTGGCGCAGGTGCTGCGGCACGCGCGGGTCGTGCCACGTGGACGCGCCCGTGCCCGCGTTGTAGAAGTACACCTGCCCTTGAGCTGTGGTACGCATCTCTGGAATTAAACATTAACAAATATTGATGCCGTGCTGATTTAAAACTACTGAACTATTTCAGAAAAGGTTTTTTTGCAGGCCAATAGCCTGTCTTCTCCTTCCACTTCTCTCTATATCTACAGCTAAAACTTCTCATCATCATCTGCCTAGCCTTTTCCAAACTATATTGGGGTCGGCTTCCAGTCAAGCCGGATTTTGCTGAATACCAGTATTTTACGAGGAGCGGCTGCCTACCAGACCTCCACAACCCATTAACTGGGTACACGGTACTTCATGGCAAGACTGGAGTCAGATTTACTGGTTTCTGACTATCCGTAACGACTGCCAAAGATGCTTAACGTGCTTTCCGAGGCACGGAGAAAACTCGTTATGTTAAGATGGTCACCCATCCACAGAACAACCTTAGCAAGCATTGCTTAACGTTGAACCGCGTGCGGCTGTTATTATCTAGCCACGAGATCCTCAGCAGAACTTCTAATGAACAATATCTCTCTTAAAAGGGTGGTTTATATTTCTATATTTCGGAGGTCACGATTTAAAGGCGCGATGTTTCATCCGCTTTTTACTGGGTACAATACGGTCTGTGAATCAATTCAACAATTATTCAATGACACAAAACCCAATTGTACTGACCTGGGAACCAAACGCAAGGTCTCGTACTTGGCAGCCGCATTTGCAACAACTAGACTAATGAGACGAATACAATGTGTCGTTACACTATAATATTCTTACTGTTAGGTGATCGTCATATGTACTGCATACAAATTAATCTAATAATGCGTAAGTAGCTATGTAATACGTCCTTCAGAAAATCATGTATAGCCCACGACACGACAATACTCTTGACAAAGACAAGTCAATGTCCTACAACCAAAGATTTGTTTAAATATCTTCGTCGGTCTCATGGCTCAGCCATAGATCAGTCTGCCCCTGAATGTTCTAAATTTTGTCTTGTAGAACAATAAAACTGACTAGATGGACTCAAGCATCCTCTTTCTCCCTTTCGACAAAGGTTTAGGATTTTTAGGGTTCCGAACATTCATAAGAAACGGAACTCCTATAGGATCACTCAGGTGTCTGTCTGTCTGTCACAGCCAGTTTTCTTCAGATCTACTGGACCGATTCTGTTGATATTTGGTACACATATGGACTTCTGTGACCCAGGCACGGGTGTGTTAGGCAAATAAATAAATTTTGGGTATGGGAGTCACTTTTGGGGGTCAAACTAGAACATGTGACATTTCAAATGAAAGGACTTATTGTGAGGATTTTAACTGTATTTATTTTTATAATTTTAAAATAGTTTCGAAGTTATTCAAGAAATTAGACCAAAAATGACCATTCCCCGCCCATTTATCTCCGAAACTACTGAGCCTAAAATTTCCAAAAAAAAAAATCAGGTAGGTAGTTCTACAGATTACAGAAAAACCTATAAGAAGTCTATAGTGTTAAAATAACAAGTTAAAAAATGAAATTGTTTCGGAAACCTTTGCACGCGAGTCCAGCTCGCAATTGGCCAGTTTTTTTTTTATATTTGGATGAAAAACATGGCTAGGCACAGTCAGTAGACACAGGCAATGTGAATGTTATTTCATAGTGTACTAGCGACCCACCCCGGCTTTGCACGAAAATCACTCTATCTATTAAAAAACCCGCATCAAAATCCGTTGCGTAGTTTTAAAGATCAAAGCATACATAGTGACAGACAGCGGAAGCGACTTTGTTTTATGCTATGTAGTGATACTCGCACAATACACAACTTTGTTTTGTTGTATGAACACAAAGTGGCACATTAACAAAACATGATACTATATTATATACAATGGTTTACTATACTCTGATTTTGTAGTATCATTTAAACACGTAATACTACACTGTAGTGGCTCATTTACTTACTAAACAAAAACAACACACACAGAAGTTTCTCTGACAGTTGTTACCGCAGTCAGACTTTCGAAAGTCCATAGTTCTTGTCACTGACATTCTTTTTGTTTGACAGTTGCTTTGTGCAAAATACTGGTAATCAGTTACATAAGATTAGACTATACTATACCAAAAAAGTTGGGAAAAGGCAAGATTTATGATTTTAAGATACAGTGTTGTCATAAAATCTGTGTTGTCTTACCATAGCCAGGCGGTAAGTCAGTGGCAGCAATAGGAGTGGTGGGCGTGGAAGTCGCGGGCAGGTTGCCGGTGGCTGAACCTGCGGGTGGAGACGCCGCCGTCGGGATGCGTGACCGTACCGCCGTTTGCGGCTGTGGCTCTGGTCTATAACAACAAATGAATACAGTCAATACACTTAAAACTTAATTGTTGGAAAAAAGGTATATCTCAATTTTTAACCCGACTGCGAAAGAAGGAGGGTTATGTTTTTCGTGTGTATGTATGTATTTATATTTCTTTGGCACGCCCTAGAGCCTAAACGGCTCGATGGACTTTTTTAGCTTGAGAGGTGTCGTTAGATTCGTATTTACTGTGAGTGTGACACTGGTTATATCAAAATGAAAAAAAAAAAAAAAAAAAAAAAAATGGCGGATATTAGACGCCAAATTATGCCATAATTTTTTTTTTTCGAAACCTTAAAAAAAAGTAACTCACTAAAATGTAGGAAATAAAAAAATACTCTGTCAAAATACCCATGCAATGCAATTCAATCACTGATCCAATGCCACCAACTGCACCAGACTGCTTGAAAAGCGACTCGTTTCGAACTTTTTAGTGGTCGGGTTTTTTGACAAAGTCTGTCTACACGGTCAGTCAGTTAGCCTTGAATAACTGAATATAACAATGGGACTAGCCTCGCTTTGGTCGTACTTTACAAATTATAATAATTATATACATTGTTATGACAGCTAAAGTTTTAACTATAACTTTTCTTTTTACTATTAAGGGTCTAGCTAGAGCTTTCCTACGAAATGGGTAGATTATTACTACACCCTTTTACAGGCTATTTCATTTCTTCAACTGCTTGTTTCTTACACCTCGTTTAAGTTAGCTTTCACCATGATAGTATCAATTTACGCACATATAATCTACAAGAGTTCACACAAACAATGACAACACAGAACACAAAATGGGTACAAACCTTAGCGATATGGAAGTGGCATGATTGACGTCTGTGTCGGAGGACGGAGAGACGGGCGAGGAGGGCGAAGATAGAGAGGTCGGAGAGGTGGGACAGGGGGGCGAGGTGGGCGAGGTGGGCTCGGCGGGGGAGGGGGAGCAGGGCTCGGCGGCCGGCGCGGGCGACGAGGGCGGCGACGAGCCCGCCGGGGACGCCGCGCCCGAGCCCGGCGGCCGCTCCCACTGCGTGCGCCGGGACGCGTGGTTCACGTAGTAAGGTCTACAATGGCCAATGATTTTGGTTTCAAGACTTTTGTCACCTAAAATCTTCTAAGAAGGAGCCACAGCACAGATTTTTTGCTCAATAAGGGGCTACAATTTATTTTTTTAAGCAAATGTTTGTGTAAGGATTGTAGCATGTAACATTGGTGGTATCTGCCTATGGGAAAAGGCTTGCGTTTAGCATCTGATCTCTATTTTATGTGGATGATGAATTCACAACCCTAGAACATTATGTAAGAATGCTACATGTAGCTATTGAAAAAATAGACGAGCACATTCACATGCTAGATCTGGGCGAGATACTAAACAAAATTTCAATTAAAAAGTAATGGCCTATCACTAACCTACTCCTTCGAGAGTGGTGATGGACTTAAAACAATTCACAAATTACATCAAAAAACAAGCCTTCACGAGCCACAAACTTGTTCATAAGATTTATAAGTTAGTAACCTGCCGCTAGACGTGAATCGCTCCTCCCAGTGTTGTGGCAGCGGATTCCTCGAGCCGTTCTGCGGCGGCGGCTCCCTCGGGTCGCGCGGCGTGCGCACGTCGCCGGCGGGCCCCACCACGGCCAGCGGCGAGCCCTCGCCCGCCGCCGTGGCCGGCTCGCCGCGCGCCGCGTCTCGGGACACGAGTGACACGATCACTTGTCCTCGAACGCCGAAAGTCTCGCCTGAACCCTCCTCGCATAACTCCAAACATTGGTCTGTGAATAAAAACATAATGTTACCAATAATGTTGAAAACCCATTGAAGATTTTATTGTAACAACCGGCAATAATGTTAAAAGAGTTCAAAAAGAATGCTAATAAAAAACATCAAAGTTAAAGGTCATTGAAAAGGAACTGAAAGGTAACATTGAATTCTGCAATTTGATTATTATTTAAGTTGAAGTCTTTTTGGTATAACAGGAAGCTGAAAATTATGTTAAGTGGTTAAAACTAAACTATGCAATAAAGTTTTTATCACTGCTTCCTGCATTGAGAAAGAAAATATTTGATTTCTATTGTTCTGTGATTTCATGAATAACCACAAATTGATAAACAAAAACTGCTTCTGAGTATCTAACAGAAAAATAAACTGAATATGAGACACAATAATGCACTACACATTCCATGCCATATTTGGATAGAACACAATACTAAAGAGATTGCACACTCATTAGTTTCATGAACATTGAACACCAGTGATCTGGCATAGTGAAAAAAAAAAAAACATTTGAACTTACATCCTGTGTCCTTCAATTTGTGCACAGTAGATGGCTGAATTCGAACACACCCAAGGAATCCAGAATTTTGTCTTTTGTGGACTTTCCGTTGATTCCATACACTGTAAATCAAATAATTCACTGCAATAACGTAAAATAAAATGGTAGCCCATATATTCTTGTGTGAGAGGGAACCTCACACCCTGGCCACAGCAACAGAAGAAGACGCATCGGGCGTCGAGTGTCGCAGAGCGATTCCCGGCCACCGTAAGAGCGGCTCGCCGTCTGATCAGAACCAGGCCCGGGAGAGATGTTAGCATAGTGGATGGGGTCTGCTAAGGCCTGCCAGGGTTGCGGAATTTGTTCGAAAGAGTCACTAGAACGCAAAGGGCATTAGGACGAACATGGATAGGTTTTAGTCTGACACTCCCTTATGCTCCTTAGATTTATTTTAGGAAACAAAATAAAAAGTAAATGACAAAATAGATTGCAATAAAGCCATTGAACTGATGATTACCATAAACTTATCATTTCTAGGTTCTGCCAGAGGCTCTGCCTGTGTGGAAATCGTAAATTTCCCAAGGGAACATACTCCAGAGATACAGCTATTATATGTCCCAATCTACCCATGTGCCAGGTTTTATTCAAATTCATTATGACATGATGAAGTTACAAACAGACAGAGTTACTTTTGCATTTTTTAAATCGCATTGTGATCTTTGAGAAAGCCTGTTTTGGTTTGCTTTTTATTATTTTCAGGACCAACATACAAAAAGTATATAAAATATTTTAAAATAATTAAAACCAGGCTAAAAACAAATAAAGTAATGTTTAGTTTGCACCAACTACCCACAAACCCCTCACTTCAATTATTTTCTTCACTAGGCCATACTTGGCTATACTTTAATTCTGCTTGTGATGGAATATATCTTTTTCTTTGGCAAAGTTTATTATTCTAAAGCACCACATATTTTTACCACCTTTAATTTTTATAGCCAATAAGTGAGGCGCAATAGCTACTATCTTGTGGTCAGTTTACTTCCTCAATTGTAACGTTGCTGAAGTAGTGAAAGTGCAACTTTAGCATGAAAATAATAATTATGCTTGTCATCAGTTCCTGCATTCGTGTAAATTGAGATTCACCGTAATATTCTCAGTGGTACTTTCACTTTAGTCTCTCAGTATTCTGTATCTGATGTGCAATGTCAAATATCATTGATAAGAATCATTTGAGATAAGCTATGAAACAAGTATATAGGTCAACACACTACTCAGGTATTATTTGAACATTGCACAGATAGTTACATCCCAAGAATAACAATTTTAATCAAATATAACCTAGTCTCATAAGTCTGAGAACCTCAAGCGGCGAAAATATAACAACCTTGTTGGCAATTATATTTTTGAGCCATTTGGGGTTGAAAATCTTGGACCATGGGGTCCGAATGCTCATGCCTTATTTAAAGATCGTTCTAAACACTTAGTTGACACTTTGCGTGACCCAAGGGCTGGCTTTTACCTCGGACAGAGGATAAGCATTGCCATACAACATGACAATGCAGCCTTTTGGGTTCACTTCCAGTGAACAGCAATGCGGACGAATTTTTTGATGCCTTATTTTAGTTAGGTTTCTTATTTTAAGTGTATATATATTTTGGTTTAATAAAGGTTTGTTGTATGTTTAAAAAAAAAAATCTCATAAGACTATTGTCATACTTTGTGGTACATTCTACATATACAAATAAACAGCTCCACCAACCAATGTAATAATTAATCAAGGCATATATGCCATTCAATTCTAAGCAAGAAACTAAATGCAGAAACATTTCATACCTAATTAAGGACAACATGGAGCCTCATCTTAATTGCTTGAGGACTCATCAACACATCTATAATATGTATAGTAACTATCAAACTCACCTAATTGTAATGCCATCTCCTTTGGTTAGGTACAGATCGTAATGTGTATTCCACTTGGGATCGAGGGTTGCTTTCACAGTGTTAGTAGAATACACCTGTCCACTGCCATCTACAGATATTTTTGCAAAGGGGTCTGGCAAACCTAAAATCATTTAATTGTGATAATTACTGTATTAACGCAGCGTATTTATGTAAATACGTAATTGAATAGGCCGAAATTGTGACGCAGTTCTTTCAGACTTGTTGTTTTCTTAAAATTCAACGCAGGTCGTATGGTTCTCACCTTGAAGATCCACTCTATTCAATTCAATTATCATAATGATATAGTAGGACGTAAAATACTACTTACGAAAAAGATCCCTCCTGACTAAATTCCTTGCACATAGAACTAAAAACAAAATAAATAAGCGAGTTAATTGCAAAGAATGTTAAACATACTCAAAGCAAAATATTCACACCAACTAGCGGAAATGGTTGGATAACAGGGCACTCACTAGTTAAACGTATTTTTTGGGCACCGTATTTACGATTGGACACGGGAGTGGACATTTTAAAATGCTATGAAATAATCATCTAGATAAAATAATTTTTAAAACGATTTCATACGATTATCCCATAAACTTTCAACCACCATTTTTATTTCGTTGATTGAATTGAATGAAATAATTTTGTTCTTTTTCCCATCATACGTATTTAAAAATTCTGTCGGGGAACTATGTCTTTTAGCCCAGTGGACCGGATTTACACGCTTGCCATTTACTCATTTTACTCTATACTCCGACACGCAGAAACATGATTGTGTAGGTATAAATCAAAAGTAAGCACTTGTCTCAAGCCTCATTTGATTTGAGGTTTGTGATGGTGCTGTGCTCATTGCACAAAAGCTGACACTTGAGGCTAGTACAGAGGTATTATAGCAACTTATGCGTCCGTTGGTATAGATTATGGTATAGATAGATAGATCCGACTCCGACATATGAAATGAATGAAATTTTCCCTTTTTTTTAATTATTGTGTTTTTGAATTGAACACTAGCTTTTTTTTATTTTTGTAATAATGACGAGTATTCTCGACAATCTTATTGATGTAACGTACATGGAATCAACATGGAACATTGCTTCAACAACTCATTCATTTCAATCCTTTTGTTCAATTTGTCAAAGAGCTAAAGAGCTGTCATCAACTTTACTATCAACTCAAAACAACAACAAGGTTTGTAGTTTGTTTTGTTTGTACTTTGACTATATTTATCTTTATCGTGGGTGAACTCTAATAAGTACCTAATCTGAAGCTACAAAGAAATTAGTTTTGTTTCCAGATAAACAGATAAAACCTGCGAAATAGACAAGAATTTAGTATCGGTGTCTGGACGCAAATGATAAAAAGAAGCGGCGTATTCAAAACTAATCATATGAAAGTTATTTATTTGATGTGGGTAAATTATTGAAATATACGTTAATTTCAATTAAATGTAGCATCCAAGGTCAAATAACCTTAAAAATATTTAGTCAGCTGCAAGAGTTGTTGTATAACAGGAATGTTGATGATTAATTTTATAACGTGGAATTCAATTACCTCAATCCACAAAGTATCTACTCCCGATAGATGACTACAGATACGATGGACACCGTTCTTTCAAGCTGCATTGTTTATCTCTTCTGAGACAAGAAAGTTGGCGCCATTATTATTATAATACTCTTTGGTTGGCGCTTGGCGCAGTGATTGAGCGATAGGCAGCTGCGCTGCGTGTTGCGGGTTCGATTCCTGCACGGAACAAATATTTGTCGCAGGGTCTGGCTGTTTGTGCACGTGACTTTGTATGTTTGTGAACGCACTGCACCCACGATATAGGAAAAATTCCCCACACTAGGAATTTTATAAAACATTTTTTAAAAAGAAACCTAGAAACTTCTATTTATATTTGTAAAAAAACTGGTTTCAGGAAAGACGTAAAATATTTTTCCTTGTTGCTAAAGTTGGGTACCTACTGGGGACATTTCATAGGAAATTAGGTATAGTAGTTTTCCCATAGGACAGAGAGAGTGGTAGTTGCTATACTGGGTATCAGACAAGACGCACCTACATCGAGCATTAAAGTTATAAAAAATATCGCATAAAATACAATTTATAACCCCTTATCTTCGTTCAAATGTGTCATAACTGCTAATTTATGCCAGCACTTCGTTCGCAGGTTCGTTTAGTATTGCAATTTTCGTAGGGATCTCTATTTTTTTCTAGTTCTAGTTATATTATAGACACTCACAAATAACGTGCCTTTCTATTGGTAAAATAATTTTCAAAATCAGTTCAGCAGATCCAGAGATTACAAGACCTACAACCTCACAAACTTTATCTCTATGTAATATTATATAAAAAGAGACAATAGAAGTAAGTAGCTAACGTAAATAATACTAACGTTGATAACAAACGACATTAATTGATAATGCCGCGTAAATAAGCTGTCTTACTTGTTGTATTCAGAGTGTATCAAGCGCACACATTAAGCGCGAGTTGCATTGGAGAGAAATCAGAAAAATATCGAGTTTCGAAAATGAACCCGATTATAATCGTTCACGGAGGAGCAGGCGACATTCCCCAGGGCCGGGTGAAGGGCAAGTTGGATGGTATGAAGACTTCAGTAAAAGCAGGGTATGAGGTCCTGAAAAATGGAGGGAGCGCCTTGGATGCGGTGGAAGCAGCTGTTGTGTCTATGGAGAAAGATGAAAACTTTAATGCTGGTACGTTTTTCATTTTATTATGACTTTAACAACTAGTTCGTGTTCAGTCTACTGCGTATTCTTCTTCTCGTCGTGTACCTAATGATCAGTTTCTTCAAACTGAAGTTTATTGAAAAGTTTCTTTATAGGATATGGATCGGTTTTAACTCTGCGAGGTGAAGTCGAAATGGAAGCAAGCATCATGCGAGGCCAGGACCTGAATGTGGGTGGCGTAACACTTGTCAAGGAGTTTCTTCACCCTATCAGCATTGCTCATAAAGTTCTTACGGACTCTCCTCATTCACTTTTGGGAGGCGAGGGCGCTAAGTTATTTGCCTTAGAAAAGGTTCGTAAATAAAGAAGTTCTTGCCTTACCTACCTACGTTATGCATGACTAAGTCAATGCCAAGCGAACGTAACCTTTTTACCTATTTGCAGGGGTTTAAACCGATTCCACCAGAATCATTGATAAGTGAAAATGCAAAGAAAGCCTTGGAAAACTTCTTAAAACATGGAGATTTTGGACGAACCGAAATAGGACCAAAGGATGAGGTAACTAATCTGAGTTATTGAATTTGTTTTGACGAAGACAAACTTACATACTTAAATGTTTATTATGATGCCTATAATCGAAAATAATTTAAAGGGTGGAGTAGGGACAGTTGGTGCTGTTGCAATAGATTCTCAAGGTCACATCGCAGCTGCGACCAGTACGGGGGGTATGAGTGGAAAAGCAGTTGGCAGAATCGGGGATACACCACAAATTGGTAGCGGTACTTATGCCGATGATCTTATTGGTGGCGTATCCACCACAGGTATGAACAATTGTTTTTACTTTAAACGGACGTTCAAAGTAGTTTTCAAACAACGGGTTTCCGTACCGACGACGACAACGGGCTTCAGTCTTGCATTGAGGAGTGCAAGACTGTTGTGGCTAACTATGCTATCTCCTAATTTCATAGATAATTCTTAAAATTACAAATGCAGCAGTAGGTAAAGTTCAGTACTTATTATACCTACAATTATGTACCTTAATGTATCTATCAATTTTGGTCAAAACAAGAATAAGTCAAAGAACCTACATTTTAAAATATACCTTCGTCCTTACACGTAGGATTTATTTTGCTTTAAGCAAAAAGTACTCACGGCGTTTTGTTTTCTGAATTCATTCTAAGTTGAAATAAACCATAAAATATGCCCCACACACATCTGTGAACAACAAGGCAGCCTGTTGTTTAAAGTTACCCTGAGTAAATTTCAAAGATGAAGTTTCTTTGAACGCCAGTATATTTATTGATAGCAAAAAAAAATAATTTCATAGAAGCATTTATTAATTATTTGGCGTCTTATTGCAGGTCATGGGGAGTCTATACTTAAGTATTGTTTGGCTCACAGTATTATAAAGCTTATGGAGTGTGGCACTGATGCAAATACGGCTACAACTGTGGCAGTAGAGGGTAAGTGGTCCAACTTATCCAATATTTCTCATTTAAGGGAAACGCTGGCGGTCCACGCCAGGGTAGCCCGCGAAATTCAAATATTTTTTTGTAATTTGCCGGGCAGTGTGAAGTTGTATGTTGAACAAATTACGATTCGCGGCTGTAACGCTTATTTATCAAAAGACTAATAATCATCAATATACCCCCCTAAGTTCATAAAGCCCTATTGAATGACTTTTCATGAAATAACCATTCAGTAGGGCTTCATGAACTTAGAGGGCTATGTGGGGATGTAGTGTTATTGAAACAACTGTTCTCAAGCGATTACCTTTAATTACTGACTGCAAGAGTATAAATGTGTTAATATATTAATAGAAGATACATTCATATGGATAGGGTCATAGACCTTATACTATAGGTAGTACTACTACACCTCACCTCAGGGGTGATAGAAAAAAAAAAAATATATAGTTTACAATTTTTTTTTTTTTTTTTTTTACGTAAATATAACTTAATATCATTTCTTATGTTACCAAAGGTTTGGTTCTATTTTTATGGATTAAATAGGGTTTATTAAATTTTAATATTTCTACATTAACACCTAAATCATTTAAAACAACAAATGGTCCCTCCCATTGAGGATCTAACTTATTAGCTATTTCATTTCTAATTAAAATTTGTTGTCCTTTACTGTATGTCACATTATTTAAAGACTTATCATAACAACTCTTACGGTTTTGTTTACTTATAAGTAGATTATTACGAGCATCTTGATGTGCTACTTGTAACCTATACTTAAGATCTAAAGGATAACTTTCTGGATTATACAATGGTTCTATGTACTGACTAACTCTAGATGGTACTATACTAGCTCTACCAAATACCAGTTCGAATGGTGTGTACTTTGTCTCTGTATGAACTGTATTGTTGAAACTGTAACACCAAAATGGTAGCCAGTGACTCCATGTGTCTTTTTGACCATTACACTGTATTCGTAAAAACGATCCTAAATTTTTATGTGAATTTTCGAGCGCACCGATGGATTGATGGTGATACGCTGTAGACATTAATTTATTTATACATAAAAGTTTACATACCTGTTCCATTACTGACGATACAAATTCTGTTCCACGATCAGTTGCGATGGTATTAGGTATTCCAAATCTTAAAATAAAATTATTAACTAATGCTTTAGCAATACTTACGGTTTCCTTCGTTTTCAAAGGATAGGCCTCTACGAACTTAGTAAGCTCGCACTGCAGTGTCAAAATATAACAATTTCCTTCAATGTCTTTTTCTAATGGACCTACGACGTCCAGATAAATTTTTTCAAAAGCATGTGAAGCCGTTGTAGTTATCTCCATGGGCGCCTTGATATACCTACAATGCTTCATTTTCTGACATTTAATGCATTTACTCACAAATTGTCTAATATCGTTGTCTAAGCCTGGCCAGTAAAAATGTCTCTTAATATTATTTGTCATCCTACGTACTCCTGCATGTCCTGCGGTAGGTAGTAGGTGAAAGTCATGTAAAATATACTTTCTTTCTTCTTCATTATAAATTCTCCTAACTCCTCTCAATACATAAATACGTGGACCGGTCCAATCCTTATTGTCTTTTATCTCTTTTAATACATCTTTAATAAAACTCTCATATTCCTTATTTTTTACTATGCATAGCTCATTTATACCTATTCGTTTACAAAAATGACCTAACTTAGTCACAAATTCGGCTCGCGTAAGTTGTGCTCTAAAGTTAAGATTAATATACAACATCTTCTTTCGATTGTTATAAATAAAACATTCCTTTTCTTCATCTATATTATTTTGTCTTTTTAATTTATTTAATTCATCACTTCCTATAAAACTCATTTCTACAGAATTATTCGGAATTTTTAGTACCTCAACTACTCGTGGTTGATCAGGCCACGTTTCGTCTCGTTTACTAAAACTAGGTGTATCCAATTGTTTTCCTACATCTAAACGTTTTTTCTGAGCTCTAGTCATAACTAAAGAAATTTCATTATTCATCTGTTTTAAAGTATCCGATGTTATATTAATTCTAGATAATGCATCTGCTATGCTATTATCTTTTCCTTTTAAATATAAAATTTTAAAATCGTATTCTTCTAGTGCTAGTCTAAATTTAAGTAGTCTGCTAGATGGGTCCTTCATTGAAAATAAATATATTAAAGGCTTATGGTCTGTCATAATTGTAAATGATTTACCGTATACATAGGGTCTAAAATACTTTACAGCCCAAACAATTGCAACTAACTCTTTCTGAATGGTTGGATAATTGAGTTCAGCTTTATTCAGAGGTCTGCTAGCATAAGCTACAGGTTTCATATTTTGATTGCACAAGACTGCTCCAATAGCCGTCCCTGACGCATCTGTTTGAATGACAAACTCATTATTTTCTGAAAAATCTGGAAAATCTAATACTGGTGGTGTACTTAAAGCATGTTTCATTGCTTCAAACGCACTTTGACACTCTTCAGTCCAAACAAATGGTACATGTTTTCTAGTTAATTTATTTAATGGACAAGTTATTCTTGCAAAGTTTTTAATGAATTTCCTATAATAGTTACAAAATGCTACAAATCTTTTTACTTCATCGGTATTACTTGGTACAGGGTAATTTTGCAATACTTCTACTTTAATTGGGTCGGGTAAGACTCCATTTTCTGATACTAAATGCCCTAAATAAAGAATTTCTTTCTTTAAAAAATTACATTTTTCTGGATTTAATTTTAAATTAATTTTCCTAAGTCTTTCCAAGACGTCTGTTAAATTTTTATTATGGATATCTAAATTTCTCCCAAAGACTACTAAATCGTCTAAATATATAAAACATTTATCGTATGTTAACCCAGACATAGCAACTGACATTACTCTACTAAAAGCACTCGGACTTGTTTTTAATCCCATAGGTAGCCTCTTCATCTGGTATTGCCCAGTACTAGTTGTAAACGCTGTATACTCTCTACTGTTTTTATCTAAAGCTACTTGGTAATATCCTTGATTAAGATCTAAATGCGAAAAATAGACTGAGCCAGAGAGCGAATCCAAAATTTCCGTAATACT
This sequence comes from Lacanobia oleracea, assembly GCA_950371165.1. Taxonomy (NCBI): domain Eukaryota; kingdom Metazoa; phylum Arthropoda; class Insecta; order Lepidoptera; family Noctuidae; genus Lacanobia; species Lacanobia oleracea. Next base: position 18,104,986 of record OX493392.1, on the reverse strand, counting down.
TGGCAAAGGAAATTTATCGTCTACAATACGGTCATTAAGCTTCCGATAATCGACCACTAGTCGCCATTTTTTATCGTTGCTACTTTTTTTTGGTACCAGTAAAACAGGACTCGACCATTCACTCTTCGCCTCTTCTATAATGTCATTGTCAATCATTTTTTGAATTTGCCTATTTACTTCATTTTTCAAAGAATGCGGCAATCGGTACTGCTTCGTATAAACCGGACTTGTATTTGGTTTTATAGTTATGGATTGTTCATAAACACTTGTAGTCGTTAACTTATCACCTGGTAAAAAGAAAACATCCGAATATTTAGAACATAATTCTTCAATTGATTTCCGTTCGTCCATTTTTAAATGATTTAAATTTAAAATGTTTAATAAGTTCTTTGCTCGTTCTAAACTGTTAGCGTTTGATTTAAAATTGCATAAGTGAAACTCTTCAATTGAATATATCTGTGGTTGAAAAGTTGGTAGGTAAATATCATGCTCGTTAGTGTTCAAAATTTTAACCGGTAATCTATTATTTTTTATTCGTCCAATACATCCCGCTAGAAAAACATTTTCCGCTAACTGTTCGCTATGGATAATACAGTCATTCATATTCTCAATATTTAATAGCAAATAATGTATCGACTCACTTCGTGCTGGGATATGTAACACCTCAGCTGAGTAATCTATGACATCACTTAGTTCTAATGAATAATACTTTCCATAATTAGATAGGTTAATGACATTAGTTTCTAAGTTTATATTTGAAGCGTACTGACAAAGAAAATCTAAACCTAATATTCCATCTGCCTTTAATGGTATGTTATCAAAAACATGAAGCTTGATATTAAAGTCAACAAAGTGTTGGTCATCACGATGAGTCAAGCTAAGTTGAACAAACCCTGATGAACTGATTTTACCTCCAATACCATTTATGATGGTTTCATCTCTAATTACTGCACTGTCGTATGGTAACGCATCTTTTTTAATTACGGACAAAGATGCTCCGGTATCTATTAACCAATAATATTTCCTATTACCTATGTATAATGCTAAAAATTTTGCCTTACCTTGCAAAGCTAAAATGTTATGTTTAAGATCGAAAAAACTGCATTTCGTTTGTTGTAGGCATACTATCGTTCCTATCTTGTTCATTGCTGGAATAAAATATTCTATTGGTACGACCTTTACTACGAGTTTCATTACTCGATCGATTCTCGTTCGAAGTTTGATAATCTCGTCCACGTCCGTTACCACGATAGTTATGGGATGATCGCCCACGTGAGTTATTGAAATCACGTCTGCCGAAGTTATTTGAATTATGGCTAAAATTACCTCTCAAATTATTTGAATTATGCTGATAATGATGTCCTCGACTGCGTTGGTTTAACTGCTGACTATGAGAACCACGGCCATTCCTAAAGTTGTTGTTATTGTTATGAAACTTACCTCTTCCGCGGTGTGAAAACTGCATGACATTTTCGTTGGTCGAAGTCGATGCCCATGTCAACTCTTCATCTTTCGCTGCCTGGATCGCGTCCTTTAAACTGTCATAATTACGTGCAGCAATAATCGTACTTAGTCTCGAATCCTTCAATCCATCTGCGAATCGCTTAATTGCCAATTTTTCATTTATGGGCTTGAGTACGGAATAACTATCAGAATTACCATTTGCTTGTGATATGGTCAGATTAGTAAATAACTTTTCTAATTCTGTTCCAAACTGATCAATTGTACGCCAGCCTTGCGTTGCGTTTTGTAATCGTGATTGTATTGCAGTAAACGATTTTTTTTTGGTAAAAGTGCAACACGTAAATCTCTGACAAAATCGTTCACAGATGTGTAATTATTGGTTATACGTAATTTTGCATTTTCTGATAATCTACTTTTCAAAACGAATGTCATTAGTAACTTTTTCCCCGTTTCCGACAACATGTCTGCGTACATTTCTATAGAGTCAATGATACTTCTGATATTATTTTCGTTATTGGTCATTACAGGAATCAAACTACATGCCGTTTTTAAATCGAACTCCATGATTGATTCTGAATTTGGACTTGCTTCAGAAATATCACTGTCACTATCACAGTCTGATTTAATTACAGCGCACAAAACATTAATTTGCGAATAACACGATTCTATTTCGCTTTTCGTAACTGATAATGATTTTAACAATTCTGATTTTACTCCTGGTTTTGTAGATAATAGCTTTATTAATCCTTTACTTTTCTCATAAATTGTTTCAACCTCACATAATTTATTCTTAACAATATTACCCTTAAATCGTGTTTTTCCCTTTTTAATTAAATATTTCCTTATTGATATAAGATCATTTAAACAAAGTAACAATTCATCTTCCATTCCCTCATGCAAAAGTAATATATATTAATTAAACCATTTAATACATACCCGATTCTCACAGTGAATTACTGTAGTAGGGGACACAGCGTGTAAGATGATACATGATGATATACGATCACTCAAAACAAACTTAAACTGCTAATTTATCTTAGAGTTCATTATTTTAATTCTTAATGTCTATTATCATTTTATTGTCTCTTTATGTATACGATGATTCGCGAATTCATCTTACGCACTATAATACGCACAACGCACTTGAGACGCACTTAGTATGCACTTCACTAAATAAATGATACCGCACAGCTGCCAGATGAGTATGATGAATACTCCGACTTCTACGTCATTGGAAGATTTGCTTGCTCTTCTCCGCGAATTGCTCTGGAACGGTTGAACGATCGTCGCAGGCTGTTCTGCAAAATCTGGTCCCTGATCCAGGAATGGTGACAATTCCTGTACTGCTTCCACGCAAAATATATAATGCCAAGACCCAGTAAAACGCAAATTACTATGAGGATAATACTGATCGTCGAAATATGTGCCTTCAATTCTTCAACGTGTGCATTATTGGAACCAGCAGAATTCTGGTTCACGAAGACCGTCTCCTTTTCTACGCTGGAACGACACATTCTCACTGATTTCCGGACGTTAAATTAACTTTTTAAATGTACTTGATTCATTTTAATTACGAAAGTTCCATTATCCACAAATATTTTCACGCCAATTTATTACAAAGAGTTTAATTTATTTACTTTGCTTTGGAGCCGTAACACTACGCCGAGATAGAAGTCGCGTCACGCGCCCCAAAAATGGCAAGGGTCGCCATGTGGGGATGTAGTGTTATTGAAACAACTGTTCTCAAGCGATTACCTTTAATTACTGACTGCAAGAGTATAAATGTGTTAATATATTAATAGAAGATACATTCATATGGATAGGGTCATAGACCTTATACTATAGGTAGTACTACTACACCTCCTATTGATGATTAAAATAAATAAATAAATAATAAATTCTTTATTGTATCAATACTTGCACAATTTACATGAAATTCTCTGGCTCCTGAGCTAGTTATAAACTGTATTACAGGAGCCAGTGCATTCCCCTCTATGGATAAAGATAAAGATAAAGATAACTTTATTTTGCAAATATGGGTAACCTCAAACGATGACAAAAAACATATAAAAGTACAGCCATATTTTACCACGTAGGCATGCAAAAGATTAAAAAAAAATATAACAACTTAAAACTAAATACAATTATAAAATTATTACACATTAAATTAAATTTTAAAATACCGAATTATTAGTTCGTTTTAGTTAGTAGCTCAGTCATTGCCTGCGTTCAAAAGACTTGTAAGAGAGCATTACCTGTCGCTGTGAGTATCGTTAGTCGTCATTTATTTTCACTGTCTGTATACTTAGTATGTATGTATTTATGTATCTATTTCAAATAGCGTTTTATGTATATATGTATGTATCTATTATATTATAATTTATTGTTTGTTTTAATTTAGTTTGTTTTTACTTTTTTTTTTTTTTTTTTTTACACCAATGACAGCCCCATTTCATGTCCGGACAAATACTTTCCATCCCAGGTTGTCTGGAAGAGATCGCGGAATGCGATAAGACCGCCCATTGTATGTGTTTTAGTTTTAAGTTTCCTTTTGTATTACTTTTGGTGTATGTACAATAAAGCGTATAATAAATAAATAAATAAATATTAATTATACAGAATTATGCACTAGCTTAAAAAATTCTTTTCAATTAGGAACTCCTTAATATTATAATATGCTTTCGCCGCTAAAAAGCTTCGGAGTCTCTTTTTAAATAATGAAAGCGGAAGCTCTTTCCATGTCTTCGGCAATTTATTAAAAATGACTGGTGCCATGCAATAGACACTTTTGCGCATAAGTGCAGTCTTGGCTCTCTCCAGACATAGCACACTATTATCGCGTCTATTGCGGGGTGCTACATCTGATAGTCGTCTAAATCGACTCGGATTCGTCTTTACAAACACAGCGACTTCAAATAAGTACAGACACGGCAATGTTAATATTTTATAGTTTCTAAAGTATGGTACACAACTGTCAGTGTGTTTAAGTTTAAACATCGCTCTAACACATCTTTTTTGTGACTTGAAAGCGGTCTCTCTTTCAGTGGAATTTCCCCAAAATATGATCCCATACCGTAAATGTGATTCTGCTATCCCATAATAGGCAGTCAGAAGAGCATCCGTGTTCAATATAGGGGATAGTGAGAGTAGAGCGAATGCAGCCCTACTCATTTTCTTGCATAAAATATCAACGTGTGATTTCCAATTTAGTTTTTTATCTATTTCGAGACCCAGGAATTTTGTATTTTCAACTTCTTCTATGGTATCATTATTATAGTGTATATTTAAGTTAATACTAGAGGTCTGTTGTCTAAAATGGATAACTTTGGTTTTACTGAAATTTATTTTTAAATTGTTTGCGTCTAGCCAGTTTACCATCTGTTTTAAACTATTATTAATTTCATTCTCATAGGTTTCTATATTTTTACAAGCTATTGTGATCGTGCTATCGTCTGCAAATAGTGTTATAGGTCGTTCAATATATTTTGGTAGGTCATTTATGTATAAAATAAATGCAAAGGGACCTACAACACTCCCTTGCGGTACCCCAAATAATACTTTACGCTCCGAAGACCGGAATATCTCTTCACATTTACTTACCATGTTAATTTTATTGACTTCAGTTATTTGTTTTCTATTTTGTAGGTACGAATTAAATAAATTAAGGACATTGCCCCTTATCCCGTAGGCTTCGAGTTTATCTAAAAGAGTAGCATGATGTACATAGTCGAACGCCTGGGTCATGTCGCAAAATATGCCACAAACAGGATTCCGTTGATCTACGTTTTTAATGACATCTTAATATATATAAATCTCGTGTCACAATGTTTGTCCTCAATGGACTCCTAAACCACTTAACCGATTATAATAAAATTCGCACACCATGTGCAGTTCGATCCAACTTGAGAGATAGGATAGTTTAAATCTCAAATTATAGTCGCAATTTTAATTTATTGCTAATTATTTGTCTGTTATTATTTGACAGCGGGTAGGGTAGGTAGGGTAGGTAGGGTAGGTAGGGTAGGTAGGGTAGGTAGGGTAGGTAGGGTAGGTAGGGTAGGTAGGGTAGGTAGGGTAGGTAGGGTAGGTAGGGTAGGTAGGGTAGGTAGGGTAGGTAGGGTAGGTAGGGTAGGTAGGGTAGGTAGGGTAGGTAGGGTAGGTAGGGTAGGTAGGGTAGGTAGGGTAGGTAGGGTAGGTAGGGTAGGTAGGGTAGGTAGGGTAGGTAGGGTAGGTGGGGTAGGTGGGGTAGGTAGGGTAGGTAGGGTAGGTAGGGTAGGTAGGGTAGGTAGGGTAGGTAGGGTAGCCAGTTGACGGGAGCGAAGCCGCGCGGGTCAGCTAGTTGTATATAAAATCATATAAAGCCATATTAATAGTCCTGTGTATCCGAAATCCTTTCTGTTCCTCACAGAGAATATCGTGTTTATCTATGAATTTATAAAGTTCCCTATAAATATACTTTTCAAAAATTTTGGAAATAACTGGAATTAATGATATTGGTCGGTAATACTCCATTAGTTCTCTATTTTCTTTTTTGAAAAGTGGCTTAATTATTGATATTTTTAACGCATCAGGGTATATACCTGCGCCAATGCTTAGGTTAATAATGTGACTTAAATGACCGCTTATTTCCATTGACACATGTTTTAGAATTTTTGTAGCAATCCCGTCATATCCTACACTATTTGAATTGTTTAATGAGTGGATGATTCTCTCTATATCTCGTGGTATACTAGGGGCCATGAACATTGTTTTATTATTTGTGTCAATTTTGTTACGTTTAGGTTTGCTAGTCACATCAAGTTTCCCTTGAACTTTATTGATAAAATAATTGTTAAATGCTTCAGCAATGTCATTGGGATTTGATAAAGTACTATTATTATTTATAATTTTAGTGATACTAGATTTTGGTATGTTATATTTTGCACGATTAATAATTTGCCACGTGGTTTTAGACTTATTTTTCGAAGATTTTATTTTATGATTATTTTGCGCTTTTTGTGTTAGGTGTATAATTTTTTTTATTTTAGTACAAATTATAAAATAATAATAGTAATAAATCGGTAATTAAAAATAGCATTTTAGTAACATTTTGAAAAATTCAAACCAAAAATTTAAAATCGGAAATTACTTCAATACTTAAACAAAAGTAAATACCCAAACAAGAACGTCAGAAACTAGAATCAGAATTAAAATTAAAGGTAGAATAACAAAATTACAATGGTTTTTAAGCCACCCAAGGACTGCCTTTTCAGTTCGTGGTTGTTAAGTTGCCTTGTTTTTGATTTCTTGTTAAAAGCACTGTAAAAACATGGTGCCATGACAGAGTAATGTTCATGGGCAAAGTGCAGGGTCTTGACCCGGGGAACCGGACAAGAAATCACCCTTTTGGTCTCAACAGGTGGTAGTATTGGTATGGTGTGTTTGTGGTATCGCCTAATAATTTCCATAATATATACTTTTCTTGTTGATAATACTTCGGCTTTTTCATGGATGCCTAAATGGTAGGTACATAAGGACCTTAAGTACCGCCCGTTGTGCTGTTCCAGCAGCAATAAGATAGGTTTTACCAGCACCACCCCACGCACATATGCAGTACCTAATCAAACATTCACACAACGCTCTGTATGTTTGGATTAGAAGTTTGTGGTTTGCCACAGCATGCAAGTTTCTAAAAATGTAAATCATTTTTCTAATCCTCCCAACCAGCGCTGATATGTGAGCGCTCCAGGTGAGCTTCTCGTCCAGTATTAAGCCCAAGTATTTAAAGCTCTCCACGCGTGAGAGTACTGGGCACTTACAATTGGAGCGGTTATAATTCTTTAGATAAATACGCGTTACGGCCGCGAATCGTATATTGTTTAAAATACAGCTTCATACTGACCGGCAAATTGCAAAACAACACAAAAATATTTGAATTTCGCGGGCTACACTGGCGCATCCGCCACAGAAACGAGATCTTGCATCTTAAAAAAAACTGGCCAAGTGCGAGTCGGAATCGCATGCAAAGGGTTCCGAACGAATTTCTTTTTTTTACAAATATAATTAAAATCCTCACAGTAAGCCCTTTCTTTTGATATGTCACACGATATAGTACGAAAAACTATTTTATAAAATTTTCTAGTTTGACCCCCAAAAGTGCCTCCATACTAAAAATGTAATAGTTTACACACAGAAGTCCATATGTGTACCAAATTTCAACAGAATCGGTCCAGTGGATCCGGAGAAAACTGGCTGTGATAGACGGACAGACACCCGAGTGATCCTATAAGGGTTCCGTTTTTTGTTCGGAACCCTAAAAAGACTTATATTTGAATCTGTGCGAATTCCCAGGTCTCACATTCATTATTTCTGTTGCTCAATAATGTGATTCCTCCCAAGTAGCATTGGGGGTTCTATAGCGGTTGGCTAATGGTACACATTTTTTCTTTAAGCTGTCTTAGTAAGTTGTATAAGAGCTTTATAGCACTCTATACAGCCCTTATACCACCGGTTTGGGCACAAATTATTCAGCCTAAAGTTCACTAAAGGTATACAGTAGCAGAATAGTAGCACTTTAATAGCAGTTGAAGAGAGAACAGTGGTCTTAAAGCTGATCATCGACACTAATATAGGATTCCGTGTTGTTCTTCATACAGACAAGAGAGTTGAAAGAAGTAACGAGTGAACAATTATATAGCCTCTATAGTAATTAACGCTCACAAGTTTACCCTAAAAAATTCGAGTAGGCCACTTTTTCTCTAAATTATTACTTGAGTACCATATTTTGTAAATATTTATTTTTAATATAATACGCGCAACATAGTGGTCATGCGAGTGATGTCCATATCAATTTAATGTGATTTTATTTTACTGGTAAGTACTTGTGTTTATTATATTCTATTGTGCTAATATTATGGGTATTGAAAATTTATTGTAAAGTATATACATATTTAGAGTTAAAATTTTCACGCGACTCAGGAATAATGCCTTTTTATCATAAAAATAAATCTAAATAAGAAGGGACGAACAAAGCAATTTTTCATATTTGTGTTTTTATGGCATCTAAGTCAGTCTATGGCTTTGTATTTAAACACTGACTACAAAATTAATCAAGAAAACTGCGTAGTATGTGATAAAATCATAATTAATTTAGAAATATTATAGGTTATGGGTAAACAAAATGGTGAACATTTTCTTCAGCTACAGTGAACCATTGTAGCTCCAAATGAATGCTGTGAACTCTTTGAAGTTTCACATGTGTACCATTATAATGTCGTGAGTCCTAGAAAGATTCACATGTGTACCTGCCCAGCATACCTGGGCGGGTATGCAGTTCTTATATACTTAGTTCACGTTTTACCCTGTTAGATATTTTTTAGCAAATACTAAATTTTAGAGATCCGCATTGAAAATGTTAATTTTCATTGAATACCACAAGTTAATGTACAGTCTTCGATAGTAAATGCAGTAGGTGGTATGATTGACTGAATACGTTTTAATCACCATTAAACCATTTTTTTGTTTTCCAGACGCCTAATGACAATAATAAGGGTGATGGTCCATCTTTTGAAGCCAATAATCAAATAATAACGGATGAAACTTTGAATTTGTTGCCTACGCTCGACGGCGATCAACTTATTGGTAATCAAAACTTATTATTACAAAAAATTAATAACCAGGACAAAATACTCCACGATATTGTTGAACATATGCAAAAACTCACCCAGAAAGTAGCGTTGTTGTCTGTACAAATTAACGAAGGCATAACAACAATTACGGAAAAAATTGATCAACCAATGGCCGTTACTTTATTAAAAGACGCTAACCCAGAAGAAAATGAGGCGTTCCGTCTTGAAAAGATTGACGATAAACAACAGCTTGATAGTCTAGAAAGTACTTTAAAGGATAAAGCTGAGAGAGCAAAGTTACAAAAACAGTTATCATTTTTGTTTCAGCCCTGTGAAGGCAATGGCTTAACATTTGCCTACAAATTACTCGACTCATTGATTACACGCGATTTTATGTGTAAATGTTCTTGGTCTGGAGCAAGTCGTGGAAATTATTCAAAGATTTTAAAAACTTTATTACATTCTTTTGTAACATGATACGTTCATGGGATCCTAAATTTACCATGGGACAGACCGAAAAGTTTTTTAAAATAACCTTAAACTTACTGACTGATTTGAAATTATAATAATAAGTTTATTTCTTAAATATAATGATCTTTTTGAAAAAGATGGCGATGATTATACATTACTTGAAAAACAAAGAACATTCAAAATACAAAGTATTGTAAAAACCTTCCTATTTTTGAGACTTTTGAACCTTTTTCAAAAAGATTCTTACGGGAATTGTGAATTTAAATAAATACAAAGTGTAAGAGACTCAAAGTTCATGTGATTTAAAAATAAAATTGATCAAACATTCGTAAAGTTGTATTATTCTTTATAATGTATGCAACAAAGGTATAAAGTATTGAAATTCTTTATATTCATCACACACTAATTTACACTTAATAAATATATTTTTTCACGAAAAGTTACATATTTTTCATAATCGTATTCATATTCACTTTCACTAAAACTGAAACCACCACACTCAGTTTCTTCTAAGCTCTGTACGGAACCGTCATACATTATGTTTGAACACACGCTTGAAATCGTATTGCTTGCCTCAGCTTCAGGCAATTTTTTCTCTGTATTATGTAGGTACGGAACCGTCATTAATAAAATTTGAAGTCGCACTTGAAATCGTGTTGATGGTCTTAGCTTCACATGTCGTCGTAGACGTAACATTTTGCTGTTCAATGAGTTGATTAGATTGATTTTTTGTTCTTACTATCTGCAAATATTCTTTTAAGATTTTCCTTCTGATTCCACCGGTCCTCACTCTCTGCTTCCAATGTCGTCGTCCAAGTGTTAAAGAAAACCACGTTCACATAATTATTAGCTTAGAGGATAATAATGTGGTATCGTGAACAAATAAACAGCTGTCAGTGTTACTAGATATCAATAGTGGTTCATGTAATATACTTTAAACGTACACGTGAACTCATTAAAGGATCTTTTATATAATAATATAAAGGCTGATTAATGTATCACAGACTACACCCACTTACGGCAACAATTTGAATAACAGTCCACAAAAGGTGCTATACAACAGCTTTTGGTTGCATTAATGATCACATGTGTTGTACTAAAATGCCAGAAATATAACACCATACAAGTGGACCTTTAAATAACCAATGCCGTATTTCTCCCCTCTTAAAATGCTCTTGTTCAGCTTTTAAAATAAACGCTGACTAGAAGAGTAATATTATCCTATTATAACACCAATAGTTACTTAATAGACCAATTTTACACTCTTAAACATGCCTTATACAGGTATAAGTAGAATTGTTCACTTTAATACAACCAATGAACCACGTGTGACCATTGTTAATACTTAGAAACCACTAGTGAACGGAATGTGAACTATTAAAGAGAACAAAATGCTACTTGGGCTGCGAAACTCAATATTAGAGAAACGTTGGCGGTTTTTAATAACCTCTTTTTACAGGAATGACTTCTAGGCTGAAGAATACTGCGGGAGCGATTACTTTATCAAAAGATGGTGACGTTGGCGTTCACTTCAGCTCGAAAAGAATGTCCTGGGCCTACGTAAAGGATGGTCAAATATTTTACGGCATCGAACCAGGCGAAATTATTCAAGAGGAATATGAACCAAATAACTGTTAACGACTACTTATACGAATTTTGAAGGCTGAAAGAAGACTTGTAAAGAGTATTTAATCATTGAATCTGGGAGGGTATTAAAACGTCATAATTATTTTTATTTTCATAAAATACATTATTATATCACACTAATGCAAAATTTATTGTTGTCATCATCTACCCAGCCTTTTCCTAACTATCGGCTCGGCTTCCACCGGGTTTAGTTGAATGCCAGTGATTTACGTGAGGCGACTGCCTAAATGACCTCGAGAACCCAGTAACTGAGTAACTTCTTAGCTAGATTGATGTCAGATTTCCTGGCTTTTGACTATCCGTATTACAGCCGAAACCAACGGGCTAACGTGCTTTCCGAGACACGTAGGAGTCTCAGTATCCAGTGCCTGCTGGGGCTGCGGACTTCTTTCGAAAGAGGCACCGTACCCTGGAACGCAAAGGGCACTAGGAGAAACACGGATGGGTTTTAGTCAGTAAGAGTCTGACACTCCCTCCTGCTGTACCCAGAGCGGGAGGAGTCATTTGATGATTTCCCATCCTAAAAAAAAAAAACAGGAGTCTCAGTAGGTATGTTAAAATGGTCAACTGTACTCAGACCGACCTCTGCAAGCGTTGCTTAACATTGCAGATCGGTCATTGTTGTTGCCGCGCTTTTGGTTATTATTGGATTAGTTGAAACATTGTTATTTATTTATTATATGATCCGATGTTGTTTCGGTGTTGGTACGTTTGACCAACACCGAAACAACATCGCGGAGAAAGGTACAAACTTAAACATAATTGTGTTTGTACAAATCGGTGGCAACCTGGAATGGACAGTTATTTCTTAGATATAAAACAGGGCACTAAACTTATTTGTAAATAAATTAAATTGCTGTGAGGAGTTCGATTATTTCATAAAACATTGCTCTGCGATTGATATCAATGTTCATAGTTCTCGACAAAAGATAGGAAATCATATTAGTCGTAGTCAACTCGAAATGTGTAAGGTCTCTGCTTCGAGTTTTGCGGGCAGCGGGGCGGCGGCGGCAGCGGCGCGGGAGCGGGGCGGGCAACGTAGATCCGTTCTCGAAACCAGTGGGCAGATCACGCGGTACTATAGCAGCGTAGTGTGGTGTTCATGGTTGTGTCGTCGAGATATTTGTTTTTATTCGCGAATGAAATGTCTGAACAACGGCGACAACATATTTTTGATTCAAATATATTCCTAACGCTCGATTTATTGTGGGCAAAAGAAGAAAATAAATTGCAATAATAATAATAAACTCCAAAGACGACACGCGGGCGGTCACCGCTTGACTGGAGTGCACAGTGGAATTTCGGGATATTCTCTCTTAGTGTTCGCCTTCACTCCCTAAGGAACCTACATGCTAAATTTCAGCTTTCTACGACCAGCAGTTTCGGCGGTGCGTTGTCTGGCTCAGTAACGGAGGAATCCTCTCTTATTGCTTCTTACAGCGTTCTTACAGTTTTACCAGTTTCATAGAATCTATTTATTGTGCAAGAATAATCGATTAAGATATTTACTAGGAGGTAAGTACTGAATGAGGAGGCTGATTGAATGAGGAGCTCGTAGCCAAGTGATAACAGTCACACGGGTCGATCGACCCGTCATGATAATCTTCCTGCCCTTATCCCATGTTACTTGGGGTCAGCGCAACACGTTTTTTTCTTCCATTCTGTCCTATCAGCTATCACGCTATCACTCACTTCGCATCTCTTACATATCGTTCCTCACACAATCCATCCATCTTTTCTTCGGCCTTCCTCTCCTTCTCCATCTAGGGAAGATGCAGATTAAATATTTATCAATATTTTGTAACTAAAATGTAAAAAAAGCATAAGAGAAGGGCCAGTGCAACGTTTTTATTCCAGTTAATATTGATTTTTAACAATAATTACAAGTAACGTGAAACGGAACGTGTTTTAATACACAATAAGCGTCTGGTGACGTCACTCGTGTTAGTTTATAGTCCAAGATCCCAGGGCTCCCAGACGTTACTTATTTCGCAGTATCAAAATATTTGAATAGAGTAGTGGCCAGTGTAATTTCAACGTACGTAATAAGTATCTGCTAGCTCCATCCAATGGGCAATTTTTTTTTGTGATTTGCAGTTTTCATTTTATACTTATTTAAATAAACTATGTTCAAAAGATACTTGTGAATAGGATCTTAATTGTCAGTGAAGATAGCGATCAGATCTCACACTATTACAATGACTAATTAGTCTTTAAATTTTTACTCAATTACCTACTAATTATTTAAGAATACATATTTTGTAAAAATCGTGAAAATTATCTAGTCGCTTTATAGCTAGCATCTGATGATGATACTGGCGGTCGCATCAACTCAAACTAGCAGGTAAGCGAATTTTCAAAGTACCTACATACTAACTCTATTCTATTCCACACATTTTGTTACTGAGCAAAAGTAAGTTCTGGAAGCACCGGGATCTTGCTCTATGACTTTGAATTATGACAGATCTTGACCAGTGACAGACATGAGTAAAGTCATCATCCGTTTTGGCGCGAAAATTTAAACTGTTAAAAACGCAATTTTAGAAATAAATTAAAGCGTTTTCCTTTTTGTTTATGTGGCGGTCTATTCTAGACGGAGTTCTTTAAAATGAAAGTAAAAATAGAAATATCGCATGTCCCTTATTCTACATTTATATTCGAGTGTCAATAGACCAGTCTGATAAACTTGATAAGGAGGGTCCGTGGTCTCCTTTGTACCACGAGTTCAAAACATTAAAGTAAACAATAAACATACAACCGGCATTGAAGAAACAACTGATGCTCTGCTTGATTCCCTTATACCAGACGATTCATCAGTAAATGATAATGAATACCACCAACAGATCAGAGCGTGGGCCACGGTGCCACCTGAATCACCGGAGTCAGATCTTCCATCCACTGACGAATTCATAAACGTTGTCAAGAGACTAGCTACCTCTCAACAAATCATCCGGTGAAGATAATATATTTAATAGAATGATTATAGAAGCGTGTAAGACAGCGGGAGACGCGATCTTATCAGTATATAACCAATGCATTGCGGAAGTTATTTTTCCTCGAATATGGTGACAAGGCTTTATACGCATTATTCCGAAGAGTGGCGATAAGCCCCCGGATGACCCTAAGTCCTATCGGCCCATAACCCTACTTCCATCTTTGGGAAAACTCTTAGAGCGACTAATCGTTCCGCGCTTACAACCGAATGTACCTAAATTTCATAATAATCAATTTGGTGTCACTATTGGTAAATCCACCGTCGACGCGGTGCTCTCTGTTCGTAAAATTACGGAACATAAATATGTGGTTGGAATCTTTCTCGACATTTCTGGCGCTTTTGATAACGCATGGTGGCCGATGCTACTACTTAAAATGAAAAACCGTGGTTGTTACAAAAACATATATAATCTGATTCTTTCTTACTTTCTAAACGGCTCCGTGAAACTCAAACTTGGACATCGTTCCATTACTAAGTCTCTAACCATGGGATGTCTTCAGGGCTCAGTTATCGGTCCATATGTTTGGAATATTGGCTACAATGATTTTCTCGCGCTTCCGCTCCCATGCGGCTGCTCATTAACCGGTTACGCGGACGATGGCTTGCTTCTCATTCAGGCAAGTACTCGGGCTGGCCTCGAGAATTTGGCTGACACATGCCTACGATTAATATCTCAGTGGGGCGATCGAATCCGTCTGACCTTTGCACCGCATAAAACCTATCAACTTATTTTAAAAGGAAACCTTAAATCCTGACCTAGTATTAAATTTAACGTACCCGTTAAAAGAAAAGAATCCGTGTGCTACCTCGGTATGCTATTAGAAAATAACTTTTCATTTATTGATCATATAAAAACAGTAGGTGAGAAAGCAAAAAAGAACTTCTACGCCTTCACGAGAATATCCAAAGCTACTTGGGGTCTATCTTTTTAAACCTTAAAAACTATTTATGGGACTACCTACTTGGGTTGTATGTGCTACGGGGCACCTGTCTGGGCCGATAGGACCACCATAGGTGCGGTAGGACGTAAATTACTTCAAGGCCAGCGTTTGGCTTTGATATTCTTATGCTATTATAGGACGGTTAGTACTGAAGCCTTACCAGTGCTGGCGGGTGTTCTCCCAGTCGATCTAGAAGTGCAGCGGCGTGCTGCAATGTACTACTACGCTAGAAAGATTACGGACCCAGAGTTCTTACCGCAACGCGGCCGTGCTAAGATCTCTAGATTGCTAAAACCCCAGACTGATGTCTGGGAGGAACTTTTATCCGAGTGGCAATGTAGGTGGGAAAATTCCATCAAAGGCCTCCACCAGTTTTTTCCATCTGTTCGTGAGCGGCTGGACAGGACATGGCTGGAGGTGGATCACTGTGTTGCCCAATTTCTCATAGGCCATTAGTTTATAGATATAATCCGTGGTGGTTGGCATGTATTTGTCCCTTGGTGCCTATTGGCCTAGTTCTATTCTGTCTCCTGCTTGATACGGAGGGAAGTGGAAATTATATAATTTTCTTTACTATTTTTTTTACGCTGTACTTTTCTGATTAATTTTGTTGCAGGATCCAAGACAGTTGAATCGTTTCTCCGGGACTTGTCGGGTTTCATTGGATCGGCGTTTTTCTGGTGGTCGCCACTGTTGATTCTGGCTTTCAGGAGTTGCAGTGGTTGGGAATGTGTGGCGGGCTTGTACCAAAAAAAAAAGACCAGTCTGTATGTTAAAATGGTCACCCATCCCTCAGACCAACCTCGGCAAGTTTTACTTAACCTTGAAGATCAAACCGTGTGACTGGTATATTCCAAGGCACACCTGGAATCTCGGACTCTCGGGATGTTTAATTAGTGATCACCCATCCATAGTACAAGCGTAACTTAACCTTGGTCGACCCGTGGGATAACTTATCGTCTAACAATACAGAAAGTAGAGTTAGTCGTCATCATTGGGCTGAGGCAGCTGAGGTCATATTTCTGTGGAGAATCTTAACACCGCGATTCAGAAAAACGCGTAAGTATACCGCCATCTATCGAAAATGTAGTCTTACTGTTAAAAATGAGTTTGAACTTAGAAACCCACATGTTACGATCATTAAAAATGATATTATGATAACATCACAGTATAAATTTATCCTAATAACATGTTAACTTTTCTTTTGCTACATAATATTAAGAGTTTAACAAATAACTCTACTATATGTTTTGGTGTTCGTTTCACACATTTGTTACTATTATTATTCTCAATAGATGGCATTGCAAGTATCTGGAGTCTCGATGAAAACTACCTATTTTAGCGCCCAATAAAGTTCATGCAAAGTCAGCAATGTTTGACATTTTTTTAACATTTAGAAATGCTATATCTATTTGAGACCGCCATAATGATACCTACTTCACACGGCACAGTTTTAAAAACTTACTGTTTTATTTTATAAAAATAAATAAAAATGTTCAGTTTTATTTCGCTACGTATAAAAGTTTCACAAATAACTCAACAATGTGTTTTGGTTCAATATTCCTGCTTTCGTGCATTTTATTTTTCTTAATAGATGGCGCTTTGCCTAAATTTTGCCACGTAATAAAAGTTTCACACTATAACTCGACAATTTGTTTTAGTGTTTTATACATGCTTTCGTGAATTTTATCTTCTTCAATAGATAGCGCTATAACTAATCAGAATACATTAGGTAGTTTCTTACTAAACTTAAAAATGAAATATCTTTTGATTTTTGTGGGTCGATATGTTATCACTTAATATTTTTACGTACCTAGATTTGGAACCAAATCTGTGGTTATGCGTGATGCTCCCTTTAATCGCACAGACAAACAGACAAATATACAAACAGAAAAAAAAACAAAAATAGCTTATTTGTGTTTTGTATCTTTTTCCTAACTTTTCTATGTAATTTTTACGCAAAAATATTCAATGTACAGACATGGTTGGTCTACGATTTTATTATATGTATAGATTGCACTATGTGTGCAATCTATACATATAATAAAACCGTATTAAAAAAATGAATGTATTTTTCTAAATTTTCGTATTTAGAAGCACTAAATTCACAAAATATAAGCAGAATTAATCCTAGAGTGTAATATAGAACGCCGTTCATGGTCTCCAGTGAGCGATGATTTAGACCATACGAAATTGCAATTGGCTAACTATCAGTTGCTTATAAAAGTTAGTATGCCTTTTGTTTTCGGATGGGAAATCATCAAATGACTCATCCTGCTTTGGGTGAAGCAGAAGGGAGTGTCAGACTTTTATGTGCTACTCCTAGTGCCCTTTGTGTTCCAGGGTACGGTGCCTCTTTCGAACAAAGTCCGCAGCCCCAGCAGGCACTGGCCCTAGCCGGCCCCGTCTTTTATGCTGAAGTTCTTTGAGGCGCGCGTGCAACACAGCACGCCGTCGACCCGGGCCTGGTTTTGATCGGACGGCAAGCCACCTAATGCTCACCGTCCGTAAGTCCGTGTCTACGGTGGCCAGAAATCGCCCAGCGACTCCCGACGTTCGACGACGACGTGAGGTTTCCCTCTCTCTCACACGTTCGGCCTCCTCCTTCGCTAGCATTACTGCTTCGCAGAAGGAGGTGACCGCTTCCCATGTCTCCTCGCTCCGGACCGTAGGGGCCGGTCGCGAGAGGTCGCCGCCGCCAATCGCTTCGCCCAAGCAGGGCAGACCTCCACCGTATGCTCCACCGTGTCCTCCGGGTGATCCTCGCAGTGTCCTCCCGTTGAATCCGAAACAGGTATCTCCCGAAACAACCGCGTCCGGTGAGTACCTGTGTCAGACGGAAGGTGAGAACGCCGTGGCGCCGCTCCATCCACTCAAAGAGGGGACTAATCACCTGGATTGTGGCGTGCCCAGCGCTGGGTTGTGAAAGTCGCTGTCTCCATACCGCCATGAGATCCTGCCGGAGTTTCGTCCGCCTTGCTACGATTTGCCGCGGCAGAGGAGTCTCACGCCTCCACGCGCCACTCGTAAATAAGTGCGAGGGCTCTCGCCTCCATATCCCATGACGGCAGTCCGTCAAGGAGGCTCGCTGCCTCGCCAGAGACCGTACGGTATCCCCGGGCTAGCCGGATGGCCATGACCCTCTGGGACGCGTTGAGGTAACGGGCAGGTCGCTTCCTCAAAGTAAGTGCCCACACCGGCGCCCCATAAAGAAGCCATGGACCGCACGACCACCGCGTAAAGCTTCTGGCAGGAGGCGTTTGGTCTCCCTAGAATGGGACCACACTGGCACCTGGCCTGGCTTTTCTTGCTGCCACTAGTCGTACGATTCGGTCTCACTATTTCATTCAAAGTCATTCTTTGTAGTTTTAAACTCAAAGAGCTCAATGCTTATTTATTTTGCTAAAAAAGTGGTATTGTCAGTCGCTTGATAGTGACCTCCGAATCAGGAATTACGTCCATGATAGTGACAATGAAAACCATACTACTAAAAAATACTTGACATTGACGCTTCTGTGCTGCCACCTGCAGTTCCTGCACGCTCAGTTTAGGGGAACGAGCGCGAAGAAGACTGTGCCATCTAGCATAGCTATTTCGAATTTTTTTACTTGAAACATACTTGACAGTGACATTTCTTTGACAACCCATGTGTCAAACGAACGAAATCAATGAAAATGAATGACATTGACAGTCAGTAAGATTTTCATGCAATTGAGAGATTTAATTTTATTTTCGTAATTTATTTAAGTATTATTCTACAGTTAGACAACTTTATACCAAATTATACGTAAAGCTAAATATGTTGTTTAACGGTAATATGCCTATTAGGTTTAAGCCGTTGGAATTTAATTGTTTCAACTGGTTATACAGTGTCGCACCATGTTTCCCTGTGAATGCCTCCAAAGTTAATATTATAAATGACCCAAGAAAGTTTTATGAGACCCTGTGTGAGAGATTTCAAAATGCTAACAGTAGGATATCTGTCGCGAGCCTATATTTAGGAACTGGAACTATGGAAAAGGAACTTTTAGACATAACAAAAAAGAACTTAGAGGACAACAAATGTTTGAATTTCAAAGTTCTTTTAGATTATCAGCGTGGTACTCGGGGCGAAGTTAACTCAGTAACTCAGTTACGAGACTTTGTAAATGATGTCTCTAACCAGTGTTCTGTCAGTTTGTATCAGACACCCAGATTGCAGGGCTCTTGGTCGAAAGCCTTACCCTCTCGTTATAACGAGCTTGTAGGACTGCAGCATATGAAGCTGTACATAGCAGATGACTCGGTGATGCTGAGTGGTGCCAATTATTCCAATGACTACTTCCAACAAAGACAAGATCGCTATATTGAAATTGTGGATGCAGATCTGGCGAACTTTTATAGTGAACTCATAGGTATGATGACTGTAAGTTATTAGTATCTGTTTTATTTTTTATTTTGAGAAGTAACTATTATTATGAACAGAGGTTGGAATTAGGTATAGTTATTTTTGTACTTACACTGATTTCATACAGCAAAAGAATAAAGTGGGTCTCAAATCCCAAGATAAATTTTAAAGTTAAGCAGATAAATCCCGTGATTTATTAAATAAAAAAGTTATTTACTTTTACTCAATTTAGACCACTGCACGCGCAACATTGCCACATTTTTCAACTAAATATACAGTCAACAGCATGTGAAGTTACCACAAGCTTTTAACTCTGCCTAATTCCGACCTCTGATTATGAATTACAGAGTGGAAATTAAATGTATGTATAAATGAAATCTAATGTATTTTTCTTTTAATTATTGAAATACTTTGGTAGTAGTATAGTTTAGTAAATCTTTAAGACACTCGCCTATTCCTCAACATTTGCATTTTAGATGAAGTGAGCAACTACAGTAAGCACTGTACAAAGAATGGAATAGAGGAAAGAAAGTATCCTTCAAAGAAATTGTTTATTCAAGACATGAGGAAGCAGGTCAATGCTTTCATGGAAAGATGGCAGAGTCAACAAATGTGTAAACTGACTTCTTTAGAGGACACTGATGGTATGTTTTAATTTTATTCTAATGGAATAATATGGGTCATATTGGTTGCAGATGAAGTAATTCTTACTTTAACTTATTCTTAATCTTTCACAATAATTGTAACTATCATGGCAACCTACAATATTGCAACTGTCTTAGCTAACTAAAATATTATTAAATAGCTAAAGTCTGTTCAAAACATATGTGCCCACACACATCAACTGACGTGGCATTGCTTGGGATTATGCATTATGTTGAGCAAAACATTAATCTAGATTTTTTTTATTATAGAAACTGTTAAAGACACCTGGATATTCCCTCTCATTCAAATGGGGGAGTTTGGCATCACTCAAGATGAGCAGGTCACAAAAAAGCTACTAGCCTCAGTTCCTGAAAGATCCATTATTCGGTTAGCTACTGGATACTTCAATCTTACTGATGAATATGCTAAGACATTGTTGGAGGACTGCAAGGCAAATATTAGCTTACTGATGGCTCATCCTAATGTGAGTAACTAAATTTTAACAAGTTGACTTTGATCTGTTTAAAAAAAAATAAAAAAAAATTGTAGCTTCTTCTCCCATATGTATTGATGGTACATTTAGATAGCTTCTACCAGTGGATTTGTCTGCGTAATGTTAAAAATTATTTAAACGGAGCATACACCCAGGATAAAAAGTAGTCTATATGCTAATCTAGACGATTATTTATCTCTGTGCCAAATGCCAATGTGCAAGCTTTCACATTTACAGTAGCAAAAGGTATCATTTGGGTCCAGAAAATGGCCATGTTTACTGTGGGATTAGGGGATTTAAAGTGCGAGGTGGGTGCAGGTGAGTGGACATTTGAGGCACTCCCTCAGATGGGACATAGTCTATAACTGAATTGATATTTTTTTTTATCTTTAGAGGTTCACTACATCTTATACTTTTCAGGCAAATGGATTTTTGGGTGCATCTGGCCCTGCTGGAGGAATTCCACATGCCTACTCATTAATAGCTAGAAAGTAAGTGTGCCATTTTCTATTCTTCTTTCATCTTAACATCAAGCAGAATGCGAAACATTTATTTCTGCATTCTGATGCCTATTTTCATTTAAACAAACACCTGATTAAAAGTGCAGTGTTAAGATTTTCAACTTTCTATGCCAAGCCATGTGTTGAGATTGGATTGGATGGGGAAGGAAAGAAGTTCTTCACACAATCGTTGGTTACTAAATAAAATCTCTTTATAATATTTCAGTAACACACAATCAGTCTATTCACACTTGCAAAAAATGAAAGAATAAGTTTACACAATAATGTTCTTAATGTATCCAGGTTATTTGTTGTATTTTTACTTTTCATTTAGTTAATTATCGATGAAAAATCTAAACCTTTTCCTTTACATACAATCTATATGTATTATTATTTAAAACGTGAATGATATTGTTGCAGGTTTTGGCAAAGGGTTCTCGACAATAGACAAATGAATAGGATGGAAATGTTGGAGTATGAGCGCCCTGGGTGGACATTCCATGCAAAGGGACTGTGGTAAAAACTCTTTTTAATTTCTACTTGCCTCAAATGAAATCAGGTGCAGCCTATGAATTGTAATGTGTATCTTTTCTTTGCAGGTATTATCCACCTGGTTGTGGGGTACCATGGGCCACTATAGTGGGCTCGGCGAACTTGGGCGAAAGATCCGTACGACGTGACCTTGAAGCACAGGCTGCTATTTTCACTGCTTCTCCTGAGTTGCAGGTAAGACTTATGAATCTGTCTTGGTTCTCCAATCTCCTTTTCTTTGAATCTTCTTGTCTTGGCACCCCTATACCTTTATACCAGGTGTAGCTTGGCACCATTATATTGCTTTAACCAATGACAGTTTTAAACAAAATAATATTGCCAACATAAATTCGTTCTGGGGTGAACCTTATTACTTATTTTGCTCATGAATGATCGCCTCCCTAATTTACTTGTCTTCACTGCTTCTTTGGTAAGGCGCAACTATGTTACTTTATTGAGGAGCTCGTGGCTAAATAATAACAACCGCACGGGTCGGTCTTAAAGGTTAAGCAACGCTTGCCAAGGTTGGTCTGTGGATGGGTGACCATTTTGGCATACCGAGTTTCCTCCGTGCCTCGGAAAGCACGTTAAGCCGTTGATCCCGGCTGTCATTTGTAGATCTTTGGCAGTCGTTACGGATTTTCAGAAGCCAGTAAATCAGACTTCAGTCTTACCAAGAAATACTGTGTTAACCAGTTAATGGGTTGCGGAGGTCTGGTAGGCAGCCGCTCCACGTAAAACACTGGTATTCAGCTGAATCCGGTTTGACTGGAAGCCGACCCCAATATAGTTGGGAAAAGGCTAGGCAGAACAATGTTACTTTATTATTAACTAGTCGACCCGCGCAACTTCGTCTGCTCCGCTCCAATTGGTCTTAGCGTGGTGGCCTATAGCCTTCCTCGATAAATGGGCTATCTAACACTGAAAGAATTTTTCAAATCGGACCAGTAGTTCTTCCTGAGATTAGCGCGTTCAAGCAAACAAACAAACTCTTTAGCTTTATAATATTAGTATAGATAGTTTGGCACAGTTTTCCCTAATTTTAGTTCAGTTCAACTGAATTTCTAATGCTACGGTAATACTACAGTTGCACACCAAGACGTTGAGCTGTGTGCAAGAGAGAGCGCGCGAAGAAAGTTCGCGATAACGCTATAATGTAGCCGTAGCATATTGTGCAAACTATTCATATTATGTTCTTTCCTGTTTCCAGCGCAAATTACACGACGAGTCGCAGCAGTTGCACAGGTACGCTACGGAGTGCAGCAGTGAACTGCAAAGCAGGGAGACACCGCTATGGGTGCGAGCCACAGTCGGTCTGTTTAGAACGTACTTTTAAACAATGGTTGGGTATGTCAGGCTCGCGAATAGGCGCCTATTGACTTGTACCTGTGAATATCATGCTAAATAAAATAAATATTAGGGAATACAAATAAAATATGCATAATATAATTATTATACAGGGTAATTTGTAAAACACCAGAAACCTCTTAGGCAGTGAAAGTACTCATGATTATAAGCGACTTTTACTTTGGGAAAACTCCGAAAGCTCGAGAAAAATATCAGCTGTTCCATACATTCAAATTGACTAAATATTGCATTTTGTATGAAACAGTTGATATTTTTTTCGAGATTTCAGAGTTTTCCCAATGTAAAAGTTGCTTATAATCATGTGTACTTTCACTGCCTAAGAGGTTTCTGGTGTTTTACAAATAACCCTGTATAATAGCACTGAATTTATAAAGTGCTGTGTATACTTATTCACGTTTAAAGGAGCCATCACAGCTAAGATTGTCTTAATAATTAATATAATGTTAATAGTTGGAGCTTTTAATTTGGCAGTACTTCGCAATTATATTATAGTTACTGGGTTGTGCGTTCCCAAGACGAATTTAGTTTTACTTAATTATTAACAGACAACTTTTTAATCTACTGCGGATGCGGCTGTTAATGTTTTAACTTTTAACCATTTCAAACAGTATTATTTATTCTGGCTTGAAAGTAGAATCAACATTGATATTTTTATATTGAACAATTAGGTACCAAAGCATAGACAGTATGTAATGTAGTTACTAATGTTGAAGACATTTATGGTTAAAATTTATTGTTGTTTATAACATGTTGGATTTTGCTGAAAGGTATAATGAAGTTTTTTTTATCTAAATCTTGTTTTATTGCTTTTTAAGTATGGATAGCCATACTACAGCCTGGAAAATAAAACCAAACAAGTTTTTTAATAATTCTCAATTATATTCACTCTTATTTTCATTTATATAATCACATAATCATAATTATTCCGATTCACACTTAAAATAATTTTAAAATAAATTAAACGAGAAAATATTCTGCAATAATTAATACAAAACTCAGTCGTTTCCTGACATTATTTGATTAGAATTAAAGTATACGATCAAATTTACAATAATAGGAATCAGGCACATTATTATTAATAAAACTATTTACTAGTGAGTAGCAAGACAACTTGTTAATCGTTGGATCGTACAATCATACGTAGGAAACAGGACGAATACGGATGACGAATGGAAATGGACGAAATCACAATAAACAATATTATTTGTTATAATATCAGCAAATAATTGATCCAATAAAAAAAACTTACTTTTGAGCGTAATCATTTCTGATTAAAATAATCATTGCAATTGAGCAATTTACACAAATACTTAAATAACAATAATTATTCACGTTAGAATCAGTTACTGAGGCATACTTATAGTATTTGTTTAACAGTGAGCAATTTAATTAAAAATCTATACGTATGTATTCATATTCAATCAAATTTGAAACAAGGAGAGAGTAAGGAAACTTCCACTACTCGAGCGTGGATGCCATTTATCCTAATCTTTGGTGTGCTGGCATAACTACGCTGAGCGCTTTACTAAATGTAGCGCTAGAAGAAGCGGCTTGTTATTGTGAATAAATTACGAGGCACTTCATTTAGTAAAGTCGGTCAGTCCACACGGGAACATTAAACTGTTGTGTCGCGGTAACGCCTTCAATCTATACACTACGGACGCTGATAGTAGGTACAAAAATAGTTCACCTATTCAATATAATTAAGACTACTTAACAATTAAGTATCGCGAGGAGGTCCGTGTAAAAAAACGAAATTACGAAAATGGACAAGAAAAAAATAATCTCAATGAACATAAGAAATGACTCGACAGGCACAATACGAAACGTGTACTGACATTCAGGCATGGGGACCTCCTCGTGTTATAATACTACTTATAGCAAATCACACTAAGGTAAATTGACTAGGCGTGTTGTGATCGGTGTCACTGTCCGCGAACATAGGCTTTGACGACGAAAGTAATAAACGGGACACACGTGGGACAATCATGTGAGCACGGTCCGTTCACATCGATGTGTTGTAAACGGAGTACGTTCAAACGGGTTGAATAGAGACGCGAGGGAGAATAGGGACAACATTTTGACTGGAATTTTCACATCAATATCACATTATTGGTTTAAAAAAAGTATCTGTTTCTTTTAGGTTGTTTTAGAATTTGGAATCCTCAAAACCGGTAAACTATTAATAAATAACGAGAAAATAGCCATCAAAGTTTTGTCTCTATTCACTCTCGCGTGCCTATTCACCCCGTTCGAGGGTAGCGGCGTCGGCGTCGGGGCAGCCTAGGGCGCTTGCGCGGGCGAGTGAGGTCAGAAGCCGGCGAGGGGCGGCGGGTCGGGCGGCATGTAGTGCAGCTCGTCGCCGGGCGCGCTGAACACGTTGTACAGCACGGCGAACAGCGTGCAGGCGGCGTAGGCGCCCAGCGCCGCCCACCACAGCAGGCGCTCCCACAGGCGCTGCTGCGCGTGCTTCAGCACCAGCAGGCCGATGGTGAGGCCGGCCAGCGCGCCGGCCACGTGCGCCGCGTACGACACCGGGGGCGCCTCCTGGTCCAACACAACCATATTCTTGAGCTTATAAATTCTACGACAGCTTGACTTTAATACAGTATTAATTTGCCATATACAGGGTTATTTGTAAAAATAAAACAACAACCTCTTAGGCAGTGAAAGTACACATGATTATAAACAACTTTTACTTTGAGACCAATCCTGAAAACACGAAAAAAATATCATTGTTTCATACATTTTCATTGGCAAAATATTGCATTTTGTATGAAACAGCTGATATTTTTTTCGAGTTTTCGAGATTATCTCAAAGTATAAGTTGTTTATAATCATGTGTACTATCACTGCCTAAGAGGTTGTTGATGTTTTAAAAATAACCATGTATAATTATGTCACCGGAAAATTGCAAACGTCGTAAAATTGTAAAATATCGCGTGAAATTGTAAAATTATGTTTTATTTTTCTTAATAAGCCAGTACATATTGGAAACTATTGAATTTGGGTGGGATTTGTTGCATACAAAATGATGTTTTCATAATATATTGAGAAATCATAATCTAATAAAGATTTATTACTATCTCACGGAGCTGCAATTTTCCGGTGACATGGAGACCTAGAACTAAACATATTTTACAGCCATAGTTCAGAGATACGATAATATTTGGCAGGTTAAGTTTTCACTTTCTCCATTTTTTTATATAATTTTTCCAAATATTTCCAGCCATCCGTACTATGTTATCTTGTTATATATTTTTATTTTTGTTAAATTTATCCGGTGCTAGTCCACTCATCATCATCTTCCCATGTTACTTGGGGTCGGCGCAACACGTCTTTTTCTTCCATTCTGCACTATCACTAACTCCCTTTTCTTTCATGTAGCTCCTCACACAATCAAACCATTTTTTCTTCGGCCTTCCTCTCCCTTTCCATTCATCCACACATGCGTTTCATCCCTCCTCTTCACATGACCATACCAAGACAAGCGATTTCCTATTAACTTTTCCGTCACTGGCGCCATTTTAAAACTATCTCGAAAAATGTACTCATTTTTCACTTTATCCATTCTCGTTACTCCACACATCCATATCAACATTCTCATCTCCGCTACATGCAATCTATTTTCACCCGTCTTTTTCACAGCCCAACATTCTGATTCATACACTAAGACAGGTTGCAGTGACCTGTCGCCATTTCATCCATCCTGAGTTGATACGGTACGTTACGTCTCGGTCTACCGAAAGTCGGAGTAGATCGGTATAAGAGTTCCGGTGCTACTCTACTGATAACTATTATATTTTTTGCCGATATTTACCTTTGTATACCTAGCGTGTACAGCGAAGCCCACATCGCAGGAGGCGACGGCGAGCGCGGCCACCAGCCGCACGGCTCCGTAGCGCATGGTGTGGAAGTTGAGCAGCGCGTTAGCGAGGTGCGCGGCCAGCAGCGCGTACACTCCGCCCGACGCGCCCGCCAGGCACACGTCCGGGTCCAGCACGGACGCCGCCAGCGAGCCGCCCAGCACGCCCGCCAGGTACACGCACGCGCACCGCACCGCGCCGTGCACCATCTCTAAAGGCAGACCCACCTGGAACACGAAAAAATACTTCACTAATCATCGCTTTGTTAAACATATTTATGAGTTTTGGCTACCGTCTCGTCTCGACAATCGTTATGATAAGCTCAAGGTGGGTGTATTTTCGTACAGACAATACGATGTATAAGATGTCTATTAACCACAATCGTCTAGCGATAAGTCAACTGAGATATCCAGAGATTCCTCTAATAATGGCCTACAGACTTTTAGATCGGGTCTTGTGGATCACAAACTAACATTTCAAATCTTTCTAACAGACTGTTTTACAAGGAGGGCAATGTTTTCAACGAATGTAAATGTGAAATAAGTACTCCTACTTACCGCAAGTTGGACTAGCAGATTGAAGGCGAGATGCAGCCACCCCGCATGCACGACGCTGTAGGTAAGAAACCGCCACAGCTCGCGCCGCCGGTCGGAGCGGTACACTAGCGGCGAGTCGACCGGGACCGGCCCGGCCGCCGCCGCTACGCCGCCCGAGCCCCACGCGTACCATGCGAACACGCCCAACTGAGGAAGAAGAACATTGTGCTAAAGTATTTTGTAATAAAGACCTCTTAAGGAAAACCACTGGGAAACAGGAATGACCTAGAACCATGAGGACATACGTGACACCACCTAATGTGGACCGCGTGGTGAACTATGGCCTAATCTCTCGTATTGCGAGGAAGATCACCGAGTTCCGGCTAGGCAGCTATGGGAACTTAAGACCGTTTTCGACCGCTTCGAGTAAACGGGAGCTTACAAGCTTTCTGGGCAAGATCATGAAGAATGCAAACAGAAGAGGGTCGATTCGACTATGACCATCAGTATACGATACGCTAGATGAGGATGATCGCCTTTCGATGACTTCTTCGATGTAGCCGAGATATTTATGGGCCGGTGGTATAGTCTCCGACTGTTTCGTTTGTCATTTAAAGATGTAAGTATTTCGGTGTTTAGTACCTAACATGAGAAATGATTTAGTACTGAGTACAGACAGTTGTTTTCGAAGCATTGGTGCTCACTAAATAATGTGCTAATTTTGATGAATAAATATTTAGTAGTTGCGAGTTGGACCAAAAACTTTGGTTCAAGTCTTTTCAACTGTGATAAACGGGAGCTGTAAAAGTCACAATAACTGCAGTTATACCGTGAGGTCCATTCCAGGACGATTTATTGTCAATTAAAGTAACTGAATATTCTGTAGATACTAACCAATATGGTGTTTATTATTTACGGGCTAAGCAAAATAAGGATAAATAAATATTTAAGTGTAATTGTAATTTGCGTAAGTAGTGACGTTTTATAGCGTTATTCATAGAGGGGAAAACCGTTAGCGCGAAAGCTGCGTGCGCTATAGCGGAGCATGGAGCGTCGCTGGCGCGGGCTCAGGTGAATCAATGTGTGACGAGTTCGAGCAGCGCCGACTGCCGGCCGATTGTTATGATTCACGTAAACCGCTTGTTTGCACGGATGTGAAATCCGCTATTATAATTTTTAATTAACCGAAGTAACTGGAGCGGGGATTGAAGCGGCACTAGGCACGTAGAAAGTGATGACTTCGTACGCCTCCGGTGCCGTGGTTAAACGAAAGATTTATGTCCATAGCTAGCGGTTGCATAAAATCGATATTTTTCACTATCGTAATACCCGTTGCGGATACGCGATTATTCGGCGTTATAGCTCTACATCATGAAATAGCACGAACGAGTATTTACCTCTAGCAGCGTGACACAGATGATGAAGAAAGGCGGGGGGCAGCAAGTATACCTCTCCTGGTAGTACTTGCGGTCCCGCTCTTCCGGGAGCATCTCCATCGCTACTAAGTGCACCATCCTGCAACAAAAACACTACGTTATAGAGAAAATACATAAGCTTGTCGACTTGGAGATGGCAATGACAACATGATGCAAATTTTTCAACAAATTTAGATGATGTAGGTTTTGAAAAAGAACTTTGAATGTACCTTATTTCAGATTGTTTTTCTCCGGTAAAATCCAGGTTGAATAGAGGAGTAAAAGAACAGTCTGCGTATCGTTCAGCATGTTTTTTCCAAGGATTCCAAAACAGTTCAAGGCATGGATGGTAAACCATATTGTATGATACTGAACGGTTTACCTGATTTTTTCAATGATGAAATAAACTTTAAATTCCTATTTCCAAACCGTTGAAGCAATCAATCAATTCGCTTTCACTATATTCTCGGTCTATATAAAAGCAATTTATTAACGGTTTTATTGTATGAAAGCACACCACATGTCAACGTGACACGACAAGTGAACATAACAATATTTTTAGCGACGGCAATCGATACACTGACTATTATTTCATTGAATTAAAGAAAATACTACACTACATAATTTAGGTTAACTAAAATTTTGATTTAGATAACATAAAGTTACATTTTACTACGAATTTACAAGTTGTTCATCGATAAAGGATTTATGTTTTCTGGAAGATGACAGACGAGTCACGGCAGACTCGATTTATTTGAAAATTGTTTTGAAACGGTTACACTCGGCTAATAGAGGGTAGTAAATATGTCTCTAGGCTTTATGTAATGAATGGTGTTCGGTGTTTGTTGTGTTTGGAACAGTACATGGGAGTATTTTCCTGTTCTATCATCGTGCGGTAATTGGTATTACATAAATACAGCGGCGCTAATGGCTGGGATGTTTACCTGGCGAATAACGTGGGATCCTCGAGGAGTAGATGGAAGTCGTTCTCGGAGCTGACCTCACGGTCGCGATGGTGTACTGCGCATCTATAGCTGCGTGTGCGCTTGCCGCTCATCTGGAACAAACATACACTTCAATAAAATGTCTGGAAGTATCTCACTGCATATATTACACCAAGTCTTGCTTCTTTGCTTGATGGAATGCACTGTACTTCATACAGACAAGTCATAAAGACAAGTCTGACGTAAATCTTGCTCGATATTGCATCAAGTGTACCTATTTCTATCGTTGGAGTTTAATTTCACCCCCGTGTACAACTTAATCCGTTCCCGGAAAGACAAGAAAACATTACCCGTGTTTCCCTTGTACAGTCACAGTCAGTTAATTACCTGACGTGGTAAATTTGTTAAGGCCAATGCTGCACCAGATTGACTGTGTATGAAAGTGGATCAATATGTCTCTTTAGGTAAGTGTTGCCAAAAATATGCGGGGACTAATCCTTAATGTTGCACCAGCCAAGATATGCTATGCAGATTTATTCCTGCTTCTAATTAATTAAAGTGTACTTCGTTAGCACAATGTAGGTGAAATGTGTGTATCTAAGTGAAGTACAGGATCAATTACCTGCCGAGCTTTAGATAAATATTACTTTAGTTTATCAGGCAATAAAATTCCTTTCCATTGCGCAATCCTCTGTTAGGGATTGATTTCCGCACAATAAGTAGGTAATTCTCTATTTTTCTGCGTGATTGTGTGGCGGACTCTTTATAAAACACCAGCTCTCATTCAGCAGTAGAACCTCAGGCAGACCAGGCAGAAAGGATTGTGATGCACAACTTAAATAAGCTACTGCTAGCTGTATTTGTATGTCATGTCTTGAATTAAACTAGATCCTCGAGCTAAGTCGATGGATTGATTCGTACCTAAGTTCTGGGAAAGCACTTGAACTTCTTATTCCTCTGAGGTATCGGCGCAATGCTTATAAAATAAAAGCACAGTTATTCCGCGATCATTAAAACTCCGACAAAACAGTAAGCCCAAGGAAACGTCGAATGTAGGAAATTATAAAAGTGACGTTCAATAAAATATAAAATAAACGGTGAGAACTTCCAGTTTAGAGTGGCGCTGGCGGTGGCGAGGCGAGGGTGTATTTATGTGTCGCTCGGCGGCTGGCATGCGGCCAGCGCTATCGACCCCGGCGACTGTACCCCCCAAACACCCGCCCTTGACACACGTGCTTTTACATTTTCAACTAACTTGGATTCTTACTTAGCTTGTCTAACGAATGCTAAGAAATGACAGAAATTGGCCGAATTGTTAAAGCGGTTTAAAGGGAGATGGCAGTTTAGGAGTTGGACTTTTCTGGTAGCTGCTGGCGAGTTGATAACCTGTCTTTATACATTCTTTTAATTTATAGGTTCGTAGAGGCCTCGATCATCTAAATCTTTATAAATATATTATAAATGCGCAAGTAACTCTGTCCGTCTGTCTGTCGCGCTTTCACGCCAAAACTACTGAACCGATTTAAATGAAATTTGGTACACAGATAGTCTAGAACCTGAGAATGGACATAGGCTACTTTTTTATCCCGGGAGTATGTTCCCTAGGGACCACGCGGGCGAAGCCGCTGGCAGAAGCTAGTACTTCATTATTTTGGAATGCTTGCAGTGCTTCGCATTTGCAATGTACTTTAAACTTTGGCAATGTAGGTATACCTATGGTTTCAGATAAACTTATCTCTCATGAGTTCCCTTTCTTTGATTTTGAAAGTAAGTAATTTATTTTTTAGCTTATAAAGCCACCCTCAGTATCTATTGAAGAAAACCTATGCTGTTATATTTGGCAGCAAATAAACTGTTAAGAGTTCGTATAGGTATCATGCCGATTGAATAGAACCTACTAGTGAAAGCTGCTGGAATTCGTTGTATCTATCCTCTCGTTGCATACCTTCCACCTTCCCACGTTAAGCTTCCTATAACGTGCTATGAATGTAAAGCGATGTGAATAAATCAAGTTTGGTGTTTTAATAGAAGATGGCTGAAGATGTAATGCGGAACGTGAGGTGCAGCGGCGGCACTCGGCGAGGCTCGGCTGCCGCGGAGCCGGGTGGGCGGCGGCGGCGGTCCGGTGAACGACTGGTCGCGATACCAGACAGCCGCATTGTCTCCGCAGTCGTTCAACTCGGTTTCCCACGAGACTGCGAAATGTCCAATGCCAAAACCCAAAATACAAATAGCCTAGACGCGTCGCAGACACAGCTAAATCTGTCTCGGTAACAGCGGCCGCGTTAATTTAGAAGACTGCGTGTAAGATTGTCCGCAGTCATTGTCGTGATAGCGTTACGGTTGTAAACTCGTCATGCCGATTAATAGTAGGTACCCAAAAAATGTGTTGTTTTGAGTAAGCCAGATTAGCTAAGTAGAACTCAAAGCGTAAGAAATCTATCTACCTATTTAATTAAATACGGCCGGTAAAGCTCTTAGGTATTTAGTTCAGTTAGCAAAATGATATTGTAATTTTTTGCCTAAGGCATATAAGTACCGTGCACATTAAAAAAATATATTGTAAGAAGATAAGAAATTTAATTAATGTGACATTATTCACGTGCATAGTGCTATAAATAATTGAATTAATTCTATTGTTTGTAAGTAGCACATTATTATTAAATTCTAACCCTACGATATCCGATCCATTCAAAATAGTTTGACAAGTTCTTAATGTCGGAATAACTAATCTTGATCCTTCATTGTTGGTTTACTCAAATATAACTTTTCTTAAAACAACAAAATAATTTACCATTTATTTTTGTAATTGCTATCGTTTACGGTATTTTTTATCTATAAAATAGTAATATTGTAGTTTGTTGGTGCAACCTGGGCGCCAGTGGGCGCACCGACGATGGCGGAGCGGCGAGGCGGCGTGGGCGCCGCGTGACTCACGCCGACATCCGACACGTCCGATCCGTATCCGGAACCACTAACTAGGCACCTATTGCCGTTGCCAGTCAAACGAGCGCACGAGCCTACGCGACACAACACTCATTTCAATAACCCACATTACCATATACATGACTAATTATATTGCCATAGAAACAAAAATTGTTTCGTAAATGTACCTACTCACATATGACCCCGGAGAAGCACAGATTACTTACTTATTGCTTATAGGTAGACCTTATGAGTATTTTATCATGTTTGTTTCGGAGAAAATTGCGAAATAATTATAAGTTCAACTTGCTTTGACTTAATTAAGTTCATTTCATTCATAAGGAGCAAATGGCTAAAGTTGCAGATTTATTAGACGGTGATTTATGGACACCTACGCTGCATAGAATTATTATGGCTTTATGAATGGAAGTATAATTGATTTTCTAGTGTAGTTCATTCACTCGTATTATTCAAATACACTTTATAAATATTTATATATATTGTACCACGAATAACAAAATCACTAACGATTATAATCTTTCTTCTAATTTTGAAACGGAAGACTTCTGTCTGATGAGATGATAACTAGATACGTTTCACTTATTATTTTATTCTATAACAGAGCGAAATAATTAATTAAATCAGTATTTTTAAGGAAATAGGTAACGAGTTTGTAAATAACCTGTAACAAATGATAAATATACCAATAGAAAATCCTTTCAAAATATTCTGAATAATATTCGCAAGGAGATTAAGATCTTGGCACATCGATGCTTGCTTTATTGATCTTTCGTTGCAAATAATGACTTCTTTAATTGAATCCGCGCTATTAGGTGGGGGAATTTTTATCTAAATCTAGCATATTCATGTAAGATTTGGTATGGTAGAGCGATGTGCCGGGCACGTGAACTCTGGGAGCGTTCCCACGCACCCACCTCCGCACCATTATGTTCTAATCTCTTGTAGTCTCTTTCCATTATTACGAAGCCGTGAAAGTACGCTATTCGTTTTGCAAGTGGGAAGGGTAATAAATTCACATTGCGGAATTCGACTGCAAAGAAGAACTGTTACAAAGATTAATTTAAGGAGGAAAAGATTTTTAGTAACTTGTTCTGATTTTATACCTGATCTACACGTGTGCTGCAGTACGTATGATTGGTATGCGATATACGGGGTAACATAAATTGGTTCTAGCGGTGACTGGCACCATGCCCGGCCCGGTGCGCGTACCCGCGGTTTCCTGTCGGAACTTCCGGCGGCGGTCACTACAGTGCTTAAAAACTTTTGGTGTGGTTTATTTGAATAAATTGATCGATTTTTAAATTCTCATTAACACTTTTAAGAAAAATAAAAGTAAAAGTAAAATATCAGTGAAGTGTTAAGATAATAACGGTAGCATTATAAGTAATAATACTTACGTGTTTTAATGTTTTGTATCGGTTTGCGCCCTTGAAAACACAGTGCGACGGACTCACTTATCCTGGTCGCGACATGTTCATACACGTCACTACTCACCTACTCTTTGGTACTTATTGACTATTTTAAATTACATCATATTATTTATCTTCAGATTTATGTGTGAAATTAAAATAGCTAGTTACAATATATCACCTAAACTTGAAATTCTCCGTTTTTAAATGAAATACTCGTAACAAGGGTTTCATTGCAAACAACAAACATACAGTAAAGAAAATTACGTAACCATTATAATCTATCACATAATGCAAATCTGGTAATTCAACTATGTAAATTAAAATGATGAAATCAATCTGACAGTGAGTCAGAAGAGTCTTTGATGTACAAATGTATAACAACGAGTTTAAACGTTTAAGGAGTACAAAGTTTTGTTAATTCGTTTTGTCAGGATGATGAACCAGGATGAATTGTAGAGGGATCCGAAGAATTTCTGACCTACCTACTTAAAGATTGTCGTCTATAAACTGCAACACATTTAGGTATTTATGTTGTAGGTTCCATAATTTGATTTCGTCAGTGCCCTATTTATTTCTTGCTTCTTATTTGATTGCAAATATTTGTTGTCTGGTCTCGTACCTACTTGTTTAAAATAGAAATGTGTTTATGTAGATCAGTTGTTAGCGACTCTTTACATATAATTGTTATTAAAGCATAAGCATTTACTAAAATGCAATAATATTGATTGATTAATTGACTGAAACTTGAAAGTTACATTTTAATCCGTTTCTTTTGGCCCAAGTTCTTCGTATCATTGTTAACCTATTGTTCTTTAATTTTAAATAATATATGACCTGTGCATCGTCGAAGGTGCCTTTCTAGTTAAAACGAACTTCTTTCATCTATTATGATTTATATTGTAGTTTTTCTTCGTACGCCAATGATTTCATGCAATTTGCTTCATATTAACGACTATGTAAAGATTAATATGATTTTAAAATTAAAACTTTTTCACTTTTGAGTAACAATTTTCTAACATTCACGGATATCAAATCAATTTCTTTTGTGGCTTTTCTATTTATCCGGAAATCGTGCGACACTGTCACGATTTTCAAATAGGTTAATTTTGGTTATGAGATTACATGGTAAGTAGCAAGTACCATAATGCCATTTCATTTAACTAAATACAACTAAAGAGACACAAGAATTGCTATTTTAAAGGTATTAGATACATTTACATTAAATACATTACATTTTTTCATGAAATTTAGTATGCAGGGGGTTTCGGGAGCGATAAATCGATCTAGCTAGGTTTCATTTTTAGAAAACGCCATAAAATAAAGCCGAGCAAGGCTCGGTCATACATGTACTACATTATCTAACAGCTCAATTTGTGAACTTTTCCATATTTTAAGGTCTAAATGCAAACACCAAAAATATTTTTAGTATTTGCAATTATTTTTTTTAATTGCGATATGATGGGCGAATAAGTCATTTATAATTTTTATAAACAGGTAATTTAGTACTAATTAAAAACTATGTTGTTAATCGAAACAGTTTTATAGCTCACGTCGCGCCCACTGTGCGTAGGTAGACGACTACCTACGTTGTCTACTGCCAAAATTATTTGTACAATATCAAATAATGGTAGTTTCTATACATTTTATGTTTATCAAATAATAGTGACAATTGGGCAATTGCGATTCTTAACTTAAATTAAGTAAACCTAACCGAAGGTAGATAGATCATAGATAGATGTAGGTAGACTCCAAGTATTTTTTTGATTGCTTACCCATGTGATTAAGACAAACATAGCATTTTGTGAAAGTTAATTAATAAAATCAAATTCAAAAGAGGGTAAACGAATTGCAATTTTAGTCAATTATAATATGTAGATACTATAAATACAAGTCTTAGTTAATAAAATAATTTTATAGTTATTTTGATCAAGACTATTTAGTCGTTGTATGTTGTCAATTGTCATCTAGAGCTAATGTCACACCAACATTGGCTAAATAATTTATCGAATGGTGAAGTAATTCTAAAGTCTTGTATTCCCTATGACTACTAAATATATACTTAACGAGATGATTATTTTTAAACACAATAGGTAGGTACACAATAATGTAAATAAATATAATATTGTTTAACTTAAGACCAATCAAATTAATGTAAACATAACCTACAAATGTTTATTTAACCGGTTCAAAACTCATTGTATGAGTAGTATTTTCTATCTATAAAATTAAATGTTGTTTAATGTAACAGTAAATTAATTTTAGTCAATAAAATCAAATTGCAGCGGACTTACCCATTATTTTCCTGAAGTGTGTATTCCCACTTCAAAACAATTATTTTTTTCTTAAAATTAATAAAAATTAAT
This sequence comes from Lacanobia oleracea, assembly GCA_950371165.1. NCBI lineage: Eukaryota > Metazoa > Arthropoda > Insecta > Lepidoptera > Noctuidae > Lacanobia > Lacanobia oleracea. The sequence goes on along the minus strand of OX493392.1, from coordinate 18,068,455 downwards.
TCACGACACTGAAAGTCACTGAGTTTATATGCGTAAGGTAGATAAATTGTTTATTTTGCTAAGTTTCGTATACGTTTATGAAGACGCGTGCGGAATCAGCTGTGCTGAGAGCGCAGAGCGACACGAACTACTCTCAACAGCGCTCCCTACAGACTGACGTTTCGTTCCGTAGTTGCGTTTCGTTTTCGTCCGGTTGTCGAATGCACGGGTGTTTTTTTTTTGCGGTTTGGGCTGAATGGTGGCTAGGTATGGAATGCTGCATTGTTGTATTTCTAAAGGGGTGGTTCCATTTCCGAACGGAACAGAGATGTTTTTTTAAACTGCTTTATCGCAATGTTGTTTATTCTTTACTTTTTGTATAACTCTTAACTAAAACAATTTAGAGATTTTATTTTGTCTGGTAAGTACTAAGTGGATGTTTTTCCTACTTTTTCTATATTTAGTAATTCTACATCGATAGACCCTTGTTGAATTAGGTAAGTACTAATAAGTCAAGTCAGGTCTTGGGACATTATGTCCTCACTTGTATTTACTAATAGGTTGATCGATGGGTACTGTAAGTGTAAACCGCTGTTACACATTAAATTACAACATCTAGGTAGGCAGGTATCGTCAAGGGCTAGTATTATATTCCCTGAGGTCTAGGTAACGTTTGGATGTTTAGGTAATTAGGTCTTTCTTTGAATGAGTAATTAGGTACTTACCTACCTACTTCAACTAAGTCTATTTCTATGACGAACTAACAGTTTGAGACTAGAACGGTTTTGTCACCTTTGTGATTGAGAAATAATTAATTTTAGTACCTAGGTAAGACTAAGAACATTTTGGACCTTTAAAACTTCTAGTTTGATAACATGACGTGATCAACTGATCATGAATTACCAAAGAATTGATACCTAATAAGAAAATTAGTGATTTCTGACGAGTTCCTTAACCACATAAGTAATGGTCCTGCATAAACAAATAATGTATTAAGTAATAATAAAAAGTGCAGGGATATAAGTACTTTTAATAGGTAGGCAGGTATTAAACATTACCCTCCATTTGTATTCCGCGCCCCCGCACGAGTCGGGATAAAGCAAGCGGGATCTCCTTTTGTTTTATACTTTAGCTTGCACACCTGCTGACCAAATGCCAGAAGTGATAAGAATATCCAACTCTGCCTTTAATCTATAAGATTTTATTATTTTACTACTTAGTAAATCTTTTCCAGATGTGCTACTTTCTATTGACTAAATTGTATCGCTTTGGAAATTGTTTCTTTTTATTTACAAAGTCGATGGTTTTTATTATTTTACTAGTAAATCCTTTCCAGATGTGAAGCTTTTTATTGATTAAATGGTATGGCTTTGGTAATTATTTCTTTTATTTCCAAAGTAAGTAGGTAGGCAGTATTTTTTTTTAATTATCTGGCAAGTACATTGTTCATTTAATAATGAACTAGGTACTGCTTATTACAGTTAATTGTGAATAACGGGGGCAGGTGCAGTGTTTTTAGAGTTATGTAGGTATTTTAATACCTAAGTGAATCAACTGCACCTACTTAGATGCTGAATGAAAATATTTTTGAATAAAAATTAGGTAAGTACGTTATGAGAAGGAATAAAAAAATACGTTCTGTCACTAAAGATACCTAATATCGTAGTATTTTGCCCCGACCCACATGTTAATAAATTATAATTTTAATAAATACCCTAACAAAACAAGCAAAAAATCGCAACTGGTCACAATTGAAGATATAAAGCCTAAACAATATTAGCACCTTAACCTAAAAAAAAAACACAAAGCAGATGGTTCTCCCGCGTCCCGAAGTCCCGTCATAATGACATTTCACGCTCATTGGTCCCGACCTGAAAGTTTACGGTCTCGATACGTCAACACATGGACTGTGTCGATACGTACAACAATGACAGGTGGACGTCAGCGTCATCGGGAGAGGGATCTGCTAATTTGCCCAATATTTATTTGCAAGATGCCGCCGACACAAATCGAGGGTCATTAATGGACCATTTGGCGTTGAGCGGCACCTTTGATCATTCTTTTGCTTACTAATAAGCTAATAACTAGATTATATTTTATTTACTTAGAAACTGATCTGTCTTCATATGGATAAATATCTAGATAATGGATTGGTTTGGGTACAGAATGGTGAAGGTACGTACTACGGACTTTTTAATACCTACCTAGCTATATAGGTTTCTATCATTTTACATAAGTAGGTAGGTACACATAGGTAGGTAATTAGTCCCTCAACTTTTCCTACTGCTGCCGGAATTTTCTTCAGGAATAATGATAACAGACAGAGCACTAAACATTAAAAAAACAGGCCTAAAACTTTATAACTAACTGATAGAACCATAGTATAAAGGTTCTCTTTATACTATGATAGAACAGTTGAGAACAGTAAAACACTCGCTAACATCTGTTAGGGAGGTAGGTAGGCCTACGTTAATTAATGTCTATTAATGATTTTATTTTATTAGGTATCTACTTTATATACCTAGGTAGGTATCTACCTACTTGCTTGCTTTCAAAACAACAAGCCCGTTAACGTAAGTAGATACAGATAGTATTTAATGTAAGAAATAATGTTGTGGTACATCATAATTATTTTGGTTTGGGGTAGGTATATCGAGTGTTATAAAATGTTTGGGGTAGGTATATCGAGTGTCATAAAATGTACATCAAGTTCGCATTAAGGGTCCCCTAAGTTTAAAGTTTTCCAGTAGATTCCTCGTCATATTACTTAACGACCCAGCCGACGGCATATGGTGAGCCAGCCATGACCGCGGCTGTTGTATTATCAAAAATTTGTTAATTCCACTCAAAACAGCCAGTCATCCCGGCTGCTACCTACGGTGATCCTTCTAATAGTGAAAGCAGTCCCTTTGTGTAATTGGCAGATTAAAAAATAACGTGGCATAGTCAAAACTTCTGATTCCAAACTTTAATTTCACACTTGCATGCCAAAAGAAAAATAAATCTCAACGTGTGATGTAAGTGATGCAACAGATTTTCGTTTCCTATTTGAAATGTTCCTTTTCTGTATGTTTGTTTAGAACTGTACACGACGAAAGTTTTGTGTATGAGCTTAAAGGCCCGGATATTTAAAAATATGAGTCTGTCTGTATGAAGATATTTCTTAATATTGTGTAACTTTTTTTCAATATGCAATGTTTTCCAATGCCTGCCTTTCTTAATATTTACAAAATCAGTTGCAATAACATTTTCCTTGATAGTTTTATACCTAACTGGGACGATGTGGCACATCTGTATTTGAACTGTTCAACTTGAGTCCAACTGGATGCGGTTAGCGAAAGCGCAGGTGCTTTGCAAACGGCCAATATTTAAAGAGGATATCAGGGGAATGGCCACCATCGTACATATTACCGCGTCTCATAATTTGGACAAATCGATTTAGATCGGGCGGCGCGTTTGTTCCATGATTTAGTAGCACAGACAAATTGGGCCTTCCACATGGATCCATGATATCGTATGCGCACGTAATGTGGATGTTGAAGCGGTTACCAATTACAAGGACTTGAAAGTAAACGATCCATAATTTCGTTCATTCAATCTGGTGCAGTCAATTATTAAAGTCATCTCGGAACATGTACTCGTGCAGTGTACCGACATAGTTCAAACATTTTTAACTTGTTTTGAAATAATATTGGAACTAATAATGATTTTGGACATAATTAAAGGCTCAACTCCCAAGTCACAATGACCTAATAGGTAAGTTCTTGTTCTTTATAAATCACAAAAATAAAGTAAAGAACTTTAAATAGCAATGTGCATATCAATATAATTATAGCAATCAATGCAAGGAAGACTCCTGGCACACAACAATCAGAAGGTACGCACAACAATCAGGATGCTCGCAATGTAGAGAATTCGATTTTGTTATCCCAACTGTCAACTCTAAAGACAGATCAGTTAATTTGAACCTACCATTAATTATATTTTTTAAATCTTCCCAGCATCGACCCCGTCAAATATCCAGATATTTGACGGGGTCGATGCTGGGAAGATTTTAGTATATAAGATTTTAGCCTTGAGTATCGTCTCGCTCAACATTGGAAGGCTTTCATAGTGCCTTATTATGAGTCTTTGAATGACCTTTGTGAGGGCAATGCTCAAGCTGTCGAAAGGTTGAATTCTGGTCGAGACATACATATTAATTTGGATTCATTGATATGACGAACAAGAAGAAAATTAGTCTCAAGCTCAAGTGTACAATGATCTTTATCTAAGTCTGCCAAATTGTTTATTATTTCGGTAACAGCTGAATGTTTGAGCATATAATCTTCAGTAGGTAAAGTGATTCAGTTAATTGTATTTTCGGTTCTGATTCAGCAACTCTGTATCTGTGCCCGTTATTCTGTTCCTCATCGTAATTTGATTGTATTTCCTAGAAATCACCGTTTACGAAATCACTGTTTCGACTCATTGAATCATAATCTGCGTTTATATCATCAGTGTAACAATTGACTAATTCCGATTTTCCGAGGTACGAGTAGTAAGACTGACACAGATGTGTTTCGGCGCCACCAGAGCCGTGATTCACTTACGTAGGTGATTCATTAGTGTTGCTCGGTTTAACACGTCCAGCGCGCATCGTCGTGACTCAAAAGTGCATGTTGTCTATGATCATAGTACGCGAGTGACTGACCGACCTTGTAAACATCGCTGAAAAATGTGTGCTGTGCTCTTGAACAGCTGGCTTTCGGCGCGCGTTGGGTGACTCGCATGTGTTCCATATATCGGCTGAAGATTTTTTTTCATAGCTTTTTGTTTTGTTACTAGTTTAGATTTCGTTTATTTCAAGGATATTGTGTTTTATTTTTACTTTAGGTAAGTCATGTTCACACGAGATACAAATACGAACATTTTGTTTATTACAAATGATTCGTGAGTTAAATAGTTAATAGGGGTTGAGTATGTGCGTGACCTGGCCTAGTTGTGCTCAAATATTTTATAGCGTCTGAATATATTTCCATTTAGGACTCGTACAGGGTGTTAGCCTGATGGCATTAGCCTACTTTACTGACAATGCGGACACTTGAAAAATGTGGGCGTTTCGGCTCTGTGCTTTGGATTATTAATGTTAATTATCCAACTCGTTAATTTCATGAATCTGGGGCAAATCGATATAAAAATGTTATGTGTTTAATGCATGCTTATCCTTAATCTGTCCTCATCAATATACTTCATAGTTACTGTTCAAATGTCTATCTATGTCTGAAGTTTGCCCAGATCATATGCTTTTTATGCTCGTTCTTAATGTAGCAATCGGAATTTATGCATTTCTCTGTAGGTCTTCCTACTGCAGAAGGGAAGTTGAACCACCAGCCTGGGAGAGGGTTACCATCAAAGAGCAATGTTCTCGACACGCAACCGGTCAAAATCCTGGCACGATATGAATTTGAGTGCTCATAACGCCATCGTTCTGTTTTCCAAAAACAAAATTTGCATTCGAAATTGGAACGCGAATGGCACGAGCGCCCCGGGCGGCGCGGGCGCGCTACCGACCGCACAATGCACGCGCTCGCGCTGATTTTTTGCAATTTTCATAATTCCACATTACCTTCATTTGGGCAGTTAAATTAGTTCTTTATGGTAAAAAATGAACTAGAACTGCATGCAACGCTACAATCACAGGAAATGGGCATTTATTCGGAATTTTTATTGTACCGTTGCTTCGGCTCTACCTTTTCATGTTTATGCACATATAAAATTTGATGATGAAATTATTGAAATCTTAGTTTTTTTTTTCCGGAGAAGAAGTGGTGACTCCCTTTAGCGGTAACTTAAATTATAACCGAGAAGATAAATATAACTCCATTTAGTGGGCTGTCCCCTTCGGGTAGGTCGTCAATGGAGTTAAAATCATTGTGGGGCAGTTTATCGAAGTTTGCATGCGGTCGCTCCGAGCAACGCAGTGTCAACTTTAACATAGCAAACGTTTGTCGTATTTCAGAGTAAAATCTTATGTAGATAGGTGTATTTATGTATTTTGAGATTTTCAGTTATCTTACTTTATGAAAGCTCTGCGTCATTCTGCAAGAACTTTTAAGACACCAAACCTAAAGCTTACTTTGGTATCCGAATTTTGGAAACAAAAGATCAATTCAATATAAATACAAAATATTACACAATGTGAATTATTGGACTGACTGACTTGGATTTAAATTGTCTTTAGTTTATTTTTACTTACTTTGAAGCTCAAGTCCTCCATAATGTCTATCTAAACTGTGACATCTCAAAATTTATTAGACTGCGTTACACACACCTACAAGGAGTTTTGAAGGCAGAGCTGGAAACATCAAAGCGTCTGAACACAATGGTCTGAGAGAAAATAAATTGTGTGGAGAATGTGGAGACTATCCAAAGACGTTCAATGGCAATTTGTTGGTTGTGCTCAAACCCATTCACCTAAGTGGACCCTAGTAGCCAGTATGACAGTAACTTTACCAAATGGGGTAAAGAAGTGCAGAAGCGATCAATTTTTACGCTTTGCAGTGTCGATAGTAGCCCATGGCCTGCAAGTATGTATAACGAGGCAATTTGTATCAAAGCGCAGATCAGCGGTCATAAGAGATTTCAAAGTCGCCGCCGCACCTGCTTATCCGTAAATATCGCTTAATAGCACTTCCATTCAAATAGTATCCAATCAATATAAGACTCTACTGTTCTAATTTTAGCAATCATTTTTGATCGAATTCGTTCATGGAATAAAATACGTTTTGTAATAAAGAGCATAATTTTCAGCGGCAAACCGCGGAATGTACGGCGCGCGCGGCAGTTACAGTGCAGCTTAAGAAAACTATTTTTTTTTAAAGTTATGCACGAGAGGGCAGGGTACACACTGGACAATGTCTATAAAGTTCAATGTTTAAACACGGGGTTTCTTAACCGGCCAATAAAATTTGAGGTATGAAGCTTGTATTTCAATTACAGTTTTAAAATGATCATTATCGCTAGCTTGCACCCGGTTTCCGAATTAAGAATTCGTATTGAGTTCCGAACTCTTCTTTGGTGCTGAAAACAAGAAGGTCGTTAGGTGACAATGACATTTCGGTAGCGCTAGGCACATTTTAGACTTTTGACAGTATTTTTGTTGCTGTCACTTTGTCGAGAGCCTAAGTTCGCTGCTTCGAACTTCTCGATTGGGTGATTGAATTAGGAACTTAAATCATTTCATCAAAAGCTAGAAGAGAAAGCGACGTGAGCCTAATAATATCTAGACAGCATAGATTAATAAGTTTTTGTTTAGTGCAGGCTTAGTCAGCACCGGGGCATCCATAACACGGAATTGTTACCGATCACAATGGCCTATAGAAGCACGGACTATAGTCCGACGCGACCGTTTACATTAGACGCCGCTGACGACCCGATGATTGGCCGCTTTCAATGGACAAAGACATGTGTCTCACTATTCTAAACACGATTGTTACCGAAAGAGATTCGGAATTTGTTTTTATTTTTTCTCGTTTAGTTGAATATGATTTCCAAAAGACTGAGTTGCGTGTGTGTCATGGGTTTATTATGTTTGTGGTGATTGTTTATGTATTGTTTTATTTATCTTTTTTTTTGTTTCCGGTTTGGCTAGGACATTGCTGGCTCGAATCACCTGATTGTCTGATAGAAAGATGATGCCACGCTTCGGAAGGCACGTATAAGCCGGTGGTCCCGGCCACCGAATGGCGGTCGTCAAATAAACCATGTCAGAGGCCCTTGAGGCGGTTTAGAAACTCTGACACTAGGGTGTGGGGGTCGTTAGACCTTACTGCCCACACGATACCTACCACTACTTGTCTCTGCATCACCCAAGGGTTGACTGGTAGAAAATGCCTATGGCATTAAGTCCGCCTCTGTACATTTGTGTGCATGAAGTATGAAATAAATAAATAAATAAATAGATAAGTAGTACAATCAATTTTTATTGCAAAAAATTCTGTACCTTTACTACGATGTTGTGAACTTTTTTAATATAGCATGGCTTTGGGTTACAGGGTTACTTTTCAAGACTAGCAAATTCAGGTAGATCAATCAAAAGACACATTTATGCAAAAACCCTGAAAAAATTGGATGGTCAAAAATACACCTTTGTCATAAATTATGTTAACACAGTGTTTGAAATTATTCAATCTCTTAAATATGCCAAATAAAAGTTTTTTCCTAATTTTATTGAAATAACTGTCTCAATATGCTTTTCTAGTAGGCATGTGTTTCGTTGTAAAACGGCATAAAAGACTGTGCATTATAAAACGGAAAGTGATGTAACAAAGTTGCTTTTTATTTTGTTAGATATACGTTAGATAGTATCGCAAAGTGTGTCTCGGGTACAACAAAAGGTCTTTTATAAAGAATATTGTTCAAAAAATGTTTCGTCAAATTGGTTTTAGGCTGAGAGCATAGTAAACATAAGAAGAAGCAGCGATATAAAAAAGGAAGATTTATACTCTTACTAAATTAATCTGTAGTTAATTATACTTTAGGCGTTGTAATCGAGTACCTAGAGCAGTTAGAAGAACAAACAAATTTGTTAGTAACGTAGACTCGCGTAACTACGCGTAGCCTAGTGTAGCAGCGCACATCCACGCTTAGCTTCGCGTAGCAGCGCACATCCACGCTTAGCTTCGCGTAGCCTCGCGTAGCAGCGCACATCCACGCTTAGCTGCGCGTAGCCTCGTGTAGCAGCGCACATCCACGCTTAGCTTCGCGTAGCCTCGCGTAGCAGCGCACATCCACGCTTAGCTTCGCGTAGCCTCGCGTAGCAGCGCACATCCACGCTTAGTTTTGCGGAGCCTCGCTTAGCAGCGCGCATCCACGCTTAGCTTCACGTAGCCTCGCGTAGCAGCGCGAATCTAAGCGTAGCTTCGCGTAGCAACACGCGATTGTCGTAAGTAACGTTTTACTACAAACCCTTAAGAATTAAATATGCTCACCCTGTCCTAAATTGTGCCGATACTTGGTACCGAAAGGTGCGTGGAGTACTTTTTTTTTCAAATAAATCGCTAAGTCACGACCCCAAAGTCGTAGCCTTAGAAATTGGTTTCTCTATGCAAATGCGTATCTCGTGCCCGCGACAGGTGACGTGCGGCACCCTTAATTGTTTTTTGTAATAATATTCAAATATTATGACGTTTTTTCTTTGCGTTTTTGTGTTAGGCCCTGGCGCGGGTGGCGTACCAGGTGGTCCAGAAAAAAAACAAATTTCTTTCGCCGTAACAGCCGTTGCTAAGCATCGCTTGATACAATTATCGCTATGTATTAGAAAATTGCTTTTGTATATCCAGATAATTCACTATAATCTCGAATCAAACTGTTTCGATGACAAAAATGAAAATGTTTTTCTCTTGAAATTCTCGAAGGGAAAATTCTGTTGACAACAATCTTTGAACAAAGCTAATGAAACTTATTTATGTAGGAAAATAATTTGATGCTGGTTGTTACGTTCTCCATGGGAAAACAAGAAAATTGCCAAAACATGATAATTTATCGAACTGCGAGAGTTTCCAAACACTCACTACCAACTGAAAATTATTGCTGATGTAAAAAACGCTATCAGTACTTATATACAATTTATATGTACATATACCTCCAATCAACCATATAAAAAAACTTCTTTGTTCCTTAACTATTCTTTGCATAGGAACACAAAAAAGCAAGAAGTACATATCTAATATAAAAATTAGGCTCGTCGATTTCACCAACAGCTGTTGTGTTGAAAAAGTGATGATCTTTACGAAAACTTGCAAGTGTTCTCTGTTAAAAAACTTAATTTTTTCACCGAACAAGTATTAATTGAAACTACGAAATCAGAAAAAAACCTTCCTTTATTAATATCAACTGTGACACACTTCAACTAAAATTAATTTCGTGTAACATTGATTTATGTTTATGGCCACTAATTATCTGTTTAATAAAGTGACAAGCGCCATAAATTAAGAAATAAGAACGCATGACGTTCAGAACGGAAGCAAAGCATTAATTTATTCAAATCTGTTTGATTAGGATCCTATTTTAATTCGGACTGTTATTCTTAAGGCAGGTTTACACGAAGCCAGTGCGCTTGTTCTAGTCATCTAGAATATCTACACATTCTACACACTTAATAGCGCTGGGATTACCTGTGTTGTTTACACTACGCCAGACATTTCTGCATTTTTCTTTGGTGCGCGTGCGTTGACTTTGAGGGGCTGAGGGGGACGGACGAGATCACGGGTGCTCTATTCATGCAGACGATGGCTGCCAGTGACCGTTTACTTACACGGTGACAATACTTAGCCAGCACTAACTGCCAGTATAAATAAGTGGTGGTCAGCGCTGGCGTTGTGTAAAACTGCTCTTATAATTTTATCGGCGGATCGTCGAAAAAGTTGAAAAGGCTTTCGGGAGGCGTTTGGCGCTTGGCGTGTGCGCTTGCCGTGCAGCCCTCGCTTGCGCACCTGCCGTGCAATTATCCGGTCATTAGTCGGCACGGAACCCAAGCAGACCCGAAATTAGTGTGTGCAACTCTAAAACCCCTACAGTACTTATGTTATCGAATAGGATGTAAGGATATGGTTTTGTTATTTGTTAGCTTGTTTTTAAAAGTATTGAGAAAGCTGGCATCTTTGCAGAAAAGCGATATTAAATGATGGTAATGATGTTGCATGATCATGCATGATATGAGCTTAGGGCTTTTCGACGACTGTGGTCGAAAGCTGTGACTGAAAATACTTTAAACGAAGCTACAAAGGTTTATTTATTTGGGGTACAAAAATAGATTTTTATCTTGTAATTGCAGGTCTGGTGTTGAATCCTTCATTAGGGCGTGCTGCGGCGTGCGGGGGTGGCGGGGTGTGGGGTTGTATAAGTGTGAGGACACAATGGGTGCCCCCCGCGGTATTGTGCGCTAATGTATGCACGCGCGGTGTCGCCGACAGCGGCCAGGGAGACACAACACAAACATTTCAACGCACCTAATTTATTGTCGTGTCGCACCGCGCCGCGGCACGCAAAAAATATTGTATTTAAGGTGCAGTGCTGCTACGGTAAAGAAGTAAGGACGCAACACTTTATCGTATTTATTTGTAATGGATTTTATCACTGACTTCTTCTTGCAAAGCGGAATGAAGGCCCAGACTCTTGATCCACTTGATAAGATTATTCCTCAAGCTTAATGCTGAAAGTAAACTTGACGAACATTACCTTTGGATTCAGAAATGCAATGATATATTTGCTCCCTCCAAAGCTATTCACCTGCCATCACATTAGTTTTGTGAACATGCAAGTCTTCTGCATACAAAAACATAGGTAGGTTAGGTATACTGTATCTCGGTAGCTGAATTATTAAGAAGACTTGAAATCTTATCACATTTTTATTATCTACACAATAATGTGTCGTGTGTCTCCACAACAGAACGAGGTCTTAAACAAAATTGAATATAAAATCTCGACGAAGGATGACTCAGTCGTTGAGAGCAATTTTGAATATTATAATATGTAAACTAGTTGTGTTCGGTGGAGTTGTCTGTTCTGCCTCTATACAATTAGTGACATTTATTAGTACAACGATTGTGTACGGGCGGGGAGGTGACATTCTGTATAATTCATTCTATTGCATTCGTAACAAGGCACTTATAAATTACAATTCAGTATCGGCAGGAGAATATGAACGCAGTCGTTGCGGGCTGTCAGAAGCCTGAAAGTACTCGTACTGTGGGATATCAGTTGGTATTGTTAGGATCCAACTGTGGGTTGCAAAGATCAGATGTTGGTTAATTCGTTCACAATTTCGGTAGTAGGCGTAGTTATGTTCCAATATCAGCAGCTCCTGAAATAATGATATTAATAATGATGAAAGTCTCCATAGCGTAAATGTTGCCATCGTGGGCTGTCTTGAGAATTTCATAGTCTAATTAAATTATGGAATAAAACCACTACCGGGGATTTCCATAAACAATACCTTAGGTTTTTATAGTGAGATTGATTTGTCAAGCTGCTCAAGCGCATTTACGCGTCCTTGAGTAGACTTACGCTACATTGGTAGGAAAAAACTTACTGCAAGTAATTAATTTACATACCATCATAAAAACTTTCGGCTGTTTTGACTATCTTATAGATTACCGGCTAACACTAGAAACTTTGTAAGCAACAGAAACCTTAAAACTACCTAGGTATTTCCAGTATCTTGCCAGCAACAATAAAATGAAACATTCTACGAACAGTTACTTGGCAATTTCATATTATTCCCTTGGATGCCGTAGTGAACACACGGCCACCCAGCACTGGGAGATGCACCTTCGACTGTGCTCTTCAATTGGTAGCTGGCAAAAACTGCATTTGCATAGTGCTCGATGCTTGCCGCGATAGTGGCCACCGCGAGTTCTACCTTGTGGCGTAGAGCTACGAACAAGCGGATGTGGCTGCTTCATGTTTATTAAAAAAAAAAAATTGGTTGTCTGTAAAGTCGGTTTACGGATAACGATAATTTTGTGAACGTGATAACGTCATAAGAAAACAATTGAACGTGCGGAACGTGACCGTGACACTTTTTCGTGCGTGCATCCGGTGTTCATCGACAAGACGTTATCACGTCAAAATGTTCGTACGGGTTCAGACAAGTACGTACATCAATTTAAAGGTATCCTAGTGTAGACTACTGTAGACCGAGGCTCTTGACAAATTGCCGTTCTATCAGCAAATACAATAAGATATTCGACACGTATTTTTTGAAAATCTATCAGACGGACTATTTAGATTTTTTTAGTAAAATACCCCATTGTCAAAATACAAGAAATTGATCACGTGGCATTTGGACAGCGTTTGTCAATTCCATACGTTTTTGACGTTTTGACAAACGCCTTCGCCACGCTACTGCCATCAAACTGTCACATGTCTAGTCTCTAATATCTTGCATGAAAAGCCGTCCACCATTCACTTGCCCTTATGATCTTATCTCAATATATTTGGGGTCGGCGCAACATGTCTCTCTTTAAGTCGTCATCTCAGTGGTCATAGTCACCCCCAAACTAGACATAATTTATTTTAACTTATCGTTTGCAATAATACAGGAAGTTTTCTTTTATTGCCAATCGTTATGTTTTGATAGCTGTCTCTTTATGTGGGTCATGAAAATGTAGTCGTTTCTACTTTAGTGGGTCAATCGTTCATATAACAGTAACTACTAGCTTATGTTTCTTTTACAGGCTTGAAGACATACCTAACAGTCCAGAAAGCAATTCTCATCGCTCATATTCAAGGCATCCTAGATAGATATCATCTGAGAAAATATTCGAGGTGTTTTTGACAGTTTGTGGCTTTGATGCGAATGCGATATTTTCTCAATAATACTGGAATTGCCCCTCTAATGCAATAAATTGACTTTAAGCTGTCTTCACCTAAGTTTTAACACTATTTTTTGTACTAAACTGCACTGCACGAACCTTCTACGGGCGTATGAGGACATTATAGTCCTGTGAAAAAGTTTGCTCTAAAATATCTAGCTACGCTCGGTGGTATCGTAGATTCTGGGGGCCGGTGACAAATGTCGATGCCACCCACTGCACGCACGACCCCGATGGTACGCCGTACGGCGGCGGTACCGAGACGATCCAATAAATACAACACACAAATATACAACTGCCTTTTATTTCATTCAATCCCTTCAAACTGGAATTACTTTAGGTTTTAAGTTTTCGGATTCCTACTTAAAATTAAATACGCAGTCGTAAATCTTGGGTTGTTTTCTAGTCAGACTTATCTGATTACATTCTTTATTACTTACTCCGCAAATGGTGATTAAAGGATAAATAATTCGAGTTTGAAGAACATTTGAAGATCACCCATCAAAACGCCAAACTTTACAATCGGAAGTTTAATTGCTAACGCTAAAACACTGGATTGTGCATCGTAAAATTGATAAATGCATCATATTACTTATAAGCTCCTTCAAACTCAAACAACCCGATTAAAATCAAGCTTGCGTATTATTTCTGACCCACTTAAAATTCTTGTTATAAATGTTAAGCAAATTCCTATATAATACTTTTTATTGCGATACTTAATTGGCCGGCACGTGTAAATTAGAGGATAATATAAAAATGTTCGAGGTTCAGAGGACGTCCGAGGATCTTGACTTTAATCTTTATAAGGATTAAGGTCGGCGGGCAAAAACTTTAGATAATAGAGGTGACTGATTCTGTGTAGGTTTTAATTTGTTTCACTCCTATAACTCGTTGTCTCTACGTAGATTTAGGAGTCTAGTATGGCAGATGTCCATAATTATGACCTAAGGCACCTAAATAAAATTTTCCAGTAGGTGTAGAACGTGAAACCAAAAACGATTCAGCTAGCACTGGCTCTTTGTGTCCAAGCAAATGCCCAAACCACATTTCGTCGCCGATCCACCTTAGTTCTTACACGACCGACCGCTCAAAAAGGAGTGTTATGTTTTTTTACGAGTACTTAAAATTTTCCGTCAAAGCAGATTCTTTAGATCTGCCTTCAGTCGGTCGTAGGCAGTGACTACCAAAACACCTATACATATGTATGCAGGTATGAAGTACCTAAACGTAGAGCCTGTACGATCGTACGTGTGTGTATGTAGGTACAGTAAGATCAAACATCACGGCGGAGGTATCCTCGGTCCATTATCGGCCACATTCCTCGAGTCAAATTATTTATTTTGTGCGGGGCGTGAGTTACCGGCCGGCCCGCCCCTTCGTTACTATGTTAATTCCTGCTACCTACAGATCTGCTCTTCATTCTAATGTATCAACAAAGCCATGGAATGTAATTTAGAGTCGCTGTTCTTGCTTTCAAAATTTATGATTGTTGATTTTCTCACGAGGATTGTCATTGTGATGTGACTGTGTGGTTGTAAATGTGAATTTACTAAAAGGAAAGTTTGTTGCTGTTTCTATCTGGCACATGACATATTTCAGAACGTGGCAGAACAATGTGTCTCATTGGTCACGTCATTGCAATCAGTCATCAAAAATAATCGAAGACTAATTTCACTTGCACCACAATAAGTCTGAACAATTCAATAGAAACATAACAGTCGAAATAAAAAGGTTTAGTGGACAATGTAATTGGTTATTAAAAAGCGCATATATCACGGTCGCGAGCGAGGGCCGGGGCACACCGAGCGGTCGCGTGGGAGACACTCGACGTGATTTGTGTGGAACCCACACGGCCACGCCCCTTCATTAACATGCTAATGCCGATTCTGGAGCAAGGACCAGGATGCTCCTAGTGGGTCACATGGGTTACTGGATGATCTGCTTCGGACGGGACTACCTATAGGATTTTTTAGAAGAATCGCACGCTACCGAAAGGCAATATGCTACTGAAGAACCAGAATGAGAAAATGTCACCATCTATTCCAGTAGGAATATTAAATAATTAAAAGGGTACGAAAATTCCAAATTGTTTAAGTATGGAAAGCATTTAGCGCCGTGTGATACCTACAACAGGTTTTATGCAAAATAAAAAAGGCGAATTGGGTTGATTGTTACTGAGAGTGTAGGTGAATATATCGAGAGAATGGTTGGGGCTGCAGCATGCGTGTGGCCGACTGGCGCGGGCAACGACGACAATGCGTGGTGTGGTAATGTATGCGCGTCGGGGAGGTCCTCGCTGTGTCGTGGGAAGACGTTATCGTCGCGATCTGCCGAGTCTACATATACTTTTAAAACCCTTATATGTACTAAATGTAAGTACCAGCGACACTTTCTCGGGACGTATTTTACACTCGCATGATTTGTATGAAGTCTGGTTCGAATATCTCTAACATTTATTTCGAAAGTATAAGATTTGTTTGTTATATTTTGTGACAAAAGAAAATATTACAGAATAATTTATAGTTGACGTGTTTTACCAAAAAAGTATAGCTACGAACAAACATACCAAACACAACGCTGTAAATGTATGTACCCACCGAGTACGCTACGCGCTACGTTCGTAGCGGCTCGTAGCGGGCGAGTTGCGTGGCGCCCTCGAACGACTCGCAGAATTTGCATAAGCTTTTTGTATTCGGTAATAATGTGGTGCGTATTTTAATTGGGCGCGATTAAATCTTAATAAATCGGTCGGTGTTCCCACACGGGTAGGCTGGCAGAGTTCTCCGGTGCAATTACGCTGGCGGCGTGTGCTGTAATTTGGCGACGGCCGCAGGCGAAACTCAGAAATTGCGCTCAGTTTCAGCAGCGCAGCTTTGCAGACTAAACACTTGCTGGCATCGCGTGCGGCGCGCGTCTGACAACCCAGCGCGCCGCCGCCGCGCGCCGCCGACCGCAAGCCGCGGCCACTTGAATGCACTCCCCAATTACGAATCGTAAACGCGGCTAAATGAATGATACCCGCGTGCGATTATTACTGGCTTATTTTTACTCGACACTTGCAATTCTTGTAAAGGCCTATTTTTGTTTTACTTGTACTTTAAAGAATGTTCCTTATGTATTTTATTTGATTTCAAAATTTCTGATCAAAGGCTGTATGGAATATTAAAAACACCAATGCAGCTGAAATCTAATGGACATTTTTTTTAAATTCTTTTTAATTGCAATCGTCAATAACTAATTATTTAAACCTTTGTTGTTGAATGGGTGGTATGCGTTGTTTTTTACACACATTCCTCGCTCACTAAATTAATTACCAAATAAACTTGCATTGTCAATACCTATATGTTACACACTGTATAACATGCTATCAACCATTGTAGACAATTACCAATTAAACCGCAAAACGATTGTCGTTTAGAGTCCTATTGTAATGCAATACCACAATGCATTATTGTAGCTATTTTACAATGGGAGCTCAAAGAGTGTTTTTCTGATTTCAGCCCTAACAATCACATATCTATTTATTGAGTACTCGCAAGGTGCCAAGTCCCAACACAACTATTGCCCAATCATGTTCAGCACCTGTTTCTATTAATTTATTAATATTTTTATGTCGAGAGCTGTTACGTTAAGCACCGGATAATTATCTGGGTTACTCGGAGAGCTTATTTCGGCACATAAACCAGCGTCGGTCCAAAACTAATTTATATTGGAATGTG
Organism: Lacanobia oleracea; assembly: GCA_950371165.1. NCBI lineage: Eukaryota > Metazoa > Arthropoda > Insecta > Lepidoptera > Noctuidae > Lacanobia > Lacanobia oleracea. Next base: position 18,051,399 of record OX493392.1, on the reverse strand, counting down.
ATATATGTGCGGGCGGCGAGTGCCCGCGGGCACGCGCTCGGGCGGTTTTAATCACCTTAACCCTAACTTAACTGCTGTTAAAACACTACCGAAACGGAGAAGACGATGCCGCCGCCGACGCAGGCGCCAGAGCTGGCCGACCGCGCCCGACCGCGCCCGACAGCGCCTCCGCCTCGAACCCATTACCTCCACTCACCAGCCTCATCTTCAACTTTACCGCCGGATATTACGCATTCAATACTTTTTGTACCCACATTGCATATCTAATTTAACATCGAATCGATATCGATTAAAAGGAAAAGTTTTGATCGAGAATTGTCATTGGTGTCGATGAGAATCGATTTGGTGATTCCCGTGACACGTTTTTTTGCGCGAAGTCCCGCGGCCCGCGGGTGACGACTGACAGACGAGGCGGTCACGGCTGACGTGTCAATGGCTACGATTCTCACACTCTGGCGGCGCCGCGGCGCCGGCGCTACGGGATGGGTTACGAATTTACGATCAAAGATTTGTTCAGATAGAGAGAGGTTATTATTATGAATCCATAAAAGCTATTGTTATAAGTCGGTGCGAAAAGGTAGTTTAATGGTTATTAGTAGTTGATTGACAAGTCGCAAATTAGGAAAATCAAAAAACCCAACTGCAAAACGTCAGCCGGGACAGTTTTATGAACGAAAACTGTTTCGTAATTGAATTTAAACATGAAGCTTAGTATATTTTTGTAATCTTCATTTAATTTCCTTCATTTTGATACCCTACTCGATAGGTTTGGTTAAAAAAAATATTAACGACTTACAATTTAGCGCCCAAATCCGTTACATTGCTTTTTTTTTAAACACCTAACTAAGGACACTTGGGTTTTTGAAATGAATCTAACGACACCTAAATAGTCGAAATCCATTCAGCCGTTTGGAAGGTACGAGGTAATAAAGAAATTTAGAAACAAACAAACATACATACAAGATACGCGCTAAAACATAACCCTTCCTTTGCTAATAGAATCGTAAAGCAATAGGCTTCAATGCACAGAAATTTCAAGAATTTGCCCAAAAAGTAAATTGGAAACCGTTTATGTATCAACACCAAGTTATGTAAAATATGGCGTCCCACAAGGTAGCGTACTGGGGCCACCACTTTTCTTAATATACATAAACGATCTTCCAAAAGTAACTGCAAATAAAATGATTCTCTTTGCAGACGACAGTACAGCTGTAATAAAGTGTACAAACCAAGATAGTTATGAGCATGACATGAATTCTTGTTTACATGACATTATAAATTGGTTACATAATAATAATTTGTTTATTAACCTAATTAAGACAAAAGTTATGCACTTTGCTGCTGCAAGAACCCAGACGTTAGTCTTGCCTACCAAGGTTGCTCTATTGAAGAAGCAGATACGGCTAAGTTTTTAGGTATATTGATCAACAAAAAACTCACATGGAAACCTCATATTGAAGAATTATTTAAAAGTCTTAGTGAATCCGCATATGCTCTCTTTCAACTATCAAAGAAAGTCAACAGTCAAGCTCTTTTAACAGCGTACCATGGTTTGGTTGCCTGTCTTACGACATGGTATTATTTTTTGGCGGCAGTCTACTGATAGGGACCTGGTATTTAGCATGCAAAAGTTTTGTGTAAGGTCAATGTGTAGTCTTAAGACAACAGATAGCTGTCTTACTTATTTTAAATCTTTTGAAATTTTAAATTTTCCCTCCTTGTATAAATTGGGAACAGCTTTGTTTGTAAAAAATAATCCAAACCTTTTTCAGAATGTCAATGAATTGTGTCAAGTGAAATGTAAAACTGCACTAATGCAAAAAAGCTTTTTTGTGATTGCCCCACGCATTTTTAATAAAATACCAAATGATTTTAAAATTATGACTGTTTTAAAATTTAAAAACACGCTAAAAATATTTTGATTGAAACATGTTACTACACAATTGACGACTTCCTGAATGATAAGTCACTGACTGATTGACCTGCTTCCTATTCTATTTAACATTATCGTTCTATTAGACATTTGTACCATTTGACATTATTGTTCTATTTGACATTTATACCATTTGATATCTTTATTATTATTCTACATTTTTCATGTCAATATTTAATTTAAAATAATTTTAAAGTTAATTTTATTCTATTTGACATAATTGATCCGTTTGACATATTGTTTTCTTTAACATTTGATCCATTTGACATTATTATTTTTAAATTTAATTTATCAATATTTAATTTAATTTATTTTAAATTTAATGTAATTTGCATGCCCAGACGGTAGAATATGGAGGACTTATTGTAAATGAAACACCTGTACCAATTACCCATGTTCGCAAATGAATAAATGATTATGATTGGCAGTCGCGTAAAAAGAGATACCTACTGTTGCAGAAATAGCTAGCGAGAAGCAGCATTGCAATGCTGGTTTGAATGGCAAAGACTTTTCGGTTTTATCTATGGGAGTATATTACTGTCTTTGTAACTGTAAGGTTCCGTACCCGAAGGGTAACAAACGGACCCCTATTAATTACTAAGCCTCCGCTGTCTGTCCGTTCGTCTGTCTATCAGCGGGCTGTATCTCAAGAACCGTTAGGTAGGCAGTCGACTTTTTCACAGTTTGTATTTCTATTGCTGCTATAACAACAGATAATAAGAATTAAATTAAAAAATTAAAGGAGGCTCCTCCATACAAGAAACCTCGTTTTTCGGTTTATGTTACGGAACCCTTTGTGTGAGAGTTCGACTCGCACTTGGCCGGTTTATTACATAGCAAAAAATCAGTACCTTTGGTTCCTCAAATAATCAGACGTTTTAAACATTTTAAAACTCAAACTTAAATACCAAAAGCGGCAACATTTCATGTCACACCCATTTCAACATCATAAGGTATGCATATTACACTTAAGCACAAGCCATTGGCTGCGAAGTGTAGCAACAAACCACAGGTGGAAGTAATAGCGCGGTTCGTGTAGACGCGCCTTAACCTGTTCGTGAGAATGCTTGCGGTTTCCGAGTCGGAAGCACAATGCCGTACCGATTATAGCCGAGTGCCGAGCTGGGACGCCGACAAGCATCTCGCGACGGTTTCATGTCACTACGGAGAATGTTACAGGCCTTAATTGTCTATGGCAAGGGAAGGCCGGAAGGGTTATAGTTTTCAGTTGCAGAGGTAAGAACTGTTTGTGAAAAATTCGTCGGCGGGTGTTATGACTAGGGTTGGAAGAACACCGTCTGATATTAGGTCTTTACCTATGAAATTGCCGTTCTGCAGTACTGGCCATTTCAAATCAAAATAATTTTTGTTTGGCTAAGAATTCTAATTTCAAATTAATTTTATTTTAAAAACATTTTTCGTTTTTCCAAAAGTAGTCATTTGTTTATTGATTAGTGTTACATTTTCATCGCATTTCAATCGTCATCATGGATACGTTAAAAATTCGAGTAATTATGGAATATGAATACCGTCGTGGCAGCAACGCGGCACAAAGCGGCACGCACGCAACATCAACGACGTTTACGGAGCTAACACTACAAACCAACGCACCACCTGTTATTGGTTTGCTCGCTTCCGTTCTGGAAATTTCGACCTGAAAAATGAACCTCGCGGTCGTCCGAAGACTTTGGTCGACAATGACGAATTAAAGGCGATTGTGGAAGCTGATGATACACAATCTACGGCTGAATTAGCAGCAGCTTTCGACGTTAGCGTAAAACAATATTGGTCCATTTGCGTCAAATTGGCAAGGTAAAAAAGCTTGATAAATGGGTGCCCCACGAACTCAATGATCGCCAGCGCGAAGTACGCGTCGAGACGTGCCTTGCACTGCTCAACAGACACACAAATGATGGAATTTTGAACCGCATTGTTACCTGCGATGAAAAATGGATTCTGTTTGATAACCGCAAGCGCTCAGCAAGTTGGTTGGATCCTGGTTCAGCACCTAAACAATGCCCTAAACGAAAACTTACCCCTAGAAAAGTGATGGTCACTGTTTGGTGGTCTAGCGCCGGTGTGATTCATCACAGCTTCTTACCAAACGGGGTGAGCATTACTGCAGATGTGTACTGTGAAGAACTGAACACAATGATGGAGAAGCTGGCACATCTCCAACCACCATTGGTCAATCGCTCGTCTCCGCTGCGACAACGCGCGACCTCATACTGCACAGCAGACGGTCTCCAAGTTGCCAAGAACTGGGGTTGGAAGCTCTCCGTCATCCGCCCTACTCACCAGACCTTGCGCCTACAGACTACTACTTTTTCCAGAATTTGGATAACTTCTTGGCGGGAAAAAAATTCAATACCCGAGAGGCAGTACAAAATCCCTTTGAAGAATTTGTTGCCTTCCGTCCAGCTGATTTCTTTAAGAAGGGCATCAATAAACTGCCACTGCGTTGGCAAAGATGCATTGATTGCATGTGTGATTACTTCGATTAATACAAATAAAAAATACATGAAAAAAAATCGTTTAATTTTTTTCATACAAAACGGCAATTTCATAGGTAAAGACCTATTATTACTTACATACAGCCAATGACGTATTAAACCTAAGTATACGTCACTGGCAGCGATAATACCTACCTTAGGTTCTAGTAGCCATAGGTAGCAAGATGCTGCGGGTACCATCTTTTTTTTCCTTTTCAGAGTGCGGGTAATGCGTCCAAGTAAAGTTCCTAATATCGTTGCATACAGTTGGCTCTCCTTACATTATTAACCGCTTATCCATATTTAATAGGTTTAGAAAGACGGGGTCGGGCGTATATTATTATGAAGAATTCCAAGTAAAATCTATTGGTCAATACTTGGTTCCATTAAATTAATGTGCGATATTCAAACATGATAGCTACAAGCGTAGCAGTTTTTGGTGAATAAGTACTAATATTTTCGAGAAAAACAGTGAAATTCGGAGTCTATGTTTCCTGACAACTACAACCTGGGGGTCTTTAAGTCAAGAGTGAATAGGTTACTTTTAAGCAAGCGTCGACCACATCACCTTTCCATCAAGTGAGATAATGCTCAAACTCGAGTCTATCAATAATAATATTAATTGTGGATTCTGAGGTACCGTATTACAAGTACCACTTCCCGAAAATGACCATATCACGTTGTAGATACTGGGATCAGTCTATCATCATTGATAGAACTAAAGTTGCTAATAAGCTGGATATAGTGGTGACAGACCGATTAGCGCGCCACACAATGATCAATGTTACCATCCCGCATGACGAAAGCTGAGAAAGAGAAACAGATCAAGTATCTCGACTTAGCACACGAGGGAGTCGACATGTGGAATGTGGACTCTGCTTTCATTGAGCCGATTGTCGTTACGGCCAACGGCCTGATGAATGAGGTACCATTGATTTGTTAAAGTTTCTAATTTATCCAATACAATTGAACTATAAACGCCGAGCGACTCTATTTTTCTACCTTTAGCATCTCAAATCAGAAAGATTAAAATACCAGACCTTATTTATTACACTTAAACGAGGATAAAGGCGTGAGCGGCACGTTTATTGCCTACACGGTATCAGCGTCGTGTTATAAAAGATTCGATCAGAATTGTGGGTAAACATTTAAACAGTGTAGCCGTAGCGTATTGAAAACATTATAATGTGGTTCTTGGTTCTTTACGATTATTATAATCATCATACTTCATATTGGTCACCCGGTGTTCAACTTCTCCGTGCGCGCAATATAACACCGCCTTCAACGCTTCAATAAAGGTGCCCGTAACCTATTTATTTAATTTGATGAAACGACGACACGATAAGAAGAAGAAGACTTTTACTTTGTCTAGATGTTGATACTAAGGAGTACAAGAGCCTCTAGACAAAGTGACATTCTATCAGTGGTAACAACTTTCAAAAAAGTAAGAAATGTATGAGGTTGACATGCACAAGCACAACCTTATAGGCTAGGTAACAGATATAATAAACATTGTAGACTTGAATGCGGACGATAATTTAAAATTTTCGAGTGCGGTCACATGAAGCTGGCCTAAATGGCACATGATCAATTTGCCATTTCTACTATCGCTATCGTACACATAACATCATTTTGTCTAAAGCCCAATGGCTTTCTAACACCCAGAAGGCCAATTCTAGTATTTCAAAAGTGTTTAAATTAAACTCAAAATATAATTGCAGCGAAAGTCAATGCTAAAACAAAATGTGTGAAAATTAAACGTGTTTAGACAGTTTGCGACTGCGATGCGAGTGCATAAAATATGCTAGCTTAAAATATATAATTGCCCCTTTGATATTTATAAGTGCTTAGTTATCTCGATCACTTGATCGAGAATAAGAATCATTAATTATTTATTAACTCTTTATCCACGTAAACTACGTTCTTCTTGAGCATAAAATGTTAGATTTACTATAAATCTTAGGAAATAACAGTGTTCCTGACATTTGCTAATTAAACAAGCGCTTCAAAAAAGTGTGCCATGAATAAAGCAATTGAGCATGAAACTATTTTTTGTTTCAGTGTTTATCTTTTTTAATCTCATGCATAGTTAATTCCAATTTATTACAATTAAGTTTATATAGATCTTAGTTTAATTAACTTTACGGTAGCTGGTAAATAACTTTGAACTTTTATTCATTTACTGGAAGCCGATTGAGATCGTTCACATTTAGTGATCGGGTTAAATTTGGAAATATGGCACATCACCCAGCTCGCAAACATACGAAAAATTAAGAAACAAACTAGGAGGACTAAGGAGTTAAAATGTTGCTCAAAGATTTAACTAAAAACATAACTAATTTAAAATTAAAAAAGACCCCACTATATGTGGTCACTGTAACCACCAGACAAGACAGCCGCTTTATCAGCCCATTCTGTTAAAAACCCACGACAAAATCATACCCAAACATTCATCACTTGATAAGGCGGCCCCAAAAGCAACTAGACAGTCGAAATCAAACCATGTTCGCAATAGGATCGTCTAGCCTAGCCGCCTCGTGCCTAGGCGACCGCGCGACGCTCGGTCAACACTCGAGCCTCGTATATGGGTCGGCCAAGTTTGCTCGCCCCCGCCGTAACGGGCCATCATATCCGTAAGACCGTAATCTTTAACGCGATCTGTGCATTGTTTATATATGATTGGTGTTTTATTTGAGAGTGCCAATGACCTTTCTGGCTTAGGATTTGGAAAGCTCGCTAAAACCAAAGCTAAGTTTGTCACGGCTCATTTGATGTTTAAGGATCTTCAAATGTATGGTTGAATGTTCGGTAGCTAAGATAGACCCAGACAGACCTTTGTTTTCTGACTTTTTTCGATAAACAGGAAATTGTTGGCTAGATTTCGATTTAAAATGCCTTAACTAAGCACATCATGGTATAGATTGTAGGTAAAAAAAGGGAAGTCAAAAGAATAGCTTAAAGTAATCGATATCGTAACAGTAGGTACTGGACCAACCAGACAAATGTTTGTATAAAAGGCAGTAGGACATTTACAGGCTAGATAAAAACATAGAACTTACAAATTTACAGCTCTCGAAAGAGACACTACACGATATTAAGACTACACAAAAAGTCGTCTGTAACAATTACTTATCGAACAAATCAGTTTTATCGGTGCCTACTTAAATTAATAGATTGCTATTGTATCTCTTTAAAAAAACATTAGTTCAGTACCTACTCAATTAAATCCTATTTACAATATCTTTTGTCTGCCCGTATTCGCAAGACGAATAAAATGAAGTTTATTTATATCGTCTGCCTGTATTAGTGACGGGCCCGGCAGGACGGAGGGACGGGTGTCCCTTCGCCAGCCGCGTATGAATGGGACCGTCCTCTCCCGGAATAACGGGGCTCCTGTTAGGTGACACTGACACATTATCCTTCGCCTGTATAAGTATACAAGTAACTCAGCCTGTATAAGTATACAAGTAACTATACCTGTATAATAATAAAAGTAACTATACCTGTAAAGTGAAACTACTCGGGTTAATGTGGACTCGTGAGGGCTTAACAACATAAGCGTGCCGGCGGCGGCGTGAAGCTAAAATAGCAAAGAAAATAATAGGTGAACTTCGTTCTACAATCATGCAAATGTGTTCTAGAAAAATAAATCTAACTCACACCCAGAGCTTTATACCATAGGTACACTGATACATAGGTACAAAGACGTTGTATTTTATTGTTTTTAATAATGATATCATAGTAGGTGGGTACCATAAATTAGATTGGATGGAACTCTTTTAATCGATTTAAATTGACGCTTATGTTCTCATTAGACTACTACAAACTTAGGATATTTAAACTTCTGTCAGTTTTATTTACTTTTTATTCAAATACAAGAGTTTTTTGATATACAAATATTTTATTAGTTCTTACGAACTGTGAAAGGATGACTCCGTGGGCGCGGTAGCCTGATGTCATCATTGCCTCAGCTTTCATATTTCGTCAGACTTGAAAAAATATGCTACCTAAATGTGAACATAAATTGACCGATCCCAGTCCAATTTCTGATGAGAAATTAATGAACAAATTCGTCTTTTAATCTTGAAGTTAAACATCAATTAAGCTCAATATTGTAAGTTTACATATAATTACGTCGATTACATCGTTTGAGAGTCACTTTATCGAGTATCAATATCTAGTGTAGTCGCGAATTGTCACCGCGGCCGGCGCAGGCGCGCGGAGGTACGCGACTCGCAAGCACGGCAGGTGTGTTCCTGCACCTGTGCTCTTAGGGTTGCCAATCCAAACATCGGAAAGCCGAATAGACCAGCCAATTTAGACGAACTTTTTTGGGTTAAAGGTCCGTAGGTACCTATATCTTAAGAATCTTAACATATTTTTTTGCTAAAACAGGGTTTTTTATACTTGATTATAAAGTCGTCATTATTACTAATGAAATTAAAACAAGAAGTAATATGTCAAAACCAAACAAAGCAGGGCAGGCCGGACAACATCCACAAAGCTCTCTCCGGCTTTATCCGGCCGCCTGGCAGCCCTAGTGCACCTGTGCTCGATTGTTACATTCCTCCGATCCTCCGCCCGCCGACTGATCACTCCTGATTATCTACTCGGATTCTTCTTCAATCAACAAACACTTGAGTTTATATACGAGCTTGTACTGGACAGTAAGCTGTGTGGCAGAATGTACTGGACGCAAGATATACATTCAGTCAATAAAGTATCGGGAATGGATGATTTGTTTATGGTTCCAAATTCAAATTTTTGTTTTTTGTATTTGTTAGATTGGCACAACTGTTTTCCATTTTGGCGCGTAGTTTGAGTTGCATCTGTTATTTATATTAAATACAGTGCTGGTTTTAGTAATATCATATATAGTGTGTATTGCGAATTTCATAATGGACAAAAATATCGAACAAAGAGTTTGTCTTAAATTTTGCATCGCCAATGGAATTTCGTGTTCGGAGTCATGAAAATGTTACAGAAGGCTTACGGTGAATCGACTTTATCAAAAACTCGCGTTCAAAAAAGCGTTCAAAAGCGGTCGAGATGTGATGGAAGATTTGCCTCGCTCTGGTAGGCCGTCAACGTCTGCAACTGAAGTTAACATCGCAAAAGTGAAGGAAATAGTGACTGAAAATCCCCATTCAGCTCTGAGAGAGATAGCCGCCGAACTTTCTGTATCTCACGAGTCGATCCGTACCATTTTAACTAATCATTTGGGTATGAAACATGTTGCTGCTCGGCTAGTCCCAAAAGATCTGAATTTTCTCCAAAAACTCAATCGCATGAAAGTCGCTGAGGACATGCTAGAACGAGTCAGTTCGGACCCAACATTCATGAAACGCATTGTTACTGGTGACGAGACATGGGTTTACGAGTTTGACATGCAAACTAGTCAACAAGCTTCGGAGTGGCGCCTTCCAACTGAACCGAAACAGAAAAAACCACGCCAAAGTCGATCAAAAGTCAAAGTCATGTTGACTGTTTTCTTTGACTATCGCGGTGTTGTGCACTCTGAATCTTACCGGAAGGTCTAACGGTAAATAAAGAATATTATTTGAGCGTTATGCGGCGTTTAAGATAGCTAATTCGACGAAAATGGCCAGATTTGTGGAAAGAAAATTCTTGGATTTTGCACCACGACAATGCGCCTTCGCACAAGGCTATCATTGTGAACGAATTTTTAACCAAACACTCAACAAATACCATCCAGCAACCACCATATTCACCAGATATGGCTCCTGCTGACTTTTTTCTTTTTCCTAAACTCAAATTACCACTTCGTGGCACCCGTTTTCAATCGATAGAAGACATAAAGGAGAATTCGCGGCGAGAACTGAACTCAATTCCGGAAGCAGCGTTTAAAAAATGTTTTGATGAATGGATTATTCGTTGGCGCAAGTGTATCGTTTCTAAAGGAGCATACTTTGAAGGTGATAAAATAAATTTGGATCAATAACAGACATTTTGTGTATTATTGATCTTTTCCCGGTACTTTCTTGACAGAGTAGTACTATGTGTATTTTCATCTTAGCTATTGCGCTGTAATTAAAGTAAAGTTTAATAAGTGCCGATGTTGCAGGGTTCGGTTAATTATTCTAAATAAAACGACCTCTCCTATTGGTAAAGCAAAAATTTCTAGTCTTGTCAGCAAATTATGTAACCAACTGCATATCAATATCAAGTATCTAGTTTTTATAGACCTTTCCCACACTTCGTTGTGTGAAAGGTAGTTACGCATTGCCAGTCCAGCCAATAACTCGTCATGTATAATCAAAGGACTTGCCCGTCATGAATGGAGATCGCAAATATAGAAAAGGTAGGCATAGTAAAGTTGTACGTCACAGCTAGTTGGCGCCGACGTCGACGGTCGCTCGCCGGACGTCGCTCCTTGCATACCGAGTGCCGTGGTTCCGACACTCGTCAAATTAATAATTCCACAACCGGTGCTTCGGACACATTAAATCGTCACTCAAAATATACTCCCTCCCTCTCCATCACTATTATTATAAATAGAGACAGGACATAAAAATTGAGTATGTAAAGTTGTCGGGCCGCGGTAAAGAGAAGTAGGTACTACTGTTCGTTCCGGCTCGTAAATTTCGAGCTATTTATGCAACACATAAACGCCGACAGTGTTCCCTTTTGGATGGAACAAAGATATTATCGCATCGCAGAGATTCGCACGGAAGGGTTCTGGTGCAGTGATTTTCACGCATGCCCTAGTAAATCCAATTTATCTATGAATGAATTAAGCGCTCAGTTTGTTTGGCTGACACAGATATATTTAGAATAAGCAGTGCTTAGGGCATTTAATGAGTTTTCTCGAGAAAAGCATGTTTAAATGTCCTTTTGGGTTCGTAAATACCAATTTGGAACAGTTCGCTGGGTTTGACTGGATTGGTGCTTTAAGATACGTCAAATTCAGTATTTCACAGAAGACATTATGTGCGTATGTGATCTGAATCATGATGGTTGCCAAACTATTTGACGTTATACATGTAATAATCGGTCATAGACTGGTGTAGAAAATCCACTAAAACCGGCCAAGTGCGAGTCGGACTCGCGCACGAAGGGTTCCTTACCATAAACCTTAACTTTTATTATTTGTTGTTATAGCGGCAATAGAAATACACAATCTGTGAAAATTTCATCTCTCTGCCTATTACGGTTCTTGAGATACAGCCCGCTGACAGACAGACGGATGGACGGACGGACGGACGGACGGACAGCGGAGGCTTAGTAATAGGGTTCCGATGGTTACCCTTTGGGTACGGAACGCTAAAAACGGTTACCTGTCAGAAAAAAAACACTACTGTAATGGATTCATGCGAATTGTCAATTGAAATTCACAATTCGCATGAATCCATTACAAAATCGCATCAGCAGGTATTTCGTCGGTACAGTGAGTCTGTTGTGCAAGTGTCGGGAGGCAGTGGCACGCGGGGCTGGCCCGCCTGTTTGACGTTCCCAGGCGATAGCTGCTATCTCTTGCAAACACCTCTTGTTTGAGCCACAGCCGACACTACCTTACAAACTTACAAGTTACAGCTGCAAGAAACGATCTAGAACCTTACGAGAGTTTTCATAGGGAGTATAATAAGTTTCAGTAGAGGTATTTGTGAGTTAGTAAACTTAAACTAAGTATATCTTAGACTGTAGCCTTCTTCGGCCAGACACGCGACTTATCTATTGAAATTTTCAAGTGAAGTCGCGCGTCACTCACTGTTTGTGTTTGTACATCGACAAGTGTCACTGTTGTGTTCCGATATCTTTTTGTAACTTGTTCCAATATAGATAATGATAAGAACATCAAAAGTTTTTCAACAATCATTGCGTTGCTGTCTACTTACGTTGCAACAAAGACAAAGGAATTTCGGAACAGATTTAACCCAAGCTTCATTCTTGAGTAGGTACCGTTTTCAAGAAAATGTATCTATGAGTTGGAAAACTGTGATTCAGCTGCTTTTTAAAAAAGAAAATGTGTGCAAAAGTCACTGCAATGCTGATTATTCCTGAGTATTCCGTTAAAGCGCATTCTCCAGCGACATTACTTATTCCAAGCTTACAGCTAATTTAAGTGATAGTAAGCGCGGGACACCGCATTCCAGGGCAGAAACAGTTCAGTTTAGTACTGGCAAGGATTGGCTGGAAGAAATAATTCTGTAATTATTTAGTTAGCACCTGCTCGAAGGCATCTGCAAGGCCGCGGAATAGGTCAGCAGGCCGGCCCGCTAGCGCACGCGCCTCCTCAAGGCCTAATGTTTCAGCTGCTAAGTAAGTACTGCTGTTATATTGCTTTATTTTTCATTTTTACATCTGATGTACAATCGAGATAAGGAAAATCGCTGTTGAAACCGTTAGCAACTTTGTACGACGAAAAGATATCTATCTACTCTTCGAATGACCAGAAAGCTTATGACGCACTCTTGAAATAAGTGGAACACAGCCCACAAGCTAATAGACGTTTACTTAAATTGAATCTAGAGCAGAATAAATACGTTACACAGTTAAATAGGGAAGGTAGCTTGCGTATGTTCTCGCTCACATCCGCCCAGTTACCCTTAAGGTGGAAATTTATGCACCTATTACGTCGACGTTAAGGCCAGAATTAGTTCAAACAATTCGCAACGCGAGGGGCACGCGCGCTGCGTTGACGCCACTAGGGATACCGTTTATTGTTTCTGATATGTTACACATTCTGCTTCTAATCGCCTCGGTTCGATTTAAATTGTTTCGACGACATTAATCGCGAGGTGTATTCTCGGAATTCAAAGCAATATAACGTCCAAACTGCGGGAGTAATTTTCACTACTGTTTGAGGAACTTCTTTCCTTTGTGAAGATCGTCGATGATCGTTTCATCTATCCGACTTTTGATGTTACGACTGTCGGCTGACTGATTTTCTAAAAAGACTCATTCGTTGTTTCTATTCTGTCATTAAAAAAAACACTATTTTTCGGGTTTGTTTCTTTTTTGGTGCTTTAAAACACGCCAAAGACAAAATACAGCGAGAGATACGTACATGGTAACCCTTTTCGCAAATCCTTTACGACGGGTTGGGTGCGTCTAAATCTGTCGACATCCGCGTCGGCCGACGATCTTGTCGCGATGTTCTCTTTGCTGGCGTCGTCGGCGTCGCGACGCTTAACCGATCTCGCACTCGGGCACATTAGGACGTCCACGAGTACTGATAGACTTGAGGTGGAAACACGCTGCGGGTTTATCTTGATCCGAACTCCAAAATAAAACCATCTGAAGTTGGACGCGTCAAATAAATTCTGTATATTTTAATAAAACTCGTGTTTTCGCGCATTGTGCGAATAAAGAAGCTTCTAAGTTTTATTTTCGGATCTTTCCGCCAAATGTTGTCTTTACCATAAACATTCGTTATTGTAGCTTTAAAACCCTGTTATTGCGTTTAAATGTGAGATGTTGTTTGTTATTCATTCGATTGTTTGTTTGGGTCGCGATTTTATTGCTCCTCGTGCCATTGTAGGCCACGCGCGAATAATTAAACGATTCGCTGGTCGCGCTTCATTCCACTAATTGTATTTTTAAAGGCAATCAAAATTCAAATGTTTTTTTTTACATGTAGTAGGTATATACCTAAGTTAAAATATTATACAACTTTATTGATACCATGTATCTCCTAACGTGGGATACATTAAAGATTTCGTAGATGCCTTATTCTACGAACCCGGGCCGTCTTTTACCTATTGGAGGCTCTGAGCATAACTTTGACAGAGAACAAAATTCTAGATTTATTCGACTTTTATTAAGTCACATTAAATGATAAGGTAATTGTAATACTATCCGGAACAGAAACTCTTTTAGCATTACAAGTTAGTGTAGTTCAATTGATTTTCTTAAAATTAATGTATTTATCAATCAACGGTGATCTGGCAGAAAGTATCGATCACAGGGCCCTGGGCACTTGCTTAGGTTGCCCAGTGGAAAAGAGGGGAATGCTAAGAACGTATCAAGTTGTTGGCTTTCAGTGGCCATGATTGACTTTGAACACAGTTTTTTGAGTTGAGTGTGTGTAGACCGTGGTGGTGTAGTAGGTCGTGCGACACCCATTGGTGTGGCGGACCATACAGATTCTGAATACAGCGTACCTACCAAAATTCTCAACATCATATTAAAAAACCAAAATATTAAAAAAAAAAAACTATCCGCTGAAACATCAAAAAGAATAATTTCAAAGCTCTATCTTTTCGTAGCGATCTTTTTTATTGCTGAAATATATTAAATAGCTTTATCATCGCACACGATGTCGCGACGGTACGGTACCGAGTTACCGACAGTTCGTGTCTGAGACATTTTGAGCGGATTCATTTTCATACGTAATCCATTTTACTGTAACATTGCGGCCAGTTGAAAGTTAGCGTGTGTCACGCCACGATGCGGCACAAGCTTGTCAAATTAGCGCAGGGCGGGACCAATGGCCAGTGGCCATTGCACCTTGATTGATGACATAACGCGTATGGCTAATATATACTAGGCTAGGCTGAGCCGCAGGTAAACAGAAAATCGATGGGAGAACGCGACGCAAAAACTTACGGCTAATTTTCTAAAAATGGAACGTAGATATCTCTATGGCTAACGAATTTGCCATGGATACCTTTCTGATCAATCGAATGACAGAATTCATGGTACCTTCCACGGTCGAAGAAAAATAATCCTGTTTTAAAACTTGATACATTTTCTCTGAAAATATATTTCGTTTCCTAATATCCAACTGCTCGTGTCAACATAAATTAATATCGCTGCATGTTGTACAAAAGTGTCGTCCCACTTAAAATGGAAAGCTCCTCAAGGCTACCGTACGGAAAGACTTTATTTCAGGAAGTGCCGAGCGTGCCAGCCGAGTGTCGAGTGCCGCATGCTGCTGGCTGCATCTTGATTGAGAAACGTTCTCAACCAAACGATAAGGAGGTTTTATTCGCTCTTACGTCACAATGACTAGGTCCCAGACAGCTATGATGGATTGACCCGTAGAGATATGTATCAGGAAAGCCGAAACACGTAGGTATGAGTATACAAGCTAACTATCTCGCTCGTGGGTGCCACAATAGTCTCAGATTACATTCGTATCATTGCGAAAATTATTGCAACTTTTATTAGTCTTGAGATAATTATGAGAAATCTTTTGTGAAGAACTGACGAACATTGAACTGTTTTCTTAACATTTTTTCAATTCTATAGCGTTTGTAAAACTCATTGTTAATTTCTGTGTTGTTAATACACAAAAAAGGTTCTTTCAGACTGCTAAAATATTCCGAAAAGTTCTTTTATATTCTCAATATTTGCGGCTGACAATTTAGGTGTCAACTCCTATATATGAATCTATAAAAAGATTTAAGGATTTGATGTAATATAGGTAATAAAACTGATTTTGGGCAGTCATTATTTTTCTCGAATGGCAACGTACCATAAAGAAGTCGATTTGATGCCCACGTAGACATGTATTAAAAAGTTAAATGCGATATATTACACGTCTTTGTTCGACGATGTATTAGTCAATTGGTGTTATAAATAAATTAATGGTAAGTATTGTAAGTTCAAGTACAAGGAAGACTGCGTTTAGTTCGGCCGTGCATAGACTTGAGGTCGCAGTTCCCATGCGTCCTACGCAATGGCACATAATTATCGTAAGATTGCGCCACGCCGATCCGGCATTGTTCGACGTAATGTCTCCTCTAAATCAGAGCTGCTCAGTGCATCATGTGTGTACCCGGCCTATTGTCGCGCGCAGTTCACACGCACTCACCAAACTGCTCCCACGGATCCGTTTGACACTACGTTTCGTTTCAACGCTTGTCCGATCTCGAGAAACACTTCCTTGTATTTAAGTTTATAATGATAATTGTAGAAAACGTTATCAATTTATTTTTTGCTACCTTATAGCTGAAATGAAAATTATCTATATTTGGTTCTGTGTTCTTATCCAAATAAAAAAGCTAATAGAAAGTTGAGTTTGTGTGATTTGTGCTCTAAAGACATAATAAAATATTAATTCAGGTGGCAAACCAAAAGGCAAAGTTTGCAAACAAGCTTTCTTTTTTCACCAAAATCTCTCTAAGGCGTTGGTGGTAATTTTCGTTTTTACCCAAAGATATTACTAACACAATTTTGGTAAGCGGTAAAAGTTGTGTTGTGGGACGAATCTCAAAGTATCTACATGGTTTCAAGTTCCTACTTATGAACCTACCTACCCTTCGCAGGGCACGTTCTACATACTTTCCTGGCTGTTATGCTCAACCATCTGCACCTTTCAGAACCTGAACGTGGCTAACGACAGAGCGGTCCAAGTGGCCACATACTGGTCGAACTAAATTTGAGAAAGAGTCAATCGACACGAAAAGAAGAGAAGAAGAACTACTTCTGGTAGGAGCCCGACGAACTTGCAATAAAGGACTTGACCTTTCCCTAATATCCCTTCGTAGATACCCGAACAAAATCATTATGCTTCGTTTTTCATTACAAGAGAACGTAAAGGATCACGATAGAAGTCGATACAGGACAGCTTTATGTTAAAGACAGTCTCTGTTTTTAATATTAAAAGTCAATAAATGTATGTGGGTCAATTACCGTTATTGCAAATTTATCTGGTGTCTAAATTCCGTGCATTAAATTCTCAGAAGTACATAGTTGAATCCATTTAAGAGATCCAATAAACATTAACCGTACAAACCCACGTACGAGTATTAAGTAATTAAAAAGCGTAGTAATTTTATTAGGATCATTAAAATTATAACAATAAAGCGTGGCAGTAACAAAAAGTGTAGAAAGCGTAACGACAACGAGTGCTATCTACACGGTCAGCCGGGTACATGAAGTATGTGGAGTGCAGTTGTAGAGCTGTCTAATATCTGCTACTACTTGACCAGCGCAACTTCCTCTGCTCCGCTCCTATTGGCCTTAGCGTGATGATATATAGCCTATAGCCTTCCTCGATTAATGGGCTATCTAACACTGAACGAATTTTTCTAATCGGGCCAGTAGATCCTGAGATTAGCGCGTTCAAACAAACTCTTCAGCTTTATATGTATATTAGTATATAGATTCTTTGTCAAAGACAATTGATTCAATAAACAACTATCCCATAGAGACAGTATAATTTTGAACAAAAACAGAATTTAAATTTCTGTCTGGCTAAAAGAAACCTGGGCAAAACACACAAGATGAAAGCCTTCGTCTTAAAAAATATCCAGACTGCCGGGAGATTAGCGCGTTCAAGTAAACAAACAAACTCTTCAGCTTTATATATTAAGTATAGATAAATATAGAAGTACTGAACAGTATAGTATGTATAGATTAGCACTCTAAAGTTACCTAAACGAAATGTTAAATACTTATTTGATAGTTCTAGCTGAATGTTTTAGTAGAGGACTCATTTTAGTGGAGAAGACGACGATTTTGTTACAAGTTGCAAGTTTCATGAAAAATTTCGCATAGATAGGCTCGGCCGCTTTTGAGACATCATTATCTACCTAGACTGTTCCCAGCTATATTAGGGTCGGCTTACAGTCAAACCGGATTCAAGTGAATAACAGATTTTATGTGGAGCTGCTGCCTACCAGACCTCCACAACCCATTAACTAACCTGCAGTACTGTCTTTCCATTATCTTTGCAATCCATCCAAAGGTTGTCTTGAAAAGATCGCTTTTAGCGATAAGGCCGCCCATTGTGTCACCCTATGTAATGTGTTCTTCATCTATCTTTTTTGTAACTTATATGGTGTACATAATAAAGAGTATTCTATACTAACTGGGTAACACGGTCCTTCTAGGCAAGACTGGAGTCAGATTTACTGGCTTCTGATAATCCGTAACGACTGCCAAAGATCTACTATTGACAGCCGGGACCAACAGTTTAACGTGCTTTCCGAGGCACGGAGGAATCTCGGTACTTATGCTAAGATGGTTATCCATCCGTAGACCGACCTCGGCAAGCGTTGCTTCTCCTTTAAGATCGATCCATGCGGCTGTTACCTATTCTTTAAGTAACAAGGACATATATTTCGGTACACGCCTGCCTAACCCTTTTGTTTCAAGGAAAATAACCTATTTTCCTATAAGGCCAGGCCAAGTCATATTGTAAGTAGTACTTGTTATCTTCAATCTCTACAATGACGCACATGTTAAATACTAAGTGGGAACAGCGTATACCAAATTGCAGCGATTTCTTAGTCACCGACTAAAATAAACACAGTTAAACTGACAAGAATTTTCCAATAGGTTTTCACACTCCCTGGATATCAAACTCAATGAAACTGTTATAATATATCTTAATGTATGTTGTGTGGGCGTTCATTCTTCATACACATGAGGCGCTCGCGAACTCTGCAGGTATGCGCGGGTAAAAACTGGGCAGCAGCAAGAGGACACCGGAGGCGAGGTGGTGCGGACCGCTTCTTGTGGCAGCGCACTTATTAATGTGGCCGTTCATACAACATGCTCGTGTTGGCATGCTTCCTTTATGACAGGAATCCTGCGCGTTTTTATGAATATTGAATTATGAAGCAATTTTTTTCACAACCGGTTATGGTTATTTCATTTGAAAAAAGCTCTCACGTCCATCTCGAACGAGATAATCTGATGCTTCAAAAGAAAAACTATGATTTATCTGTTAAATGCGGAAACGAGATGAAGTTAAACTGACGATGTTCCCAACGTTTTCACGACTAAATTCAATGAGTGTGTATCGCGTTGACATAATTGATAAAATAACGAGATGGCATCGTGAATTATTCATCGATAAGTCGCAAAGATGTGGTTGGTTTTGTGACGATAGCGTCGCACGCGTCCGTCCGGTCGGCGCGGGCGCAGGTGGACATAATGCCCATACGCATTCAGTGCGCGCAACACATCGGACATTCTCAAGTTTTTTACATTAAATAAATAATTATGAATGTACCGGATTTACGACATTGTTAAATGTCAACGGTACCCGAAATACCGAACATTGACAAAAACTCGGCCGTGAACAATCAGATAAAAGTAGAGTATTATTCATTTTAATTCTTATATGGTGTGTAATATGAAATCAAACTGAAGAAACAAAAATAGAAATTGTATGAACAATGTGGCGATATTCGTTTCTTTCAATCCACGTTCAATTGTGCTGAACTAATTACGTCAAAAAACAATATGGCACTAGAAACGTGGCATATAATTGAATCGCAGTATTGTAATGTTGACGTTTTGTATAAAACTTTCTGTAGCAGACTCCCACGTTTTCTTTTATCGGAAGCTTTCTCTGTCAGATAAGAACGAATTGACAATAATAGCGCATAATCGAAGAAAGTTTACGTTTTAGTTACCAAACAGTCTTCAAAATGCTGTAAACACGACATTTTCCCTATGTTTTATGTAAGTGAGCAATTTATTAGTAATATTAGACGGTCTCTTAACTCTTCCTTTCTAATGTAATGATAAAAATCATGCAGGTTTATTTCCTGTGTTTTTTAGACGAATAAAACCTATTCAATTCAATTCATTCATTGATTGCATCAAATATGGTAAGTATAAGTCCTTATCAATATTAAGTAACACACATTTGGCCAATATTACAAGTTTTTACTTAACATATTTATTACTAAGTTAGTTAAAATTTCGTCAATTTATGTAAATTTATCTACTAAACAATTAAATATGTCTGTGCTATATTGTATAGAATTTAAGAGGAGCTCGTGGCTAAAGAATAACAGCCGCACAGGTCGATCTATAAGGTTAAGCAACGCTTGCCAAGGTCGGTCTGTGGATGGGTGACCATCTTAACATACCGAGTTTTCTCCGTGCCTCGGAAAGCACGTTAACCTGTTGGTCCCGGCTGTCATTTGTAGAACTTTGGCAGTCGTTACGGATTGTCAGAAGCCAGTAAATCTGACTCCAGTCTTGCCCAAGTAATATCGTGTTACCCATTTAATGGGTTGTGGAGGTCTGGTAGGCAGCCGCTTCACGTAAATACTGGTATTCAGCTGAATCCGGTTCGACTGGAAGCCGACCCCAATATAGCTGGGAAAAGGCTAGGCAGATGATGATATATTGTATAGAATTTACAGGGACACTTTTGAAAGAACTCATCTATCGAATAAAAACACTCCTGTAACAACCACTTCCGCAACGTAACACAAAACTTATTGAAGGGCAATTGAGTAATTGACCTTGGCAAAGCATTGTAAATTAAGGGAGCCATATAAACGCAGCTCCGCCGAAAAATTTCTAGCTTTGGAACGGGCATTTCAAAATCTAAATGTGTAAGGTTTCCTTTTATTTGTGTTATCTTTCCGCTCAAACAGCTCAAGATTGGACCTTAAAAACCTGGCAACTTCGTAAATATAAATGCATGGGACCGTCAATGGATTGTGCGACTTGAATTTAGGCTTGCATGAGTCAGACCACTACATTTTGAATATTGCACGAATACACTTTTTTTGGGTTCGGAAGAGTTTCCCCACACAACTATACCGTATCGAGCTGACGTATGCGTGATACACCATTATGGCGGTACGCAACGATGTAATCATTTTAACTCTTTTTAAAGCGAATACGAATTGATTGATTTTTTTAGTAATTATTTAGATGTCATTCTTCCAAGTAAAATGTTCATCAAGTGTTACACCCAGGAGCTTTTGTATTATTTTTATGTGCAACATTAAGGCGTATAGGTTTACTTTTAGATGTTTTGCAATAAAGTACATTCGTTTTGGAAATATTTATATTAATTTATTAATGTCTAACCATTGTTTTATGTCATTTAACGTTTCTTTAATTTCAATGTCAATATTTTGTAAATTTTTACATTTAATAATAATTGTGGTGTCATCGGCGAACAACACACACTGATGTTTTATTGACTGAGGCAAATCATTTATATAAAAGAAGGAACAGTAATGGTCCCATGATACTACCTTGTGGTACACCACAGAAATTAGTCCGTGCTTCAGAATCAAAATTTTCTAAAGAGTTACTTAATTTGTTTAATTTTGTTAACCTCGTTACCTGTTTTCTGTCAGTTAGGTATGACTGAAACCATTCTTTTGCTGGACCTCTGATACCATATCTTTCAAGTTTTTATGTATAGTATGCCTTGTACTTATTCTTATTGTCATTATTTTTATTTAAGTAATACTTGTACCTTAATGACCGCTCAGTATTATAACTTTTCTTAATGCCTTTTGTTATCCATTTAGGTTTACCACTGTTGTGTTTCATTTTAACTTTAATACAAGGGAAGCATAGCTTATAAAATATAGTCAACAAATCATGAAACTTGTCGAAGGTATCATTAGTATCTGTTATGACATAGATTTCACCAAAACTGATGCAACTGATGTAATCAACGAATTTTGCGACGTTCTCTTTATTTAAATCATTTATAGTCATAAAACAGTAATCCACATCCACTCTGTTTGAAGCTTCCTGTTCAATTTTGACTAGTTGAGCTGTGTTATGATCAGACAGGTACAGATTATAATTATGTCTTACCAGTGCCATTATGAATATTGCTTATAATGTTGTCTATGCATTTATTACCTAGTCGGTTCATGTATGTGATATTCCAGACCATAATTAAGCATCTACTCTTTAAATGTAGTACTAGTTTTATCAGATAATAGCAAATCTACATTAAAGCCGCCACAAACTACTATATTGCATTTTTTGTGTTGAAGTTTTGTTATAACTTTTGTAAATTGGTCAAAGAAAACATTAATGTCAGAGTTTGGTATCCTATATGTACAAATTATAATAAGCTTAAGCTGTTTTATTTCAACACTATCAATTGCGAATTCCTTTACCGATTCCAGCTCAACACATTTAAAACCTTTCTTACACAAAATACACGTGCCTCCACGTCGTTCTAGTCTAGAATAGATTGGATCGAGTTAAAAATTATTTATAATTAAATATTTTTCTTCACCTCTTTTTATGAAATGTTCACTTAGACATATCACTGCCACATTTTCATTTAGATCATGCATCTCACTTAGTGCTACCTCTAAATCTTGCATTTTATTTAATGCACCAGCAATGTTTTGGTGAAACACTGAGAATACATTTTTACGAGTAGTTACGAAAAAGATTATTTCTTGTCCCTGCAGAATTATTTGAGTCAATCTGTGAGGTTATTTTAAGTGATTTAAAATAATAAGGTATCGTGCCTTTCCTTGGTTCTATATTAATATTATTAGTTATCCTTTGGTCATTGAAGTTTACTTGCAAGGTTTAAGTACTTAATGGAAAATAATAAGGTATTGTTCCTTTCTTTGGTTTAACATGTTTTTCCGGACATAATTAGGCAATGCTTTACCCTTTTTGAATTTGTGGTTGTTATAAGAGAGGAATTTGTTACTGTACTGGATAACATTTATCTGATGAATTATTTGTTGCGAAACATTCGATATATTGTCTGTTTCAATAAATGTACAGTTTTCATGGTTTCTGATAAGTAGCTTTAGCTTATTATTAAGCTTACATTCATTAAGGAAAATATTATTAAATATATTTACTACAAATACATTGCAATTTTTAAGAAAATGTAACGCTATTGATATTTCAGACATAAACTCTGTTGGATTTATGGACACAGACGTCATCATCATCTGTCCAGCCTTCTCCTAACTATATAGCGGACTTGGGGTGGGCGTCCAACTAACCGGATGCAGCTGAGTACTAGTATTCTCATTACCAGTACTATGGACACAATCAATTTTAATTATAACTAGCGGACGTCACGCGGTTTCACTCGCGTAGTTCCCGTTCCCGTGGGAGTACGGGGATAAAATATTGCCTGTTTTACTCGCTGATAATGTAGATATCCATTGCTGAAAGTTTTTCATATTGGTCCAGTACTTTTTAAGTTTATTCGTTACATATATATAAAATACAAATCTTTCCTCTTTATCTATCTATACTAATATATAAAGCTGAAGAGTTTGTTTGTTTACTTGAACGCGCTAATCTCAGGAACTACTGGTCCGATTTAAAAATTCTTTCAGTGTCAGATAGCCCATTTATCGAGGAAGGCTATAGGCTATATCATCACGCTCAGACCAATAGGAGCGGAGCAGTAATGAAAATTGTGACGCAGACGAAGTTGCGCGGGTCAACTAGTGGTATTATATTAGAATAGAAGTATAGACTTAAGAGTATAATATAGTATTCTCAAGACCAGAGACATGCACAAGAGTACGCTAAGTAGGTGGATGGACACACCGCTCTACATTAACTAAAAGCAAACTTTCCCAATGGAAAAGAAAGAGTGAAAAGGACATTTTCTCCACATAGACGCTACAAGAAACTCGCCACGTCTGAGACGAAGAAAGGGTGCTCATTATATTTTCATTATGCGCTCATTAGTAGGCACACGACCACTTCCTTTGAACAAAATGGACGTCGCAAATGGGAAAACGACGGGAAAAGTTATGTAAATAGCCAACAAAAGTCGAGGAAGCTAATTCTGATCTGTTTCTCTATCTCAAGATGATTTCCAGTTTAGATAGGTACCTACTTACCTGGCAGAAAAACTATGATCAATTTCTTTATTTTAGAAGTTAGTGTCTATCCGGAGAAACAGACGTAATCAAACCGTAAGCAATCGAACAACATTTTCTAGTAGACCTACCACGACGCAATACGAAGCTAATACTTTTCGAGCAGGTTGTACGGTAATATAAATAAGTTCGACGTACATTTGTTTCGTTACACTCATTACGTGTTTTATGTTTATGTGGTAATATAAGAAGCCCGCATAGCTAATCAAGTCGACTTCCCTTCTATCGCTTATCCGCAATATTTATGTGACCACCATAGCAATTAAGTAGTCGTAACAACAGAACCCATTGAGATTATTTCCTAATTACTCCAATTACGCTACATTATTTTTAAAAGCTGAATATTTCGTTTATTCATCAAACATACATGTAATAATATTATATTTTTATATGTTACATTTTTAATTATTTCAATATAAATTATTAAAAAAAAAACATTTAAAAATATAAAAAAATAGTAGCCCACCGGTATCGAGAACAGTCCAAGCTACCGGGTCAGGGCTCCAGAGAGAGGGTCCTCCTAAGTACCGCTACTATCTTAGAAGTACCGCTTTCTGAATCAAGTTCTTCATCCAGCTGCCTAACGAGAGTCTCTTATGGTGTTGTTCGAGGCTCTTGGCTATTAAGCCATTGGCTGACACGACTATCGGTACAATTATTGCTGAGTCCACATCCTACATGTCGAGAACCTCGTGAGCCAATTCAAGGTATTTGATTTGCTTATCTTTCTCGACTTTCACGAGGTTCTCGTCATGCGGGACGGTTATGTCTACAATCATTGCACGCCTCACAATTCGGTCCACCACCACTATACCAGGCTTATTGGCAACAATAGTCTTGTGAGTTATGACAGAACGATCCCAGTACAATGTGATTGCCATGATCCAGTTGCTAATATATAATCCTGGTTACAAGGTTGTGCCTGTGCAAGTACTCTCCGTTAGCTAGTTCGTCTAGACGAGAGCAACCAGAGATAATGTGGCGAATTGATTCTCCCGGTCGATGACATTATGTCGACCATTTTCACAATAACTCTCCGGTAGTTATTCGTCATGATAACTTCATCCATAATTGCACAGACAACACCTTCGGTTCTAAAGAGGTCATCGAAGCGCAGCCTGGCTACGGACGCTACTTGATCTACGTCGGGCCTACAGGCCCTGAAGTGTCCGTGAAGTTCCTGGATCGTTAGTGTCAGTCAAGTATTTTACTTTTATTATCAAAATATTTTCGTTATTTAAATTTTGCCCTAAATTCTTTGTTTTCTGTATAGTATACTGAAACTCCGGACATATATGTTTTTGTCTTAGTCAACCTAGAGAGCCCTGACACCCTTACTTACCACAAGTTTAATCTTAGCTTGGGTCTCAGAGGTGTATAAGTGTAACTTTACCATTTGTGTTTTGTTAACAACATAGTGATTACTAATTGTACTATCTTTATGGAACTAAATTATTATTTATTAAGTACCGCAGGTTTGCGCCAGTTCTCATTTGCCAAGGAGAACGGGTTCAGTCCCTTGTTTGCCGCCACTGCATTTCGATGCATATCAGTAAACCTGATTATTAAAATCATTGGAAACCAATGTGGCAGCCATTATTTTAATTTCAGTATCAAGTATACTGAAATTAAAATAATGTATTGAAATAATAATTTTACAGACAGATATTAAAATAGACCATTGCAGACAAGCTTTAATGAAATCGACGATTTTCTCTGGTCTGAGAATAGACGATAAAACTGCTTGTTTTAAAATAATAATATAAGGATTTATTACCTAAGGGTTTGCTATCCCATTTATAATCAGAGCCAGACGAATGTTCGTGTTTTAATTAACCTCATTATTTTTTCAATAAAATAAAGCTACAACATAAGTAGTTATCAGCACATTGGGTAGGCCCGGGCGGGTCGGTCGGGCGGGCGACAGGAGGCATTGACCGCGCCGACACGCGTTTTTCTCATTTTCCCCAGTACATTATATTTCGTCGATGGAAAAAACGACGTGTAATAAAGAGTCGTTTCAACATGCAATACCTTATTTCAGGTCATGACGCCATTCATTATGGAAATTTCCATTAGGTTTTCATGTGATTTACTGAACTGTTGCTTTTAAACATGGCTACCTACAATTTATTTTGTAAAATATTTTACCCCTGTAGGTTTAAAAATCTAAACCTATAGGAGCGTGTAAAATTTAAACCGTAAAAATTTGTAACGTGAACGATTAACTCGTAAATGGAATTGCAAAACTGAAAATGATTTATGCATAGTAGGCACGTTATTTCGGTTAACTAAAGGGTGAATTAAGTATTTTATAAATTAATTCTTCAGATATTGTATGTTTTCACAAAACTTTCAAAGAATGAGGTCATCAATCTGCTCTCGGCAGCAACCATAAAATACAACCCCTATTGATTAATAGCAATAATTCTCCTTAGTCACGAACGATAACCGTAAATAAAGGGAAAATACGATATCATATAGTCCATTTAACGAAAGTTGACTGAAGGAAGAAAAATCGGGGATCGACAGTACAAAAAACGTGGTTGAAAAGTACACAGTTTGTTTCCCCCTCGCTAGACAGCGGCGTGTATCGTATTGCAATAAATTCGGGAGGGTAGGAAGCGACAGGGTCGCCGCCACCGCCGTCGCGACTAACGTCTTCCGCCTTTGATGGGCTTCATGTGGGTAGTCGGTACTTCAAACTTATGCGCCACTATCTCTCTTGAGTAAGTTTTCTTTCACCCAGTTCCGGATTTGTCAACTGTTTTTGTTGAGAAAATTATATTAGAAATAATAGAAACTTAAAATTATAATAGAAACTTGAATTAAGTTCCGTTGCTCACACTGTGGCGAAGGTATTTCTCTCGGATATCTGTTGTTCTTATTATATTTTTGACACAGGTAAGTACATTTTCAAGGATTCATTCTAATCTATTAAGATAATCCACCAAGGTAATAATAAAAAAAGAAATATTGACGAAGTACTGAATTTTCATGAACGAACTAAGCGGATGACACTAAGATGTAGTTACCGCCGAATCAAAGATAAGTACCACAAAGAAGCGACAAAAAGTGTCATAACAAGATAACATTTTCATAGCGACGATGCCTAGCACCCAACATCGCGCGGCGGAGGCGCCGGCGCCGCTCCGTCTGAGTAATTCACGTTTGATTGCTACAGCTAGCCTTTATTTTTGTTAATAAACAAAAACTTGGCTTCTGACCACGGCCTGAATATATTTACCATTTGTTCTCATCTCATGCATAAAACATAGTAGGGAAGTAATCGAGACGCTTACGCTAGACAGCAAATAAGGGTTAAGAACAATAGCGCGACTATATTTCAGGGAAATGGATCGCTCCGGAAACTTGCAAGTTGGTACAGAGACAACATAGGAAATAGGCTGTGTCAGACGTGCGTAGTAATGTGTTGTTGGAGCAGAGTGATAGGCGATATTATCTCATAAATATACTTTATCTACTTTCTATCTAGGACGCGCGAATGATCTATGTTGTTGAGACGTGTCAGGCTCGGCGGCGCCGTCCTGTTTTTTGTCCCAAAACTATCAACTTACTTTACTATGTTATAAACGTTATTTTTTGCAAGTGAATAATGATACAAGTTCCAAAACTTGACCCGAACACCTTGAAAGCAGCATCAATTTAACGACGAAACTTTGCTCCTATTTTACCTACCGAAAATAGGATTGTTATAAAGATTTAAAGGTGACCTAATTTTAGAAAAACTTTCAATAATAAATTGGAATATTCACCCTACATATAATTAACCAATTACTCCAAAAGTGGGCTGAAAAATAAGGGTTCCAACGTCCCTATTACGTATTCAAACCAAAAATGTCCGCTATGAATGCGACACGACCAATTAAATTGCATTACATCGTCCGATTGTGTCCGAACTATTGTGCTAGTAACATTTGGGGCGATTTTGGCTCGATTATGTGTACCGTGTAATCACCTGAAGCAATTATTCGAATCAGAATAACATTTCCGCTTTACGACTTAAATACACATTCAGTACAATTGTGTCTTTATTAGCGGAATGACGAGAGCTTTTAGAAGATTATCTACTGAAATGTGTTAATTAGACAGTTCATAATAGCGACTTCAATTCGAGCTTTGTGGTTTTTTTTATTAGTGTTAATTTTCACTAAAACTCTTAGTTAATCAGGTCAGCGGGTCACGTATAAATTATTACTTGACTTTGAAATATTAGGAATACGATTATAGGACAGTGTTAATATAGTCCAAATAAATGTTCTACTTAAAACGACTCATTTATAACTAAAGACGTTTGGAAATTGCTTTAATAATACTCGTACCTACATTACGAGAAATTATAGGCCTGATCACATAAAAAATACTGACCCTATTGGTTCATGATTTCCTCGTGGACCGACGTATGAAAATGCATGACTTTGCAGAAATATTAATGCCAGTCTATAAAACGACACAGTTCATTTCCCACAGCGTAACTGAATCATCCACTCACTCAAGGACGATGAAAATCCAATATGCCACATTTACTCCACATTATTCCACGAAACAGGCGGACAGTGGTGTATTTTATTTGGCGCCTCGGCTTAACATGTATTAGCAATAAATATTTATAAATACTTAACAACGAAATATGGCCTATATTTTACAAAAAAGAAAGGAAAAGATCTTCACTTATCTGTTGATAAATGAAGAACAAAAAAGCTCCTATGCGTTACGAGCTCGAATATTTTAGCAAACACAGCAGAGCATTATTACCCGTTTGGCTAAAGGGTAAATACGCTACTGAAGGCGGGGTTTACCAATCGAAGTAATGGGAACTCGAGCCAAATATATTCTAAAGCCATAAAAATAATTGCTAAATTTTGTACCGTAAATGTATGGTAAAAGATCTTCCGCCCCTGTAGACCGATTCAATACGCGAATTGTTTTTCCTAATAAAACTTGCAAACTCCCCTTCCGACAGGTATGCCATTTAGTTCGACTCCGGAACCCCATTCCCGGGGTAGTGTATATTTATGACCGCCGCGTCATGGGGTTTCACCATAAGTGCGGTGCGACTTAGTGAACTTTACGATATCGACGCCCTGGGGCACGTTAAAAGCTAGCTATAAAATTATTTGATTGTTTCTTCTACTGTTACCTAGATTTTTTTGCGGTATAATCGTGATCACACTGACCACTACTAGGTATTGTAAGGGCTGACCCCTTCAGTTGGACCTCGTTACAAGATTAGCTGTTTGGCACTTTACATTATTCTTTGATCTGGCCTATGGCCTTGACACCCAACTATCATCCCTGTCATATGATTTGAAATTCTTGTTTATCCTTATTCCTAATGCGCCATTAACATCTAAATTTGGAACGAGATCCAGTGAAAGAGGTCAGCCCTAACAGTAGAGTGATCAATGTGTGATCTTATCTGTCCGAATGTTTACATCATAGAGTATATTTAGTACGAGTAATATAGATTGGTTTACATCATGCGTATGATACATCATAGGCGTAGCACTAGTAGCTTAAAGGCCGCGTAGCAATATCGTAAATTTCGTAGAAGCGGCGTAGCAGCAGCTTACAGGCCGCGTAGCAATGTCGTTAGTTTCGTAGAAGCGGCGTAGTAGTTGGCTAGTTTTAGCGTAGGCGCACCGTAGAGGTCACGTAGGCTGCTACGATGCGTAGCCGCACGAACTTAACAGGGAAGCGTAGCGTCGTGTCGTCGGTCGTACTACGCACCGTATGTCGTTCGAACTTCGAACGATGGGAGAATTCACTGTGACAGTTTTGGTCAAGTGATAAAGACTACCTTGAGTTATTTTGTAAAGCTTTAATTTTCACCAACTTCAAAAGGAGGAGGTTCTCAGTACGTCGGAACCTTTTTTTATGTTTTTTCCCCGGTTACTCGAAGATGGCTGGACTGACTTGGAAAATTCTTTTTTTGTTTGAAAGTAGACTTCTCAGGTGGTCCCATAATCATCAGGTCAGGATCTGATGATAGGATCCTGGAGAAATCGAGGGAACTCTTCAAATCTTATAGGCACACTTGAAGCGGTTTGGGTAGTTTTTGAAAGAGTACTTCCTCGGAGTGGTTCTATTTCGTTTTGGTGAAGATCTGATGAAGAACTTCGTAAATAGGCAACGGAACTCCTCAATAAATAATAGCAAATGGACCGGGATTGCTGAAATCTCATGTCTGTCAATAGACAGAATCAATAGTTTACACCAGGTTCATAACATAACAACACACCGGTACGCTGTGAATGTGGAGAATCACCACTAAACTTTAATTTCGGATGTTGGTGTCAAAAAACCATAGGCGCATATGGGGGGGTGCTATTGGGCCGCGCAAACCAACAAAACTTGCGTTTCACCATAATTCGTACCTCTGTAGGTTAAATAAGTGTACAGCACTTCAAACATCGAATTTTAGAAATTGTAGTTTAATCATTACTTCATCTTCGTCCTGGCTTGCGGAGCAGGCTGCAAAATAGCAACCTAGAGCCCGACTTTTACTGAATACTGTTAGATACTTACAACCTACATATTAAGTTGATACATTATCCAGTGAATCATTTTGGAGCTCGCTTTGTTCGGTTTTGCATTGTACACTCTCAAGTGCTTGAACTTTGGTGCATTTGCAAAAACAAAATCTTCTATTTGAGTATACAAAATCAAATGTAATGAGATGCAAAAAAAATTCAAGCTGGCTACGCTCGTTCTTGAATTTTAGGACCTCTCACTTCTCGTCTCAGGACCCAGGATTGCGGGGGGCTGGTACCTGGGCCTTCAGATTATGACTAACATACATTTTTGATCGTGCACACCGCTAAAATTTATCCTGACGTGTAAAAGCAGGTTTAACCTATTTACAAAATAAATATCATTTATCATTGGGCGTCGCATCTCAGGTCAGGGGACAGGCCCCCCTAGAAAAAGTCGCTAGATACGCCAAAGCAAAAAGCAAAAAAAAAAACACCGACTTCCGAAATTAAAGTTGTTTTATACTTTGTAGGGATTTGTTTTTTGGAAGTCGGCTGTAAATCTCTACGAACATTTAGCCAGTATTAAATAGGAAAGATGCAAATACAGAATTTAGAGAATGTTGTCAGTAAAATTATAAAAAAGTATAAAGTAAAGGCCATTACAAAGTTTTTATTTAGGTTAATATCGATTTTTAACAAAAATAATGAATTAAAGTAACGTGAAACGGAACGTATTTAAAAACACCAATCAGCGTTTAGTGACTTATCTGCTGTTATGCCAACGAAAAAGCAACCTTATGTCTTTGAGTTGGGACAGTTCTTGACCAGTAATAGACACGAGTGACGTCATCGTCCGTTTTCGCGCGAACCTTTAAACTGTTGGTTTAAAAACGCAATTTTAGCAATAAATTAAAGCGTTTTCATTTTTTATTTATGTGATGGTCTATTCTAGATGGAGTTCTTTAAAATTAAATCAAAAATGGAAATATAATAATAGGGAACATGCAGTTCCCTATTCACAATTTCGCAAAGGATGTCATCGAATGTTTGGCCAAAGTCGACACGTGTTAAATCTGTGCGCGGCATGACTCGTGGGTGCCCGAACACCTTTCCTATTGGTAAATTAGCAGTGTAGTAGCACATGTCTTAGAAAAAACGCATTAGCAGCCGGCTAGTGCCCCCGATTAGTGGCACACCCCTTACTGCTGGCGCTGGCGCTATGGGAACTTTGACTAGCTATTTGTAAGAAAAAATATTTTTAGAACTTACATTGATTGAGAAATAGATGGCAGAATATTGTAACTTGAAAGATTATTCAAATTTATCATTTCTTAATTTAAGTAAAGTTGTAGTAACTTGAAAACAATTTCATGGGTTTACTGAAATCAAGGCCTAAAAATATTATTGTTACGCATTCCGATATCTCTGCTTTGGTAATATTGAACAATGGGGAAATATTAGTTCAAATATATATTTTTTCGTTACAGAATATTTCTTTGGTCATAGGTATAAAAAAAATGGTGGCGTTAAGTTGATATTCGGGCACACCACACGTGTGTTAAATATAATTGAATGGTAACGTTTACAAGTAAAGACACCTTGCCCAACAGATGTTAGAGATTTGCCCCAAATACTGATAGATTGGCTTTGTCAGCCGCCACCGTTAAATATGTATGAATAATATGATCGATACAGAACACGTTTTGGTTTTATATTATTCGGAAACATCGTCGACGAGGATTTTATGAAAGGTCTTGCAACTTTCGGACGAGTAAATTAAATTGTGTTGATTCATACATATAAAGGGACATTGAAGAACCTATGCCAAAACCTTACCTATGAGATTTATAAATGTTGACCTTTCAATAAATCGACATTTTTTTAAAATAATGACAGCTTAGGAAACGTAACACAGAGCTAATTTAAATGAGGAAATTCTCAGGACCGTTTTCTCTAACAAACGATCAATAGGCTATTTTCCTAGACGGGCTGTCGCTGTTATCACTTAACAAGATTAGACTGGCCGTTTAACTTTAGGGTTATCAACCTTAAAGAACGTCTTCATGACACGCTAGAATGATAGTCCCCGCATTAAAAACAACTACGTTTCAGATAAAAGCGCTCTATAAACTAAGTAATGTTTTTCTATCGCAAATTGATACCATCCCTTACAAATTAAGGGACCGAACGATGAAACAGCTGATAACGAAGTAACGAATAAGTGAATAGATTACCTAATCTGTTATCCCTGCTACCGTGAAGAAGATGAGCAGGAGATAAGGTGGTTTCGCCAGGCGCTAACGCGTGTTGGGACAAAGGGATTACAAACAGGGACCCTGGGATTACAATGGAGCACAATAGATCATGGCTGTAAAAGGAGAGTAATCTCGTTTTACACGAGTTTGTTACAAACGCTCCTGTAATAAGATTACACGGGGATTCTTGTAATTAATGTATTAATACTTGCCCGTGGAATTGGAGATGCGTACATACCTGCAACAATAGGAACTTGGTCAGTTGTTATTGTATGATAGTTACGTAATAAAAAGGTTTGCTTATGCTAAGGTGATTTAGTATTTAGAAATTCACAATAAATAATTACGGGTAGGTAATTATAGTCGTGAAAACATTATAGCATGCAGCAATGTATGTTTCCTAATTAAAAACATGTTCTTCATCCTAATATGACTTAATGACATGACATAATTTACTCAAGGATCTGTAAACATAAAAAATAAACAAAAACCAAAATATGACGCGATAAAAAAGTCAATAAAGTTCACATGATACACTTTCATTCATGTTTACTACGATATAAACATACTTAAGAGTTACGATGTGCGTGTTTAGATAAAAATAACATCAACATATCGGTGCAGTTAGCTACGGCCCGTTCAGCCTACGGGTCGTTATACCTACGGACCGTTCCACCGCGCCGGGTAGCTCGCTTTGTATCTTGACGATACGATGTTTCAACGCTTGCCTACCAGATGTACACATTACTCGCTTTTTCGGATATTTCACTCAAAAACGCTGTTATCGATATGTTACATCCGTAAATAAAGTGTTTTTTATGCGGCTTTTTTGAAGAAGAAAGGTTTACTTAGGGATCGCCTCGATGTCTGTCTGTTACTTTACAGGTAGATATTATAGAGATAAAAGACGCTTTCTAAATTGTTTGGTGGAAGATTTAGAAAAAGCAGTTCCCTTGTAGGGATAAATTGCTGTTTAAGCTTCGACACAAGAGACAAGATCACAAAACAATTCCATACTGAAAATGTGACGAATCCGTAATAAATATTTCCAAACAATAATGCAGACTCTCGAACAGATGCATTTCAGAAAGCTGATATCAACAATTAACAGCGATAGCAATGTTTGAGCAGCGGAAGCAGGTTGGCGGAAGAAGGTATTTGGGCGCGTGGCTTTTTGCGGGCCGCGACGAGCCCCTCGACAGATGGGAAGGCGCTCTGACGGTAATCGAATTACTTTTTACTGACATATGCACTTCGCAGCCGAGGGGTTAACTTCAAGTGATTCAGCAAAAAAAACCTTTACAAGGGGCTACTTGTGGCTTCCTTTACGAATGGGTTCTGTCAAGAAAGTATGTATAAGTTAAAATCATTATCCCTTCTTTTATAACATTTTAATGGACGTTTACGGGCTATATAAATACTAAACTTATTTACTACAAACCGCAACGAAAACTTCCCTGCTTGTGGACAAAGAGCAGAAATCAGGTTAAGTATCAATTAAAAATCGCCGCAAACTGTACACGGAGGAAACCACTTAATGTCTAGCTAGCGTTAGTGATACTTCCTGCATTCGCCAGGAGTCATCATAAATCGTGGGGCTTTATTAAATTTCCTTTTGTCGCAAACACGCGAGTTTAATGACGCCCGACGGCTACAAGAGATATTTGTCATCGACCAAAAAAGTTCACGCTTCTTATGCTTCTATTTTTGAAAACTAATACGAAGGGACATCTGCATATGCTTCCATTTAGACTAAAAACAATCAAGTGGAAAATAAAGCAACAGCCATAAACATTTTTTATCAATATTTATTTTTAAGCACGCGACTTATCTTTTGTGTCCCGAAATTAAAAACAGTTTTTTTTCATACGGCTTCTATTCCCTTATGCAATCAACTGTCTCCTGAGATCTTTTTTCTAATCCAGGTGATAAATTGACGGAAGCTCACGGTATCTCCCCTACAGCCTAGCTAAAAATAAGGACGACTCCTTGCATTTTTTATTTCATAAATCCATAATCTAAATATAACAGAAAGAGTATGTAAAAACACCATGCAAATGAATTCAGTGTGAGCCCCATTACGAGTATGAGGGTGTAGTTGTGTTAGTAATGCAAGCAAAATAAATCTGTCGTTAGGCAAACGTCTTTTCTTCTATTTAAATACCACGCCGTCTAGAGCAAGTCTAGGCAAAGCTTTGAAAGCCCGCAACCCCTTATTTATAGCTCCTAGCCACAATAAGCATGGAATCCAATCTCATTTTATAGAGTAATTATTCTAGCTTCAGTGAACTGAACGTCTGTACAGTACAGTAAACAAAGAGGAAATGACCTATTAGATAGCAGCTGGCACAGCGGCGCACGCGCAGCTGCCGCCCGAATTTCGCCGAGAGATCGCGAAACGCGCGCCTTCCGTTTCCGGCCGATTGTACTTGCGCGTTCTTTAAGTTAAGTGTCCTTAGGGGTGGACATGGATTGACGTGCCGTTGCTGTTGCCATACGGCATGTGTGTGCCTACACTCATTCACCACAGTTAGGGGAGTGGTAATCCAATGTTTTTCATTGTTGTTCATGTGATGTAGGCAACAACAACCACTCTGTGCTGGGCACATAACGTATTTAAAATAATCTGAGCTTACGCAGTTTTGATGAACAAGTGGGGATTAGTCTGTCGCATGCTTTCCAAAAAGGAACAATTGTATTTGTCCTGCATAACCAAAGAAAGAAGGAGTGAGAAAGAAGATGTAAGAAGGATAATCATAAAGTAAGTAAGCCGAATAACCCGAAGTTGCGAACTAAGCACAAGAGTTTCTGTACCAACAGTGAACAGTAATGAATACTTCAAAGTCTGGTAGTGTCTCATCCAAGTAGTTGTGTGGCAATGGAGGACAGGTTTGAAGGCAGTGTCGAGTGACATTGTGACAACAAGCTACTTGCTCTCGCTGCTCGTCCACGGTGACTTGCCGCCATTGTCTGCTGGCGAACTAGTTGTGCCTCCACCGTGACTATATAAGACTTGTTTACATTTGTTGAGCTTTGACCATAAAGATTCTTTTATTCTCAGCAATTCCCAACACTTTCGAGATTTAACGCGAATAATATTGCCAGGATTTTGTAATTTGATGTGTCTGTGGAATTCTTCAAGCCTGTTCTTCTCTACAGGAACATATTGGAAAGACAACTAACTTTAAGTTTCCGATTGACCCATACCGTGGCAATCGAAAAGTGCCTGTATTGGGTAATTTGTTGAATCTTTGAGCTTTTGTAGTATCGACTAAATGAACACAGTTATCATTGTAAAATATTTACCTTCGAACTTAGATACTCTTAGCAGAGTTATGAGATCGCAATAAGTGTGTCCATGTGAACTAAACTTAAGTTCAACAACGATACTTAGAGCGGGCACGCGCGTTAATTTGAATTGTGTAGGTGCCTCATCATCCCAGTAATAGCCGGACTACTACTATTATATTTTCAACATTGTTATCGAAGCGTTAAATAGTATAATGTTCAGAATACACTCGAATAGGTGGATTCGAAAACGTATTAACCGCAGTCATGTTTTTGAATTTTTTACTTTCATTCAGTCTACTTGTTTCCCAATTATTATAATCAGACTGTCCGAGTCTACTGGACATTTTATTCTTGTGGTCATACCGCTAGTTTTCTTTTGTCTTTCGGTACCTACTTCATTAGTTCACTAGCCAGGAATGCTCTATTTTATAGTTACCTGACTATAAATTGATTAGGTATGCGCCGGCGACGAAAAGGTAAAAACTGCATTCCTTCGTCTTGAAACTAATAAGGGCATGAAATCTGTTAACTCGGCGCATTAACGTGCCCTTTTTCAGAAACATAATGTACAAAATATTTAACACAGTCGAGCTTCGAGCAGTCGAGCAGTCTCATTTCATGAGACGGACCATTCATGAATGTTATTTTAATTTATTTGGTGACTTAACCATTCCATTTATCTTACTATTTACGTACCTACAACATGTTGATTAGTGTCCTGTTGCTAGTTCCATACCAAAGTTGTATTTGTTCTAGGATAAAAAGATGGCTTATGATACTCAAAAACAGTGCAGTTTTTTTATAAGAGGAAGAATTTTCGTTTTTTTTTAAAATTCCAGCGATTACCTTTTAGAAACATGTTTTTTTTTTTTTTTTACTATTGATAGGCACGCGTTTGACCACTATCTCACCTGATGGTAAGCGAGGATGTGGTCGAAGATGGAGCACGCTTGCCTAGAAATAACCTATTCACTCTTGATTTAAAGACTCCCAGGTTGTAGCTATCAGGAAACACAGACTCCGGCAGGGAATTCCACTCCATGTTAACAAACAAAGAAATCATTTTAACTCTTAGATATATTAGTGTATGCTTTAGATTTTATATATACTAGGCAGACATTCTGCCTTGGTTTTTGCAATAATTATTATTATTCGAATTTATGCCTAGGCCTGTTCTTGCACCACAAATTCCTTGGATCTATTAGTGGTTGGTATAAGAAATCATACGAGTTAATCTTAGGTGTGGCGTCAAAGCTGCGACGCACGTGCGCCCGCGCACCTGCCGGCGTGCTGCCGCGGCACCACCCCTGAGCCGTCTGGCCTGAGGGGTGACTTGTTCAAACTAGTCCAAAAAGTTCGCTTTTTTGTAAGGCTATGCAAATGTCACATGCTTTACGCTGCGTCTTTGTTGCTTAGCTATTTTTTTAAGTTTTAAAGACATTAGAAATTGATCTTTGCTTTATTTTTACTATCACACATTTTTAATAGCAGACTGGTTTTAAAAATATGTAAATAATTTGTTAGGGTTCCGAACAAAAAACGGAACCCTTTTAGGATTACTCGGGTGTCTGTCTGTTTGTCTGTCCGTCTGTCACAGTTTTCTCCGGATCTATTGTACGGATTCTGTTGTGGTACGCAATATACTTCTGTGACCCAACAACAGACGCGGTACGTAAATAGAAAAATTGTTAGTATGGGGGTCATTTTTGGGGGTCAAACTAGAGATTTAAAACTGTATTGTGTGAGATATCAAATAAAAGAGCCTACTGTGAGCGTTTTCATTATATTTTTTCATAATTTTATAAGTTAGTTTGGAAGTTATTCAAGAAATTACCCCAAAAATGACCATTCCCCCCCCCTTACCTCTGAAACTACTGAGCCTTAATAATAATAGTTCCATGTCTAAAGATTACAGGAAAACCTATAAGAAAATAACATGTTTAAAAAAAAATTGGTTTGGAACCCTTTGCATGTGAGTCCGACTCGCACTTGGCCAGTTCTTTTGTGGTAAAAAGGTTCCCCCTAGATAGCTAAAAACGGGTGTTAGTAGAAGCGTAGAGTCATTGGAAGCGTCCTGAAAAATCTTTCAAAGTGGCATTATGCAATGATTACTCGATTGTAACGCGTTACATGTATCTATTTGGAACTACGTAGGTATACAATAGTAAATCAATCAAGTAAATTATTATC
This sequence comes from Lacanobia oleracea, assembly GCA_950371165.1. Lineage (NCBI taxonomy): Eukaryota > Metazoa > Arthropoda > Insecta > Lepidoptera > Noctuidae > Lacanobia > Lacanobia oleracea. The sequence goes on along the minus strand of OX493392.1, from coordinate 18,013,173 downwards.
ATTACACTATTTAAAATAATTATGTAACGACATACAACAACAATTACACTCATCATGTAATTACTTTAAAATACCGTTTCAAATAATGCTCTACATAAAATTACAACCAACACATTTCCGTACAGATTAGTTACAGAACAGACTGGCGTAATGTTTGAGGACACCAACCATTTCGCTTGATCGCCTACGCCAGCGATTAAATACTTTTTTACGGCCGTTTAAGCAGTTGTTAAGGATCAATTAGCATTTATCGGACTTCCCTTTTTGTACGGATTAACAAAGCAGCGCGGCAGCAGCGCTGCAGCCGCGTCGCTCCCGCCCGGCACTTTGTGACAAATTTGAAGACAGCGCTTGGGATTTCCATATTCAAACGAAGTGTACTACAGAAACTGTAGATAGGTTTCTTAGGTGTGCCCGCCATTTAAGTTAAGGTGGATGCTCCAGTAGCCCGCGAAATTCAAATATTTTTATGTTTTTTGCAATTTGCCGGTCAGTGTGAAGCTGTATGTGGACCAAATGCGATCCGCGACCGTAACGCGTATTTATCTCAAGAATTATAACCATTTTGATCATCAATATAGCCCTCTAAGAAAAAAAAAAAAAAAAAAAAAAAAAAAAAGAGGGCAATATAGACGATTAAACTGGTTATAATTCTTTAGATAAATACGCGTTACGGTCGCGGATCGCATTTGGTCCACATACAGCTTCACACTGACCGGCAAATTGCAAAAAACATAAAAATATTTGAATTTCGCGGGCTACCCTGGAGCATTCACCTTAAGTTACATATATAATATACATTCAGTCAAAAAAGTATCGGGAATGGATGATTTGTTTATGGTTCCAAATTCAAATTTTTGTTTTTAGTTGTTAGATTGGCACAACTGTTTTCCATTTTGGCGCGGAGTTTTTTGGTGTTCGGAGTCACTGAAAATGTTACAGAAGGCTTACGGTGAATCGACTTTATCAAAAACTCATGCTTATTGCGTTAAAAGCGTTCAAAAGCGGTCGAGATGTGATGGAAGATTTGCCTCGCTCTGGTAGGCCGTCAACGTCTGCAACTGAAGTTAACATCGCAAAAGTGAAGGAAATAGTGACTGAAAATCCCCATTCAACTCTGAGAGAGATAGCCGCCGAACTTTCTGTATCTCACGAGTCGATCCGTACCATTTTAACTAATCATTTGGCTATGAAACGTGTTGCTGCTCGGCTAGTCCCAAAAGATCTGAATTTTCTCCAAAAACTCAATCGCATGAAAGTCGCTGAAGACATGCTAGAACGAGTCAGTTCGGACCCAACATTCATGAAACGCATTGTTACTGGTGACGAGACGTGGGTTTACGAGTTTGACATGCAAACTAGTCAACAAGCTTCGGAGTGGCGCCTTCCAATCCAACTGAACCAAAACCGAAAAAACCACGCCAAAGCCGATCAAAAGTCAAAGTCATGTTGACTGTTTTCTTTGACTATCGCGGTGTTGTGCACTCTGAATTCTTACCGGAAGGTCTAACGGTAAATAAAGAATATTATTTGAGCGTTATGCGGCGTTTAAGAGAGCAAATTCGACGAAAAAGGCCAGATTTGTGGAAAGAAAATTCTTGGATTTTGCACCACGACAATGCGCCTTCGCACAAGGCTATCATTGTGAACGAATTCTTAACCAAACACTCAACAAATACCATCCAGCAACCACCTTATTCACCAGATATGGCTCATGCTGACTTTTTCTTTTTCCTAAGCTCAAATTACCACTTCGTGGCACCCGTTTTCAATCGATAGAAGACATAAAGGAGAATTCGCGGCAAGAACTGAACTCAATTCCGGAAGCAGCGTTTAAAAAATGTTTTGATGAATGGATTATTCGTTGGCGCAAGTGTATCGTTTCTAAAGGAGCATACTTTGAAGGTGATAAAATAAATTTGGATGAATAACAGACATTTTGTGTATTATTGATCTTTTCCCGGTACTTTCTTGACAGAGTAGTACATACGTTATATCAAAACAAAACTCAATCTGCCGAGTTTTTTCCCAATAATACTAGAGTCGGTTTCCGATGTTTCTGCCGCGGTTTAACTGATTAATAGTAAGTTGGAACTACGGCCTATCTGATCGCGGTGCTATTCTATAAGATAATGTTCGTGTCTCGACAGCGGAATCCGAGGTGAGTATCAAATTCGTGTCACCCAAGACCTTTATGTTGTGTGTAATAAAGCTCACTTTGTGAGGTTTCTCACTCAGGTGAAGCTCGATAGCGAAATGGTTATTTACAGAATAGACTAGCTAAGACCTCCACAACCGAGTAGGTAAATGCTTAGCGCGGTACCTCTGGGCAAAATTGGTGTCTGGATTTCCGACTTCTACGTAAAAACTGTCAAAAATCTACAAACGACAGACGTGATCTACACCTTTCCGTGCAAAGGATATAAAATGATAATTAATAATAAAATATTTAATTTACCACGCGGTGCATGACACAGCTCATTGCTATGCCGGGAAGCGCATAGTGCACGGGACGCACTTAGAGGGCTCATTGCGAGGTAAATGTGTTCAATAACGAGGGTGGAGGACAATAGAGAGCCGGAAGTTCGCGTGTGTCCGCCGGATGTCGGCCCACCATCGATCATACAGTAAGTGCCCCGGTAAAGTACGACAGCAATTAGATGTTGCATCGGAAATATTCGGCAAACAAAATAAATGATAACTGAAAAAAATTAACAGAGACTTCAGTTTTAAGAATGTTTTATAGTGAACGAGAAAAAAAAATACCCCAGGCACAACAGCAAAAAAGTTTAAGTAAAAGAGAAGAAAAGTTAAGAGTACACCACTCGCCAATGTAGTTTAACTGCTAAACTTAAGTGCCAGTACGCAAGTTCATAGAAAAATGGCCGATAGAGCCAAAAGGTTCCGAAGTGGCGACCACTATGTGCCGGAACAAGCAGCATTGCAAGGCGTCGTCCTACAAGAGGGACCAATTTTCTGGTGAACGCGAAACGCACACGGCAACATTTTGGAGAAGCCTATGTCCAACAGTGGACGTGATACGACTAAAAAATGAAGTAGAACAATAGCCACGAGTGTTATAGTTGATCGATTAAGTTATTCGATGTCACATTTAAGTTGTGTCGTACTATACCGATAGCCGACTGCACCGCAACTGCATTGATTGGTAATTAACACACTGTCTATTGGCAGGTCATTCTGAGTTCTGAGTTATTGTTGGCGCGAAATTGAAGCTTGTTCCAATGCATGTGTTGATAATGTTCTGCGGTTTGTGTGTATATTAGTCAAATGTTCAGAGACAATGGAGACTTCAACTTGCTTGTAAGCTGCGTTTATTAAGCGTTATATATGTACCGATCAATCGCTGTTCCTATCTGATTTATGCCTAGAGTTTATTGTTCTTTTTAGGGTTCCGGACATCCGTAAAAAACGGAACCCTTATAAGATCACTTTGTAGTCCGTCCGTCTGTTCAAGACGCTTTATCTCGGTAACGCGTAGAGATATCGAGTTAAAATTAAAACCATATACACAAAACCGTACCGGAGGGAACGTAGACCACAGGTCTACGAAAAAAAGCTGTGAAAAAATCAAAGTTCTAAGTTAACGTAAAAAAAAATACGGCCGATTATGCTGCAAAAAACGTATATTTCGTTTTCGACTCTCAAGGGAATCAAAATTTATAGGGTATGTTCCGTTGACCTAGAACTATGCAATTAATAGCGTCTTAAACTACAAGTATTGGAAAAAGTCTGAAAACTATACATTTGTAATTAAATCCTATAAAAATATAGTATTTATTTAAAGTAATATGTACGGATAAGTTTGTAAGGAACGGTGGGCAAGTCCGACTCGCACTTGACCGGTCTTGTTTTTATATATATATTTTTATTAATAAACCCACTTTGCTTTTGCAATCCACTTTAGACATTCGCAGAATAGTCGTCGACATCGGCTTTGTTTGTCATATAAAAATATAGAATAGAACTAAGCGTTATGTCATTGGATTATTTCGTATTGTTTGATTCTTTCAGTAATGTTTGTAAATTACTCGAACTTTATATAACTAAATTGTTTTTTCAAAGGCCTTTAAAAAAAATGAGCTTGTTTCAAAGGTTGACACTATTTTCTTTAAACAGGAAGTATCGCATGGAAGTCAAATCCCAAAAAAGCCTTTCCCACGGGTTCCGCCGAGCCAACAATTGCTTTATTTCACCCAAAAATAATTACGTGACTGTGTGTAAGTTCTACGGCTTAATGTCTTGCACCGGCCAATAGATATTCATTGTTTATGACACCTTTTGTGTTAGCCGCCTACTCAATAAAATGGAAAATTTGGTTTGTCGTGTGCCTTCTTTGTACGGGCACGTAGGACACCTCCTAAGGCCGGGATAATGTTGGTTTAGAGCAAAATTCTCACGTTCTGTATCCATTGTAAACACTAAACACCGGGACACCCGTTACGTTTCGTTTACTACGCTTATTGTTCTATTATATGAGCTTGTGAAATGTAAACAGGCGTTGAAAAGATAAATGAAACTATTTTTATTAATAAAATAAATAACTCCAGAGATTTTTTGTGAATGAAATGAAAAATTAACCAACCTTAGTTCTTAAATACCAATACAAATACAGTTTTCATTTAAAGCAGATCAACAATAGCTTAGACTCGAAGTTATTTAAATATTTCAATCGGAACTGTTAACAAAACAGTTAGTCCTACAACATCACCCACTCCACTTGTTACCTTGGTCGTAATTACCAGTACTTAGCTAATAAACTGCACAAAAAAATCTCTAAAACCCGATGTCATTGTACCTGGTACCTGCTATAGTACTGAATGAATGAATGAATGTATTCATTCATTCTGCAGCAGTGATTTCGTAGTTACCTCACGTCCAACACGACCGGTTGCCTTTTCAATTCGACCAACGATATTGATGCCATAGAGCATACCTTGAGATTTATAGACACGTCTGTTTATTGTGGAAATGTCATTGTTAACATTAGGCCTACTTGTCTGAATATTTTATTGAGTTTAATTGGCGTTGTAGATTTATAAGGACCATTTGGCGCTTGAATGATATCTCCAGGGCAAACTTTTGAAACTACATTGAAAAAAGAAGATGGCGGCGTTATTTCCGATTTTGGCCTTGTGCCAACTTTAGAAGGTTCTTCTTTTTTTTACCTTCTGTTTAACAGTACTTTGTTTTATTTTGTCAGAACGTCGAACTAAAAACATAGACCATCGATTTTCGTTCATATCAGAGCCAATTTTTATCGGTTGTGGTTTTCATGACAAGGATGTTTGAAACTACTTTTACAGCGATCAATAGACGACAAATCGCTACGTAGTAGGTATGTACATTTTCTTATCCTTTTACATAAATTGTAGGTAAAAGTAGCGTGTCTGCGAGCTATTCTATAGTACAGGTGCATTGCGGGCTGCGGGGCTGCGGTACAGTGCTGCCCCGCTGCGGTCGCGGCGCGCATCGGCGACGTCGTTCATGTCCGTCCGCGTGCTTCCGGTATGCGCAGCGCGTTGTGATTCATTTCTTTTTGAAAATCGAATTATGACGGAACTTGACCTACGCTCGTGAATCACTTGAAACGAAATTCCTATGATGATTCGTAAATTAATTAAAATGCATATTGCGTTTTGACGAAGGAAATACATGCCTATCTTTCTCTCTTTCTGCCAACCTAAGTAGCTTCAATTGACTGAACGTGCAGTTTGGATGCTTTAGAGCTGTTACTACTGTTCGTAATTATCGATTGATTTCACTTTTTCAGTTCTCAGATGTACCTTTATGCAATCCTGGAGAAAAGCTGTTACTAATTTTACCTAAAGCTTTCCGCGAGTATTTTTTCTTAACAGATCATTGTCTCACATCTGTTCTGGTACCTAGTGGACTTGTGTACTAAACGATTTCGAAGCTTGACGTTTGATTTACAGAATTATTGGTATATATTATATTCGATCCTGCAAATTACTTACCTATCTGTGTTTAATTGTGGCCCTGTTTTAAAATACGATTAACTCATAGACTTATGCAATACAATCAGCTTCTCATAACCTTCCCTTCCATAGCCGGCTTATAGAAACAATAAATTCAAGAGGCCTATACTTAGTTGTCTCGGTTGTTATCGGCACTCCGGTAGTGTGAAACAATTTGTAACACTTGCGCAGGCTGCGCACGCGCCGCTGCCGACATTGTTATTGTTTTGGTGCGACGCGCCCTTTGTCAAGAGCCGGCCGGTCGCGAGCGCATCCTTGTGTACATAACACATGTCATCTACGGAAATCATGAGAGTTGCCACAGCGCATTGTTGGTGGTTTCATTCAATTCTTTCATGTCCGTTCATTGTGTGAACTTATGAACCTATGTGTTGCAGCGCGTGTCTACAGGCGTATTAGCAGATATTCTTATAATTAGTTCCTCTAGTCCATCAGTCTACCCGGCTTTTCCCATCTCTGTCGGGGTCGGCTAGTCTCGCATGCAGCTATCCACTAGTATTTTACATGGAGCGATTACATGGTGACTGGGAAACACTTTCTGCCAAGACTAGTAGTTAAACTTTCGAGTTTCTGACTAACCGTAACGACTGCCTAAGGTCTTCAAATGACAGCCGGGAGCAACGGTTTAACGTACTTTCCGAGACACGGGAGGGCCCGGTTTCGATATGCGTACCAGCGGTATTTACGGTAGCTCACCATTCGAACCATCGACCTCAGTAAGCGCTGCTTAACCTTTATGATCGACCATGCGTCTGTTATTATTTAGTCACAAACTAGTCCTCCTAGCTTTTTCATGGAATGCCAACTTTAAAAAAGGCGCCAAGCAATTTGTAAAAAACTTGACCCTATTTGTTCTTCGTATTAGCTGTAGGCTGTAGAATTACACCGAACTGTCCGTCCTAAGTGGTAATTATTTTTTCAATAAGAACGGCTTGTGGGAAGCCCGCAAATGTTTGCTGTTCTCATATTGGTGCTCCACATTTCGCACTGGCTGCTCACACAATAGTAGCCTTGCATCAATTTGTGCTGGAATCTTACATCAACGTTCAAAGTTGCACTTAACACGATTACCAATTTTTAGTTAGCTGTTTCGACACGCAATTGTGATCATGCGAAATCTTAATTCTAAATTGAACTCATATTCTTTTACTTCATGTTCGTAACGGCCAATTACAATGACTTTACTCACTCAATGTAGAAACTTTATGATTCTACTAGTTAACCCGCGCAACTCCATCTGCTCTGCTCTTATTGGTCTTAGCGTGATGATATATAGCTTATATATAGCCTACCTCGATAAATGGGCTATCTAACACTGAAATAATTTTTCAAATCGGACCAGTAGTTCCTGAGATTAGCGCGTTTAAACAAACTCTTCAGCTTTATATGTTTATTAGTATATAGATTCTCTATCAAACATAATTGATTCAATATAACAACTACCCCATAGAGACATGTTTTTGAACAAAAACAGAAATTAAATTTCTGTCTGGCGTAAACAAAGCTGGGCAAAACACACAAGATGAAAGCCGTCGTCTTAAAAAAAATCCAGACTGCCGGGTCCATCTCATCCATTACCATTTTATGTAGTAGCTAGCAAAACATGTTTGGTTGCCAAAACTAACTTTTAGTCATACATTCTGTATTTTTGGCACTTACTTACTTTGTCATATTGAACATAAAAATCCTTTATTTTCTGGAAACTATACGTTTCTTACGTACAAAAGCGCGGTTCGAGATTACTTATCTACCTACTCATTTTACAAGCTCTAGCGTTATTGCAATACTTATTACCTATCATCATCTGCCTAGCCTTTTCCCAACTATATTGGAGTCCAGTCAAACCGGATTCAGCTGAATACCAGTACTTACGTGGAGTGGCTGCCAACTAGACCTCCACAACCCATTAACTGACTGGAGTCAGATTTACTGGCTTCTGACAATCCGTAACGACTGCCAAAGATCTACAAATGACAGCCGAGACCAACGGCAATACTTATCACCTATGCACCTGTTAAATATGTATTTATGTAAGTGGCAGTTTGGTCTCCTTACTTATTCCATTAAACTTACTTTGACGTCAAAATCTAACAAGTTGGATCTTTAACACTGACGCGTGGGGAGCAGAATAATTTAGCAATTAATCACGTTCGATTATAAAACAAAATGATCTAATGGGCTGAGGTATGCTCATTGCATAACAAAGTGTGGGAAAACTGCTTGTTTTTAGTTGGAAAGGTATAGAGAGTGGTATTTGCAATTTGCACCACGTGCTCAACGCCTCGCTACTTCACACCGACCTCTCATTTCTACTGAACTATTTTTCCCTATACGAAAAGCTTGAGAACATAAAGGTTTTAACGAGACGTGTGACCATTGTAAATCGCTTAACTTTGATCTTTTATGGACATTTTGATTCACCTTTCCCTTTAGTTAGAAGTTAAATATGTTAGAGGATTACGAAAATGTCAAGGTATTTGTACAAAATCTACTAGCAAATGAAAAAATATGAACGAGGGACCTACAACAGATCCATACATATACGAATGTTTGTGTCACTGAGTTATTGCAGAGCACAGTCCGTTTATAATAAATCGCGTGAGATTGTAAGCTCTTTCTACTCAATAAGACACGGATATATCGTACGTAATTTGGATGGGATCATACATGTAAAATTATAACTTCACAACATATCCAGAGTTTATCCGGTGACATTTGCATCGACATTATTCTAATCTTTGAAGTTATTAGTTTTGTAGTCTAATAGGCCGTGGTTACAGTTGAGTCAGCCAAATAATTGCGACCTAATGATTCGCAAAATTTACAAAAACTTGCATCACCATCTATCATTTTTAACTTGAATCATGTAAAATCGGGAATGACTAAATTCTGGGAATACCTAATTAATGAACCAGAGGTGACGAAACTTACCACTAACTTAAAAGTTTGTGGGTAGCTTGTGAAGAGATAAACATAACTTCTTATAAATGCTGCATGCCTGGTACTACACATTTATCATAGTGCGATTCTATAAAAGTTGGACGTCGCTGCTTATCCGTAATGCGGTTTTTTAGCTCTCCTTTGTTCCCGCACATAAGCAAACGGTTTGATTGCATCACGTCTTAATTATCTTTTGTTTGAGCCGCGTATTGTTAATTTGCTCATTGACCAACTTCTTGCCCATTTAGTGAATACTCCAATGAGGCGAAAAAGTTATAAACAGTATTCTGCAGTAATTTATAATATTTCTTAAAAATGAAAAATTGCCTGAGAAATTAACAGTAGTAAGTGTCACACATTTGGTAATATGAACGCGATACGCCACTGAATATTAAAGAAAGTGATACGAAGGGCTTAATAGTTAAATATGAGTCCAATGAAATTGAGTAGACGATGTCTGACAGGTCACCGAACACTGTTCAAACATCATCCTAGTTAGAGAGGGTGTGATCTGTAAGCGAGCCCTCTCTTACGTTTCCACGGCCCGTGGGAATCACCGCACACTAAATTATTAACAAAAATATTGACCCGCTGCCTACTTAAGGGATTTGACCACTAGTTGTTTGCGCTGGCAGTTTGCCGCTCCCAACAAATACGGGCAGCGCGACGTGTCGACGACTGCTTTACAAAGTTTATGGGAAAAGTTGGAGAGCTGTGAGTCGGGGTATAGGGTCAATATTTTGTGTTTGATCTCTATGAGAACTGACGTAACCTTTGAGATGATCGCCGAACTTTGTTAGAGATGGAGAACTTTGATCGTGGATATAAAAGAGGTATCGTGTAAACTAATGTTCAGTGTTTTTCCGAATAAGTCAATAGTTTTGATGAATACCACCAGTTTTAAAACTCATAAATAGAATTGTAGTGCTAAGATCTTTCATCCAGACTTGGCGAAATGTTTTGTTTCACCAAGTTACTGGGTCGTAGAGATCAGATAGGCAGTTGCTTAAGGTAAATGCTCCAGGGTAGCCCGCGAAATTCAAATATTTTTATGTTTTTTGCAATTTGCCGGTCAGTGTGAAGCTGTGTGTGGACCAAATGCGATACGCGACCGTAACGCGTATTTATCTAAAGAATTATAACCATTTTAATCATCAATATAGCCCTCTAAGTTCATGTAGTTCGAAAGAATGATTATTTCTAAAATATTCATTGCAAAAAACATAAAAATATTTGAATTTCGCGGGCTACCCTGGAGCATCCACCTTAATGTTAAACTAGCTTTGGCCTGCGACTTCGTACGCGCATATCCCGTTTTTCCGTTCCCATGAGAATTTTGGGAAATCTGCTCTTAATGCTTCCCTACGAAGGGTAGGAAAGCTACATGCCACATTTCAGCTTTATACGAGCAGTAGTTTCGGCTGTGCGTTGTCTGTGAGTCACTCAATTACTCAGTAACGGAAAAGTTTTATATAAATTAATTATTGATTGATTGATAGACTATAGACTGTAAACCGACCCGACTACAATACCTTAGTAAGCGTTCCTGTAGTTTATAATTAGGCAGATTCATTGTGAGAGCGAAGATCTTAGCCACAATCAGCGAATACACGTTCTCCAATCACAGTGCATAAACAAAAACTCAAACACATTCCTCTATTATTTCAGAACGATGTGAATGTTTGATTGCATTTGCCCTAATTGTTAGTTACGCACGAGCGGCCATAGGTGCCGGGCATCTAGTTCAGACCGATCAACTGTGCAGTCCGTTACTGCTGCGGCGGAATTACCCGGGCCACGGGGTAAACAAAACATTGGACAAGACAATAACCTGCATTGTTGAGAGTGCTGATTATATTGACCTCTAAACGAAGAATGGTGACAGATCTATCGGTAGCAACGGTGAATGATTTCATTTGTAAGAAATATAAACAGATTGATGAGCCAAGATTCGCCACGCCCACACATACTGCACTATTTACTCATATCGGGTTTGCATGATGTCTGTTTTACAAAAGAGTTTAAAACATTTCATTTAGGAACTGAATTTGGAATATCCGTCCAAAGAACAATAATTAAAAAACAACGTTTACATTCTTTAATTATTTCAGTTCCATAACAATGCACTTGTGTTTACAGTACCTTTCAAAGTTTCTACATAGTACGACACCCGCGGTGATTCTCAGCAGTAACAAGCGCGCGGCATCTGATCCGCGCGCACTAATCCATTCATTAAGAGCGAGTTATTTGGGCTAGTTCACGTGGCCCGTCACCGTGGCCGACTCTGAAAATCACTGCACTTGTTTAAAAAACGCGGAAAAGCGGCCCCACTCGTTACCAACGTAATTTGATGGGAAACTCGTCACTTTGCTGTTTTACGGTTGCCAACTGAATTTGCGGTATGCCCCAGCAAATTGTATCCATTTTTTTGCGCCACAGCGAATTCGCTAGGTTTCCCTAATTAAAAACTAACTGTTTACCAATAAATATACAACATAAGTAAGTTAATTGGCACAGTTACATTGAATTGTGAAATTCTCGGGAGACATCGACCGGAATGATGATGTTTCAAGAATTTTTCTACGTGATAAAAGAAAACATATATTCTTACGTAATTAGCTTGTGTTTACGTATTGTAAATCAGTGTATGTAGTCCGTGATTGCCTGTTTTATCAGTGATTGATTACCGTAATTACACTTGCGGTAACTAAGGTCGTCGAAAGCATTACTAAGGTACTGAAATTTTACTCGAATGATTCTCGCACCTAACGATTTTGAAATATGTATATTTTTTAATTAAGTTTTTCCTATTGACATACTTAAAGACAGGAAGACAAACTTGAAAGCCAACTAAAACGAGATCCTCTTTGCTTGGAAAACGCATCATTTTCCGCATGGAAAATGAGTTTTCATAGTAGTAGTTGACGGCAAGCAGCAGCGTGTGTCAGCCGCCGTAGCTGTGACTACTGCGGCAATCATTCAATTGATCGAGGCGGCCGCCGCGGGATTGCCTCATTATCCAATAAACACACGGCGCCCGATCTCGCTGCTTTCAATAATGCCACAGATGAGGTAGAAGGTCACAAGTTAATACAGTTTCCTTTTTAAAATTGCCTGACCTGAACCTATGTTGATCTAGACGGGACATTTTTTTTGATTGGGTTTTTTCGCACGGCCGGTATTTCTACCAGCAAGATTGAATAAAACTGTCGTCACAGAAATTCTTAGTATGTATTTTTAAATTATTATACACAAGCCGACCGGTAATTACTTCACGGTATACGTCACACACAATTCTCCATAAAGCGCAGTCACTTTCTTACTGACGTCAACTATGAAGGCGGACACCAATAAAGGCATTACGAAGAACGATCTAACATTAATGTTCCCATACAAAATTGGATGGTCATAAAAGTTGGTAAATAATATTGACAGGTCTATGTTTTATAATGTGAATGTTTGTGGCGCCGACGCGACGCGGGCGGCGTAAACACCACGATTACTCGAAATAATTCGATGACGGGATCGAATCATGTGATGATCGGAGGTATCGACTTCGCACCTGAGCAAAGGCTAATTTGCAAAGATTGTATGTATTGTTTTGAATCAGATTCGTAAAGAAACAACAATTTAAAGTGGTTTTAAGAAGATTATGCCCGCTACTTGGTTTTACAGAACGTTGGCTAGTCTACCAAAATGTTAGTCTAATTTAAATTTAGCCCAGTTTATTAAGCCAGATAGAGTTAAACTACGTACTAAAGAACAGTGTGAACTACTTCACAGAACAAGTTCTGGTAAGTCTTCCGTAGTGCTCAAATAATTCTGTCAGCAAGATGTAGGGCTCGGTAGAGCTAAACTTAGCACAGTTGTGTTTTGCATTTTCTCTTAAAACTGTAGGACTTGGTTATGGTCTTGTACGCCACTAATTTTGCATGAGATGTATGTCTAAATTATGTGCATTTCATAATAATAAAAAATTCCGGAATGTGATCGTCTTTATCCAAGCCGACAATAAATCTTACATTCTTCACCTTAGGCCAAGTAAATTCCAAATAATCTGACTACGTTTGTATAGACATAGAACAAAAAAAATTAGACCGCTATCAAAAATAAAATTGTTAGTCACACTTTGCGAACGCATTTTTAAAGGTAGGTAGCATTACAGGTATGTACAAAAACTGTACAGCTAATAAATTGTCCCATTTCTGGGTATATTAAAACTTCCAAACAATATATAGATAGCAGTTGCCGCAGTTGGCACGAAAGTACGAAAGCATTTCATTAATTTTTCATTTCTCTAGCAATGTGCACATAGTGGTTAATCCCCGTTCGGTAGATATATAACTACATGTACCTATGATGTGTGTCTGTTACGTTTTCACGTTCTAACCGCTGAACGACTTTTGAACTTAGCACACAGATAGACTGCGACCTAAATTAGGACATAGTACCTACTTTTATTCCGATACTAAGTTTCCTTGGGCCAGTAAAAGTTTTAACGTGTGCGAAGCCGCGGACAGAAGCTAGTCTACTGTAAGTACCGCATGTAGTGGTGTAGATCGCATGTCGCCAGCCGGGACATCCGAGGCATTTCCTCATTGTCGCACGCGCCGCCGCGGGTTTCTTTTTGTCTTAACTGTGCAAGTATTAACATTGATGAGCATCATCACTCGCTTCCTGTATACTCACAAACTTTGACTTCACTTATTAAACTGGATGTAGATAAAATTCCTTACAATTTGTCATGTTCATTGAAGAGTTTCTGTGTTGATTTTCGGTATAATTTGGGAATTTTGAAAACTGTTTGTGATATAAATCTACAGAGGATTAGGTCATACAACTGTGAATGCCGTGCGAGGATATGTATGATAGTAAAATATTTAACAAGGCCTGGGTGATGTCATGTAGTGATCTCAATAGCAAAGTCTCATTAATGGCATAACATAACAGGTACCCTCGGGAAATCGCCGGTGGCATTTGTCACCCGTAAATCAATTTGAGCACTTGCCGATAAACGTTTACGAAGAACATCATTTTCTACAATTTACATAACAAGTGTCAGTGCGTAGGATTCGTCATCTCAATTGCGCCGCAGTACCGACGGCGCTGCTCACTGCTCTCATTATCTGCATCCTGCCTTCATTCCCGCCTGCTTCGGCTGCTACTAGATGCCATCTAACACTGACCCACATTCCACGAACGACGATAATCAGGTCGATAGTCAATTAAAAAGCATCCACCGTATTGATCCAGTTCCTGCATTGTTACCCAACCTATACAAATATCGTCTATCCCTCCAACTGGTAGCAATAGGACGCTCTCAAACCAATAATCCATATTTTTTCCAAACGATATAACCTTATTTGTCGAGTCGGATCGGCATCGCTAAATACAGGGGACACAATGTAAAGCTTTTTGTGCAGTCCCACTGAATCAATTTTGCGTTTTTTGTTCGCGGATTTCGGAAGCCGCAGGTAAGAGGGCTAGATCCGGGTCCGTCTTTGTGTTTCGCTATTCTTGTGATTTACTAATATTTACAAATTCGCAATTTGGGAAGCAATAACTGTCAGATCGCATCAGCTGCGTCACTCCACCAATTGGGTAGCACAGTGCACACAGCGAGCTCCACTTTACATCATGTCCACATTATTTACGCTGTTTACAGTTTGTGTAGAAGCGCAGGGCACTTTTTATTGCTTGCATCAAATAACAGATAATAATAAAATCGCAATAATAAAATACCGAGTGTTCTCGGGTGCATTCTTCGCTCTCGTATTGTGTTTCTGCTCCTCGAGTCCTTTCATGTGCAACACATCACTTGGTAACTAAAGCAATCATGGCATTTAAAAATGGCAATGAATATAATTGTGTATTTTCGTGATCCATTGCTTACGATTCGAAAGGGTTAGGCTGCATGAAATCTACTTGACCGTAAAAGATTTTTAACAATAGAAGTTTACTTTACCGTTCGTATTTCGTTCATCATTATACGAATTATTCCCAGGTTAACGTCGGATTATATTGTTCACTTATAATGATGAAACTTAAATCCATAAATGTATGGATGAATGAATGTGATTAGATTAACATGATGATGAAGAAAGAAGATATTGTATGTGGGTCTTTGATGGACTGCCTGATGCTTACAATGATAATTGTATTCTTTGTTTTGACTGAGCTAGATTAGGTTAACGTACCTGATGCAAATAAACAAGACGAACAGAAAATGAAACCCAAGAACCCCACCAGACCAGACCTCCTCATGACATCTTTGTTGAAACCGTAAAATCTACATAAATTTTACAGTTCCTACAAAACGGAACTTAGCCAGTGCGAAATTAACAAGATTAATAAAATGGAAACAAACAGAAGTGGTGGGGTGTCACCAAGCATGACCGCTGCGTGGAAGCCGCGGTCGGTCGCTACTCGCTACTCGCCGGCATGTGGCGGAACTAATAAGGCCCATTAACATTTACCGTAGTGTACCGTAAAACCGCGCAGCACTGAAACACGCATGCTACGCAATCGTTATGCAGATTCTGCTGTTACTAATGTGGGTAATGCGCGATTATTTCCATGTGGCCAGCTAATCAAGCGTGGCAACATTGAGACATCCTTGATGGTTTAGTAGAATCTTTGTTTATGTTTGAATTTGGAATAGCTCTAGGCTAGGAACTAATCTACCCCTTTTCATTGCCTATACACATTTTACGAATAAAAAGATAACATGACTAAAATTAATCATTTCAAAAAACATAATTTATTTACTGCTTGCATAAAATTGGGAACTTAATTGAGACATTAATTCAACACTAGTAAAGTCAGTAACCCAAAGTTAACTGTAAACTGAATTCTCATCTCAATACACCTACCCATTGTTATGGCATGAATGAAAAATAAATGAATTTGCATAAATGTTTTCATAGATGGATTATAATCTAAATTGCTTTTGATTATGTTATTTACGTTAATGTGAGAAATGGCTCATAATTGTGGATTGCTGGAAGTCATTACGACGAGTTGCAAGAACAAGCCGCCCGCCCAGTTGTTAAAGGTTCTCGCGGCAGGTTCTACCGCAAGGTAGAGCTCAAAATATTGCATATGGTTGATACCGCGGCACGTCTTGTCATCGTCGCACTAAATCATATTCACATTACCTACGCATCACCTACCGCACAATATAAAACACAAAAACGTTGATGACGTTCAATTATCACTCCACATTGTTTGTTGATCGGCCGCTGCCGCGCTGGCCGCTCGCTCGCCGCCGCCTGCCTTCCACGGCCAGACGTAACGGTGGTAATGTTTACTTTGTCTTTTGCGGCACGCTCCCTATAATCCCAAATAACAAATTATGAAATGGATGAAAAACTCAGGTTAAGCTGTCGGCGATTCCTAAACATAATGTTTGATTGTGCTCTAATGACAAGGCGCGGACTCCAAGCCACCTTTTGTGTAAAGCCGACCGAGATTACTAATGGAGCGAAACAAAAAAGCGTTTATTTTTAATGTCGTAAAGTCGAAAGTGTAGTCAATCCGAGATTGCTGTTAGTGTTTCGACTAAGGAGGTCCTGGTAATTGAGCAATCATCTACTCTAGGCCGTTGCGGTAAGCGACGCATCGAAAATAAATGAAATTTATTATTTGTTTTGTTTGTTCCTGAACCATGCTATGTTTAAATATCGTGAGGAAATTAGTTTACTTCCTTGTGAGGTAAAAGAGTGCGTTTCGGTTCCATAACAGCTTAATGTGGAGGTAGTAATGAACGTTAATGTAGATGGTTAGACTACGAAACTGCTTATAAGCACAACATCTAATATTTTATTATAATGGGAAAGCCGAAAAACCGTTGAGAAGGCTGCTATGTAACGTTTTCCATATTAGGTACAGTAAGCGTTTTCCCGAACCCCTCATCTATTAGAGTGTATGATTAGGTATGCAATCATTCGCAAACACACGACCATCCATCATCATACATGATGTGGCGCGTTTCGCTTCTGACAAAGGTATTGGCAAACGAGGAAAAATGCGCAGAAGAATAATAAAGTCAATTTAGAAATGAGTCTCAATGTGTTTAGTATGCACATAAACCTTTCTCTAATTGCTGTAATACAAGAAGAAATAATGTAGACGAATATCAGTCCAGCAGCAAGACAATAAATAAAGCAAATCTACCAAAACATACAATCAACTCTGATTGCACACTGATCGCTGCGACTAGAAAGTAAGTAGGGCTCTCTCGTAAGCATTGTAATTGTCTCTAAAAAATGTTATTATTGATAATTGATTCAGCTATTTAACCGGCCCCCAACATAGAAGCACGTGGGATGACGTGAATGGGCAGTCATTGATCGCGGCTGTGATTGCCGGCGCCGGCCGCGGCTGCGCGGGCGCCGCCTATTGTACAACCTAGCACCTAGTTTGGCTTTTACGCTTCCAAATGTATGGTACAAAATTTAATGGTTATTGCAATACTTATTGAGGATGTTTTTATGGAATCACCGTGATTTAGATTTTCTGTAGGTAAAATGTGAGATGTCTATGAAGATAAAAAGCCCAATAAGGCGCAAGTCCTTATACGCAGTAGCAACTTGTTAAACACAGCATAAAGTTGATTGCGGCATATTTGGCATTGGCAACTTGAGTTAGATACAAAATTAACTATGTATTATGTTTTACATTAGTTATGGTGAACTAATAGGTGTGTTTCCTAATGATAATGATACGAGACAGGATGTAGGCAGCGCGACTGGGAGCGCGCGCGGGGCAATAGCACGACCTTGCGAATGTCGCCGGACAACACGCGGATTTGACTCACGCCGCGCCAAGCTCTGATTCATGCCATAATTATTTTTTAGAACACATCACCGGCTATCCTTCCATTTGTTACAACAAATTAAACAACACACCTAAGCTACGATACCTTACAAACAGTCTTAAAAATATCCCTTCCACAGATACCCAATCAAACATCAAAAGAAACAGTCGAACCGCTCGTAAGTCGTAACTAATTTAAACACCCGATCCACGGGATTAACGCCAGGAAATCTGACAACAGGATACGTCAATTTAAACTAGTAGAAACTGAGAACAAATATGCCAAAGTGCACCTTCGATCTATTGTTCTTCAACGCGACGGCTTTGCATTGGACGCTGTAGCTTTCTTTTCTTACAAAGAAACGTATCTCTGTAAGATGAAACAAACTCGGTATGTGATGCTGTACATGTTTTAGTGCAGCCATTAGTACGTAGTGTATTGAAGTGGCAGGACGTGAGCGAGTAACAAAGGAGCTCGTCTAAACAGGCCATTAATAAGGAGGCGGCTTGCGGGATCCGCCCGGGACTTCCGCTGCATTCCGAGAACCGCTATCCCGGGACAAGACAGGAATAGCACTGGTGATACTCCGCTCAACATATAAATGGCAATCAACGCATACCGCACTTGATATTAACTCCAGTGAAAGCTAAGTGCACTTGATATATGAAAATTAGACAAATTGCTGTTGAAATTAACAGCTTTTAGACACACGGACCGCTTTACAAAAAGGATATATATATGGAAAGGGAACTCTTTATAAAAACTTCTGTCAAGTATTTGTACAATATCAAGCTAACTCATAAATTTTGCCAAAATGACCGTAGGCATGTTTGTAACTGTCAACATTCCGTCTTATAAGAACCTTTTGAAAGAAACACAATTGTTTTGTACAAAACATTGTTAAAGCGCGGCGGATCAAAACGTAAAGAATAATAAATAAATGCGAGGGCTCAGAGACACCTTTATTATAGAAATGGGTGGAAGGTGGCAATCTCTGGCATCTTGCTGTGTGTTTACTGTGCATCATCACGTTTTACAAAAGGAGACAATTTATACGGAACGTGAGATAGAAAGAGACGCAAACGTCGGCACGGACCACCTTGTTAGTAATAATCGGTTTACAGGGCTTGTCAAAAATTAACTTATTATAAATTATAAATGGAGCTTAGCAGAGGTGGCGGCACGTACGTTTATCGATATATTTTTGATATAATTTATTCTCTGACTTCAATACTAAGTAATAAACATCATCTACAAAGCTTTTATGCGATGTGGCGCAAAAAAAAAAAAAACTAAACTCGCTAAAATCACTTTTGTCGACTTTGTAATAATGTATTTAATATCTATCACAGTCATATTTTATTTTGTTGTCCAGTACGACATTTATTTAATTCCAGTGCTTCTTTTGATTCTTTTTCAGCTACTGGGTTATCTGACAAGTCTACTACTTACTTTATCAAAATTATGTCGATAAGCACATTGGCTCCACCCTAGAGGTGTTACCTGCTTCTGACTTTGTGATTTATTAGCACAGCAAGAGCTTTCGCATTGCATGTTTGATGCACCATGAATAAGTTGTTTAACCTCTTTAATCTTCAATCCGTACAGGGAGTATTAAAATCTATTAACAGGAAAATTTTGTGTTATTACCGGAATAGTGTATGTTTCTATCTGTGACTCTGTCTACGTAATCGATCACAACTTTCCGCACGACTTTTACAATCGATTTTTTGTCGGAAGACGTGACCGAACTACGGATAGCGTTCGATAATTCGGTATCGGATTATTTGTAAATAATCGATAGAATTGTCGCTCGCTACCGATCCGGAGCGTTCCATCGCCTCGCACCTGCCGTCACGACGCGCCGCCGCCGCCGGTAGATCACATCGGTGACCGGTGACGAATCGATTTCGTAACGTTGACGACTTTATCGGAATTGTGTCGACACACCGATTAGCTTGATACACGAATTTATTACACGTCGGTCCTGTAGATATTTTTCCCAAGAAACCGAGTAAGTTTGGTGAACTCAATTAGGGACGCATAAAGGTACAAAGTTTAGTCGTAGACTTGTAGCCGGGCGGTAGGTATTCCCGCTACGCCGCGCGCCGTAGCGCAGGCTTTGCTACCGGATATCCTTGAATATTTCCGCATGAAAATCCAAACTTTCAAGGTGATCACCTTGGTAACTGGAATTTATGAGTTATTTATAATACATGCATAAATTAATCTAGTTATAAATGCATTCTAACAATAAATGTTTTCGTGAATTCTAATGTAGAAGGACATAAAAAGAAAACATCAATAAATGAGTGTCCATAACGAGGGGTAGTTCTATATTTACTTATGTCCATTATGATATATCATGTATGGGCCACCGAGGACGCCACAGGACGTTCCACCAGATTTTATTAAGATGTACCACTTTGCCGAGCCTGCGTACAACCTACCAAATGTATTCCTGATATAAAAGTACCTCAAGCTAATTTCATCAGTATCTCTTCAATAATAGAGATAATAATGGTATGAGAATTATGTCTCATTTATGAGATACGTGGTGCTTTTGGTGTATGTGACAAAACAACCGCATTAAAGTTGTCTAATTCGAAACAGTCGTAAGAAACTGGGAAGGATCGTACGTTTTATTTAGAGGGGGTATGGTTTAAAATGGTGCTGTTAGTTGGTCAGTTTGGTGTCATTTTTCACGTAAGTGGGAGCGCGCAGCCGCGGGGGGCGCCGACAAAGCCGCGGCCCCCCGGGGGGCGCCACCGCGCGCTGCTAGCTGCGTGTGCGCAACTGCGCATACCACACTGTGATTTGATAATAACATGACACATTTAGAATTACCGCTCCTATATGTTTATATTACTGGAAAATTATGTTCTCATAAAATATTTGACGTTTCCATTTTCTCTTACATTCTACACGGTGTAGACTCGTTGAAACCAATAGCTTGGCACGCACGACGTTTCTAGTTTGGCACCCTTTGTTATTTATTTATTAAGGCGTCAAACTTATAACTTTTGAGGTTCAGATCCTTTTACCGACCTACAATAGAAAACTCAAAGAGCTGAGCGAAGGCTTGAAAATAAAATGGCAATAAATTATGTTACGGCCCTATGATGCCAATTCAATTTGCGGTGGTGAATTCCTTAGAACAATAAATTATATGAAAAACATTTTCCTTCGTTTTATGTAGATAAAACGTGAAACACCCCAAATAACGTAGTTAGCTATTTTAAAATGTTCATGAAATCGCATTTCTTTCTTGCGTTTCAGTAAAATGTGAAACACCCCAAATTATTTATTTACCTCCATGTATTTCTAATCTTGATTGCTCGCTGCTATATCTGATTCTTATTAATCAATAAAAGTATGTAAGCACGTAGGTACCTACGTAAAGTTAGGCTGGGTCGGCGGGGTCAGGGCGCGCGGACTGACCGCGTAGGATCGCGTTTTGGTCGCGCGCCCACGCCCCCGTAGCCTATTGTCTGCCCACGGCTCCCACGCGTGGACGACACAGCCACGACATGTGACGTCACGATATCAACCACAGATACGTCTATAATTAACGTCTATACTTCTGAGTTGATGGATTGCTAAACATGTAACGGAGACGCCAATCACACGCCTGGATTAGGTGAGTGTAAAATGAGTTTCATCAAGTCGCGTATTGTGTTGTGTGGAAGTTAGATACTTTTAAATACATAAAAACAACAATAAACGAAAACCACACACATTTAAACAAAATTAAGCTCCGGAACTATCTTCCTCCAGTAAAATTGTCGCAATAATCCTTCAGGTATTAAAGGATTAGGGTGGCAACGGGCCTTGTCCGGTATTTGACAAGGAGTCTTTTCCTTACAATATTCTTTCACAAATATGTGACAAAGGAGTCTATTCCTTTAGCTGCTAATGTAAGGTAAACAGCACATTAGCGACCTGTAACAATTGCTTACAGCGTCCGCACCGCGCCTACGTCGTGGCTTATTTCTGTCATTTTCTCGGTAACACGACTTGTGTGGCAAGGTGGCAAGGATCGCACGCACTCGCCTTAGTTCCGTTTATGTGTGAAACAAAAGTTTATTTTATAAAACATTATGGCTTTGATGGTGGGGTTTTATTGTGTTATACACGGCTATATGTATAAGTACATAAGTATATTCAAAATGCAAACTGTTCTGTGTGTGTGTTTTCTGTCGAACTTTTGCCAGTAGCTACACAATAACATTTGAAAATGAACTACGGATAGTGGCATAAGGCCTTATTCATCCTAATTCGTTCAGCCGTTGAGGTGCGATCATAGTTATCCTATAAAAGTGGGATTCAAAAGTCAATCTGCATAAACTAGGTACCTTTATAATCATTCTTTGGTATTGCAATTTTATGAGAGTGATCCACAATATTTTAGTGTTAGAACAAAGGCTAATAGTGAGCAATAAAGAAGAAAGGCAAGACGGTCTGGCCGAGCCGTGGGCGTGAGAAAGCGGCGCGGGCGGAGCCGCGGCGCGTCGCTAATGTTATAGTCAAACACGCACGTACTGCTGACAGTCTGCCAGTCTGCCAAGCTGACTGTTCACTCGGACTAGGTAAATAAACACTGCATCATTATTACCTTGTTAATTTTAGGGCTTCAATTTTAACATGGTAAACAGCTTAGGTATATCAAAACTTACATCACCATCATCCCCAGTCTAAGTTCGCTCATAGCTGGGAATAGGCTTTTATTTCCTAGTACCAACATGTCTCTACGTTGGTCTTAATTCTTAAAAAAATGTTTAAGTGTTGCCATAATTTAGAACCTAAAACAAGCAAATTTCTACCAAAACTGGATTGGGTCGATTCCTAAAATCCTAATGATCTGTCCTTTTGCCTATTGTTTGATAAGAGTATTAATTAATTTAACAACTTTATTATTTAATTGATTCTTGTTTATAGCATTCTGACTGAAATTGAGAATATTTTCGCTGTAAGTTATTTTAATAAGTCTAACACAAACTAATTAATCATCCTAGTGATATGCAATCGGCTAACGGCGAACTGGACGATACTTTTACTATGTGAACTGGGAGTACAATAAGAAAACATATTTAATTCAGTTTTGCTGTTAATCCGACTTGAAAAATCTCGTGATAACTGGTGGACCCAAGAAGTGTGACGGAGTGGCGGTCTCGACTCATGTGATCCTTATCACCTCTCTCTACTCTCACGTCCTCTAGTGACTAATTGCACTTGCTCCCCCACCGTGAAATTACACCATTTAAATACATATATTTCAAAACAATAATCTAAAACTCTGATAAATTAAAAGTAAATTGCCACTTTTGTATTTAATAACGACTGAGTTAATTTTTATGTAAGCAAAGTTGTTTTCGCTTCACATGGTGTTTGCATCTGCTGTTTTATTTTTATCGCAAACTTGTAGAACTTTTCAGATACCTCCATGCTTACTAATGATAACAAACAATTCTAGTAGTAAATTTTACCAAACAACCGTGACAAATAACAACCTTTCTTCGTTCACGTTCCTCATTACATCCTAATGCAGTAGCAACATCTCATCACACAGTTCTTGTAGGTCGAGGTTCGATTCCGCTGCTCGTTTTAATCGTAGCTCCCTGAGAACGGCAGTTAATTAGTGGTAAAGCCGCCACCTGTGTTATTATCTGGACGTCAAACACATGGTAACGCCGGCATTAGGGGCGTTTACCCTATATTTGTATGTGCATAGCTTTGAATGATAATTCGCGCTCATGTGCGTTCCCACTCTCAAGTTAATGCATGCGTTCTTGTGTTATGATGCCATGCTTTCCTATTTTCTTTTATCAATGTTTTTATTTTTCCGTCCTTGAATGATACGTGTTTGGGTAAACTTGAAAACCATTATTAATTCGTATATTTATATTCCGATTTGTTTACAGTTGGTGTCACGAACAATATAGGCTTGCCCGTGATTGTCCTCGGCGATGATCGGCGACTGTCTGCGAACAATCGCCCGGGGCCACATGACGAATCCAATTAACAGCACTAACATATTCCGTCGGTCGGCCAGTATTTATGTTTCCTCACAGTCGCACTGTAAATATTTAGTCCGGGAGGCGTCTGGCATCGCCCTCGCCTTATCTCTTCATCGGGCGCGTGAACCATTTCATGGACAACACTGAGTGCGCCTGCAGCGCCGACAACGTACAGGATACAGGTTTGTAAACACTGATTAGAAAGTGGCACCTAAACGAGCAGTCCTTGAAAACTTCGTTACGCAGATAATCAGGAAGTTTATTTAGTGGAGCGTGGATGTTAGATAGTCGACACGTGGCGGTGGCGGTGGTGGCGCGTATCATAGCGGAGATAGCGCAGTAAATCTTGTATCGGCACGTCGCGCTCGCTCGGCGGCTCGGCTCGCTCGTGGCCGCGAGTCGCGTGCGCGTGGGCATCGACAGGTGATGTCGGTCGATTATCTGCTAATTTATACGCGCCGCTCAACTTCTGTTCTCTCATATAATATTATTCATTTCGACACAACGCAAACGAGCTCGCTAAATATAGAGAGCGGCATTCCATGGACAACGCGCCTTGTTCTCGGGTAACTGTCCAATTGTTTTATTATCCTTTTTCGATTACAATTTCTTATTTTAAATGTCAGTTGTTCGCGCGAGGCGGGATGGCTCGCTGGCTCCTATTTGGAGCAGTGTTTGTTGTTGCCGTGCTGATGTCACCGAGCATGCCATCATCTGAGGGGGCCCGTTTTGGAATCTTTACGATCGACACCTCCACATATTGGCAGTTCATTCACCGACGAATGTGAATGTCATTGTCAACTTACATTTATCTATTTGTGATCTGATGAGCATATTTCTGTTTTAATGACTAATTCTTTTAGATTGACGAACATGGATGCAGGATCTACGTAGGCTTTACCTACCGTTGCTTTTTATGCAGGTTAGGTCGGATGGCTACACAATCATCTTCCACCCCATGTCTCTAGAGGTACTTACATTATATGAACATTTTCATTATAAGCCATGGATTTGTTTTTATTTATTTTTTTAACAAATAATAATATAAACATTACATTAGAAAATACAGATAATAAAACGATACTAAGAGTAGTAACTTTTTACTATCGCCCTGAAGCCCGAAAAAATGTTAGTATCTAGATTAATGTCAATTGAGGATACTAAATCATTTCTAAATCATTTAATTTCAGGTTACTAAATAAAAACAGATACTTATTAGCAAGAAAGTAGAAAACATGAACATTAGACATAACACAGGGTAAGGTGAAAGAGGACCACTGATCACTATAAGTATTAAAACGGCCACAACGATTGAAGATTTTGGTATAAATAACAAACAGAATAAATGAATAATTATGTAGGTAAAAAATGAGGTGAAACACTTGAATAGAAACATGAAAGCTTTTATTACATTATAAATAGAAGGTTTTGATATACTTATAACTATTACTTAGGTACAGAAAAAGTGGAAACCATTATATTGTGACCGTATTTCTTTAAAATATTTCTAATAGAAACTTTTTTCAAATGACTGCAGTACCTAACAACATTGCAAGTATTGCATGCAAACATACAATTTTAACGTAACGTCTACAGAGAGCAAATTAAGTAAAGCTGTTTTGTAAGTAATTTCAGTATATGGGTGTCATATAGCAAATAGCCAGGCGGACACCAGGTAAGACAAGACAAGTATATTAGACTGAAAAGTTGACATACAAATATAGGACATAATTATGTACATTACGTTTATCTACTGTACATATATCATTTTGGCTTTTCCGGCTATGACCGCATGCGTATCTATACAATATTTTATATTCTAAATAGCATAGCTTTATGGACTTATGATATCATCACCTGTGTTGTTATGTAACCTTATCGACGCCATTGTTCAATGATTTGTAGGCCATCACAAAGGATGCCTCCTGCCAATAAATATCTTGATTTGAAAATGTTTTGAAATGATTCTATTTCATCGGTTCGAAGCGTTAAATTTAGATGTTTAATTCATCCCTTTTATTAGATATCTACGTAAACAAAACTATCATCAGGCACAGGTGCGTGTGAACTCGCCGCGCGTGAAATTACTGTAAATTTGCTTCGGTGTGGTCTTAGAAAAAATACTGTAACGATTACACGATCCATCAACCCCCACGGGCGATTCACTACGGTGACCTCCGTGCGCCATCATCATTTGTCCCTCCCGGCGACAACATGAGCCTTCAGAGGGATGGAAGTTTTTGTACACATTTGGTAGAAAAGTTAATTTTGAGTTTTGGGTCTGAGAACATAATTTACACGCCAATATTTTCAGACAAAAGTAAACTGCTGAACACTTGTAACAGAAAAACAAAACGCCAAGTTAGTTATGAGATGGTTGGCACAATTAAAGCATTTGGTAGAAAACAAACGAGATTACATAAATGGATGGTTAGGATCACTAGAATACTTTTCATTGTGCGCATGCAAGACAATAGGTTATATAGAAATGAATGTCCGATCGATGTCAAAGAATAGTCGTTAAATGTTTCTCAATGGTCAGCTCAACTGCGATCGGAACGAGCAAGAATTTTCATTTCAGTAAGTAAGACATTAATTACCAAGGAGCAATAAAAATGCCAGCGTTGAATGAATGTTTGCTTTCTTGTTGATACTGTTTATATTCCCAAAAAGCTTTTTCCGATCAAATGTTCAATACCACACGGCAAAATGAGCAATGACATCACCTTGCTCTCACCTTCGTTTATGTTGTGTTTACTTAAATTTCGGAGTAAACAGTATAAAGTCACACATCCACATTATAAATGAAGGGTTCGAAAAGCATTACATCAAGGGTGGGATCAAAGCGTGGCGGCTGGCGGCTCGGTCCGGCGCGGTCCGGCGCGGCGCCAAGATCGCAACGATATCGTCGCTAGAACAGTAATCGTCAATAAAATCTCAATTTAGATGGCACCGATACCGTGTGAGTTACGGACGGACAGTCAGCCCGAACACGAAAACTTACTCGACGATGGAATGCGCCCGTGACAGGACCCGCTAACGAATTAGGTACTCACAAGTTTTTTCTTTGACACGTCTAATTTAATTTATTTTTTATCGTATTTATACTTAATGACTGAGGAAAAATAAGCAAATATTTTTGCATGTGATGCATGGATTTTGTTATTGTTGCCCCTTTGTTAATATGATGGATTGAGGATGCATGGAGTGTGCTGGGTGAGGGGGCAGTGGTGCCATACCGTGCTGGCCAGCACTGGCTGCCTGTGCCTCCTCGGATTAATGACGGCTTGACGCCTCGCCGACAGCGGCACGCCTACGCCTATTTATAACAGAACTTTTTGTCTTTTTACTCCTCCCCACTGGCCAGTCACAGATAAGAAGGACGTCAAAGTGGGCATTTAAAAATAAATTTGTCGAAAGTGATAAATGATGGATATAACTTTTATTATTTCAAATTAAATTAACGATCCGAACGGAACGTCTACCTTTTCTCACATTAGAGGGATCTTATCTGGAATGATTGCTTCCATTACCTTGGAGAACGGACACGTTGTTCTGTAGGTAAGGGAAGATAAAGAGATTAATGCGTAAAGCAATTAATTTTGATTGAGGTGTGTTTTATTAAGTAATTGTTTTTGTTCCCAATGTGGATTTGAAACGCACCATGAAGTTCTGATTTGTTGGTGGTTGTGTTTTTTCAGCCATGTAGGTATTGTTTATTGAAAAACTAACAAAACCAATAATGTTTTAGATAAAGTAGCTTACTTCTTAACTTTTGCTACACTCTATAACTTCACAGTTTTAAGGGTGACAAAAGAATGTTAAAAGTTAGAATGAAATGTGATGAGTGTTTCGGAACTATGTTTGCCGTATGGCTCGTTCCCACAGTGAGCTTTAATACATTTTCCATGTTCCAGTTAGCGCCCCATAAATTGATTAAGGGTCAGCGGCGACTCACAAAAGTTTTTTGTGACGCAAGAGTCAGACAGCCCAGACAGGTAACTCTTAACTGCTGCTATCCTAGTACTAGCACACTTATAAGCGTTGGAAATTAAACATATTTCACTAGTTATAAAAACATTAGGAATGTTCAAGATTTTCAGGAAAAGAAAGTTTGTGTTAGCGATTAATCTTTAATACATTTTGGTGTTAAATCAACATAATGGAGTGAACTAATTTCCTGTCAGGAAATTGCTGTGGGGAGGAGAACGATTTCCCTAAAAGCTTCTGTTCCAGTCACCACTGGTACATCAATCATTCGCCATCGTGAAAACATTTTCATAACAAAGGAGTAACAAGCTTTTAAAAATGCTCCAATCGATCGATTGTGCCTCGTTTATGTCGTGACACTTTCTTTTATTGTTCTACTTGGTTGCACTAAAAAGGATTTACATAATTTCAGCACAAAAGTTCAATGAGAAACTCTTTTATCAGTGTATCTTTGAAATCCTAATAATAAGGGTATGGTAGTTCAACATAGACGATTAGGATTTAATCACAGCAGATAAGTTGACAAATTAGTATACCCTAAGCACTGGGATCTTCGACTAAACAAGTGTCATTAACTGGATTTTCTGGTGTTTTTGAAAAGAAGATCTTTTCTAAAATTACGTACTTTTATTACTTACTTTTCCTTGTATCTATTTTGACTTTGACCCAGACCTACCTAAATAAAGATAACACAAAAGAAAGAACAGCGAAATTGGACCGTTGATCGTCTTCAGTGTCAAGCAAAAACTTACACGCGACATGCAGAATGACATTTCATGTTATAATGGACAGAAAAAAGTGAGAGAAGGCTAAAATATTTCGCTTTTGTGTTGAGTTATTTAGACCGTCGGTCCATTCAGAGTTTTTAATCCCAGAATAACTTCCTTTCATGTGCTAGACATCCGGCCACCAGAGGAGTTGATGACATACTTGGAGACTGCTGAGAAATGAGCCGCTAGACGGAAGGAATACTTCGTAGAGAACACTTGGAAAGCATTCTAAGTGTGGCCACCTCTTTAAGAACGTAGACTTGTGAAGATAACGTTTTTAGAGCTGATATAGGTACTCTGGTCGTATTTAAAATGTTTCTCTACAATAGCAAGGTTTGAAAATCAATGAAACATATTGGTATGTGGCATCGCTGGACACAATATATCACCAAGTACGATATCTGGCCGCAATGAAGTCAGCCAGTAATTTAGGCCGGGCGGTTTGGTAGGTTCGAACAAAAAAGCGCGAGGTGACAATATAAATAACAATTTGGCCCACCCCGTTCGAATGTGGTTCGCTCGGATTAGCATAAGAATGCCGCATCATGGACGCCCACGACCCTACACTGTCCCTCGTTGTCTGTTTATACGTCGAATTTAATTTTGATTTACGATGCTCCACACAATTGTCAGTAAAACATTTTTCGATGAAATGAATGTAAAAAAGGCAGCGCCAACTGCACGCTGCTTATGACTCTATCGTATGTTTTCTCGCTGTCTCGCTTGTCTAGACATAATACTTATAGTGGGTGAACATCATAAAAGCACCATAATTCTATTTCAGGAGAAGAATTATAAGGAAACAAAACTAAGTCGATTTTCTCACATATGAAGCAATGACTCCGCTTTCAGCGCATATAAACTGTCTGCAAAAGACTTACAGCTCTACCATTTGCTTGTGGTGGAAATTTTCTAAGCCCGGAAAACCTTCCTGCAGGCTGTACTTGCTGTATTGATCGAATATGACGGATGTTGTGCAAAAGTAAACGAACACTTTTGTTTTTGTACCTAGAGATGATCCCTTTCGCAATCTGTAGGTTAGGGTTCTTGAGACTGGTGAGACTGCTGGTTTTAATCATAGTCCAAAAATTTAGACTAATAACTTATTTGTTGAACTTGCTTTTTCTGTGAGTAGGTATTTAGTTCGAACCTAAATCTTTCAATTCCAAAAGCCTTCGATTCCGACTACACCCCTTTTAAATAACTTAATAAAAGAGGTCTGGGAATATAATTTACGATCGACATTAGGACGAATTAAAGTGCTTCTTAAGATTCCTTTATGCAAATATTGTTAAAAATATCGCCTACCTCTGCCGATTAAATTAATTGAGGTAATACTCGCTCTTGGCATATTCGAGTATTAATTTGATAAATGAGGGTTAATCAGATCATCTACCTAATTATTTTAAACAGCTCATAAACAAAATCGTCGGGCGTTTCATTTAATTAATGCGTATAGCGGAAATTCGCTCGTAATTCGAGCGCGATGATTCAAAAGTTTATTGATTAAAGATCAGATTGAGGGAAGACCTCGAAATTTTGTCTAGAACAAAAAGATTAATGGTCCTAGAGACATACCTACCTAGAAAATCTAAAAAAAATCCTACCTACTCTTAATCTTAAATCTGCAATTAATTTTAGCTAGAAGCTCTAAATATTTTAGCCTAGCCATGACTACTTTATAAAAAAAATATCTTGTAAAGTAAACATTTAAAATACCTTTATTTATTTAAACAAATTATTTATCTTCAACCTTCGAAAAGCTCTAAGATCTAATCAAAATAAATAAAATAATAAACGACGGTGCTCAGTGTTAATACGCATTTAAGATAATATATTTAACCATACAAAAATAAATGTCCACCTAATAAATCGTGCCGGACCTTATCGACTTTCGAGGCGCGACAGTAAGGACTCGATAAGGATGTGGGTCCATTCGGTATGAGGGTTTCTGGTCTCCGAACTTATTGGTTTACGTTAAGTTTGCTTTTGCTTTTGTGTAGTGAAACTTCTTTGGTGTCGAATTTGGTTTTAGTGACTCGAGTAGGTTCGGAACGGGCGCGAGCTGAGTGTAATCGGCGTTGCATCTTAATTTAGTTGTCTTGTATTGTGGGAGGCGGCGAGCGCGGTGTGGGACATAACCTAACCCACTGCGGAGGTAAAGGACGCCGGTCGCCGGTCGTCGTGCCCGACTGATGCATATATCCCTATATTTATTACACACTTGTATAAAAACGAATGATTTTATTGGCTTAATTGGGATCAAAGGTTCTGTAGGTGAGTAGATAACTGCTGGAACTCAAGTTTATGCTAGAGATAGAGAAGCACTTACCACATTGACGAACTCTTGAAATGTGATAGCGTTGCTCGTTGCGCTCTGTGCTTTGTCCAGGAGAATCTGGAAGGAACGGAGAATCCCTATTCAAATGAAAGATGCTTGAGAAGATTTTAATTCCATAAAATTGCCACTGATCTGGTGAAGATCAATTACAAACTAAGAATGTTTTAACAGTATGACTGTAAATTGGAAACATTATTTGAAATGGAAAATTCGTCCATGAGCTAGATTTCTCACAATTAGCTATTTTTGTCGTGAGGTAGACCAAAAACCAGGCGCGGTCCGAAGGGGTCTTGACCCCAAAACCGTGCACTTCAAATTGACAAACCTTCTAAATATAGTCAAAACACGACCAATTAATCTACAATTAACCGAGGAAGGGTACTAAAAAGTCGAGCTCGCTTCGCTCGCTCTTGAATTCTTAGTTGTATGTAAGTCGACAACATTATTTTTTATCGATAGTAAACAAGATCTTACCTAGCCGAGGCACAACCTATCCAAGAACCTTTGCAGCTCGCTTTTGCATCCTCAATTATGCAAGTTTTATGTTAAAGTCAACGATTTATTACATTCTAATACGTACCAATAACTAATACCACTGGTATTTGCTTGCACTCATATTTGCTTGCACTCACATATTTATTTTCTATTCCGAACGAATACCATTGTTTAAACTGGTGCCAAAACAAGTTAAGTAAAGTTGGTAAAAGTGCTTTGTATGTAATTATAAGACATTTAATTGAGAAAAAAAATAGCAAAAAAAAATGTTAGCAAATGTCTAGTTAAATTATAAAATATGACTATTAATCAATTTTTCTATAAATTTAGTTCCTCCATGAACCTGTACTTTTTTAAAAAACATCGAACCAAGAACCATTTACTTACAATCTAAAAATTACAAAATATCACAGAAAACCAACTCTTAATTTTTATTAAAATTTACCTGACATAGTTATTATTACATAGGTACGTAATTCTTAATATATAGAATATTGAAGGATTTTCCTGCTAATAAATCAAATTTATGTTTTTGGTATTCGTTCGGACATAAAATTAAATTAATTAAATAGTGGTATCCGTTCGGAATAGAAAATAAAAATGAGTTCAAACAAATACCAGTCGTATTAGTTATTGGTATTAGAATGCAATAAATCAAGTCAACTAAGTCGATGATTCAATTGACGGTAAATTAAAAATGTAACCTATCTATCTACACCTATATTCCGAGGCAGGGTGCTAAAATTTTTGGGCTTACTTCACTCGCTGTAACATCCATATTTCTCAAATAAATATATGTATGTAAAAAAAAGAAAGATAAATATAGTGCATCCGAGACAATGAACTATTTTTGATGGCGCTTCGCCCGTTTTAGCATCCAACTTTCCAGTTTACGCATAAATTGTCAAAGAAAACATCTGTGATAAGAAAAAAACCTAGCGTTTCTGAGTCAAGGAACTAAAATTTTTCGCTCTCGCTTCGCTCGCCTCAGTATCCTCAGCTTTCTGGTTTTAGCTTAAGTTGACAAAAAAGATATGTATGTATCTATAAGAAGAAAATTAGCGTATTTGAGTCAAGGGACAAAAATTTAACCAGTCTTTGCTTTCTGATTGTCCCTTAAGTCGATAACGAAACATGTATGGATGAATGAAAAGAAAAAAATGGCGTTTCTGAGTTAAGTAACTAAAAATTTTCGGGCTCCCTTCGCTCGCCCTAGCATCCTTGGTTCTCCAGTTTGTGCTTAAGTCGACAAAATAATCTTAGCTCGAAAAGAAACACGGCGATACGCCACCGGTACATGGTGGACATCCCACCCACACGCACAAAACTTTTGAGAACACATTCATAGTGCGTCCAGCTAAAGAGTGGAATTCCCTGCCAGAGTCTGTGTTTCCAGATAGCTACAACCTGGGAGTCTTTAAGACAAGAGTGAATTGGTTGTACTTCTAGGCAAACGTGCTCCATCTTCGACCACATCATCGCTTACCATGAGGTGAGGTAGTGGTCAAACGTATGCCTATTAATAGTAAAAAAAAAACTGAAACAAGGTATCGTATCTAAAATATTTGGAGCTCGCTTCGTTCGCTCTATAATCCGTAGTTCTACAACTTAAACTTAAGTCGACCAATAAACATCTATTTGTGTTATGATACAATAAAACAGAGGTATCCGAGACAAAGTGCCAAAAATTTGCGAGCTCGCTTCGCTCGCTCATACATTCTAGGTTGTTTTCGGGCTAAAGCATTTCTGCAAAAGCTACTAACGTAGGTACAGTTGGCGGGGCGTCACGACGTCTCATTTGTGTGAATGCAATGGGGTTCCATTTGTTGTGAGCGTGTCTTTAGTCCGAATCACACTTGCAAGGTTTTCGGATCCTTGGGAAAGCCACATTTTTTTTTGGCCTGAATCTGCCCCAGTGGGGCAGACAGCCCCGCAGTCGTCTCCCAAGTTGATTTATGAGTTTGTAATTTAATTTTCTTGTCTTAATTTAGGTAGGTACTATTTATGTGATCTGACCCCCCAAAATGTATGGCTGTGACCGCGCCTGCCAAAGCACGCTTACAAAGAATCTTGAAAAGTTCGTCTACTTACTCGATAACAACCCAATTTCATCCCGAAGTTAAGAGGCTCAAAATAGTTGCGAATTAGTTTCAGTAAAATCCATTTCAAGAAATGTATCAATCACTAGTCACCTTTATAAAGAAAGGCATATCACTTACCTCACGCTTATGTGGTGGCACCTGTGCTATAAAATCTGGGTTTTGCAGGGTTTGTAAAAAATCTGGCCAGGGGATCTCACCGAAACCCTCGGGATCGAACTGCAACAAAGGAAAATATCAGTGTCTAGTATTGAGAATTTAGATATTATAGGCAGGCTGAAGGTCAGAAATTAAGAAAAAGTTATTCAAGTCAGTTTTCATGCAAAACTAAAACTGAAATCAATTATGATGACCTAGGTTTATTGCAATCTAATTTTAATAAAGTGACGAAGATTTTAACAAAAGCAAAATATTTAAAGTCAGGTAGAGGTGTGACTTCGTAAAAACAGTAGATGCGCTCATTAATTGAATCCCGTCCCGATAGGGTCACGTAGCGGGCCCTTGATTATGATTTCACAGTGGCACCCCAAACGTCATAACGCGTCAGTCGCTCTTCACACATGTTTCTTTATATTTTCATGTGTTTCCCAAAACAGTGGCACAAAAAATAAGAAGCGCCCTATCTGAAGTATCGCACTATCTCAATGTTCCTTACGTGACGACTAAGCGTTTGAACCACGCGCTGCCGCCATCTTTATCCACCTATAAAACATCTTACATCCCGCTTCTGTACATTTTAATCAGCCAAAAACAAAGAGTATTCTTTGAAATTTGTTTCCGTATCCTAAACGACAGTTTTTATGAAATATGAGGGGTTTAACTCAACCTTTAAGTACCTATGTGACAGAGTCGCCACTTTTACGAGCTTTTAAAATAATTATTGTCATTTTGTATTCATAGAGTTAAGCGAACCAGTTATTTACAAGCTCTACTGTTCATAAATAAGCAAAATTAATAAAGTAATCAATTTATTGTTAAAATAGCATTTGCCCGCGGCTTCACTCGCGTCAAAATATAGCCTAGAAGCGTCTCTCAAATCGGTTCGGCCATGTAGGCGTGGAAATGTAACAAACAAACTCATTTTCGCATTTATAATAATATTAGTTAGGAGTATCTAGTGTAATAACAGCCACACGGGTCGATATTCATGGTAAAGCAACGCTTGCCAAAGTTGGTCTGTGGATGGGTGACCATCTTAACATACCGAGTTTCCTCCGTGTCTCGGAAAGCACGTTAAGCAGTTGGTCTCGGCTGTAATTTGTAGATCTTTGGAAGACGTTATGGATAGTCAGAAGCCAGTAAATCTAACCCCAGTCTTAGTTACCCAGTCAATGGGTTGTGGAGGTCTGATAGGCAGCCGCTCCATGTAAAATACTGATAATCAGCTGAATCCAACTTGACTGGAAGCCGACCCCAATATAGTTGGGAAAAGGCTAGGCAGATGATGATGATCTAGTGTATGTAGCTAATCACAAATTATATTAGTTCGGAGTATCTAGTGTATGTAGCTACCTATATAATTATATGCTCGTATTTAATATTTTTTACTAAGCCTTTACATCTATACTAATATATAAAGCTGAAGAGTTTGTTTGTTTGTTTACTTGAACGCGCTAATCTCAGGAACTACTGGTCCGATTTGAAAATTTTTTTCAGTGTTAGACAGACCATTTATCGAGGAAGGCTATATATATCATCACGCTAAGCCCAATAGGAGCGGAGTAGCAATGAAAATTGTGACGCAGACGAAGTTGTGCGAGTCAACTAGTTGATTATAATAGAGGTAGATAATGAATTTTTATACAGTTTTTTCCTTCAAGAACTAGATTTTCCCTTAACGCTTTCTTATTAAAATTAAAGCTATTCCAGCTGACCAGCTTCATTCGGTTCAAGCTTTGTATCAATGAATCACCCAATATCTCATTTTTCTATACCATGTCGGTATCTACCAAGGTATAATCTGGGTTATTATTACCTACCCCTGCAGCCAATTTCCATAATTTTGTGATACCCTTTATTAACTCTTAATCAGCACCTCTTTAAGCAGAAATTAATTCTAAAGATCATTTTTGTGTATCAAGTTAACAGGTAGGAAATAAGATAAAAAGATATCGCACGTGGCATCAGCGTTGTCGAGCTGTCAACTAAGTAAAATATTACGGTTCAACCCCAACACATCTCGCCAATGTCAATGGCTTTCTTTTAGATATTTACTTCCTTGTTGTGAAACATAGCTATTAAAAATACAACCGAATTGAGAATCTCTCCTCCGTTTTTTGAAGTCGGTTAAAAAGGTAGATAGGCTCGCTCCATCGTAGACTTTGTCTCTGTCATCTCTGACATAGACTAAAGTCAAGAGTAAACCCATTACAAACAAAAATAATAAATAAAAAAAAGATAGACTTTTAGCAAAACAAAATCCTAAAATTGAACGGAAAATCTATGATAAAACTAGGATACTCACTCTATCAAAAAGGAGGCGCCATTTCTGCAAAAAAAAAACAAGACGTTAGAGGGAAATTGAAAAACTAATTAGGAGGCGGTTTTGAACCCAAGTGAGTGTTAAGTGTTAACCTCTGTGTAATTAAAACATTATATCAATACCATTAGTTTCATTCAAAACAATGAGATCCCACACATGACTGTATTACCCGTGCATTAACCTTAAATGTAACGGTAACATAATTAAACAAATATTCCTGCGATGACGTAAACTGCTATTGTTAAACAGAGTTACTAAACTTACATCATGCATCAACTCCCTCCGTATTTCCGCCTCGTCCAGCTCCGAGCCGAGGTCCGTGTGATCCGTGTCGTAGAGGGGTTCCGCGGCCCGCGATATGGAGCCGAGGGAGTCCCGGGCTGAGGCGAGCGAACCCGTGACCGTGGGCAGCACGCCGGCTTCGATCCCGGACTCCATGGAGGTGTTGGTCGAGAGGATAGTGGCGGCGGGCGGCGCGCGCATGTCGCCGCCTGCGCCACTGCCCACCCACACAGACATGCTGCTGGCAACACCATCCACACTACTGGATGTGCCCTCTATTGCAATTACTTCCTTGATACCATACTAAAAACTCATAAAGTATTCTAACTTTTTCGTAGTCGGGTATAAAGAGTTGTCAACTGTCAGTCAAACATCAAATTGTATATTCGAATAAGTATAAATTTCTCTGGACAGATATTTGGGACCGAAACTGGTGTTACTGGACGCTTTTAATTTTGGACTTTGGATTTTTATGGAAGGAAATAAGTGAATAACAACAAGTAACTAGAATCTATGCTCGGAAGAAGATTATAAGGCACGTTGTTTGATATCTCTCGCCTTGATCAATGGACCTGTAACAAAGGAATGAGAGCAGATCCTTGATAATAAAATTATTGTTACCTATTGCTACGATTTAGGTATTAGGTTAGTACAACAGACGGACCAAGGTTAGTATTCTAGGTAGCTATGGAGTAGAGGTAGCTACTGCTGCTTATCGACCCTCACCCTAACTTTTATTCATCTAAACAAATCGTACTTGACCTCTTTGAAAACAATGTCGTTATGTTATAGCCTTGGGATTTCTGAGTTCGAAAAGCTTTTGTGTTTTAACGACTTATCCGTCCCTAAGTTATAAAACGTACGATCCCTCAAATTTTTGCGCAGTAATTAAAATTGCTAAACTAATTTAGTTCATAACGGCTTCCTGTCACATCAGTGTTAGTGGAATCGAACATAGTTCGCAGTCGAAGAAAGGTAGGGAAGCCACCAAAGGACATGTCAGTGTCCTTCGATGTTGGCAAGTGGCATGTGACAATGCATGGATATTTTTGGTTTTAGGTTTATTGGTAACTAGGTAAGCTAAACAGCAACCACTTACGGCCACTACCCACTTCTAACATAAACCGACTTATATAATAAGTCTTACCATTCCCCGTTTAATCCATACAGGCTCATCATTCCTCTGAATCGGTCAACATCCTGGATAGCGAGGGACTGTTTTCCATTGCCTCATACATGACTCAAAGAAGGTGCGTAGAGTTGCATCTATTTTGTACAACTCCAACGCCTAAATGAGCCATTCATGTGGCACAGAGTCACAAGCCTGCTTGTAGTCTATCCAACCTGTCGACAGATTCTTGTGGGATCGACGAACCTGTTGGCTTATGACCATGTCTATGAGGAGAAGCTCCTTAGTGCCGCGGGACCCCTTCCTACATCTATTCTGAGAGACGGACATAATTGAGTTAGTCTCAATGTGCTCATATTGAGACTAAAGGTGGTGGTATTGTTCGGCAGAAGGCCTCAGTTTCGGTTTCGGTCGAAAATTTGGCTCTACCGCGGCGTTCTAGTAGCGTTCGTTCTAGCGTTCTTGAGCTAACGGTTGTGATTAGAAAAAAAAAAGCCGTGTCGAATTGTCTATCGATATTTCATCTTCGTAAGTACGACAAAAAATGTTACTGATTTTTGTGTTTATGGACTAGGACTAGGCTTCGCTCGCTGTAACATCATATGTACATAGTTCTGTCTGCAGCTTACGCTTAAGTCGTCAAAAATATCTGTATGTATGATTTAAGGAGAATCTAGCGTATCCGATACAAGGAACTTTTTTTTTTCAGGCTTGCTTAAATCTCGATCTCACATCTTTAGATAAGTCTCTAGTTTACGCTTAAGTTGACAAAAAAAAACACATAAAAAAGTATGATTCTATTCATTGCGTCAGTTAGATCACACACGTGTTTATTGCTTTATCAAATCAATAAAAAATTACGAAGATAAAGTGCATCAAAGTTCAAGAGTGACGTCACAAAGTAAAAAGTGTAGGTACTCAAATGTGACGTCACCAGCCCGTGCCTTCATCTATACTTCCATACTAACATATAAAGTTGAAGAGTTTGTTTGTTTGTTTGCTTGCTTGAACGCGCTTATCTCAGGAACTTCTGGTCCGATTTGAAAAATTATGACGCAGACGAAGTTGCGCGTTTCAGCTAGTTTTCAATAAAGTACATAGTCCAATATTTTTTGAAAACCTTTCTGACAAACTAATAAACGAAAACTAACGTTTTTTTAGTCACCACTTTTAGACACTATTTCCGGGTGGCCCTGAAAACAACTTTCTTTAGGGCTGGATTCGCCCCACATTCGTCTCCCATTTAATTTTGTTTTATGAGTTTGTAGTTTAATTTCCTTGTCTTTATTGCAAAAAGCCCTTATTTTCCCGACTTAGTTTACGTACTACTCATGTGACCTGACTTTAGGGGGGAAGCAAAGTTCACCGCTGCAACTGCGCCTGAAACGGGGTCAATGTTCTCATTATTATGAATAACTTTTACTACCTATGCGACAAATACTGAAATCGCGAAAAAAAATCGATGCCCCATTTTCTGTGCGCATAACTCGACAAAATGTTTTGAACAGGCCACTTTGTTTTTCGCAATGTTGGGGTTGGTCCCGTTGTAAAAGTTGTATAGAATGATCCTACAGTGACCCCTTTTCAGGTACCTATTGCGTTTGTTTTGTTGCCTACACTTTGTACAACTAGCAAATTATGGGTGCAACTGACCTCATCATTAGTGAGGTAATGAGGTTAGATTAATTACCTAGACT
This sequence comes from Lacanobia oleracea, assembly GCA_950371165.1. Classification (NCBI taxonomy): domain Eukaryota; kingdom Metazoa; phylum Arthropoda; class Insecta; order Lepidoptera; family Noctuidae; genus Lacanobia; species Lacanobia oleracea. Next base: position 17,974,096 of record OX493392.1, on the reverse strand, counting down.
TCTAAAATCATAAGTGGGTAGGTGCCGGTTAACCTAACCTAACTATGAATTGTAGCTTTATCGTCATTGCTCTTCTACATCTTTGTGAGTAGATACCTGCCTATTCCATCAGCTATCTTAGTGCAGGAAAATTAAGGAAATCAGAGTGTAGTTTTGAAAATTGGCACAGTTGTTCTTTGAGGTGTCCAGATGAACATGCCAAAAATCCTCGAGGGTGGGAGGTGAGCCAGCGGTGGGGGAGGGGGGATAAGTACCTTTTTTCAGTTTTTGCTTGTATCTCCAAAACCATGTCCTTGCTCACTTCTAAATTAATTATCTATATTAAATTTACTAGACGTAATGTCTTAGCACATTTAACTGTAGGATCAATACTTTAGGAGATTGTGGGTATCTAAAATTGTCGAAATATGTTTTTTCATAAATCAGATAATGACGAATGGTAATTTCTGACCCAAAAGCCGACGGAGTTGAGACCTTTTTCTTAAGGATAGGAAATCATGAAATGACTCCTTCCGCTCTGGGCGGAGCGAAAGGGAGTGTCAGACTCTTCTGACTAAAACCCATCCGTGTTCCTCCTACTGCCCTTTGCGTTCCAGGGTATGGTGCCTCTTTCGACCCGATTTCGAACCCCGGCAGGCACTGGCCCTAGCGGGCCCCGTCTCTCATGCTGACAGCTCTTTGAGGCGCGCGTGGAACACAGCGCGCCGTCGACACGGACCTGGTTCTGATCGGACGGCAGGTGACCGATTCCCATGCCTCTTCGCTCCGGACCATAGACTGAACCAGGGCCGGTCGCGAGAGGTCGCCGCCCCCGATCGCCTCGACGAGAAATTAAAGATCAAATAAAATTTTCAAAGAAATTGGTCAAATAAAATTTTACATAAATCATACAAAGACGAATGGTAATTTCTAACCCAGAAGTCGAGAGAGTTGAGACTTATCTTAGTTTTTTTGTCATCTAAAATAGAGCAAGAATATCAACTTTTATTTTCGTTTTCGATGACTGATGCATAAATACATCCAATCTTATAAGTATGCCGGTCGTGTTTGGGCTCATGAATGGTACAGATGGGTTATTTCCATTGAAGCTAGTAACAACGACCTGATGATGGAAACCATAAAGGCGAGTAGTGGCTCACTAAGTTGACTACTCTTATACCCATCGAGTTTGGGCTCATATGAATTGTAAGTAGGTACAGATGAGTTCTATCCATTGCAGCTGGTAACAATACTCTGATGATGGAAACCACAAAGGTGATTAGTGGCTCTCTTATTTGACTACTCCTATAACCATCGTGTTTTGGCTCATTTAAATCCTTTTGATTAGCACTATTCATTGCACTTAGTAACAACGATCTGATTATGGAAAGCATAAAGGTGAGTAGTTGCTCACTAAGTTATTGATCCTTTTACTTTAATATTGGTACGATTCTTTGGGCCAAGCGTCATCGCCTCGGGAAACCGCATTTTTTTGTATTTGTTAAGGGGATGCTCCAGGGTAGCCCGCGAAGTTCATGTAGTCCGAAAGAATGATTATTTCTGAAATATTCATTCTTTCGAACTACATGAACTTAGAAAGCTATATTGATGATTAAAATGATTATAATTCTTTAGATAAATACGCGTTACGGTCGCGGATCGCATTTGGTCCACATACAGCTTCACACTGACCGGCAAATTGCAAAAAACATAAAAATATTTGAATTTCGCGGGCTACCCTGGAGCATCCACCTTAAGTACCTCTATATTATTAGCGGTCCCCCGACGCGATGACGCTTGGACCAAAGAATCGTAGGTACCATATTTAAGTGAAAGGATCAATACGTATTATTTTTTTACTTAATAAAGTTATTTTTTTGTCGGGGGCTTTTAAATTTTTAATTTAATTTTTATTTCATGCTTTTTAACCATATTTACCGAATAGGTACTACTAGATAACCAATGATCTCATCATCTTCCTGCCCTTATCCCATGTAACTTGGGGTCGGCGCAAGACGTTTATTGCTTCCATTTCGTCCTATCAACCGTCACGCTATCACTAACTCCTTTCTCTATCATTTTGCTCCGCATAACATCCATAATTTTTTGGTATTCCTCTCCCTCTCCATCCATCCACATATGATCTACACTCACTTAAACGGCACTTCATCCACCAATGTATTAATTGCGACCATTTAAATGAAAACGAAAACGTAACCTAACGTAAGTAAGTGAGGAGTTGGGTATCCTGCAGATTTCAGGACATGCTTCAGCATCTGGTTAAGGGTACTGATCTAAAGTTCTAAATATAATATGTTCATTTGAAACCATTCCAGTGAGTTCAAGTTCAAACACGATTCCTCTGCTGCAACTTAGTGAGGTGTTGGGTATTCTGCAGACCTCAAGTAATGCCACAGCATCAAGTCAATATAACCATGTTTTTGCAATGTCATTGAAGTAACAGAATACCAAATTTCGCATCGATCAGACCCGTAAAAGCTGGTTTAATACCTTCATCAACTAGAAAAGAGCTGATGATCTTCAAATGGCTCAATCCATTTTGATAAAACTTATCTATGAACCATCGCTGGAAAACCTGCTTTCAAATAAAAAAATCCGCATCCAAATCGGTTTACCCGTTTAAGAGCTACGGTGCCACAGACAGACACACATAGCGGCAAACTTATAACACCCCTCTTTTTTGGTCGGGGGTCAAAAATAGATATTCTTGCTCTACTTTAGATGACAAAAAAACTACGATAGGTCCCAACTCTGTCTCAGTCTCTGGCTTCTGGGTCAGAAATTACTATTCGCCTTTGTATGATTTATAAAAGAAAATATTTTATCAATTTTGGATGCCCTCTATCTCCTAAAGTATTGATCGTACAGTTAAATGTTAACGACTTAATTTATAGAAAATTTAATGTAGATAATTAACGTAGAAGCGAGCAAGGAGATATTTTTAATGGTTTTGGAGGTACAAGCAAAAAACTGAGAAAAGGTACTTTCCCCCCTCCCCCACCGCCGGCTCACCTCCCACTCTCTGGGATTTTTAGTATGTTCGTCTGGACACCTCAAAGACCAACACTGTACTAATTTACAAAACTACACGAATTATTCGCTCTGATCGACGTTAATATTGAGCTAATTTTCCTGCACTAAGTATCTGCTGAAAGTTTTAATTTAAAAACTATGTATGTTTATATGTAATAGGTAGGTATCGATGTTAAAACCTCAGGCAAGTAATTGTTTAGTAGTGATATAATCAACGATGTCGAGTCAGGTAAAGTTACTCTTCATATAAAAGCTGACAACTTCCATCTGGCAGCTGTTAGTTTTATGAAATTAAATCAGTGATTTGTGTATTTGCGCGTAATTCGATTCGTTCTTGACTCGTTCCGTGATTGTCTAGTTTTTCAAAAAGTTGTAATCTCGAACTGCATACAAACCTGTTTTAAATATTTTTTACCAGATAAATAAGTAGGCAAGCAGAAGTGTATGATCTCTAGATTATTTTCCAATATAAAAAATGCACAGAGTGTACTTATACAAAATGCAAGCTTAATTTCGTCTGGTGCAATTTACGACGCAAAATCAAATTTTCTGAGCACGAGATAGCCAATCAGCTGAGGGAGGGAAACGTGAGCGGAACGCTACGGGCCAGAGGGCTTCAACCCTCTTGACGTTGCTATGGCAACGGGCCGCAATTTCATACCCCGCTTCACACTAGGCTTATTTGCCGAACACGTGTTTTTTGATAATTTCTTGGGATAATTCTTTAAATGTTCTCAGTGTTCAGAATTAATAACATTAATTAAAACAAGTACGTACTCATGAGTTTTGTCTGTACCTACTCAACAATTTCTTAGACAGTTATGTTTACCCTCAAACACATAACGATTTTTTTACGAATTTAGCGCTATCTGCAATTCATTCTCTTGTGTTTATGTACAAGTACAATATCTAATGAGCTTATCCATTTTTAAGCATCATAATTATTCATTTATAAGTAAAAAAGGAGCAAGATAATTTGATAATTATTTGAATTAAAATACTCATGAAAAATACTCAGATCGTTTGTTTTCCACTTATCAACATAACCAAAATCGGTCACTCACCTTTATCTTTACTAATCGTTCACACCACTATCATAAGGGGTACTTTAGCCACGTGGGCTCCATTTCCAAAATATCACTTATTTATAATGTTTCGTGTCAAGAACACATTAGACTTCTAAACGCGGTGGACATTTAGATATACGTCAAAACACTTCGTATGCCAGTGAAAGTGAGAATGGCGTCCAGATTTCAGCGCATGCGTACTGCTTAGAATCACAAGAGGGTGCTTGCCATGAAATATGTATGGGCCCTTTCATGTGCTACGCTGTACCGCAAGTGTGAGCGGTTTGATACCCAAACCCAAGTATAAGTCGAGAGGGTGTTTCATTTAAGAAGCTTAGGTACTGTTTTCCGGTTATCCTAAGTACTTACTTTATAAATAACAGTAACATTTGGGCAAGTCAAAAGCACGCAGCTAAGAAATTGTTAAACGTTTATTAGTTTACTTTATCACAACTTTAGGCCAAGTAGTGTTTCCTATTATCTGACTGGATAGTCAGATAATAGGAAACACAGTATATGGTTTACCTAGATAGTGTGTTTTCTTTCTATTTTGTTGTACCTACCTGTTTGTCACGAAGATTCTTAGATGCAAGGAGCAAATAGTTAGATAAAACCGCAAACAAGCTATCATAATAAGTAATTGGATAGTTTTAATTACTCATTAATCAGAGGAAATATCTAAAGTTATTTTGTATAATAGTAGTTTATTTATAACTAGGTACAGATCAACCGATCATGCGCCTGCGCATTTTTAAAGAGCAAGTAGCAACATCACCAAAAGCACAATCGTTATACAAATACGGCAGGCGTTTAGAAATTGATCGGTAATTATGAGTACTCATTGTTATAGATTTTGACATGGTTGTTCTTTATTTAGTTACAAAGCCTAATTATTTTAAATAATTTACACCAATATTTACCCTTTTAGTAATTTTTTGTGCATTGTACTTTCTTTTTTATTTCCGTTAATTTAGCAGTGGCAACACTATCATTTCAACGTCAAAATATTTGGTTTTGTCGTGAATAGCTCAGTGAAAGTTATGTAAGAAAAACAAAAATAAAGCGAAATTCCGTGTTGTGGTAGCGATTTTTCGTGATACGTAATATTATTATGCCTACTGGGCGTGCTGCTCTGCTGTTGCGGCGTCTCTCGACGGGTGATAATAGGTTAAAAAGTCTAAATTTAAATCAAAATACTACGAAGGAACCGCTCGTTGGTAACCCGGTGTCCTGTCCCAGGGATTTGTGCTTGCCCAAAAGGTATACAGCTCTATTTTACCATGCTGTTAGTATATATCCATAATAATTTGTAATATGCCCGGTCTAATCCTTTATATTTTATCCGAAAATGTAGTACTGTTACATGACCTTGTTTTTGTTTACATGTCGTGTTTACTACGATTAAAAGAGAATGGAACCATTGTCGCTTTCCATTAATAATGCATAAGAGTCTATAAATAGTAAACTTCTTTGCCGATTGACACTGTGATAATAAGTGTCTTTTTTTCAATCTTATGTAATTGGTGACGGGTAAATAAATTATAATGTTTTTTAAATATTTTAGCATCGCCAATTATATTAGGAAGTCGCTTGTTCATCGGTCTAAGAAAGTTTGCTTTAGGTGCAACAAATCTGGCGACTTAAGTTGCAGCTTGCGTGGCAGGGTTTCAGCTTTTGCACTACTTATATTGGCGCCGTCAGCCTTGAGGGAGCTGTCGCTTTTGCCTCTAAATAAAAACATTCAAGGTGCAGCTTTTTATCACTGAAATAATTTTCTGAATTTAATTTATACTAGCAGAAATTTCCTCCTATTACAAAGATTTTAACCAATATTGAGCTGAACTCTTTTGATACTGATCAGTCATTATTAGCTGAAGGGAGCAGCAGAAGGAGAAGTAATAATCACATTAAAATACGCAGAAATAAATATTGCCTTCCATCAAAATCATCATATTTAAGATAATGCAGAAAACTTTTTAGCATCTATTCATTCTTGCAGGTTATCTACATTTGGTCCTAATAATATAGCTGGCCCTCAACTGACAAGGAGTTTTAGTGACAATAAGATCATAATGGCAACACCAAGTGCTGATACTCCATCCACAGAACAACCAAAACATACCAATCGTTTGATCTCTGAAAAGTCTCCCTATTTACTTCAACATGCTCACAACCCCGTGCAATGGTACCCATGGTGTGAAGAAGCCATTGAAAAGGCTAAGAAGGAAAACAAGCTTATATTCCTATCTGTAGGATACTCCACATGCCATTGGTGCCATGTCATGGAGAAAGAATCGTTTGAAAATGAGGAAGTTGCCAAAATAATGAATGAACACTATATTAACATCAAAGTAGACCGAGAAGAAAGGCCTGATATAGATCGTGTTTACATGTTATTCATACTGGCGACCAGTGGTGGTGGCGGATGGCCCATGTCAGTCTTTCTCACTCCAGACTTACGCCCTGTTACTGGCGGAACTTACTTCCCCCCTGAAGACCGCTGGGGAAGACCTGGGTTCAAATCAATCTTACTTTCGTTAGCCAAGAAATGGAAAGCTAGTAATGACCAGTTCTTGGAAGCCAGTCAGAATATCATGGATGCACTAAAAAAAATATCCTTAGTGGATTCAGACAGTTCCACTACTGTTCCTGGAGAAGTAACCTGGGAAAAATGTGTTTGCAGATATGTAAGTAACTATGAGCCAGAATTTGGTGGTTTTGGAGCAGCACCTAAATTTCCACAGGCATCCATTTTTAATTTTCTCTTCCATTATTATGCTCGTGACAAGACCAATGTCGAAGGTAAAAAATGCTTGGATATGTGTCTGCACACTTTGACTAAAATTGCTAAGGGTGGTATTCACGATCACATTTCTAGCGGGTTTGCGCGATACTCAGTTGATAATGACTGGCATGTGCCACACTTTGAAAAGATGCTTTATGATCAGGCACAGTTGACTGTTGCCTTCACGGATGCTTTTCTCGCGACCAAAGACGAGTTTTACGCCGATGTTGTTCGAGATATCATAAAATATGTGAACAGAGATCTGAGACATGAATCTGGCGGATTTTACAGTGCTGAAGATGCCGACTCATACCCAGAGGCTGGAGCTGCGCATAAAAAAGAAGGCGCATTTTGCACTTGGGAATACAAGGAACTAAAATCTCATCTGAAAGACAAGAAAATGAATTCAGTTTCGTATTTAGACGTTTTCTGTGACTACTTCAGTGTCGAAGAGGATGGAAATATTTCTCCAGAGAGTGATCCTCACGGAGAACTTACGAATCAAAACGTGTTGATTATTTACGGCAGTAAAGAGGACACCGCTACAAAATACGAATTTACCATGGAGCAATTCAATCAAGTCATATCCGAATGTGTCGAGATATTATACGATGTGCGCCAAAAACGGCCTCGTCCACATTTGGACACCAAAATGCTGTGCTCTTGGAATGGTTTGATGATAGCCGGCTTAGCGCAAGCTGGCCAAGGACTAGGAGAGAAGCAATTCGTGGAGGACGCGATCAAAACTGCGGAGTTCATACAGAAACATTTGTATGATGATTCAGCAAAAATACTGCTACACTCTTGTTATAGAGCTGAAGATGGTTCAATCGCGCAAACGTATGTAATCTTTTTAATTCTTCTATTTTAAGTTATCTTTTAAATTTTATTCCCCAAATTGAAATCTAGCCCCGCTTGCACTAAGAATTGAAAACTAAAACTGCATCATTAGATTTTTGAAAAATAGTTATTCCTACCCAGGAATCGAACTGGTTGATTTTGAAAAAAAACAGCCTGTATATTATACCATCCAAAAGTGTAGCTAATAAAGCTCAAATTCTGGGAAGTGAAAACAAATGGCAAATTAAAGAAAAGCTCTAATTTTTAACAAATTAGAATAAAAATTATTGAAAAAAAAAAAACAGGTTTTTTTTTAATTTGTTGATGCCTAGTTTTAGTTTTTATCTACATCGGGCCGGAGACTTTATTTGGATTTTTGGAAAAATATCATATGGTTTATTTAAATAGGTAGCTTTAGTAAAAAATTGTAGACCTGCTGTAGGTATACCTTTACTGCCAAACGAATTTAAAACAAAGTCCTGTTTCTGCCAATTATTTTAAGATGACAGAGATAGAATTACTAATATTAATCACTAATACTGCACTACTAACTAATACTACAAACTGTTTACAGTGCTGAACCAATAAAGGGCTTCCTCGACGACTATGCCTTCTTGATCAAAGGCTTGCTGGACTTGTACGAGGCGTCCCTGGACTACCGCTGGCTAAAGTGGGCGCGCGACTTGCAGGAGAAACAGAATGAGCTGTTCTGGGACAGCGTTAACGGTGGTTACTATACCTGTTCGGCGGATGATACCAGTGTGGTTTTACGGCTGAAAGAAGGTACGAATTTATGATTGAAAAACAGTTTCCGGAATTTCTAGCCCAAATAAAAAGATGGGCGTTAATAGGACCCCGCATATCCACCTCAGGTACCGTCTTCAATTAAACGGAAGGCCATTTAGTATGTTCTTCTGGTAAATCTTAACTTTTCATACCTTTTTGTCTTACTAGGTTTTGCTTGCGGCTTTGCTTGCGTTGAAGTTTTATTTTTGCAATCTATCTCTGTACCAAAAAAAACCGGCCAAATGCGAGACGGACTCGCACACGAAGGGTTCCGTACCATAAACCTTTGTTTTAGAACTTAAAAATAAAAAGCTTATAGTATAGTATTTCTAAAACACTTACAGTTTTCTGATTACCTACTTATTTATTGACAAAATGATATTCAGTTTGTAAAGAGGCTGCAAGTAACTCTTTTAATCATCAATCATTTTTGACGAATTAACCTTAATGAAGCCTAGACAAATAACCGCAGATTTCCTAGCAGCCAGCTAGGAAATCTGCGGTTATTTGTCTAGACTCTAAAGAACAAACTCGGAGAATTCAATCCTTCGCCTCATGTATTTCAGATCAAGATGGCGCCGAGCCTTCAGGCAACAGCGTAGCCTGCCACAACCTGCAGCGCCTGGCGGCCTACGCCGACAAGAGCGCGGCGCCCGAGGGCGGCGACGGAGAGAGAGAGAAGGCCATAAAGCTTCTGAAGGCCTTCTCTAAGAGGCTCAACGATGCCCCCACTTCTCTACCCGAGATGATGTCTGCGCTCATGTTCTATAATGATTCACCTACTCAGGTACTTAAAACTGCCTTCGCTGTAGTAGACTGTACAGTGACCTTAATATTTTCAGTAGCACTTGCCATTCGGAAATCGGTTTTATTTACACATCTATAAAGGAGACATTGCAGTGGACAGTTTTCGATGTGTCCAACTAAAGTTGATTTGAAATCACCAATAAAAATTAGGCCTACTATGTTGCCCAATGAAAAATCACGGGCTGATAAAATAGAGACTGCTTGTTAGCAGAACACAAAGCTTGACTATTTACCATTAAAATATCATTTCCATCCATCCATTCACCTTTGTAAACGGAGATTAGCCAACTACGCAGAAAATGTTATACCTCGTGCTCAAATGTTTGCTCAAACACAGCTCCATTTCCTACTCTTTTCATGATACGACAATCTGATTCAACCGGAAAGATGACAGGGCTAACAACTTTACATGCTGTACCAAAAATAAAAAAAAAATATATATAAATAAAAAAATATATATAGCTATAAATTGGTTCCAGGCTGTTACTGACAATATCTAGACAGAAAACTCCAATTTAATACTCTGTCATTATTTTACTTTAGTGTCGGCCAGGTCTTATTTTCCCCGAGACTTCATTATTTTCTACCGTGTTTGGTGCAACCATGCAGTCAATTCATTCACCACAGAACATTGACTAACCGCGCCGGCAGCGACCCTAGAGATGATACTTGTGCCCGTACAATCTGCGCTGAGCACAAGTTTCGGCTGTCATAGCCTATTCAGAATTTGTCACGGACCCTCATACATAAATGGTAACACTCCCTTACAAAAGGGGCCATCTTAAGTATATGGGTGCCGCTGTGCCAGGGTGCAAAGACTGGGCACTTATGCAGAATGAAACTCCTGTTTCTGTATGAACGGTAAAAATAAATTTCAAAAAATAATAGCGAGGTGCAGGCTGTATCCACATGCTTAAGATGGCCCCATTTGTACGTGAGTGGTACCTTTTACTTATTGCATAAGTGATGAAGTATGAAACAGAGGGTCTAGGGGGCGCAAACAGACAATGATTAAGCATTCAGGGTCTGTTTGCGCCCCCTAGACCTGGTGGGTTTCTCTAGACCTCTGCGCTCATATTTTATGCCCGCTCGGGTAACGACGGCATTACTGACACGCTGGGCTTGTTTGGTTGAAAATAACAGTGCTGTGGTATATCTAAAATGCCGTTATTCGACAATTGGTCGATTATTAACTTTTGAGTATATTAATGGGAAAAAAAATATCTATCTATCCGTTTGCAAATTTTCAATACCTTGAATTTCGCAAAAAAATCACCGATAGACATTTTTACTTCTTAACATAGCATCAAAAGTTAAGAGTAGACCAGGGGGTCTGTCTAACCCCTGGTCGATTCTTAACTTGATTAATATTATGATTCTGCTAAAGTGGCCTTTTTAGACCCGCAGATGTCGGATAACGGCATTTTAGATATACCACAACAGAGCGTGTCTGACAGCGAATACGTGGGCATTGTCGTGCGCAGGTGCTGATCTCGGGCGCGCGCTCGGACCCGCGCACGCTGGAGCTGGTGCGCGCGGTGCGCTCGCGCCTGCTGCCGGGCCGCGTGCTGGCCGTGGCCGACCCCGGCGCCGACTCGCCCGCCGGTATGTCCGACATACGTGAGTCTGGCTCATGAATAACCTGTCTTTAATGCTCCTTATTTTTAACCGACTTCAAAAATGGAATAGGTTCTCAATTCGGTTGTATTTTTATTAACATTATGGTAACGGGTGTATCTGACATCGACGCACAAACGATTTCCAGGGGTCCAGGACATGATTCTGGACACCCTGGAGTTGGAATTTTTCGTCGGCTTTTTCCTCATTTTTTCATATTTTTTAGGAGTTTTTTTTACTTTAGACTGCTCATAATCGTTATTCTGACCTAACCCAATAAGATTTTTAATTAAAAAGTCATTAATTCACTATTTTCACAAAAAAAAGCAATGTAAATAAAACTTCAAATTAGGTAGCTATCAGCTGTGCAAAGTTCAAACGAAAGGTCAACGCATGCCAAGTAGGTACCTGCGAGTGAGCATGTCAAAGGCACCGCTCAAAAATACCGTCTAAAGACTGCCGCCATTAGAAAATAATACGTATCACAACAAAATAAAGTAAGCGATTTCCAACATTAAAATAATTGCTTAAAGACGCAAATCGGTTATTTTGTTTTGTGTCGCCAAATCGTATTTTCTTATAGCGGCAATACGTAGCGCGCTCTTTGACATGCCGACAATCGAGCCGATCTAGGTACCTATTCTGTTGAACAGAGTGTAAGGGGCGGTTCAGTGTCTCGCTTAGTGGTGATGGTGACACCTGACCGACATTTTTTTTTTAAGTGTAAGCTTCTTTAGCGACGTTGTGCACTTTTTTTGTGATGGGTAAAAAAATTTTAAGCTTGCGTCAAGACACGTGACCCTAGTGAAAATGCGTGAGATGGTGACCTGTCGAAAATTCGTAAGACGGAGGGAGAGAAGCACGTATTCAAGTTTTCACTTCTGCCGGCACTCCCGGAGTTTTTACTATTAATAGGCACACGTTTCACAAATCATAATAAGGCTTAAGTTAATAAAATAAGTACCTAATTTTACGCTTATCTCAATTGGTTCGGTTTCTTGCAGCTTGGGTTCTCTTAGACTTTAATCTTTTTTTAAGGCGATCAAGTAACTACATGGTTAAGTATTTCAACAAAAAAAAATCATTCAATTAATAAATAACCACCCATGATAGTTCCGCCACTGTACTGCACGTAGGTATGTCGGCGAAATCAAAAGAGAGTTCGAAAAGAACATTTCGTGATGGATTTTTGACAGTTTCTTGTGGACGTTGATCGCGAACGAGTGTGCTTTTTGTGAAAGTCTGTTTTCGGAACGTTAGTGAATAAGTTTTAGTTTGATCCCAAAACTAATTCTCTCTCTGTGTTTGTGTGTCTGATTTAAAAATGTCATCTGGACTTGTGGAATCGGTGGATCGGTAGATTCGGCCCGCCCGGAGCCATTGCCAGCTCACTCACCAGACTCGACCCCATTCGATTTTTTCTTTGGGGTTACGTCAAGAACAAGTGTTTGTGTCCGAGTGCGCTTCCGCAGCCGAGATGAGGAATCGCGTCGTGCATGTGTTTGCGACGTTGCGTGAGGAGTGTGCTCAGGACCCAAAGTTTCTGCTCCGTGTCCACGTTGAAACTCTGGGCCGTGCTCAGATATGCGAGCGTGCTGGCGGCGGCCACTTCGAACCCAGGGGTGAGCGACCTTAAGGTGAGTTAGTAGGTAGTAGGTACTTACATTATCGGATCTCAATGTAGGTAGGCCGAAGCGTAACCAACGAAACCCTATTACTAAGCCTCCGCTGTCCGTCCGTCGTCCATAGGACTAGGTAATTTACGGGTCTCGCATACAAGAAGCGTGTTTTTTGAGTTATGGTACTTACAGAACCCTTTGTTTGAGAGTCCGACTCGAACATGGCCGGCTTTGTTATCAATTCTTATCAGAATCGCGTTCGTGATTTTAAGAGAGCATGTTCCACAAGGATGTATTCCAGCGACCCATCCAAGGTAACCTTGTTTGGGTGAATTCATAGGTACAAAATTCGCGGATGGAAACCAAGCTCCAACCAAGGTCACCTTGGATTGGACATTGGAATCGGTACCTAAGTACATCGTTGTGGAACATGGTTAAGCTTATGACTCCTTAACTTCTGCGTAAACATGTCAGTTGTTGTCGGCTACGGGTGTTATTCGTCGGTACTTAGGTACTTTCTAAGTGAGTGAGGCGGTTCAGTAGTTACCTACGATACCGGATCTCAATGTAGGTAGGTACTTCAAGCTTATTTCTTATAATCAATCCTTATCTGAATCATTAAGTATTTTAAGAGATTAATCTTAAGGCTCCTTCTCTTATTTCTTCAAAAACAAGTTTTTACCATTAGCAGGTTAGTATTTCTGAGTGATAAAAATGATTCATTTATGAGATAGGTAGGTATTATTGTTGTGTCAATGTGACTTAGATAGTTCATTAGTTTACGTGAACGGATCTCAATGTAGGTACCTACTTACAAGTTTTCTTTTTTTTTATCTTATCAATCCTTATCGGAATCGTGATTTTATGAGACTAAAGACATAGCTTGTCGATGCTTTTCTTCTCTTGAATTCTGCTTAAACATGTTCCTACCATCATTAGATACCGTAGGTATTTCTGAGTGATTAAAAATGATTTTATGTGATATTGTGGTCGGCGATAGGTAGGCGATATTCTTAGGTACTTAAGTACATTTAACGCAGAAGCTCGCGCGGCGTCGCAGCTTTGAGTGTGTTCAAGAAGTGTAGGTACGTACTCCGTACAACGCTCTCGCGCGTTTGGATCGCGTTGTTCACAATACATTGCGCGCTCGAAAATGACAATTTATGTAACCGATCATTAGCGAGATTAATGACTTCCACAATTTGATTAGTGGCATCAGGTGTAGCCTTTTCGCGAAGTTTGCGTTACGATGTCCCGGACACCCTGTATATTCTATCCGTGCTAATATACTACTCTGTCAAGAAAGTACCGGGAAAAGATCAATAATACACAAAATGTCTGTTATTCATCCAAATTTATTTTATCACCTTCAAAGTATGCTCCTTTAGAAACGATACACTTGCGCCAACCGTATCAGCTCAGAATGTCAACTTCGCAAAATGACAACCGATCGCAAAATGTCCACTTCTCACAATGTCAACTTCTTAAAATGTCAAATTCGCATAATGTCTATTTCTCAAAATGTCCATTTCTCAAAATGACAAACTCTCTTAACGTCAACTTCTCACAATGTCAACTTCTTAAAATGTCAAATTCGCATAATGACATCTCCACGTAGTTTCTCTACTTTAACAAAGTAATGTGGTAATAGGTATAGCTAGTTACACATAATTATACTAAGTGGTATATGTAGGTAGATATCTGAAGACTTTAAAAATAAAATACCAAAATTTATAGTCAATCAACTGTAATAGTAATATAATAGGTGTGTCATCTTAAACAAAAACAAAAAAAATCACCAAAATCATCAAAATTTCGAAAAACAACAATATAAACTGTAAAAAAACACTGATTCTCTACAGGAATAAAAAATCATTTAGATTGTTAGTTTCAATTTACTTTTTGAACAAAGATAGCCGCAAAAATATAATCTTTTTAAAAAATGATGCGATAGTCAAATTTTCATTTTGCAGTGCAGTCAAATATTTCTTATATATAATATCAAAAGCTATATCGCGGAGTCGTCTCCTATTTCTCAAAACTTTAAAAAGACTGTCCGTTATTCTCTGATCCCAATATTTTGCTTCTTTTTTAATTTAAATAAAAAGTAATAAAAATTTGGATTTTTTGGAATGCGACCATTTATACGCCGGTGCCAACCTTCTAAAGAATTTGTTGTACGGTGGCGCTGACCCGCACAACTTAAAATATTTGGTGAAAACTTAGGGTACCATTGTCTTTCAAAATAGCGACGGAAGCGCTTCATTCCGTCATTACGAGGAGATTTATCTAAGATATGACTCCATGCAGCAGGTATTAAATTTGCTGGTAACAGGGGAATCATTGCTGCCATCCTAGTGACGTTACGCCCTTCCGAAGTTCTGTTCAGTTTGATTTTCTTTGAATATTTCCACATTGCGTCATTGAAAGGATGGTAACACCCACTTATATCAGCGTTAGGGAAAACCGTCGAAACTGCATTAATCTGAGCGATTTTGTAGTCGCATTTAAACGCTTTAATTTCAATATTAAATCGTTGTTTTATAAGTATAAATAATCTAGTATAGGTCTGTTCCGTCTTATTGGGTAACAATGCATACACAACCGGGACGATGTTCGTAGAATTCTCATCGGATTTAATGTCCAAATGCAGGACATATAATTGATAATAGGGTTTCGGGGTCGACTTAAATGTACCGTCAGCAAAGTAATATTCTCCTGTTTTCATAATCCGCCGAGCTGTATTTGTTGAAAATACAAAAATTTTATCCTGATCACCATATTCAACAAATAAAAAATTTCTTGAAAATGCTTCTGGGATCAGAATAGTATCTAAATTACTGTGCGTAAGTAATTTTTTTATTTAAAAACTTCTTTCTAGCCCTATAGAGGGAATCTTTTATCGAACGAAAAGTAGGTATTAAATCACGATCATTTTCATGACCTCTTCTCATAGCACTAAAGGATTCTTCTATAATTTTGGGCACTGAACCAAGATCTTTACATACTGCAACTTTTAAATTCTCTTTTTTCTTCAGTATCTCATTTTGAAATACGCTTGGTACGCAAACATGGTCAACTTCTCGTAAAATTCTTTGCTTATTTTTGTCAAGTGTTATGGAAGAACTGCATACATTACGAGAAACACACCGCCACAGAGTAGTTCCGTTTCCATTTAATTTATTCTGTGTGTATTGATGTCCATCTTTCCGAAGTAACAGCAGACCACCTTTTTGATTATTAATAATCTCGAACTCACGATTCATTGTTTTATAACACTTTTAATTAAAAGATAATATTAATTATATTCAGTACACTAAAGTCTTCCTGTTTCGCTAGTAATAACACAATTTTTCCTTAAGGTGAATGCTCCAGGGTAGCCCGCGAAACGATCTGCGACCGTAACGCGTATTTATCTAAAGAATTATAACCATTTTAATCATCAATATAGCCCTCTAAGTTCATGTAGTTCGAAAGAATAATTATTTCTGAAATATTCATTCTTTCGAACTACATGAACTATACACACACACATATACCCCTTAGTATAATTATGTATAACTAGCTATACCTATTACCACATTACTTTGTTAAAGTAGAAACTACGTGGAGATGTCATTATGCGAATTTGACATTTTAAGAAGTTGACATTGTGAAAAGTTGACGTTAAGAGAGTTTTTCATTTTGAGAAATGGACATTTTGAGAAATAAACATTATGCAAATTTGACATTTTAAGAAGTTGACATTGTGAGAAGTGGACATTTTGCGATCGGTTGTCATTTTGCGAAGTTGACATTCTGAGCTGATACGGCGCCAACGAATAATCCATTCATCAAAACATTTTTTAAACGCTGCTTCCGGAATTGAGTTCAGTTCTCGCCGCGAATTCTCCTTTATGTCTTCTATCGATTGGAAACGGGTGCCACGAAGTGGTAATTTGAGTTTAGGAAAAAGAAAAAGTCAGCAGGAGCCATATCTGGTGAATATGGTGGTTGCTGGATGGTATTTGTTGAGTGTTTGGTTAAAAATTCGTTCACAATGATAGCCTTGTGCGAAGGCGCATTGTCGTGGTGCAAAATCCAAGAATTTTCTTTCCACAAATCTGGCCTTTTTCGTCGAATTTGCTCTCTTAAACGCCGCATAACGCTCAAATAATATTCTTTATTTACCGTTAGACCTTCCGGTAAGAATTCAGAGTGCACAACACCGCGATAGTCAAAGAAAACAGTCAACATGACTTTGACTTTTGATCGACTTTGGCGTGGTTTTTTCGGTTTCGGTTCAGTTGGAAGGCGCCACTCCGAAGCTTGTTGACTAGTTTGCATGTCAAACTCGTAAACCCACGTCTCGTCACCAGTAACAATGCGTTTCATGAATGTTGGGTCCGAACTGACTCGTTCTAGCATGTCCTCAGCGACTTTCATGCGATTGAGTTTTTGGAGAAAATTCAGATCTTTTGGGACTAGCCGAGCAGCAACATGTTTCATACCCAAATGATTAGTTAAAATGGTACGGATCGACTCGTGAGATACAGAAAGTTCGGCGGCTATCTCTCTCAGAGTTGAATGGGGATTTTCAGTCACTATTTCCTTCACTTTTGCGATGTTAACTTCAGTTGCAGACGTTGACGGCCTACCAGAGCGAGGCAAATCTTCCATCACATCTCGACCGCTTTTGAACGCTTTGAACCACTCATAAGCACGAGTTTTTGATAAAGTCGATTCACCGTAAGCCTTCTGTAACATTTTCAGTGACTCCGAACACGAAATTCCATTGGCGATGCAAAATTTAAGACAAACTCTTTGTTCGATATTTTTGTCCATTATGAAATTCGCAATACACACTATATATGATATTACTAAAACCAGCACTGTATTTAATATAAATAACAGATGCAACTCAAACTCCGCGCCAAAATGGAAAACAGTTGTTTGTGCCATCTAACAACTACAAAAAAACAAAAATTTGAATTTGGAACCATAAACAAATCATCCATTCCCGATACTTTTTTGACTGAATGTATAAGCGAAAGAGTTTGTTTGTTTGCTTGAACACGCTGATCTCAGGAACTACTACGGTCCGATTTGAAAAATTCTTTCAGTGTTAGATAGGGAGCGCGCAGAAACTATAGGTAATTATAGGCAGCACAGAAATGTCACTGTCAAGTATAACATTCAAAATAGCTACGCTAGATGGCACAGTCTTCGCGCACGTTCCCCTAAACTGAGCGTGCAGGAACCACAGGTGGCAGCACAGAAGCGTCAATTTCAAGTATTCTGACCCTGAAAACTTCGAATATGCGACACTAGATGGCATAGTCAACGCCGTGCACGGTCCCTACAGCCCATTTATAGCGGAAGGCTTATAGGCTATATATCATCACGCTAGGACCAATAAGAGCGGAGTAGACGAAGTTGCGCAGGTCCACTAGTAATATTATAAAATGTGGAAGTTTGTGAGGATGGATGGATGTTTGTTATTCTTTCACGTCAGAACGCCTGAACGGATCTTCATGAAATTTGGCACAGAGGTAGATTATAGTCTGGAATAACACATAGGCTACTTTTATCCCGGGAGTATGTTCCCTAGGGATCACGCGGGCGAAGCCCCTGGCAGAAGCTAGTCTTAACATATGTAATAACCGACACGAGTCGTGAGCTCGCTCACCATTAATTGGTTTGACGACGACAGCTCTGACGCTTCACATTATTGGTTCGTCAGTCCATGCTCATCGACTATAATATCGCGCTTGCAAGTTTCGTTCGCCCACCGTACTTCGGCGAGATCACCCTGCTGCATTCATCTGTGCTCACGACTCGTGCCGGCTACTATACCTACATGATGTTTCTGTCTGTATGTATCGAGAACAACCAAGAAATCGGAAATGAACGGTTTTTTTTATCTGCATTACTAGACTTTCTATTGATGAAGTTTGATAAGAACCACTTTATTATTCAAAACTGTTACTAGATATTTTGATAAGAACCACTTAAACTTCTAGACATTGTGTAGGTAGTTTAGCATTTGTTGAGTCGATTATTTTGATATATTTAAAACCAAAACAAACCAAAAATAGTAAAAAAAGTTGTAGTAGTAGTAGTGGTAGCGTATCAAGCTTCATGTTTCCCAGTATTTGATTTTCTAATCCTTTGTCATTTGCCTTGACTCCACAGGCGATGAATAAAGCCGCCTTCGTCATTGGCTGGAAGGCGCAATGATTATGCCTTTACAGTAGAATCCGGTTATAACGACACTCAAGGAACCTGTGATATTACGTCGTATTTTTCGGACGTCGTACTAATTTATTACATTATTTCTTAATGACATGCCTATACCTTCGTCGCTAAAAGCGGTCGGTCGTTATAAGCGACGCCGTACTAAACGGATTCTACTGTATTATTTTCCATGTTTCCATTTGACGTGGTCGTACTAGATTGGGTTCACGTGTCGTCTTGCCCGCAGTGCTGAGCCGCATCCGGTCGGTGGGCGACGTGCCGTGCGCGTACGTGTGCCGGCGATACGCCTGCTCGCTGCCCGTCACCGACGTCAAGCAGCTCGAGAACTTGCTCGACGAGGCGCCTGCCGCCCCCTCCTCAAACAATAAATGAGCTACGAAAATTATATTGTTCTGCATAATATACCCATTCACTATATTACTCATCAACTATTTAATCACTACGAATTCGAAAACATAAGGCGTAGGGCAATGTTCAACAAAAAAGGGCTTTGACTTTACCATGTTATCCGAATAAGTCTTGTTTACATTAGCTTACACGAATATGAACATTAGTAGCTTAAACATAAGCGACATATTCGTACGATGTGCTATCAAATGCAAATGCTAAAACAAACTGCAATCTTGGAATGTTTCTTGTTCTATAAGTTGTAAAGTGATATTGTGTAAATACTTTGCCAAATAAATGACCTACGAGTTCCTTGGCAAGGTTATATTGAATGGGGATGTTATGAGAACAATACAAGATGGACATTATTAAAAATCTATGGTGATAATTGCAGTAAAATGGTTTAAGTATTACTCTGCTACTTACATACTAACATTACTATCGGAAGCTTATTAACCTAGTCATAGTGACAGTGACGTCATCATTGTTAATAGTTGTTGAACTCAGATTTTTAGTCTCATGAGTACTCATGACAATAGTTTTAGTAATTGGAGTATTCTCTCGAATATGAGTAAACTCATCGCATAAGTGTATTTTTCACTAATAACACTATACTTTGTAGTTTGATGTAGTGTCTATTTTTATTGGATTTAAAAACTATGTGTCGTTCGTGGAGTCTTGAAGCAATTCGAATAAACTAAAGTATAAACTATTAAGGATAGAAATCTCGAATGAGGTATCGGAAATGTTTAGTCTGATGTATGTGATAGTGTTGTGTAGTCCGAAAGTTGACACAATGTTTTATAGGCAGCGAAATCGTTTTTTATATAAGTTTTCGCTCGAATAGATTCATGCTACGAGCTTTCACGATATAACATATCGTATATTTTATTTGTGTAACTACATAGCAGTGTTGGGCAAAATTTAGTTAGACTAATGACTAACGATTGAATAGGTCAATCATGATTGATGACTAACGATTGATTTGTTAGTCAACAAAATCATGATTGATTTATTATGATTTGTATACAGTTCAATTAATGACAGTTTTACATGGTGAAGTATTAATTAATTAGTGCCCGATGCGCTAAGGTGTGTACACACCTTCGGTGCATTGGAGTAAATTGTTCATAACCTTGTTCGTAATAATCGTAAATACCTTGACATGTCACTGATTATATATCGGTATTTCACCCTGTATTATATGAGGAGAAATCAAACTTCGGGTTTCTCTATCAATCATAATGTCATGATTAAAACTAACGATTAAATGATTAGTGACTAATTGATTTAGTCATGATTATGAGTGAGCTCGTCAATCATGATTACATTAGTCATGACTAAATTAGTCATGATTGATCAGTTGATTAAAACATTTAGTTGATTTGCCCAACACTGTTACATAGTAACCTTACACGCTTGCTAGTTTTTCCTTATTATATTCGTTGTTACACTTATTTATTGGAAAATATGTATTTTCGCCACTCGCCGCTAGAAGCAAAATGTTTTGTTGAACTTGTGATATTTTTTATGTACCTAATAAATTGAGCTGTTATGAAAATATTGTTTTTTTTATACTAATATTACTATTTTTTTACCGACTTCTACAAAAAGGAGAAGGTCTATGCTCGGCGTATGTATTTTTATGTGTGCGAATTCTCCGCCAATTGCGGACTGATTTTCAGAAATTTTTTTTTTTAATTCGGAAGCCTGTACTCCTGAGGTGGTCCCACTGTCACGAAGTCAGAATCTGATGATGGGATCCCAGGAAAATCGAGAGCCCTCAAATTTTATAGGCATAAACAATGTTTTTCATATAATTTGTAACGCAATTCAGATATTTGTGCTTGGTAATCATCCTCTCATATTGCTGAGCTGATGATGGAAGGTATAAGTCGGGACCTGATGATGGGATCCATGGAAAAATGTTTAATCAGAGATATTTTCGCCAATCAGAAAAAAAAATCAACCGATTTGGATGTTTATTTTTTTTTTGTTTGGAAGAGTAATCTCCCGGATTGGTTCCATTTCAATTTGGTGAAGATCTGATGAAGAACTTCGGAAGTAGGCAACGTAACTCTTCAATAAATGATAGCAATGCTCCCGGGATTGCTGAAATTGCATGTGTTTATTGATTTTCCAACCTGAATTTCCATATTTTTGGGTTATCCTCTCTTGATGATTCTTTTTGCGTTGGTTTTAGTTATAGCTACTTATATTAAATTTGCATTGGACACGTATAATAAAATATTTTACGTGTCCGTGATTTCGATAATGGATCAGCATTTTTTCAACTAAGTTAGGATCAGATAGATCTCCGGGTCTAACTGGACAGAACTGAGTACCAGTATTTTATATGTACCTATAGAACCTCTGACCTCAACTAACTAGCAACAGGCGACTGTCAAAGGTCTACAAATTACAGCCGGGACCTACCGCTAAAGCCGGGTCCAGACGAGTGTAACGTATAATGTAAGATTACGTGTAATTTAGCATCAACAGTGTGGACGGCACACGAACTCAAAGCGAATTGTGAACGCGAAAATATTTCAAAAGCTGTTTCCACTCAGTTGCTACGAACATGCCGAATAGGAAGGTCGTGATAGCTGGTGCGGCTTTTATTTTGATGTATTTACTAACTGAAGACCGCAAAAGTCGGAAGCGTCGATGGTGGAAAACTAATTTGTATAAAAGAAGATCTTCTTTACTTGTGGAACTAAAATCTCAACATATAAGCGGTCAATATAAAAACTTTACCCGGATGTCGCCTACTGACTTCGAATATTTGTTAACAATCATTGCGCCTAAAATATCAAGACAAGACACTATAATGAGATCTGCAATTTCGCCGCAAGATAGACTGGCTCTAACACTAAGATTTTTGGCAACAGGAGATTCATTTACAAGCCTTCAATACACCTTCAGAATTTCAAAACAGTCAATGTCTTGCATTGTACCAGAAGTTTGTGAAGCGATTATAAAATCATTGAAAGAAAACATTAAGGTGAGTTTTACATATTTTTATTTATTTATTAAAATAACAAATTAAGCTATTGTATTAAGTAGGGTAAGCAAAATTAAAAATATTCCAAAATTAAAATTAGAAAGTTAAATCAAATTGTATCTTCAAATCATGTAGTACAAATTTTATTCTTTTCAAATCAGGTCATTCACAAAATCTACATCTTCATATGAAGTTTGAGATAATTCTGAGGGAACAGGTGAAGCATATGGAGCAGTAGGGCAACTTGTCTGATTCTGACCTGTTGAATACCCTGAAGTAAGTTCTGAGCGATTAGACAAAGAAGGTGGTTCATTGCAGTATCTTGATGAAGGAACCGAGCCTGTTGTATACCCACTGTAATTGAATGCCGATGGATAATAATGTTGAGAAAAGTTAGTGCATCCTTCATCGGCTTTGAATATTACGTCCATTATTGCTCGCTGCACGGCATTTTTAGTACTTCTGTTATACCTATTGTTGCATCTTGCCAGAGGTTGTGGGTTCGATTCCCACCCAGGACAAATGTTTGTGTGATGAGCATGATCATTTGTTCTGTGTCTGGGTGTAGTTTATCTATAATATGTATGTATTTAGAAATATATAAGTATGTTTATCAGTTGTCTAGTACCCATAACACAAGCTCTGCTTAGCTTGGGACTAGATGGCGTTGTGTGATAGTTGTGTGGAATATTGATATTGATATTGATTGATCTTGCTGCATATAAAATTTGAAAAGAAAAGGGTTTCACTGTCAAAATTGTTTGGATTATTGTTTCGGGGTTCAGGAGTAGGACTAGAAGCAGCACTCTTAAGCAGGCCAAGAGCCTCCGAAAGCATACCCATTTTTTTATTTTCGTCTGATTTCTTTTTTTTGGGGGCCTGACCAGTTGGTGATATAAATTCTGAACTGTTATCATTTTCTACACTTGTAGATGCACTCTGTTCCGGTTCATTTGTAATCTGTAATTAAAAAGAAATTCATTGTTTCAGCTGCCAAAAACAGAGTCAGAATGGATCCAGATCTCAAACAGATTTGATGAATTGTGGAATTTTCCCCATTGTGCCGGAGCCATGGACGGTAAACATGTCATTCTCGAGGCTCCGGTACATAGTGGCACAGAATATCGTAACTACAAATCGAATTTCAGTATAGTGATGTTTGCTTTAGTAGACGCGGAATATAATTATAAATTTCTGGATGTCGGATGTCAAGGCCGCATTTCAGATGGTGGAATTTTTAAAGAAACTGAATTATATAAAAAACTAGAAAATAATTCGTTAAGATTGCCTGCACCTGAAGGACTGCAAGGTAGAAACAAAGTAGTACCATATGTTTTTGTAGGAGACTCTGCCTTCCCTTTACAAAACAATATAATGAAACCCTATCCAGGAGAATACCCCAAGGGATCGCCGCGAAGAATTTTTAATTACCGGTTAAGCAGAGCTCGCAGGATTGTAGAAAATGTATTTGGTATCACAGCATCTGTGTTCAGAGTTCTACGAAAACCTATGCTCCTTCAGCCCAAAACCGTGGAGACTATAGTCATGGCTATTGCACACTTGCATAATTTTTTGAGAAACACGGATTCATCTAAAAACTTGTATGCACCCCCTGGCTCACTTGACAGCGACCAAAACAGAAGATTATGTGAAGGTAGTTGGCGGAGAGATTGTGAAATGTCATCTTTACTTCCATTGAATAATGTACCTAGAAGAGCTGCCTCAACGGCAAAACAAATTAGGGATGAGTTTAATGACTATTTTATGAACGAGGGTACAGTTTCTTGGCAGAATACATATTAAGTTTTTTTTATCAAGTCGAAGGAAACTAGTTCAATGCAGTTACCTCTGTGTTGCGTCGTTTCCTTGGATTATTTCGATCTCCTAAAAATGCCAGCGCCTCGTAAGCAAACCATGTACTTTTGTACGTTTCATCCCCACCTGTAAAATAAATTACAATAAATAAACAATACAATAGAATATAGTACATATATGTATAGTAAAATATAGTAATATAGTGGGTATACAATAGAAGTAATAATTGTACTAATAGCAAGTAAGTGATAATACCTAAGTAAAAACTAAATTAATAAATAAAAGTGTGTAATATGTAAAGCAACAGAAATTTATAATAAAACATACCTTTTCCGGAACTATGGCTCTTCTTTACTTTTCCTTTTTCTCTTCGATGTGAAGCAAGCAAACTAATCATTTTGTTTTTGCATTCTTCTACATCTCTTTCCAATGAATGAGCAATATCACTCCAAGCATCGTGTTTCAGATTTTTTTTATAGTATTGCGGGTTTTTTGGATACCAAATAACAGGTTTTTCTTGATACAAACTAATAAGTTCAAGCGATTGTTCATCACTCCACATCATGAACGTACATACGACACAACCGTCACGAACGCCGTCCAAACGAGCACTGCGAGCGTCTTTGTGTTCGCGCGAAAAACCGACAGCCGATGGATCAACCCCGAGCGCCGCGCGAGCGTTACATGTAATGCTCGTAGTGCCGTCCACACGTAGAATTCGTGTTACATTACACGGTGGATTACATTACACGTTACACTCGTCTGGACCCGGCTTTAGCGTGCTTTCCGAGGCACGGAGAAGTGTCGGTATGTGGATGGTCACCCATCCATGGATCGACCTCATCAAGCGTTGTTTAACTTTGAAGATTGACCCGTGCGGCTGTTATTAAAGGGCTACGTGCTCCTCTTCAGATTTTAACCAGTTGGTTAAAAATAGAGTTGTTTTGGTGAAAAATATCCGAGTAAATAGTCCTGAAAATTAGTTGCAACATACCTACTTGGAACACGAACAGATTATCTAGAAAAGGAAATGCTTATATTTTTCTTTTTTATTTATTTCACAGGAAATAGAGATAGCTCATTCACTATGTGCAAGACGCAATGTAGATGTAACAGTCAAGATAATTACTTGACATAAGAGCATATTTTACTTTAACATACATTATAGACACCAAATCTTTAAATTAAGGAATTCGGTACTATGAGTGATTAAAGTCTTATTAAATTACATCACTATCGGTATTATTATTTGTTCATACATTTATTTCAATTACAGTAACATCAACTATGAAAAAACATATCAATTTCAAATAATCAAATTATTTATTTTAAATAAAATTAGACATTTAAGACGAAAGACAAAATATAATTGCCATGTTCAGGAATCCTGCAATCACACATCCATCATACTAAGTGTATAAACATTTTTCATAATTTTGATTTAAGCATACCTTTATTTCTTTCGCCAATATTTATCATTTATATAAATAACGCCAAAACCTAGGCATATATTTTGATCGAGTGGTTTAAATTATATATTCAATTGAATTAGAAATAAAAATCATATAATCGTAGTGACATTGTGTCTATCACATCATTACCATAATTATTATGGACTTCAGATACTTCTTTAGGCTCGGATCCAAGGGCCCGCTAGGGCTGTGCCTGCCGGGGTGCGGAATCCGTTCGAAAGAGACGCCGCGGCCCTGGAACGCAAGGGGCATTAGGAGGAACACGGATGGTATTTAGTCAGTAAGAGTCTGACACTCCCTTCCGCTCGGCCCAGAGCGGAAGGAGTCATATATGATGATTTCCCATCATTAAAAAAAAAGGCTCGGATCCAAATCCTAAATTAATATTAAATGCAAATAAAACCGTTTTATAATACTAGCAAATGATGAAAAACTTACAAGTCAATAAATCTGAATTTTATTATTAACCAAACATCAAGACAAATATTTAAACCGGGGTTGTATAAACATAAGGGAATGTAATCTATGTTGTTAGGGGGCGCAATATGAAGGTTTTCATCATTTGTTAGCACTTCCAAGCATTAGACAAAAAAAAACCAAATTATTCCTACTTTCAGAAATGTAAATCCATACAACTAACTACATTTAATAAAGTCATAAATATTAAATATCACATTAAGCTAATGTCAGTCCAGTCATAGGTTACGAACTACTTTATTCAACCTACGAATACACATGAGCGAAAAATAAAACACTCGCACAAGTCGCACATGTCGCTACATGTGTGCAAAATTGTTAACATAAAGTTTTATAAATAATAACATTCAAGGAATTTAACGTGTTATAAAATAGGGTACAACACGCCTTCGTTACTTCATGTTTGTATTACCCGTGCTGGGGTTATAGATCGGTGGTATTATTACTTTTTTCATAAGTCCATATATTTTGAACACCATACAACAAGGTTAAGTAATAGAAAAGTAGGGGTGAATCGAAATAAAGCTTTTAAGGGGATTTACAGGTTTTTTACACATTGTTTGCAGCATAAACGCGTTACAATGAATGGAAATTAAACATTTCAACACTTTGTTAGAAACCAACATGGAAATTATGTTAAAATCCCAATCAAAGTGTTGCTTTGATTTACACCTTTTTCTAATAACCCCGTTTCACCCGGTAGGTTACACTCATGTATATTTAGCCTTACATAACATACAAGCAACATAAACACATCAGAACTCCTTTTACCAAACATTTCTTAACGGGCTCAAGTGAAATGCAAATAGAGATAATCAGCGAGGTAGATTGAAATGTTTGTTCCGTAGGTACCTACACCATCCGAATATATGATTTCATACACACACAAACATAATATTATCTTTTAGGTACTAGGAATGATACGCAAACAGCGTTTGTAGTTATAATTCATAGTTATAGTAATATGTTCCTTATATAATTGATACAAGTATTTAAAGAATAATCATGTTAGTTTAAATGAAAAAACGCCTAAATAATTCTCGTTTGAATTGTGACGAGTAGGTACTTAGAACATACTTGATAATTATACTAATACCTACCTAATACATTCAGTACCTAACACATTATAGGGTCAAAAGAAAACATGAAAGTAGAAGCCAACGATCAAAACATTGAAGAGTTCAAAACTAAAGCCAATCTTGTCCAGTGAAGGTTTGGTTTGGTTTGGTTTGTAATAATAAATATAAGAGGGGCAATTCTCGCAATTCTATTGTAACGTTAGCATTCGCATCTCAGTAGCAATTTACCTTCATTTTGACAGATTGCGACTCCGATGCAAACGCGAATGTTACGGGAACAGGCCCGTCTGTTAATAGCTCAATAAAGCAAAAATTTACCATAAGTCAAGAAGTCTTCCAAAGTGTTATGTTTAGTGACAGATAATGTTTTTTAACAATTTTGCGTATTTTACTATTGACAGTGTTTTATGTTAATATTACATTAAAGCTTATAACTAACAAATTCGTGAATGATTCCGAAGAAAACATCGAACATGATGATCATTGAGACATCTTTCAAACATCTACACTAATATCACGAGGGGAGATGACTTATATTTTATTTTGTTTCAAAACAAAACATTCTTTTTGCATACATAATACATACATATAGGAAAATCTAAGAGACGCGATGCATTCGTATCAGATACAAAGTAATGACTGAATATTTTGTAAAAAGGTTTACTTTATTCGCTCTAAGAAGCGTCGCAGTCATACTCCAGAACAGTCTTGTGATAGAAGAGCAAATACCTGAAAAAAAAAAAAGATTACATTAATTACTGGGAAATATAAGCAGAATCTTTTAAGACCGATAGATAAAATACAAGAAAAATACGACATAAATAGTTTGTTTGATCATCGTTATATTGTCAAGTTACCCTTCGCTATCCAAAACCTCACGCAGCGAAGCGCGAGTGATCATGTGGTCGTCGCACTTGAACCAGCTGCCCTTCATCTGGCGCACGTAGGCGGTGTAGTGGCCGGCGTCCAGCGAGCCCACGTGGTTTACCACGGCGAACAGCGAGTAGCGGTTGTCTTCACACACGCCCTCGGGCGCGTTGTTGTTGTCGGCGCCCACGTCCACTGCCCGGCGGTGAGACGACATGAATGGAGTCATGTCGATCTCAGCAGGAAACGATACAAAAGCATTGATTTTCCTATCAATCTGGGAAGAATGCTCGAAACGCTTTAGGTGGAAACTGGCCACTATGGGCAATGTTTCCAGGGTCAACTGTTTAGTCGACTCGCGGTAGGCTCGGCAATTTGAGCACTTGATCTTTGCCCCCGATCCGAGATGCTCAGCCCGTGTGAAGCGCTCGAGGCAAGCCGCGAGCGAGCCCGGCCCGGCCACGTCCAGGCTGATGTCCCAGAACGGATCGATGGTGGTGGACACTCCGTGGCACGAAGTGCACACCACATCGCTCTGAAGACCGCCAGTGAATATTTGATCAATAATGCAGTTGCAGCGACCGTTTTCCTTTTTCTCGCCATTTTCGTCCACACCATTCATGCAGTGTCTGTAAATTAAATGACAAATACGTGAAAATCTGTTCAACTTAAATAAAAATGAAATAGGCAACGATAATCACAGTTTGAAGTGTTG
This sequence comes from Lacanobia oleracea, assembly GCA_950371165.1. Classification (NCBI taxonomy): domain Eukaryota; kingdom Metazoa; phylum Arthropoda; class Insecta; order Lepidoptera; family Noctuidae; genus Lacanobia; species Lacanobia oleracea. Next base: position 17,945,489 of record OX493392.1, on the reverse strand, counting down.
TAATACCTACCTATGCAGCACGTCAAGGGTTGCGATGAAAAATTCATGAGCATCCTGCTGCTCGTACCCGGCTAGATGACGAGCATGCGTCCATATCAGATGCAAGAGGCGATGCAGGGTTAGAGGTGTCTTAGCACCGGAGTAGAACTCCTAGAGAAAAAAATAAAGAAACAAAAAATCTTTATCTCACATAGGTACGGTATAAAGCTCGTTATTGATTTCTCAAGAGGGTGTGGTTATAAATAAATACACCACTTAGATACATAGCTGTGTTGAACAAGGAAATTTCTTGGAAAAGGGTGGCTTTCTTACGCAAGCCCATTTCCACTAAACAAACAAAAAAAAAAACACGTGCGCACTTGTTTTATAAAACTTTGCCCAAGCTTACCTGAAAGAGTTTGGAAACCTCACAAACGAGGCATTTTCCCGACCCCTGTGCTTTGCATTTGTGCTTCTCTGCCAGGAAATAGTCGCGCAATAGCGGCGTGTGGATTAATGTCTGAAAAAAACATTTTCTTTTGTAAGGTCCTATAATATTCTAGACCGCTCAGAGGACCTTAAAGATGACGTTCTGCAAGATATGAAATGCTCTTGTAAATCATCTCATATCTTAGTAAATCATCGTTACGACTTGTATTAGGTTTCGTAACAGCATATAGACGTACGGTACGGTGGGCTGCTTGTGGTTGAAAATCTGGCTCTAATGCTCCACATGAGAGCCAGATTTTCTACCACAAGCCGTACATAAGGTAATAACTCATGCTGCATGATGAGTATCCATTGAGTTTTTAATTTCAAATAGGTACTTATTACAGATTTTTCATATGAATTAATTTATTTATTGAATACATTTTAGTTTGATGTCGTCAATCTATTTATAGGCGGCAAACATACAATTTTCCTGTGAAACCGTAATAAAGGTAATTGAGGTATTGTCTTATTTATTAACGACGCAAAATCACGCTTGGCATGAGCCAAGCGTCGATAGATGTTAGTTAATTTACCTACTCGTAACGCCTTCCACATCTTTCTACGCTTTAGACAAATTATCACGTTAATTAAAAGCAAACAATTCATGGACGACTCACTTGACTGCCTTTATAGCCATATACTGCTAATTGAATGTGTCAAACAAGACGTTAGCTTCATAAATATTATGCAAAGCCCATCAGATATTCACTCAACCATGAAAATCCATAAAAGAAAAACACTCAGTAAGGAAAAAACGAGATGTAATTTGGTCCGTTTGTGTACTGAGAACTCAACGATGTGCAATAAAATTGATAATGCGTTGCTTCCGAGGTTCTAGAAGAGGAAATCTTAATCCGAGGAGTTTTATGACGGGCAAGTGGCGATTATAGCAACCGAGCGAAATTGCTAGTTACCACAGAAATATAAAAAACCGGAGAAGTGGCAAGTGGGCGTGTCATTGTCCGCGCGACATGTTCACGCTGAGCATTTCATAGGCAAATGGCAAACTAGTGCGGTTTCGACCACGATCGTGACTAATTATAAGAATTCCGTGTTATTCAGTGGTTTCTTGTCAAAACCCAAGCCTAAACCAAAACATTGTAAATTATGGAATCACTTACCAAACACTCACTTACCATATCTAAGTGTATTTTACTTTATTTGTCTTTAAAATCATGAAACAACAAATCTTAAAATACATTCAGTCAAAAAAGTATCAGGAATGGATAATTTGTTTATGGTTCCAAATTCAAATTTTTGTTTTTTTGTAGTTGTTAGATTGGCACAACTGTTTTCCATTTTGGCGCGGAGTTTGAGTTGCATCTGTTATTTATATTAAATACAGTGCTGGTTTTAGTAATATCATATACCTATAGTGTGTATTGCGAATTTCATAATGGACAAAAATATCGAACAAAGAGTTTGTCTTAAATTTTGCATCGCCAATGGAATTTCGTGTTCGGAGTCACTGAAAATGTCACAGAAGGCTTACGGTGAATCGACTTTATCAAAAACTCGTGCTTATGAGTGGTTCAAAGCGTTCAAAAGCGGTCGAGATGTGATGGAAGATTTGCCTCGCTCTGGTAGGCCGTCAACGTCTGCAACTGAAGTTAACATCGCAAAAGTGAAGGAAATAGTGACTGAAAATCCCCATTCAACTCTGAGAGAGATAGCCGCCGAACTTTCTGTATCTCACGAGTCGATCCGTACCATTTTAACTAATCATTTGGGTATGAAACATGTTGCTGCTCGGCTAGTCCCAAAAGATCTGAATTTTCTCCAAAAACTCAATCGCATGAAAGTCGCTGAGGACATGCTAGAACGAGTCAGTTCGGACCCAACATTCATGAAACGCATTGTTACTGGTGACGAGACGAGGGTTTACGAGTTTGACATGCAAACTAGTCAACAAGCTTCGGAGTGGCGCCTTCCAACTGAACCGAAACCGAAAAAACCACGCCAAAGTCGATCAAAAGTCAAAGTCATGTTGACTGTTTTCTTTGACTATCGCGGTGTTGTGCACTCTGAATTCTTACCGGAAGGTCTAACGGTAAATAAAGAATATTATTTGAGCGTTATGCGGCGTTTAAGAGAGCAAATTCGACGAAAAAGGCCAGATTTGTGGAAAGAAAATTCTTGGATTTTGCACCACGACAATGCGCCTTCGCACAAGGCTATCATTGTGAACGAATTTTTAACCAAACACTCAACAAATACCATCCAGCAACCACCATATTCACCAGATATGGCTCCTGCTGACTTTTTTCTTTTTCCTAAACTCAAATTACCACTTCGTGGCACCCGTTTTCAATCGATAGAAGACATAAAGGAGAATTCGCGGCGAGAACTGAACTCAATTCCGGAAGCAGCGTTTAAAAAATGTTTTGATGAATGGATTATTCGTTGGCGCAAGTGTATCGTTTCTAAAGGAGCATACTTTGAAGGTGATAAAATAAATTTGGATGAATAACAGACATTTTGTGTATTATTGATCTTTTCCCGGTACTTTCTTGACAGAGTAGTATGTCTTACTTTTACTATGTTATTCTTGTGTTCAAATATCACAGCGACTATACTAATTTTGCAATGAATACATTGCTCCTTAACCACTATCTAAGTTAGTCACTAAGTGCACAAGCAATGTGAAAATCACACAATGATACTTTAGTATGCGCATTCATCGCGTATTACGCTTCTTGCGACGAGTTAGTGATGTGCTTGTAGAGATCAACTTACGTAGGTTATCGGCAAAAATGTCGATTGACGAAGGAAATCTTGCTATAATAGTTTATTTTTTGTAGAACAGTAACGGTTTTATACTTAATTTAATTATTTTACAGCGTAGTAGATAAATGAGGAGCTCGTGGCTAAATAATAACAGCCGCACGGGTCGATATTGAAGGTTAAGCAACGCTTGCCAAGGTTGGTCTGTGGATGGGTGACCGTCTTAACATAACGAGTTTCCTCCGTGCCTCGGAAAGCACGTTAAGCCGTTGGTCCCGGCTGTCATTTGTAGATCTTTGGCAGTCGTCACGGATTGTCAGAAGCCAGTAATTCTGACTCCAGTCTTGCCAAGATGTACCATGTTAGATGTTACCCAGTTAATGGGTGTGGAGGTCTGGTAGGCAGCCGCTCCACGTAAAATACTGGTATTGAGCTGAATCCGGTTTGACTGGAAGCCGACCCCAATGTAGTTGGGAAAAGGCTAGGTAGATGACAGCGTAGTAGATAAATGCGTAACTCACTTTCGTAAATTCAGTTAATTAAATTTTATGTTAAAAATCGGTGGTGTTTTTAATATTTTCTGGACATGCCATTTTTTATTTGTTTTATTTTTAGGACCGCAATTTCGTCTACCGGGCATATCTCCTTGTTTATTATATCTATGCTAGTTACCGTATGACTTGCGTCTTTTCAGGTATTTAAAATTATAATTATGTTTATGTTCTGCCTAATCCTCTATGTCGAATATGAAAATAGGGAATATGCATGCAAATTTTTTATTTGCAAAATGTAATACTTATTAGCTCTAGTAAACAATCATGAAATTATGTTTTAAATACCTTCATCAGTGATGAAGTTATAAAGCTTCAAAGATTACAATTAGAAAGAGAAGTCCGATATGAACTTTGACGTCAAAGTCCGTCTTGACGCCTATACAGTTGCCATAGAAAACGGCGTTTTAGCGAGAGAGAGAATATAATTGATTAGAATAATTATATCTCGTTTGTTTTTCGAGCAATACTGATTCTATTTTCACTGTTAGTATTATAATTTTTGTATATTTTTAGGTAAACTATAAAGATAATGTCATGCATACCTGTTATTTGCATGGTTACTAAAATGCCGATTTCAGATGTTACTTAGTATGAATTGTAAGTGACAGTACTGTTGGTGTGCTTATTAATAAATTAATAAATAATGCATATTCCCTATCTATTGGCTACTACCAACAAGTAGGCCACATAACAACTGTTACCAATAGAACAGGGGGGGATAAAAAGGCCACTTTAGGAGAATCATATTAGAATCACAATATTAATCACACAACAATCTGTCAAATTTTATTTTCATCTTTTTCGCTAACGCTTTATGGTTCAAGGTTGATTGGGAAAATTTGACAGTGACGGGTAGCGTGATTGATTTGCTTTCAGATTCTGCTAAAGTGGCCTTTTTAGACCTGCAGAGACCCTGGATCTAGACTCGCGGCAGCGTGTCCAGCCAAAAATTCAAAGAAAAAGGAACTGGCGACACAGCAGCCGTGCGTCTAAATCCAGGGTGTCTGTTCAGTTGGTTATAGCTGATATGAATAGGATACACAATTCTTTTTTCGTTAAATCTACAATCAGGGATATTATTAACATTGAACTTTTGGCTCCCTTTTTACACATACGTTTTTGATGGGATCTAACTTTCTGAAATCTGTGGATATCCAGCCAGGCTGCAAGCAGGTAACCAGCATACAAGCACAGACCATACAAACAATTAAGTATTGCACCATTTGTCATACTCAGAGGCTATTTTATTGCTGAAATTTAAATTAGTTAGGAAGTTTTACTGACCTGCACAATACAATTCATGAAGCAAGTGGAGCCCAGGTTTTGCAGGCCCCGCAGTCCGATGGTGGTGTGAGGGCTGATAAGACGTCTCTTGCGCAGGCGGCGCAGAGCCATGGCTTCATTGCTGTTTGGCAGCCAAGGCATGAAAGGCGCACTAATCCCAAGAGATCTAGTAGAGAAATAACAAAGGTGTTAAGAAAAGTATCCTAAAAAAGATGTGATAAATTCCAACAGTGAGCTTACTGATTTCATGTTTAATAATAAAAATCTCATAACTTTATCTGAAACTTTGTCTCAAGTCTCAAAATCAAACAAACACATTAGTTATATAAAAAATAATATTTTCCCTAATATTATATTCCCTACAAACAATAACACAATGCTATGGGTACATACTTAGCTTCTTTGAGTCTGTGAGTCACGCCAATCTCAGTAAGTTCTCGATCATAAATGTAATCTTGGCACTGAGCACAATAGATGTTCCCATAACTAAGGTCCACATACAGGAAGTGCTTTTTGGTTTTTGAATGTTCTTGAATGTGGCCCGCATAGCAGGCAAAATAGATGCAATGCAGGCAAGAGTGCATGCGAGGGCCAGGCAGGCCACAGGTGAAGCACAGGCATGATGTTGCCTGAAATATATGTAGGCATTGTTGTGGGTGTTTTCACCTAAAATATAGTGTTTTGAGAACTTAATATATTATTAGAAATACTCCACCACTTGATGGAGGTCAATTTAGAGGTTAGTTGAAGTTATTGTACACTAAGATTGGCCAATAACCTGTTTTGATTTGATAATGAAGCTGTGATTTCTGTAAAAATGTGCAAATTTAATATCTTTACATTACTACTTTTTATACCTTAATTTATAAGATTAAAATGAGGTATAAAAAGTAGTAATGTTGTTGTTCAGTCATTGAAAGCTCTCCTGATAAAAAAAATACAATTGAATTAAGAACCTCCTCCTTTTTTTGAAGTCGGTTAAAAATAATGTTTCTTTTTAATTTACTATTGGATTGCTAACTACTCTACAGAGGACTGAAAATCAAATGATAGGTAATGTTTTTCTTAATCTTAGCTTAAAAAACAGTGTCACAGAGCAGTGTACTTAAATGCCAGTGAGATAATATCTTGCATTTCATCCCTGAAGCCAAAAACAAATTGATTTATAACAATTTAAAGTATATAAGGACTATTTAGAAAGTAGCCATTGAATAAAGTACCCATTCAATAATGTGTCAAATGTGACTATAACTATGATCTTGTAGAATGTTTCTATAGCATAAAGATGAACAAGGCTTGATTCACCATAGTCACGTTTTCTATGCGAGTAGCAGCAAATCAAATTCTAAATATTAGTTGGTAAAATAATAGAGAAGGATATTTACTGGTGTCAATAAAAAAGATGTTTATTACAGTTATGATGTACAATAAAGTGTAAAGCTTTATGCTCATAAATAATCACAGATGAATGTATTTCATAAACACAAGGTTAAATGTAAAACATTTTAATCATTTGTAAGTACTAGATTAATATTGATTGACTGCAAACATTACTAATCAGAGCTGTGATTCAATCACGCGACGACAATGCAATGCCACCAAACAGCTGTTATGAGGTCAAAGATCACTAATCAGCTGATCACGAATCGCATCGTCCGTAAGAGAGAAAAATATACGTTTCAACAAACAAAGTAATACCGTAATCCTGTAATGCCGAGCGATGTGATAAAAATCAATGTACAACAATTTGCGTCGCGTAAAAAGGTCATAAACCCACAAAGTACTTCGCTGTACTTACGTTACGTGAAAACTTACCTTGTATCTCCTTGCTTCGTAAGACGTACATGATACAAAAAAAGCATGCACAATTTTATATGGGTTCGTACCCTTCGCTGCCTTAAAATTATTCAAGTGTATACAACCATTGTCATTCATTATTTAGCTTGTGAAATACACCGGCTAAGCAAATTATGTCTAGTTCAGAGGCCACAGAATTACAATAAGAGCATTCTATTGTACTCAAACACTATCACAATTTTATTTGCTGGTAAATAAATAGGAAATATGGGAGAGATGCCTCCAAATTGTTGAACCTACAAATATTTGTAATAAATAAACAGATTGAAATACAGCAATGGATGGGGGCGTGTTCTTCGTTTTCGGTAAGGTAAAATACGCAACAACGCAACTCCAAGCGCAGCTGACTATTGTGATTAAAGCAAAGAACCCATTTGTAGCAACTCTCATGCTCACAGTGCCATCTACGTTTCTATGTTACTTTATTGGTTAGTTTACGTGACAATAGAGCATGGTCTAATTTTTAGCCAATAACAAACAACGTATAAATTGACAATTAGCGTATGTGTTAAATCTGTTCACAGCTCAAAATAGGGACATGTACAGAGTATACAAGATATTTTTATTGCCATGTTAAATAATTATAACAAGTAGTATTTTAGTCACAGACATATAAATAGAAATCCATTCATTAAAAAAAGTGGGTATTATCGATAGAAGTAAGATAATTAATAAAGCCATTGACCGTAAACGCGCGATTAAATGCAACATAGATAGAGCGAAGTGTTCCGTATACTCATTTTATTTTAAAAAAGGGACACATTTCCAACGACGAAAAATTGAAGCAGCGGCCAGTCGCATTTTAGTAAAATATTCACAGCATAGATATCTATGATTCACCGAAATCAAAACAAAAAAATAAACTCGCGTCAAATGTCAACCCTGCATGTCGAAGAACTTACGCGACACTAGCGCCATTGGTGGCGATTTAAACGAAGTCCTCATTAGCAGCAACTAAAGTAGCTGGCAAAGTAAATTCGATGTTTATGCGAAAAAAAATAGGACTGGTAATGAAGGCACGAATATAGACAGACAATTTCACAATGTTCACTAACAAAAGGACACTAAAGTATTTTATTAAATACCTATATGCAAAGAAATTATCAGTAGGTAGTACAGAAAATCGCCAGCAAGTCCAGTAACTAAATTCGTTGGGCCTAGATTGACCCTTTTAGGCTGCGGACACGAGGTCAGCGGGTTCTAAATGCATAGATTTATATGGGATTCGCGACGAAGACAGTGGCGCGGGGAGTGGCGCGGCATACGAGTGAATAGCAGGCGTCTAGGTAAGCCCGCGCGTCTACAATGACGTAGTGTTCTGCATTATATGTTTTTCTTTTTAATGACCGGCGTTTCAAAATGCGTTTTAAAATTTATGTCAAAAAGATGTTTTCGTCGGTGTTTAGACATTTTGTTTGCTAACAAGACACTAAGTGCCCGTACTGCCAGTTTGCGGAGACGCGGGTTGTCCAGTGTCATGTGTGACGTGGCGTCGAGCGGGGCGTCGAATGTTTTTGTTGAACTTTGTGCGTGATCAGAAACAGTACATCAAACCAACTCGCATACAAAATATACAATGTAGACCAGAGACTATGGCTTATGGTCGAATCGAGGATCAAAAACAGATTGACAGGAATATAATTTGTCAATTTTTGACAGTTTGGAAGATTGGCGTGGCGTAGGTTTATGCAATACAATCGCTGTGGCGCTGGTTGTGAAGTAAATAAATATGGCGGCTACTCAGTTCACAACGATGTAAACTTTTGTTTACTGTTTTCTAAATATTTTGAGACATGATAAGTGAATTTGAAAACTTGTCCCTCGGAGGAAACAATGCTGCGAGTAATCATGGTGATCCATTCACTCATACCGGTAATTAGTATTCATTTCTATTGTAGATGTAGACGTAGAACAAGTTGTTTTCCAATTATAACATGACCTCAATGGCTAGGTTTTTATTACTGCTGGATATATATGGTTACTGTACCGTTGTTTTCAGAGTTGACACCTGAGCAGCAAAAGACTTTGATAGATATAAGGCGTCGCAAAACAGAATTGCTGTTGGAAATTCAGGTGAGTTAAACATCAAATTGCTTTACTCCCTGGCAATCTGATAATGTTATTAGCTCGACAGTGAATAAGCAACAGTCAGACATTACTCAGATCCTTATCACTATGCAAGAAATACCTTTGAAGATAAGGGCAGGTAGGATTCGACTTCAGTACTTATGACAAGATTGGTACAATTTTGTTGTTTTTATCCTAAACAATGTTGTTATGTTATGACTCAGTGTCCCTAACAGTTATAAGTGTTTTCTTGTAGCCTATTGGGATGGTTAAAGTATGTATCTATTGAATTCATCATGAAACTGGTAAGATACCAATGGACCAACAAAAAAAAAACAAAAACTTATGTTAATGGCATTAATGCATCTGTCTCTCTTGCTGGCCAAAATATTAATAGTGTAAGTAATATTCTACATCACTATAAGTTTTATTTAAATGTAAAAATACATAAAGAGGACTATTAAATTTTTTCTTGGTTTAGAGCGTTTAACTCAAGTTTTGATATGTGATTATGGTTTATAATATAGCCACAAATTAAAAACATATATTTATATGGCCATGAACGTTTTCTTTTTCTTGGGAGTGCTTTAAATAAATATTTCAATTTGTGTATGTAAATGAGTAAAAACCTTGTCTCTGCAAAGGATGTTTCATAAAATTTTACTTTACGCATCTTTTGATGCTTTGTCACATCAAAGATATAATAATTCAATCATTAGTAAAAATGTTTATGGTATAACTGTATCTTCTACTTTGGAGTGCTTTATTCAATTTATTTCGTTTCATACAGTAATACACCAAAAATAATTCCATAAAATAGAGAGTTACTGATAATTTTTCGTCCAAAATTATATTTTATTTCTATGAAAATAAAAAACCTGATAGCTACAACCTGGGAGTCTTTAAGTCAAGAGTGAATAGGTTACTACTAGGCAGGTGTGCTACATCTTCGACCACATCATCGCATTCTAACAGGTGAGATAGTGCTCAAACGTTTGCCTATCGATAGTAAAAAACAGAGTTAACTATTCAAAACATTATTATATTATTTATAGTAGTTGACCCGCGCAACTTCGTCTGCTCCGCTCCTATTGGTCTTAACGTGATGATATAGCCTATAAGCCTTCCTCGACAAATGGACTATCTAACACAGAAATAATTTTTCAAATCGGACCAGTATTTCCTGAGATTAGTGCGTTCAAGCCAACAAACAAACTCTTCAACTTTATATATTAGTATAGATTTGATGAGTTACTAAAAGATTAAATAATGAATGAAGTTGTAGTAACAAAAATTTAAAATAGTATGCTGAGATGGTTTGGTCATGTTAAGAGGGATTGATCAACAAATACTAGGTGTGTAGTATCCATAACTGGCATACATGTACGAATGAGATTTAAAGTAAACAAAGCCTAAACAGTGTAAAAGGATGGTAGAGTTCTGTAGTTTCAGCCTATCACCATGGTAAGTAAAAAGTCTTGAGTGAGAAAAACAGTTCATTATAGCAAATGCCTGACGATCTTGCCCTCTTGATTTAATAGTATTTTCACAGAAATTAATTTCCCATGTGCACATTCAAGCTATGTAATTGTTACATTTAAATATGAAAAATAATAATTTATTAGGAGAAACAAAATATTGGTGAATCAGTCTATGCATGTGATCATATGATCGATCGTAACAAACAATAAAGACTAGCTCTTGCAACTGAAAAGTCTTATTCAGAAAGCAAGTCCCAAAAATGACCTGTTTTTGGTTTATATGATTGTGACAAACTAATAACCAAAAAATTGTGTATCTTTTGCTTGTTTCCTGCAATAACATGCCTTTTTTAATACTATAGGGGCTCCCAACTAGAAAAGTGTTGTAAAGGGGTCCCTGTAAAAGAGGCGTGTTTTATGGAGTTTTTTTTTTTCGTTCGATTTTAACGGCATGATATTAGATTATAATTTAATCCTTTATTTCAGGCATCTAGGGCCCATAAATAAAATACATAAACATAAAACAATAACAGCTATTCATACATACTACTCTGTCAAGAAAGAACCGGGAAAAGATCAATAATACACAAAATGTCTGTTATTCATCCAAATTTATTTTATCACCTTCAAAGTATGCTTCTTTAGAAACGATACACTTGCGCCAACGATTAATCCATTCATCAAAACATTTTTTAAACGCTGCTTCCGGAATTGAGTTGAGTTCTCGCCGCGAATTCTCCTTTATGTCTTCTATCGAATGAAAACGGTTCAGTTGGAAGGCGCCACTCCGAAGCTTGTTGACTAGTTTGCATGTCAAACTCGTAAACCCACGTCAAGTCACCAGTAACAATGCGTTTCATGAATGTTGGGTCCGAACTGACTCGTTCTAGCATGTCCTCAGCGACTTTCATGCGATTGAGTTTTTGGAGAAAATTCAGATCTTTTGGGACTAGCCGAGCAGCAACATGTTTCATACCCAAATGATTAGTTAAAATGGTACGGATCGACTCGTGAGATACAGAAAGTTCGGCGGTTATCTCTCTCAGAGTTGAATGGGGATTTTCAGTCACTATTTCCTTCACTTTTGCGATGTTAACTTCAGTTGCAGACGTTGACGGCCTACCAGAGCGAGGCAAATCTTCCATCACATCTTGACCGCTTTTGAACGCTTTGAACCACTCATAAGCACGAGTTTTTGATAAAGTCGATTCACCGTAAGCCTTCTGTAACATTTTCAGTGACTCCGAACACGAAATTCCATTGGCGATGCAAAATTTAAGACAAACTCTTTGTTCGATATTTTTGTCCATTATGAAATTCGCAATACACACTATATATGATATTACTAAAACCAGCACTGTATTTAATATAAATAACAGATGCAACTCAAACTCCGCGCAAAAAGGGAAAACAGTTGTGCCAATCTAACAACTACAAAAAAACAAAAATTTGAATTTGGAACCATAAACAAATCATCCATTCCCGATACTTTTTTGACTGAATGTACAATAACAATTGATTAACACTATAAATTACTGCACACGAAATTACGGCGTCGTGTTTCGCTGACAGGTGTCGCGCAGCTGGCCGCGGAAACGTCTGCTTTGAGGAACTTCTCGAGATGGTGAGTTGGAACCCGTACCACAAACGACTTAAGTTTGTGTTGTGGCGGGACTCCAACTTCTCGACCCTCTAAGTCCAGCTGGTCTTCACTCTCATGTGCTCCACGATCTCCTCAACCTTCGTGGAGTGATGTAGCCAGGACACATACAGAAGCGTCGTTGGTGTTGCTGGACGCAGCAGCATGTTTGGTCCTGCCAGCGCGGTGCCGCACTGGTTCCGACAAGCAGGCTTCTTCTTCTTTCTCTTCTCCACGTTGATGAAGCCATCCTTGTCACACGTCTCCTTGTCCGGAACCCGCTGTTTCGAACCCGTGTTGAATGTACGGCGGCTCTGCTTAACCCCCTTTGTTATGACCGCTTGTCTTGCCTCCGAATTCTGCGACTCAGCAGGTTTGCAAGCGATGACGATAATAATGGCGGTGGTACGGAACCTTACATACGCGAGTTCGACCCGAATAAAATTTTGATTTTCTTTCTCAAGTTCAAAAAATATCATCCTATTTTTCGTCTCTTTCCCATAGTGTCAAAAATATTGTTAGTAAAATGAAAAATAGAATATGAGAAAAAAAATAATAAGCTTTTCAATAAACCCCAATGCACTTATGCTCAAACACCCCAAACACCACATCTCATCGCATCACACAACTCCACACCACATACCCCTTTCCCTTACACCGCAACACTTGCACATGACACGACACCACTCAACGCAAACATTAATAATTGTACTAAACTAAAAATACTTTTAACCTTTTAGTCTGTATCTTGTCTGTGATTATCCGAGTCTGCTTGTACGCTTATAATTTGCTTGTTTGTTGCATTTTTTTACCGTGGTTTAAAAAAAAAATCCCTTGGAGCCAAATCTGGGCTGTATAAGTGATGACTGTGATGAGGTAACGTTTGTACCCCCAAGTAATCAAATAGTCCATAGTTCTAGCAGTTGTCTTCGAAAGCTTGATGCAGACAAACTTCGCAATACCATTCACTAGTAATTGTTCTACGGTCTTCTAGCGAAATTATATTTTTTTATTAACGCTCCGACCGCGAAGAACCACTGTGGACAACTCGTCTTGTTCAAACAGCCATTGTGTGGTTGTTGCTTCGTGAGAGGATCGTAGCTGTAGATCCAAGATTCGTCAGTTGTAAGGATGTAGGATACGTTTTGCGAAGTTCCTCCTTAGAACTTTTCTAGCATAAATTTGCCTGTGATCCAATCTTCAGTTCAGCCTGAATCTTTCGATGTGTAATGTCTTTTCTTCCACAATAGCCACTCTATCCTAATGAAATTTTCATGAATTACTGCAGTTTTAGCTTGGCAAGGAGATTTATTTACATTCAAAATAGTTTCAAGAAAAAAAGAGTTTGTATTTATTCTGTAGCTAACAAATTGAGTACAAGCTAGGTGTTTTTTTTTTCTTTTCGATTTCTACAGACATTTTAATATTTTTTTCTATAGCATTTGATGCCATACAATTTAATTGAAGCATACTTTTCCTTTCAATGTGTTTTTAGGTACATCTTAAGCTAACGTAACATTATTTAACACTATAACTGATTGCTTTTGGTTGTTATCACTCTATAAGTATCTAGTTCAACAATCATGAAAAAAAACGGTACTTATTAGAAATATAAACGTGCATATTTGAAAGATGTTTTCACGCTCTATGTAGTGCCGTTAATAAAATACTATAAAAGCGTCTAATATTGCTGTAGGAATGATTTTAAAGTTATCAGAGTCTTTTCTGTCTTTTTGCGCACATGTCAGAGCACCCCATCCATTCCCTAACCGTTTCATTCAATACGGCATGCGGACTGGTCTGACGTAAGCCGTCAATGCTTGGGTTGGGCTTACTACACACAGCCTGGTAGTAAGGCAGTGCGAGGCGGGCCGCGACGCGGGCGTGACGTATCGCCCTCCGTCGATTCATTATTTGTTTGCCACTCTCACTTTTGTCTCACTCTAGTGTTGTGAAAAAATACTGCTGTGTTTTAAAAATTGGTGTATTGTAACTTTATTCTGTGAGATTTTTATTCATAACTTCGAGTTTGAATAGTGATATCACCCGTAAGTTGGTAGTGATAAGGCGGATAAGTGGAAATTGCTATGACTACGTCGTCGGACACCGGGAGTTTTGTTGTTATATTCCTTGATTTATGGCATTGTGTGTTAAGAATAGTCTTTCTATTTTGTTTCCTAGCTAATGTGTACCATTAGCAAAACACAAAGTCTATAGAATGAAATACAATGTTAAATGTTTGCCATAACGTCACCGTCGTTGTTTACTGTTACATTCCTTAATCTAGTTAACCTTCATTAATATTTATCTCCACATAGTAAATAAATCATGCTATAAAATCTTGTAAATCAAACTATCGATGTTGTAACAAGATATTTGCAGTACAGTTTACATTGTCGCTAGAACTGTTTTAATTTCAATGATGTACAGGAGGAAAATGTGCGTCAGATTAGAAATATCCTCACTCCATTTTGATTTGAACAGTTTTGTGTGCGGTACGGGGATTTTCAGCATGTATCTTAAGCACAAGGTAGTCTCTATTTGTTAAGAAGATAAACAACAAAGGTCATAGATTAATCCACTTCGCGTCATTGCGATGCAACGATGCACTGTTATCGAGCTCATCTTATAATCTAAATGGAATTTAACTATTAATTAACTGTTTGTCATTTATGCAAGTCCCTTTTGTTAATATGTTTTATAATAATGTAAGGCCATGTTAATTATACCACTACAAATTCCACATTTATAATTGGCTAAAACTTGTTTCTCAATCTCAAAACAGTAAGCATCCGAATGAAAGCTGGTTTTTGAGGCGAGGCGCGATATTTTATATTTATTGGAACTGGACAATGTTCGCGATGGATTTATCATATTTCCTTTACCACTTCCGCAGCGTGGCTGCAGGCTTCGATAACAGTGCCGTCTGTGTCCACAATATGGCTATGATATTCGCCATCGTTTTGCTTTTGGATAAGGAAAAAAAAGATTTTTCAATTGACTAACGAGTCATTTATGTGCTGATAACTAAAGATGTGATTCTGATTAAATAAGATTATCATATTTTTTTGTAATCGATCTGAATGTGAAATTATCAGTAAAAGTTGTGGGTAGTTAGATTTAAACGAAAGGAATCGTGACCTTATTATTATGAAATCTGTTTTTGCTTTAGAAATATAAATTGTTGTGACGTCGGCCTTGTCACAGACGTGCAGAAAGATAAAGCGAAGTGGTATCTATATATGTAGGTATATGTAATTGTCACGGTGCCAAAGACCGGTGGCGCCCGCGACTATCTTCAGTTTAGTGCGTTCCTTAGAGAGAAGTGTATGGCGCGCGATGTGTTTTCATGTTCGCCTGCTGTGCGGCGCGCTGTGGTGGCCACTGCTGGTACGATGCGCCCGCGCAACCCGCACCTACGACGACGACTATGATCAGGTGTGTCATCGTTGCCGCTTACTGTGCACTTCGCAAACATATTTCTTTGTTGTGTAGCTTCACTTCTTTTTTGGCAAGTACTTGAATGTTGGTATCAATACAATGTCCGGCGACGCGCAGTCATCCACTTTTCCACTTCATTTGCTTATTTAAAACTCCGCAATTTATTTTAAAATGTGTTGTGGGCTTAATAGGTATCCTGTGGCTGCTAGCTTCCTAATATTGGTGTTCGTGTGGTCAAGGCCTGCGTGTGTGAGAGTGTTATGTGCGTGGTGCGTTGGCACTTGTGAAGTAATGTTCATCAAAGCCGGGCCGGGAGCGGCCGAACCGGAGCGCCGAGGATCAGTCTCCAATTGGTTCTCATCTTTGAGACGCGGTGGCGGGCGACGTAAACGTGAGGAGCCTGCCGTGCCCTCAGGTTACGGTTCGCTGGGCAGGCGGAAGGATGGCTCGGCGCCGCGGGGCAAGACTCGCTCCGCCTGGGATCTTACAACCGTCACTAGACTGGTCTGTATCTTAACTTCGATCGTATTTAGGTAAAAGTCATCAAGCGATGACACACGGTGCTGGAGACCGCATTTGGCTGGTATCCAAATGCGCTGGATCG
This sequence comes from Lacanobia oleracea, assembly GCA_950371165.1. NCBI lineage: Eukaryota > Metazoa > Arthropoda > Insecta > Lepidoptera > Noctuidae > Lacanobia > Lacanobia oleracea. The sequence goes on along the minus strand of OX493392.1, from coordinate 17,929,367 downwards.
ATCACGCTCTTTGCGTCTGCGTGGGAAATGATGACTAAACAATATTTATTCCTCATTATGGAGAAATATCGCCTAATTTTAGTATTACTTACGCTTTCTTTATACGTTTTACATAAACTATCTAACGTTTTATTGCGATGTGTAGTTTCATAAATTGTATCATTTTATGCTCAAAACAACAAAGTTGTTTTTAGTTTTATCGATAGCACATGTGTTTTCACGAGTGCTATCGTTCGATAACGATAAACATTTCTACTAAACAGGGCAAGCGGCATGAAAGTATTTTGTCAAATTCCGCATGATTCATTGCTACTTGTCTATGAATGACTATAATGTGTACAGAGAATACGTTTACCCAAACAAAACAATAGTATGATTCATCATACATTTTGAACTTAATGTAATACTCCGATTGAATACAAATAACCAGTAATAGGGAATGCTCTACGGTAGCTATCACAATCAAGTGGCATACAATACAGGACAGATAGACAGGGACATCGTTACCATGAATGTATGATTTGATTGAGCTGTCACCTTCAATCAACAATAGTTTTTTATTACAATGTTTTAGTTGCAACTTACTGCCTACTACAGAATACAAATTAACTGTAAATTTTAAATTAAATACTTAAAATAGTTTCATAGTCACTACTGAGAGGAACTCTCACCTCAATAGTGGCTATGAAAAATCTATCATAGGTTCGAAACACCATTGCACAACACTGTATAATCATAACTAGTTGACCCGCGCAACTTCGTCTGCTCCGCACCTATTCGTCTTAGCGTGATGATGTTCTTTTTGTATTCATTTTTTGTTTAAACAAACTTACTTATCACATTTTTCTTTCATATATTATAAACCAATATTTTGTTTCAATACTAAAATAAATAAAAGTTGATTTTACGGATTGTATGCGGTTTAATATTGTTTTCGGCTTGTGTTTAAACACCGCCCAAAAAAGTACCTATTTTACTACCAAAAAAGTTCTAAACGTCACCAAATAATATTCGAGAAGTAGCGCTCGCAGGCCGCTGTCGCGGCACCGCTCGCTTCGCTCTCTCGGCTCGCGCGCGGTTGGTCACAATTTTAACCTAACCTAACCTATTTCATCCAGTTTGTAACCCCAAGCCTACATTTTATGGCAATCACAGTTGAGTTGGATAGAATTTGGTGACCATTGATCCATTTTGGTGCCTAGGCTTAGAGTCTTAAAAATACTATTTTTGGTGACCGTCTAAATTATACCCATTGTTTTCAAATGATTTAAAGACACTGAAAATATTTGAATACTAAAATAGAATATCTTGTCAGAAAGTACCTTGTGAGGCATTTAGCACATGACAACTGGTGAGCCCAATTATTTGCAATTAACTCTTCAAACCTACGATAAATCCAAATAACGATCAATGTGTCATCGCATCAGAATCTAATTCTAAACGCAATCACAATCGCCGGAAGATTTTTTTAAATATAAGCTTGTTTCTTTTAATTAAATTGTAAAATGGAAACCTTTTTGGCAGCAGCAAATATTCAGAATGTTAATATAAATTAAGTTCTTTCATGTGATTACAATTTTCACGTGACTGCAATTTAATAGCGCGTGTTCCGTTGTTAAAAAGCTAGGTACGCAAAGCTAGTGATATTATTATCTCCGCGGCGATAATAATCGATCAAACGTAGTCTGTAGTTCTGCACACGATTATGAAGGTAGGTAAACAAAATCTATTATCCGTATTTGAAAATCTTATATCAAATAACCGCTCCTGTGGAACGTTTATCAATGTGACATCACTAAGCAAACGATTCCAATATGTTTGCCTAACAATGTTTGTACGACCTACTAGTTCGCATATGTAGCCTGAGAACAATGGACACATGGCGCCTGTATAGAATAGCTAGGTACCCCTCGTTCCTACTACGTTTTACGACCTGACCGCTCTACGCCAGTGTAAATTAGCTTTTGACTTCCCTTTGTGGTCTAAATTGAAAAAGTTACAGGGTAATTTACTCTCGTAACAAGTGTTATTTAAATACATGTTTAACTCGGGTCAGTTGAAATGGATTGATTAGATCAGTATTCCCTCAGAAGTCTTGCGGTGCTGTTAAGCAATACTAATATAAATTCGATTCCTAAAACATTGGCCTGCCTAGGCCAATGTTTTAAAGCTCTAACAAGCCGAGCACTCAAATGTATTACAAGGTTTTAGTATTTTTCTGGCAAGTAAGTATTTTTCCATATTCATGTTGGAGTGTTTTTACATTCTGTCTACAGTGTATGTCTAACCTACTATTATTCAGCGAATTCATCGATATTTATTTACATCGTGATCGGCCATTATTGGCAAATGTGTCTTTTGTTCAAGCAACGGTTTGGTTTCGATGCTCTAGTGCCTTCAGCTTTACATGATGGTATTTCCTCAACAGTCACTTGGCTTGACTCACAGTATAAATCGTCGGTTCAATATGGGTCCTTTTGAATACATATTAGTCGCACAATAGTCTCGCAAACATTCTCTTCCTCCCTGTATTTAAAAGTACTTATTTGGTTATTGCAGACCCGGAGGAGGCGATCATTATGTATAACTTTTACCTTCGAGCTTCGCACCAAACGGAGTCCGGTTGCTCCGATAAAATTACATCTGATTTAGATATTGCATTTCGCTTGTGCAGTCGCCGATTGTTAGATTTTGTTTCAACGGTATTTCAATTTGGTACAAATTATATTACGTGTAGTGACGTATTCACCTGCCGTGACTCGTTCGAATAAAAAGCTGTATAAAGATCCGGCCATGCATGACACACAGTATTTCTTTCTGTACCATACAGTCCGCAGTGCATTGAGCTGGTTTAGAATATATGAACTTTGCTTTTTTGTAATAGTGAACATCATTATAGTTTTTGTATGAATATTGCAGGAAAATATAAATCTGAAGGACCTGCAGTGTATAGTAATAGCTATATAATATCAGTCTTTTTTATCTTTAATAACTTGAACTGTTTCCTCGCCTTAGAAAAGCCATGACGATTACAGTAGGTATGTAAATTCCGATATATTAATTAATTATTTACCGTACGTCTGGCTTTCCCTGGGAATAGCCAGAATATCCCTATTCAGGGATATGACAAAATTGATTCTTAAGTTGGTTATGGTTACATCAAACCCTGACGGTTTTTCCAATTTCCTTATACCTTGTCACGTACCTACCATATTTTCCACCATTCTGATAGGCAACATCTACTTTTTTGTATCGAAAATACCCTCCGTTCTATTTATAGCTATCGACAGTCGTTTGTCAAATCTTGGGTCTACCACTGCGGTAAAAAGACTTCGTCAATGTCAGCCATTACTGTCGCGCTGACCGTACACCCCTAAATTCGGTCAGGACATTCATTAATACTAGTCACCCTCAGACAGATAGATGGAAACCATGATTTGTAAAGGAAACGTGGGGAAATAGAAAATACATTTTACTTATGTGAATATGAAATTTCGGCGAAATCAAACGTGTCCCGAGAACTCTCTTGCAATGTAAAGCTTTGTCTCCGCATTTTCCTTCGACTGTCGACGGCTAAATTCCTAGTGATTCAAAACATAGTTTTGCTACATTGTTAAGGTCAAACACAATTCTCGAAGTTCTCGAAACTGTTATGCAAACAACGTTTTGCCAATTTGTAGTACTTCCTAGTAAGTACGATTGGCGTGTTTGCGTGGAATTAAGATGACCTTTTCAGTCGTTACGTCATGAAGCGATAATGATGTTTATTAGCTGTACCTTGCCTCGCGTGACATCGCCGACACATGCCTGACACATTCACACAAGTTTGTCAATTTTCTCGCGATCCAATTCCTTGCTCTATTTAAATAATCACTGGGGTATAATCTCGTCTATGAACAACTTCATTAGTCGTTAAAAGGCAGAATGAAGATAATGAGCCTTACTTATTTATTATTGGAGGCATTGAATTATTAATTAAACTTTCGGTTTATACGTCATTACAAATTTACGTCATAATCTGTAATCAATAAGATAACTTCAGATTATCGTGATTACTAATATCGAAATCACTGATTGATTAAGTAAGTAGCTATAAATAGAAATAAGTTTTTATTAATAGAAATAACATTGTTTAAAATCAAATTTGGGTGTTATTGACCTTAATTAAATTATCACGTGAGCTAAATATTGACCGGTATCCTTTGAATGGGATAGCGTTCCTGGAATCTCGTACAAGACGGGTCGGATAGGGGTCCCTTGACCTTGCCGGGGGAAGCGGGGGGCAAGGGGCCCGCGAACTGCATACGCGGTCGCTGACTCGCCAGACTAGTTTTGCTTGCATTGCTAATCATTAGGGGACAAGGCATCCTCCTTGGATGATATCAAAAGAAAAATATTTTTTACATGTTTTTTTTTTTCTTATCTTTTGTTGTGTGCAAAAACTTTGTGCATCCGCCAGCCAGTTTGTTGGCAACAACCTGACCGGTCTCGTTTTGAATCGAAAACAAACTTCAGTTTGTGCACTAAGATTTATAGTTTTGACGTCAGATATTGTGTTCTACATCTAAGCGATCCCCTAGATTTGAAATTAATAGTACGACCATTTTGTTGAACATTTATTGTTCATGTCATTTATTAAAATATTTTACCTGTACAAAACGTTACATTTTCCTTGATTTGTAATGAAACATGCCTATTATAAATAGATTAGGTATGTTCAACATAGTTGGTATGCAAATGTTCCAGAAATCTGCTTCATTACCTTAATTTAATCCACTTTAGTTCAATTTACTTTATTAACCTAATCAAATAGCACAGTTTATTTAACGCACACAGCTGTTGCCGTAAAAACATAGCAATTATCTTACTTCTAACTACGATATGGACTCTGATAACGAACTAGGTAGGTATTACGTTATTTAAAATACCCAGTAAGATTCGTATATAGTAAACAACACATTACTACAACTGGCTTTATTTTTAAACAGTAGGTAATTATCTCAGTTTTTGACGCACGCTCTACAATAATATTTGTGTGTGCTGCTTTTGTAGAAATGTTTATTTAAAACAAAACTATTTCTAGAAACGGTACCGAAGAATCCAAATAAGATTGCAAAAATAACTGCAAACATCCCTGAAAAACCTGAAACGACATTTAAATTTCTGAAAAGGGAAAATAGAAATTACATAGGTATCTAGAGAAGCGACTAAAAGTAAAGTTAGGTGATAGAGTCGAGAAGAAACGGTCAGAATGCATTTTTAATTCAGGAAACTCCTGACAGGCACGCGGTCAACACATGTTGTGTACCAAAGACTTTTTGGACTTTTTGCTAACTGACTCATCGAATTGAGGTCGTTTTCTCCACACACAGTGTTCGAAGTAATCTTCGTCATTGTACCTTTAAAAGAAACTTGGTTTTCTAAGTAATTTCTCTTGTAACCATTATAGTAAACATTGAAGGAACTGGTCTAGTAAGCTAATGCCTGATGGGACTTAAGTGCTACCATCTTGTTCCGGGAAACACCAATAAATAAGGTCATCCTATGGATGTAACGGCGAAAAGCCACGTAAACATGTTTGTGCTAAACTTTGGGAATGTCTGTGCTACACATTCGGATTAATGTTCCTTCTAAATCCAGTTCTATATTGATATTAATCTTAGGGGTGGTATGTAATAAAACTCACAATGTATATCTGGCGTCGACATTCATTTTACTAGAACCCCACCAGACGCCTCTATACCCCCCATGGTTGTTTAATTTAATTAATAGCGTAATGACTTATATAAACAGTTCTCTGAATTGGGTAAAATTAAAGCCACGTGTGAAGTAATAACACTGCCAGACTTTAAGTTTACATTGTGATTATACTCGTATGTTTGATTAATTTAAAATAAATCATAATTCATTTGATCTAGCTTTAAAGTGATAGATTTCAAGTACAGAATATTAATAATATAATGAAACTTTTTATTTTTATCTGTATCTGGAAAAATCTCTAAATTCTTTTCAGATTCACGTGTGTAGTGCACTCGTGCTCTAGAAGTCGCATCAACTTTTTCCAGCAAATATGTTCTCGAGAATACTTTCTATACACAACCATTTTAAGAATGATTGAAAGAACCAGACACTCGTTCACATGCTTGCCATAAAATCTATCTTAGAAATAGAGTAACCACAAATCAGTTGTTTGTTTTACAAACACTGCGGTGCAGTGGTTAATTCCATCGTAAATTTGTAATACTTTACTCCATATATAGGATTAAGTTGGGTATAAAACGGTTTGATTTACCTTTATAAACATTTTAAATAAGAGTACACACCTACTTGTTCCTAATGCTTTTTTATGTCGGTATCTGGCGGGTGGGTGCTGCTGGTAATACCGGAAAATTACTTTCATGTCAAAAACCACCCGTGTCTCCATCGTATATGAGAAAGTGACTTTTATTCTTTTGTAAACGTCTCTTATTACGTTTATTGGAACTCAAATTGACAATAAGCATGTGGCAAAGAGTTGCGCAGTTGTAGATATTTTTATGTTTATCTGAAATTCTGATCATAGCCGTTTGTTGGCAGAGCTCGAAACTGCTCAAGATTGGTATCTTAAGCACTCGACTACTTGCCGGTACCCAATCAAACACAATAATGTGTAATTATTACTGATTGAATGTTGACCTCAAAGTTTTATGAGTAGTCGAGCACCCTTATTAAATAGGTTAATTAATAAGGGTGCTCGACTACTCATAAAACTTTCCCTCAAAGAATATAACTTACTAAGCATGGATGGTTCATCAAATTAAAAGGCTTGTGTTTAAACATCGCCCAAAAAAGTACCTATTTAACTACCAAAAAAGTTGTAAACGGTTACCAAAACAGATAAATGGTCACCAAATAATATTCGAGAAGTAGCGCTCGCCGGCCGCTCCCGCGGCACCGCTCGCTTCGCTCGCTCGGCTCGCGCGCAGTTGGTCACAATTCTAACCTAACCTAACCTATTTTATCCAGTTTGTAACCCCAAGCCTACATTTTATGGCAATCACAGTTGAGTTGGATAGAATTTGGTGACCGTTGATCCATTTTGGTGCCTAGGCTTAGAGTCTTAAAAATATTATTTTTGGTGACCGTCTAAATTATACCCAAATTAAAATAGTTTTTATAAAAGCCAATGTTGAACACAATTCTACGAAACAATCAAGTGTTTATTAGGGTCTTTCAGTGGTTAAGTGGTTACTGTCCAACATTTGAAATATGATTTCGTAAGCTGTCACTGATGCGAAACGAAAGCAAGCCACTCGAAATGTCGTCTTTTTATGGGGCGAGCAACACTTGTAATGTTCCCATGGGGTGCTATAATGTGGCGTTAAAGCCCCGCTAAACACGTAATTGCCCTTATTCCAAAAAATACCGCCTGTCAGATATATTTTTGTTTAGGGACCGTATTTTATGTCTTCGCCTTTTTGCTGGCTTAATTTTTTACTGAAAATTCTTGAGTGCCAAGTCCTTGACCGTCCTTCATTTGTCGTTACTCATACATAACCAAACATCGAAACATTTTTGTGAAGCCAATATTTTTGCGTAGTTACATTTATCTACATTTATAACTCTCTGTCATGAATTTCAACACTGATTCTTGTTATGAATTACTAAATAGATAGTTACGTATATACTAATTATAATTATTTTCTTATTATTTTCAAACTACGCAACTATAAATAGTTTTGTCAAAGAACAAAGTCGTAAATATAGCGGAATGTCTGCACTGTAACACTTACGCTAAGCCGTGTCATGCATGTGCCACATGTTTCATGTCAATGTTCTATTTCGTACTCTGACCTTGTCTTTTCCTTGCTCTTGAAACACAACACTTCAAATAAGCTGTATATTGTTTGTGTAATTGATGGCGCTTCTGGCTTTTACCAGTTTCGCTGGGAGTTGTGATGCGTGGGAGTTGATTTATAAGGATGTGCTGGAATTTTTGCGCCATGAATATACAACAGACCCTTAGATTTGTTAGGTCTATACTACATAACTAATACTAATACTGAACACAATTTACTAAAAAGGTTACATTTCATTCATTTGAAATGAATCAACCAGTACGTATTAAATTTAAAAAAAAAAAGTTAAATAAAACTTTATCTTTGGGTATTTAAAGTGTTTACATAAATTTAAAATGATTAGTAGTAGTAAACCATAAAGATAAACCAATTAAATCAGGACGTTAAGCTCTCCAGAGGTTCAACACTCACGGTCACGGCCAGTGTAAAAATGTCGATGGTTATAGTTGTTCAACATGTGCCCCGCCATATGGCTTCTTTATCATATTTATCTCTCTCTTGAAAGAAAAGGAAAGACCGAAGGAACTAAACAAAGTTATCTGTGCACCCTCTTCTCATATTCATATTTTTGTTCTTAAATACTGCTATATTTCTTTAATAGTGTGCATATAAAGATGAACCCACACGACAGGTAATCCAATTTGATTTTCTCATTCTGAATTCCCAACGAACGTTTTAAAAAATAAATTCTAGACGAAGATGGCGATGTGTGTCTGATTTTATGAGATTATTGAACTGTAAGATGTACAATACAAGCCAAGTTCGCAAGTGCATTCTGTCATCATAGCAATATTTGCGGGTGAGCTTGGTGTGAACATCAATTGTATTCTTATAATGAACTGTGTTGAAACCTAAAGCATCGTGAAACTAGAGCAGTCGGCTTCGCAGACAATGATTGCATTAATTAATGGTTCCAGTTACATAAAGAGAGCTCGAACAAATCCATTTTTGTGACTCTTCAATCGTCATGCTGTTACAAAATAAAGTTTGAATGTTTTTCTTATGATTACATCAAATGAGTATTTAAAACGATGCAGTATAAATAAAAGAAATCGCGTTTACATAAATCACTCGTTAATCACCGATATGTAAAGGATGTGAAATCCTGCTGAACAGCCAATTGCGTAAACTGTAATGTAAGATTAGAAATTCTAATAAAGTTTCAGACGTTTCAGTGTTTGTTTCTGTTACATAACAAATTAATTATCTATTCAATTTAAACAAGTGTTGTATAAAGATGCCATGTGAACTCTACATGACGACTTTATTGCTAGCCTATGTAATTGCTGTACAGGTCAAAAGGGAAATTGCATGTATGTAAATTACTATGTATAATTAACAGTTAAAGCTTAGATTAAACATTTCTTTCTACAATGTCTCATGTAGAAAGATGTGTTTAATCTAAGCTTTTCATTACATTGACATATCTCAGCGTTTTAAAATTCTGTGCGCGCCTCTATTAAATAATTGATATTCGTAAGCTGGCTCATTGTTGTCGAAGTTTTGAGGGGTATTTTTGATTAGCGTTTCAAATCCCATCGTAGATCGATGTCAACGGCAGCGATAAATTTTGTGGGGGCGTTGGCCGTTCGGTCGGGCTTGCATATGCCACGGACCACCGCTCCCATACTAACTGTCTCATTAGATCCCTTTGCGATCATTTTTTGCTCATACTCCAGTTTGACCCTCGTACGTTATATAATGGCGACGGACATAGCAGTCGTTTTATTTGTAGGAAGTCGCGCTTGTTCGTTTAATTGAAATGAATTCGTCTCATCTTTTATTTGTGTTAGCATTGAAGTCGTTGGGAATCCAGCCGCGTTTTATCCACACATTAATCATTACAACAGTTGATTCATGTCCAGTAATATTTAACTCACATGTGTTAAATAATATGCAGCTACTGGCAGTCTGGCACATTGATAGCATTCAGTTAATTTAAGCTTTTTCTATTTTTGTACTGAAAAACATAAAAATTAAATAGATTGCATGTGAAAGTCGCCATAATATAAAAGAAGATAAAAATACAATAGCTGAACTGAACAAAGTATTTATTGAAAAACGGACATCAAGCGGTTTCGCTGGCCAAGTAGTTAAATCACTAATGTCTCTGCGTTCTTCCCTTTTTGGCAGTTTGCCAGATTTACAATCGGCCTTAATTTACGCGAGGATTGTTGGAGCCAGTGCAAAACGAAAATCTTTGGAAGTTGCTCGGCAGTGGCACTCGCTCCGTGACCGCGGCCCGGAAATATGAACCCACCCATTGTGCAGCTTCGTCTTTTTGTAACCCGGCCGGAGACTCTCACTGCACCCCAATGTGCTGCGCTTACATCGCATGCTTTTGTTATTGTTATCACTTGCAGCTTCAAATGACTATTATAACATGAACGCAATACGATGATAAAAACCGGTAGGAAATGCAAAACTTTTATGTTACTCGATGTTATCTAAATAGTGGGTTCCCGTAACACGAAAAACATCCGTCTGATATGATAGCGGGTTTTTATGACTAATCGATGTTGGTAAATCCCACTGTCAATGTTTTTTGCGTCATCACTCCAATATTAACGATTTTTTTTTATTCTTTTTCAGGTAAGCAATTCTTTTACGTCCCACGTCAAGGTGATGGGGTAAGAAAGACGGACTTTAAACGCATTGAACTTGAAATTGTCGGAATTTTGCCGAGGTAACGTTACTTTCCACGTGTGACGCTCAATATCTGTGCGACTGCGAGTGAGTGTGTGGGTCAAGAATGCGGTGGTGGCGACTGGAGGTCGCTTGGGTCAATACGTCATCGATTTACTGATCGAACCACTGACACCTGCTAACTGCAACTAGAATGTGCAGCGTTGATAGAAAGGCGTGTTCTATGCACTACGATAGTACACTACGATAGTTTGTGTAGAATCAAATCTTTTACATCTATAAACAGCCGGCGATCGCCTAGGATACCCCCCACCTTTCTTGGAAATAATGAATGCCAGTCGCAAGCAAATTAGTATACTTAATAAAGTTCTATACTTCTCCAGTACTGCCCGCTGAGTCACTTGCGCAGACAACACAATCTATGTTACCACTTGCCTACATAGATTCAAAATAATATTTTCTAAAATGAGAACTCCTAACAGAACTTATGCGAAGTTTGTTCACTTCAACGCGTTGTTTTAGAAGATAATTAGCAACAAGATGTGGGCGGAAAAGAATAAATAAATGTATGAGATTATTTTGCGCAGTATAAATTAACTAGTTGACCCGCGCAACTTCGTCTGCGTCACAATTATCATTACTGCTCCCTCCTATTGGTCTTAGCGTCGTGATGATATATAGCCTATAGCCTTCCTCGATAAATGGGCTATCTAACACTGAAATAATTTTTCAAATCGGAACAGTAGTTCCTGAGATTAGCGCAAACTCTTCAGCTTCATATATTAGTATAGATTTAACACTTTCTGGACAGGTTCTCAAGCACGGAAATACTTCTATGAATTTGGACCTAAAAGCAAACATTTTAGTTGAGGGGTCGGATCGTATTGCTCGAGTTTCCACAATCATGGTTACCGGTGAACCCAGAAGGGTTATTAAAAGTTCAGAAGGATAAGGCAAAGGCCAAAGTACCCTTTCATTTGCTGTGCGTGGAAACGGGTGAATCACTTTATTATTTTTATTTGTACTTATTTTAACTCGCAGGAAACACGCTCGCTGGCTTATAACAAACTGAGTAGTGTAGAAATCGTAGGCACCTATATGAAATCTTTATTAAAAACGCCTGCCTCATGGGTTATTAACCGCGGTTAAGCGGCTGTTGCGAGAGGTTTTTATTATCCGGTTCAATTCTTTTCACTTTATCCTTATAAGCTTCATGTGACGAGTTAATAGTTTTTAGTTACTAATTTAATGTAGTTTTGTTCTAAACAAAATTAGCAGTAATTAACAAAAATACCGCATTTAATTACCAACGGGGTTGTTTCATAACCCGATGGCGATACCTTTTATTTTGGCAATTCAACTACATTGTTTTCACTGATATGAAATTAATTATTGTTTTTATTTTACGTTTTCGAACATGAAGCAATAGATTAGGAATTTCCTAAATAAAAATGTGTTATGTAGTTGGGGTATTTTTTAAGTAAAACGTTAGAATTTCTCATCTAATGCTTATACATCTATGCTAACATATAAAGCTGAAGAGTTTGTTTGCTTGAACGCGCTATCACACGAACTAAAAATTCTTTCAGTGTTAGATAGCCCATTTATCGAGGAAGGCTATATACGCTATATATCATTATGCTAAGACCAATAGGAGCAGAGCAGACGAAGTTGCGCGGGTCACCTAGTGATAATTATATTTCCCTACACTAAGTAGGCAAATGAATAAGTAGCGTACATGTTACAGGTCAGGGACGCCAGAAATGTTTTTGTTTGTTTGGCTCAACGTGACGAATAAAATTTCCCAATTATCGTCATCTTTGACCTTATATTTTAAGAAAAGAATACCTATTACATCTGTTGTTTTGACACGAATTCCTAGCACAGCAACTCAAAATCAGCAACTAAGAGCTGAACAAATAACTTGCGGTGTCCCCATGGTAATCGATTTAATTGTCATGGTATCCGCACCTATCTCTAGCAGCTGCCGGTTTATTCTGTCAACATCTCATCGGCGGAGAGAGCATCAAGTGAACTCTCATTCCATCTTGTTTGTATGACATGACAGTTCACTTCACCTAAGTTTACAAGGTGACATGTTTACAGAATCGCACTGCTGTAAACGAACAACGAATACATATAATCTTCTCATAACAAACACTAATGTAACGATCACTACACAAAGTCTGCGACATGTTGTTATTCACTTCAACAGCCACACCTGAAGGTCGCGTTCCACGTAGCCGCATTCAACTGATGTCATTTTGCGTTAGAGAATTCTTATGTCATTACCACATCAGGCGCTAAATAAACAGGAATTGTGATCTAGGAAATAATAAATACGTTGATAAAACTTCTACTGTTATAGTTCTCCTAAGATAGACATATTTCCGTAAACGGCAAGTGAATGTAAGCACGGATTACATCATCGAAGGATTTGAGCTAAAAACGCAGATCTTTTGCGATCGCTCTATTTATATCCCAGTCAATGTAGCTAGATACAACAATGTCGTTTTCTTTATATTCGGTGTGTGTCGTCGCGCTTTATAGTGTCCCCGATCGACTTGACACTGTATCTCCCTGTATCACCAAAACTTAAAGATTCAATTCGCTTAGTTTAGATTTCCGAAGTTTGAAACGAGGAAGGAACAGTCAAAAGGCTACCGTACTGAGTACAGTTTTGAGGAACTATTCGTGATTTAATTAAGTCACAAGAAAGAGTCAAGTTTGTCTGTAAACAAAGTTTCTACGTGGCGGAAGAGATTGCAAAAGTTATTACGGACAGAATCTTTCAGTTTTGAGGAACTATTCGTGATTTAATTAAGTCACAAGAAAGAGTCAAGTTTGTCTGTAAACAAAGTTTCTACGTGGCGGAAGAGATTGCAAAAGTTATTACGGACAGAATCTCGCGTAAAATCGTATGGTCCTCTTCCAGCCAAGTCTTGATTAAGTTTCGCCGTACTATTTCAAGGGAGTACAAAACTCTTGTATAATAATGATATTAAATTCTCGTATGGATTTGAATGTTACTGTGGTTAAAAGAATGATAAACATTTTTGTATATTTCCGTTTACAAGTTTAAGCATAAATATAGCATTCGGATGAGTGTCAATTCAGAAGTAACACTTCATAAATGGATTAAATGAAGTGGGACGAGATTGATATAGTACAAAATCGAAGACACATAATTAACATTGTGTTACACGATTACACAATACTACGTGAAAAAATGAGCAAACTCTGCGTTAACTGGAGCGATTCGTGCAAATGCACCGTCTGTATGAATAATATCATTATAAAGTATTTAAAACTGGTTATAAAATACCACCTAACTCAGCGTTAATAGGAACATGGAATAGCTTTAGTTATTCAGAACTAATACGTGGAATAGTACAACTTTTGCTCTAAATTATAATTAAAACGTTGTACACGAAAAACTATAGAAATCGCACTTAGATTTCGTGTCAGTGATAAGTTGGCAGTAATTAATAACTTTCACAACGGCAGTTCTAGTCTACCGGGTTGTTTATCGTCGATACTTAATGTAATAGAAAAATAATGTTCTATTAATTTCGCGTCCGCGATACATTATTGAGGTTCAGTAACTTATGTGGAAACTAGCAGTTAATCGTTTCCATAGATTACATTATATCGCCATTGTTAACCATCGTATCCTTGAAAGTATTTAGAGAAGTTGAAGTTCATCCTCCTTTCGCCGCTGCGGCTGCGTTCAGCATGTTTCAATACTGTTCTTGGCCCAGTTTTCGAAAGATTTGTAATGAAATATGCATGAATGTAATGTATTGATATTAAATCTTTATGAGTAAGGACACTACTTGACGATATACGGTATACGATAGTCGATATCTAAATATTTGAAACGTAAGGCGATATAATTTAGATATATATGGAGTTGGAATCTCATAACATTTGTATTTCTAAGCGACTCAATACATAATCTTATTGCGGTTCAAGGAACGCAGTCTTCCCTCGAAAGATCAGAGTTCATTCAAAAATGGAAACACCAATATAGTTGAGTTGGCACACAATGCTGGATGTTAAATATCACTGGGCCACTCAGTAAAAGTATCGAAAATACTCCCAGTTGGAACCCTTCCCGGTTGCCTCTGGGATAAAGACATAAAGTGAAAAAATAATTTTCCATCGATGATGAAGCGTCAGAACGGCTGCTAGAGCATGTAATTGAGTTCTAGGGTTCAGAAATTCCACTTTGAAGCTCGCATTCGTGATTTTAAATCCATATTCAAATTCGAAGAGCTTGATCTCGTCAATTAAGAGAGCTTTTGATGTTTCATCAAAGGCAAAGAAAACGAAATAAATTAATTCTTCAATATGGCAAAAATATTACTGATTAAATTATTTTCACAAACATAGCCAAGGGCTTACACTGTAGCTGGGCTTCAATGGTATTTCTTCCAATTGAACTTTTTAATATTACTTGACCTAATGTTCATTACTCACTTGGTTTGTTGATGAAACTATTTTGCTGCAAATAGTCTTGGCTAATTATTTGTTTACCCAATGTTTTCGTATTAGATGTAACCCTGAGCGTGAATTGAATTAATTTAGCATCGGCATGATATTAACGGAACTCTATTTCTCCAGTCGGTATGGGTGTGAAGGTCGTTGTGGCAGTACGTCTGCGTGCAATGACAATAGTATAATTTGTTGCTGCGGTTGGGAACACTGCCAGGAACTGTTCACATTACGTTCTGAGGCGATTCACCTCGGCCGCGTGCAGTTCAAACCGGTCCAATCTAATGCGGCGTAGTAAAACTAAATATTTCTAAATTATGCTAGATATATTAAAAACCCATTAGCAGACCTCTGGTAATAAACTTCATCCTAATCATGTTCAATCATATCGATAAATTGTATGTTCTGATTCCTGATATCTCTACGAATCTGTATCTGTTCTCGTTAGCGTATTATCAACATTTTATTCGTAGTTGCTAACGTTGCTTAGCTAATAAATTACATGATACCGCCTGCGTTCTAATAATGTAGGCTATATATTTATAGCTCGGCATACATTAGCCACGCCATTAGGCGATGGACCGTGTCGTTAAGGGCTAAGTATTGACCTGAAAGCTATTGTTAGAAACGTTAACTCTATATTTTAAGCTGACTGCTTTATATTTAGAACATCTCGTTTAGTATATATACTTCTCCGGTCTCCCTGACCTGAACCTATTTCATTCTTTACTTTGTCAGTTAGTAGACATTCTGTGTAAACGTTCTTAAAATATACTGACTAAGAGTTTGTCTGTCAAATACTTCTCAGAATTATTGTATCTTCTTGCATGTATTTTCGTCCAGCTTCAAGGTATTTTTGTTTATTTTCTGAGTCACTGGACTCTTAGTTTATTTATAAATTAAATGTCTCTTAAAAAGCTTTCAATATTTTAGAAACTTTTAACTACATTTTAACATACATGTTGTAGCCAATAAACCTTTGGTGTATTTCTGTCGTTACCCTTAAAAGATAATATTTTAGTCGGGACGCGGAAGCAAAGTTTGTAAATATGCATCCGCCCCAGCGGTTCACTTGTCGAGTGTACAGGGTACTGTTTGTTCACGTGTATCATGTGGCAGCGACCGCCTATGTAACCCAGCCCACAGTAAACTTAATGCGACTTAATGGACTTATGGTGAACTTTACCTTTTAAACAATACTTGTGGCTAATTATCAACGGAAGCCTTTCTTTTTCAAATGCCATGCGATTTCAACGTCAACTATGGCATAACCTTCTAAATAATGTTGAAATGCTTAAACATTTCTTGGAACTAATGTTTACCAAGCCTGTATTCAAGTTTTCTTACTATAAACACTACAAGAAGCGTAAACAAGACTTCTAGAGAAGAAATACGTGTCTAGAATATTGGCAATCAAAAGATAACAACACCGAATCGATCTCTCTACAAAATTGGAGTCAAACAGCGTCGGGAAAGTGAATTAATAGGGGAAAGTCTCTAAGGATTCGCGTGCTCGCTTTCGTTACGTGCCGCCAATGTCGCGTGAAGGATCCGAACTATACCTGCGAACTGACAATATAGCTAAAAATAAACACGATGCTACAAAAGTCCCTAATTAAATAACAGCGCCTATATAAAAGGCATATAGGCAATTGATGAAATTGCAAATAGACCTTTGCAGTTTGAATTACATGATTGCTCGCTGCATGGTTATTTGATTTAGATTTATAGTCCACTCTCAATAGATTTCAAGATGATTGCACAAATAATACAATTGGATCCGTTTGCGTTGAAGTGATTTTATGTGACGAATACGTTCTTGTGGTGGGTACACTTGTTTTTTCTTATTCTTGACTTGACTATACTTGTTGTAAATATTAATTGTGTTCATAAAAATAATTATTTAAATTGCGCAACTATCAAGCACTTTTGTTAATGAACGGGAATGTTTGGTAATTTGGTATAACAGCCCCGAAATGTCTAACCGAAACTGCGTATTCTTGTGATTCATTAAAATATTAATTATTGCGTTGCCAGGAGCGGCGTTTAATTTCATAAAGTTCATTGATTTGTTTTACCAATCTTAATATATATAAATCTCGTGTCACAATGTTTGTCCTCAATGGACTCCTAAACCACTTAACCGATTATAATAAAATTCGCACACCATGTGCAGTTCGATCCAACTTGAGAGATAGGGTAGGTAGGGTAGGTAGGGTAGGTAGGGTAGGTAGGGTAGGTAGGGTAGGTAGGGTAGGTAGGGTAGGTAGGGTAGGTAGGGTAGGTAGGGTAGGTAGGGTAGGTAGGGTAGGTAGGGTAGGTAGGGTAGGTAGGGTAGGTAGGGTAGGTAGGGTAGGTAGGGTAGGTAGGGTAGGTAGGGTAGGTAGGGTAGGTAGGGTAGGTAGGGTAGGTAGGGTAGGTAGGGTAGGTAGGGTAGGTAGGGTAGGTAGGGTAGGTAGGGTAGGTAGGGTAGGTAGGGTAGGTAGGGTAGGTAGGGTAGGTAGGGTAGGTAGGGTAGGTAGGGTAGGTAGGGTAGGTAGGGTAGGTAGGGTAGGTAGGGTAGGTAGGGTAGGTAGGGTAGGTAGGGTAGGTAGGGTAGGTAGGGTAGGTAGGGTAGGTAGGGTAGGTAGGGTAGGTAGGGTAGGTAGGGTAGGTTGATGGACGGGAGCGAAGCCGCGCGGGTCAGCTAGTTAACTATAAATAGTTGGTAACACGAGGAACTAATCCCATATGCGCTTCTCATTTGTCGAGATGTATTTTAAACATTGAGTAATTAGTCACATGTGGAACTCACGTCATAGTCATGAACAACACGTAACAACCAAGCTCGAAATATTCCCCTCACAGAAAATGGTGTTCACTAAAGTTCACGTATTGCTCAATCTTGGGGTCAAAATCATTGAATAGCTAAAAGTACAATATACGGAATTGATTTATCAATATCGAAATACCGATCAATGTGGCCATTTTTTACTAACTTCTATTGATCTTACTTGTTTTATTGTGTATCAATCATGCTATGTCGCTTTATATTAACGAACTAAATATTTGTTATTCAAGACCACTTCAGATTAATTTGCTTCGTTTGAACAATAATTCGACTAATGGTTAATGAAATTGCATTTTAAAAGCAAATACCATTAGATACGCCAATAGGTAGGGAATATGCATGCGTTTTTTTATTTGCAAAATGAAATACTTTTTAGCTCTAGTAAACAATCATGAGATTTTTTAAATAACTTCATCATGGATGGAGTTATAAAGCTTCAAAAATTACAATTAGAAAGAGAAGTCCGATATAAACTTTGACGTCATCGTCTATGTCGCCATAGAAAACAGCGTTTTCGCGCAAGGGCGCAGATATATTTGTTTAAAATAATTATATCTCCTTCGTTTTTCCAGTAATTTTGATTCTATTTTTACTGTTAACTAAATATATACACTAATTAACACGAAATTTTATGTACAAACGCGTATTAAAACAAAATTAATTTTCACTGTAAGTTTTATATTTTTAGATACACTGTATATGTAGATGATAAATATGTTTTTCATGCATATTCCCTATTGTGGAATCGTAGCGTGATGTCTGCAGATCGTTACATTATTAAAAGATTAAAAATCATAGAAAGTTATTCTGTGACCAAATGTTACATAATATCGTGGACCGGGGTCACACTTTCGTAGAGTTCAATTGTTTATAATAACGGATATGGCTCACTCTGACTGTTATTACCAAAATGGTTATATTTATCTCTTCATGTAACAGTGACTAAATCATTTTATATAATCTTTGAACATAAAATTAGAATGTTCAAATTATTATAAATAAATTACAGCTAAAACATGTTAAGTAACATAATACAAAAGTAGTAGATAGTAGAGATAGGCTGAAAAGTTAAATAACAGTATTAAACGGATTGTTTTTCTGTCCTGCCGTTGCCAAGAACACTTTACTGTTCAAAACAGAAAACCACAACGTTTAATTATTAAATGGCATGCTTGATTTTCTAATAGTTACCATCAAAACAATAGTGAATCATTTTAGTTTTGAGTCATGATACCCATTGCAATGAAACGTATGCACATAAAATAATTTACCTTCATAAATCGTCATTTCTAGGGTTCCGTACCTCAAAAGGAAAAATCGAAACCCATATAGGATCACTTAGGTGTCCGTCTGTCCGTCCGTCTCTGTCTTTATCTCAGAAATTTAAACCATATAATATAGGTACTCAGGTCTACGGTCCCTTGAAGTTGTGAAAAAATCAAACTTCCAATCTATAGGGTATTTTGCCTATAACCTATATGATACCTCTAATTCCGTCTTATACTACAAGTATAAGGAAAAATCCGAAAGCTCGAAAAAAAAGCTGCATGACTTGATTCCTGAACTATTTATAATAATGTACCAACAAATTTGTACGGAACTCTCGGTAGGCCAGTCCGACTCGCACTTGTCCGGTTTTTTTGACGTGCGTATTGGAAGTCAAACCACGTGTTGTCGCTATTTTCTTCACAATTGCTGCAACACCAGGGTATTCGTGTCCCCTGCTATTTATACTGCGCGAGACTTAATCGCCATCCATTATGGGCTCAGCTCACATCGCATCCAAATGAGCCGACGCAGTTACAAATCTTCGTGAACACGGTGTCATGTGGACTTGGGCAACAATTTAGAGCTCCGAGCATTCTCATAGAAACTCTGAAACGAACGATACCTATTGAATTAGACTGATATCCTTTCAATACGTCGGGACCAGATCTATGATCGAATGTATGTGCGTAATTAGTCTAGCAAATGCTAGGAATATTCGGTTTTTTTATTAATTTGTACGATTATCTTAAATCGTCACAGAATCTGTTTAACAAGCACAGTCTAATAAATTAAATGCATATAAGCGAATAATTTACGCAAAATTAACTATTAAAAAAACTTTTTTACAAAAAAATATAACCGACTTCCAAAAAACACTGCAAAGTATAAAATAACCTTAAATTCGGAAGTCGGTGTTTTTGGTTTTGTATCTTCGTTTTTTAACATTACGTGGTGATACTTGGACGACGTCTTCTCGACGTCTTGGTCTGTGAATGGGTGACCATCTTAACATACCGAGTTTCCTCCGTGCCTCGGACAGCACGTTAAGCTGTTGATCCCGGCTGTCATATGTAGATCTTTGGCAGTCGTTACGGATTGTCAGGAGCCAGTAAATCTGACTCCAGTCTTGCCATGAAATACCATGTTACCCAGTTAATGGGTTGTGGAGGTCTGATAGGCAGCCGCTCCACGTAAAATACTGGTATTCAGCTAAATCCGGCTTGACTGGGAGCCGACCCCAATATAGTTGGGAAAAGGCTAGGCAGATGATGACTTGGACAACGTCTTCATGTATGCAAAAATTTAAATAAGCAAAAATGCTCATAAAATAAAAACCCTTTTACCAAACTGAATCAATTTTTTACGGGACCACTGCAAGCATGCCGCATCGAACTAAAAAAGAATCACACAAATCGGATGAGAAACCTCGGGAGTAATCGGTGTAAATACATAAAAAACAATACACGCCGAATAAAAAAAGGAAAAAAAGGAGGATGTTTTCAAGCTCCTCCTTCTTTGGAAGTCGTTTAATAAAATTGGCAATCTGATACGACGGTGTTGAGGTGCCAATGTAACCAACCTGTAGCGAATTCATAGCATTCACTTTTGATACGATATCGGTGAAAGGTTCATTTGTATCTTGGCGAAAGTAAATATGAAGTAGTGTTGCGAGATTGATTAATAGTAAAAGCGTTTATTCTGACTAAGATATACTGAATTTCATGAGTAAGTAAACAAACATTTGTTATTTTGAATACTCAATATTTAATCATTGAAATCTTGATACAATTCCGGCTATGTTACCATTGTTACCAATTCACCAAGCCAATCCACCAACGTCAAACGGTGATCTCAATATAATTATTTAATAAAACATCAGGCTATCGGTATCTGTGACTTCCTTTGGGCTGCAGTACTCAGAATCTCAATTTTCAATTATTATTGTAGTGCATAAATTGGGATGAATCACGACACGATACGTGTTGTGTCATTGTTTAGCTAGATCGTCACTTGTCTGTGGTTTATCGTTATACAACGTAGAACTTTTATTTAAACCCTGCCAAAGCACGGTCAAAAGTTCTATCATTATTTTTTTTATTTGTTTTGGGTTTGCTCTTGACTCTAGTCTATGTCAGAGATGACAGAGACAAAGTCTACGATGGAGCGAGCTTACCCAGAAGGAGCGAGCCTACCCAGAAGGAGCCTGTTCCTTAATTTGGGAAATGTACTAGTTTCACTAATGTTTTAGTTCAGACTATTGCATGCTGTATAGCTCCATCGTGAACGTTCGATAATAGTCGTCATAGAAGTTCACTCTAACTCTTAAAGCCTTTCGTTCAAAATGTGGCTTTAGTGCATCCGGCTTTTTCCTACTTGTAGGAATTCAGTCACCTGCTACATTTGCAGGGCAAAAACCCGTCTAGACGGCATAAAGCCAGAGTGCGGGCCTACAGTTGGAACTACTATAAATGAGAATCAAATTATTGTCAATCTCATTATTTGCACCGTAGAAGCTCTACATTCTGTTATAGATGCACCGGCTAAGGGCAGGACATCTCAATAAGCTTGCCTGAAAATGACCTTGTTAGGAGCATATGACTTTTGTTTGCGGTTAGAAAACTAATTTATTCTAGTTGTTGGTTTAGGAATGCTCGTCGTCTTGTAAAGCTTATGTAAATTGCAATTCTATAAACGTCGTCAGCAGGTTATTGTTTACTTCATTCCTCCATTGTCCGAGGTTCAATACGCTTTACGCTCCGTTCTATTATTCGAACTTTGACCTCATAGCCACGTATATTTTAACATACATAAGCTTTTGTTTTGCATGACTGAATAAGTTCCCAGCATAACTCATTTTAAGCTAATTAGCTTAAAATAGTAATTACGGTAGCAACACATCACTATTTTGATAGCCAAGCGAGCTCTCGACATATTTATGGTAGGCGCATCAAACACTACACAGCCAATTATCAGATAATTTCATAATATAATATTTGATGTGCAGATCAAATTAGCGTGGAAACCATTACTGGATTAATAGTGTATAAAGTGGTTGGCGAACACACTCCAGTAAAGTTTATTACTTACTCGAAATTTAGCTTCCTGTGAGCTTATTTCATCGTCTAGACAAGGAAGGCCGGTATGTTGTCTCCTGGGGGAATAGGTAGCGGACCGCAAATAATGTTAGCGTTGCCAGACCGTGGCGACGAGCGGCCATTGTGAGCTTGTTTGAGCTTCTATTACGGCGTATTCACTGGTCCTCTTGGAGACTGCCCGCGGGCTACGCCTGCCTATTGATAAGCCCTCGGTTGTTATTTTTAAACGCATAGGTATTGGATGCCCGATCGGTCATAACAAAATAACGAAAAGTTGGCTGCTTTCTTCCTCTTCAGTTTTCAACAAACTGAGTGTAGAATTTTACAAGATTAGTGCTGCTGTAATGATGCCAAGTTGTTAATATTGTTGGAACAATGCAGTCGTGGTACGAACAATAGGTAGGAATCATAACTGAAACCATAATAACACGGATGCTAACCGTTGGTTGGGTTCAATCATATACGCTTCAGCAAAACCTTGACTTGAATTTGATTGTCTCTATTATTGATAATTAGTCCGGTCAAATTAGACAAAAAGTTGTGATCAAATAACTAAAACTTCGACAGAGCTGAATTGTGGTAGAGACCTTTGTTATTTGAAATGTCTATTTGACCGGACTATAATATAATGTTCATCAATTCTTTATCAAACAATGAAAAATTATCGATCCACATGTAAATGGAAAATGCATGCAGACGGCTTGATTCAAGGTCAATGAAAGCAAAATATCAAGCAATATACATCTAAATTGCATGTTCACGACAGCGAGGCAGTTCCCCGAAAGGTACGGGGTTGTACAGCAAAAGAACCGTGCAAGCGCCAAGAACTAACGAAACTAGCTACCTACTTTCGGTCATTGTTCCCTGTTCGTTTGTCTTTGTGATTTTCAACTGGGCTCGCGTTTGTTCTGGCTCGTGGAGGTAATAAGTAGCTAGTTATTATTCCTTTGCATATTGTAATTAATCCTCATAGTGAGCTGCACTAACTCATTTCTGTAACATTCTGACTAGGCTTAAAGAAGTCTTTTGACGACTTCGTGCGGGTCTCTTTTCGAAATTACATTGTTAGCACAATGGTTGGTCATTTCACAGAATTCTGTGCGTACAATCTCTACGAACGATCACATACAGCCACGTCAACCACTCGTGAAATCCGGAACTTCTGATCCGAAAAGTCTTGCGAGATTCTGGGGATGACGTTTCTATGATTAACTTAGGTCGAATAGAACGCCAAAATCTGAGTAAATTGTGTTGTATTGTATTGTAAGGGTAATGGAAAGCAGTGGTTTTCAACTTTTGATCATAATAGGGGGAAATTAACAGCTTAATTGTATGGAATAATGTGCCCCTAAAAAGTTACGGATCAAAGCAAAAATAAAACACTGGTCTGACTGGTCATTAAAAAATATCAACCTTGACTTTCGAATCGACATTGTCCAGTAAAATAAAAGGTGTAAGGATAATGTCTCGTGTAATATGCAAATAACGTCAGAAGGCCTCGGTATTTGCTATACGAACGCTCGTATTCTGAATCTAACACCACGCTGCGCTTGCGGCTGCAACGTAGAATGCGCTGCGTCTTGCGGTTCGCCTTGTGGTCGCCGCTCGCCACTCACGCGCGCCACCGACTCCAAAGTTTTTATTCAATACAAATGATCTGCACTAAGAATGTCGAGGGAATTAAAAGCCTCAAGTCGAATCTGTCGCCTGACCTCAACATGGATTAAAAAAATACCGAAATTGCCCATTATGTATTTAAGTAAACTGGAAGGATCTTTAAATTAAAAACAAAATACGTTTCTGATTATCATATTCTCAAAAACAAACCAACCAAGGTCGCCCGGTGCTGTTCAAACTTAACTACAGGATAAGTAAGGAAAAATGTAAATGGTTGTAAACTTCAATAAACCTTAATTTTGTTTGTTACAGCAACTCAAAGATGAGCTCGGTGAAGTGGTCGCGGAGCTGGAGGCTCTGGATGGGCAGGAGGAGTGTAAGCAAAACAGTAAAGCCAAGCAGATGAGTATAGGGAGGAAGAAATTCAACATGGACCCAAAGAAAGGTGAGCAAAAAACAAATACATACGTTGTTCTAGAGAGAGTCTGACAAGCCCGTTTGATTAAGGGCCGTAGCCCGTAATACCTGATCCGAGTGTCTCACAAAAACTAGCAGCATAGCCGTTCGTTTCAATTACTGGAATAGAGAAAGTATGTATCGAAGTAGGTTTTTATATGAACAACACGATTCTGGCCTTTCTTCACGATAAATCGGTCACATTGGGACGCGTTTTCTCATTTAGCTCCTATATACAATGCGTGGATATATGCGTATTTTAGAGCTCGTGGAATGAAATAGCTGGCTCGCTGAAGAATTCCATATAATCTGACGACAAATTCCTGTGGCGCCGCGGTTTTATTATTGAAAACATTTTAACTTTTCCGCTGCTGAGTTTATTTCTGTGATACACAAGGGTCTAACCCTATAAGGTCTGGTAAAGAACACAAATATAGTATAGTCAAAGAAGTTTTAAATGTAAATGAGAACAGTTATCGACTCAGATATAGTTCTAGACTTCGTTAACTCGAAACACTTAACGGTCCAGACGCTTTTATTGTGTTGGCTAGGCATTTTTATATGGTAGACAATGTCGGCATGCATTATGTTTTTTGGCCAACCATCAAGGTTTCAAAATTCCCAATGCAGATAATTTTGTTATGCTATATGTCATAGAATTGAGCTACTGCAATGATATGTTCGATATCTTCCACTACATTTCGATTTGGGAATTATTATGAATGATCAGAATTATGACATGCAAGTAATTAACGAGCTTTTAATGTAGTTCCTATCATTAAAATAATGGCAGTAAAAGGAGTAGAATTCTTGGTACAATGCTATTCGATGCGGCAGGTGCGGCGTTCCCACGGCCGGTCGAACGACATATTCTGTAAATTGTTCTATTCCTGCACTTTTACACCTGTCCAATGGACAACTCTGCGTTTTAAAGATTACTATCGTAAATTAGATGAACGACATTTTTTATTTCTTTGTTTAGCTTTTATGTAGCCTTGCTGACTAAAACCTCTTCTAATGATCAGCTATATGCAAACTTGTATAATTTGCAAACATTTTACGTAGGTCTTTCATTAGTTGTATCGTGCGCATAGCATCCTTGAGAAACCTATTACAGCACGTTCTAGTTTTAAATACCTGCGTCATCTTCCACTATATTTCTCATCGGAACTGAACGCATCTTTCTCTATTTATTCCTTATTTTTGTACTTTTATAAAATCTTATCTGGCTATACTAAAAAATATCATAAACTAAAATGGCGTTAAGACCTTGATCCGCTTTAATCTTGGCAGGGTGAATGTTTGTTCAGCTAATCGATATCCAAACAAGAACCATTTTAAAACTCGCGTGTTTCTTTCATTTGCTTTCCAATTTTCTTCGTCAGTATCAGTGAGAAAATCTTTCAGTGACTTGTTCTCTAGTTCAGCTCTTTCTACTTAAGGCTGCTCTCTCGAAAAAAGCTTAATATAAATAGTGTGCAGATGAAGCAGTTTTTCGTCGGCATTTACAGGGAAAGTACTCTACATGATATGATACGTATTTTGGTTTAGCTAGAATTTATGTATCGGTATCACATAAAAAGAAAAAAAAAAAAAAAAACACCAAATCATTGAGAGAAACCATTCTACTCCTTCATTTTTTATCAAAAGAGTATAAAAAATATATTTAGTACTTTGCAATACAAACGAAAATAATTTGGTTTTGTTACTTTTTAAAAACATGTACTATTTTTATTATAAACATTTAAAAACACGGGTAGCGGTATAGTTAACTCCGTTTGTATGTACAAGGTCATTGGCATGTATACAAGCCTTAATGTAAGTTCATGTTACGCCTCATCGCGTTCTCGTGATCATGTCTTGTAAACTCGATCACTTAGATATGCTACTACCAGACACTACATTAGATGTAATCGGTAACAGTAGTCTCCATCCTGTAATTAACTCCGATAGGTGGACTTGATATAGGTTAGTTTTCTGCAAGTAACGGTACAAATTACCGCGATCAAGAACGCTTTCGATATGGTAATAAATCATCTGCCCGCAATAGAGGGAAATGAAGAGTTTTTATAAGAACATGTACTGGCTTGGCGTTTAACTCACTCAGCAGTTTTGAATAATGCGGGAACCCTAGCGTAATACGAAAATCTTTTTTCGTTTCTCGCTTGTAAGTTACTTCAGGCAGTGTTCCGGTACTAATTAGGTCATGTTGACAGTAACAACTAGCTTCACGAGAGGTTAGATGTAAGGCACGAGGTCTTCTGAATACATGCTCCGAGCTCGGCAGACGCTCGAGCACTCCTATTCTCGAGAGTGCGCGTAATGGGATGTAGTCGTATGCGGCACCTGGTTGCACAACTTCCTAATGATGTCATCTTATGAATAGGGACACTTCTTTATACGACTGCCATTATCCTTTTTCGAAATGACGAATGAACTGTCAGATAAGGTCAATCAAACTTGATCAAACTAGATTGAATTTTTCATCGTTTGCCAATCGTAAGCTGTTTTGGAAGGATATTGGGATCAGTCAGGGATTAGTAAGTTCTGATCACAATTTTCTGGATGGAAAATTTCATTAGTTTTAATTGAATTACTGGTTGTTAAACATCAAAGTAACATTTTCTTTAAGTAAAATGAATTAACCAGAACACGTGCAGTACCGTTTGTTTATAATTCATAGCATTTTGTGACCGGCTTTACGCGGTAACATTATTTCTCCGCGGTAAGCTGGCTTCGCATCAGGATTAGCCATGCTGGATTATGGCGGCGACATTACGGTAAAGGGTAATCGCTCTTTCAGAATCATAAATATGGAAACAATTTATAGAAAAAAATAAATAGCTTTATAATAGTGCTCCTACATTACGTACTTGATTAGATAGATGGAGAAGTAACAGCAATAAAACCAGACAAATTCGAAAAAAGATCATCATGAGATATACATATGAAAATAACAAAATAATTGTCTGATGATGACTAAACGCGGAAACTGCAATATCTTGCATAAACAATAAATCAGCATTAATAGCAGCTGGATATATTTACTAAGTAATATTTCTCAATATTCTGCTTCCAAAAATCCGTAACAGATCGTTTGTTGAATTCGTTGTAATATTAGTCAGTGTTGCACAGTTAAGTAACATTCTTGAAACTGTAACGACACTGGAAATG
Organism: Lacanobia oleracea; assembly: GCA_950371165.1. Taxonomy (NCBI): domain Eukaryota; kingdom Metazoa; phylum Arthropoda; class Insecta; order Lepidoptera; family Noctuidae; genus Lacanobia; species Lacanobia oleracea. The sequence continues at coordinate 17,901,945 of OX493392.1, read as the reverse complement.
CCTTTCTGTGTATAATTCTCTGAAGTACTAAGCTTTTAAATGATCGATCAGTTAATGCAATTCAACACGTTGATGACTTTACAGACGACTGGATTCACATCCAATCTGTATAGTTGATCTGGTAGAATACCTGGGTATCGGGACCCTGTCGGTCGAGCCTGACTTTTGACCTAAATCGTGCTGTTTATAGGTACAAAATGTTTGTGTATTTTCTGATTGAAAATATTAGAAATTGCTTCATATAAAAAAATACGTCTCAAAGAAGAAAGCAATAGAGGCAATCAATAAACATAAACTGAAAATAACTGACGCCATTAAATATTTATTTGACTGTGAAGCAACAACTGTTATGGGCGACACAGTAGACATTATTGTCCCCAGTAATTGCATAACTCTAGCCCTATTCATCGCATATATGCATTCATAATTCTAATTGCGTAAAATACGTGACTCCAGTGGCTTGTTTCCCTCGGGAAATAATTCAACGCTCTTTCATTGTCTTCAACCACTAGACTGGCCAGTGTCTTTTTCTTTGCATACTTTTCCTGTTTGTTTCGTTTCGTTAGTTAATAAGGAAAATATACTTTAGCTTACTGAAAGACTACAGAAGTCTGTCGTGCATCCATTATCATTAATCATGTTGTTTATCAGCATAATCGCTTGTTAACTTGGTTACGTTTTTGTCCAGTTATTTGACTATCTGTGTCATTGAAGAGTTTCCATAACAAGTTTGACGACTGAAATCTGAATCACTTGATAAATTATGTAAAATTCAACCGATAAAGTCACTCGTTGGGAAATGTAATTACTAGTCCAACTAACAAAGCTTAAAAATCAGCCAGCCGTAGAGCGGGTCTTAGGCCTCTGCCTCGATTTTTGCGGACAGTGGGGCGGCGGCGGCGGCGGCGCGGGAGCGGAGCGGGCAACGTAAACCCGTAGTCGAAACCAGCGAGCAGATCGCGCGGCACTATAGCGGTGTAGAGTTGTGTTCGTGGTTGTGTCGTCGAGATATTTTTTTTTATTCGCGAACGAAATGTCTGAACAACGGCGACAATTTTTTTTTGATTCAAATTTGTTCCTAACGCTCGATTTATTTTGGGCAAAAGAAGAAAATAAATTGCACAACACTGCAATGCAGACGCGTGGGCGGTCACCGGTCGACTGGCGCGCACCGCTCGATGCCCGCCCTCGCGCCGCTACCGCGCTGGTCTTTTCGAGGGTCGGTCCATTTGATTTTGCACATTAGATCCTGCCGCTCCCGCGCCGCTGCCGCCCCCGCGCCACTGCCGCCGCCGCCGCCGCCGCCCCACTGCCTGCAAAATTCGAGGCAGAGGCCTTAGTACCTAGTCTAACTTTTCAATAATGTTGGCCTTCATTGAGGAAATTTATTTTAATATAGTCTTCGATATTTTTGTGATCGTTGAATATTGTTGGCTTCGCATAACACAATGTGACAGCAGATTCCCACACAAAGGCGACGTCTCAGCTATTTCCAATTACTTTCAAAGGTTGCTGAATCAAAATATCGATCTGGGTTTCGTATTTTCGCAGACGCCAGTGCGCTATCGCTAACAAGCTTGTTATTGTTGCGAGCGTCACTCGGTTTCTCCGGTTCTCGCTCACTTAGCACCAACGATCCGTCATGCTGCTATCTGCAATTTTGCATGCCGCAAGATGGAAGCTCCAGTCGACACCGAGATTTATAAAACAACCAAAGTGCACACTCCTGACGTATGCGATACGGAAGATAAATTGCTTATATTTTATCGTTTGTTTAAACGAATACCCTGCGGGGTATAAAATTTTTCGATGGAGAAAAATCCTCTTAATAACAGCATACTGGTTGATAAATCTTTATAATAGATGAGATTTTCTTGGCTATCTGTAAAATACTTTGTTTTTGTGTGTAACTTTTGGCATTTACTTATGCGGAGCCTGAAATTCACAACCCACGCTTATTACCCCCCATTGAAGCTTCTGGCTCAGTGTGGGGGCGGATGACGTCATCGGAGACGCAGACCATTAGGATTTTGTACGCAGAACCATCGTGACGTAAACATATCTAAATTGTATATCGCATTGGTTTGGCTTTAATGGTGATAGTCACTTGGAAACGTGCCTAATATCAATTAGGATCTTATCTTGTTTTATCTCTCTCTGTTTAACTCGTTCCTTCCAATACTGAGAATATCTCTCCAATTGCACGTCATTGTTCTCGTCCTAGGAGCCCCTGCATCCAACTTTGTGTTTATCCGTAGGCGTTACTTTAAAAAAAATTGTATCTTTGCAATTTCTTTAGCCTGCAGTCATTTAAACTTGCTGGTACAAATGCTAGCTAGCTTTGTATTGAACGGTCGGCATTTAGCGTTCGTATAGCGGGCATTGTTTGAATGGAAGTTGCATTCCATTGCTCCTACGATTGCAGCTCTAAATGGGTGCAGGCACGGTCACCGTTCGCTTTCACGACAGTTTGCATATCGCCGCCGTGAACCACTCGTCCAAGCTTTCAATAGGCTTCACCTCCAAAACGAGGCATTCAGTATTGTAGGTATAACCTATTGAAATGAATAAGTAGGCATTTGATATCCCACCTAACAAGGATGTTTCGATATGAATGACTCGAATACAAATAGAGGAAGGAAAATCGTAAACCTCGTATGATATTGTTTAATACCCAGTTTAAGGTACGGTTTTGTAATTTATGTGACAAGTTATACACCCACTCTATCGCGTTTTACAACCATATGTATTTGTCGGTCTAAGGTTAGGTAGAAAGCCTTGGTGGCAAATAAAGATGCTAGTAATTTTAGGCTCATCTTTATCACAGTCACACACGTCGGTCGTGGTTGGAATTTGAAGTTTATACAAGTGTCTGTGCTTAATTTTCTCTTTGTATAACTGAGCCAAGTGACAATGCCTGGGAGGCGAATAAAGTTCTCACTATTTTACTAATACGCTTACGATACCTTGTTCACTATGCTAACTGTCGTAATATGTACAATTTTCTTTTTAGGTATCGAATATCTGTACGAGAACGGTCTACTGCAGAGGACGCCCGAAGATGTAGCGCAATTTCTTCATAAAGGCGAAGGTCTGAGTAAGACGGCGATAGGCGACTACCTCGGCGAACGTTCAGAATTCAATGAGGCGGTGCTCAAAGCATTTGTTGAATTACACGACTTCACGGACCTAATACTAGTTCAGGCACTCAGGTGAGTTGAAGAAAGTCTGTACATATCAGTAAAAGTAGACTCACGGTAGCCGGTAACACATGACAGTCTTCTTTGATCAGTAAATCATTTTATACAGCAGGCTTTAGTGAAATATAAACGAGGCGAATGCCCGTTACCTGACTGGCAAGCGAAGCCTTTGCTTTGAAATTGGATCAAATGGCTCGATTCCATTTCAGGCGAATATTATTTTGCAGAAGGGAATAGGTTTAGGGTTTTCGGTTCCAGTTTACCTAATGCATAAATAAAATGCTTAGATGGTTAAATGGTTAGACGAAATTGAGATTCAATAAATTACAATCAAAGTAGATACAACTTTAGGGTACAAATTGTCATTTGTTTATCCGTAGAGTAATTACTTTAAAAATTGTTATCGCAACGTTTGTAACATTGTAGCGGTGTGCTTTTCCGGAGAATCTTTATAAGTAAATGTAAAACACGGAACAATGACTAAATCTGAAACAGGAAGTTGTAATCTAATCGTAATCGCTTTTTAGTATTTACAGTAATTAATTTGTGGCGCTTGTTTCCACCCAATTTGTAGGCAAACAAAAACATGACGAATCAAATTCTGGGAAAACAGATTGTATAAATTAACAAATATTTACAGTTCAGAAAAAACTAAGTCGTAACAAAAACAATTTTTTAAGTACCTAATTATTTAAATTGCGTTCCTATAATAATCTGAATTATTTTTCCTAGTTCTAAATTTCAACAATAGAAAAAATCACGAAAACATAATCGAGGAATACCTACCGCAAACCATAACCAGAAATAGAATGCCTACTTTCTTTTTCTATTCTTGCTTTCCGTCTATATAATTTTACATTTAAACGAACTGGCAACAGATTAGTTACTTTTTGTCGAATAAAACAAATAACCATTGAGGCTGCAGACTCGACTCCACTTGGCATTCGGAAATGTTTCACTTGGCAGACATACCATTTTGCACTAAGGTCGTTCACACTATTCTCTTTCTGGCTTGCAGAAAAATGACGACTGTGTCCCTATTATTTATAGAAAGTTAAAAACGAGGCCTTGTAAAGAGCTATACCTATGTAGTCTCAGTGGGGGAACTCGGGGAGTTATGGACCGATACTAAGTGTTTGCGTTATCTATTACAGACAATTCTTGTGGAGTTTCCGTCTACCGGGTGAGGCGCAGAAGATCGATCGTATGATGGAGTGTTTCGCTCAGAGATACTGCCAACTAAACCCGGACATCTTTACCAACGCCGACACGTGTTACGTACTAAGTTTTGCGATAATAATGTTGAACACGTCACTACATAACCCCAGTGTTAAAGACAAACCTTTGCCGGAACAGTTTGTGGCGATGAACCGGGGGATCAACAACGGCGGGGACCTACCTCAAGAGTTACTTTTGGTGAGTTACGACCATGTTTATTAAACCTTGCCTCTTTCTCTTCTGCTTTGTAACTGGCAGTTCACATAACAGATTGACATCTGGTGTTTACTAATATGTTTTAATTGAATGATTGTGCTGGGAGTTTCTCGTGTGTCCATAACTAACTACAACAAAATGGACAGTGTTGCATCAGTTACAAAGAGTTAGTGGCTGGTTATATTTTCATCAGACTGTTCTGTAGGTACATATACATCTCGTTCCGGATTTGAATGGGATGGAATTTAATCCTTTCCGACCTAGACGGAGTGTCTCTAGCTTCCCCGCCTACGTTACTTGTTCTGACGTCATTGTAGTACAATTAGCGCTTCGTGTTAGGTACAGGCAACATTTAGGTCGCCTCTGCGTGCCTTTAGTTAATATAGTTGTTCTGCATGCGAGGTTAATGCCATACATTATATTTTACAGGCTTTTTCTAAATGCTAATAGGTACACAACCTCCACCTCTTCTTTCTTCTTTCTCGTAGCCACAGTTAATTATAAATGTAGCTGCTTAACCATTACAATCGAAGTATATCTTATAAAGAATAAATTTAAGTACTGTTTTAAACTGTGAATCACAGCTGTGGAAACTATAATTTGTGAAAAATTATACACATGAGGAAATAAACTTAACTAATATATAAAGCTGAAAAGTTTGTTTGGTTGAACGCGCTAATCTCAGGAACTACGGGTCTGATTCGAAAAATTATTTCAGTGTTAGATAGCCCGTTTATCGAGGAAGGCTATAGGCTATATCATTACGCTAATACCAATAGGAGTGAAGCAGACGAAGCTGCGCGGGTCACCTAGTATTAAATATAATTAAATAGTCATAAAGATTATTGCTCTATCCTCATGGTAACTCTTAGAGGCTGCTTTTAATGTTTACAATTTTGTTGAAATCCATAACAGTACATCACATAATGACGTACATAATTTATATGGAAACGTTTTTCCTAAACGAGTTTCTAATTCTAACGCCATTTCAATGCAGCGCTGTGTAATCGTGGTTTATTTCAATTATACTAATGTATGATTCGTTTAGTTAGTGCTTATCTACATATTCATGTAGGGTACTTACTAACAATACGTATAGCTAAAAACCACTGGGAAATGCCATTTCCTGATTGCAATGTCATAAAAACAGTTGCCAAATCGAAATCACGCCAAAGTCTCATAGTTTTTAACCGACTTCCAAAAAAGGAGGAGGTTCTCAATTCGGTGGGTATATTTTTTTTTATTATGTACTCCGATTACTCCGAGGTTTCTGATCCGATTAGTGTGATTTTTTTTTTAGTTCGATGGCATAGGTTCTTGCCATTTGGTCCCGGTAAAATTTGATTCAGTTTGGTTTAGTCGTTTTTATTTTATGAGCATGTTTGCTTTTTTAAATTTCTGCGTAGATGAAGACGACGTCCACCACTTAAAAAAATATAACCGACTTCCAAAAAACACTACAAACTATAAAATAACCTTAATTTCGGAAGTCGGTGTTAAAAACGAGGATACAAAACCAAAAAACACCGACTTTCGAAATTTAAGGTTATTTTATACTCGGTTATAGTTAGTCCTTATATATTTTTTTATTAATTTCCTTTCTCTTGCTTACAGTTATGCCGATAAGTAAATAATAAATAATGCAATAGATAAGCATGTTTGCGTCTTCGTATTGATGTCAACACTAGTCGACATCGCTTGAAACCACCCAGTTACAATTGACACACTGCAGTATTACGTTCCGCAGTGCAAATAACTTTGTTAAACGTATAAAAAGTCACATTACAGCGATACTTCCTTGTATTTTTTAGCAGCACAGGTCACGGGCGTGTTATTATGCTCGTGTCTATAAATAATAATTAGTTTTCAAACAATCACGATAAACCACAATCTGTATAGTAATAACCCGAGTTGACGTAAATAACATTGTAAACAATCTCAAATCATTAGCGGTGTTATCTGTGAAGTAACTGCGCGATAAATATCAGCCTCTTAATGTCACAGTTGAATGTAAGTTTCTGTTTAAACTAGTGGTTTTATACCCATCAACGAACGGTTCAAGTATTTAAATGTGCGCCTCGAAATGGGACTTTTAATTTGTTTATTCTCGTGTCTATTATCTCCTAAACAGACGAACTTATTTTGGTTCACACATTGTAAGTGATGTTTGTGTTAACTTGGTAATGTATTTTATTGAGTTCTCTTTTTATTTGTTTTTACAGTCGCTGTACGAGTCGATAAAAACGGAGCCATTTAAAATACCAGAGGACGACGGCAACGATCTCATGCATACCTTCTTCAACCCAGACAAAGAGGGATGGCTGTGGAAACAAGGAGGAAGGTAATTCAACCTTACTCTTAACTTTTCACGTTTTAAATGTACGTGTAAAAAGATTTCACGTTAACAGAAATGTTTGTTAACCCCCGAGTCAGCAACCTGTCAGATTTGGCACGACTGCGAACTTTAACCCTTCACACTCACTTCAGACGTGGATTTGACAGCTGACCTGTTTTAACTCACCTCGCGTTCAAAACTTTTGGAGCTTTGTTCGCTTGGAAACGCAAAGAACCAGAACGAAGACGTGTGTGTCTCACGTTACACTTTCTTTTTCCTAACAAATGTCACTGAGATTAATGATTTCAAGTGCCTTCGTTTTCATTTTATTATGTAACGTTGCGAAATCTACAGAAGGAAATGTAATTCGAGTGTCATCTCGAAATTACTCTTCTGAACTGGTCACCGACATTTAACTGGGGAATTACTTACCTACCTTTTGGTTTTTGATTACTCTGTAGTCAGTACCCAAATGTTATTTCTTAATAGCTGCTGGGCAAAGGCGCGGAATAAGAATATTAGAGAACGGCTGTAGCCTATAATGCTACCTATTATAATATTTATTTAGATTAGAATATGCGTAGTATTTTGCGTAGCGTGTTGCTATGGATTTGTAACTCGTTAAAACGTGAGATGGTAATGTATTATAATTACCACGTGCTCATTATTCTTCGTCATTAAAAACACGCGAGTAACGTGAAGTCACATGGGCGTGATGATCACGCAAATATACCTTTGTGAATAATCAGGAGATTATTTAAATAGAGTAGCTAATCATCAGCATGCTTCCTTATATGTGGATTGATCAGAAATAATAAAGTCTGCTGTATCGAAGCTGCATGCTAAATGCCACGTGTTCAGATAGGGAGATCTCTTAAAGCACGTCGTGTTTTAAATGAAAATATATCATCAGAACAGCCGAAAGACGTCCACTGGTCATAAGCCCTCCAAGGGGAACCCTGGGGGATTTGTCATAATCGCCACGCTTGGCAGGCGGGTTGGCGATCGCAGTGTATCGTGTTGAAAAGATATATTAGCTTAAAATTTATATTCGTTTAAAATATTGGCACCTTTGAAAATGTGTTATTTTCCCTGTTTGTAACCATAGACAGGTAAGTATTATGTGATGACATCACTTAGGTATGATTTCATACCTTTGAACTTCGATACTATGACTAAACACGGCGATGTTCCGAATATCCTTATAATGTATTGTTGTTAAGTTTTAAATTTACGTTAAAATGGTCACTAAAATTGAACTCAACAAAATCGATTCAACATAACAATACACCAGAATCTGTACAAAGCCGTGAAAAAACTAAATAGCTTTGTTGCTTTATAGAGTGGAGGATCTATTCAGAACTTAACCTATTTGTTTTTTGTGTATCTTAAAGCATCTACCTGTCCACTTACACTAGTTTTTTGTTACTTACAGATACAAGTCGTGGAAGAGACGGTGGTTTATACTCAACGACAACTGCCTGTACTACTTCGAATACACGACGGACAAAGAACCCAGGGGCATCATTCCATTAGAGAATATTTCTGTAAGTATACGAAAAAGGTTTATATCTGCGGGGAGCAATGGCCATGTGAAAGACATGGTATTTTGATAATTCAACAGTGCCTTAATTACGTTGTCGAGCAGACAAGTTATTTCAAACACAAATGGTTTAGTCATTTCCTTCAAACTATTTTGAACTTTTGATAAAAGGTGTGTTAAGTACGCAATTAGGGTAAAAAGAAAGAAAGAAAAAGCGTTTATTTGCGCCAAGCATGACGCATACAATAAAAAAAAAAACAATATTATAATAGTTGGGAAGATATGTGTCACATTCGCGCAAAATGACCATCGGACAGCATAATGCTAGACCTCGTGTGCGAGACAGAACCACAGCGCTGGTTTTCAGCGACAGCCGGGGTGCTGGTAATACTATAATTAAGAAACGTGTCTAAAAAATTAAATAACGGGGTTGGATTCCCGTTATTTCTTAGTCTTTTGTTCAATGTGTTTACAATTAACACGTTTTTGAGCATCTTTTATTTGCTAACAGAAGACAAACCGCAACTTTTTATAAGTAATGTTTATTTGTCAAATTGAACAAGATATACAAGAAAGAAAGAAACATGTTTATTTGGGAGAATAATGTTTATTTCGCACAAAACAGACCAGACGTAAAATTAATTAAAACTAGTTTAAAAACCCGACCCAGCTTCAAGACCCGATCTACATAGTTCTTGAAGCACCTGTTATGTTATCTAGAAACGTAGAGTGTAAAAATATTATGATTACTGGTTAAAACAAATCTATTATACTGACTCTTGGCTTGGCACTTCAACCATGTCGTCGGAAGGTTCAATGTTTTATAACAAGCCACTAACTAGCCACCCCATATAACTACAACACCCACAACACAACCCCACCCCCCCATAACCCACAACCCCACCCCATACAACTGCAAGTCCTTTTTAACCGACTTCTTCAAAAAGGAGGAGGTTCTATGTTAGGCTGTATGTATGTTCTTTATGTATGTTCACCGATTTCTCCGCCAATTCTGAACCGATTTCAAAATTTTTTTATTCGATAGCCTATACTCCTCAGGTGGTCCCATTGTCACCATGTTAGAATCTGATGATAGGATCCTATGAAAATCGAGGGAAACCCTCAAATTTTATAAGCGCATACACTGTTTTTCATGAACTTTCTAACGCAATTCAGTTATTTGTGGTTGGTAATCATAACAACTAACTAACATAAAAAAAACTTTAATTTCGGAAGTCGGTGTTCAAAAACAAAATAACCAAAAACACCGACTTCCGAAATTAAAGTTATTTTTTACTTTGTAGTGTTTTGTTTTTGGAAGTCGGTTTTTCTAATCAGTTTGACATCGACGTTCAAATCTTACATTAGCTGCAGCCCTAACGGAAATATCTAGCATAGAATATATTGTATCGCCAACAACAAAGACGCGAAAATTGTGACAAATGCATGGAAATCATTATAATAAACCATATGAATTCATTAACCTGAACAAGCAAATAAAACAACAGGCAATCAAATCTCTTGACATTTGATTTTGTAAGAGATTAAACTGAAAAGCCTTTCAGCAACTGGCGCTAAGTATGTCAAGAGACTGCGGTGCTTGTATAAGGCGTGAGTCGATAATAATATTGAATAGAGATTTAAGGTACCTACTCTGATCACCGATATCTTCCAATGATGATAAGGATGATATCTTCTCCGACTATAGGCTGTAAATTACAAGCTCCTACCGGCTTAGAATAGTCAAGCAATGCAAGTGTCCGCAAGGCAATTCTTAGTGCAATCAAATAAATCAAAATAAATAACAACACATTAATTTCCTATACAGTAGCTAAAATAAGGATTTGTAACTTAATTCATCAATACGATGATCAATAATCGTTTTTTTTATTATTTTAAATGATTAATTTCCGACAGCAGAATTTCGAAGGTTGACTTTTGTAGCTAAAATGCCAGATTGTTATAAAAAATATGTTTGATTTAGCATGCAGGCGCAGGTTTTTAAGGTGACAGGAGACATATGAGAAAAGGGGCCTCTTTCAATGTTAGTTCATTCACAACATAGAACGGCTGAGGGCTCTAAAACATGTTATTGATGGTTATTTCTGGACCTAAAGTTTGAGTATGAGTAATAAAATGCCCATGGCATTAAATTCACCTCTGTGCATTTGCGTGCATAAAGTTTAAAATAAATAACCATAATAATTGTATTTGTTTCCAGGTGAGGCCAGCGAGCGATAGACAACGACCTCATTGTTTGGAGCTATACGCGAGTGGAGGCGCTGATCTCATAAAGGCGTGCAAGACTGACTCCGAGGGGAAAGTCGTTGAAGGAAAACACACTGTTTACAGGTAATTTAGATACAAACTTTGCCCTTTTTTTGTAGGGTATCAGTTAAAAACTTATTCTCCGCAGTTCTCTCTTGGCATGGTTTCTTGTAAAATAGTCGTAAATGTAACTTGTAAATACGTGATCACGTATTTCTGCTTTGCCATTACCATTTAATGCAGAATAAAAACAGACTTTTTTAATTGCTGATGAAAGTCAGCCAACGCAATTCAGATTTTTTTAATTAAGATAATATTGCCCATAACCGCTACGCATGGCAAGCCGGGTTAATGACACTAAGGTTTAATGAAGTTCACAACACTTCATTAACCCTCAGCGTCGCTTAACGTTACTTACACACATGAGGTATTTAGGCCAATGGGCGTAAAGAATTTGTGATAAATGTAATTTAGGTCTTCCAAGCACCCCAGTGTCTGGGACGAGTCTGTATGCTGGTGTTATGAGTAGACTGGTTTTTGTCAGAGACCACAGACATCCCATGAAATAAGTTATTTTACATAAAGTACATATTTTATTTCTCTTCCTCAAGTCATAAATAGTAAACTTTATTTGATACATACTTTGTGTGTGGCAGACTGGTATCTGCACTAAGAAAAAGTGCCCCACAAAGCAGTGTGTTTTTATTTATAAGTAAGTAACAGAAGGTAAAAGACTAAACATTTAACGTTATTCTTTCTTTTCTAGAATGTCGGCAGCTACAGCGGAGGAGCGAGACGAATGGATCGAGTGCCTCCGCCGCTCCATCAGCCACAACCCGTTCTACGACATGCTGGCGCAGCGCAAGAAGAAGGCGCAGCACAACGTGCACTCGGCGCACTAGGCCATACACACCGGCTGTACCTAAACAACCCCCGTGTTTGTTTGTCAATTGGTCATGTGATGTGCCAGACTGATCCGAGATCTCTCTGATGGAAAGTGTTCGCAAGATACAACAGATTACACGAGTAAATCAACAATAAGTGCAATTTAAACAACATAAAACCACCTCAGTAAACGCGCCTTAATTTTAAATTGTGGTTTATATAACTTCTGCCCAATACAAGTAAACATAAGTAATGTTTGTTTTAGGGGTATAGCCTGTTATTAACGAAGTCGTATTTCTTTAACTCTTAATATTGACATTACTCATAATTTATTGTAGAAAATATAGTAGAATTTTATAATTACAGTGTACCTAAAGAGTTATAGAGCGAAATATGCATAACGAGTGATAGTATGCGTCTGATATAACGTCTAAACAATATAATGGCGAACTAAGTTTTATTTATCGTGTTATTTTGTGTCAAAATCATAAGTGAGCTTAACCCCGAGGTAACGTCCGTCAATAGTCACCTAATGACTTGACAATAGCCATTAGTCATAACTCCAATGAATATGTGATATTTAGCCATGATAACGACGCAAGGAATGTATTGTGTTGTACATATCGAAACACAATAATTACGCATCTTTTCATGGCTGTTGGTCCATGTATATAAACGAAGGAAAGACTGAAAATTGTGCTTTTTAAACATCGCCTATTCGAAAATGGAACTTGTAGTCGCGTGCGTATTAATTTAACTTCCAAACTGTAACTGTAGTCTTTAAAAAATGATATTTTTTATGGATAAGTTCGACACGAATCGTCCGCACATACGTAAACAATATATATTCGCATATCGATGCAAGATCCAATGAAATTAATAAGGACGTGGCTATAAAAAAAATGAGATGAATGTTATTATGAGCGAGTACAGCCAACATTGTAATAGATTGCTAACTAAAGGGATGTTCGGTTTTTAACATTGTTTTAATGTAAGGCAGGTTATTTTATCAGCGTCGCTTCTCAGACAGACAATAAGTTTATTTTTAGAGATCGGCGATTGTTTCGCTGATCTTTAGCCTAACGAAACCATGGCGGAATTGTATTCAATGAAAGTATTACTTTGATAATATCGTAATGTAACATAGTATGTGAAAAATTGTAAAGTAATACATGTAAATAATTTAGCTTAACTTAGTGTATGATGGCCATCGGTATTACTTCTAATGAGAATGTTAATATGGCTACATGACAGGAGATAAGGTAGACATAACAACCAAATTTTTGAAAAACTAATGGGAATAGATAATCAAATCTCGGCATGGATCTACAGCGAATCGGTTTTATTTATGTTTTAGTCAATAAATGAAACTCAGGTTATGCTTGTCATCAACACCACTCATCGTCATTTCCGCCCATAAACATAGATATAAACAGTAGGTAGCTAACTTATTAGAAGTCGCCTTAACATGGCCTAACATCATCGACATCAAACATGTCATTAGATATTAGTATTTCAGAAGTTGGATGTTGTGTTGCCATTAGTATAATTATTTTAAATTGGGCAACAAAATTTTAGTTTACATTCCTTTTCTTAAATATAAATCTCAAAAAAATGTGAAGAAATGTCTTGTTTTCATTTGCATTTTATGTTCTTAATCTGTTCTTCTTTTCATAAAAATCTTTATGCTCTGTAAATAATTTCAAATAATGTTCGATTTCAATTAATCCTATTAATTTCAATTTATTTATATCTTGATTTATTTATACTAAAAAGTCTATAGACTGTAAAAGATCTTGTGGATGACGTACTGACGTACGTCCGGTACGGTACGGTATAATTTCGTCATATTTATTTTAAACCGTAAAACAGTCATACACTATATTCGATGAACAATCGGTCAGTACAATGCCGTTTATGCCAGTGCAAATGATTATAACAAAAGCTTTAAAAATACAATGTTTAACAGTGGTTATTATTATTTAATTTTTAACAACCTACACCATTCAAAGTATGGCTGTTTTACTTCAAATATTTTTTATTTGTATAAAAATTATTCGCCTTGGACATTTTTATTTTTTAAATGAATAATTCAAATTTCATAAATGGCAATTATTTAGTAATGATATTAGGAGAGGTAAATATTCTGTTTTGTAATTATTAGTTTATGGAATGGTGCCTAGAATTGATCTGCAACTAGTTAAGCTTACTATAGTAGTATAGTGTACCTACTTATAGTGCGCTGTAAATTCGCTTTAGAAACGTTAATTTATCAATGTAATGTTTTATATGACAGCGGATATGTGCATAATAATGGTATTGTAAATAATTTTGTAAGAAAATGGATATACATAAAATATGTTTATTTACTACTTGGTTTTTATTTTGATAAATGTCCTATTCAAAGAACTTCGTCATGTTGTTACCAGTGGGTAATTGAGTGGAGAAGACGTGTTAGTCAGATGAGCTATCATGATTGTATCTCTTGATTGATTACTTTGTTCGCGCACAAGGAAAACCTAACAGCAAAAACGAGTTTACTACAAAGACATTGGCGCTAATTGCAGCCCCGACACGATAGTGAAAACGATTAAATGACGAGTCGTCATAGCTGGCACCCGATTACGATAAATGCTTATCGTTCCTCCACGCAAATTGCAATACTCGAAGAACTAGTTACATGTACTTTCCTGAACACTTGTTTAATTCGACCGACCGTGACGCGTCCGCCTTCCTTTTCCGTTGGTGAAACGCGTGTTGCGCAAAGTAATGCTGAAATTATGATATTATGCACCCACTGACGCTATCGAGAACTATACGTACTATTTTACACATGCAGTCGTCATATCATTGATGAATATTACGAAATTACTAGTGTTAGCTGATATGCATTGCGTGTTGGTCCCCGTGTAATTACGTAGGTAGGTACTTATAAATTCTTAAAGATCGATTCAAGATTAGGTAAGTGCTAGGCGCGGATGATCGATGATGTGCTTTCGTATTTTAAAAGTGAAGGCTGTGGACTCTGTGGAGTATGTTCTGGGAACCTGTCGTTACACTATTGTTCCGTGGTGAATTCAATTTGGTTGGCTAAACTTCTGTTCGTAGGTAGGGAAGTTAACCAAATTGACTTCCCTACCTACTGACACAGAAGTGTTTCAATCTTGTTATTACTAAGCTGAATCCTGATTCCTCGGGTCTCAAGGTCTATATGTACCAATATAATGTAGGTATGTTATAAGAACAATATAGCATTTGCCTAAAATCACAAATCTGTGCGACGAATTAGTAGCTATACACCTACACTTAAATATTCTTGTGTAGAATTACTCACTACTCAACAGTAAATAAATGAACAATGCATTGGTACCCTACCATTTCTTACCCTTTGGAGAGATACACATACATGTCATATTATTTAAGCAATATCAACAGCTCCAAAATTCCAAACGAGGTCTGCTAGAGTCAATTGTGCGATTTCAATCACTCGCTTAACAATTGCTTTGTAGTTCGTTTGTCGCTGAACTAACATTGGCCGCACATTTAGGCTAGTCACGTTCGATGGTAGGTACCTACTCTAACATTAATGAGGACGATTATGATTGTGATTAAACTTGTAGGTAGGTAAGTACCTACTAGATTTGCAGGTGCGGTCGTTCGTGATGAATTGATGATCGATATTAATTGGTTCTAAGTAGTTATGCTGTTGAAGTTACGCAGGTAATTTGAATGAGGAATTCAATAAAAAGAGAAGTGTTTCATAAAAGTAACAATAAACTCTATAGCAATACCGTTTAATCACATATTTATTCATTTTAGACGACACGGTTGGCGCAGTGGTTGAGTGATTGGCTGCTGCGCTGCGTGTCGCGGGCTTAATTCCCGCACGGAACGAATATTTGTATGGTCTACAGATAGTTGTTCCGGTTCTGGCTGTTTGTGTATGTGACTTTGTATGTTTCAGAACGCACCCATGATACAGGAGAAAGTCCTAGTGTGGAGCAACGTTTTTTTAAATACTTAACAATGAGATGGTGGTCATGATTATCGACTAATAATAGTCACCCCGAATTTCGGTATTTCGATCATGGGTGGCCGAGCTCAACACAGATTAGCCAGGTTCAATCTATCGGTCTAACCTATTCCAAACTTAGTTGGGAATTTGGGATCGGCTTCCAGTCTAACCGGATGCAGCTAAGTCCCAGTATTTTTACATATTGCATAAAATAACTTTAATTTCGGAAGTCTGTGATTTTGGTTTTTTGACACAGACTTCCGAAATTAAAGTTATTTTATACTTTGTAGTGTTTTGTATTTGGAAGTCGGTTTTATTTTTTGTAAAAAGTTTTTATGTTTCACTTTTTAGTGTTACCTGCGTACCACTAAGAAGTGAAATTACAAAGCGTACGCGCGTGATGTTATGATAGAACTGGTGTAAACAATCAACAGACATGCGATTTCAGAAATCCCGATCCATTTGCTATCATTGATTGAAGACTTAACCCAACCAGCAAAACAGTCTGAGAAAATGCCTCAGGCATTAAGTCCGCCTCTGTACATCTGTGTGCGTAAAGTGTTAAATAAATAAATAAATAACTCGCACTTTTTAAGAGTGGTAGGCTTAAAGCGCTCATATATTTGTTTTAGAACATACTATCGATCCTATATTACTTTTAGACAAGCCGGTATGGCCTCAAAAACGCTCAGTCTCATAACCAAGTCTCATATATGTATATAAGAGCATTTACTAAGACTAGTTGTACTTGTGAAAAACTTGCTCTTATATGAGTTTTTTCTAAGCTCGTTGGATTTTATATTAGACTTGGTAAATGCTATTGTAAGATGTCAGACTAATATCAGCATAGCATAAGAGTACTGTGAGTACGTGCATTTCTGATCTTATTTGAAACTAATAGGTATAAGATCAATAGCACTGGATAAGTATGATATTAGAGTGATTTTGGATCAACATATTTACAATACAAAAGGCAAGACCCATATAAGAGCGTTTGATCTTAGATCGATTTTGGGAATAACTAATTTTAATAGTTTTAAGAGTAATTTTGCTGGCCATATTTTTTTTTAATTTAATAGTAATAATGGATTACAAAAACTGGAAAAGATTTAAGAAAACTGGTTGATGGCTATAGGAGGAAAGTTGTTAAGAAGTACAATGAAATGTTAAAAAGAAAAATAAATATACCGCTGCCAGGACAAGGTAGTGTTGTGAAAAATATCAGTGAGGGTTCTGCAGGTTTTGCTTTCGTACAAGAGTTCGATGATAACGACGGAAATTTAGTGTGTTCCGCATATGATTTTAGTGGTTGTACGTTGTTTTATAGAAGATAGTTTCATAGAATTTCGTTTCACATAAAAATTTTCTCGTATTATCATTTCATAGAATAATTAATACGCAGAATACTTACTTTGAATAAATTTTAATCATAGATTTTTGTTACAAATAAACTTTGTTTCGATATTTATGATATCATAGAATTACAAATCAAATATTCTTTATAATAATAATGAGTACCTAGTTAACATAAAACTTGTTACCAAGAAAAACATTTTATCAACTGACAGTTTCTAAAGTTTGACAAAATGCATATATTTGCCTATAAAATTACAACATCGCAGTCACAAAAAAAATGCGGGTAAATTCTACTCAAGCAAAACTTTTCATTCGGGCCCGCTCGACGGAACTCCGCAAAGCGGCAATGGTGGCAAATGGCGATGGGAATAAAAGACAAAACTATATAAACAAGCAAAACCATTAATGCAGAAAGCATACAGCTAGCATGCAGGAAGCATACAGCAAGCATGCAGCAAGCAAACGACATGCAGCATGTAAGTAAGCAAGCATACAGCACATAAACGAGCATGCAACATGCATAATGCAAGCAAGCAAGCAGTATGCAGGCGAGCATGCAGTATGCAGGCGAGCATGCACCAGGAATGCAGCAAGCATGCAGCAATCATGTAGCATGCAACATGCAGCATGCGACATGCAGCAAGCATGCGGCATGCAACATGCAGCAAGCATGCGGCATGCAAGCAAGCAAGCATGCAGCACGCAAACGAGCAGGCAACATGCAGAATGCAAGCAAGCAGCACAGTATGCAGGCAAGCATGCAACATGCAGCAGGCATAGTTTCTGTCACGGCTCCGGCGCTGCGGGGCTCCGGCGATCCCACTTCCCATTTTTTTTCTCTCTGTCGATTTAAAGTTTTATGTAAAATTGCGAGGAACCCTAATGTATTCCAATATGAAGTTATCTCTAATATACCGAATGCTAAAATTAGAGTAAACAATCTTACATAAGTCTTATAGTGCTCTTGTAAAATGCAGCTATACTAATGGCGACACTATCAATACAAATTAACAAATAAAATAATTAAACGAGAACAGAAAATACCTTATTTAACAAGGCGAATGAATTTTGAAGCGTAAAACGAGGTCTAATTAACAGTAAATAATAAATTCCAATACGATTACTTACCGTAAAACTACTTTTACTTATAAATTAAAATGTAAACACTTTAGTATAAACATTAAACTTCACGAAACTTTAATTTGTTTTCAATTAATTTCAAACCAACACTCACACGAACTTTTAAGTTGGATCTGACGTAAAATTCTCAAAATATTCTAACCTTAGACCAATATAAGCTTAGGCAGGCTTACAAGATACTTACGTACCTAAAAGCAATATTAGCCTAAAAAGGCTTAAATTAATTTTAGCTAGATTTCAGTAAGTGCAAACAGCATTCAATTAGACTTATATTAGAACGATATTAAACTAAATATGCTTATAATCGGTGCCCAAACCCAGGCTTATATAATTATATAGGAGTGATGTAAGAGCAAAAAAACAGTAGTCTTGAGATTATTGTAAGCCTAGTTTTTGCTGGTTGGGGCCGTTGGCTACTTCCGAAGTTCTTGATCAGATCTTCACCAAATTAAAATGGTACCAGTCCGGGAAAATATCGATCGAAATGATCGACAATGCGTGACCGTCTCACAGATACCTACTCGATCAGGGTCACGTGTCCTGACGCGAGTTTAACATTTTTTTCCCATCATAAAAAAGTGAACAACGCCGCTAGAGAAGTTTTCACTTCAAAAAAAGAAAATTGGCGAAAATATCGCTGAACAAACTATATTGCGATAGAAAGTTTATGAAAAACAGTGTATGTGCTTATAGGATTGGAGGAAGCTAAGTAGGAAGGCGGACCCTGGCAAGAGCCGGGATTAACGCCAGGTAGAAGAAGAGTGTATGTGCTTATAAAATTTGAGGATTTTCCTCGATTTTCATGGGATCCCATCATCAGATTCTGACTTGGTGACAATGGGACCACCTCAGGATTATAGGCTATCGATTAAAAAAAGAATGATATGGGTAAAAAGTCATATCGGTTGGAATGCGGTGTGAGACAGGGGGGTTTACGTCTCGACGGATCTTCAACCTTTATGTTAATGATCTCTTGGTCGAGCTCAGTGGTATGCGTGTCGGCTGCCGTGTTGGTGGTGTTAGTATAAACAGCATCAGCTACGCGGATGACATGGTGCTGTTGGGCCCGACTGAGGGATCTATCAGAGAAATGCTGAAGGTCTGCGAGAGATATGCTGCCTTGCACGGCCTCGTATACAATTTCCGTAAATGTGAATACATGGTCTTTAAGGCCGCTGGTAAGTACCGCAATTATGAACCTAGCTTTTTTCTAAATGGTATAAGCATAAATTAATAAAGTCTACCAATTTAAGTAGGTACCTAGGGCGCATACTTACCGACGACCTTAAAGATGATGTATGTAATGAAAGGGAACGTAGGGAACTGGCGGTCCGAGGCAACATGTTGGCTCGTAGATTCTCGCGTTGTGCGGACCAGGTCAAAATCACCTCGTTCAAGGCTTTTTGTCAAGGTCTGTACGCGGGGTCTGTGGGTCAGCTACACCAAAAGGTCGTTAGATGTCTTGCGCGTCCAGTAAAATAATGTTTTTAGGATGTTGTTGAAACTGCCCCGTTTCTGTAGTTCATCGGAGATGTTTACTCAGAACCGAACTGATGGTTTCCATGTAGTTATTCGTAAAAAAGTCGCATCTTTGATGCGTAGAACGCGGGGCAGTGACAATAGCATCCTGAAAACAGTTGTGGAGAGTCCTTACTCACCTTTTCTGAAGCACTATGTGGGGAGAATGGTCAGGTAGCTTATTTCTCACTTTATCGTTCTCTGCATATCCTGCCTTAGACACCTACTTTGTGTTTCTTTTTTATTCTTGTTTGTTTACTACTAACACTAGTTTTTAAGATATTTTACTAACGAAATGGGCTATATTGTTGTCCGAAATTGATAAATAAATTAAATGAATACTGTCTTTAAATCAAATTTATTAAAATTTATTTTCTATTTTTTAGTTGGATTGTCTAGTTTCTTAGTTTTTTTAAACTATTAGGATTTCAAAATATTGATTAATCCAACGTTTTGAAGGGAGTAAAAATCATGTTCATAGTTTCCGTTACAAACATACTAACATACTTATGAAGCTAATAAAAGCGTATTAAAAAAAATAATGACACTTTGCCCAAACCGGGAATCGAATCAAGCGTGGTCGCTTAGCAGCCGTGGTTTGTGACCATCACAAGACCAAAGCGACGTAACAGTCATACGCCAGAGAGAGCTATTGTGAATGTCGCAAAACAGTTGACAGATTGTAGGTTTTTGGGATCGGGCCATGTAGGCGTTATCAAGTAGGAATAGGCGCGTACTTCGGAATCTCTATACCTAATAATTATGATTTTTTAATTTATGTCAACATTAGGTACTTTTTTTCGTGTTCATTTTCCTCGTGCGCTCCTTGGTAATCTGGCGCCCATTTTATGTTAAAGTAGGGAATTGTTCGCTGTTTGTGGTTAACCACAACATGTCAATAACGCTGTTGACAGGTCTTTGGTTCTAAGCAATTAGGTATCAATAGCTCTGAAAGGAGAGTAGGTAGCCTCCAAAGGTGACCGGTTGCTCTGTGTGACACTACAGGCTTTTGTGCTATTATTAAATGCTGTGGTTAGTAAGATAGTGTTGTGTGGAAAGTCCCTTTGGTATTAAACCTTATAATAACGTAGGTACACTTACCACAAGCCTTACCATATTAATACATACTTACAATAATATTAAACCTAAGAACCTACTTGAATTTATAAAAAAACTTTGTTACAAAAAATACAACCGACTTCCAAGAACAAAACATTACAAAGTATAAAATAACTTTAATTTCAGAAGCCGGTGTTTTTGGTTATATCGTTTATTGACACCGACTTCCGAAATTAAAGTTATTTTATACTTTGTGGTGTTTTGTTCTAAAAAAGGTTTTTCGTAGGTACCTACCTCTAAAAAGTGAAACCGCAAACACAGCGTACCGGCGTGATGTTGTGTTATGAACTGGTGTAAACAATCAACAGACATAAGCTTTCAGAAATTCCGATCCATTTGCTATCATTTATTGAAGAGTTCCGTTGCCTTCCTTCAAAGTTCTTCATCAGATCTTCACCAAATTGAAATGGGACCAGTCCTGGAAAATACTCTTCTAAACAGTAAAAGAATCATCCAAATTGGTTAACAATGGGTGAAAATATCGCTGAACAAACATTTTTCATGGGATCCTGGGAGGACTTATACCTTCCACCATCAGCTTAGCAAGATGAGATGATGATTATTAGGCACAAATATCTGAATTGCGTTAGAAAGTTTATGAAAAACATTGTATGTGCCTATAAAATTTGAGGGTTTCCCTCTATTTTCATGGGATCCCATCATTAGATTCTGACTTGGTGACAATGGGACCATCTCAGGCTTTCGAATAAAATAATATTTTTTAAAATCGGACCACAACTGGCGGAGAAATCGGTGAACATACATAAAAGAAAAAGGGTTGCACTCCGGGAGTGCCGGCAGAACTGAAAACTTGAATACGTGCTTTTCTCCCTCCGACTTACGAATTTTCGTCTTACGGTCACGTGTATTGATGAGTCACGTGTCCTGACGCGAGTTTAACCTTTTTTACCCATTACAAAAAAAGTACACAACGCCGCTAAAGAAGTTTTCACTTAAAAATTACATACAGCCGATCATAGAAACTAGGTAATCCTTTTTGAAGAAGTCGGTAAAAAATATCTTTTAGTTAACAGGTAAAAGAAAGAATAGTATTTATTTAGCACATACATGAAACACGCACGGTACACAAAAATAACAGATAATGGTAGGGAAGCCAAAAACTAACTGTGTGTCTCACGGCTGCACTAAAAAGGTTCATTTCAGCGATATGTCAGACAGCCTGAGACTGTCTGACGATGGTTTTCTAATGAACCCTAAGGATGAGTGGCGGTTCATTTGAATCAAACTTTATATGTAAAAAATATCATAAAAAAACGTACATGGTAGAAAGATTGGTACCAATACCTGTTACCAACAAGCCAATTACAACCTAACTCATGTAACATGTAATTTCACACAAAACAAAAACAGAGAACATCGATTGCACGGTAAATTGTCCACACTTGTGTCTTCAAGCTTTCTCTACCGTTCATGGCAATTTTCCGCCTCACTTTCCATGCTCAGCAAAAAGAACCGAAATGATACTGAACCACTTGTAGAAAACGAATTGTTACGGAATAATGCGTTCTTCAGCGAACTATATAACGCAAAACCCTTAAAACCTTACTTTCCCATAGCCCCGAACTAGGAATTGAAACTATGGAACCGATTCGAAGATTTTCAAATTCGTTTTTCCTAGCCATGGGATTCCAGACTGTGGTTCTTCTAATACGTAGATATACAGTTGGCTGACATAGGTACCTACATGACACATTTAATTTTAAAAATATTGTCATCCCGTATGGAGTCCCGAGGCCCGCGCATTATGACCACAGAGTACCTACAATATAATATTACGGCTTTTTCACCAATTTTTCTCGTCGAGGGACGAGTGTCACCCCAGTCGTCACCTTTCTTGCCATCTTCCACAACATATATTCACCGTTTCTTTTGTATTCCTCTACTCTTGTAGTCATCCACATTCATATCATACGCAAAACTTTCCTCTCATATTTTATTTCAATTGATTTGATTTTGATTGAATTAATAATGACGATTTCAGTCTAATTGAGTTATTATAATTTATAACTTTGTACTTTTATGGGGGGCGTAGTACTACCAGCCATTGCAGAATTTATATATCGTAATTTTTATTACTTGGTTCGATCATAATTCACGATTCTTTATGCTCAATCTTCGCCGAATGGATGCGCAAGCGTCGACGGTTTACGACTTGTTTCAGAACAATAGAGCCATTAACGTTATCAGCGTCAACTCTATGGATCAATGCTCCGCTGATCTTCATGTGCTGCTAATGAAGAATACATTAATAGCTAATGTACCCATTAGATAGTGCACACTTAATATAAATGTTTCAATTAAATTAAAAGTGAGCAAATTATCACTTTGTTGTTTCCGTTCTAATTGTTACTCACAACTTTGTTGTGTCAATGTTATAAGTCATGTTATTAATTAATAATGAATTTATTTTTATGGAAGAATTATATGCAATAAATATTATTGCTATTAATTCATGAGTCAGTGGCCTGTTATTATTTCGAAAATATGGGTACCTATAGGTTCATTCGTGGGATGGATATGAGTATAAGCGATCTGGTGACAGTTTATGGTGCTTATGTAAAAGCTAATGCATTTACCTAGTCTCCTTATTGAAATAAGGGGATAGTACCGCATGGCAATATTAGATCATAATCTATACTTCTTATACTAATATATAAAGCTGAAGAGTTTGTTTGTTTGCTTGAGCGCGCTAATCTCAGGAACTACTGGTCCGATTTGAAAAATTTTTTCAGTGTTGGATAGGCCATTTATCGAGGAAGGCTATAATTATCACGCTAAGACCAATAGGAGCGGAGCAGTAATGAAAATTGTGACACAGACGAAGTTGCGCGGATAAACTATAACTGTTTTATAATACTGACTAAGTATGTATTACCTACTAATTTCCATCTAAAAAATTTGGGCATTTACTTTTTCGCATGGGTAGTCCCAGAGGAACTGCGTCTACCACACGTACTTTAAGCATGTGACCTTTTACTTATCCAGTTTATAATTCAAACAATCATCTAAGTAAGGCACGCTTCCAATATGGAAATTAAATATAGATAAAGTGAATAAATATCATTCCATGTTAGGGTGTCAAGGTCTGCCAAGATAGCAAATATCTTCACAAGGTGTTTATATGGTGAGCACTCTGTCGACCTGTCTCGTAAACCGGTTTAGCATTCATCAGTAGGGTACGCATGTTTTGTAAGGTTTCCAAGAGACATGCCGATGGAGCAAGAACAGTCTATTCTGTAAGTAACCATTTCGATATCGAGCTTCACCTGAGTGACAAACCTCACAAAGTGAGCTTTATTGCACACACATAAAGGTCTTACGTTTGACGTAATTTGATACTCACCTCAGATTCTGCTATCGAGCCACGAAAATGTTGTTACAGAATAGGGGTTCTGATGTCATCGTTTGCGCGAGCTTACATAATGGTGTTGACAGAATATGCCTGGCAATTAAAAACTACATGAACTGTCTCTTGCGGCGTTATTGTATTAAAAAGATGATAAAATCCTTAGACAGAACAGGATAATCCTGTATTTAGATTTTACTGTTGGTCGTGGAATGGATTTGATTATTTAAGATTCATTTAAAACTAGCTTCTTTCAGGGGCCTCGCCCGCATGAATGTCGAAAATTACCTCAAGGGGAATAAAGGTCTACCGTAAGCCGATCCAAATCCGTTCAGCTATTAAGACGTGAAGAAGAGGTAAAGTGGGTGATAAACGTACGAGTAAGTAAAGAGGAGTAAGTAAAAAGGTCGTCGAGTACACGACTCGACGACCTTAAGTACGCGTAGTTAAAAAAAAACTTTTGTCGAAAACGAAATATTCAAAAACACCGACTTCCGAAATTAAAGTTATTTTATACCTTGAGTAGTGTTTTGTTTTTGGAAGTCGGCTGTAATGTTTTGTAATTATTATTTTTTTTTTTAAAGTGAAACCACAAACACAGCGTACCGGCGTAATGTTATGTTATGAACTGGTGTAAACAATCAACAGACATGCGATTTCAGAAATCTCGATCCATTTGCTATCATTTATTGAAGAGTTCCGTTGCCTACCTCCGAAGTTCTTCATCAGAGCTTCACCAAATTTAAATGAGACCAGAACGGGAAAATACTCTTCCAAAAAAAATAATCAACCAAATCGGTCAACAATTAGCGAAAATATCGCTGAACAAACATTTTTCATGGGATCCCATCATCAGATCCTGACTTATACCTTCCATCATCAGCTCAACAACATAAGATGATGATGACCAGACAAATATCTGAATCGCGTTAGAAAGTTTATGAAAATATTGTATGTGCCTGTAAAGTTTGAGGGTTTCCTTCGATTTACATGGGATCTCATTATCAGATTCCGACTTGGTGACAATGGGACCATCTCAGGAGTATAGACTTTGGAATAAAAAAAATAATTTTTAAAATCGGTCCACAATTGGCGGAGAAATCGTTGAACATACATAAAAAAATATGCAGCCGAACATAGAACCTCTTTTTTGAGGAAGTCGGTTAAAAACGAGACG
Organism: Lacanobia oleracea; assembly: GCA_950371165.1. Classification (NCBI taxonomy): domain Eukaryota; kingdom Metazoa; phylum Arthropoda; class Insecta; order Lepidoptera; family Noctuidae; genus Lacanobia; species Lacanobia oleracea. The sequence continues at coordinate 17,876,588 of OX493392.1, read as the reverse complement.
CGTAGAGTAAAAGGTCATAAGTACGCGTACTTGCTCGTACGTCTATCGGTCAAGTGGGTGATAGACGTACGATCAAGTCAGAGAGTTACTTTTCACATGATGATAGTAATCTATGTATAAAATGATTAGAATTTCAGGGAACATCAAATGGTTAAGTCGTACAGTTGCAACAACAATACCGAAAGAGTTCCGCAGTTCTCAGTACTTATCTATACTTCTATACTAATATATAAAGCTGAAGAGTTTGTTTGTTTGTTTATTTGTTTGCTTGAACGCGCTAATCTCAGCAACTACTGGCCCGATTTGAAAAATTATTTCAGTGTTAGATAGCCTATTTATCGAGGAAGGCTGTATAGGCTATATATCATCACGCTAAGACCAATAGGAGTGGAGCAGTAATGAAAATTGTGACGCAGACGAAGTTGCGCGGGTCAACTAGTATAAAAATATTTGGATATGTATATTCTGACGTGAGATTTTCTCACATATTTTGCAACAAAGTTGGAAAATTATAATTGTGGATTCGGACACACTTGACATTTGAACCGGTTGCGAAACATTAAGAACCAAATAGTTTCTCATACATTTGAAACAGACGATCTTAATCCCAGGATACCTACCTTACTTAGGTATCAAATGTAACGGTTCCGAAACTTTTAATTTTATCACTATAGAATTCTTATAGATTTTCTTGTAATCTATAGGTCTATTATCTATTATCTTTTATCTCCATTTTATTTCAAATTTCAGCCTCAGTAGTTTCGGAGATTTATTTTGATATGTCATACGATATTTTGCAAAAAACTTTATTTTTATTTTTTTAGTTTGACCCCCAAAAGTGACACCAATGCTAAAAAAAATATAAAAATTCGTAACGCCTCCGTGTTTGGGTCACATAGCTCCAATGTGCACCAAATTTCAACAGAATCGGTCCAGTGGATCCGGAGAAAACTGGCTGTGACAGATGGACAGACAGACAGACAGTCAAACACCCGAGTGATCCTATTAGGGTTCGGTTTTTGTTCGGAACCCTAAAAATCATTATCTCTCTCCTTAATCGTCTTTACTTAGGTTCTCAGCTATTATTGTTTATCTATTATGTAATTATTGTATATTTAAATAGTACACCGAAGACTACCTCCAAAGGTTGTCTTTAAAAGACCGCTTTTAGCGATAAGGCCGCCCATTGTGTCACCCTATGTAATGTTTTCTTGATCTATTTTTTCTGTAACTTATATGGTGTACATAATAAAGAGTATTTTATTCTATTCGTTGAAGTTCTGGGCCCGTACTATGAAGTATCAGTACCTACCATGATTCCGTCGTGAAAAAAAGGTTAGGACTTTTTATCCCGTATAGCTCCGCCTCTTATTTAAACCGGAGTCATGATGATTTTAAGCCGTTCGTAAGGTAAACGAAACGAAAATTATTTTGCTAATAGAAAAATATTATCTATCATTAAATACCATAGGCTATTTTTATCCGGAACAAATGCACGCTTTCTGTTGGACATGCCAGGGGAGAAAAGCCAAGGGAAACGCCATGATGTATAATATAATTGCTAAAATTACGATTCGCGACAGATCGTAAATTGTAATTGTAAACTACCTCTATTGTTTTATAAGCACACAGTAGGATGGTGCATTAATTCTAGCGAATGTAGGAAGGTAATATAAACTCTGAGTTGCTTTTACTACACCCTTGGGAAGTGTCGGAGAGGAATATTTGTAGGCGAGAGCCGCAAAAGCACCTAGTTTTGTGCTGAAATACTAAAATAATGCAGAGAACTTTGCAACTTAGTGGAAGACCTTTACTTGATTATGTTTATGGCTGACATTATATAAGTTTTACATTACTGTAAAGTATATACAAGTACAAAATAGTCACAATAGTCCCGGCAGTCATTTGTAGATCTTTGGCAGTCGTTACGGATAGTCAGAAGCCAGTAAAATTTGACTCCAGTCTTGCCATGTAGTACCGTGTTACCCAGTTAATGGGTTGTGGAGGTCTGGTAGGCAGCCGCTCCTCGTAAAATACTGGTATTCAGCTAAATCCGGCTTGACTGGAAGCCGACCCCAGTATAGTTGGGAAAAGGCTAGGCAGATGATGATATACTAGTACAAATAAGCTGTACTTATCTTTAGTATCATGTACAACAAAGATAATAATTATTACTATCTGCTGTCTTTATACAAATCCAGTTCTATTAATTCTTTTAATAAGTCCAGTACGTACATTATGTTGCCGATTGAATTGTAGCGTAAAATGAATTCGCTACGCAGATGGAACATAGCATTGTTACCCCACTTTCAATGCGATGTGTGTCAATAGCGACTCAATAATACCAATACTTGTTTGTTTGGGTAAAGCCGCTGCAACTTATTGTGTTTAGAATACTATTATTTTGTTAATTATAATTACTGTGCTACGAGTAACATCATCATCTGCCTAGCCTTTTCCCAACTATATTGGGGTCGGCTTCCAGTCAAACCGGATTCAGCTGAATACCAGTATTTTACGTGAAGCGGCTGCCTACCAGACCTCCACAACCCATTTGCTTTCCGAGGCACGGAGGAAACTCGGTATGTTAAGATGGTCACCCATCCACAGACCAACCTTGGCAAGCGTTGCTTAACCTTGAAGATCGACCTGTGCGGCTGTTATTCTTTAGCCTCGAGCTCCTCATCTACTGTGCTATCATCTGTCCGCATTAAAACACGCGAACACCAACCGGTTTATAGTCGATAGTCACACATTTTCGTACTTACGTACCAGTGTTCCACAATGTCTTGAGATGACTATTTTTTTTTGTATATCTGCTTAGCCTTTGCCCAAGTAAATTGGGGTTGGCTTCCAGTCAAACCAGATCTTCATACTTAGTTTTATGAAACAATAAATGAGTTATGTTGATCATTATACCGATATGTACGTTTTTCGCCTGAAACTATAATGATGATGATGATTTAGCGATTTCTGTTAAAGATGGCATTGAATGAAAACCAAAAATCAGGCATCAGTCCAGACTAGATGTGGAAATTGTAGAATCGGATGAGAAGCCTAGGCCACATTGTAGACTCTACTACGAACACCTCTGTCCAGCTGTGGACAGAAGCTAAACTAAAAGCTACCATAATATGTTGATCTGTCTAGTTGTCGTGTATCCTATTTTTTTATTAGTCGTTACCACGTCTCATTGTGTAAACCAATATATTTTTTTTATTTTAGATGGGTTTCCTCTTCACTCTAATCTAGGTCAGAGACAGAGATGACAGAGACAAAGTCTACAATGGAGCGAGCTTGCCCAGGAGGAGCCTGTTCACTCCAATATTTTGAACAGCTTGGGGTTGTATGCGTGCGTATACAGACGCAGGCAGAGACTTCTACTACTTTAATGTGCGCATTATTAAGATAGGGATGGTAACTTGGTAACTTGCAGTGCGTCTGAATGTCGACCACATCATCGCTTACCATCAGGTGAGATACTGGTCAAACGCGTGCCTATCAATAGAAAAAAAAAAGTCCGGTTTAAAAGGTAGAAGGGGGTCGGGTTATACACATAAATAAATACATTATTCTACTTCTGGGGCAGTGGGGTAAAATTCCTGGTTATTTAAGTTGATCAAAGGAACGTCTCACGAAATCTTCTTGAGATGTTTTAATAATGGAAAAAATATATATTTAAAAAGTCATAACTCATACGGCTCATGCCTACATACACAAATAAATTACACTTTATTATTATAACCCCTCTTAAATAAATTAATATACAACGATATCTTTACGATTCTTCTATTTAGTTACGAGCACGCACGCGATAAATTTTGCCTGAAAGTATAAGACATTTCAACACAGTCTGGTTGGTTTGGTTCTATTAACTTAGTTTTCTGAATAAACGGCACTTTCGATCGTTTTGTTATCTAGTTTCATAATAGAAACTTTTAAAAGTGGATAGGTATTTCAAGGATGAATTTTAAACATTGATAAAGATCAAGTTTACTAAACATTTAATCACGAATATTTTGTCGTATAGTAACGTTAACGTAAGTCAGCCGCACGGGTCGATCTTTAAGCAGCGCTTGCCAAGGTTGGTCTGTGGATGGGTGACCATCTTAATATACCGAGTTTCCTCCGTGCTTCGGAAAGCACGTTAAGCCGTTGGTCCCGGCTGTCATTTGTAGATCTTTGGCAGTCGTTACGGATAGTCAGAAGCCAGTTAATCTGACTCCAGTCTTGCCATGAAGTACCGTGTTACCCAGTTAATGGGTTGTGGAGGTCTGGTAGGCAGCCGCTCCGCGTAAAATACTGGTATTCAGCTAAATCCAGTTTGACTGGAAGCCGACCTCAATATAGTTGGGAAAAAGGCTAGGCAGATGAGTAACGTTAACGTAAGTGAATTTTGAATGTTAAAAACTACAATCCCATAGAATTTTGGTTTTAATTTATGGGACATACACAATTTATCTCATTTAAAAACATGAATATAGCATCTAATTCAAATAAATATTATGTGCGAAACGAGTATTGTGGCTATAGTAAAATGTCATCAAAATATTCGTGCTCGGCCCTCTGTTTGAATCACTAGTACTTAGAGAGATTATTATCTGATAGTGGAGAGTAGTTTTTTTTCTATGTTAAGTTTATATTGGTACTAGAGCATTTAATACCGTTATATCGTTACCGCAATGTCGCGAATTTCGCGCTGTTTTTCAGTACTGCAAAAGCGAGATTAGAAATGCGAATTTCGCGGTATTAAGGCTTGTATATTTGCCAATGACCTTGTGCATACAAACGGAGCTAACTACATCTCGGCGCGCCACTCCGCTACCCGTGTTTTTATTTTTTTATAATAAAACAAATACATATTTTAAAAAGTAACAAAACCAAGTTATTTTCGTTTGTATTGCACAGCAGTCGATATTATTTTTTTAGTCTTTTGTTAAAAAATGAAGGAGTAAAATGGTTTCATCTCAACGATTTGGAGTTGATTTGGTGATTTTTTTTCCTACTATGTGATACCAATATATAAATTCTGGCTAAACCAAGTTACGTGCAATATCATGTAGATTATTACTTATTTTTTTCAGATGTAATTTCTCAGTAAATGCCGACGAAAAACTGCTTCATCTGCACGCAATTTTTAAGCCTTTTCGAGAGAACACCCTTAAAAAGAAACCGTGATATTCCAAAACCCCTTACGAATCGTCGTATGTTGGTCGGGCGGGCAGGATACGCTCTTGGTAACTCACAGTGTGTCGGAGTATTCCCGAATACCCTACAGCGAACTAACGATAGTAGTCTTGTTCAATCTCACTTGCAACTCCTCGCATGAATAAACCATAATCGAACTTCACGTCACGAACCAGAGAAAATCAACTTGCAGTTTCGACATCATCTTTTCTGTCTCTTAAAGATGAACTTAATAATAAACTCAGGTCAGAATTTACAACACCACACAGAAACATTAATTCCAATCGTAGGTTAGATTTGATACTGAAAAACTTATTTACAAAAAATACAACCGACTTCCAAAAACAAAACACTACAAGGTACAAAATAACTTCGGAAGAAAGAAAAGAACCTTAATTTCTGAAGTCGGTGTTTTTTGTTATTTTTTCGTTTTCTGACACCGACTTCCGAAATTAAAGTTCTTTTCTTTCTTCCGAAGTTATTTTGTACCTTGTAGTGTTTTGTTTTTGGCAGTCGGTTGTATTTTTTGTAAAAAAGTTTTTTATTTTTCACTTTTTAGTGGTACCTAGGTACCTGCGTACCCATTAACAGCGTACCAGCGCAATGTTATGTTAAGAACTGGTGTAAACACTAAAAAAACATCCGATTTCAGCAATCCCGATCCCTTTGCTATCATTTATTGAAGAGTTCCGTTGCCTATCTCCGAAGTACTTCGTCAGATCTTCACCAAATTGAAACGAGACCAGTCCAGGAAAATATTCTTTCAAACAAAAGAAGAATCATCCAAATCGGCTGACAATTGGCGAAAGTATCGCTGAACAAACATTTTTCATGGGATCTTATCATCAGATCCTAATTTATACCTTTCATCATCAGCTCAGCAACATGAGATGATGATTACCAGGTACAAATATCTGAATTGCGTTAGAAAGTTCATGAAAAACATTGTATGTCCCTATAAAATTTGAGGGTTGCCCTCGATTTTCGTGGGATCCCATCATCAGATTCTGACATGGTGACAATGGGACTAATCGAGAAGTATACCCTTTCAGATGAAACAAAAATTTTTCAAATCGGTTCACAAATGACGGAGTTATGAGGTAACAAACATAAAAAAAAAGCAAAAATACAACCGAATTGAGAACCTCCTCCTTTTTTTGAAGTCGGTTAAAGGAGATAGCTTTATATGAAACTGAAGGAACAAGAGGTAAATATCTGGAGACTGCGTATAACTATCTGCTAAGTATTCCACCAACAAGTGAAGAAGCTGAGAGAGCATTTTCGGCTGCTGGATGCATTAATTTGTAATAAAATTAGAAGTTCTTTAAATGATAATACAATTGAAATATAATACTTTTTACGTACGTAAACGTTTTCAAATAAAAAAATAAAGATTAGCGTTGAGTGTGATTGGGAGGAGCTCGTGGCAAGATAATAACAGCCGCACGGGGCGATCTTCAATGTTAAGCAACGCTTGCCAAGGTTGCGCTGTGGATGGGTGACCATCTGAACATAGCGAGTTTCCTCCGTGCCTCGGAAAGCACGTTAAGCCTTTGGTCCCGGCTGTCATTTGTAGATCTTTGGCAGTTGTTACGGATAGTCAGGAGCCAGTAAATCTGACTCCAGTCTTGCCATGAAGTACCGTCTTACCCAGTTACTGGGTTGTGGAGGTCTGGTAGGCAGCCGCTCCGCGTAAAATACTGGTATTCAGCTAAATCCGGTTTGGGAAGCCGACCCCAATTTAGTTGGGAAAAGCCTAGGCAGATGATGATGAGCGTTGGGTGTGATTAATTATAACTAAAGGCAATATCGCAAATTTTGCAGTATTACATATCCGATACCGCAATATCGCGGTATTTAATATATACCTACTGCGATATTGTATGCTTTAATTGGTAACACGTGCAACCCCATTTTGTGTCCAGGCTATCTGTATCCATTCCAGGTTGCCTGAAAGAGATCCCGGAATGATAAGCTCGCTAATCGTATGTTTTTAACCGACTTCATAAAAAGGAGGAGGTTTTCAATTAGGTATGTATTTTTTTTTTATATTTGTTACCTCATAGCTCCGTCATTTATGATCCGATTTGAAAATTTTTTGTCTCATCAGAAAGGGTATAGGTACTTCTCGAAAATCGAGGGCAACCCTCAAATTTTATAGGCACATACAATGTTTAAGTCGGTGTCAAAAAACGAAAAAATAACCAAAAACACCGACTTCAGAAATTCAAGTTTTTTTCTTTCTTCCGAAGTTATTTTGTACCTTGAGTGTTTTGTTTTTGGAAGTCGGTTGTATTTTTTTAGGTTAAGTTTTTCTGTGTATATTTATAAATTTCGTTTAGGTATAATGAAGTATATATAAATAAATAAAAAGGGACTCGATTTCCGCACTTAGACTGCCATTCGCTCCGTTGTGCGTGGATGTCCTGGCTAAGTTAGTCAATCTAGCTCCGCTCAGAAAGCTTCCTTCGGACTTTACAGGCTTCGCAGAGTGTCTTTACCGTACCGACGAATTGTTCCCATTGGGAAGACACACCGCTGATTCCTCGGTGTCAAAGCAGAAACTCTAAGCAAAAAGTCTGCAGCGTGGCCTGTCCTTTTGTTCCGGTACAGCTTAAGGACCTACAGCCATTCTTTTTCATCTAATAAAAGAGGATTCTTAAAAATAATAGCAGTTGAAAGAAGAATACTTATACAATAGCTTTTACTAATACTGGTCTCAGTATTAGTGCAAGTGAAAGTGAGGTTTTACCTGCATGGGACCACTTAAACGGTCTCCTTTAAATAGTCCCATGCAGGTAAAACCAATAGTAATAACTTTTAAAAAAATCGGCACAATCATTCAAGCTAAAAATTTGACCGACTCAGTTCACAAAAAAATAAAAAGTTGGTTGGTCCGTTGCTTTTGTTGACTGTACAAGAAACGTTTGAAATCTACCTGCTGTGGATATTCTTATCTTGAATACAGACTGTTAAGAAACGTTATAAACACGAGGCAATGAACAGATTTAAGTACCTAATCAAGAAAAGGTTGGATGTGTTCATGTTCTGACATGAAACATAACATCGAAGTGTTCTGACACTTAGATAACAGTCATCTAAGTATATTTTATTGAACACCAAAAACATATGATTAACAAAAAAATAATAAAATTAAATATAGGAAACCTATAGTGGAAGAAAAGCGTTATCAGATAGTCATCAGTAGACAACTGCAAATAGCTCGTTAACAAATGGAAGCTATATTGACCGGTCCCGTTCTTCTTGCATCCAGCGGATTTCCGAGGTCATCCATCAAATAACAGAAAGTATAGTTCAAATTTGATTGTTATATAATAAGCAAAACAAAACGAGCACATTCTTTGCAGACTGTAAGACCCCCAAAGATGAAACACGATCATATTTTTGGGACCCCATGCCATCTACATGGTAACAATTATTATGTAATCTCCCATATTAGATACTCGTATCTCCGTAATTAGCATTCAAATGGTGTCACTTGCGGATGCCATTAGCCATGGATATGAGTCAATAGGTCTATGGTAATTATATCTACCATGGAACATTATTGGCATAGTTGTACATGTACCAAGCTAGAAATTTCGAGGTGTAGCCAATTCTACGTCTGGCTGTTGTTAAAAAGATTTTCTGTCTCAATAAATTAGACTTTTGCTGTTCTTTACTGAGTTTAATTAATTCAGCTATTATTTTTGCAATTCTGTGATTTCATTTCGTTAGGCAAGGAACAAATCTATTTAATTTCAGTCAGTAAAACTATTTTTTTAGAGAGGAGCTCGTGGCTAGATAATAACAGCCGCACGGGTCGATCTTCAAGGTTAAGCAACGCTTACCAAGATTGGTCTGTGGATGGATGACCATCTGAACATACCGAGACTCCTCCGTGCCACCATTCCCCCGGCTATCATTTGAAGATCTTTGTCAGTCGTTACGGATAGTCAGAAGCCAGTAAATTTGACTGAACCAGTACTCATATGTACTCTTTAATCTAGCAAAGATAGTAAATGAGTCCGTTGTTCTACTTTGTTACAAGGCCTATGTAACACCTACATTGCATTTTGGAATAATATATTGGGGAAATTCCACTGACAAAGAAATTGCTTTTAAGGCCCAAAAAAGATGTTTGCGTGCTGTGTTTAAGCTGAAACAAACTGAAAGCTGTAAGCCATATTTCAAAACAATCAAACTCCTAACACTCCCATGTATGTACATTTTTGAGACAGCAGTATTTGTCAAATCAAACATCTATCTGTTTGAAACATTGAGATCTAAAAGACGCAACAGAGAGATATGCGCTAGACCACACGCTACTGCTCCTTTAAAAAAAAGTTTTTTAGGTATGGCACATTTTTTTTTTCTTTTTAGGGATGGGAAATCATCAAATGACTCCTCCCGCTCTTGGTGAAGCAAGAGGAAGTGTCAGACTCTGACTGACTAAAACCCATCCGTGTTCCTCCTGGTGCCCTTTGCGTTCCAAGGCTACGGTACCTCTTTCGAACAGATTCCGCAGCCCCAGCAGGCACCACCTGCCCTAGCGGGCCCCGTCTTCCACGCTGACATCTCTTTGAGGCGCGCTGGGATCGCAGCGCGCCGCCGAACCGGGCCTAGTTCAGACGGCGAGCCACCCAATGCTCGCCGTCCGCAGGCCCGCGCCTACGGCGGCCGGGAATCGTCCTGCTACTCCCGACGCCTGGGGCGTCTTCTTCTGTTGTAGGTATGGCACCTAGGAACTATAATAAGTTTCCTAGAGAAATTGCAGAAATTAAAAACATAAACGACTTTAAAAAGGTTTTCCTGAAAATATTGTTGGACAGAGCGTATTATACGGTGAATGAATACCTAACTGACACACTATGACTACCTTTTTTTTTAATTTGTTTACAATTTATACAAGTATTTATTATTTTTTATATTAGTGGAATGCTTTTATTTTATTTTTTGTGTGTTGACATTTGGTATTAAAATGATTTAATAATTTGTGATGATAATATTAGTGTTTTTATATCTTTGACATTTTTTATAATCAGCATAATTAATTGTACCAAAGCGTTCACTAATATAATTACAACATCTGTACTTAACCTACACCTATGTTCAAAAATTAAAAAAAAAATTGTATTTGACTCCAGTCTTGCCATGAAGTACCGTGTTACCCGGTTACTGGGTTGTGGAGGTCTGGTAGGCAGCCGCTCCTCGTAAAATACTGGTATTAAGCTAAATCCGGCTTGACTGGAAGCCAACCCCAATATAGTTGTTGTAAGTTGGCTAGGCTGATGAAAAGGAGTTTTTCTAGAATATATTGACTCCTTGAGTTAAAGAAGGTAAGTCTTTTCTTTTCTTTATACCATTAATAGGGGTCGGGTCTTCTCACTCTCTTGAGCCAAGTCAAACGATCTTGGGTGTTCGTTTCGTGCAACTGGACTTTTGTAAGATCTATTCCAATGGAGCTTACCAGATAAAATTGGCAAGCAGCCTCTACCTCTTTATTCTGCTTCATCTTCGGACATGGCCAGACCAGCGAAGATTTTAACTAGAAAAGATAGGTAAGAGAGAAACCTGTGGGCCTAGCACGAATATTTTTGACATAGGTAACGTAACGTAAAATTTTACCATAGCTACAATACTCATTTCGCACATTATGTTTATTTGATTTAGACACTATATTCATATTTTTAAATGATATAAATTGTGTATATCCTATAAATTAAACCAAAATACTATAGGTTTGTAGTTTTTCACGTTCAAAATTCACTTACGTTAACGTTACTATACGTCAAAATATTCATGGCCAGGCCCTACAAAACAATTGGCAAATAACTCACTTCTATGAAGTAAACTCTACTCAATATTGGCTAGCGAGCAGATAAGTTTCATATGTTATTGGCTTGTGTTTAAACACCGCCCAAAAAGTACCTATTTTACTACCAAAAAAGTTCTAAACGGTTACCAAAACAGATAAATGGTCACCAAATAATATTCGACAAGTAGCGCTCGCCGGCCGCTGCCGCGGCACCGCTCGCTTCGCTCGCTCGGCTCGCGCGCGGTTGGTCACAATTCTAACCTAACCTAACCTATTTTATCCAGTTTGTAACCCCAAGCCTACATTTTATGGCAATCACAGTTGAGTTGGATAGAATTTGGTGACCATTGATTCATTTTGGTGCCTAGGCTTAGAGTCTTAAAAATATTATTTTTGGTGACCGTCTAAATTATACCCTATGTTATTTACCTGTTTAAATAATTACTTTTTATCTGCGGCGTTGAACCTTTTACTCAACCTTTCAGAAGTCCAATCACTGTTGATAAATCTATGATCACGACGATACAAGATATAATGTTAACAACGTAACCAACATTGTAAGCGACCTAATCAATGCTCCACATAAATGTCATCAATGTTATCGAGAGTAATCGACAAGGTATGTGTTATGTACCTACCTATATACATACATTGTAGAGCCAGGTGCAATAGCGTGAACTTGATAATGACGTAGTAACTAACCGGCATGCTAACCTTATCAAGGTTATTAAAATAATAACACATTACTGATTTTGTATGCTGTGTGGATGTGCTGTCTCGTTGGTCCTGCCTCAAATCTCTCTCCGGTCGTGTCGGGTTGTCGTTCTGTTGGAATAGGAGAGTGATGGAAGAGGGAGTGCAAGTGTGTCCCGTGCGGCGGCGATGGTTAGTCTCGTTGAGTCGGTCAGGAACACTGTAGTGGAATGTCAGATCAGCAGAGCAACACTGATGTACCAATACCATCATTATTCCGCTGTGTGACAAGGTCTATCCATTTTTCACAAGCAATTAACGTACTGCTAACATGCTTTAACACGTCATTGTAGCTGAATACTGTGAGTGTCTGCCAAGCAAACACAGTAGACCAAAACGAATCACAATAATGTGATTCGTTTCCTACCTAGGTTGCACTTCCCTTTCCTCAAATGAAATCTAACTAGCTCGTAACGTATTACTGGCGGCACTACAGGGTAAAGACAATTTCTCCCTTTTTTATTTGACATGCGTTTGCTTACTCTAGTCTAGGTCAGACGTGACAGAAACAAATTCGAAGGTGGAGTGAGCTTATCCAGAAGAAGCCTGTTCATTCTAACTTTCAAGAGATTAGGGTTGATTGCGTACGTAACCACAGACGCAGGTAGAGTTCCACAGGTTCCACTCCTTTCCACAAATGTCTGTCCTCTGTCATACCTCCATATTTGTCTGGGTCTGCCACGATGTTACTAGCGTTAATTAAGTCAAATAATTCCTATATTAAACCATTTTTTTTTCTTTTTTGGCATCTAGCTACTATTCTGCCAGTGAAGTAATTTAAACCTCTTTCTACTCGTACCTTTTATGTTCGCTTTGATAAATGAGGACATTGCTGCATAGTTTGGTGCAAAGATGTTTTTTGACATGTCTACTTAACTGTTTTCTAGTCAGTACACTACCAATAATATCAATGTTTTTCGCAAGCGATGAGGTCACATTTTTTCTTAAGTTATATTAGTGTAATAAACGGTTGTCATGGTTTCGATTCCGAGGTTTCACGCTTCACGGTTACCGGCTCCCAATGTTAAGTGGTTAGCAGACAGTTTAGTGCTCCGACACGACTCAGTGGCGACTTAGTGTTGAGCATAATGGAACTAAGGCACGATGTCACCACTTGCTAATATTTTTACATTAAAATATAATATACTATCTTTTGCCCGCGACTCTGTACGCGCATATCCCGTTTTTCCTGTTCCCGTAGGAATTTCAGAAAATCCTTTGTTAGTGCTCCCCTACATTCCTCTAGGAACCAACATCACAAATTTCAGATTTCCCGCGACCAATAGTTTCGGCTATGCGTTGGTTTTCTAATATCATGGGTTTTCCACGCTTTGTATTATCTTGTGAGTAGATACCTAAAGAGATAACTGCATATTTATGTCTACTTCAGGTAAATGATACAGATTTAATTTACGTTTTTATAGGGTACACGTGTACCTGTCGATAGAAAATGTGCAGTAGGTGATTAATGTATGTGTGTAGATAGTGTATGTGTTTATATACTCGTAGCAGGTTGACGCTGTTATGTTCCGGCGTTATTCTTATGAATGTTGAAAATCGACAAAAAATAGAATTTCACCAAAATATTTTCAAAAAATAAAGTAAAATAATCCATGCATGTTTATAAATCATGGTGACTCATATTATAAAGCAAAGTCCTCCGCCGCGGCTGTCTGTCTGTTCGTGATAAACTCAAAAACTACTGCACTGATTTTCATGTAGGAAGGTTTCAGTACATAATATGTCTAGAAAAAAATTAGGGATCCTTAAGAAAATTGCAGCGCGGACGAAGTCGCGGGCGAAGTGCTAGTTTTAAAATAATGCTAAAACTTTTTTTCATTCAACATTTTTTTTCTACAATAAACAATTACGAAAGTGTTACTCGGCTCGGCCAGTAATTATAATTGAGTAATACGCACACGTAAAAGTTAATTAAACTTCCTCTATCTAGCATCCTTACATAATAATAAACAATGTCATAATTACGACACAGTTAAAACCATTTAAAATTTTAAATGTTTGCCATTAACACTATTTTTTTACATATTCGTATTCTATGAATAAGAATTATGAGTTTCTATTAGTTGTACTACTGACTAAGTGCCAGCGATTTATACCCACAGAAGTCATCGTGTGTCTTTTCCCAAGGAAATTGCGGTTGCTTTCCAGTCTCACTGGGTGCATCTGTGGGTCTAAAAAGGCCACTTTGGCAGAATCATATTAGTATAATAATATTAACCACACAACAATCTGTCTAATTTCATTTTCATCTTTATCGCTAACGCATTAGGTTCAAGGTTGATTGGGAAAGTTTGACAGTGACGGGTAGCGTTATGTGCTCTCTGATTTTGGCTAAAGTGGCCTTTTTAGACCCCTTGTATAACTTTATATAAATAACATCGAGCGACTGACTATCTGTCTGCCCTCCTTTATTCACTTACTGTGTATCACGATACCCCTTGGTAAGGATAGGTGGTCAGACTTTGGGGCTTCTGACTACCGGCAACAACTCAACAACTGACGCCTGATCGACAAATGAGAGCAGGGACCAATGACGTAATTGGCTTTCGAATCTCGGTATTAAACGGATGGACAACTGGGCACCCATCCACTGACTTATTTCAGCAAGCGTTCTGAGATCGATCCATGCGGTTGTTATTATTTAGCTGAATACCACCAGTAACATCAGTACGAAGATGTGTGACAATCGACTATAAACCGGTTGGTGTTCGCGTGTACATCTATGCGACAGATGATGGCACAGTAGATGAGGAGCTTGTGGCTAGATAATAACAGCCGCACGGGTCGATCTTCAAGGTTAAGCAACGCTTGTCAAGGTTGGTCTGTGGATGGGTGACCATCTTAACATACCAAGTTTCCTCCGTGCCTCGGAAAGCACGTTAAGCCGTTGGTCCCGGCTGTCATTTGTAAATCTTTGGCAGTCGTTACGGATAGTCAGAAGCCAGTAAATCTGACTCCAGTCTTGCCATGAAGTACCGTGTTACCCAGTTAATGGGTTGTGGAGGTCTGGTAGGCAGCCGCTCCGCGTAAAATACTGGTATTTAGCTAAATTCGGCTTGACTGGATGCCGACCCCTACATTGTTGGGAAAAGGCTAACTAGATTCAGCTTAATACTACTACCTACCATACCTCCACAACCTATTATCCACTTTTAGCTAAATATCACCCGTATGAGAAAGAAAAATGTATGCCAAACTCGAATTCGTGTAGGTACCTATATTAAAATCCATTCCTACTTGAAAATAGATGTTGACGATGATTCATAGTACAGATATTTCACATTGTAAATCATTTGTATCACAATCTACAATGAGGCCCCTAAGGCAAATAATAATACGTGCATCAGAAAGATAAATTGTAGGTACGAATGCTTTTCCTGTATTTACTAAGCCACCTCATACTACAACTTCAACTAGCAAACAAATAGTAAGTATGATCATCGTCATAATCTCTCTTTCACTCCTTCCTTGCGATATGTACATTGTTTCTGGTTTACGTTCCTCCCCTACGTCCCTTTGAACGTTCTCGATCGCACTAGCGTAATCTTCAATTTGTATTAAAACTGAATATGGCGCCGTCTGGTGACAATAACGGAATATCTTGTTTTTTCTATAAAATCCTTACTAATATTTATTATTTATAAGTGCGAAAGTATCTCTGTCTGTCCGTCGCGCTTTCACACCAAAACTACAGAACCGATTTAAATGAAATTTGGTACACAGATAGTCTAGAGCCTGAGAAAGGACATAGGCTACTTTTTATCCCGGTAGTATGTTCCATAGGGACCACGTGGGCGAAGCCGCTGGCAGAAGCTAGTTTGACATAAGCGAACGTTTACGTTAACGCGATCGTGCAGGTAGATACGTTAAATTACGTTACGCGATCGACTTTGACGACAGGTACTCGTTTCGTCAAAGTCGTAATTAGAAAACAAAAAGGTACAAAACGAAAAACATTAACTTTTATGAATAGAAAACATGCACGTCACACAAATGTGTTTTGTAGAAACAAAGTTGTTTTTTACCGACTTCGCGACATACGAGTATTTATGTGGAGCAAACATTTCCAGTACACATTAGTACTATTTGTGTACCTAGCAAGAATGTTTTCAAGTACACATTTATATTGATTTTCCCTTCATATTATGGTTATGTTATGGCGTGCGGTGACCAAGCGTGCTACTATAGGTACAATTTAGTGACCACTTAACAGTCAAGATTGGGTGTAATAATAAAAAGAATATCCCTGAAGCGACCCCTTGTGCTTTTCCTTGGAATTGCTATTTAATTTATTCGTATGAGTCAGATTTTTTGTGGAAAGACCTTGAATTCAGCAGCCGCTTCAAAATGTAGGGTTCATTGAACTTTTTCAAGAGTAAGTAAGTGAGCTTTCATTACACTATTTTCTGTAAGTTTGGCATAATTATAGTCATTTGTTGTGATTGGATGACACCAAAAAACAATCACCATTTAATTCGCATCCCGATTATTGCCTTGAGAAAGAATAGAAGAAAAGTTATTTAAGCCCAGTTTATAATACTCCGACTTAATCTGGACACGTCTGCTGCTTGTCGAACGAATCATACGTTAAACTTCCCGATATATTACTCTTCTCTATGCGATAAACCAACCACAATGTTGGGACCCAGAAAACCCACGGGAACCACGCGAGATTACGTTGACGTCCATCGACAGAATTAGTCCACACTTACCCAAAGCCTAGAAAAAATGGATGGGAAAAGGGAGGCTTTTGGCATGCAAGGGGACAGAATAAGCTAAAAATAAATAAATCATTCAGCCTAACCGGATGGACCTAGTATTAGTATTTTTCACGGAGCGCCTGCATATCTGACCACCACAACTCAGTAAGTGGGTAATACAGTATTCCTTGGCAAGATTACTGCATGGCAGGTTCTCATGGCTTCTGTCTATTCGTAATGAGAGTCACTGAGTCAAATATGTCAAAGAATTACAAATGACAGCTGGGTCCAACGGCTTAACGTGATTGTCGAGTCGCACGGAGGAGTCTCGGTGTGTTATGGATCCATCCACCGCTCCGAGCTTTTGCGAATCAGACCAGTAGTTCCTGAGATTAGCGCGTTCAAGCAAACAAACAAACTCATCAGCTTATATATTAGTATATAGATAATCATAAGCAACTAAACTATACATAAACACACACATAATAAACTGAGAGTTTGTAGGAAAAAAGGAAACGCTGCTGTTTCATCGTGCATGTGACATAGTGGCAGGTTTAATTAGCTACAATAATAAAAACCAATTATTTTTAATTAGCTTAACTTTGATATTTCTAAACACAGACTGTTTTGTAAGGAATATCGACATACCGGCTTCTGTTTGCGTCTACGCATACATAGGTACGTTGGTAAAAAGTTGATATTATATTATGTCCTTCGTTAGGTCCCAGGCTATTTCTATGTAAAAAAAACCGGTCAAGAGCGAGTCGGACTCGCCCACCGATGGCTCCGTACAAATTTGTAGCTACAAATTACTATATATTTTTATGATTTAATTACAAATGTTTTCGGACTTTTCCCTATACTTGTAGTATAAAACGATATTACTTGGTAAATTTCATAGTTCTAGGTCAACGGGAAAAACTCTATACATTTTGATTATGTTGAGAGTGCCAAAATATAGGCCTGTTTTTTAAACGACCGTATCTTTTTTTTACGTTAACATAGAAGTTTGATTTTTTCACAGCTGCCATAGACCTGAGTATCTGATTTTATATTATAATTTCAACTCAATACCTCCACGCGTTATCGATATAAACGGTCTTGACAGACAGACGGACGGACAAAAAAGTGATCCTATAAGGGTTACGTTTTTTCCTTTTCAGGCACGGAACCCTAAAAAATATTAAGATTAATAAGCAAAGTAAATAAAATAGACAGACTGGTATAAAACGTTTACAATAGGTATTACTATCCAGGATTATGTGTTTGAATACCTACAGGGTCATATACCTACCTGCTTGTTTTAATATAAAGATCTTTATTTGTCATGCGCCATAAAAGTAAAGTAAAAGCGAAGTCACTGCTTGTACGGTCAGAAAAAAAGTCTTTTGTTTAAAATACCTGGGAAATTCACATTCTAACAATCTCTTCTGTAAACTAATCGAGTAATTACTTTCACGATTTTCCTTATAGCATAGTATAGGTCATAGTTTTTATCCATTATCAATATAACGAGCTGCACGCAATTATTTTAATCAGGAAAGAAAAGAAATGATAGCATTCATTGAAACTATTTTTAAATCTTGAAAAGGTACAAGACAATTGTCAGAAGGATAAATGCATCCATACTTACATTTGATTAGAGATAATTAATCTTTCTCTAAACCAATGAGATCGTAAACCAACGGCGATGCGCCACCGGTACATGGTGGACATCCCATACGCACAAAACGTTTTGGTAACACATTCATAATGCGTACAGCTAAGGAGTGGAATTCCCTGCCGGAGTCTGTGTTTCCTGATAGCTACAAACTGGGAGTCTTTAATTCAAGAGTGAATAGGTTATTTCTAGGCAAGCGTGCTCCATCTTCGACCACATCATCGCTTACCATCAGGTGAGATAGTGGTCAAACGCGTGACTGTATATAGTAAAAAAAAAAGATACCTCATGTTCTGAGCGCATGGAGTACCTTACCTACTCTACAGCAAAATATAATTCTAGCAGAAATCGTTGCTGACCATACAAGGCAGGTACCAGCAGAGCCGCAGCGAGTGAATTATGGCGCGTTTACTCGTGTATCGTGGCGAAGACGGTCACGCAATACCACGGCGTACGGCGGGCGTTTACCAAGAAAACACTTTATTTTTACCCACCTATGATATAATGTGTGTTATTATAGTGCTGCGAAACCGTGAAATGGAACTGACGGAATGACTGGGCTGTGTTCTTTTTATGCAACGTTATTGGACGTACTGTGAAACTGGTTACATACTGTCTTCATTGATTCTTTTGTACATGTGGTATTTGTAAGATGCGTTTCTTGATACCACGACGTTAGGTGACACATTACGAGTACCTACTCGTACGTAAGTAGATTGAAATTGACAACTCGCAAATATGCCTGCGGGACTGGCGTCTAATAACCTTATGTACCAAATATATGATACATTTAATTAAATATAATATATTTTAAATAAAAGACCAACATAATTTTATTTTAAAACATTCGTAGAAATAACAACAAAGACAAAGAAGCAAGGCTTCGGTTCTTTGAGAATAAAATCCCTTCATACTTTCATTTGAGAAATTACTCAAAAGTAGATAATATTTGTAGAACATAAGAACTTCACAAAGACAATACTACAATGAAAATGAAATAGGCATGAACACGAGGGCAAGGAAAAAGTAATGTTCTAAAAAAAAATCTAAATAGCAGCATTGTCATTGTAAAGGCTCTGCGTATCTTTGAGCTGCTAGTATGCATCTCTGGTCCGTCTCTGTAAAGAAACAGACGTGACGTTATTTTTTATAGAGAGCTTTTAAAATATGTTATACTGCTGACCCGGGCCCACTTCGTTGGGTGGTATTTTTCAGGTTAATATATAGCCTACTAGTTTCTCCCAGCGGCTTCGCCCGCATGATCCCTAGGGAATATACTCCCGGGACAAAAAGTAGCCTATGTCCTTTCTTAGGCTCTACACTATCTGTGTAACAAATTTCATTTAATAGGTTCAGTAGTTTTGGCGTGAAAGCACGACAGACAGACAGACAGAGATAATTTCGCAATAATAATATTAGTAAGGATAGTAACGATGACAGTCACAAATAACGTGGCTTTCTAATGGTAAAAGAATTCCCAAAATCGGTTCTGTAGATTCAGACCCCAACATACTCACAAATTTTACCCCTTTATAATATTAGTATTAATCAATCAGCAGTAATCAAATTAGACCATATATAACAAAATACCTAATGCACACATCTTTAATGTCATACCACGTGTACCAACCAGCTAAAATAAACAATATGTCGTACCAACTAATTCCACACATTCGAAATGCCATGAGTATATGTCATTAACTTACCGAGTTCCTTCTTTATAACTTGACTCGGTTTACATAAACACACTCGCCTCAAATTGGACACTTTAATACGTTTAATGGTTTATTTAGCATGTTTACACGTGGCTCCTTGTCGTCAACATTTGACATTACTTAGACCACGTTCCTGTACTCTGTCTTATTAAATATTAACAGAATTTGGAGTCAATGAGCTGTAAATGTTGAAACGGTGGATATCCCACCCATACGCACAAAACGTTTTGGTAACACATTCATAATGCGTACAGCTAAGGAGTAGAATTCCCTGCCGGAGTCTGTGTTTCCTGATAGCTACAACCTGGGAGTCTTTAAGTTAAGAGTGAATAGGTTATTTCTAGGCAAGCGTGCTCCATCTTCGACCACATCATCACTTACCATCAGGTGAGATAGTGGTCAAACGCGTGCCTATCTATAGTAAAACAAAAAAAGATTACAGAAGTTTCGGTTTTCACGCCTTTCTTGGTTAGTTATTCGGTCTATTTGTTTTACTGAAAGTATTCGTACTTCATGAAGTTCTGATATAATAATTATTATTGAATTATTTAACCAATAGAGGATTTTATTATCCCAAAAAATATCGTAGACGATACGGTATCGATCTACGTATATAGCACGCTTGCTACGAGCTACGAAATGTGCTTCTTCGTAGCAAGCTTGCTACGAAGTGCTACAACAGGATAACATGCTTTTTACATTTTATCTCAAAATAATCGAAGTATTTCAACAAAATTAGTTTTTTTTTAATCCCATTATAATTTATCTACTTATTGTCGGGTAAACAACGTTAATTATATTTTGTTAAAAATAAAGTCTCTTCGAAACAATGCCAACAATAGTCAACACTTTTTTTTTTTTTTTTTTAAGGATGGGAAATCATCAAATGACTCCTCCCGCTTTGGGTGAAGCAGAAGGGAGTGTCAGACTCTTACTGACTAAAACCCATCCGCGTTTCTCCCAGTGCCCTTTGCGTTCCAGGGTACGGTGCCTCTTTCGAACGAAGTCCGCAGCCCCAGAACAATAGTCAACACTGCCCTTTGTGCAGACACCGTTAAATTGGTAAAAGGTCCAAAAGTTACATAAAACCCAACCACATTACTATTGATATTGAGTTTGGTAACAATAACATTTTCTAAGTGGTTATAAACCACTGTCTATGCTTCATTGGCCACACATTTAGCAACCGCAATATTTTTGTATCGGAGTTCTTATGTAATGTATATAAGTTTAATAATTGAAAATACACTAAATATTCAACATAAAATCTTATTTTTTTGTTGTTGAAAGAACCAAATAAAAGGTAAATTGCAAAACTCCCTCTGAAAAAGTTTGTTAGTATAAGTTTTTAATTTTCGTATTTTTGTTTTGTATAGTAAAGGTAGCCGCAGTGCTGAAGAGAACGTTACAGCATTCAGGCTGGTAGACAAACATTTCAGGACTTCAGGCTATTTGACTGATTGGAAACTATAATCTGTTCGAAATGGCCATCGCTTATTGTGTAGCATACCTAGTGATTTTAGCGTGCTAATTAAACATGTTATATGATTAAAAATTTGTAAAATCAGCCGTATGTGTTCCTATATTTATTGCAGACCTTTCAATCAGATCCTGGAAAGTGTCTCACACATTAGTTCGAATTTGTTGAAGGCGCCACTACACTAGATGGTTCTACTATACATTTTGAAACGGGCAGATGTGATGATGTCTCAGAGCTATTCCATCGTACCTAGTATAGCATACAAGACATGGATGTGTGTGAGTACTTGTTCACTCATTGTCACCACTATATGTAGTGTTTACGTCTCAGCAATACAGCATGGTGGGCAACTGTAGTCTTGACTGTTGGTTTTATTGGCATGTAGAGCACTGTTTCACCTTTTTTTTAAGGATGGGAAATTGGGAAATCATCAGGTGACTCCTCCCTCTCTGGGCAGACCAGAAGGGAGTGTCAGAGTCTTACTGACTAAAACCATCCGTGTTCCTCCTAATGCCCTTTGCGTTCCAGGGCAAAGTTGACTCTTTCGACCAAATTCCGCAACGGCAATGTGTCACCACTCAAAGCATCTTGCTGTCTATGAGTCCTTGCGTAAATATCAGTGTTACCAGGACGGATAAATGTCTATTTATTTATGTAGATACTGCAGAAAGTTTGGTACTGTTAGGTACTCCATAATCCAAGGAAAGTTTTTAAACCAGAATGTCTCTATTTGTCAATACTAAGCAAGGTTGACAAGAAACCTGTTCGATAACATGAAGTGCCAAAGATTATTGTCTTTCTATTCGTCATCTGATCCATCACTGTCAGTTTTTGCCGTTCACAGTTAACATTTTCACTCGTTCGAAGATTCCACTAATAGCAAGTGAAGTGTGACTTGATCGGCGTAACGTATCAACGTTTCACTTTCTTATTGGTTTACGTGAGTAAGACGCCATATTTGTGACGTCACTGGTAACTCAACCATTACGAATACAAGTACAGAGGTTTTTGTTTTGCATAGTAATATCAGTCATTGCCCTTTTTAGGAATCCGCACCCAAAGGGTAACCAACGGAACCCTACAACTAAGTCTCCGCTTTCCATTCGTCCGTCCGTCCGTCTGTCAGGGGGCTGTATCTCAAATTGAAATTTTCACAGTGTATACCTACCTATGTATATTGCCGTTGTACAACAAATATTAAAAATTAAATTAATTTAAAAATTTAAGGGGCCTCCGATACCAGAAACGTGTTTTTTTCGGTTTATGGTACAGAACTCTTCGTGGGAGAGGGCAACTCGCACCTGGCCGGTATTTTTTCTAATTTTGTGTGTGATTTTAATTTCTGTTTGTTTGTTTTGTATTTATGTGTAACTTTTGTTGTGGTTATGGACTCCAGTCAGAAAAAAGTTTCTTTTTATTATTAAAAATGCAAATAGCAGTAGCTGGATCATTGGCCGCTATTAAACTGTAGTATTTTATTTTTATTTTGCATCAGGTGCAATAACACTATAATAGAGTTAAGATAATAAATAATATTATTTTCTAGATTATAAGGTATTGTTTGTGTAACGATTCAGCAATCTTCTTTTATGTTCATAACATTATGTTTTATATTAAGTATTGTTTATTGTGATTATTATATAGTGTTTTAAATTGTCATTTTATTTTGTTGGTATTTTTGTTTTCTTATTCGTTTTTCTTTTTCAAAGATCTGGTTGTGTCATGACTTGCTTCATCATAATCATCATCATATAAGCCGAAAGACGTCCACTGCCGGACACAAGCTTTCCCCAAGTGTCACCACAGCAACCGGTCCTGTGCGTCTCGCATCCATCGGCTAACCGCGACCCTCAGCAGGTCATCGGTCCACCTTGTGAGAGACCTTCCAACGCTGCGTCTTCCGGTGTGCCGTCGCCACTCCATGACCTGATTGGTATGTGTAAAGTTTCCACATACCAAGAATATTAGTTTACACTGTAAACTAATATTGTAAAAAATATATTGCTCATTAGTTAGGAGAAGGTAACTACGAATATTCTTCCACAGTTAAGAGCTACACTATTAAAAAGTGCCTAAGGCAAATATTTATCTATTTAAAATGCAAGATTCTTTGGCTGTGGGAAAAAGTTTACCACTAGTTTTTGCAAAAAAAAAGACCTGTCACAATTTTAACGCATGTCAAGTGATGCGCTTTGCTGTCGAAATCTAACTGAATCACAAACAGCTAACCCTATAACAATCAGTCACAATAATTTTCGTATTTACCGACTTCTTCAAAAAGGAGGAGGTTCTATGTTATGAAAATCGAGGGAAACCCTCAAATTTTATAAGCGCATACACTGTTTTTCATAAAATTTCTAACGCAATTCAGATATTTGTGCCTGGTAATCATTATCTCATGTTGCTGAGCTGATGATGGAAGGTATAAGTCAGGATCTGATGATGTGATCCCATGAAAAATGTTTGTTCAGCGATATTTTCGCCAATTGTTATCCGATTTGGATGATTTTTTTTTGTTTGGAAGAGTATTTTTTTGGACTGGTCCCATTTAAATTTGGAGAAGATCTGATGAAAAACTTCGGAGGTAGGCAACGGAACTCTTCAATAAATGATAGCAAATGGATCGGGATTTCTGTAATCGCATATATGTCTGTTGATTGTTTACATCAGTTCATAACATAACATCACGCCGGTACGCTGTGCTTGTGGTTTCACTTTTTTGTGTTACCTGCGTATCACTAAAAAGTGTAAAATAAAAAAACTTTTTAACAAAAAAATAAAACCGACTTCCAAAAAAAAACACTAAAAAGTAAAAAATAACTTTAATTTCGGAAGTCGGTGTATTTGGTTATTTGTTTTTGAACACCGACTTCCGAAATTAAAGTTATTTTTTACTTTGTAGTGTTTTGTTTTTGGAAGTCGTTTTTTAGACAGGGCATTAGTGTTTTACAAGGAAGCACCGCAAGCATTTTATTTAGGCATAAAACCACTTATATAAAAAACTTTAACTAAAATAAAAAATATGCAGTCGAAAAATTCCTCTGCATCGCTAGCCACGGTGCTCAAAACGCCGGCAGAATAACCAAGATGTATGGCACTGCTCATCCTTTGTCCGATATAAAAGCCAGCCCATGGGCCACGCGAATTGTCAAGTAAGCGTCTTGACAATAACAACATTTTGGTGTAAAATCAATTGTTCATATATAAATGTTTCAAGAAACCTTTGAAGCATTATGTCTATATAAATAAACCCGAGGTTGCTAGACAGATGGCATGGGCAATAATTATATTTATCAGTACGTATAAAAAATATAATAATTATATGACATTGAAATAACAATGGTATCGGCTCAAACCGGTTTTTTATACAAATTGATATCATGGCGTCGCGTCAAGGTAATGAAGATCGCTTGATGTGGTACAAACAATGCAATATGGCCCACCTGTTGGGCAGGTAATTAGGTATAGTCACAATAAAATTTTATTTGCTTAATTAGCTGATGTATAAGCAAGCTGACGTGGCAATGGGCCGGCCATATTAGCTGTACAACCGATGACCGTTGAGGTAGAAGAGTTCTTGAGTGGAGACCGCGAATTAGCAAACGTAAGGTAGGACGCCCTCAGGCTAGGTGGAGTGACGATCTTAGCAGGGCGGCTGGTAGCAGCTGGATGAGAGTTGCCGAAGATCGAGCCAAATGGCGTGCACTTGGAGAGGCTTATGGCTTATGTGGACTGTTATAGGCTGATGATGATGAATTAGCTGATGTCTACGACTTCTTCCGTGTTAGCTTAAAAGAACAAAGACTTTCATACAAAGTTCCCACCAAATCGTTTATTAGCGTGTGCTTACAATAGTTACGGTTATAAAATAAACCTGTATTCCAAATTCAGCTTTCTAGACTTAGTAGTTTTGGGTTTGCGTTGATAGCCAGTATTAGTCAGTCAGGACTAACAATTTGATAAGTACTGTACGGTGCAACCGCACATCATACAATTCAGCAATTTACGCCGCACATACATTTCAACTCATGGGTGACTATCTTAACATATCGAGTTTCCTCCGTGCCTCGGAAAGCTCGTTAAGCCGTTGGTCCCGGCTGGCGATTGAAGATCTTTAACAGTCGGATACGGATTGTCAGAAGCCAGTAAATCTGACTCCAGTCTTGCCAAGAAGTACCGTGTTACCCTGTTAATGGGTTGTGGAGGTCTGGTAGGCAGCCGCTCCACGTAAAATACTGGTATTCTAGCTAAATCCGGTTTGACTGGAAGCCGACCCCAATATAGTTGGGAAAAGGCTTGTCAGATGATGATGATACATTTCAACTCATAATACAGTCATTCCGCGTTGGGCTATCAAGTCAGCCAGGCGTTCTCGTTACAGCCAACAAGGACCGCGTCACTCACTTCATTTGCTACACCATCAGTCCATTAAGCATTTTACCTTTAAGTACTTTTGGGACAAACAGCAGTTTCTAGTACTTACCTTCTTCTATTCCATTCCTTCTGGGTAGGCTCGCTCCATCGTAGACTTTGTCTCTGTCATCTCTGACATAGATTAGAGTCAAGAGCAAACCCATTACAAATAAACAAAAGAAAAAAATCATCTCCCATCTAAAAGTAATGTAGGGTCCAGCAAGGGATCACACAAGTAATTATAGATACTCGTATATCCTTTCCCTTATCCCAACTAATTTGATATCAGCGCAACATAACTTCTACCTTCATACTTCTCTGGTTGTCATGTCAGTACCTAGTCAGCCCGATTCTCGGCTTTTCCTTATTCCATCTTGGCTTATCCCATCCATCGTTTCTTTGGTAAGTATTCCCATACTCTTATAGCACATTCATAGAAAACTTTCCGCATATATTCCTACAAAACTTAATAATTAAAAAACTTTGTTAACATAAAACCGTTTATTACTTTGCATCTAGACCGTTTTACCTAAAAAGTACTTCCGTACTATTTATTGTTATCCTCATTTAGGTATTTTCACAGGACAGAATTTATTACACGAATCAAATATTCGCTTTTACCTCAAATAATTATGTCGGGAATAAATTACATAACAAAACAAACATAAGATACCTACCTAAGTACAATTAACTTTATATTAACTCTGTCGTGAATAATAAAGACTATCTACTAAAAATAAAACGCTAACCACATTATAAGTACCCATATTGGTTGGGTAGCTTGGGTACATTCTATTCTGCCCATATTTACTGAGCCTTTACTGCCTAAAGTAACTTTAATTGCAATAACAAGATGTTTTTTACCAACAAAGTTAATCAATTTGCACTGATGGCGGATGAAGGCTCTTAGATAAACAATGACCCGCTTAGCCACGACGAAATGTTAACGACCAAGTGCGAGTCGGACTCGCGCTTGCAGGATTCCGTAAATCCGTACCATAAACCGAAAAAAAAAACACATTTCTTGTTTTCCCATGGGTACAAAAAAGGTGATTTGCTACCTTTAAGTTTAAAATTAATTTATATTATTTGTGTTATAGCGACAATAAAAATATACATTCTGAGAATATTTCAATTGTCTACCTATTACGGTTCATGAGATACAGCCCGCTGTCAAACTGACGGATGGACAGCGGAGGCTAAGTAACAGGGTTCCGTTAGTAACCCCTCGGGTACGGAACCCTTAAAAAATATTAATTAGTTACTTAAGGACTTTTGACGAAGCAAGTCGGAGATTACCAATTTCACGGGTACAACTACCTGACAATTATCTTTGTGTGACATCCGGCATTGAGGAGGAAACCGCAAATTAAATGTTATGTACTCAGTAGGTAACAACAACTTTAAAATAATCTCGTTCCATAATTTGAGAAAAATGTTTTTCTTCGATGTGGAAAAATTCTTCATTGCTACTGCAGTCAGCTGGTTTGCTTCAAGGAAACTAGAAAATTCTTGTTTCGTTAAGACAAGCGATCAGTGTCCTCAACACGATCTGAATTATGCTGGCCGTTCAGATTCTGTAACTGTACAAAAAGAGTAACAAATAATAGAATAGGAAATATATCATCATCATCATATCAGCCGAAAGACGTCCACTGCTGGACATAGGCCTCCCCAATTGGGGGTGTTTGCTACGATTGCCACGCTTGGCGGATTGGCGATCGCAGTGTATAATGTTGAGTTTTACAGAGAACGCTCTGGCGAGTCCCTTGGTCGCCTCTTACGACACCCATGGGAAGTGATGGGATGGTATTATTCTTTTACGGCACCATGCGGCATCGGCCGACACCTCACAACAGCAACAAAACACATAGTAAATGATAAGAACTACAAAACAACAATAATGGGTCAGTTTCCAGGCTAACCAAAAGCAGCTGTATACATTGGTATACAGCTGCTTTTGGTTAGCTTTGGGTTGGTAGTACAGTTGATACTTCTTCACGTAAAGATTGCTTTACGTGAAGAAGTATCAACTGTACTGGTACCAAATCTGGTTTCTGTCTAAGGGACTACTCACACTTATTCAGCTCTATTCAGTTTATACCCATAGAAAACAACGATTTTGTGTGGAGACGCGTACTAATCCGTTCAGCTTTCCGCGTTTAAAATGCGTTATTATCATACGAGTGCTGTAGATCGAGCTCAGCGCTGTTCATACGCGCTAGCTGTATGCGGCACTGTACCCTTACGAGTCTTACGATGCTGTACGCGGCTGATAAGAGCAGAACTGTATAAATGTGACCAAAATCGTTCAGCGAAACGCGAATGGAGCTGAATAAGTGTGAGTAGTCCCTCATCGTTACGACCGTCAAAGATCTATGAATGAAGGTCAGAACCAACAGTTTTTTTCCGGCCTTTTTTTGAAGAGCCGTCACAGTTTACCTAACGTCCTTTCCGAAGCACGGAGGAGTTACGTTGTGTAATGGATGGACGCTCAACAACTGAACCTCGGCAAGCCTTGCTTAAAATGAAGATCAAC
The DNA here is from genome assembly GCA_950371165.1 of Lacanobia oleracea. NCBI lineage: Eukaryota > Metazoa > Arthropoda > Insecta > Lepidoptera > Noctuidae > Lacanobia > Lacanobia oleracea. The sequence goes on along the minus strand of OX493392.1, from coordinate 17,848,302 downwards.
CCGTACGGTGCTTAATTATTAGCAACGATCGCCTCTTTATCACGCCTTTTCTTTATCAAATTTCGCCAGATACAGCCGCCACACTGACAGCTGATGAATGATATTCACAATAGATAATCCCTTCATATACACGGCATGACTCTCCTCTAAACATAACAATGAAAATTAAATGAGTCACTATTGTTTAAATGACAAACAATGCTTAGATCAGCGTCAATACAATGCTTCGAGATCTTTTCAGCTAGGCACTGTAAACATAAGTGATTAAATAAAATACATGAGGAATGCTCTAATTGTTGAGGTATTTGAGATGTGGCCTCGTCATTATTTGGCTCATATACTCGTATGTAAGTAGGTATGACCTTTCAGTCGTTATTTCTTTAATAATTTCGTCCTGAGTTTGGTTTCCTTCAGGCTCTAATAGATAGAGGTTTGAACTGTAAACCCAACTGCCCGACAGTTAAGATATAATCCTGTCTTTAGGGTGCTCTCTGGAAAAAGCTTAAAAATAGCGTGCAGATGAAGCAGTTTTCCGTCGGCATTTACTGAGAAACGACATCTGAAAAATATAGGTAGTAATTTACATGATATTGCACGTTACTTGGTTTAGCCAGAATTTATGTATCGGTATCACATAATAGCAAAAAAATCACCAAATAACCTCCAAGTCGTTGAGATGAAACCATTTTACTCCTTCATTTTTACCAAAAGACTAAAAAAAATATCTACTGCTGTGCAAAGGTATAAGAGGCAACGTACTAAACCTAATAAAGTCTTACCTCCTTGATCGACAACAATACACAGAAATATCGAGAGTATGTACTAAAACCAAGCGCGAATTTAAATATCTATTGTCCAGTAGAATACCTAAGTTTGGGTTTCCACAAGGTAGTGTATTCGGGCCATTATTATTTCTGCTTTACATTAACGATCTACCGCGTCAAATTCATCAGCCAATGACATTATTTGCGGATGATAGCGCAGTGATAATTGAATGCAAAGACAAAACGGAATACAAAAAAAAAAAAGATATACCTAAAAGTATAATAAAAAATAAAAAAAAAGTATAATAGAATGGTTTAATAAATCTAGTAATAAATTTAAATAAAACTCAGGTCATGTGTAGGTTCTACCAGCGACTAGAGCCAGAAAATATTATAATTAAATATAATGACCAAAACGTAGATATAACAATAGTAACAAAATTCTTAGGAGTTCACATCGACAATAAACTAACATGGAAACATCATGCTGAAAACGTTTGCAATAAATTAAGTAAAACGGCATATGTACTCTATAGTCTTTCAAAAAAAGTTAACATAACTACATTAGTGACAGCTTATCATGGTTTAGTTGCTTCCTCGCTAAGATTTGGTGTAATTTTTTACGGAAACTGAAGTGAAAGAGAAAGAATATTTAGGGCCCAAAAACGTTGCCTTCGATCAATGACAGGTCTTAAAACTACAGAAAGCTGTCAACCTGTTTTTAAAGCTCTAAGATTACTTACGTTGCCATCATTGTATAGGTATTCTTGAAGCAGCCCTATTCCTTAGGACGAACAAGCACCAGTTTACATCAGTAGTAGATGAAAGACAACGCTCCGGACCAATAAGATCTCAATATCAAAATCAACTTTACACAGGGGGTTATCAAACGTCTATACTTAAAAAGAATATTTTAACCATGGGTCCTCTTATATACAACAAACTACCGGTACATATGAAAGAATAACCCATCCAAGTTAAAACAGTTAACAAAACTGCTACTAGACAAGTGTTACTATGCAATTAAAGATTTTCTTAATGACAATACTTTCTATTAATGGGGTGTACGAGTAGGCGGCTTCTTTGTTATCTGATTTATTCACATTTATATCTTTACTTTTTATTACTACTCTTATTTTGTTTTAATTTTTTTGTGATGTAATTTATTGAAAATTAAGGTAATATAATTTATTGACTTTATTTAAATTAATTCTTTCATTTTGTTGACATCTTATTGAATTTTCTGACATTTTAATTTATTTTGTCCACATTTCTATATAAATTGACATGTTTTTATTTAAATTGCTGACATTTCTAATTTAATTTTCTGTATTTTTTTTAAGTGTAATTAGTTGAGATTTGTATTTTAATTTATTAACATGTGTATTGTATTTTCTTGACATTTTATTTATTGACATTTTATAAAAACACTCTGGAGGAAAAAAATAATTATGTATCAACGTTTAATGATAAAAATTGTAATCTGTAATAATAATATGAAAAAACATTGACAATTGCATGTATTAGACATTTGCACACCTGTTGAGGTAAAATATGGCAGAACTTTTGTTGTTTGTAACACCACATGTATGCACCCACATTTCAGCAAATAAATTATTTGTATTTGTATTGTATTTGTATAATACAAACGAAAATAAATTGGTTTTGTTACTTTTAAAAAATATGTATTTTTTTATTATAAAAAATAGAAACACGGATAGCGGAGTGGCGCGAAGAGGTGTAGTTAGCTCCGTTTGTATGCACAAGGTACTGATAAACATACCTAGTAAATACTTTGAAGTAAAGTTCTCATTATCATAGCAATGTTTGACACTCTAGATTAGAACTTCATGCGGTACATCTTTCGTTTGTTCTGTGTATCCTACTTTGAAAATAAAAACAGAAAACAAAATAGCTATGGTATGACTTCACTTCGGTTGTAACTATACCCTTTGAAGTATTAGTTATCTTTTAATTACTGATCAAGGAAATTCTTTTTTTCCCTAGACTGCAATTTATTTAATTTTCCTACATAAACATGTTATGTAGGAAAATTTAGGCCATTACTTTTGCCGCTTGCTACGCCGTAGTCGCTAGATTTAGGATGTTCAGGATGTTAATATGTAGTACCTATGTAACTACTTACAATGGTAAGGTACCGTAGAAATCGTAGTACATACTACGATTTCTAGTCATCTTGTAATTCCCTGCAGATTTACACATAATATTAAGATGCTTATTTATACCTACTAACTTAAATGCTTAAAGACAGGTTTTCCATTAACACTGAGATATACATACCTACATAGGTTTCTGCGAAGAAAATCTATTCCTTCTAAAGATTTCTCCACTCCACGACCTCATCCCACCGGCCCCCTTTTACCATCGGACATTCAGACGCACTGCAAGTTACCATTCCTATTTTATTGCCATTCCTATTTACATTGCGTCTTTTATAATTCGCACAGCAAAGGAGTGGAACTCTCCTTCTGGGTAAGCTCGCTCCATCGTTGACTTTGTCTTTGTCATCTCTGACCTAGACTAGAGTCAAGAGCAGCAAACCCATGTCAAATGTCGTTTAATAGTGAATAATAAGAGGGTTTCAAATCCTAATGTTAATGTTCTAAATTCAAATTAAATTTTCATAGGTTTCTTATTTTGTTTAACAAGTCATTTTTACCCTGTATGGAGTATGAACAGTATGAAGGAAATTGATAAAACAAAATATGGCACTTTTGGCGGTCAAACTAGAAAATTCGTAAATAATTTTTTTTAACTATATCGTGTGACATATGAAATATATATTTATATTATTACTGAACATATATTTATAATTTAAAAATAAATGGTTTTGAAGTTATTCAAGAAATTAGACGAAAAATTACTATTAAGGTGAATGCTCCAGGGTAGCCCGCGAAATTCAAATATTTTTATGTTTTTTGATTATTTCTGAAAAATTCATTCTTTCGAACTACATGAACTTAGAGGGCTATATTGATGATTAAAATGGTTATAATTCTTTAGATAAATACGCGTTACGATCGCGGATCGCATTTGGTCCACATACAGCTTCACACTGACCGGCAAATTGCAAAAAACATAAAAATATTTGAATTTCGCGGGCTACCCTGGAGCATCCACCTTAAAGAATTAAATTAAGGGGGAGGGTTATCTCCGAAACTACTGCGCCTAAAATATATCTTTACGTATATATTACAGGAAAATCTATAAGAATTCTATAGTGTAAAAATAACATGTTTAAAAAAAATAAATTCGTTCCTCTTAACCCTTTGCACGCGAGTCCGACTCGCACTTGACCAGTTTTTTTTTCTGTTAGAAAGCTGTAATATCTATTGCTGAGTGCCAAAAACTGCAACCCTGAATAATGTATAGTACGTATGAGATAAGCCACGACGAGATATCTGCGGCTGTATAGATTCAGGGACTCTTAGAGAACGTTATCCAAAATCCAGCCTCCAGCGAAATGTAAGCTATATAACTTGGATAGTAAAGCTAGATATCTACATACATACATACAGCTACATAGTAGGATCATAAAAGTTCTTTAACAAAGAACTATAAGCGGCGTCGCGGTTGTAGGTTTTGTCACCGGCCTTTGTCATCACTCGAGAGTTGATGTTCTGAGCTTGAAAGACTTATGTAACAACTTTTATATATTTCATGCTATCATCATTTAAATACTTACGTTTAACGGCGGTGACAAAACCTACTTAGGTATGTTCTTGACTTATTATGGATTGCTTCCGGATAGCTAAGTGGAAGATAAAGACAAATTCATTGTAAGCACGGAAAAGATAAATAAGGTCATTGTAAGCCATGGTTGATACCGACGAAATGTCAACAAGTAAATGACAACTCGACGTTATGGAAATATAATTAAAACCCTCACAGTAAGCCCTTTCATTTGATATGTCAGACGATATTGTTCAAAAACAAAACCTTCTTTTTATTTTCCAGTTTAATCCCCAAAAGCACCTCCCATACTAAAAATTAAATAATTTTCGTAACACGTCCGTGTATGTCCGAAAAAACTGGCTGTGACAGACGGACAGACAGACAGACTCCCGAGTGATCCCATAAGGGTTCCGTTTTTTGTTCGGAACCCTACAGACACCCAGTATTTCCATGAAATAACTTTCATAGCTTACGACACGTAGCCTGCATAAAAATACAAAGAAACCAGTGCTGCGCGGTGACACGTCGCCTGCTGCTGCTGCCTGTAGTCGGCTACGAACTTGCACTTCAAGGTGGCATCCAATTAATTTCACTGACTCTGCTTTTCAGACAATTGTCCATTTGGTAAGGTGTCCCAATCCCAAGTGTCCATTTAGCAGCACACCTACACCTTGACTTGGAAAACGCTTCCAACGAGGCAATAACGCGACCATCTACTGGGCCCAAACCGCATCTGCAATTTGATTTATCTTCGACACGATAAGTATTAAGACTGACTGTACCTTTTTTTTCTTTTTTTTAAAGATCCGGGAAATCATCAAATGGCTCCTCCCGCTCTGGGTAAAGCAGGAGGGAGTGTCAAACTCTTACTGACAAAAACCGTGTGATTCTATTTATAATTTTCTTCTCTCTTCTACATTGCTAAGTTGTGCTGCTTATGTACCATCTCTGCAAAATAACTAATAAAAACTGAAAGTGACTGTCATGTCTTATCTCATAAATCATAATGGATTGACATAATGTCGGATCAACGGTAATTAACGTCTATCAAATTAATTTTATTACAGACGTTGATCGGAATTAGCCTGCTACATAGCTAGCTACAATGTAAGTAGCAGGGGTCTTTGAACTATTCTACATAATAAAAACATAATATCGTGATTGAATTATACCATACAGTGAAAAAGTTCTATTTATTTATACTCTTTTTACTTCCCTAGGGTGGATGCGCCAGGGTAGCCCGCGAAATTCAAATTTTCTTATGTTTTTTGCAATTTGCAAGTCAGTATTAGGTTTTATGTTGATTAAATTATGATTCGCGGGCGTAAGAATTATGTATTTTCAGAATTATAACCATTTAAGTCAGCAATCAATCTACATAGGGCCAGGTAACCCGAAAGAATGACTATTTCATGAATTCTTGACCTTTTAGGATTATACCGACTTACGGAGTTATTTTACTGATTTTAATGGTTATAGTTTCGCCCGCGAATCATACTTTAGTCAACACATAACCTAATACTAACTTGCAATTTGAAAAAAACTTAAGAAAAATTGAATTTCGCGAGTTACCCTAGCTTAACCACCTTAACGTTTAAGCTAGATAGAGACGCATTATGATATCTGGACTCTGAAATATTTTTACCCTGTAAAACAGTTCCTAGTTCTCATTTTGTTTCAACTACAAAACAATTTCTATGAGTAGCCAAAACTATTCAAACCCCCATCATAAAACGCTATTCAGGTTATCTCGGTTTACTATAAAACTTTAATAACAGTTCCAGTTCAATATTAGTAAACATTAAACAATGTATAGCTTGTTCATGTTCAAGGAAACCTTCGGCTACATAATTCATGAGCTCGTTGGTTCGCTCTTTGATTATGTTAACAAAAACAAATGAACATCGTCATCGGGGACTTAAATTCAAACATTTCAATTAAGGCTCAAATATTCCTGAGATGTACCGGTTCGAATAATGCGTTTTATATTTTATACAAAAATGCAGCATAGTAGCGAAACTAGTTTTTAAATAGTATCTATATTGTTTTTTCTGTTTACACGAAACGAAAAAAAAAGTAATTACCTACGTAAATAAGTGGGGGCATATATGGAATATTGTAAGAATCCAAGAACTACTTAACTAACATAATATAAGTATTTAACATTGACATTGTGACTATTACCTAATTATAATAATTAAATTTCAATACAATTTAAATTCTGACATGGCGATTTTGAAGGTAACTTTATTTTTTTTGTGTATTATAATTTTAATTTAATTCAAATTTTGACATTGAATATTTTGTTGTATTGTTGAACTGATTTTGTACGCCATAAAAGCAAAATATGTAGCAACCTTATGGTTATTTATAAGACTTGTATGCTGTTATCATGTTTCACAAAATAAATATTTAAATCTAAAATCTAAAAAAAAATCATACCTACTCGTGACCACCTTAGGGGCGCTGATGAGGTGCTTGCCTAGGGCGCTGGCAATATTTAATCCGCCTTTGTAAACATAACAATGCGGAACTTATTACTTAAGCATGATGCTGCAGCGGGCTATCGCATTACTAAGAGCGCTCCGAACAACCTTTGGACAACTGTGTAGTTCACGACTGCAATCATATTTTTTCCAAAGTTTAGAGTAGATGTAACTACGTAGATCTGTCGTTACATAACATCACGTATGTATGACAGAGATGTGCACATGCACTATGTACCTACTTACATTAGTAGGTGCAGACTGCATTTACTCCCACATTTCATGTTAATTCCCATGTAACAGGAAGCGAACTTGTAGCCATTAAACAGGTACACGAAATTCCCGTTATAAAAAACCCTATATCCTTTTTGTCCTACACTGGAAAAACCCCAAACCCATGATCAGCATGACATTGTCATAATTAAATCACAATGAAATAATGATGTGCCAAAAAATCTAACGCAATATTTTCAACCGTTCACCTAAACTTGCAACAGTGAAGTCTGTACCTTAAATCCATTCGACCTTCACGCTTAAGGGGACCTCACCTGACTAATGGTGCGATCAAATGCTTGGACGATCGCTTAGCTAGAGCCTTCTAATTGACACGCCACATAAATCCGATTAAACGATGTTTGTTTTAGTTTAGCTTCTGTGATTTACCTGTGGGGATATTTATTTACGGCCTTCGTTATATCACTAGTGTGGTAACAGGAAGTAAAGTCCTTACGTTATTAAGTTGTGGTCGAAATCAATCTATTCAGAATTTAATTTGAAAACGTTCCTAATAATCTCATTCTAAAACCTTGCATTTGTATTGAACTCAACTTTCCAGATTTTCAACCAGACTATAATTTTAAAATGACCCCATCTTGTTTTATACTTTAAATTCTTCTAACTACCCAGATTTTCAAACCAGGTATTTTTTTAAAGATTTAAAAAAATACCTGGTTTGAAAAACTCTAAAACTCTTTAACCCTGTGTTTAAACCCAGTAAAAAGTTAAATAAAATACTTAAAAGATATTCTTTGTTTAGGAAACGTTTTGTTTACCGATAACACAAAAACTGTGTGCAGTTTTTATCGATTGACGGATCTAATTGAATCCGCGTTGTGCAAACTCCAGTGCAATTTACTTTTTCTGATTGGATACGAAAACAAGTTATAATATTTTAAGTAAACAAGTACTTACCTATTCCTAATACAAGAGAGAAACGATTGTATAGCAGACAACAAATAAATAAATAGTGATTATGCAACGGATGCACTCAGTTTCTTTTTATTTATGAAATAACACTCAAGACTGATTCCGTATTACGAGATTAAAACCGGTTTTACTCAAAAACAACTTGGGTTTTTGGGATGGAACGAATGCTGTTTATAAGTGTAGGACCTACTTTTGTATTTCGTCTCACTTACGCAAACCAATCTTCTCAATAATCTTTGAACTCCGAGTTAGTTGCTATTTGCTATCCCAAGTTTAATCAATATCCTAATACATATAAAATACTTCTTTAGGAATATGCGGAACAGAGAGTAAAGTCCCGCATACCTCATTTGAAAAGGAGGATCCTCCGACCAGGCGGCTGTTGTGCCTGGCGGGCTACTGCCCGATAGTTGATATTCGGGCTGATGTATATGTTCAAATCGCACGGTAAACTCTGCTTGCGCGATGCAGGATTTCAACGTTGTAGTTCGCTGCTAATCGGATAGATGGCGTCGCGGTGCTTTTTGTTGCGATGTAGATTTGCTTCGTAGGTTTTTCTTGTGGCGGCCTTGATGCCGCTACATCACTCCCCTCCGGAGACCGGAGGTCGATAGTGGATGAGTCGTCCATGCATCTTGAGATGCTTGCCAAGCCAGTTAAAGGTTGATTCCAGTGAGTCGGAATCGGAAGTCGCAGAGTTCTCGGTGAGTCGGTACTATATGCGGTGCCCCAGTGAGTCGGAGTGATGAGATATCCCAGTGAGTCGGGATGATGCTGCTTGCTCCAGTGAGTCGGAGTGGTGCTGTTGCTGGCTCCAGTGAGTCGGAACCGGTAGTCGCAGAGTTCACGGTGAGTCGGAACTGTTTGCGGTACCCCAGTGAGTCGGGGTGATGATTGAGGCTGAGGATGCTGAACAGGAATGCGCGGCTGCTGCATGCTGGTGGTCAGGATATCCGTAGAAGCCGTGGATACTGGCTGGCTGTATGACTCGCTGCTCGAGAGCTTGAGGTCACGATGAGGAGAAGTGATGATGACGTCACGCTGAAGTAGTTGCACGAAGGCTGCGCTGACGTTCAATGTCGAGGGTCACCAGTTTGGAGATATGCGGAACAGAGAGTAAAGTCTCGCACACCTCAAATGGAAAGGAGGATCCTCCAACCAGGCGGCTGTTGTGCCTGGCGGGCTACTGCCCGATAGTTGATATTCGGGCTGATGTATATGTTCAAATCGCACGGTAAACTCTGCTTGCGCGATGCAGGATTTCAACGTTGTAGTTCGCTGCTAATCGGATAGATGGCGTCGCGGTGCTTTTTGTTGCGATGTAGATTTGCTTTGTAGGTTTTTCTTGTGGCGGCCTTGATGCCGCTACACTTCCGTTACTGAATGAGTGAGTGTCTGACTGACAGATAACGCACAGCCGAAACTACTGGTCGTAGATAGATGAAATTTGACATGTAGGTTCCTTGTGGAGAGTAGGAGAGCACTAAGAGAGGATTTCCCGAAAAACCGACGGGAACAGGAAAAAACACATATGCGCGTATGAAGTCGCGTGCAAAAGCTAGTTTCATACATAATGGATTAAAAATTAACTCGGAGTTCAAAAAAACTTAGATTTATGCAAGTCGGCCTTACGTACTGGATTTATATGGTGTAGATACCTTTTCTATTATATTATATTCTAAGACGCGGAAAGAGACAAATGCTCATATTTTAGGATGCATTTGACAGCTAACAGTATTTTATAGACATACGTGTCACGTCGTAAACAGTCTCCATACATTATGAATCAACATCCAAGACCGTTTTGCGTCTTATTACATACCCACGTACCTGCTTCGTGCCACCGAAGGTCTAAATAGGTATTCATCTTCACCTGTGGAATCTAATACTTACCTACTCCTAATACTTCTGGCCTATCTTATACCGGGACTAAGAGTATTTTAGTTTTAAGTCCACGTTTACTCGTTTGCCAAGTTTAATATCTAACCGCGTTAAATCTTTGAGATATGATTGCTTAATAAATAACCAGACATACATCATTTTACATGTATAACAAAAGTGGATTTTATTCTACTTGTTACTTTAGACGATCGTTGTTCACGAGTATGCATAGTGACAATAAACGAAAACTATTTTTTTCTTACGATTTGACATACCTAAGTAAACGGTTACGATAACGCGATAGAGTAAGTATAACAACTTGCACTAGTGACTAGGCCCTCTGACCTACTATTCTATTTTCTCCACAAAAACTTTTACTCATTTCGTGCTTTGTTTAAATCCGTTTCGGTTGGCCTTTTTTTTAGTAATTTATTCAAGTTGTGTGCCTATCTGGAGGCATTGCTGTGCATTTAATTTTGTCCGTCATTGTAATAGAACAGCGCAGTGTGTTACAAATTGTGGTTGGTCTTATCTGCGACGGAGTAATATCTTAATTTGGTGCATTTAGTGGTTAAAAGCACGCTAGTAAAGCTCCCGTTTGTTAAGGCTTGATGTTTCCTGGCTGAGCTTTCTTTGCGATAATGTTTTTTGGCGCTGAATTGAGTCTTTTTACAATCTATGAATGGTTTTGTTACAAAAACTATTTATGAGACCTGTCAAAGCTTAGATGCGGAAAAAATACAGAAATGGAACCATATCATTTTCCTAGCCAGGCCTAGCGCAGTTCTGGTGAAAAAGGGCTTGCAGAGCTAGGAATCTTTATTCAATTAACAGCGAGACATGCTTACGAGGGAGGCGAGCGAGGAATGTGAGTGAGAAATCCATACAGCTGAGAAGAGTAAGCTGAGTGGTGAACTCGTTACGCATCCTCGCACCACTCAGCTACACTTCGTTTCACAGCTTCGCATCCTGTATCCTGGTACAGTTTCGGTGAGAAGAGTCACACATTTTCACAGCGCCGCTACGCGTCGTCGCGCCGCCGCCTCGCTACCTCGCACACGACCTTTGATGGAAAACCACCGTACAAATTGTACCTATTGTAAATCAAAGCACAAACATCAAGATACAACAATAAACACTGGTAATTTATAATGCAGTATTCTAAATGTAGGTAACCTAATAGGTAGGTGCACAATGAAACTGACTAAACGGGCTACATAATTACATATTTTATCTATCAAGTTTCGACGTGCCAAATATGTATAAGTATAACCACATAGACACCAATCCGTTTACCATCAGTAATTATTAACATATACTATGTGTTCCTGCAGTACTAACTTTAATTTGCGGAACTATAGATACCAGCCATTATAGCTATTAATTAATTGCCCGAAGAACATCCAAGTTGTTATAGACGAAAAATTAATAATGCATTGGAGTTACTTGATAGATACGTAAAACTAACTTGTGCAACCAACTGCCGGTTATTATGTATCCGTTCGTAAGTATTGTTATATGTTAGAAAACTGGATTTCTATAATCAAAAGGAAGAACGAATCGTATTTACCGATGGTTTTTAAAAAACAGAAAATCTGTGCTTGAAAGAAAACGATTTCAAAAGATTAAATCGTTGATTAATTTATTGTTTGATTACGGAGGGCTGCCCTTATTGTAAATGTAATAAATCGATCAAGCGTTGAACTACAAATAAAAGAATTAGGTAAATAAGTTCATTCTTATTTTTACTTTCGTACAGAAAAAAAGAAACAATCTTGTTTTAAACCGTCCTAGAAACTAAAAAGTTTTCATTCGATAAAAATAGCCAGTGTTTTTGTTTTAATTGTATAAGTACAATTAAAACAAAAATACTGGCTATTTTTATGTCAGTAAAAATAGAACAGATATATTTAAAAAAAAAGTAAAACAATTAAAAATAAAATTATATGGCTTTATATCATTATTTTAATCACGCATGGCCAGTTTTGCATTTCAAAACAAACAACCAAAAAATAACTTTGATTTCGGAAGTCGGTTTTTTTGGTATTTTTTGGTTTTTACACCGACTTCCGAAATCAAAGTTATTTTATACTTTGTAGTGTTTTGTTTTTGGAAGTCGGTTATATTTTTTTGTAAAAACTTTTTTATTTTTCACTTTCTGTGGTACCTGCGTACCTACCACTAAAAGTGAAACCACAAACACAGCGACTGGCGTGATCTTATGTTATGAACTGGTGTAAACAATCAATAGACATACGATTTCAGAAATCCCGATACATTTGCTATCATTTATTGAAGAGTTCCGTTGCCTACCTCCGAAGTTCTTCATCAGTTCTTCATAAAATTAAAATGGAATCAGTCCGGGAAAATACATAAAAAAAGAATCATACAAATCGGTTGAAAATTGGCGAAAATATCGCTGAACAAACCTTTTTCATGGGATCCCATCGTCAGATCCTGACGTATACCTTCCGTCATCACCTCAGCAACATGAGATGATGACTATCAGGCACAAATATCTGAATTGCGTTAGAAATTTCATGAAAAACATTGTATGTGCCTATAAAATTTGAGGGCTTCCCTCGATTTTCATGGGATCCCATCATCAGATTCTGACTTGGTGACAATGGGATCACCTCAGGAGTATAGGCTTTCGAATAATAAAAGAATTTAAAAAATCGGTGAACATCCTTAAAAAAAAAACAAAGAAAATACATACAGCCGAACATAGAACTTCCTCCTTTTTGAAGAAGCCGTTTAAAAAGGTTCGTCTGTGCAGCTGTGTAGGTCTTAAATGGTTCTATCAAGTTAATTACAATATTATTGTTACTGGCCGTTGATGATGAAACTTTACAATAAAGTCTAGTCGAAAAAGAAGATGATTACAGAATCGAGTTTGACATGAGGAAATTTTTGCATCTTCGCAAGTCACATAAAATGTGCAATTCATTACTCCTGACTCGTCGGGATTCTATTGTTTTAGCAATTTGTTATTTGTACCTATAGGCTTGTTTATTTTATACCCCTGCCCAAGTATGGAACGAATGAAGTGCAGTTAGTTTTTGAATAATTATAATACTTACAAAAATAAAAGATACCTAATGAATATAAATACAGGTAAAACCTCATGCCACATACATTCAATAGTCCTATAAGGTACAAGGTGTAACTTCATACGCAGGTACAAAGATGACACATCCGTATGATCTTGATACTATCATCGATATAATTGTTTTGTTGACGTCATGCGTCATCTTATAAAAGTTTACTTTGCTTACAAAGTTTAAAGCACAGTCATATTCTTGGTCCCTGCAACGCAATTGTTTTTTGTGCGTGACTCTTTTGTTTGTCTCAAAGTCCATAGTTTAGAAACTTGTTCCCTCTACATTTTCCAGTTTGAAGGCAATGAAATCAAATTATAAAATATTAATCATGGATTTGATAACTAGATATTTTTACGAACACGTTTAACTTTGAGCAAGATAAATAAATAGATTTTTTCTTAAACTTAGCAAATGTTCACTACATTTGCTAACTTTAAGAAAAAATCTATTTAAATTGTCATTTAATTTAAAGTGTCATCATCAGACTTGCATATTGATTGATCAGCGATGACCTATATTATTATTAACGAGACCATGTATTGCAGCTAATGACGAAATCAACTGCAAACAAGTACCTTTGCAATATGCAATACACATAATCGCATGCTCCGTACTTACTAATTACATAGGTAAGAGCCACCTACATTACGTACATACTTCATAACGTTTTAGTGGTGATGGTTAGAATGAAGCGAAGAGTGGTTTGATGGTGGGGAAAGTTATCTAATAATGAAAAAAGATATGGTTTTTAGCCGACTTCTCCAAAAAGGAGGACATTCTATGTTCGGCTGTATGTATTTTTTTAACCGACTTCTTCAAAAAGGAGATGGTTCTATGTTCGGCTGCATGTATCTTTTTTTTTTTGTGTATGTTCACCGATTTCTCCGCCAATTCTCGACCAGTTTTAAAAATTCTTTTTTTATTCGAAAGCTTATACTCCGGAGGTGGTCCCATTGTCACCAAGTCAGAATCTGGTGATGGGATCCCATGAAAATCGAGGGGAAACCCTTAAATTTTATAAGCACAAACACTGTTTTTCATAAACTTACTAACGCAATTCAGATATTTGTGCCTGGTAATCATCATCTCATGTTGCTGAGCTGATGATGGAAGGTATACTACTCTGTCAAGAAAGTACCGGGAAAAGATCAATAATACACAAAATGTCTGTTATTCATCCAAATTTATTTTAACACCTTCAAAGTATGCTCCTTTAGAAACGATACACTTGTGCCAACGAATAATCCATTCATCAAAACATTTTTTAAACGCTGCTTCCGGAATTGAGTTCAGTTCTCGCCGCGAATTCTCCTTTATGTCTTCTATCGATTGAAAACGGGTGCCACGAAGTGGTAATTTGAGTTTAGGAAAAAGAAAAAAGTCAGCAGGAGCCATATCTGGTGAATATGGTGGTTGCTGGATGGTATTTGTTGAGTGTTTGGTTAAAAATTCGTTCACAATGATAGCCTTGTGCGAAGGCGCATTGTCGTGGTGCAAAATCCAAGAATTTTCTTTCCACAAATCTGGCCTTTTTCGTCGAATTTGCTCTCTTAAACGCCGCATAACGCTCAAATAATATTCTTTATTTACCGTTAGACCTTCCGGTAACAATTCAGAGTGCACAACACCGCGATAGTCAAAGAAAACAGTCAACATGACTTTGACTTTTGATCGACTTTGGCGTGGTTTTTTCGGTTTCGGTTCAGTTGGAAGGCGCCATTCCGAAGCTTGTTGACTAGTTTGCATGTCAAACTCGTAAACCCACGTCTCGTCACCAGTAACAATGCGTTTCATGAATGTTGGGTCCGAACTGACTCGTTCTAGCATGTCGTCAGCGACTTTCATGCGATTGAGTTTTTGGAGAAAATTCAGATCTTTTGGGACTAGCCGAGCAGCAACATGTTTCATACCCAAATGATTAGTTAAAATGGTACGGATCGACTCGTGAGATACAGAAAGTTCGGCGGCTATCTCTCTCAGAGTTGAATGGGGATTTTCAGTCACTATTTCCTTCACTTTTGCGATGTTAACTTCAGTTGCAGACGTTGACGGCCTACCAGAGCGAGGCAAATCTTCCATCACATTTCGACCGCTTTTGAACGCTTTGAACCACTCATAAGCACGAGTTTTTGATAAAGTCGATTCACCGTAAGCCTTCTGTAACATTTTCAGTGACTTCGAACACGAAATTCCATTGGCTATGCAAAATTTAAGACAAACTCTTTGTTCGATATTTTTGTCCATTATGAAATTCGCAATACACACTATATAATTATGATATTACTAAAACCAGCACTGTATTTAATATAAATAACAGATGCAACTCAAACTCCGCGCCAAAATGGAAAACAGTTGTGCCAATCTAACAACTACAAAAAAACAAAAATTTGATTTTGGAACCATAAACAAATCATCCATTCCCGATACTTTTTTGACTGAATGTAAGTCAGGATCTGATGATGAGATCCCATGAAAAATGTTTGTGTAGCGATATTTTCGCCAATTATTTACCGATTTGGATGATTCTTTTTTTGTTTGGAAGAAAATTTTCTCGAACTGGTCCTATTTAAATTTGGTGAAGATCTGATGAAGAACTTCTGAGGTAGGCAACGGAACTCTTCAATAAATGATAGCAAATAATAATAATAATAATAATAATAATAATATTCCACACAACTATCACACAACGCCATCTAGTCCCAAGCTAAGCAGAGCTTGTGTTATGGGTACTAGACAACTGATAAACATACTTATATATTTCTAAATACATACATATTATAGATAAACTACACCCAGACACAGAACAAATGATCGTGCTCATCACACAAACATTTGTCCTGGGTGGGAATCGAACCCACAACCTCTGGCATAGCAGTCAGGGTCACTAACCACTAGACCAACAGGCCAGTCATAGATAGGGATTTCTGTAATCGCATGTCTGTTGATTGTTTACACACGGCACGCTGAGCTGGTTTCACTTTTTAGTGGTACCTGCGTACCACTATAAAGTGAAAAATAAAAAAAAAACGTCGGTTTTATTTTTTTGTTAAAAAGTTTATTTTATATTTTTGTAAAAAAGTTTTTTTGTCTTAACGGAATTTGCCAGAAAGCAGTCATTACTGCTAAATATAAGTATAAAGAATAGTCAAACTTAAGAGCCAGTAGACCGCTTCTGTGGAACAAAAGAAGCAAGAATTCTGAAGCACAGGACCGGTCGATATGGCGACGACGACGCTTGGGAGAGGCTTATATCCAGAAGAGAGTAGCTATCAGCTAAAACGATGAAACAAATAGTTATTTATCATTTGAAACGAAACTCTACATAACTTTCATAATTTTAGTTGTCATTTTTTCCTATCTTCAGGAAGGGATTTTTTCTATCTTCCCCTCCTTAGCTGTACGCACAGTGAATGCATACGCTATGTTAAATTACATGTTTTCAGTGTTTTGAGTCCTTTGATAAGTCTTCTTAGCACCACGACATGAAGATCGAACGAAAAATCGATACAAGATCTCAAAATCAATTTCAAAAACTTACACCAACGACAAATTTCAACTGCCGACTGATTTTGACAGGTTATAGTTTCATTACGCGGTACACTAGATGACAGCTCATGTATGTTTATTGAAGCTTAGACGTTGCCTGATCTATCCTAATACCTATGCCATAAAGGGTAAATTATCATCATTTTTTATTTCTGAACGTTTGAAAATAAGTGCTCATATATGGGTAGCTATGCGGTAAGGGGTAAGCGTAACTGTTTTTTTCCCTAATAAATAAATACCCAAAGGGTGTGTGTAGATACGATGCCACTGCCAGGAACTTATGTAACAACTTTCCCAGAAGATGCATGGACTCTCTTGCTTTGAAGGTTGATTGTTTGCATAAACAATAGCTGCCTGTTTTTTTTCTAAACCAATACTATAATATTTAAATAGAACACGGAACTGATCAGATTGCTACAGAAGTCATGGGATTGAATATCTAATTCCTCTATGGCGTCACCTTTGCTTTTTATATCTATGACAAATAACAATGCGCAGGTAGATATTTACATGAAATACGAATGCATTACAGAAATATACCTACAGATAAATTTAAAAATAATCAATCAAAAGTGGCAACACTTGAGACAAGACAAGATTGAGGTAGGTACAGTAATAAAACTAAGATGCTCCTAGCTTACATTCTTCGGGAATATACCTTGTTCTCTTTCCCTTCATGTCATCATTGATTTATAAATTCATGTGTCTCTAGAATGTTCTTCATATATCGTCATATTTAGTTAGTTAGTCAACTGTTTAAATCAATCGAATGATATCTGTCATGGGTATTGTTGATGTTTACCTAATCTATATTTATACATAGTTAGAGTGAACTTCACTTATATCTATTTAATCAGGTTGGTGGTCAGGTGACTGTATCAGGTAACAGTTTCACAATCCGTCCGATATCGTTCGAATTATAATTCGGTCGGTTAAAAAATTATCACCAGATTTCCGTTGATTATTTTCTTTCAAACATTTTTTGCTTTTTAAAAACAGCACCAGTTGCGAAAATGTGACAATGACTTATGTTATTCTTTAACAAATTGCACTAGTCACTACATCTAAACCGAGTTCAGGAGCTGTAAGTGACAAGTACCTCGTGTACGTAGTTTAGATGTGTTGATAGCGACCAGTTTCATGGATGAATGTCGAGCTTTTTATCTTTTACCAAATACCCAAGTTAACCTAACACAAAAATTATTAAAAGTAAAGGAAGCAAAATTATTCAGTTCTAGGAAGAAGTTTTGAGTGAACAACAGGAAAACACCTTGACTCTTCTGTTTTATGCAGCCGTCCGAGGCGACGAGGAAGTGCATTCAGGGCAGAAGTTCTAACCTACCATATAGGAGTACTTTTGAGGCTGAATAAGTAGGCTGGTACTGTACTTGCATAAAAATAGTTAAATGTTATATTTTCCTCCCAGGAAGTCAAGGTTTTTAAGATTACGAATGCTATAATATTAATCAATGAAGACTCAGGAAACGCAACTCACTCCATTAGGCTGACAAACTCAATATTCCAATCTTTTTTTTTTTTTAAACATTGAATTACGACTGTTATCTGTGGGAATCGCCTGAACTCTGTTCCCCCAACCACTGATACTGTCTGGTTTATTATGTGTGTCTGTCTGATTGAAAATGGAACTGATATAGAAACCGGTTTTCTTTCACAAACCAACTTGATCTCCAGAATATTCATCCCCGATCCACCTCCGTGGTCGAGTGGTTTAGGCGTTGTTCTTGTGACCCGGTGATCGTGGGTTCGATTCCCACAGGAAGCATACTTTGTAAAGTTGTTTCCAGTTTGGCTAGGACATTGCAGGCTTGAATCACCTGACTGTCTGATAAAAAGATGATTCTGTGCTTCGGAAGTCACGTATAAGACGGTGGTCCCGGCCGCCAATTGGCGGTCGTCAAATAAACCCTGTCAGAGGCCCTTGAGGTGGTTTAGAAACTCTGACACTGTGTGGGGTCGTAAGACCTTACTGCCCACACGATAAGAAGAAGATCCCTGATGTAGGGATCTTCCTCCTGGTGTGATGTCCCTGGTGTGGGGTTTCATTCAGAGCCAGGTGTTAGCCGAGATCTCGTCTCGTTTGACTTTTAAAAGTCTATTCCTACATTAGCATACAAAACGCAGCATTATGTAGCGCGGTACGTAAACGAACACATTAAATGTTAGAAGCGTTTCAATTACGACGTACGGCGCATCTCCGGCTACTATGGTTATAGATGACATGATGAATTATATGTTATGTGACCACAATTTGTATGGCATTGTGGCTCATTACCTGAGGCTTGTCAGCAGTCAACACGACAAGGTGTTATTCTCTTGAATAGTTAACTCGTTTAGATGATAATTATGCTGCTAAAATGTTTACATGTTTTTTTGTGCATCACCAATATGTTTTTCGTGGTCAATGTTAGAATGTTTGTCAGAAATATTTCCAGTTTGTAATAGTTTATTTTTTGTAGTATCGGTACCTAGAGTTCTATCAGATATTTAATCTGATAAAACTTGGGTAGCTAGGTAATAAAGAGAAAGTTAACCAATACCAAAGTCTTTGAACAAAGAGCTATTATTGTGTTTACTTTTCGCGAGTTTATAAGTCTAGTTGTTTAATAAAATGTATTAGTTACTTTAGGTAACCTGTACCTACATCATTTATTTATACGTTAGAAGTTATTGATTACCCACTGTACCACTCAAACTCGGAGCTAAATAATAACAGCCGCACGGGTCGATCTTTAAGGTTAAGCAACGCTTGCCAAGGTTGGTCTGAGGATGGGTGGCCATCTTAATATACCGAGTTTCCTCCGTGCCTCGGAAAGCACGTTAAGCGGTTGGTACCCGGCTGTCATTTGTAGATCTTTGGCAGTCGTTACGGATTGTCAGAAGCCAGTAAATCTGACTCCAGTCTTGCCAAGAAGTACCGTGTTACCCAGTTAATGGGTTGTGGAGGTCTGGTAGGCAGCCGCTCCACGTAAAACACTGGAATTCAGCTGAATCCGGTTTGGCTGGAAGCCGACCCCAATATAGTTGGGAAAAGGCTAGGCAGATGATGACTTTAGGTTACCTGTACCTACATCATTTATTTATACGTAAGAAGTTATTGATAACCCACTGTATCACTCAAACTAAAAATAGCTAAGGCGTGAAACACATTTATTCATATCAATTGATCAATTTAAAAATAACGTTGGTTCTATAAGTACACAACTTGATTCGTCGTTCTTTACGCGGAAATAAACGACTAAACTATCAATTTCGAATTAACATTGACAATTTATTCACACATGCCATAGAATCATATATTATTCAACTCATGTGAACATGCAAACCAACGTCAGTGCAATCATTACCCCTCTATTTTTATACTCGGGTTATAATTAGAAGAAATAATTAATTAATTAATCGATCTAGAACACAGTTCTTCGAATAACTTTCGTTAGAGTAGGCGAGTACTTTCTATACTAATCCTCTAAGCAAAGTGTACAAAAAATGTTTGGTGAAAATCAGCTGGTCTCGGTTCCGGATCGAATCAAAACAAAACTAGTTTACACAGTTGACACCGCGGCACGTCGATCTCGGTGCAAGGCTGGTAATTATCGATAGTCATTGGTCATCAATATCACGCTAAACACGCTGACAGCCCACATGCACGCACAGCACAGCATTTCTTACCTTTTATTATTATTTGCATAATAAACTACCTTTAGAAAGTCTTGTCACTAAGGGGCCGTCTCCACGAGCGAGAGAATCGCGGCGATTCGATGAGTGAAAAAACGTCAACTTGCCTCGATTCTATCGCTCGTGGAGACGGCCCCTTAGACGCAGATTCCACAATTGAATTAAAAACTTGGAAATGGCCATTTTTTCATAGATTAAAAAGTTAAGAACGTAATTTACAAATACAAAGGAGCAAATCAGCACTCGTGATAAATCTTTATGATTTCTTAATACATAAATGTGTGTGTTCACGGGCTGGGAAAATACATCGCATAAATGTTGTGTGTACGTAGTTTTATGACCCGGCCTTAATGAATATGGAAAACAAAACGCGTACATATTATGAGAGCCATTGAGTTAATTTTACATCACGAAAATGATAACTTAGGCAGAATTAAGTTGACCTTTGCCTGCATTAGAGGTCACTTGACCTACAGTTGGTTATCTTTTATTTCGTAGACGACATTATGTTAATTTTATTGTGACTATCTGTTGTTATTTATTGTTATTTATTTAACTTTCAAGCCAAAGGTCTAGTTCAGTCACCAATGTTTTATTGTGATGATTTCTATATGTTTCTTCGCATTGTGGATAAGTTTCTACAAAAATAATTTCTATTTAAAAATCTGAAAAGTAATGCATGCTATTAAATTCTTAGCATAGCCATACTTTTAAGCTTTTTAAATTCCAGAATTCTACATATACATTCAGTCAAAAAAGTATCGGGAATGGATGATTTGTTTATGGTTCCAAATTCAAATTTTTGTTTTTTTGTAGTTGTTAGATTGGCACAACTGTTTTCCATTTTGGCGCGGAGTTTGAGTTGCATCTGTTATTTATATAAAATACAGTGCTGGTTTTAGTAATATCATATATAGTGTGTATTGCGAATTTCATAATGGACAAAAATATCGAACAAAGAGTTTGTCTTAAATTTTGCATCGCCAATGGAATTTCGTGTTCGGAGTCACTGAAAATGTTACAGAAGGCTACGGTGAATCGACTTTATCAAAAACTCGTGCTTATGAGTGGTTCAAAGCGTTTAAAAGCGGTCGAGATGTGATGGAAGATTTGCCTCGCTCTGGTAGGCCGTCAACGTCTGCAACTGAAGTTAACATCGCAAAAGTGAAGGAAATAGTGACTGAAAATCCCTATTCAACTCTGAGAGAGATGCCGCCGAACTTTCTGTATCTCACGAGTCGATCCGTACCATTTTAACTAATCATTTGGGTATGAAACATGTTGCTACTCGGCTTGTCCCAAAAGATCTGAATTTTCTCCAAAAACTCAATCGCATGAAAGTCGCTGAGGACATGCTAGAACGAGTCAGTTCGGACCCAACATTCATGAAACGCATTGTTACTGGTGACGAGACGTGGGTTTAGGAGTTTGACATGCAAACTAGTCAACAAGCTTCGGAGTGGCGCTTTCCAACTGAACCGAAACCGAAAAAACCACGCCAAAGTCGATCAAATGTCAAAGTCATGTTGACTGTTTTCTTTGACTATCGCGGTGTTGTGCACTCTGAATTCTTACCGGAAGGTCTAACGGTAAATAAAGAATATTATTTGAGCGATATGCGGCGTTTAAGAGAGCAATTTCGACGAAAAAGGCCAGATTTGTGGAATGAAAATTCTTGGATTTTGCACCACGACAATGCGCCTTCGCACAAGGCTATCATTGTGAACGAATTTTTAACCAAACACTCAACAAATACCATCCAGCAACCACCATTTTCACCAGATATGGCTCCTGCTGACTTTTTTATTTTTCCTAAACTCAAATTACCACTTCGTGGCACCCGTTTTCAATCGATAGAAGACATAAAGGAGAATTCGCGGCGAGAACTGAACTCAATGCCGGAAGCAGCGTTTAAAAAATGTTTTGATGAATGGATTATTCGTTGGCGCAAGTGTATCGTTTCTAAAGGAGCATACTTTGAAGGTGATAAAATAAATTTGGATGAATAACTGACATTTTGTGTATTATTGATCTTTTCCCGGTACTTTCTTGACAGAGTAGTATATATTATTTTTAATTATATTAAATGTTATTGCTGGAATTTTCTTTCCGCAATGGTTTACGGAATCAAAATGTTTGTTTATAAAGGGTTATCTCCTGAAAAGCGTCAGGGTGAGGGATGCACAGAACCGGAATGAGGCAGGCAGCTACAACCTGGGAGTCTGACAGCTCCCCCAAAGGCGTGCTTCATTGTCGACTTCATCATTACTTACCATCAGGCCCGATGGTTTTCAAACACGAATAAACAAATTAGATCTGTTAATGTTTATCCCGCATAAATGCGCGGATTCTGTGGAATAAGCCAAGAGAGCGAAGCCGCGCAGCAACGCTGGTTCGGTACATAGATTTATTTTCTCGTTACTACTGCAACATGAATGCATTTTCCGAATGTTATTGTTTGACTTTTCATAACAGATAACACACTGACGATTGTTTGTTTTTTTGAAGAGTGTCTCTTGGAACACGTTCATGAAAAAAGAAAATACAACAGCAAATTATTATTTTTACACGACAGAACAAAAATACCGGCCAAGTGCGAGTCGGAATCTCACACGAAGGGTTCCGTATCCGAAATAAACGAATTTTTAGTATTTGTTGTTAAAGCGGCAATACATTCTGTGAAAATTTCATCTGTCTACCTATTACGGGTCTTGAAATACATCCCGCTGACAGACAGACGGACGGACGGATGGACAGCGGAGGCTTAGTAAGAGGGTTCCGTTTATTATCTTTGGCTACGGAACCGAAAGAGCGAGTCGGGCTCGCGCGCCGAGGATTTCTTACCATCATAAGTATAAAATTTGTAATGTTTTTAAAATTTTAACGTCGAGGGCTATATTCCTCAGAGAGTTTTAACACTGCGGTGTATACCTATTGCAGTTTTAGATTAGTGCCATCTATTGACCGCTACTACGCGCTATTAGCTCCACAGCTAATGTATATTTTTTTGATGATTTCTGAAAAAGTGTGTTATTTAGAGAGATCATTTTATTTTTCCTGTAAGTAATCTTTACATAATCTTCCATCACATAGAATAATTTCAGATTTTTCTGAAGGATAACTTCGGAGATAGGGGTTGGTCAAATTTTTCTTCAAAAGTCGAAAACCATGCGGCATGAAAAAAGGAAAAATGTTTGAGAATGCATTTTCTCAAACATTTTATTTTTTATACATGAAAGACCGCTTTTAGCCCCACTCTGAATTTTTAAGAACCTATGTCAGTCGCTGTTGCAAAAGAAATACCTACGTACTTTTTTAATTTCTTTCATATTTGTAAAATAGTTGAGCAAACGTTATTTAAAACTGTTCCAAATTTCACGTTGATAGAATTAGTAATTCTTGAGATATCCAGCTGTGACAGACGGATATCTCAAGTCCGTCTTGTACACCATAAGGGTTCCTTTTTACCATTTTGTTACGAAACCCTAAAAACCGCCCAAGTACGCAATATACTCGCATGTAAAGGTTCCGAACTAATCTCATATTTGTAATATGTTACTTTCAAACCATATTCCTGTAATGTAGGTATGGGCAAAAGACTATAGGTACTCTGTAGTTTTTTTCAAAATTTTAGACTCAGTAGTTTCGGAGATAAGGGTTATTTTTCATCTAATTTCTTGAATAACATCAAAACCATTTATTTTAGAATTATGAAAAAATATATTTGAAATCCTTACAATACGCTCTAAAGTAATGTTTTATGAGTGTTTAGTTAGAGCTCCATAAAATAAGAAAAAAGTTCTTGTATAAACTGAATAAACAATCTTTCAATTTGATTTCTACTATACTATAAAAAAAAAATACTAGGTATATCTTCACTGCATGTCTCCGTAATTATATATTCATTCCATTAGGTAGGTATATGACGAAATGGTTGAAGTGACTTCAAGTTCTTAGTAAAGTTAATAATTAATGGTTTGTACTGGCTCATCCTTGTACTGGACTTAGGTATATATATACAGGTATGTATGCAGCTATGCCCATCATTAAAGGTACATACATTTTAATGTCCATCGTTTGCGAACAGCAAATTTTTCCATTGATCTCAAAGCCTGCTTTGCAAAGTCACACCTTGAGTATTTATTGATCATACTTATTGGTCATGATGTTTATGTAAATATCAGCATACTATGTATACATAAGTATTTATGTGTCGTGTAGATGGAAAAATATGTACGTGTGTTTGATTGTTAAAGGCCATTGAGACGATAAATATAATATTATTAGAAGGATAAGCAGAAAACATGAGCAAGAGCTTTACAGGTACTCTATGTTATTTTTTATGTTATATGGCGATTGCCATGTATATTCTTACGTACAGTGTTGGTAGATGTTGCTGTTCTTCAACAGTGGACACAAAAACTAGTGACATTACTTTCTCTATACAAGTATGCATTGGCTTATTGTCCTTTTTAAGCGACTACTGAAGAAACTGAAACTTTGAGACAAATTAAAATGTATGGCCGTGGCGTATTCCAAACATTGCTGCTAACAAAGTAAGTGTGAGTAAAACATTGTTTACAGATACGATACAAAATTTTATTTTGTAAACTTAACACGTTCAGGCAATAAATTAGTCTTCAGCAGGTGATCTATATGCTTTGAGCTTTGTATGCAAAGTAAATACCTTGAGAATCGATCTCAAAACAATGTGTACCTTTACTGTATGTTGTTTATCGTCTACTGTGACTTTTGCGTAGCTACTGCCCAGTTTCTGGGTAGGAAAATAAACCAGAGTTTATTTAATTTATAGAAGTAGCTGATAGCTGATGCTACTTCGCCCGCGTGGTAGTCGGTTATTGTGACTATATTTTACCCAATGTATACAAAAACTTGACAAATTATATACTAAAACCTTCTTCAAGAACCACTCTACCCATGTTTTTGAGTTTATCACGAACAGGCGCGGCGTAGGACTTTGTTTTATAATATGTAGTGATATTAGCTTGTGCCCGCGGCTACGCTGGCGCTAAAGTCCAAAGGTCCTATCTTGTATCAAAATTCATCAAAATCGGTTCAGCAACTTAGGCGCCGAAGCGTACACACTAACTTTCGTATTTACATAAAATATTAAGTAAGAATTGTGATTATTACGTAGCGTATACATAGTTGCTTTGTCGATATTCCTAACCAGAGTTTATTTGATAGAGCTACTATATTGGTTATTCTGAAGCAGGCAACTTCGTAAGTCAAAAGCTTTTGGAAGTTTTTATGAGGTCCTCAGAAATCGAACGTTTATTACGATATAGGGTTCTGGGTTTTGAATGGAGTTCCAACTTATAAAAATGCTACTTTTATCGTTAAATTGTAGTTATTTAGAATATGTTATTTCATGAAGGCTACCAGTTATTTCACTAGCTCGTGACATGGTCACAATTTTAATCCTATTGGGTTCTCAAAATCTCGCCAAATGGCAGTCGTCAAATAAACCATGCCAGAGGCCCTTGAGGCGGTTTAAAATCTCTGACACTAGGGTGTGTGGTCGTTAGACCTTACTGCTCACACGATAAGAAAAAGAAATCTCGACAACTTGAAATTAGAGAAGTACTTTAGTACACATATATAGTGAACTTAAAAACGTATGATTGAAATTGCAGTTGGATAGTTACAAAACAATTTTTTACTCAACTAGGTAATGGAATAAATAACCTCGCAATGTTTGAGACGTTGCGTGATTGTTGTCCATTTTCTTTTTTTTTTTGCAAAGTTTGGCAATTATTCTCTGTAAGTAACGGATTGTTGAATCCATAATAAGAGGCGTTATTTTATAGAAAAATTTTAGCTATCTTTGTATGGCACTTGTTTAAAAATCATCAGCAATCTGTGGAAAATCGAGAATGTTGCAACAAGTGGTTAAAATTGATTAGCTGATTATACCTGGCTATTTCAATGCAAGAATGTCATTCACCTTAATTGATTTAATATGCAATAAATATTACACTTCCAGTGTAATTTAATTTTTGTACTTGTTATTCTTATTCGTAAGGTTGATCCTTTACAAGATGGCCTCGCCAGCGTCAACAAGATTCCTCAGTGACATCAAGTTAGCAGTTTAACGCTTTAAGCACGATCAGCATTCGCATGCAAATAAAAAGTTCAAACAACATAATATGATAAACACGTTTATTCATAGTCACACAGCCGCGAACACGCAACAAACATTCGTACAGATTAGTTACAATAATGTATTATACAGATTACCTTATAAAGATCTCAACTAGATCTACCGAACACTACACGTGCCACTCTCAGCGGTATTGAGATATGTCGATATCGTTTGCACATTACTGCTCTTGTATTTATACTCCTATGTATTACAAAGATATAAATAAATATTGTGCTGAGATGCACCTTATAGAAATAGTTGGAATGTTTATTGTTGAGCCGAGCCTCGGTGCGGCGTTTGGCAACTCGTCCCCGACCTTTAGCTTCGAGTCGACATGACTCGTCTTCGGCACGACCCCTCGAGAAAGGTCACTGTTGATCGTTCCATGGTATTCTATACCTATGTATAAACTATTCTAGAATTATAATTATTATACAAAGCATTTTTACATGCGCATATCACTGGTTCGACCACGAGGTCAAGGTAACTTTAAATATTTTTGGTAATGTTACGCATCAGTCCGAGCGTCGCAAAATGACAAGCACTAGTGTTGGAGGTCACGGTCGAGTGGACCGGGCCGGCAGGCGCGCACTAGGCCAGCAGGTGCGCCAGCGCCAACAGCGCCAGCGAGCTGGCCAGCGCGGGCACCGCCGCCGCACTCTGCGGCGCCTCCGACGGCTCCACCAGCTCCTCGCTGAACACGTAACTCTTCGAACCAGTGTGCGACTTCAAAATCCTGTAGTTAACTTCACTCAGGGACACCTGATTTTTCACGAAGTTGTACAGCCTGTTGATGACCACGTATACGTTCCCCTTGCCATCGAACGTGAATCTGTCTACCCATTGAATGTAGTTGGGATCGCGAGCGATGGTCCTTTGGCCGACGCGGAAGTCAACAGTCGTGTTCCATTCCGCAATTGTTGAGTTTCCGATTAAACCGTAGAATAGCACCCCAGTTGAATCCATCTTCATGCCGTCTGTCTGTGAGGCTTTGTTACCGAGGTCGACGACGTAGGGCCGCAGGGCTCCCTCACCTTGCTGAGCGAGCGATTCGTTCTGTAGTACCGATACGTTGACGGCGTACAGGTGATAACTAGACAGCGGACAGTAGTACAATTTTCGATCAATTTTGCCGTCTTCGGTGCGGTACTGAGGTCCAAGGGCGATGCCATCAATGTTAACGGGAAGGTTAACCGTGGTGCCATTGATGCGGAAAAAGGTGGCCTCGGCTGCTGAAGACATTGATTTAGTGTCTCGAACTTTCCACGATTTTTTATCACTGCGGCGGAAAACTATAATGCCTGGGTCGACAGCACTGTTGTCCGTGATGTACGCGTAATCACCATCTCGATTGTCCACCACAAGATCATTCAAATAAGTAGTGTTAGGATTCACTGAGTCCGATGGGAACGGAATGCGTTCCATTTCATTCTTGCCGGTCTTGAGGTCGATGAGCACGAGTGAGGGAGGGCACTTGGGATCCGGGTTCTGAGTGAGAGTGCCGACACGGCCATTGTCCAGGATCCACATAACACCATTTTTATCAATTTCTACGTTTTGAACAAACTGCAAAGCGTTGCAATCTCCAACAGCGTTCTGCTCCCAGCTAGGAAAGGGGCGCAGCTTGGGAGCCGTGTCCGTCGGCGTCAAGGGGATGGTCGCCAGAGTGGCCGGCACTCCGTCCAGCATCCGCGGCATCGTTAGGAACAAATCGTCTTGGTAGAAGTTTATGCCAGAGATTAGAACGTTTTGGGGGATGTATCGGCTTGTATTGAGGGAGGCCACGCGGTCTTCCGGGGATTTCCATTCGAAATCTATGGCGTTCCATTCGTATATAACTCGAAACTGTTCGCGTCTAGGCGCGGGTGGTCGCGGGTAGGTGTCGTTTTGCGCGGCCGCGGCGGCGACGGCGGCGAGGAGCAGCAGTGCTAACATCGTCGGTGGTGCGCGGTACGTGTGGCGCGGGCGACGCGGCCGGAGAGACTGACGGCGGACCCTCGCTGCCGCACAAGAGTGCAGGCCGAGGCTGGCGTGCCGCGCGTGACCGCACCGCAGACGTCACCCTAGCACCAAACAATCGGACCCTGAGCGACTTATCTCCCAAGTCTATTAAGACGCTGAACGTAAACATAAACACACGATTTATTTTAGTTAGCTTAGAGCGGAGTCGCTGCAATATAAATGTAGATGTGGCTTGGAAGAGGTGCGCCAAGGTCACAAATCTCCCCCGGCTAGACAGAGGGTCCGCCGTCTGTTAGATGTGTTGTTAACGGTTCAGATAATCGGTTCAGTCGGAAGTGTACATAGGTACACTTGTAAAATATGAAATCGATTCGGTAACGGAAATAATAGTACTTAGGTACATAACTTAACGATCATTCTGATTACCGAAGTTTAGCCTTGCGTTTGACTCTAATAATACTTTAATTGATTGGTTTGCTAATAAAAAGTGAAATTGCCAATGTAAATAAGCTAGCCTGTAAAAAGATTCAGTTTTCAGGATAAGATTTAGTTCCATTCTCAGAGCCCAAAATCCAGAGACCATGTTCTTCAGAGTTTTTAAATTATTTTTTTAATTATAATAATTACTAGCGTACCTGACAGGCGTTATCATGCCCGAACGTTGCTTTTCGTAATGTAAAAACATCTAGCACCAAATTGCGGCACCATCCACTCAGTCACATAAAACCTTTCATCAATATTGGTCCAGCTGTTTAGGATGAATTTCCAGGAGTTTAGAAACGTACACACACCTGCACAAAAAATGCATATAAAGCGAGAAACAGACTAGTCCTACGTACGCAACGTATGCAACGCTTTTGTATCGTATCACATTTTTTTTATTTTTTTTTTTATTACATAAGTTGCGTTGCATACGATAAGTATTTTTCTATTGCATAGTTTTTCATATAAAATCATGAGTCCAGATATCATAATGCCTTGCGTACGTGGGAACAGTTTATCTTTAGCTTAAGTATGGATGGTAAATCTCCCACAAAATGGCAAAATTTTGGGATTAGTGGTAAGTAACACGAAATTCGATTTGCTTACTAACCTGTCCCTGTCAGTCAAACAGAGGCGGTTAGATAATAGAGTTAACTGTTCTAACCGCAAGGGATCTACAAGGGGCTGACCTTATTACTTAGTGAAGCAGAATATATATTTGTGTAAGCCTGTTACTAATACTTGAATTTTGGTATTTCGGCTGTTGGTATTTAATAAGAGCTTATTCCTGCGGCTTCGCTTTTATGGGTTGCCTCAAAAGAACCCAGCAATTATCTGCGATACAGTAGGACACTTATAAAATAATTTTCTCTAACATTAATACTCTAAAACAAAAAAAAAAAACAAACAACAGTTTTACTTCATAATTATGTATTTTATTAATTTTAAACTGCTACGGGCACAATCTACGGGCGGCAGCGTAGCAAACAGCGCAACGTTTTGAAACGAAAAAAAAAAACATGATACGTTAATGCAATGCTTTTGGGTGTACCTAATACAATTTATATATATTTAACCACTTGGTAGATTTTCAGTAATACATTGTTTCTTTTTTAAATTTTGATGACGTTGTCTACGACTTTAGCTACGGGTGGCAGCGTAGCAGATAGTGAGTGCTACGGGGCTACGGGAGACTACCCGTCATAATTATTATTGCTGGAGTGGCATGCAGATATAATGTTTGCTTAGGGGCCATTGCTTTTACTATTGCTAATTTATTAGATTACCAAACTGTTACCGCGGTGGCGTAGCACATTGCTATGCTTTCGAGCGGAACGGCGTGCATCATATTTGATATAAAATATTAACTTAGTTGTATACCTACAGTACAAACGGTTATACCAATATGTTGCTGTTACGAGTGTATAGAAGTAATGTGGTGATAGGAAGCAGCAGGCGTAGCAAGGAGTGCTACGCGGTGCTACGCTTTGGAACGGGATAGGCTACGCGTCGAAATAATATGTTTACTCTTTTATCATTACATTATGTATGTATGTATTTCTAATGCTTCTTTATTCTTTTCATCCATAGTGGCTGAATTACCCTGTTTTATGTAAATACGCCACCACCTTTACGCTACGCGGCATTCTTTCACGGTTTTTTGACACGCATTGTTTTAAATAATGCAGCGTTAACAAACGCGGAGAAATATAATATTTACAGAGACAAGACAGCTTGTTTATTTACACGTACAAATATTAAAAGACTCACCTGTTTGTTTTGTTTACCAACACCTGTATTTGTAAACAGTAATGGCTAACTAACACCCCATTGTTTCTCTCATCCACGACTACGGTCGATTCTTCAGCTATGATATTAGTGTTATGGTATTAAATGCATCAGGTGTTTTATCTTCACGGAAACAGTCAAGGATAAATTACACATTTGCTCCTGATTTGAGTGGAATGAATGGAGTTGAGTATTTCACAAACTCTAAAGGTATTTATAGCCTAAAACCTGAGAGTCATTAAAGCAAGGTTTGACCCGTTCTTAGCTCGAAATACCTACTCAATTCAAAATTTCGGAAGTCGGTGCTTTTGGTTATTTTGTTTTTCAATTATTAAAAATTAAAGTTATTTTTTACTTTGAAGTATTTTTTTTTGGAAGTCGGTTTTATTTTTTTTGTTAAAAAGTTTTTTTATAATATAATTATAAAAAAACTTTTTAATTTAATAAATATATATATTTTAGAAACCACAAACACAGCGTGCCGGCGTGATGTTATGTTATGAACTGGTGTAAACAATAAACAGACATGCGATTTCAGAAATCCTGATCCATTTGCTATCATTTATTGAAGAGTTACCTCCGAAGTTCTTCATCAGATCTTCACAAAATTTAAATAGGACCAGTCCAAAAAAATACTTTTCCAAACAAAAAAAGAATCATCCAAATCGGTTAACCATTGGCGAAAATATCGCTGAACAAACATTTTTCATAGGATCCCATCATCAAATCCTGACTTATACCTTCCATCATCAGCTCAGCAACATAAGAGGATGATTACCAGGCACAAATATTTGAATTGCGTTAGAAATTTCATGAAAAACATTGTATGTGCCTATAAAATTTGAGGGTTACCTTCGATTTTCATGGGATCCCATCACTTAGAACTTAGAACCTCCTCCTTTTTGAAGAAGTCGATTAAAAACTCGCCCTAGGTCTACAGTATTATTTGAGTATTAATCAAAACATCGATACAGAAGGGTCGGCTCCTTGGTAACAAGTTTCCGGGTCGTCCATTGTAACGGACACGCAAATTCCCGTCCCAAAGATACGTGTCACCCCTTATTCCATACAATACGTGCTCCATACTTGTATAACTACATACATAGGTATTATTACTTTTTAATTGTATCCCATTCAATACAACTCATAGGTACTGGTCGGTAGGGGACTCGAGTTCGCGATTTGTTTGAACCCGTATCGACTGCTCTAATTTAAAATCCCTGGGGCGTTACCCGAATTGTTTTAGGGTTCTGTATTTGAACGGGGAACCCTTGTCACCGTCTGTCCATCAATCTGTCTGGCTGTCTGACATAAAAAGAGTAAAGTAACTTTCGAACTTGAATCATAATTATGTAGACTGTAATTTTTTTTCTACTCCTCCGCTGTACTAATTTCGTTGCAGGATCCAAGATAATTGAATCGTTTCTCCGGGACTCGTCGGGTTTCATTGCTCGGCGTTTTTCTGGTGGTGGCCACTGTTGATTCTGGTGGTTGGGAATGTGTGCCGGGCTTGTCCCAAAAAAAGACTACAATAAATTCTTTTGTTTGTAAAAGGTCTCTGTAAGCAAGTACTGTTACGATCTCTGGTCGAAAGCTTAAGTATAACTGTGTGACATAGGCTACTTTTAATCCCGAAAACAATATGTTTCAGAAGCGGAGCCGCGGGAAAAAGTAGTACGAGTAGAGAAAACATAACATTTGGAATATATCCACATGCTATTATCCCAAAACATTACTTTTATGTCACTACAAAACCTTTTGTTTTTCGATTACCTTGTGAGAACCAATTTCACGTTATTTTCAAGTTACATTATTATAATATGTGTTGTGTTCTGTGTTATTTATCAGATGAAAATACAATGATATTTTAAGAAAAATCTATTTTTGTTATTTTGAAGTACGTATGCATTTGTAATAGGTAAATTATTTTAAGTGATCATTTTTCAGAAGACACGTTACCTACTGTTATTTTGTTAGACCGTGTTAGGAAAACATTTTACTATGTAATTTAATATAGTGAACAGTCCTATCCCATTGTACCCTTAATTAATACTATCTGATTTCAAATAACTGTGCTTCGGAGTTGGACAGAGTTCTCGGATCGGAATCGGAATGCTCTGTTGAATGATATCAATTCGAAAAATCGCTGATATCTCAAAAGTTTTTTCCGAACATGATGAAAAAAGATTCTTAATAAAAGATAGGTTGACACTTCACTGAAGTACCAACTTAAAGTAAACCATTTAATTTTTTTAATGCGTCATGAACACTTGAAGTACCTGTAGGAATGATACATGATGCAATGTAAGGGCAAAGTCCCAACGTTTTATATTCGCAAGTTTATAACTATATTGGATGACTCAAGTGCGAATGAGGGCACTTAGGTACGTCATCGGGACAATATGTATTCACATTATATTGCAACTTCGATTTTTAGGGTTCCGTTGGCAAATGGCAAAAAACGGAACCCTTAAGAACTATACTGTTGAAACTTGGTAAGTAGATGTACCTATTCTGTGAACCGCATTAAGATTTTCACACAAAAATAGAAAAAAAAACAATTAACTTTGGGGGTTCCCCATACTTAGAACTGAAACTCAAAAATTTGTTTTCATCAAATCCATACGTGTGGGGTATCTATGGATAGGTCTTCAAAAATGATATTGAGGTTTCTAATATCATTTTTTTCTAAATTGAATTGGTAGTTTGCGAGAGACGATTCCACTTGTTGTCCCCCCCTGTAACTTCTAAAATAAGAGATTTTTTTTTTTTTTTAGAAAAAACGTTGCCCTACACTAGGAATTTCTCCTGTATCGTGGGTGCGTTCACAAACATACAAACTCACATACACAAACAGCCAGACCCGGAACAACTATCTGTAGGTCATACAAATATTTGTTCCGTGCGGGAATCGAACCCGCGAAACGCAGCGCAGCAGCCGATCGCTCAACCACTCCGCCAACCGTGTCGTCAAACTAAAAAAAAAATATGATGTACATTATCATGCCAACTTCCACCGAAAATTGGTTTGAACGAGATCTAGTAAGTAGCTTTTTTTTTTAATACGTCATAAATCGTAAACCGCAATTTACCTTTCATTCAATCAACTCAAAAATAAAAAATTAAGGTTTATGGTACGGAACCCTTCGTGTGCGAGTCCGACTCGCACTTGGCCGGTTTTTACAGATGATCGCATTGAGTCATTTGAATGAATCCTCGGTACACATGGTAATAATATATCCAGTATGTTAATACTATGTACAGTCATAGACTGCTGTTTATGCTTACTATACATTATAAGTCGGGTTTAGATAAATCTTAGTTACTAGAGACGTAAAGCGTGTTTATACTTAAAACAGGAAATAATAAAATGTGGAAACAATAATAAAATGTCCTTCAAAAGACTTTATGAGGGAGAAGTTTCCATTCCCGTCAGGTAAATAGGAGTTATTGGTTTACGTTGATGACACCTGAGTGAAAGAGTGTCTCCTACATCGGAAAATGAATTGAAAATTACCTAGAATTTGCTTACAAAACCCAAACACTATGAATACCTACTTAAAATTGCCGCATTAAGGTATGAAAGATCACGGGCCCGCTAGGGCATTTGTTCGAAAGAGTCACCGTGACCCGTGGAACGCAAAGGGCACTATGAGGAACACGGATGGGTTTTAGTCAGTAAGAGTCTGACACTCCCTTCTTCTCCACCCACATTGGTAGGAGACATTCGATGACTTGAGAAAGGCTCGACAGACTATTTTTGGAAAGTTCCACCCACACGCGTGAAGCTGGGTCGCTAGTAACTCTAAAACCTGATAGCAACGAAAACAATAAACAGATAACCAATGACAACAATATGGAATGGATGGATTTCTGATCGTTAATTATTCTGATTGCTTTATCAGATATTCTTAAAAGCATTGTATGATAATATGTGTGGGATTACCGTGCCAATCTATGATTCACGATAAGAGGCGTTTGTAAGTGCTACGCAGATTTGAGGGAAAAGCTGAACTTTAGTTGCATACATTTTGAAATGTCTTTAGTACGCCCTAAATGTAAGTATCTAGTCATTTACGTAAGGATGCGAAATCATCAAATGACTCCTTCCGCTCGGTAGGAAGTTTTTTCATTAGGCTGCTGCAGATCTTGCATGAAAAGATCAAGTAAGTTTTGTGAACTTTTTGTCTGCATTTCACTGGCCGACTAGTTAGCCGTTGGAACTTTAGATGTACCTATAAATAGCGTTTGAATTATGAAAGCCTGCCTACATCATTAAGCTGCAAAATTATATATATTTTTTCCTACTCTTCTGCTGTACTTTTCTGATTAATTTCGTTACGGGATCCAAGACAGTTCAATCGTTTCTCCGGGACTCGTCGGTTCTTCATTGGATCGGCGTTTTCTGGTGGTCGACACTGTTAATAATTCTGGCTTTCAGGAATTGTAGTGGTTGGGAATGTGAGGCGGGCTTGTTCCAATTAAAAAAAGAATACTGGGAAATCTATAAGTAAGTCTAAAGTGTCAAAGGTGTGTCTTGAAAGGAACTTTACAGCAGTCTGGCAGAATAGTACACATTGATAAAGTGTACAAAATTTACCATTGCATCTGAGGCGGAACAGAGGAGGCTGCTGTGAAGACGAGACACTCAAAGAAAACAGTTAAGTCTGGATTAACTTTAACTCTAAACAGTCATTAAAATAACAACAGACTATTATATCGTCTAGTCCTATTATGCTTATTAGGTACTGATTTCATATTTATATACCCTACCCTCCATATCTAAATACGATCGAGGTACTTATCTAGATGCCTACTTCAGTAGGTAGAGCCACAGCAAATGCGTATGTATCTATGTATCCGAACAGAGCTCTTCAGCATTGTTTGATAAACATGTGGATTACACCTTTATTTATTTTTATTTATTTATTATTTGGTACACCAACACCTTCAAGAACTGCTTAATGGCAGTCATCAATAATGACTAACCTGATGACAATGTACGTTATTCTAAATTCAAAGAGCTTCTGACAATTCTATGAGTCAGGTTCTTCCGTATACGTGAAGCAGGAGTTGAAGAATGATTAGGTAAACTTGACTTAAAAAGAACATTGACCTTTCCCTTATATCTATCCCTTCCATATCGTACCGTAGATACCGAAACAATAAATTATGAAACGTTTTTCATTGCTAGATAATCACAATAGTACTAGGACAGCTTTATTTCTGTTTTTGATATTAAGAAACTCAATAAGTGTATGTGGGTCAATGACCGTTATTGCACATTTATCTGGCGCCTACATAGACCAGACCAAGTGTAAGATCTAAAAATGTGAAATGACTAATAATATGACGTTTCTGACGTTAATTTTTGTAAATCCAGGAGCAAAAATGTTCACTAAAATTATAATAATATTACAAAAGACCAGAAATAACTTTACTAGACAAAATTAATAAAACAGCGCAGATTATTGATACAGCAGTTCCAAACACACACAATCTAACAAAATAGAATAACAGAAAAACTATCAAAATATACAGACTTAAAAATAGAAAATAGCCGAATGTGGCGATTAAGCAGTGTTGCGATTATCCCAGTAGTACTTTCAACTACGGGAGGAACCACCTAAACCACTACTTCAATCACTAAAATCGCTTGAGATAGCTCCCTCCACGTACCAAACGCTACAGAAAGCTGTTATATTGAACACTTGCAGAATTGTCCGGAAATTCTTGCAGTCCGACAATGACGCACAAACTACTCTGACATAGGTTAGTACTCTCAGGGGTAGCACTTGGCTTTGGCCCGTGTTACCCGTTAAACCCGGTGATCATTTCCGAGGTACAGAAATGTAAATCAACAAATAATAATAATACTAAATACAATCTTGTGGAATCGGAAGTACCGTACTATAGGTATGTGCCCGACCCAGTTCTCGAAAGTGGTAGTTGCACATTGTATTGGGATCGGTCTATCATCACTGACAGGACTATTGTTGCCAATAAGCCTGATATAGTGGTGATAGACCGACTAGAGCGTCGCGCAATGATTGTTGATATAGCACTCCCTCATGACGAGAACCTCGTGAAGTCAGAAAAAGATAAACAAACGAAGTATCTTGACTTGGCTCGCGAGGTTGTCGACATGTGGGATGTGAACACAGCAGTCATTGTGTCGTGACGGCCAATGGCATTATTGCCAAGAACCTCTAACAACATCTCAAGAGGCTCTCGTTGGGCAGCTGGATCAAGGGCTTGATCCAGAAAGCAGTACTCCTGGATACGGCGCGCATTGTTAGGAGGTTCCTCTCTCAGGAGCCCTGACCACCGGTAGCTTGGACCCTGTTCCCGATACCGGTGGGCTACTATTTTTTATATTTTTAAATGTTTTTTGTATTTTTATAGAAATATTTAAAAATGTATTGAATATGTATATAAATGAATAAATGGAATAACACTAATAAATTATTTATTCTGACAACTTAAGATCCGTTGTGTTAGTAAAACCTCTTATATCTAATGTTAAATGAATTAAAAGTACCTTTGTGACTATTATTTTCTGAAAGCGTTCATCACCTCCACAAAACGTCTCAGAATGGGAGAGTAGATGTTCTCCGCCACTGTTCTCAGAATACTGTTGTCACTGTCCCATAGCCGTGTCAAGGACGAGATTCTTCTTCATATGACAGCATAAAAGTCATCCGTTGCGCTACAAAAACGGGGCAGTCCCAACAGCATTCTGAAAACATTATTATACTGGATTCGCAGGACTTCCAGCGATCTTTTGGTAAAATCAAATCACAGACTTCCCTGACAATAGGCTTAGGGTTATTTATTTTGATTGGGCTGCCATCTATCGACAAAGTCTGGTGTTGTTGGTGCTGCCACCTAGTGGGCAATAGCAGTATCACTAATCGAATGCATCGTTGGCTTGCTAAGTTAGTACATATTATTCCTAATAGATGTCCGTTATTTCAAATTAAATTTGACACACTATAATTATATTGAAAACCATGATCAATTTTTACGTAACTTAATATTTATCTTTAATTTTTACAATAAAAATAACGGTAATTTCACATATAAACACATAAAATTTAACATTAGTTTAGAATAAAAACTTTAAATAGTGATCCTTCCCGATAAATATTTATAAACTACTATTTCAGCTAGTCTCTCACATCCCGTATGGTCTAGTGGCTAGGATACCTGGCTTTCACCCAGGAGGCTCGGGTTCGATTCCCGGTACGGGAAAGTACCTTTTTTAAATTTTTGTTTCTGAGATGCTTTTGCTTATAAATAAAAAGTAAGGCATATCATTTGCATTTTAGTAAAAGGATATTTAAGTTAAAAGTTCTACTCAGGGTCGATTTTTTTCTGGTTATTGTAGGCAAACAGCAAATGGTCCTCCTGATGATAGATGGTCGATGACACCTATTTAAACATCTGCAAGTGATTTGAACTACCAGAGTACCCTTTGTTTGAAATTAGGTACCTACCCTTCGAAAAAAGCTGCTGGGGTTGAGTTTTCTGCTGGTTAGAAGGCAAAACGATAATTATGACTTATGCCTCACAAGAAAAATTCGCTAGAACGGGTAATTGCTGTGAGAATCAAATAGGCGAATAATGTTTTAAAGTACCTATCCACTTAAGCTAGGAAGGAAAACGGGATTTCCTATTTTATTTTTAATCCAGTTTACATAATCAACAACTTACTTATTGAAATATCTATTGCTTCGATTGCAGTACCTGATAATTATATTCATCACAATGCCTACCGTAGGTTGTAGGTATCTATATAATACATATATCATGGCAGATAAAGTATCTAGGGAAGGAAACTCATGATTATTTAAATAAAACAACATGGTGGGTTCGGCCTTCCGGACAGAAAATTCCACGAGGAAATACATTATAATGTTTTTATCATCACATCACAATAACAACAATAATTCGAATTAAAACAATGGACTGATGATAAAAATAACTTCATCACTATGAATGTTTTTTTTGTTAATTGCGCAGATTTAAGACCCCGGAGGTCAGTAGTACAAAGTATTCAGTTTATCTTGAAATGTGCTGAAAGCTGGAACTAAAAGTGTAGGTACTACTTACGTGAAATTTACAGTGACGACCTACCTTTGCAATCAGCGCCAGATTGATGTGTCAGGATAAACTGGTCATTCTGGCAGTTTATTAATAGAGGGGGCGCGCTCAGGTGCGTAAGTGGGTGTTTATAAAATTATATTTTCATCGCTATCAATTTTCTTAAACGTAAATGTATTGGGTTGAACGGCTTTCTGTGTGATCACTGCTTTCTTTCAGAATTCACCCTAGTGTAGTACTTTAATTGCTAAACTGCTCTTGTACATAATATAAGCAATCTCTTCCAGCAGTATTATAAACAGTTATGAGATTATCGGTTTCATTTTTTTATTTACTTTAAAATGAAATCGATATTCGCATATTTTTATCATAAGCTAGTAGTATAATATCTTTGTATCCTAGGTAGGTATCTACACTGTGTCTGCCAACCTAGTATGCGTTCTAATTTCAGTTTTTCAGGTTAAAAATAACAATGAGTTTTTCAAGAAAACGCCGAAGTAAAACAATACCTGTTTATTTAACATTCCAATGCTATTTCTCCATACTGCTTCAATAACTTTAGAAATACCTTGTGTCCTAGATCTTTTGCTAGCATG
This sequence comes from Lacanobia oleracea, assembly GCA_950371165.1. Classification (NCBI taxonomy): domain Eukaryota; kingdom Metazoa; phylum Arthropoda; class Insecta; order Lepidoptera; family Noctuidae; genus Lacanobia; species Lacanobia oleracea. The sequence goes on along the minus strand of OX493392.1, from coordinate 17,808,825 downwards.
AATAAACACTGTTTCACGAAAACTGGGGTGACTGGCATTCTGTAAATCTTACCTACATTTTAAGGCTGCATCGTAAATTAATTGTTATTATTGGCTAAATTATTATTATTTTCATCTTGTCTTCATGTTTCATGGCCTTGCAGTAACGGTTTTTAGGGTTCCGTGCCCAAAGGGTCGCCGACGGAAGCCGTATAAGCATTTTTTTTTTTTCAGTTTATGATACGGAACCCTTCGTGTGAGAGTCCGACTCACACTTGAACGGTTTTTTTACGTACGAGAAGCTTCTGTTTTTACTATCATTAGGCATACGTTTGACCACTATCTCACCTGATGGTAAGCGATGATGTGGTCGAAGATGTAGCACGCCTGCCTAGAAGTAACCTCTTCACTCTTGTATTAAAGACTCCTAGGTTGTAGCTATCTGGAAACACAGACTCTGGCAGGGAATTACACTCCTTAGCTGTACGCACTATGAATGTGTTCCTAAAACGTTTTGTGCGTGTGGTTTGGATGTCCACCATGTACCGGTGGCACACCCACGGATGTTTTAGCAGATAATTAATATGTAGCAGGAATAATGTTGCCGAGAGCACCGACTGCTAGCTGAAGCTAACGTGCAGGGGCCTCTTTGATATCTTTGATTGAAATGAGATACAATCACCCGACGATAAATATAATTAACTCTTTCAGGCTTGTTTCTATATTTTTTGTGATTTAATGGAAATTGGTGGAATTGTAGAGTTGATAGGCATCTGGCTTGACAGAAATTTAGCTTTTTATTTACTACAACTACAGTGGTCATCGTTACTGACCTCCATTAAATAAAAATCAAAACACAATACAATTTGCTAACCATAACTATTACCACTATGAAAAACTTGCGATGATTTTCTTATCCATGTAAAAGTGTGCCTGAAAGAGTTAAGAACCAGTACAGTGCAAACAATTCCCTTCTGTCGTTTTATAGTATACGACTTTCATCTCTCGATGATGCGGCCTCGAGAGATGAAAGTCGATCATGTTTTGGCAGATGATTTCCTTGGTTAATGCTTCCAGCGATATCCGCTAAGTTTCCCTTCTGCTGTTTTATTCGACTTTCATCGCTCGATGCTGCAACTTCATGTTTTGGCGGATGATTTCTTTGGTTAATGCTTTCAGCGTTATCCGCTACGTCTCTCACTGCCACATGGGGGACGCTGCTGTGAATCCTGGTGATTTTGAATTACATCTTCACGATGATGATCGAAGCACTGGGACTAGCTGAGCTTCGTGAATGGCCAGGACTCACGATCCGGTAACAACCCCATATCCCTAACCTTATTAATGAGTGTTTTCTCCTCCTGTAAGGAACGGGTACTTACAGTGCGTTGGAAAGAGTGTTAGGGATGTATGTTTGTATATTAGTTGTATGTACTAGTTGACCCGCGCAAGTTCGTCTGCGTCACAATTTTCATTACTGCTCCGCTACTGTTGGTCTTAGCGTGATGATATATAGCCTATAGCCTTTCTCGATAAATGGGCTATCTAACACTGAAAGAATCGGTCAAACAAACTCTTCAGCTTTATATATTAGTATAGAAGTGTCCGGTCGCCATTCCATAATTTAAAGCCCAATCAGCCAACCCTTCTGCGAGCAATAGGTAGGCATGTCCTGCCCACTGCCACTTAAGTTAACTTAATTGCAATTGCACAGGTGCACTTACGGATTTATGAAGGATCACATAACAATTAATATTGTTAGTCTTGAGCAAATTGCTGAGATTGTAGTCTACTTGAACTTTGGAACAGAGGTTTGCCTGAAGATACATACGCCGATGTGTTTATTTGTCCTTGTCGGGCAATCAATGGTAGCGTCAGCAAAAACACGCGGCTCTTCGCACGTTGTTTGTTTCAGTAGCAGCAGTTTTTGTTTTTTTTTTTCGATGATTTACGCAGAAAAAATCGCTGAGCACGACTTTTGTATTTAATTACCGCTTTACGCGTTTTTTTAAATGATGAAGGATTTATCGCCAATAAATTAATCAATCTGCCTGGCCTATAGTAAACTATGTGGGGGTTCCAGTCTAACTGAATGCAGCTAAATATCAGAACAGTGACCTCCACAACCCAGTAATTGAACGAACAACTGAATAACAAACGTTTACAACTAACGAAATCCCTGTGTTAGATTGGTTGTTCGACTTACGGGCTTTTAACCACCTATGCCTGTCAAAGATCTTCAAATGACATTCGGTCCCAACGACCTCAAACTCTAGTATTTAATTAAAATTTCAAGAGATGCACTTGGCTCTTGAAAATTAGTTCAACTATAATAGCAGCTGATGCGCGTTGGACGAGTTGCAATTGCAACATTCATTTTGCAGTAATTTTCGTTCTAGCTCTAAAAATTCAGTCTTAGCATTTCAGTAACAATATTCTTGCTCCGAGATAGACGAGATCACGAGACCTCGGTATCGTTTAGTCCCAGAATAGCGTGATTTTGATATGAAGGTTAAATAATTGAATTATTGCGATAAACAACAGTTATTTTAGTAATCTCAGGTCGTAATTAAAACACGTCATCGACGCCCAATTTTAAGAGATAAATGAAGACACCTCTATGCATATTATAATATTGTAAATAAAGTTCAAAAAGCCAGTTTAATGACACACAAAGTCAATATTCGGTCGTAGTAGTCCGCCGTCAGTTGAGATTGGCCATCTCTTTTTTTTGCATTGTCCTCACATGCAGAAGCAACAAGGATTATGTAACTTAGAATTTTGTAAAACATAACATGATTTTAAAGTGTCCGTGGAGTTTTCATACATAAAAAAAATATACGCGTCGACTTGAGAACCTCCTCAGTTTTTTCGTCGGTTAAAACAGATTTTCATTACCTACTCATACTCGGAAAGTAGGTCTGAAGTTGCCTGAAGAGTGGGTTGAAAGTATTACTTTTCAGCCTTAGGGAAAATCGTTTTCAACTGACAGCCGTCAAATTAAAAAAGAAATTGTTGAACATTTCTATTGAACCATGTGCCAACTTTCTATACAGCCAGTCAATTACAGCGCGATGTAAAATTGAAATAACGTACATCTAGATGTGTAATAACTAAAGATTATATAATTTACTGTCAACTTTTTCTATAAAATAACATTGATTTGGGCAACATATTTACCATTTTTTCAATGAAGAAAATGTAAAATGATGGCTGGCCGGTCACAGAAAATAATACAAAAATAGGCGGGAAAGCAGCAGTCCGATCTTCATTTGTTTTTTCGTAACACGATGAGTTCATCAGATAAAGATATGGATTTTTTCTTAAGATAATTTGTGTTTTTAATTTTACATTCCTTGTATTCGTAATGAAAAGCACAGTTTTCACCTCGGGTGAAAGACTTAGTTAGTCCCTCGAACTATTGTCGCCCTCGCTAGGACTAAATCAGTTACTTTCAGCCCTAGGATAACAATGTACTATTTTCGTTAATGTAACAAGACGGCGCTAATTCATTTTCAATACAAATTGAAGTATACGCTAACGCGATCGAGAACGTTATAAACAGAACTTATGTAAATTTAAAGGTATATGGAGAACAATTGGTAGGTACCTATATGAAATATATGGTGAAAAATAGAAAAGCCGTTTGTTTCCAAGAAACAGTAGTAGGCACAGTTTTAATTTTATGTAATGTCTTACAAAGATGATGACGAGATGTATTAGTTCCAAAGTTTTGTTTTGAGATTTTGTTTATTAATATGAACCCATGAATAATGTGGCATTTCGAAGAAAGGAAAGATCACCTCTGCGGATTCTAAAGCTGCTCATTGTTTTGTTTTTAATGGTTTAGTGCAACTAACATGGCAAAAATAAATACCCCGACTGTAAAATAATTAAACCGACTTCAAAGCGTTTAAACGTTTGAATAATAAAGACGTGTGCATTTGTAAAATATCTGTTTATTTTTACTATGTTTTGGAAGAAAGGAGATGGGGACGAACCGGTCCAAGTGGCGTCGACGAATGAGACCTATATTTTCTGAAAGCTTATTGAAAAAGTATTATTTTTTGTTATGGAACCATAAAAAATCCTCCATGGAAATAAAAGTTGTCGATCATTAAAAAATCGAAATGTAAATAAACAATGATTGGAGACATAATAGGAAACGTTGAATAGTAAAACAGATCTAATTTAAAAGCTTAGTGTAAGTGTGTTCTTTTTTACTATAGGCAAAAAAAAAACCGCCTATGGAGAAAAAATTTAGAAGCCACAAATGTGTTTTGCGAGAAAAGAAATCGTCGAATGCAAGAGTTACTAGGACACCGATCCACGTTATGGAGTGCGAGCTCTGTGTTCCTCCACTGCACGTTAGGAGAAGATGGTTAGCATTTAAATACTGCTTAAAGTCATATTCTATATTCGATAACATAGTAATAAAGCAACTATCACAGTTAAGCGCTGTTAGACATACCAGATATTGGGCAAATAAAAAGCCTCCACTACTTGTTAGTGTTTTTGAGGAAGTTAGGGGGGGAAAGTATAAGGTCATCTCCGATTTTAGATATGTTTTCATTAGATGTAACCAGGATTGACATTCAAAATATAGTTAAGATCAATTTGGACTCCAATTAAAAACCCTAAGAAGACATATGATGTCAATTCAATTAAAGCAGAAACCTTGAGAGAGTTATCAGATAAATATCAATATTATTATAAAATTTACACTGATGGGTCTAAGAGCGCTAATGGTAATGGCGTTGCCTACTACGATCCTATGAATTCGCATAATACCAATACTTGTTTTAAAATAAATAATTATGTGTCGGTTATGTCTTTGGAGCTTTTTGCAATTTCAGAAGCGCTCACTTATATTGTATCCATGATATCAACAAATAACAGAAATATATTAATTTGTGTAGATAGCAAAAGTGCACAACATATAAGGGTAATGAGGAGGCTGACCGTTTAGCAAGGTTTGGTATTGTTGGGGGCGAGGAAAAAATATTGGAGCTAATTATATAGAAATATTGCCCAGGTACAAAAATATATGTCATGAAGTTTGGAATTAATATTTTAATCAAAGATCAAAAGAAAAAGGGGTTTGGTATAGATCTATAGTTTCGGAGCACCCTCATGTACCGTGGTTTTGTTATACTAGGCTTAGCAGAAAAATGATTGTTACAGCTCACAGACTGAGATCTGGTCACATGCCGCTCAATAATTTTGGATTTTAATGAAAAAAATTAATTCACTCAATTGTGATATGTGTGGCACCCTGGAGGACGTGATACATTTATTGAGTGTGTCAGATTTCCGTCTGCAAGAGAGGAACTACTTAGAGAGCTTGAGATAAATATGTACGATGTTGGCATGTTCCATCATATTTTGTCGTCACCTAACTCTAGAGCTGCTCATAGTCTAATTAAGTTTGTGTTGTTACGTTTTACATAATTATCTATAAGGTCCGATGGGACTGGCATGTACATTGTATAAAATTCCCTAATAATAAATAAAGAGCATTGAAAAGTGTGTTCTTTTTCATTGTGGACACAAAAAAATCGGCCCATGGAGAAAAAAGTTAGAAGCCATAAATGTGTTTTGCGAGAAAAGAAATCGTCGAATGCAAGAGTTACGAAGAGCGTCGGTGGTTGAGACATATAGCATTTTGCAGCTCGCAATAAGTGTGTTATTTTTCATTATGGACACAAAAAAGTCGGTCCATGGAGAAAAAAAGTTAGAAGCCATAAATGTGTTTTGCGAGAAAAGAATTTGCAGCTCGTAAAAAGTGTGTTATGTTTCATTATAGACACAAAAAATATGGAGAAAAAGACTAGAAGCCATAAATGTGTCTTGCCAGAAATGAAGTCGTCGAATGCAAGAGTTACAAGGACGTCTATGAATGAGATAGGTATACATTATTTTAAAGCTCGTTAGAAGTGTATTATTTTGTAGAGTAAACTCTCAAAAATAGGCCTTTAGCGAAAAGATTTAAACGTCATTAACGTGTTTGCGTGGTATGGGATATTCATTATTATTTGGTTTCAGATTCAATTTTGTCAACTCCCATTTCAGTAACTTACGGATTCTATACAGAAATAAATCGCGAAGCGCTAGCACCTATGCATTATTGCGTGTGTTAATCAGTCAACAAACTTAAGGCTGTTATGCACACATTATGTTTGTGGTTATTGTTTTTATACTAGGCAAGTCATCAAGAACCCTGCGCTTTTGCTTTTATTTAAGTTTTCGCACACCCTCAATATTTTGAAACGATATATCCAACGACACCCCATACTATGGGATAGAAAATATATAAAACACATCCCCATTTTACGTGTAGGGAGGTTTTTCAAAATATTATTTTTTACAAGATTTTGTTTTACCACTATGTCGGCGTGATTAATATGTAGGTATACTCATTTGAAATACCAAATTTTCAGACAGATATACTGACATGGCGAAACTACATAAAGGTTCCTTGTTGACTACGAAACCCTAAAAACGAATGAAACACAGGGCCCCTTTGTGACTAGCTACGCCACTGATGCGACTTGTCTTATCCTTTCATGTATATTTTTTAAATTTTATGATCTAGCCGGTCTATTCTGTTACACATATCAGCGTAAAAGCTTAGGTGGATTGTGATTAAGTGAACTGTGATTCCACCTTGACTGATTGACGACTCACTTCATTTTCACTTCACTAAGTTCTCGCTGTGAGGTTTTTACAGAATAGCACTATTGCTGTTTTTGAAATCACAAGCAATCAAGTCACAGCAATAGCAGATACACTTTATAAAAAGCTGATAGTAACTAAGTAAACACTTTATAAGACTACTTCAAATGCAATCGACCCATTTATTTATAGACTTATATCTAAAGGTAGTAAAATTATGAATGTCAGCTAAAATTAGCCATTTTATTGTTTGTCGCGAGAAGTAATTATCCACAAGGTTGTACTAAGTAGGCGGTGGTCATCGAATACTTAATGCCAAGCTAAGTTATTGTTTCACAGAACGGATTCTTGTTCTCACATAATTTTAGCGAAGAAGTTATTGGTTTTTCGAATTCGATCGCAGTTCTTACTAAAACGAACATTTGTATGTATCCTTGATGCTTTCGTTCTTAACAACTCACGAAGAACCTTAATCAGGTGTTGGAAGTATCGTGACTGTGTAAGGGACAGACTCTTTTAGGTTTTCGCTACTTTTTGAAACTTTTGTACTCAACTGTACATTATAAAAGCGAAATGAACATCATAAGGTTTAAAGAGCTATTTCGATTCTAAAATACACAGGAAGAATAGCGTCTCTGTACAGATGAAAATGTTGACGTTCGCAAACAAAACTTCCCCTTTGATATGTCCTAAATTAATGTAAATATTATTGTCTCGAATTAAAACCAGAAGCAATTCCCGAAGTGTCTGTTTTTTAGTAAATCAAACAGAAGTTAGGTTCCGGGATTAGTGCTAATCTAAGGTACCCAGTGAAGTCCATTCTAGAAGGAGGAATATCTAAGGCGTAAATATTGTTTCGTGAAAATACTGCTCCGATTTCTAATCGCTGGCGCTACGGCTTGTTAGAATTCCAAAGTATACACACTAATCTAAATTCCAAGCTAACGGCTGGGTGCGGTGGACGGACTCGAGCAGAATTTTTTGCCCTGCTTTTAAGAATCGAAAAGCGTGAAAGGAATCGTTTGGCGCCATTTGAATTTTGCCAGAAACGTGTGTTGGAAACGCCAGTTAGATAATTCCTATGAAACAGGCCACGACTCCACAAGTCTTCCATCATCGCACCTCGTCGTGTTTATTTTTTAACGTCCGCGAATATACAAGTGTAGTGGGTTTAGCGGCATTCAGCCAGTCACCGCTCAGACAACACACGGTAGACATTCGCGCCGCGCGCAAGCGAACAGTTTTCCCGCCGCAAATTAAAAAGCGCTCGTTCTAAATTCAAAGTTCCTCACCAGCTGTTGGTAGCTTTTGAAATAATGCCTAAAAAGAAATAGATTCTAGTTCTTTAATTATTACCTGGATCACGTGTAAACTGTGACTTTACGAACCACATGCTTACAGTGTCTGTGTTATCGCGTACAAAAATCCTGTGATATTATATTGCTGTGAAACTTTTAGTTTTAAAAACTCTAGTGTGTCAAAACTTTTTGTAATTTGACATTTTCCGGTTTCGTGAAACATTTTTCGCGAAACAATAAACAAAAATTCTTTATGATAGGTCCATATATGAAGGTGAGTCTTTAAACGTTTTATTTATTTTTATTATGTGTGTTATTGTCAATTTATTGTTCAAGGTTTGTGACGAGGACTCTGAAACATTTGTTTCTTGTTGGTACATAGTACATACTGTTGTTGTCTGTCAAAACAAACAAGCTAATTAACATAGGTAAGGAAACGTTTGAATATCATATTAGAGACAGCACTATTTAGGGTACCTGAATGTGTTAATTGGGTCGGTTGATCCCCTTAAAGACAAAACATTATAGATGTTATAAAATTGAGTGATTTTTATGGAAATTATTAAATTTTCATTCAAAAATATCACCATTTTATAATACATCATAGGAATGACGAGGTCTTGGTATTAAATTACTAAAGTACTACTATTTAGACAAGTGAACTGATCACGTTAAATATAACCTCAAACTTACTTCGTGTTTGTGTTTGATATACATTTATTCAATGAAAATGACGGCATTGAACGTTATTGGAACGCTTACTGATAAACTATAACTAGAAGTCGACATTGCATTGTGAAAAGAAAACAATTTTTCATCGTTTTCGAAGTGAATCTCTTCTATTGTGATCTTATAAACAGTTTTAGAATGTGATTCATACTTCACAAAAGTGAACTATAGTTTTAATATGTGTATGAAACGTAGTTTACGTTTTCTTATAATTTTATGTTTCCTGCATTATGTATGACTAATAGAGATTATTCATAGATTTACATAGTTCGAGTCATAAAAAAATCACGAAACAGCTGATTCTGTTTTGTTTTGGTTCACGTTTGCAACTGCCTATCCATAATTGCATTCCCTTCTAGGTTGAATAATTATGTTTATCAAAAATATTTCATGAATTTTAATTACTATCTACTGAAACCGTAGCTTATTTATTTATCGTGCTTCATTAACATTGTTGAGTAGGTATATTATCTTATATTTATGAATTTAAAATTGTAAGGTTAATTAGGATTTTAAACTTTTGCCCGCGGCTTCATCATCATCATCATAACAGCCGAAAGACGTCCACTGCTGGACATAAGCCTTCCCCAGAAGGGGGGGTTTGCATAATCGCCACGCTTGGCAGGCGTAGTTGGCGATCGCAGTGTTTAGTGTTGCGTTTTACAGAGAACGCTGCTGCCCATTCTCTGGTGAGTTCCTTAGTCTTACGACACTCACGGGAAGAGATGAGATGGTATTATTCTTTTACGGCACAATATGGTCCGCGGCTTCGTTCTCTTTAAAATACCATAATCGGCTCCAGGATCATCATTATCATCATATCAGCTGAAAGACGTCCACTGCTGGACATATTCCTTCCCCAAGCTCCCGCTCCAGGATCTCTGTACCCAAATTCATCTACATTGGTTCAGCAATTTAAAATGAAAGCGTAATAAACAAACAAACACACTGACTTTCGCATTTATAATATTCGTTTGGATATTAGTTAGTACTATGGCAATTCAATATTTTTTCTTTCTTAGTGTTTGAACTTAATAATTCTCAACATATTGCAAATGTGACAGCGCAAAGTGTACTACCATAGCATCCTATTCAGTCGTTACTACTTTGAAAAGCCTTTGATAAACCTAGATATCTACTGGCTTCTAGTACTCAGGCATGTTTTGGTATATTTTCTACATTGTTATGGAAACTGATAGCATACTTACCTAAGGTCTTATCTCTCGGCCTATTTTGATTTCGTAATGTATAACTTAACTGATAAAATGACACTTGCCATTTTAGTTACTAGCTAGCTGTAATAGTCGATAACGGAGCGAAGCTGCTATTACTGAAGCTGAAATTTAGTTATATTTTATAGGTACTTTTTACTACTTAACCTATTTTTTTACAAATAAATTCAAAGCATTTTATTTCAAATAAACCATTCACAGGCACTTTTGAAACGTCAAGGTCGGTCGGTCAAAAACATGGAAGCTATTTGCACGTTCCAAAGCATACATCTCTATGGAGAAGAACGTGCAAGAAACTCCACGGACACTCTTTTAAATCATGTTCTGTTTTACAAAATTCCAAGTTACATATACTTGTTGCTTCTGCATGTAAGGACAATGCAAAGGAAAAAAAAGGGCTTATTATAAGAATTTAAAATATAAAGATTAAAATAAGCCAATGGCAGTTAAGAGATGACCAGTCTCAACCGACGGCGCCTGTTCACGAACATGACGTGTGTATCGGCACCTTTCAGCTCAACTATTTCGAAGGGAACCGAATGATCAAACCCACGCGCCGCCATCAGCGAGACATTCGAGTGAGCATGACATGCTCTCTACCATCATGCTCGTTCATGTCCAACAAGTAAAACTATAACTACTCACATAAAATGTAAATGGTTTCATGGTACTCACGTTTACAAAATTTGAAAATTACATTTGGATTTTGGGAATGTCTTATTTGCAAATGCTTTTTAGATAGTAGGTAGGTAATATTTTTAAATGAAAATGTTCGATTACCAGCCGGATTATAAAATTTTATTTGAGTGGGATCTAAATACTAAAATTAAAGAATGACACATGATTGAAAAAATGGAAATTTTACAAATCACTGCTCGAACTGCTTGAAGTAAATGACCTACCTATAGCGTCATGGCATTTAATAAGAAACGGCCAACTGTCGAATATATTGCATCACGATTTTATATAAAAAAATATATTAACCCGAATGTCAAAGACATTTTTCAAGATGAGAAGTTGAAAACCTCATATAAAAAGTATCCTAACAGGTTTTTTAGCACATTATGAATCATCGAATCATTATATTGAAATTCGGAGAGTTGACCGTTGTATTCGTCTATGTACCCATTCGCTATATACAATGGGCCGTTTATTTTTATTTTTATTGCCTTAAAACAAATTCGATGGGAAACTCGACATTATTTTGTGTATGCTAAAGATGAAAATGGTATCCAAGGTTTTGGATGTAAGATAGGTACTTGGTAGTCTCCTCGCATGTTCTAAAGACCTTTGCAGCGTTATTGCAATTGTTTGTCCCTTGCATTGAAATACTTGAATATTTCCGAATCAGGAAATGATATGACACGAATTCCAGTTCGTGTAGCGGATAATTTGGAAGTGGAATCACTAACAGTATTCAATCCTTAATGCGGACAGCGGTACTTGCAAAATGTACCTACATGTGGAACCCATCTACTATCACTCATACCCCTTATTTACCTACGAATATAGGTATGTGTGTTCTGAGAACATAATTAAAATTATCCGTTTTATAATTACTTTATATATAGAATGTATGAGATTTATCTTTTATAATAACTACAACCTAATTGATTGAGAGTTATAAATCTTAATTTTCTTAGAATTCACATAGCGTTCGAAAAATTATCACATACTAGAAATACATGCTAAAGCCATTTAGAGTAGACTTTGTTTTTTTTTTTAGCTTTTATGCATATTTGAAGAACTAAACTCAAATGTGCAATGCAAATAATAAAAGTTTCTGTAAATATACCGAAACTGCAAACACATTACATCAAGTGGAATTCAAACGTAGAGTTTCAGCAAAACAAATTGAGATTTTTTTCGCTATTATTGATTTTCTAACCAGCCAAGAATATAATCAAATTCTTTGTGAAAACATTTACCGCTTATGTATAAGATTCGTTCATTTATAGTCAACACAAGTAGGCTTACCAACATAATTATATTTTCGCATATGGCCGGTTTATTACATGGGCTCTACATGGGACTACCATGTAGAGCCAAAAAACCGGCCATATGCGAGTCGGACTCTCTCACACGATGGGTTCCGTACCATAAAACGAAAAAACCCCGCCCCTCTTGTAGTTATTGCTGAAATAGAAGCACACACTCTTTGAAAATTTCTGCTTTCTACCTATAACATTTCTGAGATACAGGCTGCCGGACGGACGGACGGACGGACAGCGTAAGCTTAGTAATAGGGTTCCGTTGGTTACCCTTTGGGTATTGAAGCCTAAAAAAGAGAAATTTGTGACAAGTGTTCAACCTATAAAGTTGCATGGAGTAGTGACAGAAGACTGTATCTACTGTATCTACACTGAAATCATTTGTCTTGTATTTTCAGAAATAAGCACCTATTGACGTATTGTTATTTAGTTCATTGTACAACTCAACATTCGGTAACGAGTTTATTTGTGTCATTAGTTAGCTTGACATTCATGGCTGTATCCTTTAAAATTTATTCAACCGTGTTCAAATTTGTCTATAAATCTTTAGACAATAGTGTCATGTGACGCTGAAACTTCTGGAACCATGAATCAATTTCAATACTAAACGTGGGTATTGACCGGTGTAACGGGGCGTAATGTACTTAACACAAAGCGAGCATTCGCGCAGTCAGTAAGTGAAAACGAGCACGAACAAGCGAACAACTTGCCGCTCGTTGCTCTTTTCGAGTGCTTCACCCGTTGACGTTTTCTTGGCGAATCCCTTTGAGTGTTACGCAGTTCAGTCAGTACGCCGCGACAAGTCGGTAATCTTGACTAATAGTGTCTTGCTAATCTGTAGCATGAGAGAGCAGAGTTCGAAACGAGTATGTTACGCGGATTTTAAGATATCACGCAACGTAACATGCTCGCTGCGAATGTTGCATTTCGGCCTGTAACACCGGTCAGTCCCACATTTAGCCACGATTGCAAAATGACGACTCTTTGTCGCCATGATTTTTAAAAAAGGATAAGCGTTGAATTACATAATTTCAACCACTAGGTCCCTCGCAATAAGGTTGAAATCCATTTAAACAGTTAACATTCGAACAAGTCTCATTGTGTCGTAATAATTCGTATCACGGTTTGCATACTTCGGTATCTCGTTCCGTACTGTAACGGCCAGCTAATCACTTGTGACATAATGCCAGTGTTTAACGTTGACATAACTCGGCGATTTAAATATAAAAGCGATGACTATTGCCGATGTGCCCCTGAACCGCAAATTAACTTTATTTGAAACTGTGCCGCCCACGGCTCGGTCGGAGTAGGAAGTAGTAATGATAGCCATGATTATCATTATTTCGACACTCATCGGTGGTTGGTATAATACGCTGGGAATATACTGTGTTCAACTGATAACAAAAAACTACAAATTGCGAGAATAAAATGCAATTTTTAGCTGTTAAAACCCACTAATCGATTAACTAAAAAGGATGAGTTCAGTTTAGTTACTTTTTATTAAAACCTCAGTTTGATTATGAACTGACGTTGGCACAGTGATTAATAGGTATTCCAGCAATTAAAAAAAGGTAGGTATGGTAGGTAGTGCAGGTATGAAAAATCGCATCAATGGACATCATGGTCGTTCAAGGTTATTTAAACTAGTGATTAATGCCTAGGCGATGATTAATTTCAGACTGGCTGACTCGCACGTGTCGCATCGCATATGGTCTCGCTAGGGCTATTAAAACTAAAGCTGTTTAATTAGCAGATGACATGTTAGCTATGAAGCTAGTTTCCCATTAGAAACTGTGAAAATTGCCTGTAAAGAGAGAATTACCAGACATGAAATTTCATCAAGAACTGAAAATCCCAAGAACGAAAGCATGATGACTCTCAAATCTATGTAACGAATAAACTTAAAATCTACTGGACCGATTTGAAAAATTCTTCCCATTAATCGATAGCTACGTTATCAGTGAGTGACATAGGCTATTTTGTATCCCCGTACTTCCACGGGAACGGGAATTCCGCGGGTGAAATTGCGTGACGTCTGCAAGTATATTATTCTATAGTCAATCGGTTATTATAATCTTAATGTACCGCTTTAACACGACTTTTAAGGAAACATTTGCTTGGAAGCTTGTTACCAGGCTCAAGGCTGGACATTACAATTTCCTTATTTTCGAGAACCACTGGAAAATACAACTTATAAACTTGCGAATGACTTGTAAATGGTGCGTACAAAGTAACGATACCAAATAAAGAACTGCCATCATCGCTTGCCGTGAATTTATCGAACTGTACTCAAAATACGGTACTTGTAAAACAGTTGAACATATTTATAACCGTAAAGTGTATATTTAATTAAAGCATTGATTAAGTGTGGCGCCGAAAGAGTCTGTCGATCGTCTGACGCAATCCTAAAACAAAAACAATATAAGTAAGTCTGGAAAAAACCTGTCTCGAACCATTAAGATATTTGCTAAAGACTGCGTTCAAAAGGCTAAAATTCAAAGAACTAGGTATGGTTAAAGGGTTCAATGGGTGAGGGTGGATGGGTGGGTGTTTGGGTTTCAATTATTATTGAAGGCGAGATAAAACTATGCATAGAAGAACATAATGCTAGAGCTGTTACTAAACCTCATAGGAGTCGGTTGGAATCATGTTTAATATGAAAACGAACTCATTCTTTTTTATATTGAATGATCATATAAAAATATTCTGAGGCAGCTCATCATATTATCTATAATTCTACGTTTTGATAAGGCCAGCTCGTGACAACTAGTGTTAAATCAATTTATAGCCACATTGTCATTTTCGAAGGATTAGCAGAAAATTGTTTGCTTAGCAGAGATAAAGTTTGGTTGAAGTTTTAACCACCAATAGAGAAAATTCTGTACTTCGCAAGCCTAGAGCAGCTAGTATAGCTAGAATTTGATCACAAAAAGTTAAATCAATGAATTTTCAAAGATATGGCTGCCGAAAATAAATCTACCACGTGCAGTGTCAAAGATCAACTTGTCACGGGTCATACTTATTTTACCTATAACAAAACCAAACAAAACTGAATTCACACTAGTATTATTGAGCTATCAACATTAATGATATATTATGTATATGTAAAAATTTACCTCGTGACATTGTCAGTTTAATCGAAGGGCCCTATGTTAACTTTTTCCTCCCTATTTGGTTTTAAATAATTTGCGGTTAATACCCTTCTCCACAATAATTATCCACTATTTTTCGAATTTTACTGATAAAGAGGTCACTTCTGTTCATTGTTATGTGTCGAAGCTGTCGTACTTTTTGAGTTTTAGACTGGTTTGCTTCGGCAAAAAGCACGGCGTATTGTAGATAGTCTCATCATCATGTCTCACAATATCACGACACAATTTTAGTCATATTGTAATGTCACTAAGTTCATTCAGTAACATTGCATCCGAAGTCCCAATTACAGATATGCTCTCTTTTAGCTAAATTCCTTCTGCACTTGGTCGTCCCACTGTCAGTGCCATGCAATGGATACCATCGTTCAATCACAACGGGCGTTTCAATTAATGTCTATTGCGATTGTTGGTATGTACAATTAACTAGATATTCTTGGCAATTCACAAACACTCGAGCGTTTGACCTTACGTCTATTTCATTCGACCATTCATACACAGTTATACTATAGAGTCGGAGGAATCAATCACGTTCAAATTGACTCTGATAACAATATCTTTGGGTTAATTTTGTGTTTACATGCGTCAGAGATTAACGCGTTTTTACGTGATGACTGCTCTATAACCTGCTCTGTAACTGGATGATTGAGATAATAATTTGTTACTGTTGAGGAATTTTATAATTTCGCTATTTTGTTTTAAGTTGGTTGAAAAAATTAAAATAAAAAAATCAGACGTTTAATAAATTCAAAACGATCTTTCTTTGCCTTTTCAATCTTATACGTGGTAACTATACGGTTTAATTTACAGCGATTTGGTTGGCATCAACGTTGATCAAATTCAAAACGATCTTTCTTTGCCTTTTCAATCTTATACGTGGTAACTATACGGTTTACTTTACAGCGATTTGGTTGGCATCAACGTTGATCAAATTCAAAACGATCTTTCTTTGCCTTTTCAATCTTATACGTGGTAACTATACGGTTTACTTTACAGCGATTTGGTTGGCATCAACGTTGATTAAATTCAAAACGATCTTTCTTTGCCTTTTCAATCTTATACGTGGTAACTATACGGTTTAATTTACAGCGATTTGGTTGGCATCAACGTTGATCAAATTCAAAACGATCTTTCTTTGCCTTTTCAATCTTATACGTGGTAACTATACGGTTTACTTTACAGCGATTTGGTTGGCATCAACGTTGATTAAATTCAAAACGATCTTTCTTTGCCTTTTCAATCTTATACGTGGTAACTATACGGTTTAATTTACAGCGATTTGGTTGGCATCAACGTTGATCAAATTCAAAACGATCTTTCTTTGCCTTTTCAATCTTATACGTGGTAACTATACGGTTTACTTTACAGCGATTTGTTTGGCATCAACGTTGATTAAATTTAAAACGATCTTTCTTTGCCTTTTCAATCTTATACGTGGTAACTATACGGTTTACTTTACAGCGATTTGGTTGGCATCAACGTTGATTAAATTCAAAACGATCTTTCTTTGCCTTTTCAATCTTATACGTGGTAACTATACGGTTTACTTTACAGCGATTTGGTTGGCATCAACGTTGATTAAATTCAAAACGATCTTTCGATGTCCATTTTATCATGAACAGTCACTGCCGCACGGTAACCTCAACTCCTTTTCAGTTTGTTTTTTTTTTTACCTTTTTCCAATATTTATTACGAACAGTAACTTTTTTACTTTTAAACTATTCAAATTTCCTTTTTTTCTCGAACTAAACATATTGAAATTTATGTTTTTAAATTAAGTCACCAGACCGTGAAAATAGTAAAATTCCTCCGTTTTTCATGTACACAAAGCTGACAAAGTTACGTTAAATAATAGTAACGGGAGAAAACGTAGGTAAATAAATCGCTAGAAAGCATAAAATATATAAATATCTATATTAGAACAAAGATGATGTTATACAATCGTACTTAGCAACAGAAGATAGGTATGAGCAGAGACACGTCTAGCAACAATAATCTCAGTAAGGTTCCCATCACTTATCTGAAACTCATTGGCAGTCAGACGATACGTAACAATGATGCAAGTAATCCGAATACATGTAGGAAATACCTACTATTATGATCTGTAAGGTCTATGTCATCGGCAAGTGACACCCTAGCAACAATTACTGCAACGCCAATACTTTCGCATCTCAAGAGTTCAAGATTCTCAAATTAATTTCAAGTCTGCATAAAACTGTAACTTGGTTTCCCATAGAATGAAGAACATAATCACTCAATAAATAGCATTTAATTTCTTGATTCCATTTAATATAAAATTGAATTCCAGCGTCAAGAATCCAAATGCCAAATCCAATCATTTAAAAGGCTATTCATTTTCACAAGATGTTATACAATTATAGTGGGTTATTTCGAAGTTTTAGGTAAATAAAGTGAGTATACTGTAGTAAATTCCAATGTGTGACGTGTTTTTATTCAAACTACCATTATCAATCACTAAATTGTGATAATGATCAGTGAATCAATTATTCAATTATTAAGGAGTCTTTGCCACTTTATCGCGAACCAGTTAATTCTCGGGCCAACGGTCCGTATGTGTGTTCGTGGAACGAGCTCATGAATCCACGGAAATAACCTTATTCCTGAAAACAGAAAGGAGAGAGTGATATTGCACTAATAATATAATACAGTTCGTTGGCTTCCGTGTTCACGGACTGGATACGGTGATGGCCAGAAATCATGTTCCAAGAACTGGCAGAATTAACAAAATTTTCCTTTGATTAAGGCCACAAACGAAACAGTCACTCGTCAGTTTCCAAGTATAATTTCCGGCTTTTCTGCCAAAATTTCTCTTTCACTATTAATATTAGTTGAATGATCTTGTATTATTGTGACTGCTATTTAGATGGCAAGCGTCATTGGACATATTTTATGTCGTGGATCATTAAATTTAGTGCCAGAGCAAATCAGTGTCTAACATGAAATTAATTTGCGGGACATCCATAAATGTTATTTTTGTTGTTAACTATCAGCCAAATTTCTAGAAAACTCTTAAGTCGAGAGTTAAGTGAAGTAATAGGAGGTAAAAGTTAGTTGATGGAACGGTTATTACAGTGATTTTTAAAGCTTTGTCGTAAACATCGACTGTCTATAAAGTGATATTTTATCAGCACATAAAACTATTTTACGATCCATAAATTATTTACGGTCTCTATTATTACGTACGAGAGGTGTTGGTTAAATAATTTGATGCATTTCCTTTCCACTTTAGCAACTATGAATGCCAATTTGTTTAAAATAATGAGTATACGAGTATAGAGAATAATGAGTTCTTTTTGTTTCTAGTGTATCCTTTGTAAGTATTCGTTTAATATTTTTAAGCGCAGTTTTACCGAAGCAAAGGCAAATAATAAATATATTTCAGAATTGACTCAAAGTTATAAATCGCGGTTTCATTTTGGTGTCAAATGTTGGCAATAAAAATTTTATTCGCGAATAAAATCGCTTTGTTTGTTATTGATCGAGACCCGAAATACTGAAATAGCATCACGTTGGGACCACCGTTATTCGTTACACATTCTGCTTTAAGCTCCTTTGAGTTTGATGTCGGACGATGTCGGCTTGACCTTATTCCAAACATCACATAAATGTATGAATTGGAATCCATTATTTACATGAATGGAGAGTTTTTATAGTGAGGTGACCCGAGAGGACCGAATTGGCAATTTGGGTTACCCACGTACTGCCTTAGTGAGTGACAGTCGCTAATTTGTTTCGTACCACTAAATATGTGAAAGTGTACAGTTTTTTGGTCTAAATAAACATGTGACTGAACTTGTCGCCAGCGTCACAAAACATCTCGTTAAAAGAAGCACATGACTGGACAAATTGGACGATGATAACTTTGCAGCAGCTAATTTGGACAGACGGAATTGGAAGTTTATGTTTCTGATGAAAGATTGTAATATTACACTGTGGCATTTACAAAACCAATTTTTTTTATTATTTTTAGTGCTGTTACCTACCCGTATAATTTGGTCTTCGATGGCTATAGTAGCCGGTTCTTCTTCTAAAGAGTAGACTCATACAATGCAACGTCTTTTCAAAAGATTATAGATATTATTTATATTCTTTCGAGAAATTAATAGAATTTTCCTTGCCTCTACTTCAATAAAATGCATTCAGGAGTCTGTTACACAAAAGCACAAGAGTTTATTCAGTTGGTATTGTAGTCTAAAATGAAATTATTATTTCTTTGAAATAGCGAATATGCATGAAAAACATATTTATCATTTATACAGTTTATCTAAAAATATACAAAAATATAATACTAACAATTATTTTAAACAAATATATCTGTCCCTCTCGCGAAAACGCTTTGTTGTTCGTTTCTATGGCAGCTGTATAGGCGTCATAGACGATGACGTCAAAGTTTTCATCGGACTTCTCTTTCTAATTGTAATCTTTGAAGCTTTATAACTTCATCGCTGATGAAGGTATTTAAAAAATAATTTCACGATTGTTTACTAGAGCTAATAAGTATTTTATTTTGCAAATAAAAAAATCGCATGCGTATTCCCTGTCGCCCATTGCGATCAATGAAAACAAAACAACATCAACAGTGTCTGGATCCACGTGCCCACGTTTTATCAAATTGAAGATCAAAATTAATATGATAATTTAAAGTACTCAAGTCCTTATGACACCAGTTTTATAAGGTGGCGTGACCACAGTACTGTATAGCAGTCCTCGTGTTTATAATACTATTGTACTGAGTAATCTGGATCTCTATGCAGATAGCTATGTAAATACTGCCTTAATAGCAGGCTTAATTACCTCCTTAGGTATGGCTCATCATTACCTGAGCACAGGTGAACAAAGACTTATTAAGTACCACTCGTGATGTGTGTAACGTCTTAGAATTCCTTGCACATAATTTAAATGAAATCCATTTATTTGCTACTAGCTAAAGCCCTTAGATTCCATTTATCTCTGTACCAAACATAATGAGCGGTTCAATGATTTAGGTGTGAAAGTATAACAAATAATAAAACTCGCTTTTGCTTTTATCACAATAGTTAGGATAGAAATCTAAGAGTTTAAAATCGTATTAGTTCATAAGCATTTCAGCAAAGTAAGGCAACCTCTCGTGCTCATCATCTGCCTAGTCTTTTCCCAACTTTATTGGGGTCGGCTTCCAGTTAAACCAGATTCAGCTGAATACCAGTATTTTACATGAAGCGGCCGCCTACCAGAACTCCACAACCCATTAAATGGGTAACATGGTATTTCTTGGCAAGACTGGAATATTTACTGGCTTCTGACAATCCGTAACGACTGCCCAAGTTCTACAAATGACAGCTGGGACCAACAGCATAACGAGCTTTTCAAGGCACGGAGGGAACTCGGTATGTTAAGATGGTAATCCATCCACAGACCAACCTTGGCAAGCGTTGCTTAACCTTGAAGATCGATCTGTGCGGCTGTTATTTTTTAGCCACGAGCTCTTCAGGTAACCTCTCGAGCTATTAAAGAATTTAACCGTAAACTTGAAGGAACAACGGAAAATACCCCGTTGTTCGTTCAAGTTTACGGTTACAACAGAACTGTTGATTAATTGGTCTTAAATATGTTATTGTCAACGACTAGACGTGGTCATTAACGAATACCATTACAATTATTTAAGCTAATAAGTGTTGGTCTGCGTCTGCGCAGACTATTTGTAGACTTATTACTTCCAGTTTTCATACATCAGCTCACAGAATGCGTTCGTAGAACATTAATAGATGGACGTGACAGCCATAAAATAATGGTTAGTAGAAAATATAGCACGTTAGTGTATAGAATAGTCAAACATTAGGAATATTAAACAAGGTCTGACTGATTCATAACTTTTTCTTTACTTCCTTTTGGCTTCGGAGTAGACTTTATTATCATTCAGCATACCATTATGTTTTATAGTTTGTGTTGTATGGGCCTGGATTCTAGTCCATGACTGATAAGTTTTCAGCACAAATGATTATGTGGGTTGTAAGCAAAACGAATTTCATTTTTTTTGGGATGAGGATTGAGGAGTTGACGATCCGTTCAATCTTTGCTTGTTGTGTCAAGTTTGTGTTCAAGATTTCTACTATAAGAAGTGATAAGAGCTTATAGAATTAAACCATATACTTAGGTCTACGGTCCCTTGAAGCTGTGAAAAAATCATTCTTATACCTAAGTTAAAATACATAAAAGATACGGCCGTTTAGGTATACCGCAAAAACGAATGTTTCGACACTCTCAAGGGAATCAAAATTCATAGGGTATCTCCCGTTGACCTAGAACTATGAAATTTGGCAAGTAATTAATGGGCCTGGATTCTTGTCTATGGATAGGCTTTTAGCACAAATAATTATGTGGGTTGTAAGCAAATTGAATTTTTCAAATTTATGGGATGAGGAGTTGACGATCCGTTCAATATTTGCTTGTTGTGTTACATATTTGTTCAAGATTTCTACGACAAAAAGTGAGAAGAGCCTATTAAAATACAATTTCGTACAGAAATAATTTATCAATAAGAAATTAAACGCAAAATGTCGGAATGCGAAATCAATTACTTACAGAGCTTTTTAATTTCAATTATTGTTTTATTCGAGTCGCTTATAAATTCCACGAAGTCAAAATCCAAGTACTTAATGCTTATTGAAATGTAATTTATTTTACAAATTGAATATAAAAAGCACTTGAGTAATTTTTTTTAAAAAGCCCATCAATTAATTGCTTATAAAAGCAAGTCCTTATTGATCAATTGAACAAGTTTTTAGCATTTACCCTTAAGGGGGAGTGTTTAATTGACCATGTATTATACAGAAGCAATACGAAGGCTTAAATACTTGGCCTAAATTATGTTCTTTCGAACCGGTCGTTATAGGGCCGGATCTGATAATAAATAATAACCAAGATAAAGTATATGCATTGTTCCAAGTTCCCACCGGTGCCATTTACCACTCTTGTCATTTGATAAAGGCTTAACTGACGAGTTTTTGCACCGATAACCCATGTAGCTATTAAGTTATTAAATATACTAGAGTTCTTATTTGCATAAATTATTGCGAAACGACAAAACTGTAAGTTTCGTAACTAAATCTGCAATCTTTTGGCATCAAGTAGTTCAATATTTCACGAAAATGATACAGGTATGACCTGATTCTGCGTTCGATGTCTGATGTGAGTGATTTTATCTCGAAAATGCTTCAAAAATTCACGTGAGCCACATTTCAATATAAAAGCTTTAGCCCGGAAGAGCATTAATCAGGCAGGTTCGAGGAAACTTCGGAAGATCAAAGTGTTGGCTCTCATTCCGGCCAATATTTGGACGTTATATGTCAAAATACATCAGCGATATCAGGGCAGCGGTATCAGTCCATGATTCAGCGAGTGTCTGGAGCATTGACCCACATTCGAGCACCGCGGGACACTTGGCAGACGTTACGGTTTAAAATACGATCAGCCGCTATGTCGTTGGTGGAACGAGCCACAACCCGCCAGTGTAGGGTTACTCTAAATTTGAATTATCCGTTGATACCCGAAACGAGCATTTTTCATCAGATTCTATTCAACCACCTACCGTTCTGCTCTCTATATTCCGTCTCACGTGTCAAATCTTCCCAGTTTATTTTAAAGTACTCATAAATTATTGTCCTAGACGTTATGTAACGTCTAAACATATCTATCGAATTGTACAACTACTATAGTTGCCAACGTTAAAATTTTCCGTAGGTAATACATAAATTCACATTAATTGGTCGCCATTTTGTTTCTTGAAATAATTCATGTTAATGTAATTCTGCATACAAAATGAATTTGTTCCACGTATAACTATTCTTTTTCTTTATTTAAAAAAGAGACAAACTCATCGTCATCCTATTACTCACATTTACTGAACATCTTATTACTGGACTTTTCACGAGGAATTTCTGAGAAGACAAAGTGTTTCTTCTCTTTTGTTCAACAGCCGCCATACTACTTAATTAAACAATTACTCCTTTACTTTTATAATATAAAATTCCTTTGTCGTCAAGTAAGTAAAGGTGTGTATATTTTACAATATTATTATACCGGGCTCTGTCTCTTGCTCATATAACTTACTGGTAGGTAAGTAAAACAAAATGATTAATATCATTCATAGAGAACACCTGCAAACTGTAAATCTACCTGCCTTTACTACTCCATTTTATAAAGCAGATCTACGCAAATACGAGCATTAGAATCGCAAGTCTGTTCCACTTTCTCTGATTCATTTTAAACTACGCATTAGGGTCATTTTTCACTTTCGCAAAAATCACTAGCAATAAGAGCAGAGCAATTAAATTATACTTAAAACAGCATCACAGTTACATCTGGGGCTTGTTACTGAGAAAAAACCATGACGATATTGTAACTAATGTAATGTGGTTGGAACATTTATATTTTTTGGTCTCACACTGTGAAGTATTTGTGATTTTTAGTGGAACTGCAGATTTACTTTGCATATTTACCATTCAGTATTTCTTCGTATGTGATTGAGTTTTCAATGTCGATATCACACAAAAAATCTTAAGTTCTCTGGTGACAAAAAAGTCTGTGCTCCTAACCAAATTGTTTGTCTCATTCAGTAGGTACACAATACACACACGACGTATTACATATATGAACAATCCGGAACACATTATCTATAATTTACATCTATTATAATGAATTTGCAATCATCCTCTAGAAATCATTTGATTGAACCGGGGCTCGGCACGCGAAATCAAATTGCTGGGCACTTTTATGGTACACTTGATTGCGAAATAGAGGCAGATAACCATACTATTAAGTGCCAACTTTCACGTCGTCTCAAACACTTATAATTTGCGATACTAAAAAAAATACTTACATGCATTAAATACACGACAAGAGAGGTGAAAATTTCTAAAAGCCAATTAGCATTGCGGCTTCAAATGTTGTCAACTTAATTGACAGTTAGTCCACCTAAAAGTCTGTGTACCTTTTAATTAAGACT
Source organism: Lacanobia oleracea (assembly GCA_950371165.1). Classification (NCBI taxonomy): domain Eukaryota; kingdom Metazoa; phylum Arthropoda; class Insecta; order Lepidoptera; family Noctuidae; genus Lacanobia; species Lacanobia oleracea. Next base: position 17,784,768 of record OX493392.1, on the reverse strand, counting down.
AGCTCGGCTTGTTTACATTTCTGAGGCTAACGAGGAACAGCACCTTTCTCTTCAAACAATAACACAATATTGCTAAAGAACATTATTTAGAAAGGCATTTTCTGTTGTTTTAGCAGCATTTCTGCAAATCAGTTTGCAGTCAGTTACTCGAAAGCGTTTTAATAACCGTCATATATTCTGTTTACTGCATATAATTCCATATTTGCGAAAACGTAAAAGTAAAAGTTGGTAGACACTTATATGAAAGTATATTTCGGTACTCATTTTCGAATGGAGCATCTTGTATTGTATTTCACATTTACATTCTACATGTGTTTCATTTCATAGCACAAGCGCTACAGTTTTAAAATCCGTATTTGATTACATTGCAATAAAACTTGGTTTTTCTTTTGTTTCAGTGTCAACATTTCTACCCCAAACATTATGATTTACAAATGGATATTATGATAAGAGTGAAGTGCTGTCAAGAAACTAAAAACCCAAAGTGACGAAGTGCCCTGTAGGTGTCTGTTGTGCTACCGTTCCGTTGCCTTCCCCTTACCTATTTAGCGCTCAATATGTCTGACAAGACCTCGTCGTCGGTTGGCCCGAGGAGCTTCGAGACCATCTCGGAGGAGGACCTCTCCGCGTCGCCCTGGGAGAAACTGTTGGGAGAAGTGAACACTGCTATTCCTACGATAATAAAGACTAATGTGTCGAGTACAACCATCTCTCGATGCGGCGAGGAGGTGTCTGCGAACCCTCAAGCCGAAGTGGATCTGGAGGGAAACAAGTTGACGCGATCCAAGAGCCTTAATCAGCGAAGAAATAGCAGCGGCCTTCTCGCTTCCATCCCGAGGCAGCTGAGAAACTCATTGCGAGGAGTTCGGAGCGAACCTTCCAGTGTCAAGGACGTGCCCACGACCAGGAATGACAGCTCTCTCAACCTTCTTCTTAGGTGAGTCATATTGAACATTTTACCGTCGATAAAACATTGTGCTAAAGCGGATTTATACCCAAGGTCCTATTGATTAATTGTTTAGTGAAAAAAAAGGGTCTAGATCTTGATTTATGCACTTTGTGCTTTGACGTCGATTTTATGCAGACACATCGTAAAATAAATATGTACTTCGGTTCACACAATTTGATACAGCTGACTCTTGATATAAAGGGGAAATACTTAATGTTGTAACCTTACGCTTAGGTTGACGTAAGATATTTTTCATCTATGTCAACGTTTTCTCAATAACAGCTAACATTAAAATTGAAAGGAAGGCGAATCAAGTGGAAACATAAATCTCCTTGTACAGCATAATTTGCAAGATGTCTTAATTGGTTGCATAAAATAAAACATATAGCTACTATAACATTGCGTTGAGTACCAAATTGTCATTCCGAGACGATGCGCGTATGACCCTAACCAAGTGCCCTTGAGGCTACAATTTATAATTTATTGTCACGTGCCATAGGACTCCATGGAGGAATTTTCATTAGATATGGCAGGTCAAGAACAAACGGCGCCACATGACCACAAGGCTTCGTCTGGCGCCCCCCGTACCTCCTCAGCGCCATAATTACCATCAAGAAGAACCTTTCCACATAATTGCAACCTTCATGCTCTGAAATACGTGAGGCTTCACGCTGATTGGTCCTAGAGATGTAACTTGACCTGTTGTCGGTTGTAGTCTGCGCTATTTTAAGGAAAATTAATTTCCTGAGACAATGTCAGGGTCTCATTAGTGCAGCCGATAAAGGTCTTCTGTAATTGAACATTGTGTTAATGACGGTTGAAATTGAGAGACGGTTAAACAGTTTTTTTTCAAATACGAAATAGGCTCCTTATTATTCACTCGTAACACCCTGTCAATCTATCAACTAGCTATCAATAAATCTACATCACGCGTGATCAATATTATGAGGCTATAAAACACTGTGTAATTTGATAGTTATATATTTGCAAGTCGATAATGAAACGTCATAAAAGTCAGGAATGGGTCTTCCGTTTTTAAATGTCCAGCAATTCCTAATAAAAAGATTTTTACCGATAACTTTCTCGTATGCAAAACTGCGAAGGAAGCGGACGTCCTTATTTAAATACGAATTGCAGGAAACAAGGCGCCCGTGGTAGACAGGGAGCCTAAAACAATGCTCCTTGCAGAACACAATGAATAGACTGAACGATTGCATGGAAGTAGCAATTCAGGGCCATCCGTTTAGCGCAATCCGTGTCCTCTTATTTTTATCTCCTTGTTACTAGTTGGGAATACAAATGACTTTTCAATTGATTTGGGCTCGTCGCCGTCGGAAACAAGTGTATAAAATGTATTTACATACGAATTACGTGAGGTCCATTTTGGAACGGGTGTATTAGGTAGATACTGAAGAGTTATGACCGAGAAGTGTAGTTATTTGTTATTTATTTTATTGGGCTTCGACCACCCACTCTGATTTGATTATCATGCGTAGTATTCAAACTTGAAATCAGAATTAATTCTCTTTGATCATCGACATTGCTGTACATAAAGTTGTTTTACAAAATCTTCCTCCTCATTCTATTAAGTGTAATCGAAAGAAATCATTGAATCATCAATACTTTGAAGTAAACTAATATTATACTAATCAATGTTCAAACATCGTGCGATGTCTCATCATCGTTTTCAGCCTTTGTTGCTACAATCAGTTAATCCCTTGTGACATCGAAAGATATATGATTTGATGATTCTCAAATTCGAGTTACAACTTAACTTTTACCGGTTTCTGTTCCATTTTACTCTGCTTTCGCTCTTTTATGATTAATTCCGGGACTCATCGAGCTTCATTGCTTCGGTATTTTTCTTGTAGTCGCCAAATTCTGTCTTTAGTGGTTGAAAATAGTGCGGGGCGCTTCTACCATAAAAAGTTATATAAAACGTGACTTCTAGTAGCAAGAAAGTACTTACTTTTCCGTAGCAACAAAAACATATGAACACGAATAAGTATAATGGATTTGATGTAACAGTTAAAACGGGTCTTTGTTCGTTTTTTGCTAAAATTTATTTGACTTTTAGGCCACTGCCCCTACAGCCACAAAAAAACCGAATATTCGTTTTTACTTTGATTTTATTGGAATTGCTTTTATGAGGGACTAAGTATATAATTTAAATTTAAGATGATTGGATCATCAAGAGGTACACAGTCTCTAGTTCCATTAATTTATTTGAGTACTACTTATTTCTTCGTTTTGAGTCAGGGATAATCCTGAGGTGGTTTGGTTTCCCGTACGTTGCTACGTTAATTTCAGTATTTCAATATATTATGGTTTGAGATGACCCACATTTAAAAGATGATAAAAGATAAAGCTGTAGAGCTGATACAGTAACATTATCAGGCGCAATACGTAACTGTGTTTATCAAACTGATAGCTGGGTCATGAACAGTAGGTCAATGCCCCTAAGCTAAAAGAATGAGTTTTCTGACATTGAGCCCATTATAACGTGCCTATTTTTGAAAACAGTTGCTTTCTGAAACATTTAATTTACGATCAAAGTTATGAACTACGCAGTGCTCTATTTAAATAAAGTAATTTCGTCTAGATTATGGCAGTATAACTCGTTGAAAATGATTTATAGCTCCGACCAACATAAATTGTAGCCGTGCGTGCCTATTCCCATTTATTGGCATACTTCAGAATTATAGCATATACAAAATCTACATAGAACGCTTTGATCCATAATATTTGGTTAAATGATTACTAAAAAAAAAAAATGTAACATGGATTCATCGCACGGTTGTACCAAGAACGTAGCGAGGCCATTCACTTCCGTCGAAGTGATCACACTTCTGCATGTTCTGCTATTGGTACGGTACGACAACTGTGTATGTGTTTGTGCCAATATTTGCACGCCAATATTCGGCCCGCTTCCTGGCATGCCTTATCACCGGCAGAACCGACCTGGATACGGATTCCTATGCACGTTATAGTTTTACAGCGAGAATAATGTGCTCGGTTTGAACATTGAAAATAGAACGCAAAGGATGTTGTCTTTCAACAAGTTTATGCTGAAAACGTTGAAATATTTAAAAATCCAAATGAAAATAGGGCAAAAAAACTAATTGAAATTTTAATAGCCTCTATTCTCGAGGATAACAGAAGCAGTTATAACTTTGCATAAACACAGAAACAGCTGACCGGAATTCACACTGCCGAACTTAACACCACTTTCGCTCACACTGTTTTTCTTGAGTTAAATCAAATATCCTAAGAAAACGCACTTAAACACCAGATGACGCGTTTAATTACGAAACACTGACGCACCATGAGGTCTCACCTGAATAAACAAGGTTACAAGAAACTCTTAGTAACTTTGTTGTATACAAATACCCATATTTACTTAATATGTGTGCATGCATGTTAGCTACATGCATGCACACATATTCAAGACTGTTACCAAGTATTTCTGGGAAAATTCAGCATAAATGAAAGACTTTGTTGCTGAATGGGTTCAAAGTAGGTACCTAAGCGAAATAGAACAATGTGAATTACGTGTCGTTACTTGGAACAGTTCGATTTAAGACTTCTTGTTTTAGTTTCCAAGGTGGTTAAGATAACACCTTGTCAGCTAGGAGAAATAAGCAACAATGTTCGTTACGGAGGAAAGGACGAACAAACTAGTGGGGAATATTTTAGATAGCAATAAAGTTGTAGAATTTTAATATTCAGGTAAAGATACAATCAAATCCCTTGATTTTTACTAGACGTTAAAGATACTAACTATAGAGAAAAAAAAAACTAGATCTAGTTTTTTTTTTCTTAGCCTGCTCTTGTGTCCCACTGCAGGGCAAAGGCCTCCCCTTTCTCCTTCCAAATCACTCGGTCTTGGGCGATCTCTGGCCAAGTTAGTCCCGCCAACATGATGAGAATTCTTCAGGCGTCCAGTGAGTGACGATCTTCGCCCATCTCTCCGGGTTCATTCGTGCGACGTGGCCAGCCCATTCCCACTGGTCTTTTTTTTCTCCGACTTCTATGACTTTGGAGCGCAGGGTGGTGTTTCTAACGCGATTTATAGCTGATTCTACATCTAGTGCTTGATTTAAAAAATAAACGAATACCTACAACAGCAACAACAATACTGCCAAAATTCTGTTTGTTTTCCTCAAAGTTATTTTCAAATGACCGTCATGTAAAGATTAAAATTAAATAGAAGCTCATGTTTTCCGGGAAAAGGAGTCTACAAAATCAATGTTTGAAGATTCTAAGCGACAATTCAATGAAAACGGTGCACTTGCAGCATCGTAGACATTTATATAACAGTAGGTAGGTATCCAGGTTTCATGAATTTCTTAAGCAATTCATCATCTGTGTAACTTTTACTCAACTACGTTTTAGTCAGCTTCCAGATGAAGTTGAGTACCAGTATTTTACATGGAGGGGTTGTCTATTTGACGTCCACAACGTATTATCTGGGTAAAGATATCCATTGGCAAGACCATCCGTATCGAGTGTCAAATATATTCGAATGACAGTTAGAGCAAACGTCCATGTGTTTCCCAACTTGCAATTCTTTCGAGAAAATCAGTGTGAATTGAATTTTTATCAGGCATTACTCATGCTGGACATAACCCTTTGGCAAAAGACCTACATATAGAGGAAACCCTAATAGTTTTCCTCTTTAGATTACCATTTAGAAACGATCGATCTTCAAATCAAAGTCTCCTTTATTTGCAGGACACTTGAGCTTCACTTGACTTACCGGTGTCTTTTCCTTATATCTAGCATCGTCGACAACTATCAATATACCAAGAGTTTCTTTGAAATAGTAATACTTATAATTATTATTTGTGTAGGTACATAGTGCCGGTCTATATTTAATTACCCGTACAAGGAAGTAATTGTTTTACCAGTATGAATACATTTTCAATAAACCCGTTATAATTCAATAATATTGTCAATGGTTAGGGAAAATACTTTGTAGCTTGGACTTTATAGGCGACTTTTCCAGAACACTTCTTGTAATTCTACAACTAAATTATTTTCATTCTTATTCACGACTTCCATGATGGCTTTAGCAAAAAATATGTGAAAGATTTCAAAATCAACATGAAAGAAAGTCTGCGAAAAGTCTATCGGAATAAGTCTACTAAACATGGAAAGACGATGAAAGGTTACTGACGTCGTACTATAAAATTAGCTTCGCGCCCAACTCACTTCGCTTAGGTGTGGTTTCCATTACACAACAAACAGGATTATTTGCGAATTTGTTTATGGTAAGGATTAGGAAACTTGACGCCCACATTTGCGTAGGAAGTTTTGAGTAATTTCCCGAAAACCAATAACCCAAAATGCCTACTATGACGTAGAAACCATTGGAACCTAACTTGCGTAAAATTATTTATTAAAAACAAACGTTCTTGATACTAAAATGACGTCATTCTAACTGAATCAATATGGTAATGACGATTCGTTATAAAACAGAAGCCTGAACATAATACATACAAAGAATAATTTCAATGGATACCCAGTGACTAATGAAGCAGATCTTTTCAGTTGAACTGTAAAACATAGATATGATATGACGCCAGAGAAGCTGGTATTTCTGGCAAACATTTTTCTCGTGAGTGACTTTTAAGCTGAAGTCACTTCAAGAATCTCACATCCTATTCGTTATTCCACTGCTGAGGATGGTGACTCGGCTATCACTGCTAAGAATCATGACTCCATATGGATTTTCTCTATATTATTCTCTTGAAGAATAATCACAAATATATTCAAGAACATATATAGGTACTTACTGGAGCACAATGATCCTTTGTTAAATGGAACCGGAATCCCAAACGGTGTTACCAAAACTTGCGTAGGTGCCAGTCGCAGTATGGATATAGTTTACGTCTAAAGAAAAAAGTATTTTAAGAGTTGGAATCAGTCTAAAGATAGCATTAGTACAGGTTAAGAGCCTGGTAACCCGTTTCCCTCATTACTTTTACAACTAGTGCAAGATGATAAGAAATCGATGCAACTCTTGGATTTTCCCTACATTTCTCGACGATAATATGGTACTTATAAATAGTTTAAAGGAATTTACTAAACATGAGCTTGGCTTATAAGTAGGGCACGTGTCAGAAATTGTTGTTGAAGGATTATTCAAATACTAGCGCCGGGGTTAATGACCCAATATGTATGCTAGGTAACGACTGGTATTACTAACTGTCGATTGTATAGATTTCGTGCTGTCCAGATCTCGATTTATTAGCGTTGAATATATTAGCTTGCTAAATTATCCATAGACAACCGATTAGGCTTGAAATATTAGATACAATGAATAAAACTTTAATTGTTATTTTATTTCCTTAATTTATTGTTGTTTTAGACTCTTAACGCTTTCAATTTGTATTCGTTATGAAAGGACCGCTTTCTCAATTTATTATTTGTATGTAGTATGTACTGAACACATTACGTATGATCACGTTCGAGTACATCATCAACGATACTTTCACAAGCAGTAAAATATTACGATCATTTGTTTATTTCTTGTTCAATTGCTTTTTAATAAATACTGTTTTCATTGGTTTCTACAGTTTTAGCGATTTTTCATTAGTTATCTTTGGACTTCATAGAATCTGCTTGTTGTTTTTTTTTTTTTTTGCCATCGTTATGAGAAAGCCAATGAGTGCTATAATCATCGTTACATTTCTCCAGGTAGATACGTTTATTTGCCATTTCGGTGGTTATTTTCAGAGAACGAGTGGGTTCGGAGATTTATTAAAACGTTTTTCAGCAATCACTCAGTCTTAGCTGGAACTTCAAAACAGCTTCAAATTAATGACTGTTTAGTTGGTCTATCATCAAAAATAAATTAAATGATGAAAAAAAAGAGTGAACCTCGAATTAAAGAGATTGAGATCTAAATACTTAGTTTTCATTGTACGCATTATTTTTTAATATATTCCAATATAGCTTGTAACTTGTGTTGTATCTTTGTAAGTTGGTTTATCAGAATCCCTGTTACACATAACAGTTTCATATATTTTTTTAACATTGTCATTAATTATTCAGTCACTAAGATAGGTATGTCAATTAACAGTCACAGCATCATTGTTCGTCTTTATTATACTACTCTGTCAAGAAAGTACCGGGAAAAGATCAATAATACACAAAATGTCTGTTATTCATCCAAATTTATTTTATCACCTTCAAAGTATGCTCCTTTAGAAACGATACACTTGCGCCAACGAATAATCCATTCATCAAAACATTTTTTAAACGCTGCTTCCGGAATTGAGTTCAGTTCTCGCCGCGAATTCTCCTTTATGTCTTCTATCGATTGAAAACGGGTGCCACGAAGTGGTAATTTGAGTTTAGGAAAAAGAAAAAAGTCAGCAGGAGCCATATCTGGTGAATATGGTGGTTGCTGGATGGTATTTGTTGAGTGTTTGGTTAAAAATTCGTTCACAATGATAGCCTTGTGCGAAGGCGCATTGTCGTGGTGCAAAATCCAAGAATTTTCTTTCCACAAATCTGGGCTTTTTCGTCGAATTTGCTCTCTTAAACGCCGCATAACGCTCAAGTAATATTCTTTATTTACCGTTAGACCTTCCGGTAAGAATTCAGAGTGCACAACACCGCGATAGTCAAAGAAAACAGTCAACATGACTTTGACTTTTGATCGACTTTGGCGTGGTTTTTTCGGTTTCGGTTCAGTTGGAAGGCGCCACTCCGAAGCTTGTTGACTAGTTTGCATGTCAAACTCGTAAACCCACGTCTCGTCACCAGTAACAATGCGTTTCATGAATGTTGGGTCCGAACTGACTCGTTCTAGCATGTCCTCAGCGACTTTCATGCGATTAAGTTTTTGGAGAAAATTCAGATCTTTTGGGACTAGCCGAGCAGCAACATGTTTCATACCCAAATGATTAGTTAAAATGGTACGGATCGACTCGTGAGATACAGAAAGTTCGGCGGCTATCTCTCTCAGAGTTGAATGGGGATTTTCAGTCACTATTCCTTCACTTTTGCGATGTTAACTTCAGTTGCAGACGTTGACGGCCTACCAGAGCGAGGCAAATCTTCCATCACACTCGACCGCTTTTGAACGCTTTGAACCACTCATAAGCACGAGTTTTTGATAAAGTCGATTCACCGTAAGCCTTCTGTAACATTTTCAGTGACTCCGAACACGAAATTCCATTGGCGATGCAAAATTTAAGACAAACTCTTTGTTCGATATTTTTGTCCATTATGAAATTCGCAATACACACTATATATGATATTACTAAAACCAGCACTGTATTTAATATAAATAACAGATGCAACTCAAACTCCGCGCCAAAATGGAAAACAGTTGTGCCAATCTAACAACTACAAAAAAAAAAAAAAATTGAATTTGGAACCATAAACAAATCATCCATTCCCGATACTTTTTTGACTGAATGTATTTTAGTTATAAGGTAATAAATAATCCATGAACTAAGAGGATTTTCTGTATTTCAACATCATTAAAATCATTTTAGAAACCAGGAAATTGTTAATTCGCCCGAAATGACTTCGCACCGTATTCGTGACGTTTTTGTTTGAATAACCGTATTTTTTGCCACCATCGTCATTATAGTTCCAAATCATTGTATAATGAGTCATCCTCCTAAGAACTACGAGTAACATGTTGACTAATTAGTCACACAATTGTTACTAGTGAAATACGCGAACAACGAAGGAAATTCTCTAGGAAGAGACAAAAATAGAAATGGTTTAAAAAAAAACCGGCCAAGTGCGAGTCAGACTCGCCCACCGAGGGTTCCGTACAATGTAGCTACAAACAACTTAAAATATATTTTTTTGCTGATTTAATTACAAGTGTACAGTTTTAGACTTTTCGCTAAACAAGTAGCATCATCTGCCTAGCCTTTTCCCAACTATATTGGGGTCGGCTTCCAGTCAAACCGGATTCAGCTGAATACCAGTGTTTTACGTGGAGCGGCTGCCTACCAGACCTCCACAACCCATTAACTGGGTAACACGGTACATCTTGGCAAGACGCTGAACAAGTAGTATATGAAGGTATTATTTGCCAAATTTCATAACTCTAGGTCAACGGGAAATACCCTATAAATTTTTATTCCGTGAGAGTGTCGAAATATACTTTTTTGCGGCATAAACGACCGTATATTTTGTTTACGTTAACGTAGAATTTTGATTTTTTTCACAGCTTCAAGGGGCTGCAGACTTGAGTATAAGGTTTTAATTTCAACTTGATACCTCCACGCGCTCCCGAGATAAAGGGCCTTGACAGATAGACGGATGGACAACAAAGTGATCCTATAAGGGTTCCGTTTTTGCTTTTGAGTTACGGAACCCTAATAACCTCTTAGAATGTAGTACATTTGATCCACGTTTTTTTTCTTCAACAAATCGTGCTGCCTGATCTTAGATCATTGCAGGTACATGATTCTCAGTTTATATTACTACTGATCGATGATTCATTACTAGGAAAATATTAAAGATGGCGCCTTCGATAATTAAATCTTAGGTACTTGAAACAGAAGTTATACATAGTTAGTCATGATCAGGGGATCAAGTTACGGTAGTGCAGATTTAATTCTCCGCCTATCCTACATGAATTATCATGTATTATCTTCAGTAGGTATTTAATTAATTATTGCTATCTGTTTGTCTGATTTGTAGTAGTAGATGATATAAATCTATCCATTTTATTTATGCATAAAATTGATGTTCCTACTGTACTTACCATAGACAATAGCTGTTTTAACCGCAATGACGAATATTTTTAATTAATGGCTTTCTTTCCTTTCCGGCGTTCAAAAAGAAGCATATCATTAGAGCTTGATCAGTTTTATTTGAATCTTTACAGCTTTTAAGAGCGCTTTCACAATTTTTCTTGAATTTGAGCGTTTGATTCGAGTTTTGATGTCTGATTATGCTTTAGATATAGCACAAAAAAAAAAAACAAAAATACGCCTAAGAAAGTTTGATAGTTGATCTTGGGAGTGTTCTAAATAAATATATCAATTTGTTCACGTACATCAGTAAATTTCTTGTCTCCGCAAAGGGTGTTTCATAAAATTACGCTTTTGGGAATCTTTTGATGCTTTGGTACACCGAAGATATAATAATTTAATCAATTTTAAAAATGTCCATGATACAACTGTACCTTCTACTTTGGAATAATCAAATCAATTTGTTACGATTCATGCACTAATAAACCAAAAATAATTTTGTAAAACTGAGAATTATTGACAATTTTCCGTATGAAACTATATTTTTTATCTATGAAAGTAAAAAAAAAAAATTCAAATAAAAATTATTTAATAATTAAGGAGGTATTGTTATAATGCATGAAAAAAAAAATTGGTCTATTTAAAAGTAAACTCATATTTTTAAGCAATTTTTGTATACAGCCCCTATAAATCTCGGGAAACGCGGTTTGTAGCTTTAGTCCGGGGCAAGCGCTCGATTTTGTAATAGCGCCCTTAACAGATAGTAATCAGTCACTTAGTTACCTCCTGTAAAGGATCAAGAAGCCACACAATCATCATCATCATATCAGCCGAAAGACGTCCACTGCTGGACATAGGCCATAATCGCCACGCTTGGCAGGCGGGTTGGCGATCGCAGTGTATGGTGTTGATTTTTCCAGAGAATGCTGCTGCCCATTCTCTGGCCAATCCCTTAGTCGCCTCTTACGAAGCCATACTATGTACTAATGTGGAACATACCAAGAAGACGGCAATACAATGTGCAGGAGCCATTTCATAACAGTTACATAATATTTATAATATTGTCAATAAAGGATAATAAAAAGGGGAGGTGACGTGTTTATACTGGAAATAACTGTTAGCAATCATTATATTGTGTAACCGGTGCGTCAGCGTCGTATCGGTGAATTCGTTCCGTGTTAACAGGGACATGGGCATACCAAGCAGATATTTATATGTATGTGAACAGTAGCCGCAATAAGTAGACAGTCTTCATCTTCCTGCCCTTATCCCATGTTGTTTGGGGTCGGCGCAACTCGTTTTATTCTTCCATTCTGTTTTATCAGTCGTCACTCTATCACTAACTTCCTTTTCTTTCATATCGCTCTTCACACAATCCATTCATCTTTTCTTTGGCTTTCCTCTCCCTCTCCATCTATCCACATTTATGTTCTTAACTCTTCTAGTTATATGGGTTTCATCCCTCCTCTTCACATGACCATACCAAGACAAGCGATTCCCTTTTAACTTTTCCGTCACTGGCGCCATTTTTAAAGTGCCTTTAATGTACACATTTCTCACTTTATCCATTCTCGTTACTCCACACATCCATCTCAACATTCTCATCTCCGCTACATGCAATCTTTTTTCAGCCCAACATTCGATCCATACATTACGACATACGACAAAAAAGTAGACAGTGTTGCTGTAATTTCGAAAATTTGAATATTAAAAAAAAACCGTCCAAGTGCAAGTGGGAATCTCAAACGAAAGGTTCCGTACCATAGGTTTCGCAATTTGGTATTTCTGCGTATTTAGGTCAAAAACTGGGTATTTCTGAACGTATATAAATGTCCTCAAAAAAAAAACATTTATAAAAGCACATCCTTGTAAATATATAGAGAAAAAGTTACCTACAATAAAAAAATAATTAATTTTAATACAGCTTCTTCAAATTAAAAATAAATTGCCCCTTATTTAGTATTAAACAACATGAATAGAGTTTCACACTTCGTATAAAAACAAAAAATCGTTATTAATCAATCTTACATTGAGGATCAGTTAAATTACAGGTTACCTTTAGTTTTTGTAGGACTCGGATTTATTATAGTTATCAGAATAAGAATGAGTCAGATAGCGGTTACGTCGAGACGTTGACCTTTTCGGGATTCAATGAATTTTGCCTCCATGAGGCTTATTCTATTTTTAAACTTACCTGGAAAAGGTTTGAGGTAAGAGAAAAAAAGTTCGTCTTAGGAAAAAAAAGAGACAACGTTCCTGTAATCTTTGGTGGCAACCATACAACCAAACTATTATTACTAACTGACCCGCGCGGCTTCGCTCCCGTCAACTGGCTACTCTACCTACTCTTCCTACCCTAATTACTTACCTTTTTTTTTAAACCTTCCCTGTATTCTGGCGAAACTAACAAAAAAAGAATTATTTAAATCGGCCTCGTCGTTCTCGAGTTTTAGCGAGACTAACGAACAGCAATTGATTTTTTGTATATAAATAGATAAAAATATTTAGTGATGATCAAACTTAATACTTACCCTGTTTGCGTTAAACACACTGCAATTTCTACGATAATTTGGCCTGAAAAAATACCGTCTGTGCTATTGTTGAAAATTAATGTTTCCTACTCAACGATCATCATTGCATTGTATGGGAAAAATACCAACTGTACCAACACTAAAATAATGGTGCACTATCATTGTTAAATTGTTCACTTTGGCTCATTAACATAGCACACATATTTCTGTAGTAGTGGGGAAAATATGTCGTTTATCATCTGGTACATATTCTGTGAGTCAACTCGGGATATGAGTTATTGTATTAGGTACCTGTGGGCGATGGCCTAGCAACCAATCCCTACTGAAGCGAGATTTGTGAACTTTGAACATATTGCGAGGACCACGTGGCCATAAGATCGTTTAGATTTCAACTCACTTAGCATTGACATCGCTTAAATAACTGGCAATGAGGAAAAAACGTGCGCGGGAGTTATCTTAGTTCCAGAAAAAAATCGGTCACGTTTACCCAAAGATCTTGGGAACAGTGCCATCTACCAGGGAGTAGCAGAAGCTTCTGAATCTCTCGTTCAGTCAACGTAAAACGATAGTGAGTTTAGAACAGCTATTTCCGACTGACGTGTCACCAGACGACCCGACTTGGCAACCGTTCCCGGCTCTATTTCATTGAGAACGAAGTTCAAATAGTTGCTAATGTCAGTTGCTAAGATCAGTGGCTAAAATTGCTGGTAGACGTTAAAATGCGTAGCTACTGGAATTTTCCTAGGCCTGAAAAAACAAAAAAATGCGTAAAAAGAAAATACTATATTTTGCCTTGGCCCAATATGATGTCGCTTAACACTACACATTGACAAAAATACAACTAGATGGAAATAGAAAGCGGAAAATACAACACACTGTAAAAATAAAACTCCTGTTCTTATTGTGGATACGTCTCACAAATCTATACGTAGATGGTAGACTCCCATTTCGAAGTCTCGGGTTTCTGCATGCATTTTGATATGCAAGTAAATATCTTTCGGATTGCGTAACATTAAAGATAAAACTTTAGCACCCATTATTGGTTTTCTGAATCTGATTCAGACTCATATTCTTGGATACTATTTCTCTAATCCAGTTCCCATAAAGATAACTACTGATGAATGTGTTCTGAAAGATCACGTCAAAGAAACTGAACTGAACTCTATTTTATCTCAATGGATAGTTGTGTTTAGAAGCGTACTATCTATCTACGTCACAAGTAATACGAACTATTACAACATGGGCTTTTACACTTTTTAAAATGTCGACAGAATTCGAATGTGGGTGTTCGTTGTACTATACGATGACGTCATTAGTCACGACGTATTTGCCCGAACCGACGCGATGTTCTACGTAAGAAGAAATAAACTGAGAAACTGGTTATAAAACGTAGTGACTTCAACGGTAATATCGGGGAAAATGTTATGAACTTTGGTCATGATGGATTTGGCACAGTTTCTGATGACGTAGATGTAATAAGCGAATCCAAGTGTTCTAATCCGCTGATGCAACACGACAGCGATATTCTAGTTAAATACGCTCCAGTACGCGGAATAATTAATTTGTTGTCGTAAACAAACTTCTTAGTCAACGTTGTTTTCGTTTGCAAATGTCAGGGAGGCATAAGTTCATGTACTTCACTACACACGTAAACAGTAAACATCTACGTCTATTACCTACTTTATTGTCTATGTACAAAGTAAAAAGCAAGCTGTATCTTTATTTGATCAAAATTCTATTAGTTTTTATTTATTGATAGGCCTGCGTTTGACCACAATCTCATCTGATGGAAAGCGATTATGTAGTCTGCGATGGAGCCCGCTTACAAACCTAGAAGTAATTAATTCACTTTTGACTTCAAAACCCCAGGTTGAATTTAAATGTCATCGACCTCTACAAAACTAAATTGGCGTTTTATTGTATCGAAAATAAAACCATGCCTTTGCTATCGAAATATATATCCTACCTAGTTTTAAATCGGAAAATGTGTTTCATTTCTTGTAGCTTTACCATCCATTGAAAGACAAATACTCGTAAACATTCGCACACTATCCTTCAACGTTTGGCATTAGTGAAAATAACGTGTTAACTGACTGACGGATGCTAAGGCCATTTCAATTTCGGTGTCACTGCAGCTATATAATTACGAGTACCTACAATAAAACGGTATATCACCTGTTCGTATAGATATATATACTAGTTGACCCGCGCAACTTCATCTGCGTCACAATTTTCATTACTGCTCCGCTCCTATTGGTCTTAGCGTGATGATATATATCCTTCTATAGCCTTCCTCGATAAATGGGCTATCTAACACTCAAAGAATTTTTCAAATCGTACCAGTAGTTCCTGAGATTAGCGCGTTCAAGTAAACAAACAAACTCTTCAGCTTTATATATTAGTATATAGATAGGTAGTTACATATACAGCTACGCAGGAGATGACCGTCTGCTTCGGGTAACGAACTTGGAAGCCACACTAAGGTCGGATATTACTCCCTTACACATGATTCAAACATTGATTATAATCTGTTATAACTGCCAGTTCCGCTTGTCACAAATACATTCTCATTCTTCACAGCATTTAGTTATGCTGCAGGTATAATGAAACAAGCAATTTATCTCGTGGCCACCGCTAAATGGATTAACAGGATAATCATAAATATGCTCATTTAGTGGGAAACATTTTGCAATAATATAAATACCGTTCACTTAGATATCTTGCCAATATGATAGCTACCTGGCTGTCTTGGCTTGGTTCTTGAAACAACTAGTAATTATTCATCGGCTTACAAAAATAAATAGAAGAAATTGCGTCGGTAATAGAGGTTATTCCTGGCCCCATTTCATGGAAGATGCACTGATTTACTACTAAATATCTGATGAGTGATGGGTCCTTTGGCATTTGTGAGTACCTATGGTATTGTAGGCCCGCTGCCAGCTGAAGGGTCACACAGTTTACTCACTTCCGTCTTGTGAATAGTTTCTAAGCATATAGGTACGTTTGTAATGTTACATTGTATGTAGAGTAGTAGATAGTAACAGTCTATTAACAAAACAGTTGAGATGTCTCAATCAATTTGAATAAATAATAACATTTTGATACATTATTCCCTATGCTTGCCAAATTTAGTTATAAAGATTTGAAATATAACTAAAAAAAAATAAACTTAGATTTAGCTAATCAAATGTCAGAATATATAACTTCAGAGCTATTCGAATATGTACCAGGCTTTTTAGCCTAAAATAAAAATAAAAAGTCAGTTTCTGTTACCATGCCATAATAAACTCTGCAGACGGCCAAGTTAATTGTTTTAAAATTATACCAACTAACATACCTATAATTAGTAACCATTATCCGCCCTGATTGTTAATAACCAACTCACCAGAAGTTGAAGTGTTGGCCTTAAATGATACGAACATAAATAAACATTTGTTTTATGACCCAGTGACGATATAACACTCTCAAGTTCGCCGATAAAAGCATAGTCAAGTACGTAAAAGGTTTTATTGCTAAAATGCGGAACAAACTTTCTGTTGATGGAGTAAACAATGGATAGATTTTCATAAAGCGAATATAAAATGGATTATTTTCCCATGAAATGACGGAATTTTCCCATCATTTCTCCATGTACATCGATGACTTATGACTTCATTGTCACATACCTATACATTGTCATGAAAACTATGAAGAAGAATAAATAATACAGAGAAAGAATACGGAAAGCGTTTATAAAATGTATTAAAAATATCTAAGAACTATGTGGCGAGAGGCAACGGCTCTGAAGATATGGGTCGGCCACACTACCGACCGTTGGACCGACGTTCTTAAATAGAGAACGCGAATCGGCAAGAAGAATCCACTATCTTGTCGAGGAATGCATTAAGCCCTACATTGAAGTGCAGTAAGCAGATATCTTATGGCAGTGATCCGTGAACTGAAAGGAAAAATTCACAGCGTGGAACATGAAAAAGCAGTTTCCTTAATGATGATAATGCCATACCTAAAAATAAGTTTACGTTGTGGTAATACCCACCGATCAAACAACAAATAATCTGAACAAACGTGCTATAGGTCTTTTCTTTAGTATCTTGGAAGGTCACAATAAATGAAAAGGTATGCCGAATGGCGTCATTAAAATACCTAAGGACAATGTGCTGCGATAAATGTCTACTTTAAATCCATGAAGGCTAACTACAGGTCACGTTTTAATCGTTTGTCCTGTTATCGAAGGGACTTGGCTATAAAACAATGTACCTACTAACAAACAAGCAGATAGGATGTAAAGTGACAAATGTGTGTCACAGATTTAGTTCAATTGCTGTATGAGAGTCGCGTCAAGATGCGTAACATCGCAACCCAAGCCTGTCTTGACTGAACGTGGCTCTTCACCACTGCAGCACGTGTTTATCTCACGTACTTTAATCCAAGCACGTCTCTAATATCAATTAAATAACATTCTTTATAAGGACGAATAAGTATTTTGACGAAAATGAAGCCACTACTAAAGATGGGCGTCCTAAAAGTCCTCTACAATAATTGGTCGTAAAAGTATGCCATTATTACCATATTAGCAAATGAATTGGCACCGGCTCATCATTTGTGAATAAACATCGACAGATAGAAAGACTCAGAAGCACACGTTAAGGTCTTGGCTCTCATTGGTACATCTTTGGCAGGTGGTAAATAGTGCAGTCAGACGCCTGAATGTCTGACTACCAGCATTGCTAAAAAGTATTGTGTAACTAAATAACTAGGTTGTGGAGTTGTGGTTCATGGTGTTCATGCAAAATGCTGGTATTCAGCTGCATCCGGTTAATTGGGATATGACCCCATACAGTTTTTTTTTACTATTGATAAGCACGCGTTTGACCACTATCATCTCACCTGTTGGTAAGCGATGATGTGGTCGAAGATGTACACGCCTGCCTAGAATACCTACTACTATTCACTCTTGACTTAAATGACTCCCAGATTGTAGCTATCAGGATACACAGAATCCGGCAGGGAATTCCACTCTTTAGTTGTACGCACTATGTATATGTTTCCAAAACAGTTCGTCTTGACTTGTGGTCCGATGATGGAACGGGCTTGGCGGAATTAAGTTATGCAATTCCATCGCACATTCCCCAAAATACAACCGGTAGAAAACCTAAGAAAATACAAGGGCGATAATAACGAAAACGACCCACAGGAAGAAAAAGTAGAGCATATTCTCTGCAGGGAACATAATGACCTTAATATTCCACCAAAAGTATGCAGCAGTAACAGACTTACAACAGATGTTACTCATGCAAAATTTTTAAAATTTAAATGTTCCGTTGTGTTTCGTCTGGCCGTTCCAGACGCTATTGTAATTTACGAATTTAAATCCACGCATCGTAAGAGAACCATTTATGACGGTCGTGTGACGTGAATAGTTGACATCAGCCAGTAATATGGATTGGTATTACGGACGGGATCATTAATGGGTTTTGTAGACAAATTGGAAGTTTTAAAGGAAAGGCCTAATTTAGTGACGTTTCTCTTGCAGTTTCAAGAATATTACAATATCCTCAAATTAAATCAAAAAAATCCCAATATTTTTTTTATATTAAAATTTTTTACATTTTTTATTTTATTATATTTGAACAATATTGATATTTTTTACTTTTAATCATATTTTTTTAATGTGTATAATTTATTCATTTTTGTTTTTATTCCTGTGTCAAATGTATTTTACTTTTAGTTTTAATAGAAATCTTATGTTAAAAATTAGTTACTTATAAAACTTATTATTTCAAGGCTTATTTTTCTGGTAAGCGCTTATGTACGCCTTAATTGTCATGTGCATTAGAACATTTGCTATAGAGCTTTTTGAAAATTATTGTACAATGTATGTGATGTGGCTGTACTAATTTTAAAAATTACAAATTAAATTAAAATTAAATCATTTTTACCCCAGCCCCAGATACAACATTCTGGACGTGAAACGTTTTCCTTTACATCTCATATTTCACAATGATTGCTAATTTTATTTATTAAAAGTGTGCTAGTAAGAAAAACTGTACAAAGACGGACTCAAGTAATGTCTCCAGTGGTCAATCCCACATGAAACGTTATTTTTCCTTTCTTTTTTTGTTTTTTTTTTTATATAAAAATTAACCTACTATACTCAGCTATAGGTAGCGTTTATCTTTCTGTCAGTTACAGAACTTTTGTAAGAGGATTAGTACTTCCTGAGATTACTTCCTACAAATAAACATACACGCACTTTTATCTGTAGTTTAGATTACTGCTGTAACATTGCTGACATTGATGACGTAACTGCTACTCGTATGCACAGTTCTAATGACATAATCCTTTGGTCTTAGCGCACAGTCGGCAATCTATTCGCAGCCCGACCACCGTCGCGGTGTACCTAAATGACGTCATCAACCCACGTCAGTGATCCCTTTCTATGGTGTGCGGCCATGGGTGCTAATTTTACGTTCTAATTGACGCCTTCGAGCTTCGTATAAGTTCATCGTAAACGTTAAACCTTGTTTGGTATACAGGACCTAACAAAGTCAGATATAAACTAGTACCTAACAATATCTATCAGTCGTGTATAAATCAGTTAAATAGAGATAAATATAATATAGTACGCATAGATTGAAATTGCTTACGACTATTTTCTAACGCTAAATGCATTAAACTGCTTGTAAATATAGACCAAGCGCATGAATTGTACGGATTTAATGTTAGTACAGCTGTTGACGGGTCCATAAACATTCCCATTATCACATTACGCTAATGAAAATACGCACGAGAAAATTACACACATTGCTAGTCAGTAACGGCAAGAAAAAAAACTTTAACGTTTACCAAACAATGATTCATAATACAGCATTAAATCTTACTCAAGTTTGACGATCGACAGTATGATTGTGCGAACGTCCATAGTAAATAAATCCTCAAGAGCAAGACTTTAATTCCGTTCACTGGAAACGCGGAGTCCAAATATTTATCTGAAGATCATTCGTAAATCTTAATAAGCACCCTGCAGAAAACGTGATCCATGAAGTACGCATGCAGATGGAACCGAGGAGATTTTTTCGTTCAAAAAAAGAGGCAAGGCGACGTTGCGACGCGCCACGGCGCCACTGGCAGCGTTGGCACGGGACGCCTATAGTGTTTGTTTGTGAACATCTTCGCATCTGTTTCATTAAACACCCGTGCGTTTCAGTATTGGACCAATTCTCATCGCAATCGGTGCGAGTGAAAAGTTCCTTGCACGTACTAATAGACACGTAGTTTTTCTTACACCGCCATTTTGATTTTTCTCTTCTGTTTGTTATTGTTCCGAAATGACGTCTTTGACGATGTTGCGAAAAATCGTGGTTTTGTTGTTTGATATCAAAGAAGTGTTTAGTGAATCACTCATCAACGTTTTGCTGAAAGATAGAGTGGAGAAAATTGTATAACTCAGTGAAATTAAATCAGAAGTTAACAGTTCCAAAGAAAGTATTCGACTGTGTGATAATAATTTAAGGTTAATATAACAGTCCAGTACGCTGGTCTTGCGTTTGCATTCGATAACGATAGTTCTACTAGTGAGGTTACACGGTGTGCTTGAGAGTAATTTTAGAAGGTCGAAGTTTGTTCAGTATTAATACAATAATAAAACCAAAAGTGAATTCCACAATTTCTAGAATGTCAGGATTAAAAAGATGCGTAAGTCAAGTGTCAATGCTATTGACTGGAAAGCCGATAAACTCATCGGAATCAGCATGGAGCGAAGAATTGCAGAAGTAAGTGTGATTTAGTTAGCGATACAATTCTACGTCGTAGTGGTTAAGCAAAGAAGGGGAAGCGGCCTCTACGCTCGTAGAAAGGTGTTCAAATATTTGGCAACAAGTGATTCGCTAATTCATTGCTCCCGAATGTTTCTTGGAATCATTTGGCGACGGATAGTGTTTTACCGAGATGACGCTGATTGTGTATCAAACATTGAACTCAGATAAACCCTTATTTTACTGTCAACTGATTGAAACTACTACGACCATTGTTCCGAGACCTGAAACGTTATTCAGGTTTGGTTCAATATTTTCTATTATTAATTCTCTAAGTATGTTATGTAGTTGTTTAAACAATGTGACAGTAGCAGACAATTTTAAAATCAAAGATGAAAGTATTCGCCACTAACAAATTACTGTCTGGCATTCAGAATTAAAAAAAAACAGGATTTGGCACTGCGTATAACCCAGCTTAAATCGAAATACGTACAGAACATCTTATTGTCATTAAAAAATATATCAAATCCAAAATCGTTTTGTAAAAGGCATTGACGCACGGTAATTTAATTAACCGAGAGTTAAAACTTCTGAAGAAACATGTTTTCTCGTCTGGATAATCCAATCCAGGCGACCTTCACATCTCTTGATGTCATCCGCTCGCGAAGTGGGCGTTCACACGACTTCAATATCGGCTCATGACGACGGCCAACGCACTTTAATTGAAAGGGTTAACGTATTGAATATTATTTAAAATAAAAACCGGCCAAGTGCGAGTCGGACTCGCACACGAAGGGTTCCGTACCATAAACCTTAATTTTTATTATTTGTTGTTATAGCGGCAATGGAAATACACAATCTGTGAAAATTTCAACTCTCGATCTATTACGGTTCTTGAGATACAGCCCGCTGACAGACAGACGGACGGACGGACGGACTGGCGGACGGACAGCGGAGGCTTAGTAACAAAAGGTTCCGTTGGAACCCTAAAAAACGGAAGATATTGTGTAACACCCGGCTGTAACAAGGTTCATTTCCCTAAATTTTAAGTATTAAGGGGGATGCTCCAGGGTAGCCCGCGAAATTCAAATATTTTTATGTTTTTTGCAATTTGCCGGTCAGTGTGAAGCTGTATGTGGACCAAATGCGTTCCGCGACCGTAACGCGTATTTATCTAAAGAATTATAACCATTTTAATCATCAATATAGCCCTCTAAGTTCATGTAGTCCGAAAGAATGATTATTTCTGAAATAATTCTTTAGATAAATACGCGTTACGGTCGCGGAACGCATTTGGTCCACATACAGCTTCACACTGACCGGCAAATTGCAAAAAACATAAAAATATTTGAATTTCGCGGGCTACCCTGGAGCATTCACCTTAAATAATAGACAGTGAAATTAAAAGTATTAGATTTGTTTAAATCTTTTGTTTTATGGACTTTTATTCTATGAACATGATTGTCATCCCTGTTGAGTCATAACTAAGCAATACAACTACACAAAAGTATTAGATTAATCACTATCAAAAAAAAAACTTTTTTACAAAAAAAAATACATCTGACTTCCATATTTTCTATTCTATTCTATATTTCGGAAGTTAGTGTTTTTGGTTTTTTCTTCGTTTTTTTTTTTTAAAAAAGTCATCATAATAGATAATAGCAGCGTAATATACATACAAAAAAACGTACAGTCCAATTGAGAAACTCCTCTTTTTGTGATGTCGGTTAAAACTATTATTCTATTGAAGAAACTATTATAAAAACAACTTTTCACGACCTAGCTCTGATTAGCCAAGTGTCTAGAGTGCATGTCAAAAATTCTATAAAAAAGATCACCTACAGAACTGATTTTTTTACGGTTAACGGTAGAAAAAAATATATAGACGCCTAAGCTACAAAATGATCGGCGCACCATTCTCATAACAGAAACGCTGTTACTGAGACTATATTTTTAACAGATGATCTAAGTATATCCTTGATTGTGTCATTGTTAGCTTTCCATTCAGACATAAAAGTCTACATTGGCACCCACTTCTAAGTGAAACCTGGTTCTTAGAAATCTAAGCTCAACCCACGCCTTAAACTTAAAAATATGTTATTTCTTGCATTTAATATCATCGAAGCCACACGATTTTCGAGTCCTGCGGTTTTCCGTAATAGACTTCTTGTAAATTGTTAATCGATTGTGAAAATCAAGTCTTTGCCATGGATATTTATTATATAATTAAAGGCGTTTAAATAAGTATCGGTAAGAACACCGTAATCGGATCATTTATCCGCGTCGTTAATCAATTAGACTGCAATTATTATATCATAAACAGCCTTAAATGGGGCTTACTTACGCATAGTATGTATTGCAACTTAGTTCGATATTGTAGGATCACTAATGATAACTTCTAGTTCACTAATATCGACATAGATAACGCCTATTTGATGTTGACTTCGTACTAACATTTGAATTTCTATAATATTTGTAATTACTGCCAATGATATCGTAAAAGGATCTCGTTTTATTTAGGTCCTTGATCTCTTTACACACTTGCTCTTTTCGAAACCAGTTTCAATTTTATTGGTTTGATCGTTTCTAAAAAGTTAGTCCCGTCAGACACCGCACGCAAGACAATTAAAAGACAATTCCATTTGGCCTTTACGGTCCTTGACTGGTGCGAAATGCAAAAAAAAAAATAGTAGTAGAATTATGCATTTAGACGACACTATAAAGTATAATGGTGTCAGATGAAGATAGAATTAATTAGAAATCTTGTGTTCTTCATAAAATTAAAATCATAATTTGTTGAAAGAAAATCTTGAGCATGCTGTCTGCGGTAATGGGGGCGCGACCAGCGACGATGTAATAATACATTTTCAAGGTGGTCTCTAATAAGAATAACCTATGTAAATACGACGTTTCATAATTTGCTTTGCGTTAAAAGATAGCAAACACACTTACGAACTAATGTCTATAATCTTTTATATTTTCAGTAATTCCCAAGTTTACTAAAATTACAAAGCACGAAATTGTTAACATGTTAATTAATTGTTGAAGTATTGTGCTAATGAGAATCTTAGTCAAATATTTTCCATTGTAAATAAGTTTTCGATTCCATACCCAACTCCGGTTATTACCAATATTGAATATTAACAGTAACTCTGATTATGTTTTCCTCATTAAAATAATTAATATAATGTTAAAAACGTATAACTGTTCTAGTGACGTAAATGGCGATATGATTTTTTTAATTAAAGTATTCAACTAATAGCACTTGTAGAGAATTTTATAATCATAAATATTTTAATAGCACATAATACTATCGCAGTCACTATACAGAAATAACTAGAGTCAGAATGAGGAAGAAAAAAGACAGTATAAAAAGTCGATGATATTTGTGAAACCGTCAAGTATCTGACTCATAGATATTTTCCATGTTTCATGCGTTAAAAAATAATAAATGTTTCAACTTTAATAGTGAATTTATTTATGAACTTTCCGTCGTGTGCCACCCAGTAGAGCTTTTGTAGAAAGCACGGCTATGTTACACTCAACAAATTTATATATTTTTATTTATGAATCGTCTTTATTCACCTATTCTAAACTATTTATATTTGAGTTAGCAGTTACAGCGATTATGTGCTCAACTTTGGATTTGCACTCGTTGTCACATCAAAAACTGGAGAATAAGTTCCAGAGTTATCTTTGCGGTTGACTTTTCCTGTAATAATATTGCACATACGGAGCATCTTATAGTAATGTAATTGGTTCCCTTCGTTGAACTGATTATTTCCCAGTGTATCACTAGAATTATTATCACCATCGATAGCCAGAATAGTCCCTCCAATTACCTCGATATATTCGCATCGTGCAAAAACTGAATCGTTAAGCGAAGTATCACTTAGATGTGATGTATGGCAAGCATCTATGATTTCCAGAGTAGCACTCATTCTTTGTATTGTATGAATATGTATAATTAATCTTACACGTGAGTACAATATAAAAAACCGTAAGTAGCTACGAGTTTGTTATTATTATTTATGTGTGTGTTTTTATGATTATGAAGTCGTTAAGACCAATTCAGTATGACAAAAAACAGTGGATAATAGTCTTAATGACAAAACAGTGGTGGTTTGGAAAAATATATTCATATATTCAGTTCAGAAAAAAGGCCATCAGCAAATAATTTGTAGCCCTTCATAGACAGCTATGAAGGTTTTGAAGCAATATCCACACGCAAAAGAGTTGAGGACTTTCTGTTGCAAATACATTACAACAAACTTCCGTTTCGTTTGTATCATAATCCACTAAATAAAACAAATGAATACCAGCACTTGCAAAGATAAAAGCTTGTTTTTTGCACAAAGCTTTTAAAAGATTAACGAGAGAGCTTACTTTATAGTGGTATCGTGACGGTTAGGACAAGTGATAAAAAATCTATCTCGAGTGGTGCGTAGGCTTGCGAGCCTCATAAAATCACGTGTATTCATTATCTGTCTGATATATATGGGAGTAAGTGGAGGGTTTATAGTGACACTATCAAATATAATATATTAATGCACTCGGTAGCACTCAGTATCCTAAGTGACATGGATTGCTTCATTTACGTTCAGTTCGACCTCCTCGTCATACAACGGTGGTGAATAATTTTGATTTGTTTAATGAATTTAAATTTTAAAATGCGTAGACTGTCGATCAGGTGATAATTTAATTTGAATCAGAGTGCGTGTATGTGCTATTATGATAACATTTTGGGATTCGATGTTAATGTTTTTAAATTGTCATATAAAACACTTGATACATAGGTACCTACTTATTTTAAGCTATTTTTAAAGTATTACCAAATACGTATGAGAAAAGATAAAATACGCACCTTAAAATGATCAATAAAAAATGAAGGAGCGTAGTAAGCGCCTCGTGGACGTGGAGAACTATAAAAAAAAAAACATTAAAGGCAGAACGTAGAAATCATTAATATCCATTAAAATTGCAATAGAAATATGACATGATAATAATATGTGAGCAATTACAACTTCACATTATTCTCTAGACTTCCAGGTATATTAACATTCATAATATTTCTTTCTTGTGCATGTTGCTGGAAATACCATATTTTGTTTTCATAATCCATTTAACTTGAACAATATACCGACATGTCTAAAAAACTAAAAAACAGAAGCAATTTGAATAATTGATTTGATTGCATTTATATAATTTAAACAATGAATATTGTGAACACACGTCAGTATAAAACCAATTATCGCCTAAACTATGACGAAATACGGGATGATTAATAAAGAAAAGCAATTTAAACAAGCTACAAGATTATATACTACGAAATACAAATTTTAATCCCAAAGAATTCAGGTAAATGTTGAGATCGACGCCACAAACCACGATCCCAAAAAATCAAGGACTCGAGTACAATGATTTCCACTTGATGAAGATTAATGTCATTAACACAAAAGCAGCAATCAAACCAACCATAACTCATCTGTATGTTCGTCAAATATTGACATTTCATTCAATTGCAATCATCATTATGAATAAGGTACATAATAGCCATAGGGTGCAATTCATTTGTATCTGCCTTTTGAAGATCTGCAAAAAATACCTACTGTCTAGGATCCGTCGTTGTTGAACAGTATAGGTAAAAACATGAGGCAAAGAGTAACCAAGTTCTTTTCTTTCTTTCCAGATACCGTCAAGCCCGTTACGCAGCGAGACGCGTCCGAAAACGCGTCATCTTCAAACACGGGGACTGCAACGTCGTCCAATGGAACGTGGCCAAGCGCAGGCGCCGATACCTTCAGGACATCTTCACGACTCTCGTGGACGCTCAGTGGCGCTGGACGCTGCTCGTGTTCGCGCTCTCCTTCATCCTCTCCTGGCTTCTGTTCGCTCTCATCTGGTGGCTCATCATCTTCACCCACGGAGACCTCACCCCTCCCCCGCCAAACGAAAACGTTACATTCATTCCCTGCCTCAACAACGTCAATACCTTCACCGGCTGCTTCTTGTTCTCCGTGGAAACACAACACACCATCGGCTATGGCTCCAGAACAACCAACGAAGAATGCCCTGAAGCCATCTTCGTCATGTGCCTACAGAGTATTGTGGGCGTCTTCATCCAGGCTTTCATGGTAAGATTTACACTTCGTATGTTTATTTTCTCTGCCATATTTCATTCGTTTAATTAGTAAAATAAACATGTGTCACGATGGATGCTGAAAGACTACATACTTGATGTCAAAACAAATACCGTTTACTGGCAATAAATCCTAATAACATTGAACTAGTACTGGCATAAAAATAACGACCTATTTTTATCTCGCAATGCTGTCTTGTATCTTATTTAGACAAATATCTATCAGTCTTTAAACACTATATGAAAAGGTTTTTAACTCATTAGACTCTTAAAAACCTTCCTGCTCTTAAGCTATATGATAATTTAAATATTAAAATAAACTTGGAATCGAGCCAAATGTATTAACGTAACGACGATACGGTCCAGCCAGATGTTCTCTTAAAAATCATTACAATTTTAAAAGTAAGTTTTTATCATTGGGTGGCCGTTAACTGTAGCATCTTAATTAAAATCATTCCACAGCTCACAAATATGTATCTGTCAATGAATTTTTGTAACATTGACAATACGTAATCTTCAGGAAGTGACTTGCAGGCGACCAAGTCTTGAACATGTGGTTTATGACACGACGGACGTTGCATCAATGCTGTTCTAATTTTAGGTGGGAATCGTGTTCGCTAAGATGTCTAGACCTAAAAAGCGAGCCCAGACCCTGCTGTACTCCAGGAACGCTGTCATTTGCTTGCGCGATGGCCAGCTGTGTCTGATGTTCCGTGTCGGAGACATGAGAAAATCGCATATTGTCGAAGCGCATATAAGAGCTCAAATAATCCGCCGCAAGGTATATTATTTCGCCAAAAACGGAGACTGGTTAGTGATTGGGGACTTCAGTCAGCACGCCTAGTAACGTCTAACACGAGTTCACACTGACTCCTCTCTCTAACTTGCGGGGCGTCGAACTCTGAATACAAACACTCCAGAAATACAAGTCCACAATGTGCTCTTCAGACTTCGATTCCCCAAGTTTTGGAATAAGTATTTCAGAACTTTTCTCTCTTGTCCATAGGTGGGTCTTATATTCGCGAAGCTGGCACGTTCAAAAAAGCGTAACACCACCCTCCTGTTCTCGCGAAACGCAGTTATATGTCTGAGGGACGGCGAATATTGCCTTCTATTCCGTGTTGGAGATATCCGCAAGTCGCACATACTGGAAGCTCACGTGCGCGCCCAGCTTATAAGGAAAAAGGTAACACTTAATACTTTCAATATGCTATTTGTAAAATGCATTAAGTGTTGCAACAACTTTATTATTTGCGCGTTTATTTTGCATTCGTCTGCTATTTTATACGACCCATCTATGGACGATACAGCATGATTTAATTTAATTTTTGCTTTATTACACCTTTACTGCTATTTTTATTATTTGCCCGCTCGTTGCATAACTTTGATCTCTATATAAATTATTAATTTATACATCGATGAGCAGCTACTTGAATTGACATTCAAGACGACAATCATTAGCATAATTATATTTGTATATGCTTTTTACTCAATTACTGTTTCTAAAAACTGCTTAATGATGTATTTGATTAAATCGAACTCATATTTAACTCCAAACAAATTATTTGGAACTTTTCAGATAACGCCATTTAAAAATAATTGCCAATTATTGCAATCAATTTGCTTTACGTTTACTATAGTTTACGGAAAACAACTACCTATAGTATACACGTGGTTACTAACTATGTACACACACAATCATATTTAGCTTGTTGCGCGAAATGTTTACCTGCTGGAACAAATCAAAGCATTTTGATACACTGACTCACAATGTGAAACAGTCAATTCAGGCAGCTGCGGCTTATATGAAACTAGAGAATAATTTTGATTGTAACTTTCTCCCAGAATATGAATAATAACAGAATATAAAGCATAAAATGATAACAAATAAATATTTTCATTTCCATGCCAACTGTGCTGGGAATTGAAGAACAACGTAGTGAGTGAACTCTATTTCTTACTAGATTATGATTAATGTCACATGGCACATCCACGTGGCATTATGCTTATAGATTTGCTCGATTTCGCTGTTAATTTACTTCAATCTAATTGCAATGAAGATTCAACTATAAAATAATCCCTACTGCTGTAAACGATATTCAATCGATCATTTTGTTGCTTTATATTCAAGTTGCACATTCACTGCTACTAACATTTTGTTCATAAGGTTATATAGCAAAAATAACGAAATACCATTAAAATTTATAAAAAGCACTAAACATATGTACAGGGTATCGTTTTTGCAATACAACTTTATGACCGATTAGATACGATTATGACTTCGGTTGGGCATAACGAAAGCACGAAATATCATATAAAAATAATTGAAACAATACAAGAATAATTATGTGTAATTATTCTTGTATGGTTTCAATTATTTCTATTACATCAGTAAAATACCGATAAATATGAATAAACCACAGAAAATTATACCTGACCTGAAACGTGCTTACGTGATGCCTAACAAGCCTAAAAGAAAAAAAACTAATAAATATTTAATTTTCAAAAAATAGATTACTAGAGAGGGAGAAGTCCTGCCGTTCTACCAGCAAGAGTTGAAGGTCGGCGCGGACGGAGAGGAAGACAGACTGATGTTCATATGGCCGATGACCATCGTGCACAAGATCAACGAGAAGTCACCGCTGTATGGACTCTCCGCGTCAGACATGCTGAGGGAGAGATTTGAGATCGTTGTGATGTTGGGTGAGTTTTATCAAACATTTTAGATAAATCTCTATAATCTTCTGTTTGAATCTTCTCTTTGATCCAATTTTCTGACTGTGAGTGGCTCAGTTTGCCAAAAAATAATAATTTTGAGAGTGAGAACTTTAAGGAAAGGTATAGAATTAGGATTCTATACCATTCCTTAAAGTTCTCACAGTGCTATGTACATGTACGTGTCTTTTCATTCTTTTCTGGTAGTTTTATCGACGCCAAAGGGTGCGCCGAACTTAAATCCAAATATTGACACGTGGACACTATTTTAATGTACACCGTTACGAATGAAGTAGATACCGAATGCCATATTTTTTTAAAGAGTACCGGGAACAATGGCAAGTCTTCAGTATGTACGAGTAGGTGCTATCCAACTTCTAAATACAGTTCGCGTAGACTTTTAGCTATCTACTGATGTTGATTGTCTAGTGTATGATAAATGCTCTCGAACGGTGGTGCAAGCCAACATCCTACTACGAGAATATTGCAATGTGTCTAATACCCGTCAACACCAGATAATTTCAGAAGGAAACGATGAGAACAAAGATGTAATAAATACTGGCGTTACTAACAACACAAACAATAATAAAATTACAGTTTGAGATCAGACAGCAACAGCAGATATTTCGGAAACATTTTAAAATTCTCATGGAACATTACAATTTTAAAATAGTTCTATCGCCACGCGAATATTTTGACATTCTTACACAGTGTCTGGCTGCAATAAATACCATTAGACATCAAAGGCATATTACTCTTTCATTGAATGTATCTATACGTAATGACCACACGCTCTTGGCACTTCCTTGACAGAAGTTTTGGTAGATTGCCCTGAATACACATGATAATAATACATGATTCCATGTGTTATTATAATTGAAAAGTATATTTTGAGAATATTATTATGTTTAGTGATACAAATGAGAAGAAAGATAGCATATTATTACTAAGAACGATCATGTAAGTGTAGCTGAAGAAAGACTTGTGCAATAGATTCTATTCTAAAATTCTCTGTAGTCAAGTCAATATTTCCATCTACTGTATAAAGAATATTGTTTGAATGTTCTGAAGAGAAGATAGAAATAAACTTAGCATAAATAAAATCTTTCTATGCTAATGTTGAACTGAATTCCCCATTAGTGACACAATACGTAGAAAGGCTTCTAAGGACAGTGAGTCATGCCTCTTTTAAGAAACAGATCCGATTTCAACGTGATAGTTTTACACAGAAATAGCCACAGAATTAATGAACCAAAACCCCAAATTTCTTATCAAGTTTAGTGTCCCCATGTATAAAAAGCTGCAACACCTTGTTTGGTCTTACCTAATTGTATAAATATACTCCTTATACCTGTTTTTGCGATATAGTCGGTTAATTACGCGAGATCACCACGTGACCACCATAAATACATTATTATTATTAATATCACTGCCAAATCATATTACAGATATAATCGGCCTTCAGATCACATGTGGTTTTGGTATTAGAAATCCTAATATGCATAATTCACAACGATTCTTTCCAAGAAGTTTAGTTCCTATTCCATTGACAAATTCCTTGCTCCAAAGTCTCAGGTCAGGGTGAACCTTATGAGCTCATTAAGGTTTTGTTTTATTCGTTTTGTGGCTCAATTAGATCGAATTCTAGGTACATACCATCGTTCATTTGTAGCAGCCATTAGATCATTTACTTTTTACCTTAGCTTAATTTTTTAGGGTTCCGTACCCAAAGGGTAACCAACGGAACCCTATTACTAAGCCTCCGCTATCCGTCCGTCCGTCTGTCTGTCAGCGGGCTGTATCTCATGAACCATAATAGATAGACAGTTGAAATTTTCACAGATTGTGTATTTGTATTGCCGCTACAATAAAAAACAATAAAAATGTAGGTATATGGTACGGAGCCCTTCGTGTGCGAGCCCGACTCGCACTTGGCCAGTTTTTATGTTGGCTTCTTGCTCCTTCATAGGTTTATCGATCTTGTAAAGGCCTCTTATGTAGTCAACGTTATCTGACGTAATTTTATTTGTATGATTTCAGAGGGCGTGATAGAGTCAACGGGTATGACGACCCAGGCGCGCAGCAGTTTCTTGCCATCTGAGATCCTGTGGGGCCACCGGTTCGAGACCATGGTCACGTTCAGAAAGGACACTGGTGAATATGAGGTATGTTTTCTTTATTATTATTAGATCATTAATTACACCTTCATCATCTGCCTAGCCTTTTCCCGACTATATTGGGGTCGACTTCTTGTCAAACCGGATTTAGCTAAATACCAGTATTTTACGAAGAGCGGCTGCCTACCAGACCTCCACAAATGGGTAACACGGTACTTCGTCGTAAGACTGGAGTCAGATTTACTGGTTTCTGACCATCCGTAACGACTGCCAAAGATCTACAAATGACAGCCGGGACCAACGGCTTAACGTGCTTTCCGAGGCACGAAGGAAACTCGGTATGTTAAGGTGGTCACCCATCCACAAACTAACCTTGGTAAGCGTTGCTTAACCTTGAAAATCAATCCGTGCGGCTGTTATTATCTAGCCACGAGCTTCTCAATTAATTAACCTTTCATCATCAACATCATTATCGTCTGCCTAGGCTCCTCCAAACTATATCGAGTTCGGATTCCCGTCAAATCAGATTCCGTTGAATACTAGTATTTTACGTGGAACGACCGATCAACTCTACGTCAACATCAATCTAGAAATTCATTGCACATACCTATTATAATTTTGTAGGTACTGTGGATTCCATACTGTGTGGCATTGCCATGATTATGTGTAATTAGTTATTCAAAAATGTTGTAAACCAATATGACAGTTTAAATGTTAAAGATCATCATCATATCAGCCGAAAGACGGCCACTGCTGGACTTAGGACTCCCCCAAGGTGGTTTGAAATAATCGCCACGCTTGGCAGACGGGTTGTGCATGGTTTTGAGTTTAACAGAGAACGCTGCTGCCCATTCTCTGGCGAGTCCCATAGGCGCCTCTTATGACACCCACGGGAAGTGATGGCATGATAGTACTATTTTACGGCACCGGCCGACAACATACAGCTTGTGTTAAAGATCATGATTATAGAATTTGCACCAAGAATAAACATAACACTGAAATCATAAACCACGCCGTCAAGGCACAGTTTTCCACGTCCAATATCAAGAAAAACCAGTAGTTATTCCAGCAAATACCTAATGTTTATTTATTACTTCAATAACTGACATGTTTATTCAGTTTAAGAAAAATATTTATTCACAAGGAAAACCACGGTTCAATAGATCTATAAAGAATAATATAGTAAATAAATAAACTTATAATATTATCATTGAAAATAAATAAGTGCTTAATAAACGGCGCCGCGAATAGAATGACTGATTAATTTCTTACACGTTTAAAATTGCCGTTAATTATTCATTGTATTGTATAAAAGCCGCCGTGTATAATTGCATTAATACGTAATTATTGCTGCAATATTATAACGTGGTTTATTATATGGGACCACCTTTGTCATAAGTGCGTCATAATTATAATTGAATGCAAAGTCAATAACTACTCATTCCTGTATTGTTCCTTAAAAATAATATACTGAATTATTAAGAAAACGCGATAGATATAAAGCTGAATAAGACAGCAAAAGTAAAAAATTACTCTAACATACATTGCAGACATCTCTTTTTTTTTACTTGCTGCCAATATTTAAATGCTGACTATAAATATTGGCAGCAAGATATTCTTGACTCTTCCTAACTTTGCAAAAATCCGGAAAAAATCTAAGCCGGATTTACCACGGCCTTAACAAGAACGTGCAAATGGTAAAATTAAACAATTATCCAATTTTATTTACTTCCGAGGTTATCGACATACAAACAATGGTTTGATATTTCGATAATCTTGTGGCCTTATTTAAAAATGGCTTGTGTTTAAACACCGCCCAAAAAAGTACCTATTTTACTACCAAAAAAGTTCTAAACGGTTACCAAAACGGATAAATGGTCACCAAATAATATTCGAGAAGTAGCGCTCGCCGGCCGCTACCGCGGCACCGCTCGCTTCGCTCGCTCGGCTCGCGCGCGGTTGGTCACAATTCTAACCTAACCTACCTATTTTATCCAGTTTGTAACCCCAAGCCTACATTTTATGGCAATCACAGTTGAGTTGGATAGTTGGATAGAATTTGGTGACCATTGATCCATCAACCATTTGGTGACCATTGATCCATTTTTGGTGACCGTCTAAATTATACCCTTTAAAAATTTATAGGTACAAATTTTATATTTCTTTATGCCGCAACCAAAACAAAAATGAATTAAGAGCAAAACTAATTTCCATTGATAAATATGTTATTTTCATCAGCTTTGATGATAAAAAAACTTTCGTGTAAAAATGAAAATGTTATTTTAATTAATCAATCGATAACCATTGACAGATTGACGTAAATACCAATTAATATTCCTTTGTTCTCGTGCACGGTTTTCACAGTTGCATAAATTAATTATTTTTATGGTTTCTAAAAAGCGGCGTGATTTGGAAAATTCCAGAAATACTTTTTATAATTACTAGGCGGATAATAATGACTGAACGTTCTATGAGTCAAAATTCAGCTCAAAAAATCAGTTATTACAGGGAAACATAGTTTAAATGTCACACAAATCTCATTTTTTTTTCATAAAACCAAGGTCAAAAAATAATGATGTTGGCGGTTTTTCCACGTATTTGTTAGACATTATAACCTTTCTTTTGTTAAAACACACTTAGTTTAGATTATGCTATTTGGTAGGTATATAGAATATGTAACGACGTATTTACCTACTATTTCTTGCTGGTAGGTACCTTAATTACGTACTTACAAATACAAAACAAATGATAATAGTTTTGCATGTATTTTTTCCTTATTTGATATTTTTAGGGTTCCGTACCCAAAGGGTAATCAATGGAACCCTATTACTAAGCCTTCGCTGTCCGTACGTCCGTCCGTCCGTCTGTCTGTCTGTCAGCGGGCTTTATATCGAGAACCGTAATAGGTAGACAGTTAAAATTTTCCCAGATTGTGTATTTCTATTGCCGCTATATGAACAAATAATAAACATTAAGGTTTATCGTACGGAACCCTTCGTGTGAGAGTCCGACTCGCACTTGGCCGGTTTTTTTTTTGTTATTAGATCTCC
Organism: Lacanobia oleracea; assembly: GCA_950371165.1. Classification (NCBI taxonomy): domain Eukaryota; kingdom Metazoa; phylum Arthropoda; class Insecta; order Lepidoptera; family Noctuidae; genus Lacanobia; species Lacanobia oleracea. Next base: position 17,749,779 of record OX493392.1, on the reverse strand, counting down.
ATATGGTAAATGTGTTAGTTATTGTAGGTACCACCTACACGAGCAATCTGTTTAAGTACCTCTTACCCAAATCTTCATACTTATGTGCATGGCAGTGGTTCAGCCCAGTTCGCATTTATTTTTATTGGAAAAATATTTTTAACATTTTGATATTTTTCTCCCTTTATCATTCTTAAATTATACTTATCTTTATTTTCAGGTTGATTACACCAGATTCAACAACACGTATGAAGTGGACACTCCTCTGTGTTCTTCTAAACAACTCGATGAATTGAGAGCTACAGTTTCGACCTCACAAAAATTAGGTACGGATCATGTCTATAAAACAAAACGTTACATTTAGGGAAAGTTCATTGCCAAACAAGTAAAAAATAAACTGGTTTCGCGATTTACTGTTTCTATGCAGCGCCAGCGTTTCAATGTTATAATAAAATTAAACAGTGTTATAAAAATAACAATACTGGTTAAAAAAGACCTTTTATTACAATTGTTTGCTCATTGAAAGGTTCTATGCAGAAATATCAGTCTATCATCTTTTTTTTGTAAATGATTAGGTAGCTAATTTATTTTGTTTTAATTTTCCAGATCGTATGCTGGGTACCATCCCGAAGACGTTCTCCGCTGACACCCTAGACCTCAGCTCCGTTGACTCCATGTCCTTAGATGAGCACATCGAAATCAAGATCCCCGAAGCCAGAGCCAGGGAGAACAGGCTCATGGCACAAAACAACTTCGTCCACCACATCAATGAGAAGTCCAGAAATCCAAGTCACACGCACTTGGCTGTTGAAAACGGCCTAGAGCAACAGCAACATAGAAATCATAACCCGACGGAGTACAAACATCCTGAGGTGAAGGAACACATGCATAGAAGCCATAGTCACGCTAGTATGAAGAAGGTTCATGGACTGACCCCGAATGGCATCGGTCATGCGGGCAACGGTCATCATGAGCATAAGCATGATGAGCATAGTAAAATAAAAAAGTGAGTGTCTAGTAATGTTTTAGATGTATGATCAATTTAGAACGAACGAAATATGGATAGGTCTTTAATAGAAATAACACTATACTGCGATCAATCAATCCTTTTGAAATTATAAGCACTGAGTCGTGAGGTTTTAAGACTAACTTCTAAAGCCTTAAGCCAAAGTTTGGCAGTGACCATTACTGTATACAGACTCCATATATTCCCATCATCATGACACCCTCATCATCATTGTCTTGCCCTTACCCCAATGTGTTTGTTGTTTCGCCACCTCCTTTGTATAACCCCAGTCCTGATGTCTTCCAGATCCCCAAGTGAGAACCACATCGCCAGCAAGCCGCCAGTGATCCCCATCCTGGTGACGTCACCGGCGCCCGAGCCCGCCTGAGGGCGCGCCGTCACCTCAGTCACGTGCGGGACGCTCAGGAGGCCGCACGTCACCTTTTCACCCCATACCGAGAGCATCGAGAATATACAACAGCACATTGATGAAGATTAGGAGATTCATGCTAGAAAATGGTCTGAAGTTTATCAAGAAACAATTTGAATTTTATTCGAATTTTGTATTTGCAACTTGACTTGCAGCTTAGTGATCCTTGGCAGGTGCCTTATCTGCGCATAACAACTTGAAAACAAGCGCTTTCGAATGCAATTTTCAAAGTATTTCGTAAAAGACTGTGATTAACATTAATGATTGTCGGCTTCGTATTACCAGTGTTCAAAATTACTTAAAAATACTTATAATTATATAAGGTTGCCCAAGAATTTGTTGATGGTCAATAATAACAGTGTCAAATATTTAAAGTGTTTATTGCTTTTGAGGTGTTTATTCTTATAACAATTTTTCACATTAAGTACTTAGTGCTTAAATATTAAGTAAGGCTTCTCAAGCGTACATACGCTTGAGAAGCCTGGAAGATCTTGGCTCGTACCAAGACCTTAAAATTAGACAGAGATATATTTTTAACAGACATCAATTTTCTCCTATATCATCTACTTCATCAAACATCGATGTACCAGATAGGGTTGTATTTAGACCAAGTATTTATTTAGATAATTTAGTGGACATAGGCGGAGGCTTAACTGAAATAAGTTAAATGACAGGAAGCTTTAAAATCTTAGTTACTCACGTCTCCGCAGTTTGTGTGTAAGATTACGAAAACTTAGGAGTTTTACTTGTTCTGTCGACAGTCAAACTAGAGATGGAATTAGAGTTATTATTAAGAAATATTTATATTTCCAATGACGAATTTAATTCAAAATTTTGATACCTAAACGGCCCCTGTTCAGATTAAAAATCATTGTACCAGTTTATCGCAGTGTGACCAAATTCCAAAGAGAATGTTATTCAAGAAATTCTAGCTTTTGCTTTCGGATTAAATCCAAAAACTATTGAATAGTGCAAAATATATTCTTAAGTATTTAATTGTATCCAGCTACCTACGTAACGAGTTGTGAATGTACAAGTAGCTTACTATCTAACGCTTTTATACATTGAAATATTGTACAAAGTACTGTTATGTGTACAACAAATAATTATGTGATATATTTGGATACTTAAATTATTCGGTCAAAAGTACTTAGAACTTGGCTGCGCACTGCCGCGCGCAGTCCACTTTGTTATCGACACATTTTCCTTGTGTAACTAGAATAGCTAATTTAAATTATAAGTGTTAGTTCCACTAATGCTTGCAATGTGTACTGATTATAATATTTTATTATTATAAAACGATAATAACATTTCTATTATTAAAGTGTTATACACGAATCATAGTATTATTGAATCATTGAGATGTTAAAAAATCGGGGGTCTGGAGTGGCGCGGGCGCTGCTGCCTTTTTTCTAAATAAATTAGCCCAAAGTTTTGTCTTTTCCTGATAGAATATATCAGATTAAACAAATATAGTAGCTAGTTTATTCGAAAAACACGAGTTTTATTTCCCCCTCTCTACCTACACATCTTGTTATTAACAATAAATTGGTATTGGTACATTACAATATTTTCCGCATTGACATATTTGTAGATGAAAATCATGCACCGTTGGCGTGATAGTACCGCATAACCCTGGAAACGTTTTAAAACTATTTACACAGCTACTCGACAATAGATGGCGCTGTTTTAAATTTATGTTTACGTTTGTTGGCAACAAAATAGTAATTTATCTTGATCACTATCTTTACAGCCATTATTTAAAACTGCACTTGTGAAAAATATTTCATGTAGGTTAGATCATTCAAATATTTCCACAATAGGAACAATATTTTAAATAACATCGTAGGAAACTACCAACATAATGGGATTTAAATGCTTTCTAGATTTTTCTGGGTGACTCTTACACACTATTATAGCTACTATTAATAAAAGTTCTATATTCACAGACGTTGCTGTGTACCTACACTAATACTGAAACACATTTTGCAAAAGCACAAATACATTAGTAACAGCAGAATCAAACATTCCCATCTCATTGATGAAGAATTGAAGATAAGCAGAGATTGATCGATCGAACACTGGGTCGATTTAACATAGAACTATACACAGGCATTACTCAATGCCGAGACACTTCACACTTTATCTTTAATCTTCTTGCTGCGTCTTTTCGTTGTTTCATCTTCGCTTGAGGAAGAGGACTCTTCTGTTGGACTGCTGAAGTAATTAGGAGGGTATTTGATAGAAGATGGTCGTCTTGTAAGACTAGCTCGTCGGATTGCATCAGCTACAAGTCGATCAGCGATATTCACGAGAGGCGAACTTGTAGCTAGGGACGGCAAAATGGCAGAATTTATAGATTCCCGAAGAGTTACTTCACCAGGTATTGGTGAACTGGATGCCATGTAACCTGTAATTGAAAATAAGATTTGGTTAATACATTTTAGGAATGAAAGTAATGAGGAATAAGTAGAGAATATTCATGCAGAAGAATAAGAAATGTGGAAGTCAGAAAGACAGGATGATAAAGTAATAGAGAACCAAAATTTGCGATTCCTTGAAGGAAGGGTGGGTATATTGATAAAAAATTGTAATCTGTGCGTGATTGGTTGATGCAACGATGCCAGTAATTGTATATTTGCAGAAATAACAATCATACATGTTACCACATGTCAAATATAAAAGTGTCAAGACGAAGAAAAAGTCACCAAGTCTCCTTGAAGAGATAAATTAAATTAGCCACATGCTAAGCACGGTACAATTGAGGAATATGAGTATGTAGGTTTTGAAGGTGTTCCCAGAATCTTATCGAATAGTCCAAAGTCCTTGTGTCAGAGATATAAGTCGTAAGAGTCAATTTAATGACGGATTACCTGGGTCCATTTTCTCTTAGCTTAGGTAGGTACCTATAATGTAAAAAATATTTTTATATCTCGGTCTTAAAGGAAAATATATTACAATATATACTAAATCGTTGAACAAGTAAGTAGGGATACTAAACTAAGAAATAATTCTGCAAGGAACTCATTCCATTACCTAATCTATTCATGGTAAATTGTTACAAGATATTTATAAACTTGACTCATAGAAATTATATTGAATCAAGGAATGAGCTCACTGAAAACTTTTTTCTATTGAAAGTTTTGTGCGTAACTATGGTCGATAAGATATTAAAATAGATGCAATCATACATCCATTATATTCTTCTATTTAAGTATGTGCAATAGTTGTGTGCCTACTGGCCCATTCATGATTGTTACATTTGAGCCTTTAATTACCAATTAGAGCATGTGATTCAAACTTTTGATTTCGGCATGTACTCGTACATACCTAATGTCAATGAAATATCATTTGACTCCGGGCTTGATATCATTGATACTTTTTTGAGTGTTCAGAATTTTCGGAGAGATATTATTGACTTTCGCTATGTAAGACTAAGTTCTAAGGCCTTATTATGACGTGTATAAATAAACGTGAAACAAGGATAGTGCCATCCATCTTATCTGTAGCTCCGTCTCCTTCCCATCACATCACTATTCTTAAAAATCGGTTGCAGTCATTAAAAGGTATTTCGTCAATTACCATTTCAACTAAAGTAATAAATGTATTTTGGTCTACTTAAACAAGTATTTATGAAGTGATCAAGAGAGTGGGATTGAAAATCTTAACATTAGAAGCTGCTTAATAGCCTATACAATTATTCGTGCAGCTCATATCTTATGTCGTGCAATTATTAATGTTTCAAGAGTACAATTTCAAGGAAAGATTTTACCTGGATCACGGATCGACGTCACAGTTCACTGACATCACAACATAATTTCAACACACAAACATACAGATAAGCAGACGATAATCTTTACTAAAACGACACTCAACAAACAACATGGACCTTCAAGTATTAATCTACTATCACTCTATGCGTAATCAAAATATCGTGAAAAGAAAACAGGATTTTACTAACTAGGAAGGTAATTTACCACAATATACTCGTGTGGTTTAAAATTAGGGGAAAAAGCTTGATTTAGACAAAGAAACAATCTTAATGTACGCGACAAAAACTAAGTAATTAAGTTAATGGTACAAAAAAATTAATGTACTAAAATTATGAATCACCCTGTTAATAATGTTTACCTATCAAAACAATATCGCCGTTCAATTCAGGGCCGTCCTTGAAACACAAGGCTCAGACGGAGCTCGCTCCTGGATGTTTCAAACATCGTCATGCGCCGTGATAATCCTTACTTATATATTATTTAATGTTTATATTTATAATATTATAAATTCGAAAGTCTGTCTGTCTGTAGCGCTTTCACGCCAAAACTACTAAACCGATTTAAATTAAATTTAGTACAGAAATAGTCTAGAGCCTGAGAAAGGACATAGGCTACTTTTTATCCCGGGAGTATGTTCCCTCAGGACCACGCGGGCGAAGCCGCTAGCAGACGCTAGTGGATAATATTTTTTTTTTTTTAATAATTAAAATATTCATAAATATCACTATTTTTTAATGAATGTGTAGTACCTAATCATTGGATAGATGAAGTGGGCTGCTGTTGTAGGACGACTAAAATGGCACCGCTTTATGTTGGGCTACGGTTCCTCCGGCAACCAGAGGGCCAGTTCTACTTATTTTGAATCAACGTTTGCATTCGCATGCCAAAAAAGTCACAGCTTGCATTACGTTGCAGGCTACCGAGGTATAATTTGATCAATCGCTCGATCGTGACCCGCAATGTGATCTGATTAAACTTGCACGCGACTTGCTTGAGGGTAAAAATGACAAAATAATTCGGATGGATTATTGACAAATTGTCAACACCGGTAGCGTACCTATGTCAGTCAGGAATATCTTGAACACTGATAAAATGTCTCTTGTCTGGAGACTGAGGCAATTTTTGCACATAGAAGTGGAGAAGGACCTCAAGTAGCTGTAACTCTCTTTTTTCCAGGTAAAGTTTCAGTTTGACAATTGTTAGTATTATTGTCATACAGGGCTATTTGTGAAACACTAGTAACCTCTTAGGGAGTAAAAATACCACTTTTACTTTGAGAACAACCCTGGAAACTCGAAAAAAAAATAAACTCATCATCTCATCTCATCTGCCTAGCCTTTTCCCAACTATATTGGGGTCGAGGTACAGTCAAACCAGATTCAGCTGAATACCAGTGTTTTACGAGGAGCGGCTGCCTACCAGACCTACACAACCCATTAACTATGGGTAACACGGTACTTCTTTGCAAGACTGGAGTCAGATTTACTGCCTTCTGAAAATCCGTAACGACTGCCAAAGATCTATAAATGACAGCCGCGACCAACGACTTAACGTGCTTTCCAAGGCACGGAGGAAACTCGGTATGTTAAGATGGTTACCCATCCACGGACCAACCTTGGCAAGCGTTGCTTAACCCGTTCGACCCGTGCGGCTGTTATTATTTAGCCACGAGATCCTAAAAAAAAAAAAGCTGTTTCATTCAAAACACCATATTTAGTCGATAAAAATGTGGAAACAGCTGATATTTTTTTCGTGTTTTCAGAGTTGGTCTCAAAGTAAAAGGTACCGAAAAAAAAGGATAAAAAGAAAAAATAATAATATTAGCCGATGTAGTCATACGAACTTTTAATCCTTAAGGGGTTACCTATAAGTGTTTTACAAATAACCTTGTATAAGGTAGTTAAGGTTGTTAGAATGAGTAGTGTAGTGTAATGTAGAGAAGCCAATCTTGCTTTAGGTATTTATAACCAAAATAAGAACATCTTTGATAAACTTCAGGTACCAATATAAGATCATGAGCTATCGATGAGTTAATAAGATTTAATAAGCTTGGATTTTCAGTAGTCCGTTAACTTTACCTTAAATGAATTTTGTATTTACAGTAAATATGTCAAATTGTCATATTAATTCTTTTGATAAAAGTTATCTGACTATTGAAAAATCGGCCCTAAGTGGTATATGTTTAGTTTTTTAATCGAGTCGGGAAAAATGATAAGAATTCTTAGTAAAGGCACGTTGTGTGCTATCACTCGTTACGTAGCGTTTCAACAAGACAGTTTGCACAAAGCACTAGAATTTCTAAGGTATCATAAATCAAACACAGATCAACGTCACAACATAAATAATTATTCATTCATTATTTACATAAAACAACACAGAGCGTGACAGAACATGCTTATAGTTTGTAACTATAATATACCTAAATATGTATCGAACAACGATTTACAATATTTATATATTTCTTTACACAGCTAGATACGATAAGACCCTCTTTACAGGATGACTTTCGACAAGAAACATCACTAACAGATCGTAAAAGATATCTTATAATTGGGCCCTAAATATCACATGTAGGTACACCTTTAAACATTGAATTACATAATAAACTTACAACTAATTTTAATAATAAATTGAACTTTTTTTGTATCTGGAATGTTTGAATCAAATAACAAAGCACAACCTGTGAAGAACTCTACTGTTATTAATTTTGTAAAAGTATTTTATTTTAAAGCTGACTAGTGGCACTGGTTTATATTTTTTTGTAAAACATTAAAAACGACTACTTAAAAGCATTATTAATATACCAGATCTTTGATTTAATGATTTCAGATCATACTTATAAACAATCTCTTACATTATAATACCCAACATCATTTTCTTGATGGACTACTACAAATCATAACATGGTAACACTTAGTAATAATCGAGTCCTCCTAAACCAAACAACGCCTAACTTGTGGCACATTCACAATTCTATTATTACTTACATTTAATTTATTCTTACATAAAATTACTCCCAAACAAAAATTTCGTTTCTCGATTGATTTCGACGGTGGCTGATACATAATAGGCTACGTAACGTAGCATTCGCGTTTTTCGCGCTTCGAAACTCAAATGAAACGCTCCAACATCGTCTGTTTGGAGGCTATTACGTATCTCAATGAGATTTTCTTGATTACTCCTTGGAATAATAGGTATGCTTAAGTTATTTATAGGGTGACGGTAAAGTCTCCGTCGTTCTGCTCGGCTTTGGGCTCGTGTGGCTCTCGCTCAGGCATCTTCAGCATCAGGTGGTGGTCTCCGCTCTCTGTGCGACATCACAAACACAGGGACAATTACATACACATACATAAAAACATACGCTAGTGTGCTGTAGGACAAACTAGTGCAGACATTTATGTATAAGTAATATTATTTAGAATTACATGTAGCTACGAGTATTTTAGTTTTGAGCAGAAAAGTGGGTTTAGGCAGTATTGATTTGAAATGGCAGTTTTAGTTTAGTTATTAGGTTTATACTTGGATGTTATTAACTATATCGAAATTTATTATTTTTTAATCTACTTTAAAATAAATAATTTAGAAAAGGAGCTTTTATTATGTTTTCTAGGACATTTGATAAATGTCTAATAATTCAAGGTATTTTACTACCCATACTGTTAGTAAATAAGCCAATATTTTCCTAAAATATTTTATACTTAACCTAGTTAAAAAATGCACGAAAATACACCAGACAAGGTAAGATTCCTTTTAAGGTCAGGCCTGAATGTTTTGGTTGATAAGACATGCAAACAGTGACATGTACATCGTATCAATCTTTGTACCTACATCATCATAGTTACATTCTTACACTAAATTAGTACCGAAAGAAATTATCTTTAGTCACATATATTTTTGTTAGTCAGAACAGTTGCAGTTCTAATATGATAAAACAATAATAACTACCTAATTAGAAGAGAAACATACAATACATTCGAGAGTGCATTGACACTTGATATTAGTGAAGTATGATTATTATTTAAACTAGGTACTTTTTCAAATAACGGTTTTACCTAACCGCAGCAATTAAGAAGCATTCTCCTGATTACCCATTATTTACATATATAATGTCAGCAATGAGTACATAGTGATGTCAAACAAGACCGCAGCTTAAGAGTCGATGACACAAAAGTTAAATAATAACTCGTTCAATGACGCATCTACAAGTATTTTACAGAAATATTAAGTGCAATGAACACAAACAACTGACTAATGAACCAGTTAAAAATACTAAAAATTGAAAATGGAACCATTCAAATAACGATGGCGGCCATCTTGCGGCATTTCAAATTGTTCGTTCCAAATGACAGGGACCGTTAAACCGATCGTCTTAAATGATCGACAAAACAAATGTATCCTGTATCAAAAAGGGGCAACAAATTGGCAAAATGGTACATCCTGCTGGGATTTGATAATATAGTTCCGACGGGTAACGGTCGTGGTGCAGGAAAATCAAAGCAGATCCGAAGACCTTCGCAAATAATAGTTAGACTGACAGAGGCGACGATGCTAAGGGGCGATGAATTGAACATCTTATTACTTCCTACATAAAGGTTTTTCATTGCCGAGACTTAAAAGATGACCACTGACCATTGCTTATGTAAGAACTTACGACCTATAGAAAGTGACATTATATCTGAGATAGAAGTTGTCACACATTGTCGCTGATAGAATGTCACTTTGTCTAGAGCTCCTTGGCATCCTTTAATCTTTACTAGACATTGAAAGTGAAAAAGAACTCTCTAGAGAATTTTGTAACACTAGACTGTACATGGACTTTGTAACGCATTTTCCAAACTAAATAATGAACACACTCAATTTTCGAACGTGATTCATAAAGCTTCCCATTGAACGCTTATTGACAACTAGGTATTCCTATTAAATGACGAATAATGACGTCAAAATGCAAATGATGGGGTATAGCACCTATTTAAAAGTTTATTAGCGTTATGTGCGAGCACATAGTTGTGTTAGAACACGTACGAAGCAAGTAATTTAAGTAAATGGTACTCGGAATAACTGTTCACACGTTCTGTGTTAACTGGTAACTTGTGATCTTTTTCTGTTGCTAATTAAAATAATTACTTACGTCAGGTTACGCAGATGGTATTAAATTATAAAGTATTAATTTATATTTCAACGTTTTTAAATTAAATTAACTTTATTTTATGAAAATTATTTGACAAAAGTCGCATCGATTTATTTACTGGCCTGAAATTCACGTTCTACTACTGAAAGCTTTTTCTGGTCCTTTTTTAGCTTTTGGCTAGAAGCTAAATAATGTATCTAGCTAAATAATCATCAGAACAATATTGTATCCCAGAAAACATTAATACAATGTTAGTAACTACAACTTTTCGACCGCCTACGCATAAAATGCTCACGCGCATAAAATGTTATGAAGCTGAAACACATAATTATCAAATCTGTCACATGATTCAATAAATACAGTTACATACTTATTCACACCTGAAGTAAACTTATGTACAAATGTCAGTTGATACGATACAAGATGTTAGCTACCTATGCACTTATGTGTTATGCACACTGTGTTCTAATATAGTTCTATTGTGTCTAGATATGTGACACGCTTCATAAGATCACGAGAACTAACGAGGCATGAATAATAAATTTATTAGAATAATAATATTTAAATATCAGAGCACAGGAAGTACATATTTCAGGCTATATCGCCTGAAAACGTTTTTGATTGCGTAAAAAATATGCTGGCATCGAATGCATGCATATTATGACTATGAGAATATATATAAGTATCTTAATTTTTGTTGGATTTAAAGATATCTATCAATATTTAAGATATTAAACTGAAGAATAATGTTTTCATTTTCATAATTTGTTTATACATAATATGTTGTTATTTTTATGAATTACTGATGAAGAAAATTGAGATTTATGAAATTCCTAAAAACAGTCAATAAATATATCACTAAGCGAGTTTAAAAGAAAAAACTATGTTTTATACCAACAAACCCTTTTAACAATAAATTAAACATTATCTTGAGAAGGCAAGAGCTGTCTGTTGACCCCAGATAAACAATAATATTGCAAATATATAATATCTCACACTACATCACGCGGAACGGAAATATTGTAAGTGCAAGAAACTTGCATACAGATATATATACTATTTGTTCAACTTATGTACTTACTGCTGCATGATTTATTGCGATTATTGTTTAAATATAAAGTACCTTATGTAGGTCGAATTTTTTTTTGCCAAACAAAGAGACGTATATACAGTGATTGATAGTAAAGATGATGCAGGAACATACTTTTACACAGCTATTATAGCAATATCTGTTCTTTGGTAAGTACTAGATTCACTTGCAAAAATGTATGTTCATGTTAAATTTTATAAAACCCATACTAAATTATAATCCTTATCTTAAAGACTCCTCTACACTATAATTTGAATGAATATGCACTGTCTCTAGATTTTCATGTCATGGTAAGAAACACAGAGAAAGCGTTAGTGAACATGGGGCACATATACCCAGCGACCACCACCAAACCTAAAACCAGATTTTAGTCGAAAAAGGAACTCACCGATCGATCTACGATCACCCTGACTGCCGTAGAACTCGTCCAGCTCCTTGGCCGAGCACAGCGGCGTGTCCACCTGCGTCGTCTCCTCGAACTTGGAGTAGTCCACCTCGTACCCCTGCCGCTCACGGTTGTACGTCACCAGCGGGACGAACCTGTGTCCCCACATTATTTCACTAGTCGTATAACTGGAGCGAGCCTGAGTCGTCTGACCCGTAGATTCTATCGTTCCCTCCAAAATAACCACAATCTCGAACCTCTCTTGCAACACATCGGCGGCGGATACACCATAGAACGGACTGTCGGCATTTATCTTATGCACCATTGTTATTGGCCAAATGAAGAATAAGTTACTGTCACAGCCATCCGCGTTTAACTCTAGTTCCGTCTGGTAATGAGACAGGACTTCTCCTTCCTTAGTCGTTCTAGATCGTATCAGCTGAGCCCGCACACTGGCTCCTATGATATGCGACTTCCTCAGGTCGCCCACTCGGAACATCAAGCTCAGCTCGCCGTCTCTCTGGCACACGACGGCGTACTTGGAGAACAGAAGCGTCTGCGTTCTGTGCTTGGGGCGCGTCATCTTAGCGAACACTATGCCAACCATGAAGGCTTGAATCATCACACCCACAATACTTTGTAAACACATAATAAATATCGCCTCGGGGCATTCCTCCGTCGTCGTACGCGAACCGTAACCGATCGTGTGCTGCGTCTCAATACTGAAGAGGAAGCACGAGGTGAAGTCGTAAATGTTGAACACGCACGGCTTCCAGTTCGATGCTTCTTGCATGGGTGGCAAGTGGTCCAGCTCTAAGTCACCGTGTGTGAAGGATATCAACCACCAGATCAATGCGAATCCCAGCCAGGACAAGATGAAGGAGAGTGTGAATACCAGCAGTGTCCATCTCCATTGTGCATCCACGAGGGTCGTGAACATATCCTGCAGGAATCTCAGCCGCCGCTGCGAGATTTTTGACTTGAGAATGTTGCACTCTCCGTTTTTGAGAATAGCTCGTCGCCTCGTCCTCCTTGTTGCACCATGTCTGTGAGATCGGCTCCTAGAACCAAACACGATCACATTAATATGTTTATTAACGTTACACTACAATGAGTCTAGTTATCTACCCGCTACAGTTCTGGAAGTGTGAATGTCTAGTTCACGCTTGCATCGCCGCGGTATGACGGCGACCTTCATCAATGTTAATGTGGGTAATATACTTCCATAACATAGAGAATAGGCTTTCTAATTAACATAAACGTTTCTAATAATCACGACATTAAACAAGAGGAGAACATTGAACGCAAAAAAACGGACAAAAGCGACACAGTACGGGATGGTATCTGTCGGAGACGGCACGGGGTGCTGGGCGTCGACGAACCTCTTGCTGCCTGTCGTGGGGTAGTAGACGCCGGGCGACAGGTTGCCGTTGGCCGGCACGGGCTTCACTTTGAGCCACTCGTCGGGCAGCAGATGCGACTCCTCGCGGCACGCAGGGGACTCCGGGTCGGCGTGCATGGCTCTCGTATCACTGGACCGCTCGACTCACTGGGCGCGGACCGTCTGCGCCACCATCCCTCAGTGGGCAGCCTCCTGAAGCATCGCGCGCGATAATGTCTCGGTCACGACTGACTCTCTCGTGCCCGCCCGCACAAACGACGCGCTAAACGTTGTATAATTGTATCGCGAGATTCTATATCGGAAATTATCAGCTCGCTATGGAAAACAAATTTTAGTTAGTGCCTGCGTTGACGTTATCAGACCTACAGGGTGATATCTTGGTTTAATATTCTAAGAGGCACTATACTGCACGCGGCTACAGCTCAGAAACAAAACAATGAATTTGAATTGTAGCGCTATGTCGACTGTCTCAGTTTCAGTTACTCTGATATCTAGAACATCATTATCACCTTATTTCCTTTTATATAGTGTGACAGTTTATGATATGCGATTACGAGATTGTGACATAAAGTAATGAAATCCAAACAAACAGAGCAAGCCACTGGCAGTGGTTATTAGCGTCATTAGAGATGCGCAGGCGACACAGGTTAATATTTACTGTTAATAATAATTATTTATGTCCATTTGTTCGTCACTCGTTTGCATGGTCACCACACCATTTAATATTTTACTTCAATATTTTCTATCGGTTCTCCTTGCATTGGTAAACTTGAAAAACAATAACAAGTCTTGAATTAGTTGACAACTACTGAATAATCTTATTTTAAGACATTGCTAAAGGAAACTTTTCCATAACATAACATTATTGACTATTTAAGTACATAATAATATATCGATTTCGAACTCTTATTTGTACCTATACTCTTAAGCCAGGTATACATTATTGTTTTGCGTGCGCCCTCTGGCGCAGTAGATTGGCTACAAAACTCGTTGTAAGTAAGGCTTGCTAAGATACCTTTGATTGATGTCTTTCGTGCCAAAACATACCCTGACTCAGCAATGCCAACCTAGCTTTATCCTCCACTGGCTCCCTTGAAATTGTTGGTTAATTAACCGATGGTGTCCTTACTTCGCTGACAATAACTAGTCGATGTCTGCCATGTCATAAAGAGTTTAAAGCTGACCCAGTTTGGGTATCGGTCAAAGGATTTAGATAGCCTCCACTTTCTGACATTTCAAGTATTTTCGCAGCTAAATCGTGATAAAAGTTAAATCCGCCAAATCTTAAAGAACTAGTTACTTTACGTCAGGAAGATATTATTGGTATAGTTTTTGTGGATTATCCGGAGAAAATTGCAACATGAGTTTCATTTTACACGGATGGGCAGATTTTTTTTTCAGTTTTCTTTATATTGTAATTAATGTAAAGTCTACTTAATAAATGTGCAAGAAGAAAAAATAAAATGTTCAGGTAAAAATTGACACGAAAAAATTGGCTACACAAAATAAAAAAGTAGTGTAGAAATCTACACTACTTTTAATTCAAGTACTAAAAACTGAGAATATGAGTACAAAAGAATGGCACCGCATGTAGCAATTTTTTTATTTGCAAAATGAAATACATACTGGCTCTAGTAAACAATCATGAAATTAGTTTTTAAATACCTTCATCCGCGATGAAGTTACAAAGCTTGAAAGATTACAATTAGAAAGAGAACTCCGATGTGAACTTTGACGTCATCGTCTATTACGCCTATACAGCTGCCATAGAAACTAGCGTTGTTGCGAGAGGGACAGATATATTTGTTTAAAATAATTATATTTATTACTGTTTGTTTTATATTTTTGTATATTTTTAGATAAAGAAATATGTTTTTCATGCATATTCTATTATTCTATACCTATCACGTATCATCGTAGTATTACGAAAATCCATTAATTTTCGTAATACTTCCCAAAAAAAAATTCAAACGTATAAATTTGAATACCTTCACTACACTTCATGAAGTCACTCATCAGCCTGTCTAGCCTCTTCACAACTATATTGGGGTCAGCTTCCAGTAAAGATCCGAATAAAAGAAGGCTAAAACCGGACAGGGAAGTTTGAACTTATTTTGACTCTAGTTAACGGAACATGCGATTTAATAATCTTGTACAATCATCATCTTCCTATCCTTTACCCAACTATTTTGGGGTCGGCTTCCAGTCAAGCCGGATTCAGCTGAACACCAGTATTTTACGTGGAGTGGCTGCCTACCAGACCTCCACAACCCATTCATTGGGTAACACGATAGTTCTTGACAAGATTGGCGTCAGATTTTCAGACATCTGACTATAAGATCTACAAATGACCGCCGGGACCAACGGCTTAGCCTACTTTCCGAGGCACGGAGAAAACTTCAGTTTAAATATATATTATCTAATTGTACTTATACCAAAATTTGCATGTCATTATGTTATGATTGAATATGTTAAACTATTATACTACCTTAGAACTTTTGTCCATATTGCAGTTTGAACCATATTTATCTGCAAATAAATCTTTAACTTTGACTCTATTTAAAGCTGAATAGTTTGTCTGTCTGGTTGATCGTGCAAGAACTATTGGTTCGACTTGAAAAAATCTTATATTGTTGGATAGCCCCTTTATCGGGGAATGCTATAGACTATAAAATATCACGCTAAGAACAATAGGAGTAGTGCATTAATGAAAAATATTGCAGACGAAGTTGCGCGGGTCAGCTAGTAATAGTACTATTATATTTCTAAATCCACTGAACTCACAATACATCGATATCCTGATACATATCTGTAATTGCTAAACTTTATCTTACTTCAATAGATTGCGATCGAAATTCAACTAATAATTCTGATTAATAGATTTCAAGTATTGACATAAACAACGTAATCTTGTTCCAATAAAAAGCAGTTATAATATCTTACGATAATTTATTACATTGAAATAAAAATTGCGTGTAAATCGACAAGCTTCTGATTCATAGTATTCAGCAAGAAAAGGAAGAACCCAAAATGTGCCCTACGACGAATAACATTATTAGACAAAATACCAAACTGTCCCTTACATTAATTCATACCATCTATAGTTTGACAAACTATATTAGAGGTCAACCGAATTAAACCCCGAAAATTGGTGATTTTTAGTGTTCCGTACCCGAAGGGTAACCAACGGAACCCTATTACTAAGCCTCCGCTATCCTGCCGTGAGTCCGTCCGTCTGTCTGTCAGAGGGTCTTAAGAACATGTATCTTAAGAACCGTAATAGGTACAAAGTTCAAATTTTCATAGATGTGTATTTCTGTTGCCGCTATAATAACAAATAATAAAAATTAAGGTTTATGGTATGGAACCCTTCGTGTGCGAGTGGCCGTGCACTTGGTCGGATTTTTAATCAAATATGTACTACACTAATACAACACCAAATCGTGCAAGCTTTAGTGCAATGTTGGAATTTCAACGCTGAAAAACAACAAAAAGATTCCATTGTCCAATAAAATGAAGGCATTCATTAAAATATATTCTAATGTTAGTAAACAGGCCTAACCTTACTAACTACTATAGTGTGGTCCATAGGAACCCACCCTTATAGGCAAAACCCCGTAGCAGCGTAGCACCCATGGGTGCTACGGGGTCTAAAGAGCGCTACGAACGCCTACGCCGACGTAGTGGCTACGCTTCGCATTTGGTTACGAAAAACGGGTAGTTTTATTTATTCAACCGGTCGATAGTAGATACTCGAATTTATTTTTATCGATTGAATTAAGACTTATTAATATTCTAAATAAGAAAGTCTATAAGTTTATCTATACTAATATATAAAGCTGAAGAGATTGTTTGTTTGCTTGAACGCGCTAATCACAGGAACTACTGGTCCAATTTGAAAAATTATTTCAGTGTTAGATAGCCCATTTATCGAGGAAGGCTATAAGCTATATATCATCACGCTAAGACCAATAGGAGCGAAGCAGACGAAATTGCGCGGGTCAACTATTTTAGTATTTTTTATATTTGTAAATAAATTACGCCTCAATGGCTGAACCGATTTTAATAGAACATGGCACACAGTTATGGGCTAAATTTAGTCATAATTACATACTACTGTTATCCCAGCAGTATGTTCCACGAGTATAGTCGCTTGCGGATGCTAATTAATATATAATAAAGAACTGTTTCATTTCAGGAACCCAAAAAGAGATGGTTTTGCAATACGAAACGTTGAAACTATTGAAATCGACAGAAATGTTGAATGTTCTATTTTGAAACATCCTGTATTTGAAAATAAGATGGCGCTCACCCCACAGCCTTTTCATTAACTAATTTGACAGCGTGCAAATTGTTAGGCGCTAATGCGCATCTTTTCCCAACACTAATTTGTTGTTCTCGATCATTTCCCGATTCAAGGCCAAGGAACTGTTGAGTAATGATTAAAAGCTTGTTATATTATTATGTGGAGATGGCTTTTTAACATATTACGAGTATGTTTATTGGTTTCTATGAAAATCATTTCAAAACATTTTGAAAATTGTACTGAAATTGCTGCATGATGTTATATTTGGTGTCCGATTAGCACTATTGCGTGCAGCGAATATGTTTCAGTCTTATGTTTGTAAAAGCTTGACTAAAACTGGGCAGTTATTGGATTAGTTAAGTAAATCCTTTGGAAATGAATTCTTATTAAGTAAATCCTTTCTTTCAGTTTGGTAAAATCAACGCGCCTATTGCAGCAGTGCGCACTTAAAAGTAGAGCTACCGAAGATTGTTAAGCTTATAATTATTGTCAATGTTTGGTTGTATTCTATTGCAGTTTTGTCTTAGTGGTAGCCAGATTAACAGTGGCACTTGCAGGCTTCTACGAACCTGGAAAGTGCTTGCACATTTTCCGGGTGAATTTACAAGGAATTGATTGTTTATATAATTATAATGTAATTATAATTTAAAATGAATGGATTGTTTATAATTTATAATTAGTAATTGACGTCATAATGATAACAGCATCTATCGCATTAAGGAAAACCTAAGGTATTTTTTTCAAAGCTGTGATGTTTAGGCTTTTAGCGCTATAAGCGCTATCGTATTTTTTTTAATTAGTAAAAATGTTTGAATTTCTAATGTTGCACATTGCTGACCTCAGACTGTTTATTTTATAGAGCCAGAAGACTGCTTTTATTGTTTCCGAGAGTGTTATATTATTGAAGGAATTTAATATACCATTGACTCTGTCTATATTAAGCCTCGTTAGATGGATATTCTACAACCATAACTTGTTTATTGGCATTTAAACAGACAGAACTGGTAAAAACCTTACAACATCACTGCGTACGTACTATCTTCTCCGTGTGCTCTGGCATCAATAATTTGTAGTTTCCCAGAACTACATACAAATGTTTTCCGCTGTGATTTAGCAGTGAGAATTCAACTGCATCACTTTGATTACGCTGAACCATGTAAAGTATGTGCATATAAAGTAGCAGTGCTGCGCGACTATTTAGCATTTTAGTTTACCTAGGTACGATTGTCAAGACCAGAACATGGTGTATATCTGTCTAAATTTTGAGAAAAGTACTTGGGAAGCATATATTGTTAGACCGGCTGTAAGTATCGGTCAAAGACGTAATGTTTACAAAAACTAACCACCAAAATATCCATGAACATATCCATGTGCTCTCATACCCATCCAGAGGCCGTGTCAACAACTATAGACCCATAGCAGCACTTTCTATTTTATCCAAGATACTGGAGTGGATCATGAACAATAGGCTCGTGGATTACTTGGAGAAGTTTAACAACCTGTCACCCTCACATTATGTAAGCTTTTGACACGGTGTCTGTCCCTACTCTGATTCGTAAGATGGAAAGCATAGGAATCAGAGATTGAACATCTCTGATTCCTACTCAAACATTTTGAGGAATATCTCTTCCTTATTAACATTAATGACCTGGGTATGCTCACTCTTCCTAAAGACAAAATTATAACCTTCTCTGACGATACCGCCCTTTTCTTCAGCGCTAGCACATGGCACGATGTATACAAGCAAGCTCAGTCGGGTTTCGGAATCGTGCCGGTGTGGTTGCGTACCAATTTTCTGAACCTAAATGCGAAAAAACCTATATACATACCCTTCAGAAAATAATGCGTCAACCACTCACATGATCTCGTCATATTTTATAGTAGCCCACACATGTTCCGAACAAAATATATATAGTTGCACCTGCACCACTCGCTTTCAGAAAACAGATAGTGTAAAGTACCTAGGAGTAATAATAGATAGCAACCTAAACTTCATAAAGCATATTAATACTCTTAGCAGTAGGTTACACAAACTTATTTTATTTTCTTTTTATTTGTGATGAAACCCATCACAAATAAAAAGAAAATAAAATAAGTTTGTGTAACCTACTATCTATCTAATAGAATAAGTTTGCTCTTGACTAGTCTAGGTCAGAGATGACAGAGACAAAGTCTACGATGAAGCGAGCTTACCCAGATAATTTATATATGTCTTCAAGAGAGACGTGGCAGACGAGAAGCTAAGGAAATCGGTTTACTTGGCTCTCGCCCAGTTCCTACTAACCTATTGCATAACATCCTGGGGTGGTGCTACAAAAAACACTATGTTAGAACTTGAACGAGCGCAGAGCCATTCTGAAAGTATTTTTATTCCGACCTTTCCGATACCCAACGGTTTTGCTGTACACGGAAACAAAGGTGTTAACTGTTCGTCAGCTGTTCACATTGCAAACGGTTTTGAAACAGCATGGCCTCACTACCCTCAATTACTCACTCTCCCACAGAAGCAGGCGATTCGATCCCATAGTCCGCCATCACATCTGGCTCTCGACAACTTCCTTCCATCGATTCTTTTTTGGGTTGCTTTCTTTATAATAAAATAGATTATCTTATCTATTTTATCTCCCAATTTATAACCTCGCCAAAACCAAATGCAAAATTAAACTAGGCAGCTAGCTCCAGAAATTAAAATATAAAGAAACAGAAAATCTACTTGATGTCCCAAAAAAGCCAACTTAGCACATTCTATTGCCCCCCCAGAACACAACACTCCCACACATATACCCACATATACACCTTACTCACTCACAGATACACAATCTTACCTACTAAACCTACAAACACCAATTAATTCTAGTTTCCTTTTTTATCTCTTATTATTAATCATATAAGCCTATGTTTTTTATAAATTCTTACTGCACTTATTATTGTACTGTACAATACATAAAAATTAAAACATTACACAAGGGTTGGAGACCTGGTGTCCTGAAATACAGACCTCAAGTCTAGTTTAGGCACCAGTCTCCCACAGTATTTCGTTGCTGTTACGCATTTTTGTATTGATACTCTAATGTACCTACTGTATGTTTTTATATTGCGGTGAGAAATAAATCATTTATTATTATTATTTATAATTACTAAATTAATTACGTATCTAAAAATCAAGAAGAGAGGGTGTTCGCATTTGCCTACATCATAACATTGTTTCCTTCGATGAATATAAAAACATGAAATGTCCTCCACATTTTCCAACCAACCAAACCCCTACGTGGAAACCAAGCCCACATTATGTCACAAGATCTAAATACGTAATTTAATCAAAATTATCATACTTTGATACAAATCCACACAGTGCCAGCATTGATGACAGCTTATTTACAAATTTACAACATGATTTTAAGTAGACTTAATTCACACCCCGCCTCTGAACAAACATATTTCAACACGACACATTATTGAGTTGTAAATAACGCGACATATTAATCGTGATACTAAAATAAACACCTGTATAGGTGACATTTGGTTATTTTTCCGTACGCCAGCTTGTGTCGTTGCTGGCTGTAAGGGGCGCCACTCCTTCATAATTAAATTATCACTGTTAATTTCGGATTTTACGTAGTTGATGCGTGACAGTCAACAGTATCTTTAACTTGTATACGAAACAATTTAGATGTTTTTAACTCTGCAGTACCGACAGCTGAATTATTTTCAGGAAAATTGCGAAGGGAAAATTACGTGTCTGGGGAAATAAATAATTATTCTATTCTACGGACAGTGTCATTAGCTGGATACTTATTTTCTAGGGTAATTTAATGCGTCAGGGGTGCATATTTAATACAATTATATTTATTTCAAAGTTAAGTTATTAACTTTTATTTTGAAACTAAAACTAAATAAAAACTCATCTTTTAGTTTTCACGACATCTATAACTACACCGGTTAGCTTCCTTGTATTATTGAAGATGACAACGACATAAAATGCCTGGAAGCGTCGCGTGCTATCAGCGACGATTGGCTCGCACCCCTGCAGTTAGCTGGCACATCAGCGCGGCGCGGTTACGAACAATCATGCACTTGAATAAGTTAGCGCGTGTCAGGTACCTACTTAGGCGCATCTAGAGGTTAGGTGTTAGGGTCATAACGTCAACCATTTTATGATGTCGCTGTTTTATTCTTTTATTTGTTTTAATCCGCCTTATTTCACATCGGCGATAAACATTAGTTCTAAAGAGGAGCTCGTGGCTAAATAATAACAGCCGCACGGGTCGATCTTGAAGGTTAAGCAATGCTGGTCAAGGTTGGTCTGTGGATGGGTGACCATCTTAACATACCGAGTTTCCTCCGTGCCTCGGAAAGCACGTTAAGCCGTTGGTCTCGGCTGTCATTTGTAGATCTTTGGCAGTCGTTACGGATTGTCAGAAGCCAGTAATTCTGATTCCCGTCTTGCCAAGATGTACCGTGTTACTCAGTTAATGGGTTATGGAGGTCTGGTAGGTAGCCGCTCCACGTAAAACACTGGTATTCAGCTGAATCCGGTTTGACTGGAAGCCGACCCCAATGTAGTTGGGAAAAGGCAGATGATGATGATAAACATTAGTTCTAAAGCACGATTCTGCATGTGTGCAAAAAGATATTCGAAATAGAGGTTTAAATCATGAAGCTACTCTTACGGCTCGCGAGCGCTATCAGTTTGACCTATGATCTGGAATTAAGAGACCTTATAATCTCACTCACCTTTGCTTTTTGTCTTGGATATTAGCCCAAAATACTTGAAAACCCTGTGCATTTGAACACTATCAACTAAACGATGGACGTGATTGGTCGCACGAGACCATGCACTTGTTATGTGATCATTGGTGCACAACACCGCCCGGTACTCTTCACCCACGCGCATTGTTTCCGGGATAACAAGTACTGCTCTGTTTTGAAACTTTTCATGTTTTTTTACAATGATTGAGTCCGAATGTACTTTCGAGTAGGTTTTCAGAAAAATGATGATTCGGGGACAGCCGTCACCCCATCAATTAGGACCCGAGATGGCAGCACGCAGTGTTCGACGAGCGCCTCTCGAAGACTTAGAATGGGAGTTAAGAGGAAAAGCGGGTGACGAAACTTTGATGTATTTTAAAAAGTCATAGTACGAAGTTTGACTCTCGCCTAGTTTCTCCTCCAATATTGAACCGATTTAAAAGATATTTCATATCTCTTTATTTATTATTTATGTATCGTATTTACTCGTATAAGCACTAGAACCCTCCAAAAATGCTCAAAATTGTCCGATAAACCACTTTCAATAGAGCCCTAGTTTTCTAATGCAGCAACAATAAAAAAAAAACACAGTGACACAATAAACATCCTTGTTATTCGATTTGTGAAATATCTTTTAATATTGGATGTCTAATATTGGAGGAGGAAGCTGGCGAGAGCCAAACGTCAAATTATGACTTTTTCCATACAAAGTCGATCCGCCAGCATTTCCTCTTACCATCTTAAACCCCACTATGGAACGAGGCCCTCAAATTTCGGGCTGGCACTATTCTGGGGCAGTGGAAGTCACAGACGTACCTGCAGGCCCAGATGGAAACGTGGGAGGAAAGAACAGGGTGATTTTAGTCAGTAAGAGTCAGATAAACCTCTCCGCCCCCCACCACAGGGGTTAGGAAATTCTTAAGACCACCCCACCCCACTCCGAAAAAAAAAGTGCACGCCATCCCTGTTTCGCCTGCCATCGTTTTTGTGTCTGGCTAGTCAGTTGGTAAGCAGAGACATATCTTTGCTAATGTACTACACTGTAATAAATCTATACCAATATTATAAGCCTGAAGAGTTTGTTTGATTATTTGTTTGTTTGGTTGGTTGAACTCTAACCACAGGAACTACTACTTCGAAATTTAAAAAAAAAACTTTTAGTGTTGAGTAGCCCATTGAACAACGAAGACTATAGGATATATAAAATCACGCTAGGACCAAGAGGAGTGGAGCTGTGGAGCATTAATGAAAAATGTGACGCTCGCTAGCTCTCAAATAAAAGTTAATACAGTATATTTCATCAAGTTTATTTGCAGGTTCGCTCCCGTCT
Source organism: Lacanobia oleracea (assembly GCA_950371165.1). Lineage (NCBI taxonomy): Eukaryota > Metazoa > Arthropoda > Insecta > Lepidoptera > Noctuidae > Lacanobia > Lacanobia oleracea. The sequence goes on along the minus strand of OX493392.1, from coordinate 17,726,201 downwards.
GTAGTGTTTGTCCTAGCATACGAAACATCGGGGGGGCTATACCTACATATCCCGGAGTTAAACGGCTAAAGCCTGCCATATAAGATACTTTACTATCTATTTACTAGGTACATCTATCTATATTTACTAACACTCTACAGTTATTACTGTAATCTGTTACTGTAAACTCCAAAATCTAATTATTTAAGACAGCATTTTAATGTTTTGGTATGACGTATTTAATTTCGCTTTTATTTGTACAGATTTGCTTTGAGATCTTTATTATTCGTTACTTTAGACTCTTCAACGTAGTTAATTTTAATCCATTCATTTGAAGACTAAAGTGTGTGGGGTAGAGTTACGTAGACAATTTAATGATCTGATATAAGTTTGCTTCGCTTGATCTCTTGACCGTTTAAATTAGGGTCAGAAAATGGTTCAAATACTACCAAGATCTACGTGGAGATCTCTTTTACTAAGAGGAGAGTTGTCCGGAACTTGTATGGTGTATGCCATATGGGTAAATCTATCTCTGAATCTAACATCTCTGAAGTAAATTCTCAAATTTTGCATCCTGTTTCTAGAGGCCCCGTGCTGACTTAGCCGACTCTAGATATACCTTATACCACGGCTCATGATAGAAAGTAGAATACCTTAAGATTTCAGCTGTAGGCCTTAAAATCTCTCCATTCCTCTCAGACAAATCTCATGATAGGATTTCCCCGCAGTTAAGTTTGTAAATATTGTTGTCAGTAAATCAGACCACACCCACCGTGTTTAAACTAAACTAAAAAATAAGCACTCTACGTCACAAGATTAAATAAAGACTAACGAATTAACAAAATCTGCTGTTTCATTTAATGTTAATTGCTGTTTTATTTCGTGTAAATTAGTTTGTTCAACAGTGTTAATTATAAGACTACATTAAATAATGGCATAACAGTTGTGTTTTATGATTTATTATGGTTTAATCAGCGTCTGGGTGACATTTGTTTCGAAGTATTACGGGTGGACTGTCGTGTCGCGTGCCTTTGATTTAACGAACTTTGAGAATTTTTCTTCGTATCATCTTCTATCCAAGGGAAGGAAGATGTTGCGAAAATGTTTGAAAGAGTTACCGCAGCCCTGAAACGCAAAGGGCATTTGAAAGCACACGGGTTAATTTAAATTAGTAAGAGTCTGACTCTCCCTTCCGCTCCGTATGGTGATTTACCATTCAAAACAGTAAAGGAATACGATGCGTAGAAAAATTCCTTCTTTAAGTTTCTTTTCATTAGACTTGTAACTTGGGGTCGACGCATCAAGTTTTCTTAAACTATTTATCCCAGTCAATCATCAAGCTAATCACTCTTTTTTCTTTCATAATATTGTTTGAAGAACTCAAACAATCCATGCATATCTCTTCTGCCTCTTTCTTCTTCTTCTTGTAACGTTTTATTTTAATTGAATTATTTTTTGTGTGTCCCTAATGGACTTTGCCTTTACATAATGTTACTTTCAAATGTCACTGGCGTTACTTTCAAACATCTCATTTTTCTCTCTGTCCATTCTGATCATTCCACTTATCCTTCTCAATATTATCATCTCTGCTACATGCATTATTTTTTCTAAGTATTTTTTTCATAATATCTGGGCAAACGACACGGCATACGTTTACCACGTATGCTGTGTCGTTCGCTTTGAAAGCTTTCTTTGTTTATGGTTAATCGTTAATTTATTGCACAACTCTTGTGTCGTCTGTTTTGCGATTATTAAAACTTTTAAATTAATTAGATTTAGTTTTACTATGTACAAAAATGGCTATGGCCTTACTTATACAGGAAATGTAAAGGTGGTGGTTAACAGTCTTTGATGATATTATTACCTATGGTTACTTAGCTACATGATATGGTTTAACGTTCATGTTTTTAAAAACTGTGTTTCTGCCATGTTTCTGATACTTTTATTTTGTTGAAGACTTTTCAAGCTAAACCAGTGTTTTTAAGTAAAGGACCACATCGACTTGCAGATTTCTCTTGCTTTTTTACTCAACATAAAACGATAGTCTGTCTATTAGACAATCTGCACACAGTCTTAGACGTGCGTAAGTCTATGTTTTCTATCCGTATAATGTCCTCTGATATCATCATTTGCTAATTATCTGACTGCGCATGTGCAGAGCGTGTTGGCCTGATGTCTCAATGACATTGACTACAGTATCTTTCATGCTTTCTCCGTGACGCAAATGAGATCAACCGCCATAGACAAGACTACCTCTGGGTTTTGTTGGGATTTTTAGGGTTCCGTACTATTGCTAAGCTTCCGCTGTCGGTCCGTCCATCCATCCGTCTGTCTGTCAGCGGGCTGTATCTCAAAAACCTTAATAGGTAGACAGTTGAAATTTTCACAGATTGTGTATTTCTATTGCCGCTATAACAACAAGTAATACAAATTAAGGTTTATTGTACGGAACCCTTCGTGTGAGAGTCCGACTTGCACTTAGCCGGTTTTTCTGTATATCAGTGCTACTGGAAAGGATGATTGGAATGTTATTCATGTTTACGCAACAGGTCCAGGGCGACGGTGAGTTGTGTTCCACGCGCGTCTCAAAGAGACGTCAACATATTTGACGGGGCTCGCTTTTTTTTTTGTCGGGGCCCGCTAGGGGCAGGATTTGCTAGGGTTGCGGAATTTGTTCGAAAGATATACCGTGGCCCTGGAACGCAAAGGGCATTTGGAGGAACAAGGGTGGGTTTTTCGTCAATAAACGTCTGATATCCCTTCCGCTCCGCCCAGAGCAGCAGGAGTCATTTGATGTGTTCTCATCCACAAAAATACTACTCCATCGTTTATGCCATAAGATACGTTTAATCTCGAAAAAGATATAGTTTCTGAAAGGCCATAGGAGTGAAGCCGATGGCAAGAAAATAAAGTCCAATATAAAAGTACACTCTCTACACTACATTACACTACTGACCCCATACAAAACATGAGCGAGTCAAGTGTGATTTTGGCTATTTTATGCTGAACGTAGAACCATTACGTTCAAAGTTCTCCTTGTATCCATCACCGAGTTATTGTAAGTTTATTAATCTCATAAGATTGTAAGTTCTTTCTACTCAATAAGATACGGATTTATCGTAAACTGTTGTATTTAGATGGGAATTATTGTATCTCAAATAATCTTTTACAATAAATCGAGAGTTTAGAATCTAATCATGATTTTTTACAATCCAGTCTGTTTTTTTAAATTCCGAAACTAAATTAACAAATGAAAATGGCAAACTGGCATAGATTTCAACAGCATTTAAGCCAGTTTTGACATTTGACTTTGTCAATTTAGTCTCCGAGATTAAAAAACATACATTAACGGTATTTGTAATAATCCGGTGACATCCACAGATGGGCAAAGTTATTTTCGTAGACATCCATAGACACGAGTCCCGATTCGAAAAACAAGACAAACATGAAACAAAAATAAGATTCAATTAAAATAAGATATTGGAATCGGAACCATGTTTGGCACAAACATTGCCAATGACTGATTAAACTGCTAATCACTGAGATGAAGTGCAACACCCTTTCGCGAAACAAACAGAGAGGCAATGATAAGAAGTTGAACAGTCTATGTACCTATATTTTTCTTCCCACTTCAATGAATTTATAAGTAACTAGGTTTTTATCTATTCTTTAGAAACTATGCATTATTGCGGAATAAAAAGTATACCATTTTGTGCTGAAAACCGATTGCTCAGTCACTCGTCACTCAAAGATAGTAGACCAGAATCAGACAGCATCTGTCCGATAACATTGCTGAAATGAACCTTTTTGGCGCAGAAGTGAGGTACAAACTATGTTTTTTTTATAACTTTTCAAGTTTGTTCCGAACGTCCGTCCGTAAAAAAATGGAACCCTCATAGGATTACTTGGTTGTCTTGTCTGTCTGTTCATCTATCACAGCCAATTTGCTCCGAATAACTAGACCGTTTTTTTTTTTTAAATTGGTACACATATCTGTGACTAGAACACGGACGCGTTGGTCAACAAATAAATTTAGAGTATGAGGTCACTTTTGGGGACACAAAATAGAAAATTAATAAAAGTTTTCAAACACTTAACTTGTGCATATCAAAAGAAAGGACTTCTTGTGAGGGTTTCAAATATATGTTTTTGATTGTTTTAAAATCAGCATTTTTGAAGTTATTCAAAACTGTTTATTCAGACCTTATCTCTTAAACTACAGAATCAGAAATGTTGAAAAAAAAGAACCTATACGAAGTGTACAATTTTAAAGTGGTATGTTACAAAAATGAGATTCATTAGGTGTATGTACCTGAGAGACTGACGACATATAAATGTTATGTCTGTCTTTCTTTCCTATGACACTCATCTATAATGCAGCCTTCTTTCAATGAAAGTCTTTTTATAATAGGACGATCAGTTCCGGAAATAACCGCCAACATCTACTTATTTTTTTAAAATATAGTGTAGATTTCTATTAATAACACCAGAATGCTATCTACTAGTTCAGCAGTGGAAAGGTTTGTAGGCGTCATTAATCAAGATTATGTGGACACGTATCAGTGTTTGCAGATTTTGTCGGATTTTAGAAGATTAACCTATCAAGCGTAGGCTTTTCGCTGCCTACGCGTCTATTTGATATCCTTGGACACGATGAAAGTGACCAAAAACGAAAAAGTTTCTTATGATTTTTTCGTCCAATGGCCTCCTTTTTTTTTACCGGCGAAAAAACAGTGCAGGTTCGCAAGTCAACGCATATATTATTTTTCAAGTTAGACAAAAATGTTATTAGTTACCTAAATGTCAAAACCACTTTACCATTGTAAAATCATCATCATCATCTGCCTAGCCTTTTCCCAACTATATCGGGGTCGGCTTCCAGTCAAACCGGATTCAGCTGAATACCAGTATTTTACGTGAAGCGGCTGCCTACCAGACCTCCACAATCCATTGAAGGGGTAGTACCTAATTGTAAGATTAATGAAAAATAAAACCTGTATTACCTAATGGATCAAAATATTCTTGAAATAACAAAGTTTTTATTTTTTTAATGGGATAATGTTACTCTGATATTTTTTAACCATGCCAGCGTGATTCTGCCTAGCCTTTTCCCAACTATATTGAGGTTGGCTTCCAGTCAAACCGGATTTAGCCGAATACTAGTATTTTACGCGGAGCGGGTGCCTACCAGACCTCCACAACCCAGTAACTGGGTAACACGGTACTTAGTCAGATTAACTGGCTTCTGACTATCCGTAAAGACTGCCAAAGATCTACAAATGACAGCCGGGACCAACGGCTTAACGTGCTTTCCGAGGCACGGAGGAAACTCGCTATTTAAGATGGTCACCCATCCACAGACCAACCTTGGCAAGCGTTGCTTAACCTTGAAAATCGACCCGTGCGGTTGTTATTATCTAGCCACGAGCTCCTCATACCGGCCTGATTCTAATCATCGTAAAACCTTTTTAGTCGATGTTAATAATTTAATTTGCTATATTTTCCAGATCTCGGAGATTATCTTTTTTGATTTACAATAACAAAAGAAAGAATGACAAATATTATTAATCTATATGTTCTATAAACAACTGTGTTTTTATTTTTCTATGTTCTGCATAGTAATTAAAAAGTTTAATATATATCCGAAGTGTACCATTACACTTGTTCACTTAAATAAAACCAAAAAACATTGATACCTAACGAAATGATTTGAAAACAGGTGGTTTCATGCCGATAAAGTTAAATACTTATAAGTTTTTAAATCCTTCCTTTGATAACAAATAAATTCAATCTGTTAATTAAATTTTTTTATTAATTAATAAATATTGGTGATATTACCTAAACATAAGCATGGTAGTTTTAACTTGCCGCCATAAGTAGGTTCTATATGTTTCATCTGACTGAAAATAACTGTTGCTTGGGATGTTTTCTAAATGTTTTATAATTTGAGGAGTTGTTTCTTTTATAAAACAGCTCATTTGTGTGATTTCTATTTACATCTTATTTACCTATTTTGTATGATAATAGTTTATTGCACTTTATTAGTGACTAACACTTCGCCCGCGACTTTGTTTGCGCGAATTTAGTTGGTACTCCACGAACTACATCTCCGTTATATATTTATAGACTAAACGTAGAGCAGTTCGCTCGAACCACATCATTCTTCCTACTTAGAGTTTTTATACCCGTCGTTAATTTAAAACGAAAGGTCCGATTTGAATAATTTAAAGTGTAATTTAAATGTACATAACCAACCTTAATTATAAATTAATTTAAATAGATAAGGATTAATATCATGATACTGAAATCACCACTTTTCCATTTCACGCGGGTTTTTATTAAATAATTTTAACAAAAGGGGTCATTGTAACTTAACCATAATAGTTAGATAACCCTTGCGGACCTTTTTGTAGATATTCATGTCTTCTATAAAACTGTACATCACTTTGCTCTGTTGTCAATAGTTTCTGCATTTCTTTTTTGGTATTTTTTTCACACCTTTGGTTACATTATCGAAGTTTTCATACGGATCCCTAACTTTTTTGAAAATATTCTATAGCCTATATGTTACTCAGTGTTAATATAACTTTCTAACAGCAATTTTTTTAATCGGTTCAGTAGTTTTTAAGTTTACTCGTTACATACAAAAATACAAATCTTACCTCTTTATAGTATTAGTGTAGATGTAGATGAAGTACCTAGCTATTGAATTCAGAAGTAGTCGCTTCAGATATTAATAGATATCTTATAAGTACTTTATAACCTGCTAATGTTGAATTAAAGTAATATTCATAGACACTCAGACATTTCTATTCTACGTCATATTTAAGACTGCAATATACATAAACGAGTAATTGCGTAACTTATAAAATCGCATAAGTATTCTTTTAACATGAAAGTATTTGCGATCGCTTGAATTCAGTTTTGTATTACGCAATTAGTCTACTGACAAAGTGACCTGCACTCGTACACTGGATGCGTACCTACGGGTTGAAGAAGAAAGATACTATTTCTAAATTCAAATTACTTTTTATTTGGTCTGTGGATGGGCACGGGTCATATATGGGTATCTTAACATACCGAGTTTCCTCCATGCCTCGGAGTGCCTCTGTGGCAGTCGTTACGGATTCTCAGCAGCCAGTAAATCTGACTCCAGTCTTGCTAAGAACTATTGTGTGGGTAACATAGTAGTTTGTAAGTTAATGGGTTGTGGAGGTCTGGTAGGCAGCCACTAAAATACACACACGTAAATACTGGCATTCAGCTGCATCCAGTTTGACTAGAAGCGACTGGAGTTCGGAAAAGGCTAGGCAGATGATGACTTAATTTATTTACCTAACTATGTAAAGTAGGTAAATACCTACAGATACATAGTGTTCTGAGAAAACTTACCCAAACACAGATAAGCATTGAGATTGCCGTTGATTCGTGTATTTACGCGGCAAAATCAATAGCTATCGATGTCGCGTAATTTGTCAGAAACATAATAAATTGACATTATCTTATTATTCGGCAATGGATTACGAATCTTTGTAACGATAATTATTATACTTACCTACTTGTAATCATTTTGGGTCTGAATTTTTGGTTGATTAGTCACTGATTTGATGTCTTATATTGTGGGATTTGAAACTGTAAGACAGTTATACTCAACCTGTGCCCGCGGGCCGCATTTGGCCCGTCAAACTTTTCGATGTGGCCCTGTAGCTGAGCACATTATTGATACTATATTCAGTCAGTGTTACAATGTGTATGTATCTATACTGTGGTATTAACTTGAAAAATTTGGCGTATGTCATATGAAAATGGTCCTTTTGTCACAAATTCAAAGATTTGATACTGTTAAAATATGTAGATTTGCATTTCACTGTATGTCATTGCGGCCCGTTATGTTATGACAATAGTAGAAACGCAGTGTGGCCCAGAGAGAAAAAAGATTGAGCACGGCTGCTCTAGGACCTAGAGTTTCTTGGTTAACCTAGACAATTTGACTTGACTGCTTTTTAGGTGTAATAGACGTGTCACTGGATTATTGTTCATAACGTAAGTTAATAATAAATCTTAGTAGATTGTAAATTCTCGGCATATTGTGAACAGATTATTTTAAATACAATGTTTATGATAGTTTAAAATATATGTCTTATCCAGAAGAGATGGTTAACAATTTCCGCGATTTATTATAAAGTTACAATGGGTGATAGCCGGTGACAGACCCAAGCGGCAGTACTAAGATTGTTGTCCTATTTTTAACCGACTTCCTTCAAAAAGGAGGAGATTCTATGTTCGTCAGTGTGTATTTTTTGTTGTTGTTTTTTTTTCTTATAGGTTTTTATGTTATCTGTAGGTAAAGAAGTAGTTTAATTTACATTTTTTTTTAATTTTAGGCTTAGTAATTTTGGAGATAAAGGTCATTTTTGGTCATTTTAAATTTTCTAGTTTGCCTCCAAAAGTGACCCACCCTCATACTCAAAATTTGTTTATTTACATAATGCGTCTATGCTTGGGTCGTAGAAGTCCATATGTGTACTAAACAACAGAATCATTCCAGTAGATCCGGAGAAAAATTTCTGAGACAGAAGGACAGACAGACACCACCAGAGTGATCCTATAAGGCTGTTTGTCCACCGCCACCGTCACTGGGACGTCACCGTCAACGAGATGAACGCGCCAATTTAGTGATACATAAATTACTATGGCCGTGTGTCCACCGCACGCCCGTCACCCGAGCGCCGTCATACCGTCCGCCAATTTATCGCTCATTTCGGCGCTACCGCTAGAACTCGGCCCGAGATTGTAACGGGCCGAAGTGGCAGCTATACCAAACACGTCATAACGTGTCCACCTACGCCGGCGCCGTGACGTCGTCGCCGTACCGGAATAGCTCTTGATTATTTATAACAAAAACATATTATGTACAACAAAAAAAAATTATCGAGAATTTTAAATACGACATTTATTCATTAATAGAACTTGTAGAAAGTAAAAAATGTTTGTGGGATAAAACTAAGGATACGTCCAAGGACAAAATTTTGCGAAGAAATGCATAGCACGAAATTTGTGTTTTGTACAAAAGCAGAAGGAGGAGTTGTCGTCAGTTTAACGCAGCCATTCGCTAGTTTGTTTTATTTGTACGCACTACCACGCATGACAACTACTCAACAAACTGACTGAACCACCGAGATCGTTGCGGTGGACAAACGATCGCCGTCACGTCAACGTGATCTCGGCCAGAAAAATCTCATTGTTAGTGACGTGCCGGTGACGATGGCGGTGGACAAACGCGCAGGGTTCCGTTTCTTTCAGACGTTCGGAATCCTAAAAATGACGATATTTTTTTTTTACTATTAATAGGCACGCGCTTGACCACCATCTCACTTGATGGTAAGCGATGATGTGGTCGAAGATGGAGCACGCTTGTCTAGAAGTAACCTATTCACTCTTGACTTAAAGACTCCCAGGTTGTAGCTATCGGGAAACACAGACTCCGGAAGTTTTGCTATTGTTTCCTTACTTTAAATCAGTTACAGAACGTCACACTTAAATATGACACTCACTTCTGAGACACCTGTAGAATCTAGCTCACTATGTTTATTACATATTCGGGGAGAAATGCCACGAAAAAAAAAATCAAAAAAACCCGGTCCCGATCGTTCGTCAGATCAAGCGCCGTAAGTGGACGTGGATTGGTCACACGCTCCAAAAAGATCCCAATCACATTCCCAAACTGGCTATAGGCTGGAATCCTCAAGAGAAAAGGAAACGTAGCCGCCCCCGTTAAATCTGGCGACGCACCGTGTTGGCAGAAGCGACGAGCATCGGAATGACGTAGAGTGAGGTGAAGCGTGAAGCTCAAGACCGTTGGCGATGGAAGTCTACTGTTGACGTCCTCTACCCCAGCTAATAGGATCTTAAGTCAAGTAAGTCATGTTTATTACATGAATCAACTACAACCCTAATCTCTTCAAAGTTAAAGTGAACAGGCTCCTTCTGGGTAGGCTCGCTCCATCGTAGACTTTGTCTCTGTCATCTCTGACATAGACTAGAGTCAGGAGCAAACCCATTACAAATAAAATAAAAAAATATTTTTTTTGCATACATACTACGTTGTGGTTACCATTTTGTGAATGATGAACAAATATGACACTTCTTTATTGTCAGCAAACATTGGGCAATTAGCAAAGACTAAAGGTATTAGCTTAAAATTGATAAAAAAGAAGATAATGGTGACAAATAGGTCAAGTACAACATCGAATCGTATTTTAACAGTCCTGCGAGCGTGCAAGTCATGCCTAGTTAAATACTTACTGTTTGTCTCCAAAAATTACTAATGATTTTCATTCATTTTGAGTCACTCAAGTTTACCCAAGTCTGAGAATAGGCACCATTTATCAATAGATATCCTTTTTAAGCGTACCATATGAAAAAAATAAAAAAATAGATTTTCAGGAAGTCTTTTACTAACCAAAGTACGTTTTTTAAAGTATTTTTTTTTAAATATATATTGAGTTAAATGAATACCTCATTTAACTCAATATATATTTTAAAAAAATTAAAGAAACTGAAAACTTGTTTGCATCTAGGTATTTGATTTCATCCAAAATAGTTTGGAATGCCTACAAATATTCTGTGAATTTTCACTATTCTACTATTACACTGACTTAACATTTCCTTTTCTTTAAAAAACCAAACCATGACACTACGGAATATGGGCGGCCCGTATACACAAACGCGTAAACGGGGTGAATAGGAATGCAGGGGTGAATCAAAGCCAAACTGAAGATGGATTCACGTTATTTTTATTTGGTTGGCAGCATTTAAGGTCTCTAATTGTATTCAATTTAAAAGAAAAAAAAACGTTGCTTTCTTAGAAAAACAATAATAATGATATTACAGTGAAAATCCCTACCAAAAGTTTTTTCTACTCACCCCTCCATACGGAGTAGTAAAAAAATCTATTTACCCCGATTGACGTTACCTAATCTATTTGTGCGGGCAGCCTTTTTCACGGATATAAGACCGATTGGTCAGTCTACACTATTATCTACGAGACTCCGAACTTAAATCTACAGTAACGTACCTGTTAGAGATTATTATTTAAGAAACAACATTTATTGAATAACACTTAAAACTTCTAACACTGTTTACGACGCCGACGCATTTTACACTTTAATTCTGGCACACTAACACTATTTACCACAAAAAAAAAACTACATGAAAAATATTCTAATAAATTATTTCAGTAAGACACAAAGCAGTCGCAAATACACACGCGAATAACTCATTCGACAAAACTATTTCGATAAGTCAAGTCATTATCTTTACGATTAGATATCGGCAACTCAAGGATTGATTCACTGTATACAATTTGTTGTACAAACAGCTGAGTTAACGGCGATGATAATAATTGCAATTAAAGACAATATCAAGTGATTAATGATCACGTATAAAGTCTCCGTTGACCTAGAGAACTTCACGTGTGAGGTTGAATCGACCCTTATCACTTTCGTTATTATTTGTGAGGTTGTCGTTGTTGCACAAAACGTTGACAAAGGATATCCTGAAATTTGTTTTAATTTAGGTAGCATCCGTGGTCTGATTGACTCTCATACCTATGAGAATCGTGCGAATCAGGAGTTGGTAACAAAATTAAATGAGCAGAGACAAAACTGCCCTTGCCCACACAGGTTAATTCAAAGGGGCCTGTGAAGATAGAATTCCAAGAAGACTTTGTAAGTGCCTATTACAAAATGATATGAATGAAAATTGTCGATAAACAAGATTTATCAGTGCAAAGGCGAGTGAAAGTTATCTAAACATTTCAAAATGTTACATATAAAAAATGGAAAAAATATGTTCTGGCAAATTCTATAAACCATTTCCTTTCGAAGAACAACTTTCTCTTTAGGGAATCGTAAAATGGTGTTATTTTAGTTCAGTAGCTTTCAAAGTGTCAGACAACATTTTACCTGCAAGTATCCTGTCGGTACACAGTGCTCTGTCCAATCGAACTGCTGTACGTCGGTATCCTGTGTAGACTGCTGGATGGGTAAATCTGTGGTGGCCTCAGGAACCCACTGCCCCCGAGCCCCATGCCAAGCATAGGGGTGTCAACCACCGAGCTGTCAAACGCACTCGTTTCATCCGTCTCTTCTTCAATAACGCCTGGCTTATAGAATATTTTGCCAGCGGACAGCGCTGGCTTTGTTTTCCAATCTTTTTGTTCATCGTTCCGAGATTGCATTTCATAAGACGAAGCCGCTTCCGTCATTGTTATTCGGTTAACAATTGTCACAAAAGTGTCCTCACATATTTTCTAATGGCAGGCATTTTAGTTAATGCGTCTTCAGACTTCATCGTCGGCTTCATGTTAATGGGTTGTTGTTTCTTCGTCATTTATGGAATTACCTGTAAAATAAACAGTAATTAGTACCTTATTAATTATCATATTTTCAAAATTAATGCAGCAACGATTTGTTGTCGAGTTTTTCTAAGCTCTTAGAGAATCTTAACTCAACCCTGATAAACCTGTTCCATAATTAGCTATATCTGTATCGTAAAAGGAACTAGTAAGTAACAAATACAAAGAAATACCGGTGCACTTTATCTGTGGATCGGTGTCTTAAACTCAAGAGTTCATAAGTGTCATGTCAAATTCAATTAGCCCAGCATCTGCGTTCTTAATTACTTGTTTAATATTACGAATACTATGATGTAACATGCTAGGCGCTATGTTACCGAGTCTAGGCGTGTTGCATAATGATATTGGTAGAAATAAACGTATTTTTATTTTAAATTCGGTGCGAATTTAGTAAAAAGTAAAGACAACTAAAATGTGGATACTACTGCCATCTGTTATCGAGTAGCAGAACTAATTGGTTAAATGTTTTATTAGATATTTGTGTTTGTGAATTAAGGAACCTAGATTTAAGTGAAGAAAATTATTGCTTTTTTATGGCACCATATAAAAAAGATAACATATTTTGATATCTTAATTTCTAGTTTGCAACGCATACAGTGTAAGTATCAACCATCATTTTCTTGACGAGAACATTTTCAAAAGGTAATCGCAATAATTATCCTGATAGCCCTACGCTTAGCCTAATCACAACCCATTTTAAAACTCATCTTCCCGACAGCTGTCGTAACCAGAATGTTTCCATTCTCTTTGACAGTTTCGTCCTTGTTGCCATCAGGATGTGGTCGATCTTTATACTTTACAGTTTACGCCGTATAACTGCTCGGAGGACTTGAGTAGTGTCGGATGTAACCTCCCACAGGACCTGCACTTATTGCGGAAAACCTCGTAGAATAAAATTCCGCGTTTATCACGTTCCTTGTAAGAAGGAAGGAGGAATTGATAATGATGTTTCTTTTATTAGTTCACGCGAAGCTGTTGGAAGTGAGAACTATAAATGTGAGTTTGGAATCTTTTATCTATTGAGGATGGACCTGTAATGGGCAGCGTTTACCTCTAGAGTTGTTCATAGCAATTGTCGTACATCACTTTAGTGTTGACACATCATAGGAAACCATGATCACAAGAGTGATGTTTGCTATTCCCACAGGTTGTTGTTAGGTAAGAAACTATAGGGAAGGTCATACCATTATCTCATTTAATTGGCATTTCCTGGTTTAATTTGTTACCGTCTAGTGTTTCTTTTGACCCGTTGAACTTTAAAAATGTAATAATTAATTTCAAGATATTAACATTCTTATTAAAAAAAATCTAAGAAAATGATTAGATCCTTTAAATAACGGATTAGCTGATTCTCAAAGTATCGATATAAAATAATATGTATGTGTTTGAAAGATTATTCTGAAAGAAGTTTAAAGTTCATTAACTTAACGCAAGATTATAATAACTAAAATAAATAAACGAAAACGGAAAAAGTACCTAGGTAATAATTTGGTACAGTGTATGTAAAGTTTACGGGAAATTGAGAAATTTGTAGAATCTAGATATAACCTACGTTAAGTGTACCTATATTTGTTTTAGTTTAGAAAATTGTGTGTTACAAACTTCAATTTGATATCAAACTCATTTGTACATTTTCTATTTCCTAACTGCCAATAAGATTTATTACGACACGTCGACTCATACAACGAAGTTCCATGGGGCACTCATACGAATCTAACAACACCTCATTTGACCTAATCTAATGGACGCTGCGAAGAAACAGATGAACACCTATAATGCATATGCCGCGTTATTCATAAAAAAAAAAACTATGTTTCAAGCCAGATACATTTGCAATAACGGGCATTATTAAGCTCTTATGTCAATAAATGTAGGCGGGTGCCTACATTTATTGACATAAGAGCTTAATAACAAAAACAGAAATAAAACCATAAAGCTGTCCTGACTCGACATCTTTTGCAATCCTTTACCTTTTCTAATAATGAAAAACGATTCATTTATTTATTGTCCAGGATCCTACGAAGAACGAAAAGATATTACGAAAAACAAAAAAACTACAAAGTAAAAAAATAACTTTAATTTCGGAAGTCAGTTTTCGAAAACGAAATAACCAAAAACACTGACTTCCGAAATTAAAGTTATTAAAGTGTTTTGTTTTTCGAAGTCGGTTTTATTTTTTTGTTAAAAAGTTTTATTTTTATTTTACAAATACAGCGTGCCGGCGTGATGTTATGTTATGAACTGGTGTAAACAATGAACAGACGTGCGATTTCAGAAATCCCGATCCATTTGCTATCATACTAGTTACTACTTAAAAGTGAAACCACAAACACAGCGTACCGGCGCGATGTTATGTTATAAACTGGTGTAAACAATCAACAGACATGCGATTCCAGAAATCCCGATCCATTTGCATCATTGATTGAAGAGTGCCCTTGCCTACCTCCGAAGATCTTCACCAAATCGAATCAGAACCAGAACTTATCGAATAATGGTTTGATTTTTTATAGATAAGCATATAGACACATAGAATGCAAAACTCATAATACTCCCAGTAACTTTAGCCGAGTAATCAAAAGCAGCCAGTTCGTTTACACACATTCTGCGAAACGTAAGTATACCTGTCTATTGATGAAGGTCGGTCTCAATTGCCGGCGTCTATTCGGTAATTAATAAAGTACCTTGGTCCACGTGTGTGGTGCTGGTACATGCGTCCTTATCGAACTGTGTTTGAGTTCTAACTGGTTTTAGTTACTAAATTATGAGAAGGAAGATTTGAAAGGTCACTAGGAGGATCGAATTCCGGAAAAGCGGATCAGTCTTTATGGATATTTTATCTACTTGTACTGTATTATATATGCTTTTATGTGACTGTAGTATGTAGCCTATAGCATCTGAGGAGCTCGTGGCTAAATAATACCAGCCGCACGGGTCGATCTTTAAGGTTAAGCAACGCTTGCCAAGGTTGGTCTGTGGATGGGTGACCATCTTAATATACCGAGTTTCCTCCGTGCCTCGGAAAGCACGTTAAGCCGTTGGTTCCGGCTGTCATTTGTAGATCTTTGGCAGTCGTTACGGATTGTCAGATGCCAGTAAATCTGACTCCAGTCTTGTCAAGAAGTACCGTGTTACCCAGTTAATGGGTTGTGGAGGTCTGGTAGGCCGCCGCTCCACGTAAAACACTGGTATTCAGCTGAATCCGGTTTGACTGGAAGCCGACCCCAATATAGTTAGGAAAAGGCTAGGCAGATGATGATGAGTAAGTAGTCTGTAGCATCTAGTAGTCCTGATAATTATGTCTGCATGTCCTTAGAGGTTGACAGCATCCCGGTTACCACATAAATTGAGCTGGATTAGGGTGCCTGTCCATTTGCGCTTAGCGAGGCAGCGGAGCGGAGAAACGGAGAAATATTAACCAATCATGCGAGTCAAAATGTCAGTGACTCACGTGGTGCGAAGATATTGTGCAATTCCATTGGTTACAATTTCTCCGTTTCTCCGCTCCGCTGCCTCGTTCCACTATAATGGGCAGGCACCCTTAGAGTATTTTTGTACTTTCACAGAGGCGAAGCCACTGACAAAAGCAAGTAAAACATAAAAAGTCGCGAGGCTACTAATAGGTTAGGGAACATGCGATATTTCTATTTTTGCTTTTATTTTAAAGAAAACTAAAACATGAAAACGATTTAAGGGCCCCTTTTCCCGACAGCACCTTTTCCCTTTTCCCGGCAGGACACTAGCGCGGTGCGCGCGAGCCGTTTTTCACGTATTTATTTAATATAAAAAAAATAAGTGCCATATTATAAATCTATCCAATAATATCCCTGTCAAACCCGATTAGTAAATGAAATGTTAAATTTTCATAAAAATTGCGTTCCCACAGGTCTCATACAACTTAAAATACTTTCAAAATCGACTTTACTTCCTGATTTTTTTTTATCGATCAAAATGTTAAATATTATCGTGTTTTTAACCAAAAAAGTCACTAGATCTCACATGTATCTATACTATATATTTTTTTACGAATTTATATAATATGGTGATTTCTCTGAAAACAACTCGATCTAGAAACGTAAATTTCGGATAAGCCCTTAATTTATTGCTAAAATTTCGTTTTTAAACAGACAGTTTAAATTTTCGCGCCAAAACGGACGATGACGTCACTCATGTCTGTCACTGGTCAAGAACTGTCATAATTCAAAGTCATAGAGCAAGATCCCAGTGCTTCCAGAAGTTACTTATTTTCTCAGTAACAAAATGTTGTGAATAGAATAGTGTTAGTACCTATGTAGGTACTTGGGGGGGGTCTGTATGTATGCTTTTACGGTTGCACAACGACACGCTTTGCTTTGCTTTGCTTGGTAGTATAGATGCAGGCCTACCTTGCTGTCTCCTTCAGAGACGGGAAGGTGGCGTGGTCTTGAGGGGGAGCGCAACGGTCGTGTAGATCCTCAAGGCAAGTCCGGTGGATATACCTTCTCGAGGTTGCCACCCCGTTTTTGGTCTAATTCCTTACGAAATAGACGTAACTGAAACCACCGGGCGACCCGCAGAGTGGAGGGCTTTCCACTCAGTCCCATCCCATATCCCACTAAACCCCTTTTCCCCTCTATAACCCCTCCCAACTCCCCTCCTAACTGTGACCCTTCTGTGACGAAGTGGTTGCGGGCTCGGCCGTCACTAAACTCAGCTGACGGCGGGTAGGAGAATTTTGTCACCTGCGCTAGGACCTGCGCAGTCGAGCGCCGTAAGCGGGGATGAAGGAGTCCTGGGGGGTTGAGCCGATCGGCACTGGCGGTAATGTGTCCGTGAGGCAACACGCCCCCTTTGGTCTGGATTTCAAGCAAAACGGTGGCCCTATCTTCTAGCCAAGGGTAGGGAAATGGCCAAAGTGTCCCGTCAGAGGGCCACAGGCGAGGTGCGTGGGGTCCGCTAAGGTCGTCCTTGGGCGGCCGAAGCGGTAGGTAAAGGCCATGCTGACGGTGTAAGTGAGGGTTGATTAGTTGCCAACCCGATCGAGCACCCGATGTCGCGCTGTAAACCAGCCTTGCGCACCTATATCTTCCTGGTAGTCCTAACGTTCGCACTCACAGTAGTGCGACGTTCCCAGGTGCGGGCTCCATGGTGGGTGGGAGCCAGGAAGATGAAGTTTAAAAAATTTTTAGTATGGAAGTGAAGGTGAAGCCAACTAAAAATACCGCAGGAGTGGAGTCGGCGAAAGCTGGCAAAGCTCCTAAGCGAGGTACCTCTGGTGCCTCGCTCGCCCCTGGATGTCCTGCGGCTCACGCCGTGGGCGCCAGCGCGGGCGCTGGTCCGGCTGTGGCGAAAACCGCAGCTAAGACCAAAAAGTCCCACTCCAAGCAATGGAGAACGGCGCTGCATATGACCAGTACCGATCCTTTACACACAAAGGCGAAAACGGAGACGGCTAACACCTCTGCCGGAAGTAGCCTTCCCAAACACCCTCCCGCTCCTCCTGTGGCTCCTCAAGCCGCTTCCCAAGTCGCGGCCGCCTCCGGTCACACGGAGGCGATCAGCAACACCGAGGACGTTTTTACCAGCGCCTGGCAGGTGCCTACCCGTAAGGGTAAAGGTAAAGGCAAGGGCAAGGTTAAAAAATCCACTCCACAAGCCCATTGCTCTTGTTCGGGCCCCTCGGGTCCTACAGCTCCTACAAGCCAGGGTAAGAGGAGGGAAAGACTGACGCGTAAGGAGCGGCGTCACGAACGCAGGCGGGGACGCAAAGCCCCCCAAAACAAGCAGGTTGCTGCCACCAGCTCGGTTAAACCGACCAAGCAAGGTAAGCTGAACTTCTCTGAGGGGAAGCGGTCGCAGGCTGAGGCCGGCACTAGCCGACCAACGCCTAGCACACTGCAATCTAAATCCGCAGGAGGTCCGGCCGAGGAGGCAACCACAACGCAGCGATCCGATGGAAGTGACCAGGCTGCGGCCAAGCGGGCTCTCAACGAGACGATTTCGCCCCGTGGAGAGCACAAGCGGCCGCGGCTTGACCAATCCCAGAGGATTGCTAACAGAAGCTACGCCCAAGCTGCCAGTGCGTCCCTAAACGTCGCAATAACCTGCGACCGGAGGGGCATCATAAGCCAGGGAGTATCGGACCAGGTCTTGGCTGCTATCCACAAGCGGATCATCAGCGAGGCCTGCTCTGCTATGCAGGATACACCGGGACCAACCTTCAACGCGAAACCGCTGTTCACCGGTGGAGTCCTCAA
Source organism: Lacanobia oleracea (assembly GCA_950371165.1). Lineage (NCBI taxonomy): Eukaryota > Metazoa > Arthropoda > Insecta > Lepidoptera > Noctuidae > Lacanobia > Lacanobia oleracea. The sequence goes on along the minus strand of OX493392.1, from coordinate 17,707,571 downwards.
GCTGTGGTGCGGTAACAACTTCACCTTAGCCTGGCTGAAGAAAACAGTCTCCAGCCTGGCTCTCCCGGCTGGCACCTCGCTAGTCGTCAAGAGCCAGACGGAGATCCAGAAGCGGGTGCGCTGCGGCATCGCCATCCCCGACGACCAGGGAGTCTACGAGGACTCAACCTTTATTGGACGAGCCCTCTGGTACCAGAATCGCTGGATCGACGTAAGGAGGTGGGTAGTGCTGCACGCCGAGAAGCAGAAGGCTTGCTGGTTCGTGGTGCTGGGTATCCCCGAGGACCAAGTTCCGACCCTGATGAGCGCCGAGCGCCGTCTCTCAATTGGTTTGGGAGCGGTGTACGTCAAGTTCCAGGGTCCGAACGGCAGGTTCGTCGACGTCCCCCGGGGTTGGGACCCGATCACGAAACAGCTGCTGGAAGACGCAGAGGACACCGATTTTCCGCCAAACAACCCGGAAGCAACTGCGGCCGAACCTGCTGTAGCAGCAGACTCAGCCGCCCCTGCCGCCACCGTGGGTGCCGTCCCTTCATCGGGGGGGGAACCGGACGACGTAATGTTGTCCCCGGCTTCAGACCCGGGAGGGGACGGTTTCGACGAGGGCGACCTGTTTGCCGGGCTGCGACTTGAGGGTGACGAGGAGGGTCTTGCCGGTGATGGCGTCCCTTTTGTCGGCCTGTAAAGTCGTGCAGGCTAACCTCCACCACAGCCAGACCGCGACGGCTCAACTCCGCAAGTGGCTGGAGGTTCAACACACGGCCATTGCCCTGATCCAAGAGCCGTGGATTAGGGGTGGCCACATACGAGGACTCTCCAATCTTGGTGGTAAGCTCCTTGTTACTGCGGACCATGATCACCCTAGATCGTGCATCTATGTCACAGGTAACCTTAAAGCACAGCTATTAAACGACTTCTGTTGCAGAGATGTCTCTGCTGCTAGGCTGAACATACAGCGGGGAGCCACTAAGTTGGCTATCGTCTTCGCCTCGGTATATATGCCTGAGGCGGAGGAACCGCCCCCACACGACCTGGTCCGCCTCATCACGCACTGTGAAAACAGCAGGGATGAGATTGTCATTGGGACCGACGCAAACGCACACCATCCACTGTAATAATAATAATAATAATAATAATAATAAGTTTATTAGTACATAACCAAAACAACAGCACAGTACATAGTATATGGAAACAGTGGGTTGTACTACCAATTTTTAAAATTATTGACAGTTTTCCGGGCTCCTAAACTAGGTACGCAGACCTGTATCTTAGGAGTCGGAGATTTTGCGGCTTCAATTTATATAATACAACCGTGACTTTCTGTTTGTTTACAGTATTTTTTTTTTTATTAACACAGCAAATGGAGTGATTGTAAATGAGTGTAGTGTGTGTGTGTGGTGAGGTGTGTATGTGAAATGAAATCAAAGTGTCTAATAACTTTCTTTCAAGCTAGGTTTAATAAAGTTACGATTCTATAGCCAATATAATTTCTGTCTCATCATAAGTTAAGGATAAAAGCCATTTTCGTAATTTATTTTTAATTTCATACAAGTTATATCTATACAACGGAATAATTTTATTTATTTTATTATACATTCGTGAACTTTGAACCAACAACTGTCGACTAGTAAACGCAAAATGACAGGGGTTTGTCTTACATATAGGAAAACCGTGGCGTCTCAAAAGCAGCTTTTTATCCAGTGGAAGGTTGGAGTGTCTCCTCAGGACCGAACGGAGGACATATAGTTGCCTGACTGTGAGAACTTCGGCCTCAGAATATAACTGATCAGTGGGGTAGTCCCTAGGTTTAAAAAGCATCACTTTAAGAACAGCTCGTTGTGCCCGTTCTGCCGGGATCATTGCGGTTTTATAAGTACCGCCCCAAACCGGAATGCAGTACATAATGATGGACTGACAAAGGCTGATGTACACAAGAGTTAGAGTTTCAGAATTGGCGGAGTGCCTGAGTTCTTTAAAAATATATATCAGTCTTCTAACTCTAGTGCAAAGTGCCTCTATATGCGCGTGCCAGTTAAGATTTTCGTCAATTATCACTCCCAAGTATTTGATATTGGGGACTGTGCTGAGAGCAAGACAGTTACAACTTACTGACTGATGAGGAGGACAAGTGTGAGCTTTAATTTTATGAGGGAAAGAGGATAACGTTATTGATTGTGGGCGATAGAACCTGATTAGTTTTGTCTTATCCAAATTCAACGTCAGCAAGTTAGTAGACAGCCATTCCATTATGATCCGAAGCGAGCATTCTGCTCCATCTCTGGCCCGCTCCCAGCTTTTGTCAGACACTAGAAGTGCAGTATCGTCAGCATACGAGAAAATTTCGCAGTTAGAGATGGAGAGTTTGCATAGGTCATTGATGTATATTTGGAAAAGTGTCGGTCCTAATATACTACCTTGTGGGATTCCATAGGTGAGCCTTTCATATGAACTAGTGACTGAATCAATGAGAACACACTGGGATCTATCACAGAGGTAGTCTTTGAATAGTTTGAGAGGCACTCCACGCACTCCCAAGCTTTCTATCTTTGAAATAAGTCGAGGGACAGAGACCGTGTCAAAAGCCTTGGTTAAGTCTAAGAAGATGCCATAGCAGTTCATTTTATTGTCTAGTTTGCTTACCAGACTGTTAGTGAAGGCAGCAACGGCATCCTCTGTACAAATTCCCGATCTGAAGCCATACTGGTTTTGAGCTATTAATTTATGTTTTTCCAGAAAACTGACTAAGCAATTGTTCAGAATTCTTTCCAGAATTTTTGAAAGCGTACTCAAAACAGAAATAGGTCTATAGTTTGTGACCATGGCTCTGTCCCCGCTTTTATATATAGGATGCACGACGGCTCTCTTAAAAGGTTCAGGGAAGATTCCAGAGTCTATGGATAGGTTACAAATATGAGTGACTACAGGGGTTAAGGTAACACGCGAACTCTTGATAACTCTGGCTGGAATATTATCCCACCCTGTAGCGCAGTCACTACGGAGGTCTTGGATAATTCTACCAACTTTTTCCTCATCCACAGGAAGGATTACAAGAGAGTTCGATAATTGACCGGGTGGTGTTGTTACGGCTGTGGTGTTGGTACTGGCTCCAATTTTCGACGCCAGGTTTGCACCTATCTTGACAAAAAACTCATTGACCTTGTTTGCCGATGTTTTAACGTCAACTGAATCACGCAGTAGTTCACGAGGGGAGCGGTTTTGAACATTAGTATTCGTGATAGATTTAATCACTTTCCACGTTGCCTTAGGATTATTTTTGGCTTTTAGAAATTCTTCCTTTTCAAACGCTCGTCTCAACTTTCTTATTAAAGTGTTACAAAAGTTTCTGTATCGTGTGTACGTTATTTTAAGTGTGGAGTCGTCAGGCTTTTTCCTGACTTCGATATGCATTCTATCCCGGTTTTTTAGACAACGGACTAGGCCAGTGCTCATCCACGGTTTTAGAACCTTGCATTTATTATGGGTTTTGGTTATTCGGGTGTGATTAGTAATCACACGTTGTATATTACCAATTAAAAGATTAGTTGCTTGATTGGCGTCTGTACAAGTTAAGATAGGACTGAAGTCGGTATTGTCTAGTTCTTTACGAATAGCTTCATAATCACACTTTGGTGTAGTTCTTTGCCCACTACATCCCGAACTGGAATTAAGGAGCAGAAATAAGCAGATTGGCTGGTGATCGGTGACGTGAGAGTCTAGGACTAGCACGGTAGAAGTCTTCTTAGATTTAAGCATTATATGATCTAGACAGTTGTTAACTCTGGTCGGTAGAGAATGCGCAGGAAGTAGCCCAAGAGTGGCGGTGAGAGTTAAATAGTCACTAGCGTGCCGGTCACTAGATCCTGATTTGATGTCAACATTCATATCACCTATTAGGATAATGTTAGCGTAGGAATTCAGAGAAGATATTACGCCTTGCAGACTGTTATAAAAATTTTCTAGATTTTGGTAAGATGGAGAGCGATAGACTGAAACTATTGCCGTAGAGCCCAGGCAGGATATAATACAGTTAGCGTCCTGAAACGCTGGTTCTCTCGTTTCAGTTTTTAAACTTTCTCTAATATAAACTACTACTCCGTCATTTTGTTTTACATTATTGATTGTAGCGAAGGATGAATAACCATGTAATATAGGAATAGGTCCAGAAACCTGCAGCCAACATTCTGTCAGAACCATAACATCAAACTCAACCTTCGTTAATGAAATCATGGTTAGAAATTGATCTAAATTTTTATTAATGCTTCTAATGTTAATATGAACTATTTTTAAGTTATTATTGAGCATCTGGACTAAATCAGGACAATTTTCAGGGGAGCATAGAAAAGATTGAGCGACCGAGATGTTATCCAATTCCTTGGAAATTTGATTTAAATTAGCCATTGGTTACCGGTAAAATTGAGTACAAAATACGAAACACGGGATACAGCTGTTGGGCGATGTGAGAACTAGTACTTGGTCTGATAGAGGTCTTTTTGTGATACAGTAATAGTGTTTGTGAAGAGAAATAGTAAGTTATGAAAGAATTGTCAGCCATTAAACTGTAATATAGCCTGATGGCGTAATTATACTTGTTTGCTTGTGTGAAATCGTGTATGTGTGTGAAGTGTAATTCTTGTGTTTTTAGTTTAGGTGTTACGGTAATTGACATGAAAATGCAATAGTTATTTAAATTAAAATAAAGCAGATATACAAAGTAATATTGAATGCATGCACAAACGAGAATAACTTTAAAATAAATTGAGCATAGTCATTGCTGAACTCTTACTGCTGGTACCGGTACAGGTACTGGCACCTGCACCGGCACCGTCAACATGGTAAGGCATTTTTCTGATTTGATTTCAATGGGTTTATCAGCTGGGTCTTTCTTCAGGAGAATTCTTCCATTGGAATACCAGCTAGAGTAACTCCTTGCCTTAGCAAACTGACGGGCGTCATACAACAGTTTTTTGATTGCGGGAGGTAAGTGTTCGTCGACGTAAACTGGTTTCTTTTCCCCGGCAATCCCGATCAGTTGTGTGTTCAGCTTATCATTGATGGAATGTTCTTTATTAAACTTCCTCACTTTAGCGAGGAATTCGTTTCTCATATTGACACAGCTAAATTCGGCGACAATTGGTCTACATAAGCCTGTTTTTCCAGGTATACGATATACATCCCGGAAAGCAGATGTCCGAATTTCCATGTTAACGGTCTTCCCCACGCTTGCCACCGCAGAAATGAGATCCACAGATGTTTCTTTCTCCTTAGCCGGGATATTACGCAGCTCGATAGTAGCTTGTCGTGACATGAAGTTCAGATCTTGTACCTGCTTCTGTAGCCGGTAAATATGGTCTTCGTTTTCAATTTTCTCCTTTTCTAGTTTCGAAACCTTAGAATTGAGACCTTCATATGTTTCATTTATAAAAGACATGCTGCGGTCCATCTCGTTGTTGGATTTCTCAATAGAAACACATCTCTGCTTGAGCTCGGCAACTTCTCTGACCAGCTTAGATAAAATGGCAGCTTGTTCGTCTTTCCATGATGTGAGCAGCTTTTCTTGCTCAGACTTCCAAGTTGCGAGCATCTCCATTAACTCCGATTTAAAAGCGGAAAATTCTGTGGATCGTTCGGCGTATAATTCGCTATTTGGAGAATCGGCAAGTCGTTGACGTTTGTTCCGCACGGTGATATTAATAGCGTCTGCTTTTTCGGTAGTGGCACTCAGAAGGTCGGACTCGGAAAGCGATTGCCCATGGCTCAAGCCTGTTTTAGGCGGAGTTCGTTGCATGTTGTTGCAGAATAATTTTTAAGAAAAATAAAAACAAATTTGGAAAAATAAAAATAAGATTTTAGAACGCAAAAAGAAACACAATATGCTGGATTCGAACTTCCTACTTCTTGGTTCGCCTTCAATGCAACGCGCTACTCAACCGCGCCAAGCGAACTTTTACGAAGTTGTTCGAAATACGTGTGTGCTTTGCCGTGCGTCGCTTTAGTGGTCAGGATCGGAGTACGTGATTCCTTTGTGTATCTAATGAGTTCAAAGTCCGAAAAATGAGCAAGTTGTAAAAATTTTGGTTTGTTCCGATATTAAAAACCGCTCACACACAGAATTATTGTTGTTATTACACTGTTATTTTACACTTAGTTTGTCACTCGTTAACTGTAGGATGTAACTGTATAGTTTTGTCGCTGTTATATGCACGTTTTACTTAGTTTTGAAATTAAAAACACGGAGGTAATTATAGGTACGTAAGTGCGCGGTGGCGCCACGGACGGAACTCTACTGTGGGGGATGGAGACGCAAAACGCAAGGGGTAATACATTAGTTGATTATCTGTTCACTACTAACCTATCCCTACTAAACACGGGTTCGGAACCAACCTTCGTGACCAGACGCAGTCGTACAATCATAGACCTGACTCTGGCTACGGAGGGAGCAGCGGAACTAATCACTGGGTGGCAAGTCTCGAATGAGGCTTCCTGCTCAGACCACAGGTGGATCCGCTTCGACATCCAGGTCTGTATACCACCCAAACAACCTAGGCGTAATCCTCGCAACACGGATATATCGGTGTACACACGCAACCTTACCTCAAGGCTTGTACCATCATGCGATTCGGAGTTGCTTGCGGACACGGCACAGATCGATGCGCAAGTAACACTACTCACCGAATCGCTGATAAACAGCTACCGAATCGCCTGCCCAGAAACGATTCCGCGCGACACACTGGGTAAACAACCCTAGTGGGGTGCAGACCTGGAGCGCAAACGCGGTAAGGTAAGAAAGGCTCTTAACAGAGCCATGAACACATGTAGTGATGAGGACTGGGACGCTTATTACGCGGTCAAATCGAGCTACAAGAGATGCATCAGATTCAGAAGAACTACAGGATGGCGTAAATTCTGTGGTAACATTGAATCATGCCAACAAGCAAACAGGGTAAGGAAAATACTGGCGCAACAGAACACACCTGAGATCGCCACACTCCGGAAACCCGATAACACGTTGACCACGACACCTGAAGAAGCGCAACGTCTCCTAGTAGAAACTCACTTCCCAGGCAGCGTATTCGCGCAGGTAAATGAATGGCTTGACGTTATCCAAACACCATCAGATGATGACTGGCTTTATGCAGAAAAGATGATTACGCTGGAAAAACTTCAGTGGGCCATCAAAAGCTTCCAACCTTTCAAGGCACCAGGTCCCGACGGTGTGTTTTGAAGCCAGGTAAAAGTGACTACACAAACGCTAAATCCTATCGACCTATTAGTCTGACCTCGTTTTTACTAAAGACAATGGAAAGACTGTGTGAAAGGGAACTACGTGATGGCGTTTTAAAAACAATACCACTGCATGGTAACCAACATGCATACAGCTCGGGTAAGTCGACAGAGTCCGCTCTTCATCTGGTGGTGAACCAGATTGAGGAAGCGATTCACCAGAAAGGGTCCTGCCTGGGCACATTCATAGACATCGAAGGAGCCTTCGACAAGACAATCTTTTCCAGCATTAGTGCCGCTCTCTCCAAACACGGTGTGGAACAGGTACTAACTGACTGGATAACTAATATGTTAAGTGCTCTCCCCTCTTCTGTGGAATCTGGTAATTGATGACCTGATCACCAAACTCAACGCACATCGTTACTACACAATAGGTTATGCTGACGACCTCGCAATCCTAGTGTCAGGGAAAGTGACTGGAACGATCTGCAACCTCACTCAACAAGCACTACGCATCGTGGAAAGATGGTGCGACGAATATGATCTGTCGGTAAACCCCACGAAAACTGAATTAGTCATGTTCACTCAAAAGCGAGCACTAGGCCACTACCGGCTACCTATGCTCTTCAACACAGAGCTCCAGCTGTCTAACGAGGTAAAGTATCTAGGCGTCATCCTAGACAGTAAGTTAAGCTGGAGTAATCACCTAGACTACAAACTAAACAGGGCCTGCATTACCTTCTGGCAATGCAGGAAAATGATAGGGAAGAAGTGGGGCCTATCTCCCAAAATAATACTATGGCTGTACAGCGCAGTAATTCGGCCCATGCTAACCTACGGGGCCGTGGTGTGGTGGCCACGCTCAAAGCTAGCTACAGCCGTAAACAAGTTACAACACATGCAAAGGCTGGCCTGCATGGCAACGACGGGCTGCATGAGGACTACTCCAACTGCGGCACTGGAAGCCATGCTGGGGCTCCCTCCGCTACACTTGTTTATACAACAGGAAGCGACGATGGCAGCAGTACGCCTTAAAACATTAGGTCTCTGGAGTAAGAGAGACACACGACACACCGCTCTGCTCGAGGAGCTCAACAATGAACTCCCCATAACAAAAGCAATCAATGACCGGGTACCCAAGCAATTTATCTTCGATAAAAAATACAAAATCCAATTGCATGAGGATCATCGGTGCGAGGGGCTCTGCCCCGCCGAGCTGCGGATCTTCACCGATGGATCAAAAACAGGTACAGGTACTGGTGCGGGAATCTTCTCAGAGGATCTCAATATCCACATAGCCACACCATTGGGGGTCCACAACACAGTGTTCCAGGCTGAATGCAGGGGCATTTCTCTGGCGGCATCAGCCATCCTAACCAGGGAAGTTAAGGACCACTCAATACGCATACTCTCGGACAGCATGGCTGTCCTGCAAGCTCTGAACAGCCACACAGTGAACTCTGGGTTGATTCTCGAGTGTCACCAACGTCTCAACCAGGTTGGTAGACACAATAAAGTAACCATTCAATGGATCAAGGGACACAGTGAATCTCGAGGCAACGACGCTGCGGATGAACTCGCCCGAAGGGGGTCGAGTTTGTCAGCAATGGGACCTGAACCCATTGTGCCGCTGCCTTTCGGGTACTTACGCAATCTGGTAAGGAAACGCACCGGAGATAAACATCACAAGCTATGGGTTGACCATAGTGAGTGTAGGCAGGCCAAAGAGGCACTTCCCTCTATAAATGGCCGTTTCACAAAACAAGCCCTAAAACTGACTAAACAACAGTTGCGTTCAGTCACAGCTGTAACAACTGGCCATGGGTCTTTTAATAAACACCTCTATGCTATAGGAGTCACTGACAGCCCGCTATGCAGAGCCTGCATGGAGGAGAATGAGACAGCAGCACACCTGCTTCTAAGCTGCCTGGTAGTTGCGGATTACAGGGCAAAGTACTTCGGAAACCCAGGTACCCTCTGCGAGATAGTTAGTAACACCAAGGCGTTGCTGGCCTTCCTTGGGGAGCTGGGGTGGATCGAATGACGCATTTGTCCCACCTACACGCAAAATACGCGCTTAGTCGTGGAGTTGCGGAAACCAGCCCGATTTACATACATACATACATACATGTAGGTACTTTGATCATTCGCTTACCTGCTAGTTTGAAAAACGACTAGATCATTTTCACGATTTTTACAAGATACATATTCTTAAATAATTAGTAATTTAGTAAAAATTTAGAGTAATTAGTCATTGTAATAGTGTAAGATCTGATCGCTTTCTCCACTGAGAATTGAGATCCTATTCACAAGTATCCTCATAGTTTATTTACTAAGTATAAAAAGAAAACTGCAAAACTACCTCGTATAGACTTATGAAATATGTCATACCTACATACTCACAAAAAAAAATTGCCCGTTGGATGGAGCTAGCAGATACTTACTATGCGTACGTTGAAATTACACTGGCACTACTCTATTCAAATATTTTGGTACTGCGAAATAAGTAACGTCTGGCCGTCTGGGAGCCCTGGGATCTTGGACTATAAACTAACACGACTGACGTCACCAGACGCTGATTGGTGTGTTAAAACACGTTCCGGTTCAAGTTACTTTAAATATGTAAATATTGTTAGAAATCAATATTAACTGGAATAAAAACGTTGCTCTGGCCCTCCTCTTATGCTTTTTTTACAATTTAAATCTGGATCTCCCTTATTACTTAATTGAAGTCTCTCCCCTATATCGCGTACCTATGCTATCGTTGCTCTGTACAGATAACTGGGACCTTGAAAACTGTCTCCAGGGTCCCTCCCAGCTTCTTCGGTACAGAAAATGTATAATAACGCGAGCGCAAAAGCTAGTTGAGTTTAATAAGCCCTGGCTGGAGGCTTTAATATTTATATTAAGGCCACCACAGGAAAGTCCGGTTAAGCAGTCGACAACCTCCTAGGTTGACCTGCGAGAGACCACACATAAAAAAAAAGCTAGTTGAGTTTCAATGGCTAACTGGCTGTACTAAATATAAAAAATAAATTAAAAATTTAAAAAACCCCCGACAAAAAAATAACTTTAAATAGTGAAAAAGCCCTATTATTTTTTCCACTTTTAAAAGTTATTTTTTTATCGTTTTTTTTTTTTTAATTATTAATTTAATATATTTCATGCTTTTTAAACTTAATTTCCTAATAGGTAATACTAGAAAACCTATGATCTCATCATATTCCTGCCCTTCACCCATGTTACTTGGGATCGGCGTAACACGAATTTACATCCACTCTGTCCTATCAGCCGTCACGCCCTTTTCTTTCATATTGCTTCTCACAAAATCCATCCACATATGATCTACACTTACCTAAACGGCAGTACATCTTACATCGTATACCAAAATATCATATCGGTTAATAAAAAATAAAATTAATAAAAACTTTTATTTGGAACAGCTTAGATAACTACAAAATAATAGCTACAAAAGTAAGATACTGTGGCGCAGCTATCAACGCCCAAATCAATACAAATACAAAAATTGTTCCAGACTATCTTATAGGAAATTAAAATTATAATTTAAAAAAATAATAATTAAAATCAAAAATATACGATGCAAAAAGAAAATACAAACACCAAACTTTTGCGTTCGTTACTATGTAATGTAAATGCAGAGTGGAGATGGGGTGAGATGTGTAGGTATACTACTCTGTCAAGAAAGTACCGGGAAAAGATCAATAATACACAAAATGTCTGTTATTCATCCAAATTTATTTTATCACCTTCAAAGTATGCTCCTTTAGAAACGATACACTTGCGCCAACGAATAATCCATTCATCAAAACATTTTTTAAACGTTGCTTCCGGAATTAAGTTCAGTTCTCGCCGCGAATTCTCCTTTATGTCTTCTATCGATTGAAAACGGGTGCCACGAAGTGGTAATTTGAGTTTAGGAAAAAGAAAAAAATCAGCAGGAGCCATATCTGGTGAATATGGTGGTTGCTGGATGGTATTTGTTAAGTGTTTGGTTAAAAATTCGTTCACAATGATAGCCTTGTGCGAAGGCGCATTGTCGTGGTGCAAAATCCAAGAATTTTCTTTCCACAAATCTGGCCTTTTTCGTCGAATTTGCTCTCTTAAACGCCGCATAACGCTCAAATAATATTCTTTATTTACCGTTAGACCTTCCGGTAAGAATTCAGAGTGCACAACACCGCGATAGTCAAAGAAAACAGTCAACATGACTTTGACTTTTGATCGACTTTGGCGTGGTTTTTTCGGTTTCGGTTCAGTTGGAAGGCGCCACTCCGAAGCTTGTTGACTAGTTTGCATGTCAAACTCGTAAACCCACGTCTCGTCACCAGTAACAATGCGTTTCATGAATGATGGGTCCGAACTGACTCGTTCTAGCATGTCCTCAGCGACTTTCATGCGATTGAGTTTTTGGAGAAAATTCAGATCTTTTGGGACTAGCCGAGCAGCAACATGTTTCATACCCAAATGATTAGTTAAAATGGTACGGATCGACTCGTGAGATACAGAAAGTTCGGCGGCTATCTCTCTCAGAGTTGAATGGGGATTTTCAGTCACTATTTCCTTCACTTTTGCGATGTTAACTTCAGTTGCAGACGTTGACGGCCTACCAGAGCGAGGCAAATCTTCCATCACATCTCGACCGCTTTTGAACGCTTTGAACCACTCATAAGCACGAGTTTTTGATAGAGTCGATTCACCGTAAGCCTTCAGTAACATTTTCAGTGACTCCGAACACGAAATTCCATTGGCGATGCAAAATTTAAGACAAACTCTTTGTTCGATATTTTTGTCCATTATGAAATTCGCAATACACACTATATATGATATTACTAAAACCAGCACTGTATTTAATATAAATAACAGATGCAACTCAAACTCCGCGCCAAAATGGAAAACAGTTGTGCCAATCTAACAACTACAAAAAAACAAAAATTTGAATTTGGAACCATAAACAAATCATCCATTCCCGATACTTTTTTGACTGAATGTATGTGTGTGGGTGTGAGTGTCTACCGTGTTTATGATACCATTAGTTGCTCAGTTTCTTCGTAGGATAAGGTTTTAAGCCAATCAGTCACTTTTCTCCTTAGTAGACTCCTAGTCAAAGGGTAGATTTTAATTTTTATATCTATGGCATTATAAAGTTTACAGCTAATATGATTGAAATGGCGATTAACAAGAGTAGAACGAGTGAAAGTAGCTTTGCATCTCTCACCAATGTATCCACTCATTTCTCTTTTTTGCTTTATCGTCAGACCCTGATCAAAATCTATCCATTCGACCGTTTAAATGAATAGTCAAGAGTTGGGAATCCTTCAGATTTCAGGACATGCTTCAGCATCAGGTTAAGGTTACTGGTCTAAATATAATCTGTTCATGAAAACCATTCCAGTGATTTCAAACAAGATACTTCTGCTGTAACTTAGTGAGGAGATGGGTATTCTGCAGACCTCAGGTTATGCTACAGCATCAGGTCAATATAACCAAGTTTTTGCAATGTCATTAAAGTAACAGAATAGGTACTTCATTTCTTATCGATCAGACCCGTAAAAGCTGGTTAAATGCCTTAATCAACTAGAAAAGAACTGATGATCTTCAAACAGCTCAACCGATTTTGATAAAACTTATCTAAGAACCATCGCTAGAAAACCTGCTTTCAAAGAACAAAAACCGCATTCAAATCGGTTCACCCGTTTAAGAGCCAAACCAAAAAACACCAAACCAAAATAAACCAAATCACCACGTGGGAAGTGTAACTCATTTATATTTCTCTTGCAAACTCTATAGGTACGGTATAGTAGACGTCAGATACCCGTGCAATAACGATCATTAACCTACATACATTTATTGACTTTCTTAATATCAAAAACAGAAATAATGACATGAAGCTGTCCTGAATCGAATCCATTGTGATCCTTTACGTTCTCTAGTAATGAAAAACAGTTCATAATTTATGGTTCGAATAGATTTTCGCAGGAATATTAGGGAAGGTTCAATGTGCTTTATTGCACGTTTATCTAGCGCTCACCACAAATAATAATTACCCGTCCTCTAACATAACTTTAATGGCTAGGTCTCTAGGCAAACGCACAAGTATGGCCACCGGGCAGGCTATAAAGTAAGGTCCATGTGAAAATACGACCATGTTGAGGTTAATTACGTCGTAAAATTATTGTGAGGTCCCGTATAATGACGATGTCAGCTGACTACGTCTCTGACTAGTTGGAATTTTGATAAGACTTATACATTTAGTTGATGAATGAGAGACTTTACGTCTTAGAAGACTATAGGGTCATCTGACCGTAGTTATGTTACTCGTATCTATACTAATATATAAAGCTGAAGAGTTTGTTTGTTTGCTTGAACGCGCTAATCTCAGGAACTACTGGTCCGATTTGAAAAAATATTTCAGTGTTAGATAGCCCATTTATCGAGGAAGGCTATAGTCTATATCATCACGCTAAGATCTTTAGGTGAGGAGCAGTAATGAAAATTGTGACGCAGACGAAGTTACGCAGGTGAACTAGTGTTGTATATATTTGGAAGTACAAATCTTTTTGAGATTTTAAAAATAAACACTTTAACTGTGAGGGTATGAAAAGGCCACTTTAGCAGAATCAGAAAGTAAATCACGCTACCTATCACTGTCAAATTTTCTCAATCAACCTTGAACCTAACGTGTTAGTGATAAAGATTAAAATTAAATTTGACAGATTTTTGTGTGATTAATATTATGATTCTAATATTATTCTCCTAAGGTGCCCTTTTAGCCTTTTAGTTTGGTCCATAAGATAGCAAACATAAATACCGGAAAACAAAAGATTTGAACAAAATAAAGTTTTGAAAACATGCGTCACATCCGTCCAAAGCACTCATCGCCTCATCATCATCTGCCTAGCCTTTTCCCAACTATATTGGGGTCGGCTTCCGGTCAAACCGGATTCAGCTGAATACCAGTGTTTTACGTGAAGCGGCTGCCTACCAGACCTCCACAACCCATTAACTGGGTAACACGGTACATCTTGGCAAGACTGGAGTCAGATTTACTGGCTTCTGACAATCCATAACGACTGCCAAAGATCTACAAATGACAGCCGGGACCAACGGCTTAACGTGCTTTCCGAGGCACGGAGGAAACTCGTTATGTTAAGATGGTCACCCATCCACAGACCAACCTTGGCAAGCGTTGCTTAACCTTCAAGACCGTCTTCTATTCTGAAAGCTGTAGAGGAATTAGCCTGGATTTGGATTTTTTATTGTAGTACCTATAGGTACACAATTTTTTTTTTTTTTAAGGATGGGAAATCATCAAATGACTCCTTCCGCTTTGGGCGGGGCGGAAGGGAGTGTCAGACTCTTACTGACTAAAACCCATCCCTACTCCTCCCAATGCCCTTTGCGTTCCAGGGCTGCGGCGTCTCTTTCGAACGGATTTCGCACCCAGTATAGGTACACCAAACATGACATAGTACAACTGCGAGTTTTTACTCATAGTTTTGTTGTGATTAACGTGACTCTATACTAATACTAATAATGTAAAGTTGAAGAGTTAGTTTGTTTGTTTAACGCGTCACGCGCTAATCTCAGGAACCACTGGTTGTTCTGTGCTGGTGGATTTGAAAAGTTATTTCAGTGTTAGATAGCCCATTTACCGAGGAACGCTATATGCTATATATCATCACGCTAAGACCAATAGAAGCGGAGCAGACGAAGTTCAACTAATGCAAAAATAAATGAAAAGTGAACAAATGACCGAGCAGTGTTGCTTGCAGTCTATGTCCAGACATAAGACAAAAAACGTTAGGAATGTTGATTTAGATTTCCGTTTCCTTAAGTTTGGGTCTCGTCCAACAGAGTATACACAACCAGTCATCGTTTAAACTATCTCAACGAACATCACGAGGTTCCAAACATAATGATCCATGAGTATCACTTAACTATACCTAATAGTCCATAATAGAAAAATGGGTTGAACTAAACTAGGGATCCTTCACACGCCAAGCACGATAAATGGTTGAATTGCATCGCTTTGTGCTCTAATAATGAACATTATCTAATATCTATGTGCCAACCATTATGCTCAACCAGCTGATCTTTTATTTAATAACAGGAAATTATGACAGCTATGACAAGAGAAAGCGTTATTGTTATGATTTATGGAATATGTTGGTTTTGTAGTAAATTGGGGCGCCTATATGTTTTGTTTTACCTTGGGCCCATGGATACCAAAATATAACCGTCTAATCGCTTTGCCACAGAATGAAGCTCTTATAACGCTCACATATTCTTGAGGGACACCTATACGTATGTCTTGTTTTACTTTGGGCCCAATGGATGCCATAATATCACTGCCTAACTCGCTTTCCCACAGATTCACTGAAAACAATAACAACTCTGTCCTCTCTGACCTAGACTAGAGTAAAGAGCAAACTCATAAAAAAAAAAACGCTCACACAGTCTGTTAGGTTAGGTTAAAAGGGGATATCGGAGACTAGGGAGTGAGTGAACTGCAAACTCCCACAATTCCCAGGGGAATCCTTAATTCATGATTCAAACATGAATGAGAGCTGCTATTTTTGGGGATGCCTCCCCCAAAGATGATCCTCTGTCCGGGGATACAGCTCTGGATTATTTGAGTTAGAATTTTCCGGAATTTGGTTTCTGGGTAGACTCATTCATACTACACTCATAGAAATTACAAGCCAACCTTACTAAGGATGGATACTGTGATGTCGAGGACCTGGCTAATTTATTTCTAGAGAACTCATTGAAGTGGTCGTTAATAACCGCCGATGCCTTTTGCAGCTAATATAAATCTGACGGCTGAGAGGAGCTCGTGGCTAAATAATGACAACCGCACGGGTCGATCTTCAAGGTTAAACAATGCTGGTCAAGGTTGGTCTGTGAATGGGTGACCATCTTAACATACCGAGTTTTCTCCGTGCCTCGGAAAGCACGTTAAGCCGTTAACCCGGCTGTCAATTAGAGATCTTTGACAGTCGTTACGGATTGTCAGAAGCCAGTAAATCTGTCTCCAGTCTTGCCAAGAAGTGTCGTGTTACCCTATTAATGGATTGTGGAGGTCTGGTAGGCAGCCGCTCCACGTAAAAACACTGGTATTTAGCTTAATCCGGTTTGACTGGTAGTAATGTACCTAATATAGTTTGGAAAAGGCTATGCTGAACGAACGAACGAACGATAAATCTGACGGCCTATAACAAACTATTTATTTTTGTACCTTAATTCCAATCCTATTCTAGCACGACCTTTTAAAGCTGACAGAAGGATTTCCCGCCTGCATGTGTTCCGCCTGCAAGGGTTCAACTCCCATGCATCCTCCTGTGTCACAATGCCACCTTTTTTGGTGCAGCAGCCTTAGGGCATTTTCATCTATAGCTTTAGAGCTATAGATGAAAATAAAGCCGCATCAATAAATCCAATAAATTAACGATCCGCCAGTCTTTATGTGCGAACACTACTTATAAATGCACTTGCATAACAATATGACAGTAAAATCATTAATTCTTCATTTATTAAGCTCTCGTCAACTTCAAAGTGGGCTGTTTAAGTCTTGGAGTACAGAATTAACCTTATAACGTAACGAAACGCAATGTGTACTTGGACAGTAGGTGAAGTAATGGCGCAGGTGCATGTCCTCTCACTGAATCTATTATGTTTTAAATTCTACAGAAATTCGAGGTTATGTCATAATTTTATATGGACGATAAAATAAATAAACGTTAACATGACAATTTTAAAGTTTATAATGTTTGCACAAATCAGCGGAAACTTGTCGCAGATTGTATTTTTTAGGAACGTTAGGATAGTATATGTGTACTTTTCAATCGATTTTCCTCGCTTGAAAATGTCGTTAGTAGGTAAATAATGCAAAGATGAATATGCATAAAGGAACAATCTAATCCATATTTTGAACAACATAATTAGGCTAGGTACTATACCTACCTCCGTGCTTAATGTGGTTAAAAAGAATGTGAGGTATAGAACCTTTAGTTCTGGACAGCTTTTAACCCTTTACAAAGCACAAGTCCGATCCTGCATGGAGTATTGTAGCCACCTTTGGGATGGCTCAGCTAAGTATCAGCTTGCCGCGCTTGACTCGGTGGAACGCAGATCTAAGAAGCTCATCGGCGACGTAAAACTGGTGGATGCCAAGCTACATAGCTTGGCTCATCGCCGTAAGGTTGCCTGCTTGTCGGGCTTCCGTGAGTGTGCCCAAGAACTCCACGGCCTCATCCCACCGGCCCCTTCTACCATCGGACATCCAGATGCATTGCATCTTACCATCCCTACCTTGTGGCTATTCCACCAATTCGCACTAAGCGTTTTCAAACGTCTTTTATAATCCGCACAGCAAGGGAGTGGAACTCTCTGCCTGCGTCTGTGTTTCCAAAAGCTTAAAACCCTAATCTCTTCAAAGTTAGAGTGAACATTTTCCTTCTGGGTAGGCTCGCTCCATCGTAGACTTTGTCTCTGTCATCTCTGACATAGACTAGAGTCAAGAGCAAACCCATTACAAATAAAAATAAAAAAAAGAACACGACCAAAATTGCCTGCTGGACGGAACATGGCTAATAATCCTGGCTGGATATGAAACCAAATTCGAATTTAAAAGATTGTAATGATGAGAGAGACAGTTGATAGCTGTCAGGTCAATTGGCGTGATGTAAAAGCAGCTTTACAGAATAATTATTACCAATACGCATTTCCTTTTGTGGTACGCGTATGACGTTTTATTAAGCGGGTATTTTTTTAACTATGATAACTTCGGTTCGACTTGGTATTGTAAATTAAAATAAACTTTACATTTACACCCTTTTTCAAAATCAGTTATTTGTTGTGTTTTGTGAGCTTTTTTTTCTGTAATATTGCCATATTTGTCATACCTTAGGAACGTCAGGTTCAAATAATAGAGTACCTACGTACTAACAGAATCCTTACTATCTTTACTAATATTATAAATGCGAAAGTAACTCTGTCTGTCGCGCTTTCACGCCAAAACTACTGAACCGATTTATATGTTTGGTACACAGATAGTCTAGACCCTGAGAAAGCCGCTGGCAGAAACTAGTACCTATAGCATAATTTTAGGAGATAGCGTCGTCATAGGTCCTTCAATATACCGGCTAGTAACAAAGTGACCGATTTGCAGGCAGGAAGTCTATATTGGGACAGGAGTCTATTAAAGTAATTGACATACATATGACAAGAGTTAGCCAATCCCTGATTTGATAAGACCCTTCTCTAAACATCATAAAGAGATTATGATAAGACTAGGTTTTTTATAAATGGCACAGGAAAACATAACCATTGGGGCAGAGAATACTCAAACTTGGACCCTCACAGAGTATGTTCAAGACAGAGGGAAGGAGACATTTGAAGGAAAAATCTGGATGAGCAATAAAAATCTGAAACATCGGATACTAGTCATGGCAGCTGATGCGGATTAAAGGATTAAGGAAACTAAAAAGTAACCCTTTTTTTAGGGATGGGAAATCATCAAACGACTCCTCCCGCTCTGGGTGAAGCAGGAGGGAGTGTCATACTCTTACTGACTAAAACCCATCCGTATTCCTCCTAGTGCCCTTTATGTTCCAGGGCTACGGTACCTCTTTCGAACATATTCCGCAGCCCCAGCAGGAAAAAGTTAGCCTAGTTACCGTTTCAGGAGAACTTAATTTTATCTAACACAGCCAAGATGTTTTTGATAATAACGTGCTAACATTGAGGACTCGAAGAACACAAGGTGATGCTATTATAGCGAATTCTACTGTGGTCCTAACTACAATCTACACTAATATTATTAAGAGAAAATTGTATTTTTGTGTGTGTGTATGTTTGTAATGAATAAACTAAAACACAACTGGACTAATTTGAAAAAATCTTTCTGCAATGGATAGCTACATTATCGGGGAGTAACATAGGCTATATTTTATTCCCGAACTCCCACGGGAACGGGAACTACGCTGGTTAAATAACTGATAAAAACATAACGGTTTGGTAATTGGCTGGCCAACATGATGAAAATCATCATCTACCCAGCCTTTTCCCAACTATTCTGGGATCGGCCCAGTCAAACCGGATTCAAAGCTGGAATCACCACGCGGCAGGCGGGTTGGCGATCGCAGGGTGTTGCGTTTTACAGAGAACGCTGCTGCCCATTCTATGGTGAGTCCCTTAGTCGCCTCTTACGACACCCACGGGAAGTGATGAAGAAGGATGGATGGTATTATTCTTTTACGGCATCATACGGCAGCGGCGGACACCATACGGCAGCAGCTCAATACCAGTATTTTACTTGTAGCGGCTGCCTACCAGACCTCCAAACCCATTAACAGGGTAATACGGCAGTTTTTGGCAAGACTGGTTTTTGACAAGATTTACTGGCTTCTGACAGTCCGTAACGACTTCCAAAGATCTTCAAATTACAGCCGGGACCAACGGCTTAACGTGTTTTCCGAGGCACGGAGGAAACTCGTTATGTTAAGATGATCACCCATCCATTGATCAACCTTGGCAAGCTTTGCTTAACCTTAAAGATCGATCCATGCGGCTATTATTCTTTAGCCACGAACTCCTCAATGTGTTGAAAATAAAAATATTAAATCTCCATTAATGTCTATGACACACAATAACGACCAACCAGACTTGCCCGATCTCCCATTTCTACCGCTCCGGCCGGCGGCGGCAGACTGGCTCAGCCCACGAATTAATAAGCCCACGTGATTCAACATTGGACGCGCGGCGCGTGCCTGACGTCTCACCTACATGCTCCACTTACTTGCGCTAATCATACGCTGTGTTAATGTCACTGCATTATTTACAAGTTTAGCTTTATTTGCTGTGGGAGTTAAGGAGTTGTCGTTTAGAATGGAACCTGTTTGAGCCAAGTTGAAGGAAGAAGCTCGTGGCTAGATAATAACAGCCGCACGAGTCCATCTTCAAGGTTAAGCAACGCTTGCCAAGGTTGGTCTGCTGATGGGTGACCATCTTAACATAGCGAGTTTCCTCCGTGCCTCGGAAAGCACGTTAAGCCGTTGGTTCCGGCTGTCATTTGTAGATCTTTGGCAGTCGTTACGGATAGTCAGAAGCCAGTAAATCTGACTCCAGTCTTGCCATGAAGTACCGTGTTACCCAGTTACTGGGTTGTGGAGGTCTGGTAGGCAGCCGCTCCGCGTAAAATACTGGTATTCAGCTAAATCCGGTTTGACTGGAAGCCGACCCCAATATAGTTGGGAAAAGGCTAGGCAGATGATGAAGGAAGAAACAACGAGTATAAGATAAAACAAACAACAAGATGCAACAGACGCGAAAATATTATGCACTCATTAATAAAAATATCTAGTTAGCTAACTCAAGGTGTAATTGTTTGAATGAGACCTTTAGGTACATCAGTAGCATCATCATACGAGTAATTACAAGTGTCTGTGATGGATTCTTTTCGGAGACAGTTCATGAGCTTTAGGAAAACAGATGAGAATATGTAAAAGAGTTAAAAATCTGAAGTTGCTTACTTGTAGGTACCATGAGCGATATAAAAAAAAACTAGTTAATAATGCAGTTCGAACACTTGCACAGTAGCACACAGCTCTAGCAGTGTACAAATTACTCTATTTGGCACTAATCTCAATACGCATATAAATCAATGGAATTCGACACGGACTTTCTTTTGGTGAATCTATTCCACTTACATACGTGGTCTGCATGGAAATACAAATACATAATGACATAATACCAGTAAAAAAGAAATATTTTAGTGTCCCACAAAACGTAGCAGGTCGAAAATGGACGTGTACCTTCCAATACAAAAAAGAAAAGAAAGAATAAATAAAACAAAAATAAATAAATACTAGTTGAAATAGATGATGATATAAAAGCTGCAGATAAGAAAAGTAAGATCACTACTATGGCAAACGAAGCAGAAGGCCAGATCCAGGCCCAGGATCCAGGGACTGAATAAACCCGCTAGATTGTTTGAATATGAGGAAGTCTAAATATTCGACCAGACTCTACTCAGACATGCAAACTTGTTACGCTAACCAAACTAGACCCTGATCCTAGTGAAGGCTGCTTGCAATATAAACATTTTTCTTGAATACATAATGATCTAAATGTCATTAAAACATTAAAACGATGTCAAATCGCAAGTTCTGTGTTTGTTTGATTATGGTAATGAACTCCACTGTGAACTAAACTAACATATCGGTCTCACTCATTCATTCATTAAAAAATATTGGCCAAAATGTACAACTTACTATAGGACGGGGTTTTTCTTATTCTATTTACTATGAGGAGTTTTGGGTTATACAACTGGTTTTCGAAGACTCCAAAGAAGTTTCGAAGTACAACAGCTGATCAAAACAATGAGTAGAGACGTGATCGCCCGTCAGGCATCAGCTGTTGTCATAGGACAGATACACTCAATATAATTGTACGTTGTTATAGCATTTGAATTTCAAATGAGACTCGCATAGCAATCACGGCAAAACCTGATATTCTGGGCTTTTTATAAAAATGTTATGCGAAAACCACCTTGAAAATGCGCAACATTTGATCGAATACAATATAATATATAAATCCTCTTTGTGTACAAATTTTGTGTGACGTATGGCGCTAGAACCTGTTATCGTCGTTGTTTTGTTTCTGTTAAACAATTTAATTTTAATTTAGAAATCACTAGGTTAAAATAACGACGGGTGCATGATATAGTACAGGTAATCGGGTACTTCTGTATACCATTTTAGATTGAATAGCGATATTATTAAATGTATCAACTTTGTTTATCTTGTGTTTGATCAGAAACTAACCTCTAACCATGTTTTTAAACATGAAAATGGGAAATTGAGACATCCATCGACAGAGAAAATTAAAGTTCCTAAACAATTGACTATTCCAGTGTACGCTACTTCCCAACATTATTCCTTTTAAGTCTAGAAACGGGACTAAATGAAGTGTCATCAGGTACATTCGCGACTCCGAAACTTACCGCGATTATAAAACTCAGACATTTTCAGAGCTTTTCATTACACTTGCAACTTTCACAAATACTATCACAGATGCTGGCAACATCGATATACTTTCGGGCGGGGTTACGGTAGGGTTGTCACTGGTGCGCTATGCGTGTGCGCTTCGAACGCCGGGAGAGCGTGAACTGGCCTGCTAGCAGCATGTATACCTCGTTGGTACCTATTCCAATTGTGAACCGCGATTATTTAACTGTCCACGCGTTCGGAAACAATTGACTGCGTTTGCTTTTAGACTATGCAGATAAGATTTTGCATGTCCAGTTTCGTTTTATCTAGTTTCCTTTTATGGTATTGAGGCGTGGGCTGGCCAATGTTTGCGGTTTAACGTCTAAAAGTTCATGAAGATACCTAAGGGGGTGTATTAACTAAAGTTTCTTAAGGATCGCCCATAACACATATGTTGAGTTTCCATGCTGACCTTCGTCTGAACGAAAATGGGCTTCTTAGGAGATGCACTGTTCCACTGCACTGAACTGAGAAAAACTTGCGACTACCCGCAATTCAGACCTACTATTTTCCACTCGCGAAAAGGTCGCTTATAAAATGTATGCTTGTGTTTGGGTGAACACAACGATTTCAAACACAATTTTCAAGGTACTGTTTTTTATCCGTCACGAAATACTAGAAAGTATGAGTTGGTACAAAGCACCAATGTCGTACTTTGCACCAACACATACATATTATCTTCGTTGGGTCAGAAGTAGTTCAAGTTTTCTCTTTTCTTATTTCGCCAGAAGCAGTTTTCTTAATGACACACGCCCCCGAAAATTATGCAAGTCGCACCTATTTCCTATTGTTATCCGACATTCTTCGACACCGACTCGTCTCATTTGTCGCCTGTCTGTCTGTCAATCATTCATACAAAAACCAGTATAATATGGCCTACCACTCTTCCATAATCAGTTGCTAATTACTGAACTTTAGTAAGATCTCAATAAAGTGGCTGTAGATTTTT
Organism: Lacanobia oleracea; assembly: GCA_950371165.1. Taxonomy (NCBI): domain Eukaryota; kingdom Metazoa; phylum Arthropoda; class Insecta; order Lepidoptera; family Noctuidae; genus Lacanobia; species Lacanobia oleracea. Next base: position 17,684,330 of record OX493392.1, on the reverse strand, counting down.
TTCCGTAATAGTAACATCAAAGATTAATGTACTGCAGTTTGTAAGTAGCGGGTGAATAATGGCGTTAATTTGTATGGTTGTCCATTTATGATTTTAATTACGAAATTCACAAGTTTTTGTTGTCTTGTTACAGCTTCTACTTATTAAGTTGTCAATTAGCACGTTAATTGTATTTTAAATCCTTTAGCAGTCTGTAAAATTGAGATTTATTTCGTTGCAGGAGCAGCAGTTCTATTCTGCAAACATCTTAACTGGAAAACTTAGATGAAGTGAGCTTCAATATAAGTTAATTGATATTCCACCCTGATTAGATCAATTGATAGCTCAGATTTCACGGTAAGAGTTTTACAGAATAAAACTACAATGTGACCGCTATGCAAAAGTCTCCACGCAATGGGTGCCAAAGGACAGACGGCATCGTCACCGAGGCTGGCCTCGAAAGTGGTTGCAGAGAAGACTGGTTCGAGGTGGCTCAGGTAAAGAGTGTCTGGATGAATATGGGGGAGACATTTATTAATATTCTATTAGAGGTGGATTGAAGGGCTGCATAAGTGCATAAATAAAGTTCTCCTTGAATCTTTGAGCGTGTTTACTTTAGTTACACCACAATCAGGAAACACAGAATTAGCTGATTATACAAATAAACGTTAACAATTAGGATGGTCTGATATATTTAACTATAGAACGTATAAGAGCAGGAAATGTGACCATAAAGTGACATACGGAAGTACTTGATTCTAAAAACAGTGTTGCTATACTAAATATTTAATATCTAAAAGTCAATGTTCCTGAGACATTAACAAGCAATGTTTACCATTTTACAACCTTTGCCCAGCAGTGGGTAACAACAAGCTAATAAAAACCACTATGTAGGTACTGATCACAGAACAAATAAAGCAGGTACTGATGCAAGGGACTGACAACTTACTTCACCATTGTGATAAATAAGTTAACAGAATAGATACTGTCAAGACTGTAGCTTAATTGATCGTTATTTTTATTGCTTTTTTTTTAATTTGAACCCTCAATAACTACGTCATTCTGCAGCATTCTCAGATTCAAATACCTACAATACTTCCAACCCTTTATACGATAAAAAGAGCGATAAGTCCGTAAACGGCGGGAACGCTCAATTGCAGTTCTTTAACTAAAGCTTCCTTACTTATTCTCTGTGTCATGCCTCGTGCCAGCGGTCCAGTATAATTTAGAGCAAAAATACAGAAGATTGGCGAACAAAGACAGTTGGTTATTGGCGACCAAGGCGAGTAGATGGGCCTTTGTTTGGCTATCAAGACGCAAACGCACGTTACGGCTGCAATGGGAAACCTTTAGCTGGGACTGAGCGCTAGCTAAGCTATATTTGCATAGACTAAGTTCCATACCCGTTGATACATATTTAACTGTGTGCCTACAAAATGGAGATTTTTCACAAAACTGCCTAAACATCTGTTGGTATAACCTTTGTCAGCTTTGTGCCAAAGTTAGAAACTAATCTCAATTTATTTCGACTGTCTATTTTCTTGTTGAACGCCTGATTTGAATACTATTTTATCTTCATTACTTACAACGTTTTCACGATAGATTGCTAAAAGAAAAGTCACAGTAGTATGTAACGAAAAGTCTAACTTTAAATTTTGCCTTGTTTGAGAGAAACGGAACCTAGATTCTGTTTCTTACTTTTAAAACACACTAAGGGAAGCCTTACGTTGTTTTGCAATATAGGTACACTAAGTAGCTACCTACTAATCGATTAAATAAATTCACATACTACTCGTATCATTCTGATAAGGCTTGTGTTTAAACACCGCCCAAAAAAGTACCTATTTTACTACCAAAAAAGTTCTAAACGGTTACCAAAACAGATAAATGGTCACCAAATAATATTCGAGAAGTAGCGCTCGCCGGCCGCTGCCGCGGCACCGCTCGCTTCGCTCGCTCGGCTCGCGCGCGGTTGGTCGCAATTCTAACCTAACCTAACCTATTTTATCCAGTTTGTAACCCCAAGCCTACATTTTATGGCAATCACAGTTGAGTTGGATAGAATTTGGTGACCATTGATCCATTTTGGTGCCTAGGCTTAGAGTCTTTCGCGCTCATTTACGAGTGGCGCGTGGTGGCGCAACGCCAAGGCGAGACTCCTCTGCCGCGGCAAATTGCAGCAAGGCGGACGGAGCTCCGGCAGGATCTCATGGCGGTATGGAGACAGCGACTGTCGCAACCCAGCGCTGGGCATGCCACAATCCAGGCAATTAGTCCCCTCTTTGAGGAGTGGCTGGAGCGGCGCCACGGCGTCCTCACTTTCCGCCTGACGCAGATACTCACCGGACACGGTTGTTTCGGGAGATACCTGTTTCGGATTCGGCGGGAGGATACGCCCGGGTGTCATCACTGTGAGGATCGCCCGGAGGACACGGTGGAGCATACGGTGGAGGTCTGCCCTGCTCGGGCGGAGAACCGCCGGGTCCTTGTTGAGGCGATCGGCGGCAGCGACCTCTCGCGACCGGCCCTAGTACAATCTATGGTCCAGAGCGAAGAGGCATGGGAAGCGGTCACCTCCTTCTGCGAAACAGTAATGCTAGCGAAGGAGGATGCCGAACGTGTGAGAGAGAGGGAAACCTCACGACCCAGCCGCCGCAAAAGAAGAAGACGCCCCAGGCGTCGGGAGTCGCAAGGCGATTTCCGGCCACCGTAGGCGCGGGCCTGCGGACGGCGAGCATTGGGTGGCTCGCCGTCCGATCAGAACCAGGCCCGGGTCGGCGGCGCGCTGTGTTCCACGCGCGCCTCAAGGAGATGTCAGCATGGGAGACGGGGCCCGCTAGGGCCAGTGCCTGCCGGGGTGCGGAATCCGTTCGAAAGAGACGCCGCAGCCCTGGAATGCAAAGGGCATTGGGAGGAGCACGGATGGGTTTTAGTCAGTAAGAGTCTGACACTCCCTTCCGCCTCGGCCAGAGCGGAAGGAGTCATTTGATGATTTCCCATCCTTAAAAAATAAAAAAAAAAGGCTTAGAGTCATAAAAATATTATTTTTGGTGACCGTCTAAATTATACCCTTCTGATAACACCTGTTTATGCTATATTGTTTTTTTCCTTCTTTGGCAACTGAACCATATTGATTATGTTGAACACAATAAGTTAGACGTGATCACGTGACAACGCATTGATCAACCTTTGTTGTACCGTTTATAGATAAACCTTTATTGCTAGAAAACAATAAAATAGAGCCACAAGAATATGATTAAATGGCGATTTAATACTTATTGCTCTAAATATATGTCTATAAAAAAACTGATATGGATCGTGGCTAGATAATAACAGCCGCACAAGACGATCTTCAAGGTTAAGCAACGCTTACCAAGGTTGGTCTGTGGATGGGTGATCATCTTAACATACCGAAAATCCTCCGTGCATCGGAAAGCACGTTAAGCCGTTGGTCACGGCTGTCATTTGTAGATCTTTGGCAGTCAGAACCCAATAAATCTGACTCCAGTCTTGCCATGAAGTACCGTGTTACCCAGTTAATGGGTTGTGGACGTCTGGTAGGCAGCCGCTCCTCGTAAAATACTGGTATTCAGCTTAATCCGGCTTGACTGGAAGCCGACCCCAATATAGTTGGGAAAAGGCTAGGCAGATGATGAATAAACTGATATGGATACCAATAACGTAATAGATGTTGGTATGAGTAATTATGATCTACGTATCTAACATCCGTGCTGTAGCTAGAAAGAAATCAAAATAGACGAGACACAAATCAAAGAGATGTCGAGTGATGCATTGGCTCTAGGAAATAATGCCCTTTAATAAACTGTTGTTTTGCTATAATTTGTTTAACACAGCGCAGTTTTCAAGTCATATAAGTTTGAAGTTCGTGAGAGTCACCTATTCTTTGTTTTAGCGTTTCCAAGCCACGTACGAGTATGTCGTACCTAATTCCTGTGATTCAGTCCAGTGACTCAGAGTCCCGTACAGCCGTGGTGAAAAAAAAAATCTATCTATCAGTGTTTCCAAAGCTATTCTAGGTGTTGACAATTCGCAAACACAGATCGATAGATAATGTTTTTATATCATCAAAAGTAAGAAATCGAGCAGAAGTCGGATAACGGCATTTAACTTATAGGTACCACGGCAATGTAGACCAAATCACATATTATCATTGTTATAATAATATCTTCAATAGTAATATTGAAGCTCGTGACTAAATAATAACAGCCGCACGGGTCGATCTTTAAGGTTAAGCAACGCTTGCCAAGGTTGGTCTGTGGATGGGTGACCATCTTAACATAACGAGTTTCCTCCGTGCCTCGGAAAGCACGTTAAGCCGTTGGTCCCGGCTGTCATTTGGTAGATACTTGGTAGTCGTTACGAGTTGTCAGAAGCCAGTAAATCTGACTCCAGTCTTGCCAAGAAGTACCCTGTTACCCAGTTATTGGGTTGTGGAGGTCTGGTAGGCAGCCGCTCCTCGTAAAATACTGGTATTTAGCTGAATCTGGTTTGACTGGAAGCCGACCATAGTTGGGAAAAGGCTAGGCAGATGATGATGATGGTGAACTTCAATAGTAATATTATGCCATATCATCCTAGTTTCTACGCTCACAGGTGCGAAATAAACACTCAACACATCGCTAATGACTTTTGTAATACGTGTAACATCCTCAGCAGGTCGGAGTCAGTCAACATGACAAATGGATGACAGCTCGCCGTTCAAGAGCACGATGATTATCGAATTACGTTCCCCGCGTGTCGCGTTGCTCTTTCGTCTGTCATGGCCACTGCTCTTTCCGCCTCCAGAGTGTTGCCAGTTACGGGTTTAGGCAGTTTTATATACGTATGTTTGAATGTCGTTTCTGGTATTTTTCTTTCCTGTCTGGGAGCGGTGGCACGAATACAAGAGTAGGAAGGAGGTTTAAAGTTGAAAACCTTTTTGCATTCGCACATTATTGGATTGTCAAATGTACATCTCCAGAGATTCTTCATCTTACTAGTTCGTCCAATACTGCAGGTACTTACGATTTATTTATTTCGTAATAATTGCTTACTATACTTACACTTTGAACCAAAGCTTATAGCAAAACAACAACATAGAATTCATCTTATAGACTACAAAAATGAATGCAGATTTTGATCATCGATCTATGAGTACACGTAAATATATGTACCCCCGGTTCGTGAGCAATCAGGGCGTTCAACAAACTGATCGCTTGAGGCGTTGAGGCACATGAGAATGAGATGGTCATAACTACCGCACTTGTTACATAGATTTTGCAGTCGCAGCAAGTTGCTATAAGCTCACAAAAGACATATTTTCCAAAGCTCCTTCTCTCCTAGTCCATGAAAGAGTTTTCTCAAAATTACATACCACAAAAATATAGAAATGTACAATAATAGAAATGGGTGATATGCTGGCAACATTTCGTCCGGGCTGAGCATTGCATCCTGCCCGCGACCGTGACAAAACGACCAGGATGGTGCTATGGAAGTGCAAAATGTCTCCTATTGAGGGTTGCTACAATCAAATCATTTTGTGGTGACCTATGTACTGTATTCCATCTGATTTCATTTATAGGGCTCCGTACCCAAAAGGGTAACCAACGGAAATCTATTACTAAGCCTTAGCTGTCCTTTCTTCCGTCCATTCTTCTGTCAGCGGGCTGTATTTCGTAACAACGAAGGGTTCCATACCATGAACCTTAATTTTTATTTCTACCTATTATGGTTCTTAAGATACAGCCCGCTGACAGACGGACGTAGGGACGGTCGGACGGACAACGGAGGCTTAGTTACTGAACTTTATGTACGTAGTATAAGTAGGAACTAATATAATTATCAACATGTAATAACGAATCACCTATGATTAGCTTGTGAATGTACTCAACAATCATTTCACGCCAAAGAGGTCAACATTCGCCGATAGGGCGAAGTTCTACGAAGCGACTAAATCCGACGGTGAGAGCATCGGGTACGGATCCCTAAAAATTACACAGGCTAAAGATAGGTTTTTGTAATATATTATGTTAATGGATTATCGGGTTAATAAATCATGGAATCACCTGAGAAGTCTACCCTTTCAAACAAAAAAAGAATTTTCCAAATCTTAGAGGAGGAGTTAGGAGTTTATTTTTTGTTCACTCGAAGACGCCTGGCCAAGGCGTCTTCGAGTAAACAAAAAATAAACTCCACATCCATCCATCCATCTTCGACCACATCATCGCTTACCATCAGGTGAGATGGTGGTCAAGCACGTGCCTATCAATAGTAAAAAAAAATAAAAAAAATTGCTACGGACGGGAGCAATATTTTGAATAGACAATTTTCGTGAAAAATGACCATCTTCGAAAGTCATATCTTGGTCCCTATAAGGTTCATAGAGCTGCGGTTGTGCTTAACTTGTTGCAAATTTAGGTGTCTTTATACAAATGCTGAATGTTACTTATTGAAAATTTGTTTTTGAATTTTAGAGCAAAAAGCGATAAAAGTCCCAGTTTATCGCGTGCTGCGAAGCGAGCACAAGCTTTTCAAATTTGGATTCACGTCACCCTAAGGCCCCAAGTCTGCTATTACAATAGTGTCAGAATGGTCGATCACTGATCTCATAATTGTTGATTTTGACAAGTTTGGTAATCTACTAACATAATAGTGTCATTATGACTTTCCAATGATCAATTACTGACACTCCACTGATCGAAATGGCATAAAATGGTAATCAAATGAATGACAGACGTATGCGGTAATCTGTTAAATTTTGACAGTTTCATCGATCAGTGACCTACCATTAGAACGTAATTGTGTAGTCATTGCTTTTCCAGTCACTGCGCCATTCTACCGGCGTTTTATATCCAATATTTTTTGGACAAACTTCGCCCTTCATTGGTGCAGCTGCAGTAGCCAAGCGCCAGGTGTCAGTGGTTTTCGAGAAACTCAATGAGAGCCGAAAGGAGAAACCGTAACTCCATAAAAACTTGAGCCTGGCGTTACAGAGCTGGATTTCGCCATAATTGGGCTCGTGAAACCTTCCTAAATGCTCTAAGCATTTAGGAAGGTTTCACGAGCCCAATTTTGACCCACTGACCAAATCAGATAATATTTGCCCATATTTTAGGTTATTATTTTTAAATAAGTTACTAGCTTTAGCTCGCGACTTTATACGCGCATATCTCGATTATTTCCGTTCCCGTATACCCTAACAAAAATATTTTTTCAAATCTGACTGATTCCAGAGATTAGCTCGTTCAAACAAAAATAGATAAAGAAAAATGCATATTTGTGGCTATGTTGTTTCCTACACTAAATATTATCAAACATTCGTCGTTATAGAGATCCTATATACTCTAGAATGCACTTGCAGCTATGCTGCAGTGCTTGCATCCTATAACAATGATTTTTTATAAAAGTGCTCAGGCTTTCAGTTTCTTTAAGCTGAAGTTTTCAGAAAACTATATTTTTTAGACAAGGGCCATGTGCATCACTCCTGGCTTGCTTTTGCTTATATTGTATTTAATAGGGTGCTAACTTATATCAGGTACAGTAATCAGAAATAGTATTATATTAAAATAAAAATAAAACATAGCAGTAAGTAAATCGTTTTAATCATCTTCTTCATTAGGATTATCATAATATGTGTGTAGGTAGGTTCTTCTAAATGAGGAATGTCTTGACTGTTCCGCTCATTGACAGCTGATGAAGATGCCCCAGATGGTGAGGGGCCTGAATGGAAATACCGGGATGCTCTATTTGCTCGCACCCATCAAAAGAAGCACACTTGAAGCACCCACCTGAAAATAATTTATCCACATTACAGGGTGCCATTACACAGAGACATTGTGTATGTGTGTGCCCATTTTGAAAATGACTGAATTAATGAAATCCTGCAAATGAGAAATGTTGATGTTAAGAGCTTGACTAATATTAAATACTAATTGACCTGCGCAATTTCGTTTGCCTCACAATTTTCGTTGCTGCTCCGCTCCTGTTGGTCTTAGCGTGATAATATAGCCAATAGCCTTCCTCGATAAATGGGCTATCTAACACTGAAAGAATTTTTAAAATCGGACCAGTAGTTCCTGAGATTAGCGCGTTCAAGTAAACAAACTAATTCTTCAGCTTTATATATTAGTACTAGTTGACCCGCGCAACTTCATCTGCGTCACAATTTTCATTACTGCTGCGCTCCTGTTGGTCTTAGCGTGATGATTATACAGCCTACCTCAATAAATGGGCTATCTAACACTGAAGATCAGACCAGTAGTTCCTGAGATTAGCTCGTTCAAGTAAACAAACAAACAAACAAACTCTTCAGCTTTATATATAAGTATAGATAGGTAATGAAAATAACACTCTCTATGCCCTCGTTAACAAAACTAAACTAAATAATGTTTTTCATAACCCGTGAATAAAACTAGTAAACTACCCGAGCACGGCAGAATCCATTATATTACACTCTTGCACTGTACCAGTTCTGTACTCTACAAGTTGATGAGGACAAACTTTTTTCAGAAGACAACATCCACATTGAATAACATTCATCGGTGTCCTAGTGTCTGTTCATTTCCATCTGGTCTACTTTCATCAAGAGCAAGCTTGGAAGATGAAGTCATTTTAATTTATCTGAAACAAACATTTATCATTCGACTATTAGGTCTAGCACTAGCATTTAGAAATAAACATCTGAGTGGCTAATTTTGGTAAACATAAGTGGCCATATTACATTTCCATTGAAGGGACGCTGGCCTCCCCTCTGAGAGAGAGAATAGGTTGATTAACCATACAGATTTAGTCTGGATTGGTGATGTTTTGAATTTGAATTTGTTGCACATTCTGGTATTATTTAAAAAAATAAAACCATTAAAAGAAAACTTAACAGAACCTATTACACCATTTAGTTTGTTTACATTAAATATTACGTACAAAAATGTTAAATGTTTACGATATAGAAATATCAGATAACCACCCATACCCATTCCTGTACAATAGAAAGAATGATTCATTTTCCAATATTCACCTTCCTATTGTATTGCAGCGTTCCGTTGCTATTCCGCAATTGATGCACAGTCTCATGATGTCGTTATTGAGAAGTAAAAAAGAGCAATAAAGAGATCTATTAATTATTTGATTTTTTAATGACGCTCACGTTAAAATTCAATTAGCTCTTTGCAAAACACCGGTCGCTTCAAAACAAATAAAAACAGACGTCGACGTCAGTAAAGTAAACAGTACCTAATGTCACTAATGTCTTATTTGACTTTGACAGCAAAACGGATAAAATATAAATGAGTTTCATCACGTATTTACTATTTACGACTTTGTTACTACTTCAGATTTCATAGAACACTAATAAATAATATGTAAAATTATATACAATAGCAATCTGCCATAAATTAATGTTGAAATTTAATAGCAGTTTTTCGAAAATCATTTCTCCAAACGGGTTTTATAATAATGGCAATACGACACTGTCATTCCACTACGATTTCATTACGAGACCACTGACATGCCACTGACCGATCAGTGAAGGACCATTATGAATTTAGCAGATTACGGACTTTTAGCAAAATGACAATGGCATCGTGTTGGAATGACGAATTTATAAAATTAGCAGATTAGGGGCCCTGATCTGTACAACATATAACAAATGCAGAACTACATCTTGATTTGCGAATTTAGCCTTTTTTTGGCGTCGATTTCTACTGGGCTATATGTCAACAGTTTCAAAGTAAAACGCAATAATAATATAATAACTGTCAGGTTTTTTGTGTAGCAGATTTTTCTTTTTAGGGTTCCTTGCCTCAAAATGAAAAAAAAGGGAGAATAAGGATCACTTTGTTGTCCGTCCGTCTGTCTGTCAAGAATGTTTATCTCGGGAACGCGAAGAGGTATGGAGGATTTCAACCATGTACTTCAAGTCTACGGTTCCTTGAAGCTGTAAATTTTTTTTAAATATTTTAACATAAAAGAAAGATATGGCCGTTTATGCCGCAAAAAACGAATATTTCGACACTCTCAAGGGAATCAAAATTAATAGGGTATTTCCTGTTGACCTAGAATTATGAAATTTGGCAAGTAATACCCTATTGTGATTAAATCATGAAAAATATAGCCTTTATTTAAAGTACGTAATTAGTTATCGAGCTAAATAAACCACTGATTGGATTCAAAGTCTAGGTATGTACTTAAAAAAATTAAGTGTTATCCCGAGTAACATTTAACGTTTATTTCATCAAAATCGACCCACAAAATCAAAAGATATTGAATTTTTAAGTTTAAGAAGAAACTTCTTGATGCATTCTAATAAGTCAGAGCGCCATCTATTGAGAAAATATAAAATGCACGAAATCATGGAATCTTTCTTTCTTTCTTGTCAGTTTACAAAATGGTCGATAGACGGCGCTGCACTGATTTGTAACAGCGCAGCGTTGTAGGTCTTGCTTCAAAAGTATCTGCTATAGTCCAAAACCGTTAAATCTATGATTTGTTCTGGTTCTTAGCTCGAAAAAACTGCGAGACTTGATTCCTGAACTAATTATAATACGTACCAACAAATTTCTGAGGAACCCTCGGTGCGCGAGTCCGACTCGCTCTTGACCGTTTTTTTATATGGCAGCTTAATACATGTATTTTTATAGTGTTAGAAACAATATTTCCTTACTTATTCACCAAGCTAACAAAAGATTTCATATAATCGAAGTATTTGAGTAGTGATTTCTTTAAAGCCTATTTTTCAATCATTAATTAGGTCTCACGAAGAAAAAATGGTGTTTTCCTAAAACAGATGAGCATATCTCCTGTTGAAAACGGAATTTTCAAAAAAGAAATGTTAATCTAATTGCGTTTTTCCACTATAGCCAGACCTGCCTCCAACCGGTTCGTATCAGGCGACATATGGATATCCACGCAAACGCTTTCAAGCCCGTTTGTGAAGCTTCAATCACTTCGAGACTCTCATCCTCTATGGTCCTCATCACGTTCCGGATCACCTTGCACACCTCACTGCGTCTAGGACTCCTGCGCCTGCTAATAAACAAATTGGTTATTACAGGACCATATGTGAGTTAGGTATGATGATAAATTATTATGAGATAGTGCGTATCGGTGTGATGAAAAGAGAAAAGTAGACCACTTTTCTGTACCGTTTGATTCTGTAGAATCTTTACTTATAAATTAATTTCTTAAAAAAACCGGTCAAGTGCGAGTCGGACTCGCATACGAAGGGTTCCATACCATAAACCTAAATTTTTATTATATGTTGTTGTAGCGGCAATAAAAATATATAATCTGTCCCTGCCGGAGTCTATGTTTCCCGATAGCTACAACCTGGGAGTCTTTAAGTCAAGAGTGAATAGGTTCTTCTAGGCAAGCGTGCTCCATCTTCGACCACATCATCGCTTACCATCAGGTGAGATGGTGGTCAAGCGCGTGCCTAACAAAAGTAAAAAAGAAAAAAACTGAAAATTTCAACTGTCTACCTATTGTAGTTCTTGAGATACCTACAGCCCTCTGACAAACAGACGGCCGGACGAACGGAAGGACGGACGGACAGCGGAGGCTTAGTAATAGAGTTCCGTTTGTTACCCTTTGGGGTAACCCTTTAAAAGATGCTTTACTGTTAAGAGACGTACTTACGTTCTTATTTAATATTTATGTACAGTGGTGCTGTATTGATTTTATGCTACAAGACATTCTCTATCAGTCAACCATACATGGCAACCGGCAGGGCCATTGTCAGAGGGGTGCATCATCAAAACCGGTTTTGTTTCTTTGTTTTTTGACACCGACTTCCGAAATTAAAGTTATTTAATACTTTGTATTGTTTTTTTTTTTTGAAAGTTGGCTGTATTTTTTTTTTTTATAATTTATTACTACCTCTACTTCTCCAGGATTTCATGACACAATCCTGGAGAAGTAGAGAGAACTCTTCAAATTTTATTGACACACGTGAAGCGATTTGACTAGGTTGTGAGTATTTTTTCGAAGTGTTCCCATTTCAATTTGATGAAGATCTGATGAAGAATTTCGGATATAAGCAACGTAACTCCTCAGTAAATGATAGCATATGGACCGGGATTTCTGAAATCGCATGTCTGTGTATTTTTTACACCAGTCCATAATATAACATCACGCCCGGTTCGCTTTGAAGGGGTACGCACATGTGAATTTCAATTTAGTTGTGGAGAATCACAACTAAAAAGGAAAAAAAATATTTACAAAAAAATACAACCGACTTTCAAATAAAAACAATACAAAGTATAAAATATTTTTAATTTCGGAAGTCGGTGTCAAAAAACGAAGAAACAAAACCAAAAAACACCGATTTTACACTTTGTATTGTTTTTATTAGGAAGTCGGTTGTATTTTTTTTTTGTAATAAAGTTTTTTAATTATATGCAAGTCTACAACGTAAAATCCTCTCTTATGTCACTGGCCATAAAGTTTTACATGCGTTCTTGAGAAATTCTCTGATGTTTTATCTTTTTATTCAAATATACGCAACGATATTTATGCGGAAGGATTTCCATATCAGTAACTGTTCAGACAAGAGAGTCATCACATCATAATAATAAGATAAAACAATTTGCAGTCTCAAACAAAATAAAATTAAAGAAAATGGTTTTTCCCGAAAAAGATAAACTTATAAATGGATGCCCGTATAAGTTAGAACAAGGCGAAAACGGAACAGGAAACAGTTTAATCAAGCGTCGGTTTTGCAGGTAAGTAAAACACAGTTTTAATATCTAGATAGGAACTTATTTAATACCAATAATCAAACATTCAGGGTATCGTTACAGGAAGAGTCAAAGACGAAAATCGGGAAGAAGAAAAGCTGGTCGCGTTGTTACTAAAACCGGCCATTTTAACTTGGAGAAATGGAAAAAATCCAAATATCATGTGTTCCCCGACATCGTACAAGCATTCATTGACGCTCAGTGGAGATGGACCCTCTTCTACTCCATACTTACATACATCATCATTTGGCTAGCGTTTACTGGAATATGGTGGGTGATCTTAGAGCTGCACGGTGACTTCGAACCGGAACATATGCCACACGCTAACAATTCTTCCGAATGGATACCATGTGTCAAAGAAATCTATGGCTTCACATCTTTATTCCTCTTCAGCATTGAGATCCACACGACCATCGGATACGGAACCAGAGTGATCACACTCGAGTGTCCTTCTGCTATGTTCACAATGTGCATCGAGAGCATAATCGGAACTATCACACAATCTTTCATCGTTGGTATTGTTTTCGCCAAACTGACAAGACCGAAGAACCGCGCTCAGACGCTCTTATTTTCAAAGAATGCCATCATTAATCAAAGGGATCGCTATTTACGCTTGATATTCCGAGTTGGGAACACCAGGAAATCGAGGATCATCGCGGGAAACGTTCAAGCATATTTAATCAGGTACAGCACCATCGATGTGTTGGATGATCAAATCAAACTAGATCTGTCAATGGATTCCAGTGAAAATATCTCATTCATGTTCCCAGTCTCTGCTGTGCACACTATAGATGAGAACAGTCCATTTTTCTCAATGTCTGCTTCTGATATATTAAAGGCAGATATGGAGATTCTGGTAGTATTTGAAGGTACTATAGAATCAACTGGACAGCCTGTCCAAGTGAAGTCAAGTTATACCACCCAGGAAATTCTATGGGGTCATCGTTTCACAGATATGGTCGAGTATCGGAAGGAGAAACATGGCTTTGTCATCGATTATTCCAAGTTCGACGAAACATATTCTGTTAATACACCACTGTGTTCGGCTGAACGGTTGAATATATTTTACAAAAATAATTTGAGAAAATTAAAAATGAATGTTTCTTGAGATGTTTACCTTTTGTCTTATCTTGCCTTTTGTAAATGTGGATTTAAAAGAACGATTATTTGTCTAAGTTCCATTAAATCGTGATACAATGTCCTCATTGCCACCATGTCACGTTCTAATGCTGTCACCGTTAATTGTGCCACTGTTAGCTGAGCCCTGGTCTTTCGCAAGTCTGCGTCGAATTTCAATAACAGTTTTTTGTTAATTTCATGTTGTTCCAGTAAGTATTTTTTCACGTATTCAGTCATTGTCTTTGATGTTTTGTTCACTTATCACAGTTATCACAAACACTCTCGTATACCTATCCACCTATCTAGACAGGGTGAAAAAATTTCATGTTAAATTAAAGCAAATAAAAATTGAATCTGTCTACAAACAATAAAACTGACGTAGAGTTGAAAAATAGGAAGGTCAACTCATACCTTCTCAGCTCTTAGTATATACTGCGCTACTGACTTGAATGAAATTGTCGACTGAGGTGTGTCAACCTGTGATAAGATTTCAGAACTGCATGATACAAACCGCATGAAACTAATGTGTTTCAAGGTGATTCACACATTATTTTATCAGTTAGAAAAATATTGTGCTAGGCCATCATTTAATTTCCTTAGGTATTTCATATCTGTCGTGTCTTGCTTGTACTAAAACTGCGTCCCGCGTGTAAAATGTTTTCCGAATTGTATGGAGAAGAATTATAATATCTGTCATTAAAAATCGCAAAAATTGCGTTTCATTACTCATACTCGGAAAGTAGGCCTGAAGTTGCCTGAGGAGCGGGTTCAAAGAATTACTTTCCAGCCCTAGGGAGAATTGCTTTAAAAAAAACTCGTTGAACATTTCTGTTGAACCATGTTCCACTTTTTATACAGCCAGTCCATTACAACACGATGTCAAATTGAAATAACTTAAACGTGATTACTAACATAAGACTATATTTTTTAAATGACTTTATTATATATTATTTTCAATGATGATAATGATGATGATAATGTCATCGATCAAAAGCGCAGTAGCATGCTTAAGTTTGTATTGCTGTGAACGCGCGGTACAGGCCATACCTGCATCTGTGTGTATAAGTGATGTATGAACGTGGAACACATTATTCACCGAACGGGCACTTCATTCAGACACTGGAGTCGAACGAAACCAAAAACATCTAGTCGCTCTTTCAAACACGCAGAGTATGTAATTACGTATGACCTTGTAACAAACAAATTAATTACGCATTAATTATTTTTATTATTATGTTTTTATTGAATAAAGGGGTTAAGCATAAAAATATTACATAAGTGATGGCAAAACGTTTAATCATAATAATTTTAAAAAGTATAAATAAATAAACTTCTTGTTGACTTCTTGTCTTCTTCTCGTTGTTACTCATATTTTCTCATAAGTAACAATTTATTGAAGGTAAATAGCTAATAAGTTAACTATGACAAACACGAAAAAAAATTGCGCAAATCTACCCGCAGGCGCCGTAAATATAACACGTGCGAACTCGTTGTCACAATACAATTAAATTACTCAGTTACATCTTATAAAATTATATACTTTGTTCTTAATTTCAGTAACTTAGTATATTTAATGTAACTTATGCAAATTCACTTAAGTTGTATTGTGACATCAACCCTCTTATGAACCTCATTCACCACCCATACTCCCTTGAATTTTCCCATATTTCTATGCAATGCAACTTCAACTGCTCATCAAATCGCTCACTCCGTGCTTCCTATCGCTGTATCATCAGACCCCATAGGTTTTCAATAGGGTTGAGGTCAGGAGACTGTGCTGGCCATGGAATATCTTTTATCTCCGGGTGTTCATTAAACTACTCACGCACAGTACTCGCACGATAAATTGGACAAAAGTTATCTGCTTAAAAGCTCATTAGCAGGGTTAACTTTGGTTAACATGACATCACTTAATACTTCAACGTAAGTCGAACTGTTGGCGCGTGGCGGAATATATCTTGTCGGTATGAAACCACTCGGTTCATATTCGCTGACCATGTGCCATTATTCGAATTTATAGAGATTAATTAATAGAGAAATCCGTAGAATACGGGAAAAATACAAAAAAAAATCATTCAAATGTTTACTTTTGTGGTAGTTAATTGATGTTTAAAAATTACTTTTATCGATTTTCAACATGGCGTTGCACCGATTTAGTTATTCTATGCTTCAAGACAATGACAGTAAACCATAAAGATAACTGTTAGCTGTCATAACAATGTCACTTCAGTCACTTTCGTCTCGTTGCCAGTAAATAAACATGTCAGAAATAAATGTCAAACGTCATTAATCAATCAAAATGACAGCTTACCGCCATGACGGGTTTTTGTTGTGTGTTGCAATTGTAATTTTATTGTGTTCTACCAGCAAACAAAGCCAATTTTAAAGAAATTGGATAATAGTGAACCGTTTTAAATGTATTTTTCTATTTTTAAGTATAGTGTACAGGGACCTGGCCCAGGCTCCATACATTTTGGAACATCTCTTTTAAATGGGACCAGTCCGGTAAAATATTCTTCCAAACAAAAAATAATCATCCAAATCGGTTAACAATTGGCGAAAATATCGCTGATCAAACATTTTTCATGGCATCCCATCATTAGATCCTGACTTATATTTTCCATCATCAGCTCAGCAACATGAGATGATGATTACCAAGCACAAACATTTGAATTGCGATAGAAAGTTTATGAAAAACATTGTATGTGCTTATGAAATTTGAGGCTTTCCCTCGATTTTCATAGGATCCCATCATCAGATTCTTACTTGGTGACAATGAAAACCCTTTTGAATAAAAAATAATTTTCAAAAACGGTCCAGAATTGGCAGAGAAATCGGTGAACATACAGAAAAAAAAAACATACAGCCAAACATAGAACCCTCCTTTTTGAAGAAGTCGGTTAAAAAACAACCATCACTTGCGGGAGATTTGAACCCGAGGCTCAATGCGCATGATCGTGCTTACTCAACTACTGTAACCGCTAGGCTATCATAGCATGTATCTTAACGGTTGAATTTATGAAATACAATCAAAGCAAATAAATGTAAGTGTGTGTGTTTTTATAGTATTGAAGGTATTTATTAAAAGAAGGTCGTAAGTTATACCGAAGTGTCAATCTATTACCTTGTGAGATTGCTAGTTCACTTTTGGAACCTACTGTACAATAATGGTTGAATTGCTATCCGGTCACAGAAAAAAAAATAGGCGGGAAAGCGGCAGTCCGATCTTCATTTGTTTTTTTGAGAGATTTGTATTGACACGTCGTCAGATTCAAATATGGATTTTTTCTTTAGCTGATTCGTGTTTTTAGGCGAGTCACCCAATGCTCGCCGTCTGAAGCAGCGATTCGGACGGTTTTTCGATGCGATTCGCAGGGTGATTTCCGGAGGCCGGAAATCACCCTGCGACCCTCGACGCCCGGGGCGTCTTCTTCTGTTGCGGTGGCTGGGGCGTGACGTTTCCCTCTCTCTCACACGTTCGGCCTCCTCCTTCGCTAGCATTACTGCTTCGCAGAAGGAGGTGACCGGTTCCCATGCCTCATCGCTCCGGACCATAGATCAGGGCCGGATGTGAGAGGTCACCACCGCCGATCGCCTCGATGAGGACACGGCGGAGCTCCGCCCAAGCAGGGCAAACCTCCAGCGTATGCTCCACCGTGTCCTCCGGGCGATCCTCGCAGTGTTGACACCCGGGCGTATCCTACCACCGAATTCGAAACTTCTCGCCCCGATGTAGCGCCTCCACGCGCCATTCGTAAATGAGCGCGAGGACTCTCGCCTCTGGATCCCATGGCGGCAGTCCGGCAAGGTGGCTCGCCGCCTCGCCAGAGACCGTGCGGTATCCCCGGGCCAGGCGGATGGTCATGACCCTCTGGGACGTGTTGAAGTAACGGGCAGAGCCCGAAGAGAACCTAGAATGTATGAGCGAGCGTAGCGAGCTCGAAATTTTTTTTGCACCTTTTCTCGGATACCTTTGAAAAAACCGGCCAAGTGCGAGTCGGACTCGCACACCATAAACCTTAGTTTTTATTATTTGTTGTTATAGCATAGCTAGCTATTACGGTTCTTGAGATACAGCCCGCTGACAAACAGACGGACGTAAGGACGGACGGACGGACGGATGAACGGACGGACAGCGGAAATTTAGTAATAGGTTCCGTTGGGTACCCTTTGTGTACGAAACCCTAAAAATCTATCATAACACAGATAGATATTTATTGGTCGACTTAAGTTTAAGTAGTAGTACAGTCTGTTGTCAACATTATCTGATCCCCCCTAAAAACAAACGAATTTGGACTCTCTGCTTGTTACATTAAGGTTCATTCAATTTATATGAAATTAACAGACAAGTGCTCGAGGACTCGATGAACATATACAATAATAATACAGACACGCAAATTTGATCTTTAACACGTAACGTTAAGGTAAACCCACCCAACATTGTCGGAGCCGCCGGCATTATGTATCATTTTGTTAAGCTATTTTAATCATTATCTCGTCGACTTTAAAGTTGAAAAGCTTTTAAGTAACTCTATATAATTACAACCCAATCTTTAATTTCGCGTATTCTCGACAAGTTCTTGTGGCTTAGCGGTTTGATGCTGGATTGGCGACGAACAGCATGTGGGTTCGAGAACACCGTCCACATAGTATTAGTTCCTTTTTTAATTAGTTGTAATGACAATCAATTAAAAAAGGAACTACAATATTGCTTGCATTATTAAAGAACGACCAATATGATTTACGCCTAATAACTTATCTAGTAAACAGGTGGGTAAATTAAAAAAACTTTAAGTTTAGAGAATTTAAAGAACAATGGGTAACTTTGTAGCATTTTAGACTAGGTGTAATTTAGAAGAGGCCTAATTGAGTAACTCGAAAATAAGTGAACGAATGAATGAATGAATGAAAGACCGAAGTTATGATAACTTCTTTGTAACATTTTTATTTGCCAATAATCGCACTTTTTCTGCTTTTTGGACTAAATAAATAGGTAACCAGTCATTTTTTCTGTCTTTAGAGAGCGATATAGCTTCCTATCGTTGGTTTTTGGTACAGAAAAAATATTAAATAAGAACTATCAATCTTAAATAGCACAGTTTTATTAAATTGTATTGTTACTTTCAATGATTATATCATCCCAGGCACTTGCCGGACCTACGAAGTTATCTAGGTGCCTGCCAACACCTAAGTACCATATTATGCTAATAGTATGGGCACAAGCACCTAGAGTTCTCGTACCCGTCATGCAGGAGCAATAATACGCTTCGATGGCTTCTCTGCCCTGGACATTAACCTTGATTAAAATATATGTGTAATATATTTTATTCGACACGTGCCTCGATAATATGCGGCCTCTAATTAACGAGCAGTTTTCGGTTACTAGCCCATGCTGCGACATACTAGGGCTACGGCTCGAAGATACCTCAATATTATATTGTTAGCTTTCTAATTATTAGATGTTATATTCTTAATATTTTATAGCTTATTTATAATTATTATAGATCATTATGTACAATTATTATTATTAAAAGTCGCTCAATCATCTCTAGAAAACGAATAGGTCATGAGTACAGTTTGTTCTTGAGTCGCAATGGCGCCCTCTCTATAAAAATGAGTAGTAGGGATTGCCTAAAGATGGTGGGGCGTCAACGTTCGTCGGATGGGCATTAAGTTGTGAGCAGTTGAAGAGTGCGGACGCAATAAGTATTAAATATATTGTACTGTATCCAACAATAAGTAAATAAATATTGATCATTAGTAATACGGTGTTTTACTTCTGAGACTAATCCTACAGACTCAGAAGCGGGACAAACAAAAATCAAAAGGATTTTTGCCACGCCACAAAAACGTAAGTAATATTTTTTTTTTTCTTTTTTTATCAAGTTGCATTATTTAGTCGTTTTAAAAGTATTTTGCAAGCACCGTTATTAGCACGGTACCTACTTTAATAAAACCATATTTACATATATATTGTATCTCTACAATTTAAACAATTTAAATAGGTACACGTGAACTAGAAAAGTACTTATTTATTTTACTACCCACATAACTATGTATGAGCAACTGATCGCGTTTATAATTTTATATCAATTTACTTTATTTTTAGTTGTTTTAATATACAAATACCATTACTTGTGCGCTTGTATATTCTAATATTAAAAAGACACCCCTAGAATATAAAACTGTAAGCACAAGAGGATAGTGATAAACTTATACATCTTGGTAAATACATTCCTATCAGTAGACTGAATATGTATAAAATTACCCTCGCACTAGTTTCACATTATTCTCCCAACCGTCAAAAGGTTTGCATATAGAAAATCATCGATTAATCGCACCTGGGAACATTATGTATATTAATGTTATGCAGATTAATATAAGTCTGTTAACTACCACGTACACAATAAAGAATAAGTATTAGTAGTTGAATCAAAATAGTTATTCCAAATTTCTACATACCATTTAATTTTATAATTTCCATTGTTGTTTACAAAAATACTCTGGTTCGTACATGAAAGTTATAAAGCCAGAGATTCCAGACACCTCACATTGCGTTACGTCCATTCTCTATCAGGGTTTTAGTAATACATTTTTCATCATCAGTCAATATCACTAACAAACCACAAAGAGTACTAATAATGAGATTGCTTAAAATATACTCGTGTTTTATATATTTAGTAACTTACTCAACCATTCATGGTATCTATATGGTTTAAACACCATTTTACTTATATCTTTGACTATTAGTAAATAATTTAATAACAGTGAGCTTCGACAGTCTCAGAATATATTTTAATGGTTATTGGTGTTATTGTATATATTTTAATGTTTATTGGGTATTATAATAAGATTATAGTAATGAAACTTAACTAGGTATTGTAAGTTTCAGACAAAATGGAAACTAACTACGACCAAGGAGGTTCAAATGATATACACGATCAAGGAGCGCCCAGGTCACAGGGCCGGGGTTCTGATCGCCATGACCCAGGAGCGCCCAGGTCACAGGGCCGGGGTTCTGATCGCCATGACCCAGGAGCGCCCAGGTCACAGGGCCGGGGTTCTGATCTTCATGACCCAGGAGCGTCCAGGTCACAGGGCCGGGGTTCTTATCGCCATGACCCAGGAGCGCCCAGGTCACAGGGCCGGGGTTCTGATCTTCATGACCCAGGAGCGCCCAGGTCACAGGGCCGGGGTTCTGATCTTCATGACCCAGGAGCGCCCAGGTCACAGGGCCGGGGTTCTGATCGCCATGACCCAGGAGCGCCCAGGTCACAGGGCCGGGGTTCTGATCTTCATGACCCAGGAGCGCCCAGGTCACAGGGCCGGGGTTCTTATCGCCATGACCCAGGGGCGCCCAGGTCACAGGGCCGGGGTTCTTATCGCCATGACCCAGGAGCGCCCAGGTCACAGGGCCGGGGTTCTGATCGTCATGACCCAGGAGCGCCCAGGTCACAGGGCCGGGGTTCTGATCGTCATGACCCAGGAGCGCCCAGGTCACAGGGCCGGGGTTCTTATCGTCACGATCCAGGAATGCCCAGGTCACAGGGCTTTGGTTCCGATCATCATGACCCAGGAGTGCCCAGGTCACAGGGCCGGTATTCAAACCGCAATGATCCAGAAGCGCTCAGGTCACAGGGCCAGGATTTAAGCCGTCATGAACCAGGAGAGCCCAGGTCACCGGGCCAGAGTTCTAAATATGGTGACTCAGAAGAACACGGGTCTGAGAATCGATATCTCGAACGCAACAACCAGGTTAGCCCAATATTAACAACTGAATGGACTCGGGGTCGTGGAAAGACTGATCATTCGCTACGAAACCATGAACACACGTCGCCAACTACACCCCTGCGGTCCGAAAGTGGTGCAAGGATTAACCGCAGACGACGGCGCAGTTCATCGTCCGAAGACTCTGGTGAGTATTATAATAATAATAATTCTGCTAAACGATTTAAACAATCTAGGACTACGGATCATGATTCGACTATACTCAATAAGTTTCTTGAGATTTTAAAACGTATGAAAAATTCCGATAAACCGAAACTCACTTTCGACAAGAATGTAATTCCTGAATTTGACCCGTTGTCCAAGGAGCAGACTGTATTGACTTGGCTTACTAAAGTAGAGGAATGCGCTACCATTTATCAGTGGGACGATAGGGAAACTATTCACTACGTCCTTCCTAAGTTGGTAGGTGTTGCTAAAACCTGGTATCAAGGCTTATCAACTGTCTTACTTTCTTGGACTGAATGGAAGAGAAAATTGATAGAATCGTTTCCCTGTCGTGAAGACTACGCTGAACTTCTTACGGAAATGTTATCCAAAAAGGCTCGCTACGGTGAGTCGCTGGAGCAATACTATTATGCGAAGATTAATTTGCTGAATAGGTGTCAGATATATGGCAAACAAGCTGTAGATTGTATTCTTTATGGTGTCGAGGATCGTGCAATTAGGGTGGGTGCCCAAGCTGCCCAATTTCCTGAACCCGAGCAGGTACTGAGGTACTTTACGACCGTGAAAGTAGGGCAAAGTAGAGATCACCAAGACCATCCCCAACGCTCTCGTAATAATGACAAAAGACAGCTATTTTCCCGACAAAATACTACAAGAGATTATATTACTCAGTCTCTCTTACTAGAGGACAATGCACTCGTCAAAGAACGGCCAGAAAA
This sequence comes from Lacanobia oleracea, assembly GCA_950371165.1. Taxonomy (NCBI): domain Eukaryota; kingdom Metazoa; phylum Arthropoda; class Insecta; order Lepidoptera; family Noctuidae; genus Lacanobia; species Lacanobia oleracea. The sequence goes on along the minus strand of OX493392.1, from coordinate 17,661,829 downwards.
CAAGTAGCCGAATCACACGTGAGCGATAGTAACGATAAATATATTTTAGATAATTAACTCAATAAAACAATTACCAAATGACATGTCAATCTAGGCTCCCTAATTAAAATAAGCATAGCCAAAGAATTGAATCTTGGAATTCAACAGCCCGAAGCTTTGCCGGTATTAAGAGGCATAGGAGGAAGTTTTACAGCTGCTCAAGGTAGGGAGGGGGTCTTACGTTGAATTGAGCAAGTGTAACTTCTTCCAAAGCCAGATTGACAATCTGGGATTTGAGGCTAGTACTGAAGGAAGATTCGTCCAGGGTCTAGGAAGACTGATGCTGTCTCAAAGTTTTCGACACCAAACAATTAACACGAAATTAGGCAGTTTCTTGGATTGTCTGGGGTTTTCGCCGTTTCATTAGGTATTTACGCCCTTATTACATCTCCACTGTCAGATCTATTACGAAAGAACTCCGTATGGGTATGGCAAGACGCAGAACAATGTGTTTCCGATAGAGTTAAGACTCTTGACTTAGAGACCGCTGTTAGCATTATACGATCACAATGCCGAAACTCAACTACACATGGATGCATGCAAGGATGACGTCGCAGGTATACCTTCTTCAGGCCAATACAAATGGACTTTTCCAGCCCGTATCTTATTTTAGTCGTAAGACTTAGAAGACTACACTTGACTAACGCAAGCTACATTCATACGAATTAGAGACGCTCGCAATTATAGCATCGTTGAATCATTTTAGGGTGGATTTGATAGGGATACCTTTTAGGGCCTTTACGGACTGTAACGCCTTTAGATATACATTGACCAAACGAGATGTAATTGGGTGCAATTACTGGAGTATGACTGCTCCATTGACTATCGTCCTGGTTCGCGAATGTTGCACGCGGATGCATTGAGTCGAAATCCCGTTGACGAATGTACGTAGGAACCTCATGTCCTTGATGTACTCGCTATAGAGGAAGAGGACCATGCATGGATTACAGATTACAGACGACGAAATAAAGAAGATTAAAGATGTTCTCGATGATTCAGGTTCTGAACGCGTTTTTGATATTTGCTAAAATTATAAACTTAAAAATGGTCGTGTCTGTCGTATTGTAGGCGATGAATTAAAATGGTAAGTGCCCAAGAACGTTCTTTGGCAAATAGTAATCGTATCGTCTTGTTTGGAGTGTGCCTACCACAAAGCACCAGGTGGTAAACGCAAAGGTGAACTCCACCCAATAGATAAAATTGGTATTTTCACACAATTCACGCTGACCATTTAGGGCCTTTTATAAAAAGCAAAAAAGGTAACTGCTATCTCCTCGTAATAGTCGATGGTTTTACGAAATTCGTGAATATTACCCCTGTTAAAAATACGAAGTTCTTAAATACCACATGAGCTATTTTGGAGTCCCCACTCGCCTAATTACTGACAAAGGTACCTACTAAAGGTAGGTACTAGCTTTACGAGTAAAATTTCAAAGACTTTATTCTTTCATACGGTATCAAACATTTTGAAAATGCAGTTTCCGTACCACGCGCTAATGGGCAAGTGGAAAGATTTAACAGACCGATACTTGTCGCTTTGACTACAACACATAAAACTACCCAAAAGTCTCCATCGGAACTGCTTCTTGGTTTTAATATTACCATTCATTCACAGGGTATTCTAAATTCTATAATAAATGATACACAAAATTTCCATTAGGGAGCAAGCAATAAGAAAATCAAAGAGCAGCAAACAAAAGATGCATTAATAAAAGTCGCAAATCAGGTACTGTTTATAAAGAGTGTGACATAAACCGCGTCGAAAGACAAATGCCACAGGACGGTAAATCACAAAAGCTTGTAAGCAAACATGTTCTTGTCGTATTATAAAAGTGTTACCTAATGATCGTACCTCATAAAAGATACCCCTTTCGCATCATCTGCCTAGCCTTTGCCCAACTATTTAGCTGAATACCAGTATTTTACGCGGAGCGGCTGCCTACCAGACCTCCACAGCCCATTGACTGGGTGGCACGGTGCTTCGTGGCAGGACTGGTGTCAGATTGGCTGGCTTCTGACTATATGTGGCGGCTGCCAGGGATCTACAAATTACGGCCGGGGCCAACGGCTTAACGTGCTTTCCGAGGCACGGAGGAGGCTCGGTGTGTTGGGGTGGTCACTCATCCACACACCAACCTTGTTGCTTTGCCTTGAGGATCGACCCATGCGGCTGTTGTTATCTGGCCACGAGCTCTTCAAGTAGGAGATACCCCTTTAACACGTAAAAATGGTCGTAAGTATGAAAATATTGTAGATCTAGATAAAATTCAACCTTGGTTAAATTATAATATAAATCTTGATAGTGACTCTGATGATGAAAGCTCTACTAGTGATAAAGAAGGGTAATGTACATATGCGTAAAGTCGGATTATGCATTATATTAGAATTATGTCTGCATGTTCAGCTTGTATTCTATTTTATTTGTTTTATGTGTAGATTGTTAAAACCAATCACATAAATTTTTGATGTAGTCGTTTTTTTGTAAATCATAAAAATATAAAATGTGTTAATTTTTTACTAGTACATGTTTAATTTCTAATAATTTATATATATCTTTTGTAGACATAATCATGTTACATACTGAATCTTGATTTCGATTTAGAAGGGTCCTTTCTTCCCCTTGTTTCATCAAAATTAATAACCCAAAGTAGCGACGGGACTCGCTACGAACAGGATGGCCGAGTTGTTAGCTTTCTAATTATTAGATGTTATATTCTTAATATTTTATAGCTTATTTATAATTATTATAGATCATTATGTACAATTATTATTATTAAAAGTCGCTCAATCATCTCTGGAAAACGAATAGGTCATGAGTACAGTTTGTTCTTGAGTCGCAATGGCGCCCTCTCTATAAAAATGAGTAGTAGGGATTGCCTAGAGATGGTGGGGCGTCAACGTTCGTCGGATGGGCATTAAGTTGTGAGCAGTTGAAGAGTGCGGACGCAATAAGTATTAAATATATTGTACTGTATCCAACAATAAGTAAATAAATATTGATCATTAGTAATACGGTGTTTTACTTCTGAGACTAATCCTACAATATATACCATCTCCACCTCGCAAATGCTCGGCAACATATGATCTAGCGAGCTTTAAATGGTATGTTCCCAAACTGAGTAGAATGACGTCTTCTTCTGTCAATTTTGGAAATGGTATTGACATAGCCGTCATTATTGTGAACACCGCCCGCTGTCTGTTCATATGTTCTGCGACTACATAATTGCCCAGTCTGTTGGGTTCACTTCTTCTTTGCGCTATTATATTGATAAACGCGTGGGCATGCTCATTATCTGTCAGACGCTGCCTAAATGCATTTATAAGGGCTCCCGCAATACGGAAGTCTTCAAATAAGTGAGGGAGTGTTTTATTGATAACTGTATGCCTAAATATTTTGTAGTCCCTTTTGAACCATCCGTTTATTACTTCAATGACCCAACGCACTATGGTGATTTCTCGAGATTTATTGGCTTGAATATCTGTAAGCTGTGTGGCATGCCTATCTTTACTTGGTGGCATATGGGCAACATAGGCAGCACTTTCTATATCTGGTTTAGAGTCTCTAAAACCTCGATCTATTATAAAAACGTCATCTGTTTGTAACGTTATATGCACTGGGGACGTTTGATCATTCATAATCTCAGTCATGATTTGGGCATCAGTCTTTGTTGCAGCGTATGGTCCACATATATCTATAATCTGGGCAAGTAATCACAAAGGGTTTTAACAAGTTTTTATACTTGTGTAAGCTGTAAGACTTATTTTGAAATAAAAAGTTTTTACTTTTCTGTACGTACATTCAGTCAAAAAAGTATCGGGAATGGATGATTTCTTTATGGTTCCAAATTCAAATTTTTGTTTTTTTGTAGTTGTTAGATTGGCACAACTGTTTTCCATTTTGGCGCGGAGTTTGAGTTGCATCTGTTATTTATATTAAATACAGTGCTGGTTTTAGTAATATCATATATAGTGTGTATTGCGAATTTCATAATGGACAAAAATATCGAACAAAGAGTTTGTCTTAAATTTTGCATCGCCAATGGAATTTCGTGTTCGGAGTCACTGAAAATGTTACAGAAGGCTTACGGTAAATCGACTTTATCAAAAACTCGTGCTTATGAGTGGTTCAAAGCGTTCAAAAGCGGTCGAAATGTGATGGAAGATTTGCCTCGCTCTGGTAGGCCGTCAACGTCTGCAACTGAAGTTAACATCGCAAAAGTGAAGGAAATAGTGACTGAAAATCCCCATTCAACTCTGAGAGAGATAGCCGCCGAACTTTCTTATCTCACGAGTCGATCCGTACCATTTTAACTAATCATTTGGGTATGAAACATGTTGCTGCTCGGCTAGTCCCAAAACATCTGAATTTTCTCCAAAAACTCAATCGCATGAATGTCACTGAGGACATGCTAGAACGAGTCAGTTGGGACCCAACATTCATGAAACGCATTGTTACTGGTGACGAGACGTGGGTTTACGAGTTTGACATGCAAACTAGTCAACAAGCTTTGGAGTGGCGCCTTCCAACTGAACCGAAACCGAAAAAACTACGCCAAAGTCGATCAAAAGTCAAAGTCATGTTGACTGTTTTCTTTGACTATCGCGGTGTTGTGCACTCTGAATTCTTACCGGAAGGTCTAACGGTAAATAAAGAATATTATTTCAGCGTTATGCGGCGTTTAAGAGAGCAAAAACGACGAAAAAGGCCCGATTTGTGGAAAGAAAATTCTTGGATTTTGCACCACGACAATGCGCCTTCGCACAAGGCTATCATTGTGAACGAATTTTTAACCAAACACTCAACAAATACCATCCAGCAACCACCATATTCACCAGATATGGCTCCTGCTGACTTTTTTCTTTTTCCTAAACTCAAATTACCACTTCGTGGCACCCGTTTTCAATCGATAGAAGACATAAAGGAGAATTCGCGGCGAGAACTGAACTCAATTCCGGAAGCAGCGTTTAAAAAATGTTTTGATGAATGGATTATTCGTTGGCGCAAGTGTATCGTTTCTAAAAGAGCATACTTTGAAGGTGATAAAATAAATTTGGATGAATAACAGACATTTTATGTATTATTGATCTTTTCCCGGTACTTTCTTGACAGAGTAGTATATACAACGTTGATACGACAGAGGGGCTTTCCTTTAAACTGCCTATACTAGGTACCATTTTCAAGCTCTGTACCAAAAATAAATTAATTAGGAGCAGTAGTTTAGTCGCAAATGATTTTTAAAGTTTTTGCACGGTTTGAACACGATGTATCTTTTCTAACATCTGATTATCGTCTAAGCATAGGTCATGCACCTTACAACGATAAATCTACGATGCGTTGTTGCCGCTCTGACGCATGTCGACATTCACTAAAAATTGGCAATGCAAACAAGGAAACAATCAATACACACACACTTGCACTTTCACTACGAAAGCGACAACATAAAGCGAGCGAAAGAAATAGAGATAGGTCAGTTTGTTGCATCCTTGTTTTTTGCGATCGGTAAGTGGGGCCTCAGTGCGCCGACGCTTGTTTTTCGGAACGTATGTTTTGTGGAATTCGCGCGCAAACAATTGTAATTTTATTTTGTTATTGTGAGAGGACACGTAACTTGGGATTATTATTATTTAGTATTAGTGTTTTTTTTTTGTGATTGACTGTTTTTTATGGTGATAGGACACGTAACTTGGGATTATTATTATTTAGTATTAGTATCTCCGGACCTCACTCCCATGGATTTCTTTTTGTGGGGTTACATTAAGGGTGAAGTGTATGCCTCAGAGGTAAATACAATTGATGAGTTAAAAAATAGGATTATTTTAGCATTTCACAAATGAAAGTGCTTAGCGACGGACAGTGATCTAATTAGAAAAATAAATAACAATATTCTCCGTCGGTATAATTTGTGCATCAATGTGAATGGAGGACACATCGAAAATTTAAAAAGGTTGTGTGTTTGTTTTTGTGCGCGTACTTCGAAACGTTACCTAACATAAAAGCCAGTGCGAGCGGAGCCCAGCGGAGGCCTAAGTCGCCGGCCGCCACCCCGGCCCGGCCCCCACCGAGCACACGAGATACCGCACACCGCGCTCCGGCGCGCGCGCGACGTTGCCGCTTTGTTACCTAGCGGTATCTAAGGTCAGTGTCTTTTTTTTTACAAAGGGTGGTTGCGTTTTATTCGGATTTGCAAGCTATTTAGTTTGTTTGAAAAATATATTTTCTCATTTATGGCGCTTTTTGTTTTTGTACCGTATCGAATTAATACTGTACACGTATAGTATACGTAGTTTAATTTAATGCCCCTCTGTCGTATCAACTCTGTATACGAACCATCACAAATAGCTATAGCCACTGGGTTTATAGGGTTGGAATATATGGATGATGGTACTGCAAGGCTGTGAGCTATAATTTTCATCCCGACTTATATGATTGAAACCCAAATGGCGAACAACAAAGCCTTGGGTCAAGCAGTTTCTAGCAGTTTTAAGCAAAATACCGATCGTTTTACGAGATACACCTATTTGGGAGGCTATACGTGTATTTGGTTCACCAGACCGTTGTTTTAATAAATGTATTCCTAGTGCAGTTTTTGGTCTTCTACATTGATTTAAAAGAGATGGTGTTTCATTCAAAAGGATTTCGAATTGTTGGTGTGTTAAGCCAGTTATGTAATATAGATCCTCTGCTAAAATGTTGTTTACATTGTCAAAATCTATATTAGTCTTATGTTTATATGCATCTCGTAACGTATCAATCATATCTTTGAGATGGTCTGGTGTGAATATTGTCTCTCCATTATCATACAGGGAGCTCCAATCTTCTGTGTTATTGTGATGTGTACAAACGCGTGCATGTTCAGGAACGTACACGCTATGATTAACCAACAAGAATACTTTTATAAACCTGGACACTCAGTGAAGTTCTTGATTGATGCACTCATGAAATAAACAGTGACGCGCCGTATTTGCAACCCTTCTATAAGTTGGGACAGACGTTGGGTGCTCTGGGTTTGCAAGTGCCTGGTTTTGTTCTTGTTCGAACCTAGCTTGCTGTCGTCTTCCAGCTACCCAACAACGATGACACATAGCCTGAAGTTGATTCAGGGCCATCTAAAAGAAAAACCAAATCCTCAAGTAACTATAACAATAAATAACTTAATAAAGAGTGAACAAAAAGACACCGCGTACTCGATGATCAAAAGCTATTGTTATACTAACCTCATTTATGTTAATCCGTGCCATCACATACTCTGTGAAGCCTGGATTGTCTTCCAAATAGGTTCGCGTCAGTATATGCCGGTTTCGGTCACGAATTACTGATCTTGTACATGTAACACACTGTATACGGCGTTCACCTTCCATTTTTTTGAAGCAGATGAGTAATAATAATAATCCAATCGTTAAGTAATACACTGAAGTCCGTTGTGAAAGCCGAGGTTGTAAATAAAAGTAAGAATAAAATAAACTAAGATATGCGCGCGCGCTCAAAATCAGTTCCTAACAGGTACTAACTACTGACGACACACCGACGCTAGCACAAAATAGTTCGAACTACCCACCTAATGGATAAAATAAAAAAAAATTGAACGTGCGTGGGTCGATTTTACTAAGGATTTTCGGTATTTTCAACATCGAATATCTTTTTTCCTACATAAGTTGCAAAGTTGCTCCCTTAAAGAAATATCTACGTTTTCAAAGACCTTTCGAATGGTACCAATTTCAACTTGCTACAAACTGGGTACGTTCAGACCCATGTTCTTTACCAATAATGGTTGGATACGAAGTAAAGCATACATTTGCTTTGTGAGGTAGATAATAAATTCATATAAATGGCAAAAGTTACACTACGATTAATAGCAGTGACTGCGCACACACATTTGTAAATCGTTTCACATAACTCGTTAGCAATTTGGTGTAAAAAAGCATCATGTCGCAACTTCATGACTATACCAAACATAAAATCATATTTTTACGTGTGCAGAATGTTGGAATTGGAGAGATTGGTCGTCGACTTAATATAGCAGTAAGTGTTTTTTATAGCTATTTTATTTTATTGATTTTGATTAACGCGTAGTTTACTCCTTACAAGTTACATACACGGTTCCAAAAATGTTTTTTTTTGTTTTAGAGAAGAGATACGGTCAGGCTATGGCTAAGACGTTATGAAGACAATGGAAACATTCAGCGGATTCGTCCAGGAGTAAAAGCCATCAAGTATAGTCCCGAATTCGAACGCCACCGGGCTATTGTTTCAAGCCATGTTGATAATCCATTTTTGCCCATTCGTGTAACCGCAATAAACCACAATATTTTAGTGGAAACAGTGAGAAGGCATTTACACGCTGCTGGGATAAGGAATTATAAACCGGCACTGAAAATTGCGTTAACACCTGCTCATCGCGAAGAAAGGGTCCGTTTTGGCCAGGAATATTTACAGCAAGTTATAGCAGGGGACGGTGCGCCAATCCGCTACTAATTAATCTAGTGTCTAGGCATTTTTAAACACACCATGTAAGTAAATGCTCAATGGATTGACTGTTAAACCATTAAAATGTCGCTGATTATGTGGTGATGTTATTGTTATAAATAGATTTTTCTTTTTAAATAACATGTTTATTCACTACATGTAGGCAGCTATAAATCTGTAAAGCATTTCACAGAAGAATTCATTTTCTCGATAGCAAACATTTAAGCATAAGCACACCTTTTTAATGTTTATAAATGGTTAGATTTGAACATGGCATACTAATGTAAAATGTATATTAATTTGGAAATATATGAGCATTTACTTACTTTATCTTAATTAAGTGTTTTAATGAAATAATAAACATTTTAAACTTGCAATTGTTTAGTTTTATTTCTATACAAACTGCCCTTTTAAAAAGACAAGACCCTACGTCGTCCATTAAAGAAATGTTAAATAAATGTTATGAAATAATTAAAAAAAAAACAGCTGAGCAAAAAGCTATATTTAGGTTAAACTTGGTTCGACCGTAGATAACGATGAACATCGCACTACCTTAGTGATCGCAAGACCAACTCAACTCTTATAAGGCGCATTAAAATTTGATCTTAGTTGTAATTTCTAGACGCAATATTCTAAACAATTTGAACCATATAGTATACTTTCATAAAGTTTATTCTTGCACAGCACAAGCAGCCAACCTTCTCCTCGTGCAAATAGATTATTTTGTATTTTAAATAATCACTCCATTGAGACATCATAATAAAAAAACAACCTATAAAATAGAAAATAAAAAATTGTAAAGAGACGTTGTTTTGCAATTTAGTAAAGCAAGGTAAAATATGTTTGCGCGTAGTCACTGCATACCCTTAGTAGCATTTGAATACCAGTTTTATAATGAATACAAATATTTATTTTTCAACTACCCACTTATTACAAGTTATGCGAAAATATTACCATTTTAGAAAGTTTATATTTGAAGGTTATCCGTCTATAGTTCTTTACAATAATACAAGAAATAGTTTTGGAATAAATTCTTAATTGAAAGCAAAACAACATCTTAGTCGCAGGATTTGATCTCGCAACTTGTTTTTCTCAGTCTTATACACAGACCACGAGACCAGAATTACTTGAACGCAATTAATAAAACAAGCTATTACACTAATTATATTATAACAAGTAGTTATATCTTAAAACCTAATGCTAACGTTTTAAAGATCAAATTTGCGTGTCTGTATTACTATAAATTGTATATGTTCATCAAGTCCTCGAGCACTTGTCTGATAAGCTCGTATAAATTGAATAAACCTTAATGTTACTGTCAGAGGGTCCAAATTCGTTTGTTTTTAGGGTGGGTCAGATCATGTTGACAACAGACTGTACTACGGATGATAATAAGATATTTTTTTTTATAATTACGATACCTTGTTTCGGATAAGTTAGATTTTGTTTTTATTTCGAGCTTACATTTTTTTATCGACTAAATCGTAATTTAGAAACATACATTTTTCTTCTCATACATCCATACCTACATATGTTTTCTTATAGACTTAAGCGAAAATTAGAAAGCAATTACTCCCTTGGCTCATAATGCTATGCTAATGCAATTTTACACATGTTTTTTGCAAAAACCGGAAAGCTGAGGATGCTAGAGCAAGCGAAGCGAGAGCAAAAAATGTTTTTGCTTGACTCAGAAACGCTAAGTTTTCTTCTTATCACAGATAGTACAGATGTTTTCTTTGTAAATTTTGGAAGCGCGCTGGAAAAAAAGTGGTTCAATGTCTCGGATACACTATATGTCCTTATATCATACATACAGATGTTTCTATAAAAATATAGATGTTATAGCGGGTGAAGCGAGCTCGAAAATCGCCCGTACACGAAGAAATGAATTATTGTTGAAGTAACGGGACAACACAGGCTATCTTCTAAAAAAACTGACCAAGTGCGAGTCGGACTCGGGTGCAAAGGGTACCGAACGATTTTTTTTAAACATGTTTTTTTAACACTATAGACCTCTTATAGGTTTCCTGTGTTTCGGAGGGGGGAGGGGGCGGGAAAATGGTCATTTTTCGTCTAATTTCTTGAATAACTTCAAAACTGTTTAATTTATAATTATGAAAAAATATAATTAAAATCCTCACAGTAAGCCCTTTCATTTGATATGTCTCACTGTATCATTCAAAAAACATTTTTTTTTTTCTGGTTTGACCCCCAAAAGTGAACCCCATAGCAAAATTTAATAATTTACGTAACACGTCCGTGTTGGGGTCACAGAATTTCATATGTGTACCAAATTTTAACAGAATCGGTCCCGTGGATCCGGAGAAAACTGACTGTGACAGACGGACAGACAAACACCCGAGTGATAAGGGTTCCGTTTTTTGTTCGGAACCCTAATAACGTAACCACCTTCTTGATAGTGGTTTACGCCGCGGTCAGCAAATTTTAACAGTAATCGTGAAATTGTATATCTTCTTCTTTGTCGTCGTTTCCTCACTGGTGAGGATCGCGATTGTCCCACGGCCGCCAGTGACTATTTCGAACAAATTCCGCAATCCTGGCAAGCACTAGCCCTAGCGGGCCCCGTCTACTGTGCTGAGTGCTGACATATCTTTGAGGCGCGTATGAAAAAACGCACCGTCGACCCGGGCCTGGGTTCAGTAGTGCTATTCTGTAACAACATTTTCGTGTCTCGACAGCGGAATCCGAGGTGAGTATAAACGTAACACCTTTATGTTGTGTGTTATAAAGTTCACTTTGTGAGCTATCTCACTCAGGTGAAGCTCGATATCGAAATGGTTACTTACAGAATAGGTAGACTAGCTGATCGGACCGCGCCTTCGCGCATCCACGCCTACGGTGAACCAGCACGCAAGAGGTCGCCACTATCGATCGCCTCGACGAGGACACTGCGGTGCTCCGCCCAAGAAGCATGCTAGACCTGCACCGTATGCTCCACCATATCCTCCGGAAGTATCCTCCCTCTGAATTTGAAACAGGTATCTCCCGAAAGCCCGAAACATTCGTTTCCGGTGAGTACCTGCGTCAGGCAGAAGGTGAGGAGTGCCCAAGGTGTAGGCCTAGGTTAATAACTTAACCTAAAGTCCCTAGGTTGGACCCTATCACCGCCTGCAGGCGGTTGTACGTTTGGATCGTGCGATCGATGACCCTATATGGGGCCCCGATCTGGGTGGCTGACCTGACGGCCGGCATCATGACTGTTCTGCGGAAGCTGCAGAGTGTGATGGCCGCCAGCGTTATCAGAGGTTATCGCACGATCTCCTACGAGGCGGCTTGCGTACTAGCCGGATCTCCACCCTGGGACCTGGGGGCAAAAGTCTTCGCGTCGCTGCATCGACAGCGTGAGGACGCGCGGGCGCGCGGCGAGCGAATGATGCAGCTTGTCATTTCGTATAACGCAGGTCCTCTCGGGGCAGGGCTGCTTAAGGAGGTTCCTATGTCGCATAAGCAGGGAGCCGGACGCTCGGTGTCACTACTGCGTCGACTGTCGGGAGGACACGGCGTGGCATACGCTGGCAGAGTGTGCCGATTGGGAGGAGCCACGCCGTGCCCTCATCTCTGTGGTAGGAAGTGATCTCTCGCTGCCGGCCGAATTTCGTGCTTTGGTCGACGGCAAGGAGTCCTGGGACGCGGTGGTCTCCTTCTGCGAAATAGTTATCGCGCAGAAGCAGGCTTTTCTTTTGGCCGCCACACTTTTCCAACCACTGCAACTCCTTAAAGCCAGAATCAACAGTGGCGACCACCAACATGAAGCCCGACGATTCCTGGAGAAACGATTCAACTGTCTTGGGTCCAGCAAAGAAATTTATCAGAATACTACAGCGGAGGAGTGGGAAAAAAATATAATTTCCATTTTCCTCCTTATCAGGCAGGAGACTCCTTAATAATAGGCACCAAGGGACATATACAACTGGGTTAAGTCCAGTTGACAAGCACCACGGATCATATATTAACACTTAAACTAATGGGTCCTAAATTGTGAGCTACTTTTGATTCCAGTAATAGGTATGGCAAAATCGCTTGAACGCAAGGAAATTTGTTCTGGTTTCTACGCTGGCTTTGCAGCAATTTACGTCGTACCGCCCCTATGGTGGCCCTGTCAGCCCAGATAGTTGCCCCGTAGCACATACAACCCAAGTAAGTAACCCCATAAATCGTTTTTAAGATTTGAAATGATAGAACCCAAGTAGCTTTGGATATTCTCGTCAAGACGTAGAAGTTCTTTTTTGCTTTTTCACCTATTGTTTTTATGTGATCAATAAATGAAAAGTTCCTTTCTTGTAGCATACCGAGGTAGCACACGGATTCTTTTCTTTTAACGGGTACGTTATTAAATTTAATACTAGGCCAGGATTTTAGGTTTCCTTTTGAAATAAGTTGATAGGTTTTATGCGGTGCATAGGTCAGACGGTTTCGATTGTCCCACTGAGATATTAAACGTAGACAAGTGTCAGACAAATTCTCGAGTCCAGCCTGAGTGCTTGCCTCAATTAGCAGTAAGCCATCGTCCGCGTATCCGGTTAATGAACGGCCGCATGGGAGCGGAAGCGCGAGGAAATCATCGTAGCCAAAATTCCATACCCATACACACACATGTCTGAGGACATCTCCTGGTTAGAGACTTAGAAATTAAATGATGTCCAATTTTGAATTTTGCGGAGCCGTTTAGAAAGTACGAATAAGATTATAGATATTTTTGTAGCAACCACGGGTTTTCATTTTAAGTAGTAGCATCGGCCACCATGCGTTATCAAAAGCGCCAGATAGTGTCGAGAAAGATTCCAACCACGTACTTATGTTCCGATAAATTAACAATTTTACGGACAGAGAGAACCGCATCGACAGTGAATTTACCAATAGTGAAACCAAATTTATTAATATGAAATTTAGGTCCGTTCGTTAGCAGAATGAGAGTGCGGAAAGGGGTAGGGAGATCTAGACCTCTCTCCCGGCCCGCAGCAGGCGCACCGGTCGTCGGAGGCACCGGTCACCGGGCACCGGGGCATACGCTGCCCTCTTCCCCCCTAACTGGGTCCAGGGGTGGCGGACTTGGGGATGTCCCCCCCCATTCATCCGGACCCGAGGTGGCGGCGTGTGCGGTTCCCGTGCGCCCCTCTTTGACGTCGCAGGGGCTAAGGCTATCCTGAATATAATATCATCAGAAGAATCTGGGGCACGACACAAAACTAGGTACCTATAGTTTGCAAGGCAAAATTGAGCCCAAAAACGATAGGCACATCCAAGCTTATTCATGAAAAATCTAACCCTTTGCTTAGTTTAAATATGTTCATACTGCTAAGCAAATTTTAAACTAAAATTCTTTAAAAAAAATTGAATACCAATTGACACATAAACATACATAAATTTATTGGAAGAAAATTCCAATGCCAATCAATATTTGGCTTTCTGCTTTCCAAATTAGAATAAAGAATCTGCTAATCATTGGTTAAACTAAGCGTATGGTTAAAATTGTGGAGAATTTTAACACGGGGGTGTAGAATATTGCAGTTTTAGGTCAGCGTCATCTCTTGACAGCTAGTGAAACTAAAGTAATTTTGTTGATCATTTCTGGAACAAGTGTGTTATCTTTACATAAACTTCTATCACAAAGAATAATTTCAGATTTTCCCTATTCAAACTTCGGAGATGAGGGGGAGGGGAACGGATTTTTTTTTAATTTTTCGTCAAAAGTCGAAAACTATACCTTCAGCCTAAGAAAAAAGAACGCCCCATAAGGGTTCCTTTTTTACCATTTTGCTACGGAACTTTAAAAATGTTTATGCAAGGCGGTATTGCCACAATCCCGGACACAAATATCAATATTGGAATCATTATTGGAAAATGACAGTATCAACACACCTTAAAACTTACATTGCCAGTACTAAAAATCAATGTAAATAATTTCTTTGGCAGCACTAGAATCGAATGACGTCCATTTTTGCCAACATACAAACAAAAAATAAAAAATGACAAAATTGTGCTGTCATTTTTCTGTCCATCGAATCAATCACTGTTGATTTTCTAAAAAGTTTATTACCTATTGCGTTTCGTAAGAAAAGATGTTTCGAGCAAATAATTTTGATAAGTTGCTTGGTGAGTAACAAAATTTTCTTTGTTTCCCATCATGGCATAGCTGTCCACAACAAAAATTTCAACTTCGTTGTCACAATTTTACTAGGCAGTTTTCTCTGATTAGCATTTAGCTTTCTTCATTTTTCATCCGAAATAGTATTAGAATGATGGTATACTTTTCGCATATGACTCAGAAGCTCTTACTGAAACCAATAATACACGTCTCATTATCAATAGGTACCTATCTGATTACCATTCTAAAATGGTGAAATAATTTGTTCTAGATAAAGCTACAAGTAATCTACGCCTGGATCCCGATTGGCCGACTATCCTACAAATATGTGATTTGATTAGACAGAATGATTGTTCGTAAGTAATTTCATGACTAACATCCTAAATATTTAGAGAAGGTCAAAACAATGTTTACCTAATTTAGTTTTAACATAAATGACCCGAAAAATACTGGAAGAAAAGTGCACATAATTTAGTCTATAATAAAGCAGAATTTATTAATATTCTTTTATGCTTTTTCGTTACTCAGTACATGTTTTTAAGATTACTAATCAGTCATTGACATTATTTTGTACACAACTCAAAGATAATCTGCATTATTTACTTATTTTACTCTCTAAAAATTAAATTTTATGGGATGAAATTAAGTACTCCTCGATACGGCTCGTATTGTGAGGAGGTTCCTTTCTCTGGAGCCCTAACCACCGGTAGCTTGGACCCTGTTCCCGACACCGGCGGACTACTACTTAAGTTTTTTTTTTAAGATATATTTAAAATGTAACATGTTGACACTTCATAAATCTTGATTTATAAATATTATGCTATTCTATTTCATCAATGAAGATCTCCGCTTGGGTGCCCTATGTCACATAACAATAGTATTGTGGAAAATTTTATTCTGTAAAGTATAATGAGATCATAATTATTTGGTCTCATTGAATGCAGTCATACTGACTTCACATTCATGAGTTAGCACATATAAACAACTCTTACCTTATGCATCCGTAATAAATTTGACAGCTACTTGAAGCTAAAATGTCACAGTATGGCGACAAGGTCAATCTTGTTGTTATTTTGTTGACAGCATATGACTTGCCTGTTTCTCAAAAGTGATATGCAAATGTAAAATCTTTCAAAAATTACACGCAGCACTAACATATAATTAAAAGTTACATAGAAAATGTAACTCACCGAAGGCTTTGACTGGTTTAATAGGGAAAGATACAATCTAGTCCGGGAGGACTAGATTGTATCTTTGCTGACCCAAATGCTACATACACTTTATAATATAATACTGTTGTTCAGCTGCAAGTGGTTTGATTAGAAACAGACCCCAATATAGTAGAGATACAGCTAGGTAAATTGTTTGATTCTAAATGTTTATTACAGACCAAAATATGCAGTGACAGCAGTCAAAAAGAAACTGTACTCATCAAATCCCCACCAAGCTATGTTTGCACTGCTCACCCTCGAGAGTATTGTCAAAAATTGTGGTAAGCTAATATTGATACTAAAATAAGTTAAGGTGGAAGCGCCAGGGTAGCCCGCGAAATTCAAATATTTTGTTTTTTTCCAATTTGCCGGTCAGTGTGAAGTGTTTTTTGAACAAAATACGATTCGCGATCGTAACGCGTATTTGTCTAAAGCCCTATTGAATGACTTTTTCATGAAATAACCATTCAATAGGGCTTCATGAACTTAGAGGGCTATATTGATGAACAAAATGGTTATAATTCTTTAGACAAATACGCGTTACGGTCGCGAATCGTATTTTGTTCAACAAACACTTCACACTGACCGGCAAATTGCAAAAAAACATAAAATATTTGAATTTCGCGGGCTACCCTGGCGCTTCCACCTTAAGTGATTTATTTTGGACCAAACAATTTTATATGTATATCATGTAAAGTAACTACATAGCAGAACCGCACAACTTTGTCTCTGTCACATTTTTCATGAATTTCCACTCCTTTCAGTCATAGGGTGATGTTAATAGCTTGTAGGTTTCCTCAATAAATGTGCTATCTAACACTAAAAGAATTTTTCAATTCGAACCAGTGTTTCCTGAGATTAGCGCATTCTATGAAACAGACAAACTCTTCAGCTTTATAATATTAGTATAGATATTATATTATATTATAATGAAGTATAATTGTTTGGTTGTAAATGTTTCTATTTATAGAAGGTTATCTGTGAAAGTACTGATTGGGTTATGAACATTGGCTTATTAAATACTTAGTGCCACAGCGTCCTTGTATAACTGGAAAAATACATGTATGGTTCCTGAGTAAATCTGCCACTGGAGTGTAGCTGCAAAAAAGCTAGTGTTGGATGTTAATTTTATGATGTTGGTACTCACATAAATTTGAATAAATTAATTAATTGACATTGTCAACTACACAAACACTCATCATAACATATGATTCAAGTTGTTTGGTTCTTTATAATAACATTTTAATTGTTATGTAAATAAGTCTACCAAACATTCTGATCAATTAAGACAAAATGAGATCATTATCACAAGTTATTCATAAGACATAAAAAATATTATTTTTAAAATATCAGCAGCATAATTTGGATTTCCCACCATTGACAAGACTGGTGAGAACCTCTCAACCACTCTCTGTGATGAGGACTTTGGAATTATGATGGGTGGAAGCTATTCTATCATAGTTTTACTTTGATATTCTTATTGTACATCTAACTATAGGTTCTGGATAAAGAAGCCATTACATGGGGGTCTAATTTATTGGGGTAATAGGCTATTAATTTTTTTAAACTGTAATATGAGATGACCCAATTTATTATTACTACATTCATTGATTGTAAGGAGCTCGTGGCTAGATAATTACAGCCGCACGGGTAGATCTTCAAGGTTAAGCAACGCTTGCCACGGTTGGTCTATGGATGGGTGACCATCTTAACATATCGAGTTTCCTCCATGCCTCAGAAAGCAGCGTTAAGCTGTTGGTCCCTGCTGTCATTTGTAAATCTTTGGCAGTTGTTACAGGTAGTCAGAAGCCTACTGGCTTCTGACTACCTGTAACAACTGCCAGACCAGTCAGTGCCAGTGTTACCCAGTTAATGGGTTGGCAGCCGCTCCTCGTCAAATACTGGTATTCAGCTAAATTCGGCTTGACTGGAAGCCGACCCAATCATCATCATTTACAATCAATCAATCAATCAATTCATCATGATTGATGATTGTAAGGAAAATTGAATGGATATTTAAATCTATACTAATACTAGTAATCAATAGGAGCGGAGCAGTAATGAAAATTGTGACGCAGACGAAGTTGCGTGGGTCAACTAGTCTATACTAATATAGAACGCTGCAGAGTTTCTTTGTTTGCTTGAACACGCTAATCTCAGGAACTACTGGTCCGATTTCAAAAATTATTTCAGTGTTAGATAGCTCATTTGTCGAGGAAAGCTATAGGCTATATCATCAAGCTAAGACCAATAGGAGCGGAGCAGACGAAGTTGCGCGGGTCAACTAGTGTATCTATAGTAGCCGGCACGAGTCATGAGCACAGATCATTGGCGCATCTAGGGCTTTTCTCCAAGGAGGCCTGGCCCGCATCTTGAGATGCAAGTCATTTGATGATTTTCCATCCATAAAAAAAAATACGAAATGCCACCGCTGCCCGTCCGTCCGTCTGTCTGCAGGTTGTAACGTAATAGGTTGACCGTTGTAATTTTCACAGAATGTGTGTCTATAACAACCAATAATAAAAATTAAAGAGGAAAGAAACTTGTTTTTTTTTTTGTTTATGGTAAGTACGCCTTTGTGTGAGAGTCCGACTAGCACTTGGCCGGTTTTATCTCGAAAAAAATTGTTTGTGACAGGCTAAGGGACAATGATGATGCAAAAGCTAGTACACAACAGCATTTTATACCATACTAGTTGACCCGCCCAACTTCGTCTGCGTCACAAGTTTCATTACTGCTCCGCTCCTATTGGTTTTACTGCAATGCTATGTAGCCTATAGCCTTCCTCGATAAATGGGCTATCTAACACTGAAATAATTTTTCAAATCGGACCAGTAGTTTCTGAGATTAGCGCGTTCAAGTAAACAAACAAACAAACTCTTCAGCTTTAAATATTAGTATAGATTTCCAGTCTTATGTAGTTATCTACTACCTTATTGAATGCTTCACTGGTGTTTAGTTTCACCAAATTAATCATTTTCGTATTTGATCAGGTTCTGGAGTCCACGATGAAGTGACATCGAAAGCTTTTTGTGAAATGCTCCGTGACTTGGTGAAGACCACCCAGCATGACAACCTCCGCAGCAAGATCCTCGAACTGATACAAGCTTGGGCCTTTGCATTCCGAAACTCACCCAAGTACAGATCAGTTCAGGTAATACTTGAATCATCTTAATGATTTATACGCGTAAGGTGTTCGGCATATTATAATAAGGAGGGAAAACTTGACAGAAAAACATATAATACTAATTTCTGAAGATGCGGTCAACGACCTCAGGTTGCGCATAGTTAAAAACTTGAAATTATCATTCTATACAACCTTTTTTGTTTTTGTAAAGTTTCGCTAATCAAGCTAAAAGCCTCTGTTTTCATATATCTGACGCAGCCAACTGGTTTAATCAGCCGTTTAATTAACAGTCTAGCCTCTTCACTGAACACCGCCGTTTAATCAACGGCCAAATAACATCCAATATTGATGGAAGCTAAATTCGTTCGCTCACTTGGGCTCCCGCCATCCCATTCAAACCTAACCTACCCGTGTCAGGGTGCCTCGAGTTTCCTGTCCTCTAAGCTCCCAAATAACTTGACTAGGTAAGTTGAACTAAGTCATTACCTAGCTGTTCAATTAAATGCCGGGATGTTACTTAGGCCGTTGATTAAACGGCGTCTGTTAATGTAAAGGTTAGGGTGCTAATTAAACGGCTGATTAAACCAGTTGGTTGCGACATATATACCGCCGCCATGCTAACCAACCCATGGTAAAGGACAAAAGGTAAACATCATGAAAAATCTTATACTTAGTGGGCCAAACCAATTACTTTTTGATATTTACGAAATAACCCTTTTTTGCATAAAAGGCCATTTCGTAAATATCAATGGACAATATCAACCTACTAGTCAATTGGCCAGGGTAGCCCGCGAAATTCAAATAGGTCGGTTTTTTTTTTGTAATGGGTTTGCTCTTGACTCTAGTCTATGTCAGAGATGACAGAGACAAAGTCTACGATGGAGCGAGCCTACCCAGAAGGAGCCTGTTTAATCCTAAAATGACAAAATTTCATGAAATAGTCATTCTTTCGGGTTACCGGGAATCATACTTTAATCAACATAAAACCTAAGACTGACTTAGAAATAGGGTATTTTACTAAAAAAATCTAATTAGTCCGTCTGATAGATTTTGAAAAAATATTCCACACGTATTTTTTCTTTTTTCACGTAAACAAATAATAAAGGAGACACAGCTTGTTGAAGACACGCATGACGTCATCTGGCTTGGTAAATTTGGTACATTTTTACCAAGCCAGATGACGTCACGCGTAATTTTATTTTAGTAAATACCCCATTGCAAAAAACGTAAGAAAATTTTAATTTCGCGGGCTACCCTGGCGCAACCACCTTAATGACCAATTGACCCTAAGGTGGATGCTCCAGGGTAGCCCGCGAAATTCAAATATTTTTATGTTTTTTTGCAATTTGCCGGTCAGTGTGAAGCATGAATATTTCAGAAATAATCATTCTTTCGAACTACATGAACTTAGAGGGCTATATTGATGAAATGGTTATAATTCTTTAGATAAATACGCGTTACGGTCGCGGATCGCATTTGGTCCACATACAGCTTCACACTGACCGGCAAATTGCAAAAAACATAAAAATATTTGAATTTCGCGGGCTACCCTGCAGCATTCACCTTAACACATTTTTAAGAACAAACTTCCAACTCATCCCTGTTTCTGTCTAGATTTGTTTTCTATTTATTTACTTATTATAAACGGCTTATTTAATCACATTTATAATATTAGTAAGGATCATATTATTTATATTTTAGATTTTATTGTTACATCACATCACATAGAAACAAATCAGCTTCAATGTGATGAACATCTTATCAGAATAATCATTCCCAACTCAATTATTTGCTAAACATGTTGAAAATCAAATAAAAATCTGCCAACAGTGATAGCTTAGTAAAATAAGAATTTCCAGTTGATGTAAATTGTCTGTCACAGTTCACTGAACGTTTTTGTGTCCCATTCCAAGGTTAAACATCATAAGTTCTTTGCAATATTGATCTAGCCACACCTATAATTAAATTACGTCGTGCTTTCATGTCATTGCCACATTTGTATCCTAGTGTACTTACAGTAAAGTGTAAACTACGTATCTGTTATTTAGCTCCCAAGTTTACAGTAGGAATACATGAGAAGAACTGACGCCCATACACGTAAGCGCTCATTTAATTCAATCTAATCAGCTGGTCTGCACTCGGCTGTAAATTCAAGTAGGTACATAGGTAATTGTTCTGTTTACATTGCGGGTCACATGTCAATGTCCTGTGGAGCGATCTTATCTATGTACGTACTGGCCAGATTTCCCTTCTGTAATTACTATCCTTATTCTAATATATAAAATTCTTCCGTTAGTGAGTGAGTGACTGACAGACAACGCACAACCGAAACTACTAGTCGTAGCTGAAACTTGGCAGTTCCTTGGGGACTTGGGGAGTGTGTAGGGTAGCACTAAGAAAGGAATTCCCGAAATTCCTACGGAAACGGGAAACACGAAACACGGGATATACACGAACAAAAGCTAGTTTTGTATATATTATTGTACCTACAGTAGTTTACATACATTCGCACTTTATTTCAACAATACGATGCAATGTTTATCTTACAGAAAAGTTATTTATTATCAATTACTTTACCTACTCATTCAAAACAGCCGCTTTCGAACTCCAACCTGTTTTCATACGAGCGCACATGCTGTGTATGTATATGTAGACATGTATCTCTGTTGTGTACATACCTAGATGTATAGGTAGGTAAACCTGCGAATGCCGCGTCACATGTTATCAGTCAGACGCAGTATGAATCATAATCTCACGAAACAACATAAACAGTTAGGTAGCAACTCTTTTGTGCTAGCTATCGACGTTCTTTTCTAAGCCTGTCTGATAAATTTTTAAATAAAGGAAAATGGTGGAAAATACTGTATAGTATAAACCAAGTGAAGTGGCAATGTTAGTCAGTTGTGACTTGTGAGTTATTTCTGTCATAATAATTGTTTCCAGTGTGATTCTGCTTAGTCATAGTAGTGAAGTTTTTATTGTGTTTCATAAAAATGTGTTTTTTTTTTTGTGATTAGGACACTGTGAACATTTTGAAGGCTGAGTGTTACAAGTTCCCTCCACTCAAGGAGTCAGACGCTATGTTCTCTGCTGATACAGCCCCGGAGTGGGCAGATGGAGAAGTTTGCCACAGGTACATATTTAAAACATTTTCTACAAACAATCCTTAGTGTTCACTGAAAAATATTTATCAATAATTTCCTGAACTATAAAAACACAATGTTTAAAGTCATTAACAAATGCTTGGTATCCAGTTTTATCATTGAGTTTGTTAATTTTCCTCAAGTTAGTTTACCTTAATTTTCCTATTAGACAGATACAATGTTTAAAACCTTGAAGCAGTTACTAGCTACAAGATATCTAAATGGGTATTATTTCTTTTCCTGTAAATTAGATGTCGTGTGGCATTCTCGTTGATGGTACGGCGACATCATTGTCGTGCTTGTGGTCAAGTTTTCTGCCAACAGTGCAGCTCCAAGCAGTCAACCCTACCCAAATACGGAATTGAAAAGGAGGTAAGAGTGAATAAATCTCGAAAGTTATTGTGTAGCCTAGATGATAACTGTGTCACCATAACTATGCCTAATAAAGTCAAGAGGGATCCTTTTGACTAGACAAACTTTCTTTTGTTTTCAAAACACAAAGATCGAGATATATAGTATGATGCAATCTTGACGCCAGCTAGCTCAAGGAGGTAGCTGTAGTACAGAATGTGCCAACCATGTTTATGTGATATCATAAAACAACGCACAGCAATTGGCAAGGCCAATGATAGAGTTGTACAGGTTGCACAATACTGGTGGACAAAACAATGTGAAAAGAAGCAATTGGTGCACTTCATAGCCTTCAGTTTGGTTTTTAAAATTGAAACCATACACCCACTCTATCCATCCTTTCTATCAGTGTTTTCAACAGCAGGTTGTTGACAGGTGCGAGTGTGCGATGCTTGCTATGACAAAGTTAGCCGGCCCCCGCCATCATCTTCAAAGCTGGAAATTGTAGATACGGCCAGTGACTATGGACCTAATGTACAGCCACAGGTAAGTTATTTTTTTTATTTTTATTGTAGCACAAAGCTCTAGTTGCCTGATAAGGTGTTGATGCAAGATTAAATAAGATTGTAAACATATGAATAACAGTGGAATCATACATACCTAATACAGCACAGTATGTATTTATAACGAAATGTTTGCAACATTAAATTGTTCATCATTACTATGAAAAATGTAAGTACTCAAAAGTTCAGCATGACAACAACAATTAAGTAGTGATTTTCATTTCAGCTTCACAGTGTCTTTAAGTAGTTGGGTATTAAAAAAAAACCAGTTGGCACTTACAATAGTTTATTTATATGCTAAATTGGAATAAAATCACTACCCGTCGTAAGAATCACCAGGCATTTCTCCACCAGGCACCAACATGGCAATATTGTTCCCATTCAATAAAATTTGATCTAATTTGGTTATTTTTCTTCCCTCCGGCGTTGATTCATACTCTGTGACGTCATCCAGTAACATGTTTACGAAGTCGTCGAAGCCTTGTAAAGTTCCCACCATTTCTTTGTCATTTTTCATGATGATGTGGATTCGGGAACCTATACACTTGTCCACAAGTTCAAGTGGCAATAATGTGTTGGGATTTGGCAGTGAAGCTTGCGCCATTTTTATTGATAACACGTGTTTCGATTAAGAATAATTACGTGTGTAATCGAATGTCTGATGTACAAACCAAAATATTCGTAATTTTGCGTTGATTCACAGAAAAACACTCACGCTTGAATTCTTGTTTGACATAAACGGTTTCGTTCGGAAATATGAATAAACTGCTATGAAAAACGACGAACGACGCCGTTATGAGCGGACACTCTTGACAAATACATTTTTGACTTATTCATTACCTTTATTTTATAAGTCATTTTATTTTAAGTGCTAGTATTTTTTGTAATAAGAAAAAAATACGTAAAGAAAAGTCTACCGGTTTTGATGAAACGTTTCCGAACGAACACGTTATAGTTGTCATATTTAAAAATAATGTCAGAAAATGGGTAATTTATAGTTACGGTTATTGCAATGCGTCTCATTTTGTCTTCAACTACAATAAAAATAATTTTTATTTTTCCGAAAATCATTGAAGTTATAAACCTAGATTCTTGAATATTTTAATAGTATAATATGTCAATGTTATCTTATTGTTTCGCTGTCTATAGGACAAAATATCTGCAGTTTTCGAACTACTACAGAGTCAATACAATAAAATTGAATAAATGTTACATAAACGTATTTGGTTAAAATTGTTATAAATGAATATTAAATTAGCGTGATTAATTAAAATCAGTAGATTATTTATTTTTAATTTTCATTATTAAAAATGGGTAACTAGAAATTGTGTATAGCAATACCAAACGTCAAGTTTGAAAGTTTGTTCTCGTTCTTTTGAAAATAACGAATCTTTAAACGAGCGAACAAGTTGTTTTGTTTTGCGTGGAACACAATTTTGTGGAAAAAATGGCAAAAAATGTGACGAACTTTCGTGGTGAAATTTATTTCACACCAAATGGCAGATTGCATATCAAGGATGAGCCTGTAACTCCTATCGAAGAGGATTTCGGCGATCACAACAACTTGGATTATTCGTACGAAAATGATTGTGGTAAAATGAGAAAATCCATGTCTATGAACGACATTGCTGCGCTCCGAGAGGATCTAGTGAAATTTGAATTTGAAGATACAGAAGATGCATACCACAGACATCGCAAGCCTTCGGGAGCTCCACACGAGTTGTCCAGAACGAAGTTTGTGTCAATGGCCGAAGCCATTTACCATTTTCAAAGGGATACTCCTGGTCGTTTTCATTCGAAGCGACCACAGATATTCCGCTCGCAAAGACCTAATGGACCATCAGGTCTAACTGTGCCTCAATCACCTATGCTACGCTCTAAAACACGATTGAGACCGTCACATATTTTATCTCAGCAAGAGAGAGAAGAGATGGAGCTGGAAGAAATCAGGAAACACAAAATTAAAGCAAACCCTATTCCTAAATCTGTGATAGAAGGCACAAAGAACCTTCCTGAAGTTACAAAGAAGCCAATAACCATTCCAGAGCCATTCAAGTTAACAGAAATTCAAAAGAAAGCAGCACAATCATCTAATCAAACTCATCAATTCAAGGCTCGACCAGCCCCTAAACACATACTTGAAAAGCCTCACATACCTGTTAAACCTCCAGTGCATGTAACTAAGCCAATTAGCCCCAAATTCCGCTACAAAAGAGCAAACTCTGCCGATCAACTGAAAAATGACAACCTGCTTCTAATGAAATCTCAAAACAAAACTAAAGAGGAGCATCATCCTAGAATGGGTCCAATTAAACCTGAGCCATTTTCATTTGAGAAAAGGGATGAAGAACTGAAGCGTCGTAGAGAAGAAAGAATCAAGCGTCAAATTGAGGAGGAGCGCAAACAGGCCACTTTGTTTAAAGCACAGCCTGTTCCTGGAGCTGTTAAGAAACACATGCACTGTACTGCTCCTAAAGGGAGCTCTTCTGCTACATCTTCAGAAAACAAAGAGAATTTTAAATTTGAAGCTAAGCCTCCAGTGGTTCTTTACAAAGAACCATTTAAGCCTGTACTTCAGCCAGTGCACCAAATCAAAGCTGCTCCATTTGAACTTACAACAGAAAAACGTGCAGCTGAAAGAGAGAGATATGATAAACAATTGAAAGAAAAGGAAGAGGAACAAGAGCGCATGAGACTGTTGAAGGAAAAAGAAGAAGAAGAAGCTGAGGAAAGAGCTCGGGCTGAATTGAGAGCAAAGCTGATACATCATGCCAAACCAGTTCCAAAGGCAGGAACTGCACCATTTATTCCAGAGAAGTCTGTTGCTCCCCTTACTGTGCCTGAAACACCTAAGTTTGTTAGACGTCTAAAACAAAACTAAACATA
The DNA here is from genome assembly GCA_950371165.1 of Lacanobia oleracea. NCBI lineage: Eukaryota > Metazoa > Arthropoda > Insecta > Lepidoptera > Noctuidae > Lacanobia > Lacanobia oleracea. The sequence goes on along the minus strand of OX493392.1, from coordinate 17,635,939 downwards.
ATACTGTCTGCAAACAGACCATCTATTCTATGTTTTCTCAATTTTAAACTTTCAAAGTATAAACTTTCTGTTAAATCCCTTAGGTTACTGACTGTTATCATGTTTTGAATTTATATTAGATACTATTTCATTACTGAACTGACGCTGTACTTTTTATTGATAATATTAATGACATTTATTATGATAGTTTTATTTTCTCTTAAGGCTGAGTTTGTAAATAATAAAAATATTAAAACTCTAAATATTGTTTTATTTGACTGACTCTAACCTCAATATGTAGTGATACTGATTACTTCAAAGATAACATCCAATTGAGTTCAATTTAAGTGTATGTGAGTCATAAACATGCACTCATAATCACAACCCACACAATCCAACACAATCAGAACAACTTTTTTGAGGGGTAGCAGAAGCTTATAATGCTACCTGTACTACAATCCTTAGTATACCTATTATTATACCTAGTATAGTTGTAGAAACAGCCCGATTTACATACATAGATACATACCTACATGGTTTTATGCCAATTATGTATACTATTGAATGATTTTACACATACCTACTCTTCAATAAACAGGGTCTCCCAAACTCAGCGTACCATATTGTACACCTGTATCCAGCCTAGTCGAAGGCAGTCGCATTAAGTGCACAACTTTTTGCCTGACAAAGCATGGATTTTATAACTACACACATGATTTTCTTGCATTGCAAACGTAATTATCATTAGTTACTTATTTACTAAGACTTCCTTATGGCTCAAAGTCTTTCTATTTGAAGAATGGCGCCTTATAGTTTGCTTTTTGATGAGACAGCTAAACCATACCTACAAATTAACAGGCGAAGCGTCCCGGAGGCAAGACTGCAGAAGAGTTACAAGAGGAAGAAGAGTTACAGTTGGCGCTCGCTCTCAGCCAATCAGAGGCCGAACAGAAGGAGAAGGAACGCAAGTCGCGCCATCACATTGCGCCTGATCCGGTACCTCACCATCCTACGTGTGAGTAACATTATTATATTGACTGTTACGGCCCTGCATAGTGAATTGCACTTTTATCCGCTCGGCTGCTGTCTTGACAATTGAAGATCTTAAGGTGAATGCTCCAGGGTAGCCCGCGAAATTCAAATATTTTTATGTTTTTTGCAATTTGCCGGTCAGTGTGAAGCTGTATGTCGACCAAATGCGATCCGCGACCGTAACGCGTATTTATCTAAAGGATTATAACCATTCATTCCAATCATCAATATAGCCCTCTAAGTTCATGTAGTTCGAAAGAATGATTATTTCTGAAATATTCATCCTTTGAATTTCGCGGGCTACCCTGGAGCAGGAAGGAATTGGTAGGTAAAACAAATACCTAACAACAAATTGCGCTCAAATTGTGCTCGCTTCTGTGCGACAGATCAAATAGATAATGTGCAAAGGATTGTTTATGATGAAGCTTAATTTGGATTTTTATTGATAGACAGTTAAAGTATACCTGTTATAATATTTATTGATCATCCTGTCCAGGACTCTGATTAAAATTTCGACTTTCTCTTCGTACCTAGATTACTGAGTATAGAGAAGGAAGACAACTGTTATAAAATTAAAACATAATTATGTTCCAGTGTCTCCAACGCCATCGTCCGTGAGTGCTTCTCCGGAACATGGCGTGCAAGCCAACTCGGAGCTTTCCCGGTACCTGGACCGCAACTACTGGGAGCAGCGGATATCGCGCGACAACACCGTAGCGCCCACTGCGCCGGCGCCGGCCTCGCACGCCTCGGATACTACTGAGGTATGCGTGATGATGAAGTGTCCGTATTCACTGGGAAATATGTGTGTGATGGAGGAGATATGCGATGACCACTCATCGCCGCCTATGAATATCTCCAATAAAATCGCAGTTTAGTTTAGCCATCTAAGGACAAAAAAGTGCCTATGACTGACTGACTGTTATGAAGAATTATTATAATAATTGTGGTCATACTCACCAGGACAAACTTCTTTATGAATAACTCGAAAACTCTTAAAGGATTTTTTTTTTTTCTTATCAGCAGGGCTTTCTTAAAATCAGCAGGAAGGGCAAGACGCCACGTGTTTGTCATTATTACTGATTAGAGAGTTCTACGCACTTTTAATCTTTCTAATCTACATTTGTTTAATATCAATATACAATTTCGAATATTATGCGTCATACTCATTTTAATTTATTGTTACATATTTACCATCATGATGATTTAAAGCCCTCGACAGCAATAAAGAAACACCAAATACCGCATCTCGTCTGATTGCATTTTTGACGATATTCAAAAATGCAATCAGACGAGATGCGTTTCAATCTGTCAACATGCATTTAAGTACTGGCGGAATGCGTATTTGACCACTTGCATTTCTGACGTCCCAATTACCTGCTAAATAAAGAGTATGTTATTTAAATTTATTGAGTTTTGGTAAATCCATTTACTTTTTTTTTGCAGGAATTCCCGAAGCCTTCTACAACAAAGGTTCAGGATGACGACGCCGAGGACAAAGAAATTGACGAATTCGTGGAGACACTGAAATCTCAAGTTGAAATATTTGTTAACAGAATGAAGAGTAACTCTTCACGGTATGAAAATATTACTTACTTTTAAGAATATTTCGAAAACTACTTAAAATAATTATGAATCCATACCAATGTTATAAATATGAGAGTGCCTCGCACAGTGTTTTATGAACCCCGATTTTCGGATATCCCATTTTTATTGAAAATCCTGACAGAAATGATCACTTAAATGCAAGATATCGTATTCCCCATCCCGGAAACCACAACGATTTTAAGTTTTATCCGGATTTTACGTCGTTAGGGCTGTCAAAATCTCAGATTTTTATTTATATCCGGATTTTATATAATTTTGCCAAAAACATATTCTACCTTGTAGTAAAATCGGTGGTTTGGATTATCTGACGTGAAAGAAGCCAGGATACCAGCTTGGTATCTAAATAAAATATTATTCATCGATGTACACTAAAAGGCATATTCAGGCATTTTGTGTTATTAGTGCTGACGAAACTGAAAGTTACGATGTAGACAAATGTGTGGTGCTTTGCAACGAAGAAGATATAGAGAGTTAGGTTTGACTTAAATAATCGGACACATCAAAATCGATGGCTAAATTTGAAAAAGCTTAAATCCAAACTTTATATGCACTTGATTTGTTATTTATTTCGAATTCTACCTCAAAACAAACAAACAAATGAAGTAAATCTAAAGGGGACTTTAAACTTGATATTTCTCGCAAGAAGTTGGTAGAATCGTCACAGCGGTAACGGTAGCGGTCGTCGGACTCTTTTTTTATTCACAAAATTGTTTATATGTATGTATTTATCAATTATATTATATTCCTCTCAGTTTCTCTTTTTTAAGTTGTACCCGCCAAGTTGTTTCTGAACTACCATAAGGTCAACTGGTAGAAAATGTGTAAGGCATTAAGTCTGCCTTTGTACAATGTTTTTAACTTGTGTATAGAGTTTTTAGGAAATAATAATAAATAAAAATATATATTTTTATGCTCTCGGTAGGGTGCCAGTAATCTGGTTCACGTTCTGTTTGTCATTCTGACAACGGAACTTTTACTTTTACGAAAAAATTTATCCACAAAATTAGGATTAAAAAAATTTACAACCCTAACAAATACAGTTAAATTGGAATAACTTCTGAGTTCCATGGATTTGGGATGTCATAATCATGTGGTGTATTGGGGAAGCAAATAGAATTATTTCTGTATAAATAACTTTTCCCGAAACTGCGGAATTTTCGAGAAAATTAAGAAAAACTAAAAACCGAAAAACCCGTATAAATCCCGATCTAACAATGGTACGAGGTTCATTTACGGACTAAAATACTCGACATAAGATGCGCCATCAATGTACCTAACATCATTATTTCGTATCACGCTTAGTTTAGGCGTAATTAATTTTTTTCTTACTATCCGGATGGAAAAATTACGATTTTCAAAAAATTATCACTCAGAAACTAGACTTGGTAGCTAAATGGGGATACATGATCTTGCATTTAAATGATCATTTCTGTCAAGTTTTGCAATAAAAATGGGATGTCCGAAAATCGGGGTTCATAAAACACCTGTGCCTCGGTCTGTTAAGGTTTCACCTAACTCCTTGATCCAATTTTGATGAACTTTGGTATAGAGATAGATATGGGCTCTAGTGGCGGACGTAATATGTTCCATTGGTATCATTTCTGAGTATCACGTGGGCGAAGTCTTTGGCAGAAGCTAGTTTCTAAATAAATACATTTTTTTTTACAGAGGACGTTCCATCGCCAATGATACCGCTGTACAGACCCTGTTCATGAACATTACGGCCATGCACTCGCGTCTGCTGCGCTACATTCAGCAACAAGATGACAAAAGAGTCTACTTAGAAAGTTTGCAGGTAAGCAGGGAATCACTTTTAAGTAAAACCTACTTACTTCAATCTTGGGTTTGATCCCCAAATAGGGCTAAGTGTCATTGAGTTATTAGGATATTCTCAGTAGCAGTAAAATCGTCTGCTACGATAGGCTTTTACCTACATAGTTCTTAAACATAACTCAGACAGTAAATCTTCTTCTTTCCCTCATAACTAAGGTGTGTGATTACAAACTACGTAACTCCGTTGTCTGCAGTGTAGACAGCTCGGTACAGCTTTCATGTATTTCTCAACATGCATAATTTGATTCCGTATGGTGTCAGCCAGTGCCCTATGGTGCCGTAAAAGAATAATACCATCCCATCATTTCCCGTGGGTGTCGCTTTCTCTGTAAAATGCAACACCAAACACTGCGATCGCCAACCCGCCTGCCAAGCGTGGCGATTATGGCCTGTCTGTATGTGGCAAGCAGTGGATGTCTTCCGGGCTATTATGACGATGATGATGATATGTAATTTGATTCTATTTTGACCGTGGATTTGTCTCTTTTCCAGGACAAAGTGACTCAAATCCGCGACAGTCGTGCAGCGCTGGACACGCTGCGCGCCGAGCACTCCGCGCGCCTGGCCGCCGCCGCCGAGGCCGCCGAGCGCCAGCGCCAGATGCAGATGGCCGCCAAGCTGCAGGCCATGCGCAAGAAGAAGCACGAGTACCTGCAGTACCAGAGGCAGCTGGCTCTGCAGAGAGTGCAGGTACACCACACGCTTCATACTTGAACCTTTTTTGTGTTTTACATTTATTCACTGTAAATACACATCAATCTGCAGATAATTATCAATAACCCCCAGGATATGGGAGAGGTTTTTTTGCCCAGCAGTAAGACACAAAAAAAAATACAGAATTTACATTATTTAAATCACAAAATAAATACTTACTTGTGTATTTAATTTCGTATTTACAGGAACAAGAAAGAGAAATGCAAATGAGGCAAGAACAACAAAAACATCAATATTTGATGAATGCCAACAACTTTTATATGCCCGGCGTTTCCATGCAACAATACCAGGGTGGTTATCCAAACCAGCCGATTTACGCAAACACACAGTTCCATCAACAGATGATGGCCGCCCAGGCCGCACAGGCTCAAGCGCAAGCCACTACCGACAGCAACGCGCCCGTGCCTGTGCCGGGACAGGCGCAGATGTCCACCGCTAACATGCCCATGAACATGAACATGAACCCAATGGCAAACATTCAGACCATGCCGCAGCTAGCGAACACGTTCGCTGCGATGTCAACGTCTGCCGGTGCTATCAACCAGACCGCGGTCAACGCCCAACCGTCCATGAACCAGTCCAACTTACGGCCCAATCTAGGTCAACAATTACCACCAATTCAACAACAAATGATGCTGCAGCAAATGCATCAGATGCGCATGCCAGTGCAAGCAGGCATGCATAACATTGTACCACAGACTATTGCCAATGGCATGCCACAAAACATTCCACAACAGAATGGACAAAATCCACAGTTACCAAAGCAGAATATGCCAAACCAGCCGCAGCAGCCACCTAATGCTATGATGCCGCAGATGTCCGTAGGCCAACAAAATATAGGTCAGCCAAATGTGAGTCTGCAATTAATGAATACTAACCCAATGCTTGGGCTACAAATGCAGAACATGAGAATGCCGCTAATGCAAGGCAACCAGCCAAACACTAATCAACAAGTTCCAGTTTCTGGATATCAGAACATGAATACTCCTAACCAAGTCAATACTCAACAACCAGGATCTCAAGCTCCCAATATGCAATTACAGTCACAAATGCAAATGCCTGGACAGATGCCCATGACAGGACAGCAAATGATGCCAGGGCAAACTATGCCTGGACAACCTCAAGGCGTGCAGATGAATAATAATATGCAACAACCTGGACAAAGTATACCACCTCAGGGTCAACAGGTTCCCCAAACCCAAGGTCAACATATGCCATCGCAACAACATCTTCATCAGCAACAAATGCCGATGCAAGGCCACGGCATGCAACAACCAGGCCAACAAATGATGCAAGGGCAGCAAATTCAACCGCAGGGCCAAATGATGAACCAAGGGCAAACCCCACAAGGTCAATTGCCTCCAGGCCAATTACCACCTGGTCCGCAGCAAATGAATCAAGGACAGATTCCAACTAATCTCCAAAGTCAACAAATGATTCAAGGCCAACTGCAACAACCTATAAATCAAATGGGTCCTCAGATGCAAATGCCCCCCCCTGGCCAACAGATGCAACAAGGCCCTCCAATGCAAGGGCAGATGCCGCAGCAAATGGTCATGCCACAGCAACAAATGCAACAGCAAATACAGCAGGGGCAACCTGGCCAACAAAACGTACCAGGACAACAGAAAATGCAGCAGCCGAATGTGCCGCAAGGACAGATACCTCCCGGTACTAACAACCAGCAGGCGCAAACACCAGGCAAGCCAGAACATAACAATAACACAGGGGAACTTATTAGTTTCGATTGAGAATAATAACAGTTCCGACATTGAGAGATCTCTGCAAATGAATGACTGGAAATAATACCTGTTCTAATATTACGTAATATTAAACTAATTATGCAATAATTATTATGCACTTAGATATTGTGCTATGTTGTGAGTTTTAAAACCAAAATATTGTCATGTATAGATAAATAAATTTGAGATTTTATATAAGATATCATTGAATGCCTTTACTTATAAACATTGTAAATGTGGGACGATGTGTAAAATGTATAGTCTATTACTATTAACAAGGGCTTGAAGTTCCCAGCATTTTACATTTTGAAAAATGAGTACTATTGTTATAATTTTTATAAGTAAAGCAATTCTCAAGCTTTTTAATTATCACAAATAGTTAACAATTATTTATATTACCGTTAAGAAAGTTCCAGATCAAAATTTGGCAGCAAATATGACACAATCATACGAATTAAAAATATAATCTATCCCATTAAATCATTTGCTGTAGTTGGTAGATTCCTTTTAGTTAGAAAAGCCTTGTAATCTATGTAAATGCAAATATGTATAAACTATTCGTCGTTCGTAAACCGTAGTTTATTTAGATATTAATATAAATGAGAAAACAAATTCTAATATTTTGTTTAATTATATTATCTTCTTTGATGTGGTAATTGTTTTGTTATAATATTTTAAGTTATATGATGTATAATACGACGTACCAATAAAAACAAGAAAATATATTGTACTTTTATTAAGTCCTATCTTGAGGGTCGTTCCTTCTTTGTTGCTCTCAATGGCTACCGATCGAGTTCCTACAAAGTTACATCTGGCGTGCCCCAGGGATCGCATGTTGGCCCGGTTTTGTTTAACTTGTTTGGTAATGATCTTGCCAATGAGTTGAAATTTTCTGAGTGCTACATGTATGCCGACGATTTAAAATTTTGCAGAGTAATTGAATCTGAACTTGATGTTGAGTTGCTACAGAGAGACATTGACACGTTGGTGAAGTGGTGTGATGCTTAAATATCAGCAAGTGCTACCACGTGAAGTTCACCAGGAAAACTAAATTAACACGATCTGTTTATTACATTAGTGGCAACTTAGTGCAGGAAGTGGAACAGATGATGGACTTGGGAGTTCTATTCGATAGACAGTGGACGTTTGTACCCCACGTTGAAAACGTAGTTAAAAAGGCTTCAAGAATGCTTGGTTTTGTCATAAGAAATGTAACCTGTTTTCGTCGCAATAAGACCAAAATTCTGCTTTATAACAGTTTGGTCCGCAGCTCGTTAGAGTATTGTAGCACTGTTTGGAGACCTCACTATGCCACCCATTCACTACGATTGGAAAGGGTTCAAAACTGACTGGCCTGTTGGTCTAGTGGTTAGGTAGTGACCCTGACTGCTATGCCAGAAGTTGTGGGTTCGATTCCCACCCAGGACAAATGTTTGTGTGATGAGCATGATCATTTGTTCTGTGTCTGGGTGTAGTTTATCTATAATATGTATGTATTTAGAAATATATAAGTATGTTTATCAGTTGTCTAGTACCCATAACACAAACTCTGCTTAGCTTGGGACTAGATGGCGTTGTGTGATAGTTGTGGGGAATATTATATTATATTATTAGTTTAAAAAAAAAAAACGATTTCTGTGGCATTTAGCATACTCTTCCGGAATAGCTAAAAAGATACAATCGTATAAGGAGAGGCTCTTGCATTTCGGGATGATATCCCTACAAAAGAGGAGAGATCTACTGGATTTAGTATTTATATTTAAAATTTTGAGATATAAACTTGACTGTCCTCAATTACTGAGAAAAATAAAAATCCGTGTGCCCACAAAAGGCCACGCGCTCCTATAACCCCCTTACATCATCCTCTTCGCAGGACCGTTCTCGGCGCTAATTCTCACATCCCTCGCCTATGTAAATGATTGAACAGCTGCAGTGATCTTGTCGACGTACACTACTCGCACGTACACGCGCAACGCGCACGCGCGCGCGCGTGTTGGTTACGTGCGCGCTCGTACTCGCTTAGTAAGTTTTGAAGCATTATATTTAACCTCTCGCGCGTTTGTCGTACAGTTCCCGTCACGCAAGCTTGTCTCCGCAAAGTACGCCGCAATCGGCTGCGCAGGACGTCAATTTGACAACAAACATACAACCGCGCATGCGCGGGCAGCTCGCGCATGCGCGGCGCGCGGGTGTAATGGCATCTCACTCGCTCGTATAAGTTCGATGCATAAGCGTGTCCCGCTTGCTCGATGCAATACGACTGTGGATGCGAAGTGTTACAGGTTGATATTGTTTTTAATGATTTATTTTGGTTATTTCTTACAGTTTGATTTGTGTTCTTGTGGTGTATGTGTTTGTTGTGTTACTTTTTGATATTTTATTGTTACTGGTAGTCTTGGTTACTTGTTTATAGTATAATACGTATCTATAAACAAAAAAATATTTTAGGAACGTAACACTTTTTTACGCGATTGCACCTGCGCGGACTTCACTCAAACCTAACTTCCGAGGGGCAAGCCACGCTAACGCGAACTGTACACCCATGTGTACGAGAAACGCGAAACTTGTAAATTCATTATACTGTTAAGGTTTACATGTTAAAATTTAGGTACCTATTGGTCATAATTATGTTCCGGTGAGTATCTCAAAACTCACTTAGTTTTAAGTCACCATCTATCAATAATAATGTAGTGCATGTTGTGCTTACCTGTAAGAGATTGGTACACTAGCCCATAAGTTTATATGATGTGTATGTTATCCATGTATACGTGTATTCAATTGTTGGTGAGCCAAATAAATAAAATAAACCAGCTGGTTAACAAACAAAATGGCTATTCTTGGCTGGTGGCGCGCGGCATTTCAAGACGGTCGGGAATGTTATTGCTATCTCTTTTTGTCACATGAAATGTTTCCATTAAAAATGTTGAGTACAAGATAGGCTACTATATTCAACTTAATAAAAGCTATTGTAGTGTCTAGTGTGTTGGGATGAATTAAACACACGCACTAACGTTCGTAAAAAGTTTATTATTTATGCAATATATCTATTTAAATAACAATAACAAGATCACTGTAAATTGCAATGAGCTGCGGGAGTACATAATATTAATTACGCGATGCGCGCGCGATCAAAGTTGGACGCGAACTACTGAGGGCAAGCGAGGGGGGCGCGGCTCGAGAGCGCGGGGTGGAGGCGGCGACAGCGCGCCGTGTGCCGCGCGGTTCTGCGAACTTGATAGGTACTTTGGCAGAGCGGTCGCCGGGGCTTCGCTAGCAGCTGGATTGTAGGTATAGCTAAGGGTGTGTACAAACGTGCGGAAGCATAAGGCTGTGTACAGGTGTAAAGTAAAATATTTTCGTTAATTTTCTTATGCTTATATTTATGTGGTATGTATATGGTATATAGATTTATTGTATATGAGTTATTTGTATATATGTATTTATGTATATAAATGTTAGGTATGTACCGTAGCTATATCCTACATCACTCCCCCGCTGAGACCGGTTCACGGTCGATAGTGAGACAAATGCTGTGGAAATCTCACAGTTCTCCCGCTTCTTGTTGTGGTTGCTGGTTGTGGTTGTGGTGGAACTGGCGATGGTGCAGATGGTGGTTCTAGTAAAGGTGATGTTCTATGCGACAAACCATCATCGTTGCTTGCCATATAGGCTGGTTTCAGTCTATCAATGGTAACTATAACATGTTTTCCTTGGACGTCGATTGTAAATGTTTTAGTTCCCCTTTCTATGACTTTGTGTGGGCCAGAGTACGGTGATTCTAATGACTTCTTTAAGGGTCCTTTTCTCAGGAAAACGTGAGTGGCTGTATTGAGGTTTTTAGGAACATAAAATATTTTCTGGCCATGGCTTGAAGTTGATGCAGGTGATAGCTTCGAAATACGTTGTTTTAGTCGTGCTGCAAAGTCTGCTTCATCTATACTGTGATGTGTTACTGGTTTCAAAAACTCACCGGGTAACCGGAGTGGCTCGCCGTACACCAATTCGGCTGAGGAGGATTGTAGGTCATCCTTCCAGGCACTCCTCATACCCAGGAGAACAAGAGGAAGTGTCTCCGACCATTGTGTGTTGTTGTGGCACATTATGGCGGCCTTCAGCTGTCTGTGCATCCTCTCCACCAAACCGTTGCACTGCGGGTGGTAAGATGTTGTGGGACAATGGTAGGCACCTATGATAGACGAGATGCACTGGAACAGTTGAGAGTCGAATTGTTTCCCCCGATCTGTGGTGATTTTTTCTGGACATCCAAAACGAGCGACCCAGCCAGAAATGAAGGTACTAGCGCAGGTCTCCGCTGTGATGTCTGCTAGTGGATAGGCTTCTGGCCATCGAGTGAACCTATCTACCGCTGTAAGACAGTACCTGAAACCAGAAGAGGGTGGCATAGGGCCTATTATGTCAAGGTGGACATGGGAAAAACGTTTAGAAGGAACAGGGAATAAGGAAAGAGGAGAGTGAGTATGACGGGTAACTTTATTTCGTTGGCAATCTGTGCATTGTTGAGCCCATGTTCTGCAGTCACGACGAATCTTAGGCCACACAAATCTTTCTGAAATCAATTTTGCTGTTGCGTTGGGGCCTGGATGACTGAGATTATGCAGGTTGTTGAAAATTTGCTTACGGAAAGTTGGTGTGATGAATGGCCTAGGGCGAGAAGTAGACTGGTCGCAGTATATGTAGGCATCCATAGTTTTTACTTTTTCCAACTTTAACGCTGTGTTGTTTTTTAGTAAGTTCTGTAATTCTTGATCATGTTCCTGTTCGTTTTGCAGTTGTTTGTAGTTGATGGTAGTGTCGACGCTTTCCAATCGTGACAATGCGTCAGCAACTACGTTGTCATTTCCAGTGATATGGTTGATATCTGTTGTGAATTGGGATATGTAGTCGAGATAGCGGTGTTGACGAGGTGAGCAATTATCTCGGGTTGTTGTGAAGGCGAATGTGATGGGTTTATGGTCGGTGAACACTTTAAAGGTTCTCGCTTCGAGCATATACCTAAAATACTTTATTCCTTCATGTATCGCGAGCAATTCACGGTCGTAAGTGCTGTATTTGGTCTGTGCAGGCGATAATTTACGAGAAAAGAATCCCAGTGGTTGCCAGCTGTCCTGTCTTCGTTGTTGTAAGACAGCACCGATGGCCACATCTGATGCGTCAGTGAAAAGTGCTAACTCAGCCTCCGGATCAGGATGCGCGATGAGCGTAGCTTCTAACAAGTTATTTTTGCATGCGTCGAATGCTTTTTGTATGTCAGCTGTTACGATAATGGGCGTTGTCCCTTTAATTTTTGGGCCGCTCAAAGCTTGATTGAGAGGGGCCTGAATTTGCGCGGCGCCTGGGAGAAATTTACGATAAAAATTTATCATCCCCAGAAATCTTCTCAACTCCTTAGCATTTTTAGGGAGGGGGTATTCCTGGATAGCCTGAACTTTTTCTGGGAGAGGTCGTATACCAGCTGCACATACGTGATAACCCAAGAAAGTAACTTCACTAACACCTAAGACACATTTGTTGGTATTTATGACTACTCCGTATTTTTTTAATTGGTCGAATATTTTTTTCAGGGGTCCAATATGTTCTGTTTCCCCTTTTGAAAATACGAGTATATCGTCAAGAAATCCAAACGTAAAATCCAAACCTTGAAGGATTTCGTCTAAAAATCTTTGGAAAGTCTGTGCAGCATTTCTTAAACCAAATGTCATGGCGGTAAATTCAAAAAGTCCGAAGGGTGTTGTAATTGCAGTTTTTTTGATATCTTCTTCATAAACTGGTAATTGATTGAAAGCTTTGACAAGGTCAATTTTTGAAAATATTGTGGATCCTGACAGCTGGTACGCGAAGTCGTGGATGTGCCTCACTGGGTAACGATCTGGTATTGTCCGTGCATTTAGTTGTCTGTAATCGCCACATGGCCTCCAGCCATCATCTTTTTTGGGCACGAGATGTAATGGAGACGACCATGGACTTTCAGAGCGACGAGCTGTTCCATTTTGCAACATTTGTTCGAATTCCTTTTTTGCGATTTTCAGACGGTCAGGTGCCAAACGACGCGGTCGTGATGTTACCGGCGGGCCAGGTGTAGTTCTAATGTGATGCCTAGTGTTGTGAATTGGTTTGTTTTGTGATCCAGCTGGTCTCGTAATTTCGGGATAACGTCGAAGTAGGTCGAGGTAAGGTGAATGACCTGTAAAGGTTTTCAACGACAGCAGTTCATGCGTTATTTCGTGGGTTGAAGGCGCGCCGACGGTTAGGTTCGTAATGGAGTCTATCAACTTTTGTTGTCGGCAGTCGACTAGTAAATTGTAATAACTTAAAAAATCGACACCGATGATAGGTCTTGACACGTCTGCGATAATGAACTTCCAGATAAATTCACGGCGTAATCCGAGGTTGAGAGTAAGTTGGTAAGTGCCGTAGGTAGGTATCGGTGTGCCATTAGCAGCGACAAGCTCATAATTACATTGTTTATTGTAATGCAGTTGATTTTTTAAATATGATCTTGGATAGGCACATACGTCGGAACCAGTATCTACTAAAAACTGTACGCCGGTACGTTTGTCGGAGATGAATAGGCGGCCTTTACATGTTGAGCAGTCGTCAGCCACCATTACTGACTGCTTCTGAAGTTTTCCGGTTTGAAGTCACAGGGCTGATCACATTTAGTGGCCTTTTCACCAAATTTAAAATGGTACCAACAAGTTGGATGTACCTTCTTCCTTGAATGAGATCGGTTTAGGCGCGAAGACGAGCGGTCATTGCGACTTTTTGATCGGCTTAGACGGGAAAAGTCATTAACCTTTTGTGATAACAATTCTACTTGTTTCGTAAGCTCGGCCATCTGTTTGTTCATGGTAAGTAAATCACTTACCCCTTGTGTTGCTGATGAGGCCGCAACTTCATGACCTCTCGGCACGACATCGTGAATCCTGTCGGCGAGATCTGCTAAAACTTCGAGAGGCGAGGATGCTTGTGACGCAATTATAGATTGGATGTTACTAGGCAAACGGCTGGACCATATAGTTCTTAAAAACTCGTCGGGTACCTTAGGACCGGCAAGGTGCTGCAGGTGTCGCAGGAATTGCGAAGGTTTCCGGTCGCCTAACTCCACGTGGGTCAGGAGTTGATGCACCTTCTTCTCATCAGATTCAGAAAGCCGCTTTATCAGCTCCGTTTTCAATTTGCCGTATTTGTCGGCCGCTGGTGGATTTACTATGATATCTTCCACCTCCGCTGCGTATCTTGGATCCAGATGGCTTACAACGTAATAGAATTTGGTTGTGTCCGCCGTAATACTGGAGATCGCGAATTGGCCTTCTATCTGCGCAAACCATAACGCGGGCTTTTCGGGCCAAAATGGCGGAACGCGCACTCCCACACGAAAAACATCCTGTGATGCCGCTGAATCGGTTTTCGCATCGCTCATTACTTGCTCTGATTCACTCATTTTGTATGGCACTTGGGGTTTATTGAGTCCACGTTCTCTCACACATATCTAGGTAGCACTTTAAAACACGTGTTAAGTCTTCGGGGTCACCACTGTAGTGTCTAGTGTGTTGGGATGAATTAAACACACGCACTAACGTTCGTAAAAAGTTTATTATTTATGCAATATATCTATTTAAATAACAATAACAAGATCACTGTAAATTGCAATGAGCTGCGGGAGTACATAATATTAATTACGCGATGCGCGCGCGATCAAAGTTGGACGCGAACTACTGAGGGCAAGCGAGGGGGGCGCGGCTCGAGAGCGCGGGGTGGAGGCGGCGACAGCGCGCCGTGTGCCGCGCGGTTCTGCGAACTTGATAGGTACTTTGGCAGAGCGGTCGCCGGGGCTTCGCTAGCAGCTGGATTGTAGGTATAGCTAAGGGTGTGTACAAACGTGCGGAAGCATAAGGCTGTGTACAGGTGTAAAGTAAAATATTTTCGTTAATTTTCTTATGCTTATATTTATGTGGTATGTATATGGTATATAGATTTATTGTATATGAGTTATTTGTATATATGTATTTATGTATATAAATGTTAGGTATGTACCGTAGCTATATCCTACACTATCTTGGTATTCTAAATCTATGTAAGAAACAGGGAATTAGGACCCTGCCGCCGGGCGATAGCGCTTATTACACTACACGATCTATCGGGCCCGATCTGCAGGGACACCAATGTGATGTAATAAGAAATAGGGAGTTAGGACCCTGCCATCGGGCGACCGGGTGTACCTTAGATTAATATTGTAGTCTTTGATCAGGTGGTCCTGAACTCGCAGTGGCTGCGTAGGGTAGATGAGCACCCTGGGCGGTTTAACATTGAGAGATTTCCGATGATTCGCGGGCGTACCGCGAATCATACTGTAATTAATCAACATTAAACCTAAAAAAAACTCACTTGCAAATTGCAAAAAACATAAGAAAATTTGAATTTCGCGGGCTAACCTGGCGCATACACCGCGTCCATAAGTCACGGCTTATGGACGCGTCCAATAATATGATTCCACCTTAAAAAAAAGCGTATAAAATATAATTACTGCTTTGCAATACAACCGAAAATAATTTGGTTTTCTTACTTTTTAAAATTATGTACTATTTTTATTATAAATAATTAAAAACTGGAAACCTTGGGTGAAACATTCCAAGTAAAAAGAGGCGTCAGACAGGGCGACCTTATGTCACCAAAGCTTTTCTCGGCGGTGCTGGAAAACATATTTCGAAAGCTAATCTAGGACCAATACGGATTAAACATAGATGGTCAAAAACTAAACCATCTTAGATTCGCTGACGATATTGTTTTGTTTGAAGAAGAATGAGAAATGAAGAGAGTGAGAAAGTGGGCTTATTTATGAATGTAAACAAAACAACGAATTCAAACAAATATGAAATAAAAATTAACAAACAACCTGTTGAGTATGTAGATGAATATATCTGTTTAGGACAAATCATCTCACATACAGACATAACTACAAAAGAAATTAAAAGACGAATAGCTAACGGATGGAAAAGATATTGGTCACTGAAAAAGATCATGAAATCCACAGATCTTAGTATTGGTATCAAAAGGAAGGTCTTCAAAACCTGCATTCTTCAATGTATTACATATGGGTGTGAAACCTGGGCCCTAACGAAACATCACAGAAACATGCTGGAACGCTGCCAAAGTGCTATAGAACGAAGTATGATCCTTATTTCCTTGGAAATGAGTGCCGAAGAACCCCCTGACGGGGGTGGAGGAATACCTCCAGACATAGATATTTTGGAGTGCTCAAAATTCTCTGATGTTGGTCGCGTAAGGTCAGAAATAAGGAAACGCCCCGGAGAACCTGAGTTTTTTCTTGACGCGAAAAAGAACAAGCCGCCGTCTGATTCAATTCAGTCGGTTTACACAAAGCTGGGATTTGAGAGTGACTCCAAAGTACTCTATAGTGAGTGCGACAGGGCTCCCTTCACTGTGTTTATTTCTAGGTTAGAAACAGACCCTAAGCAAGGTCTAACCTTAAACTCTCTGAGGTTTGCTCAATTTTTACATAATAAAGGGTTTAGAGGTGTTGTGCAGGGCAGTGTCAAGTCATTAGGCCGTAACAGGATGTCCGTAGATTTCAACGATGCCAATCAATTTGTTAACAACCCTATTTTGCTAGATAACAAATATGTTGCGACCATCCCACGCTTCCATGTTACGCGCATGGGAGTTATTAAAGATGTACCCACGGACTGGACTCTTGAAGAGCTAATTCTAGGCATAGAGACTCCTCGTAACTGTGGGGAAGTTATTAGGGCTAGGAGGCTTAATTTTAAAAATAGAAAAGAGGGTTCCGTTTCTTGGTCTCCCTCAACAACTGTAGTGCTGACTTTCTCTGGTCAAATACTCCCAGAGAAAGTCTTCTGCTATAATGCTTCTCTTCCTGTTTCTGTGTACCATCTTCCCACAATTCAATGCCGTAGCTGCCTTCGTTTTGGCCATATTAGCACCCAGTGCAGATCTAAACCCCGTTGCTACCGATGTGCTCAACCACACCCTGGTGATAGTTGCAATGTTCCGGACCCTCAAGTTACTTGTCTTTTGTGTGATGGTGGAAACCATAAGGCTACTGATGACAAGTGTCCTGAACATTCAAGACAAAAATCAATAAAAATGGTTATGTTTAGTTACCGTGAGGCTTCAGTTAGGTTTCCCCGCCCCAAAGTGTTATACTCCAATGTAACTACAGGCCCAACCATTTTCAAACCATCACAACATCCTCCTTCTGAATCCCATCTCTACTCAGTCCCTACCCCTACTTCCTCTCCATATGCAAGCCCTGTTAAGTCCTCTTATACCTCGTCCGGAGCTGGGCAAATCTTATGATACCCAAGCCCACAGGTCAATGGTTTATACCCCTAGCTCTTCTCAACCTAATGGCTGTGCTCTAAACTCTCCTTATGTTGAAACCACTCCCCTTCCCACCCCGAATGACAACTTGATAGAGCTCCTGGCTTGCTCGCTCATTAATATGTTGTCTAAATTTAGTGACGCAATACCGGACAATGTCGTAATACTAGTTCAACAGCTCCTAGAAACCTGGACTCGCCAAAATGGAAAAGGTCCTTCAGTGGAATTGTAGATCGATTCGCAGAAAAAAACACGAATTGATCTATCTCATTAATCGTTACACTCCCGTCGTCTTTGCCGTGTCGGAGACATGGCTCAGGCCTGGAACTCCCTTTAGGGTTCCTGGTTTTTCATGTCTTCGGGACGATAGAGAGGACGGATGGGCCGGCTGCGCCCTGCTGGTTAGCAGATCTATCATTTTTTCCGAGATTCCTCTTCCTGACCATGATCCTGGTCTACATGTAGTAGCCATTAGAGCCCTGGATATATCCTATGTGTCTGCCTATATCCCTCACCCCAATGCCAATCTTTTGTCTGAATTTAACTCTATACTTTCTTCTATCCCAAGCCCCCTGATTGTACTCGGTGATTTCAATTGCCGCCACACCCTTTGGGGATCTCACTGTAATGACCCCTCCTCCAGCTTTTTGTTAGATCTCTTAGATGACTGCAACCTCTGCGTCCTTAATGATGGATCTGCTACCCGTAGGGTTTCGCCTACCCAAAACATAAGTGTTCCCGACCTTACTTTCTCTTCCCCTTCCTTAGTATCATCACTCTCCTGGTCGGTTCTACCGAATTCCTACGGGAGTGACCATTTCCCTATATTGATTTCGTTTCCAAATTCTCATCCTCGTTCCCATCCTATTCAACCCCTGCAAAAATAACTCCTTTCACAAGCTGACTGGTCTCATTTTTCTTCCCAATTGGATTCAGAACTTCAAAAATTCCCCCCAATAAACTCCTCCAATTCACTTACTGTCTATAATGACTTTGTTGAATGCTTGTCGAGAGCAGCCGATTCCTCAATCCCCTTAAAGAACTCTGCTCGCCGCCTATTACCTTCCCCACCTTGGTGGGATGCTGAGTGCTCTGATGGCGTTCGCAAACGTAAAGAAGCAGAAAATACTTTTGCGTGTAGTTTAGACATGCCTGAGTATCTGAATTTTAAAAAGACTTCTGCAAGAGTCTGCAGGTTATTGGCAAAAAAGAAAAGGTCTGGCTGGCTTAAGTTTTGCGAGTCTCTATCTCCACGCTCTCCAGTTTCAGTAGTCACAACCAATGACCCTAATTCTTGGTTAGAGGACTTTATTACAAAATTAGCTCCCCCTTTTGTTCCTAGTTTTGACTGCCTTCCAACTACAGATCCCCCTTCTCCCACTTCCTCTGATAGATTTGATGAACTTTTTTCGTTTTCAGAATTGACATGTGCCTTGGAACATCTTCGTGATTCTACTCCGGGTGTTGATGGAATACCCTATTCCTTTATTTCCAAATCCTCTTCAAATTAATCTTCCTCGACCTAATCAATTCCTTTTTCGCTACTGGTCAAGTCCCAGAGTCCTGGAAAACTCAAATTATTATCCCCATTTTGAAACCTGGGAAAGACCCAAAAGATTCTTCCTCCTATCGTCCTATCGCGCTTTCCTCTGTGTTGGCTAAAATCATGGAAAAACTCATAAAGAATCGACTTGAATGGATATTAGAAACCAAAGGCATCTTAGCCAAGTCCCAATTTGGCTTTCGAAGAGGCATGGGCACTCTAGATAGCCTCAGTATTTTCTTATCGGATGTCCGCATTGCTTTTTCCAAAAATGAAAGCGTTCTTGGTGTTTTCCTAGACATAGCCTCTGCCTATGATAATGTCCAGCTTCCAATACTCAGGCAAAAGCTGCTTCAGCTGAGTATCCCTGTGAGGATGGTCAACATCATTTGTAATCTCCTTATGTCCCGCTCTATTTCTGTCCGCCATCAAAACACAATCTCACCATCTCGTCTAGTGTGGAAAGGATTACCTCAGGGGTCGGTCTTAAGCCCTATCCTGTATAATTTATACACATACGATTTGGAGTCTTCAGTGAGCTGTTTTTGCAAAATTTTACAATACGCCGACGACATTGCACTTTACTTTAGTTCATCTTCCCTTTCAGATGCCTCATTTCGCTTAAATTCAGCCCTTCAGTATTTAAATCAGTGGCTTATCGATCATGGTCTAAATTTATCTGTCTCCAAATGTAACGCAGTTGTTTTTTCCCGAAAACGAAATATTCCTCCTATAAACCTACTTGTTGAAAACGAACCCATATTGATCTCTGATAAGGTGAAATTTCTCGGCCTCATCCTTGACTCTAAATTATCTGGCCTTTATCATTTGGACTACATTTCGAAGAAATGCGAAAGAGGAGTTAATGTTCTGCGTGCCCTCTCTGGAGTTCGCTGGGGAGCCCATCCAACTTCCCAAAAAATTCTCTACAATGCTATAGTTCGCAGCCACTTTGATTATGGGAGCTTTCTTCTGGAACCATGCAACAAAATCGCCCTTGCTAAGCTGTAAAAGATTCAGTCCAAATGCTTGCGCATCATTACGGGTGCTATGAAATGCTCCCCTATTAATGCCCTTCAAGTAGAGTGTTTGGAACCCCCTCTTCATTTACGCAGACAATATCTCTGTGATAGATTTTTTTATAAAGTAATCCAAATTAAATCACACCCCCTCCTTCCTCTTCTTCGTACTCTTTTTGAGTTAATCTCAACGTCCCGCTATTGGACCCATAAAAATCCTCCTCTCCTCATTAATAGCTTCAGTAAATTTAATAATATGCAGGTTTCTTTAGCCCAATCTAGTTTGAACCCCTTATTTGAAGTAAATTTTAATTCATTACTCTTTCAACCTAAAATTATCTTTAACTTTGGTATTTCGAAACATGACCCTGCTGCTAATGATAGATTCAATAGGACTTTAGCAAAGGATTGGCATGACTGGCTTACGATATTTACAGACGCCTCGAAGCTGTTGGATGATAGCTATGTCGGTTCTGCCGTGTGGATACCAAAGTTCAGAATAATACTAAATTTTCGCAGTTCTTCATTAGGCTCCATTTATACTGGGGAAGCTATAGCTCTTTTGGAAGCGGTCTCCTATGTTGAATCACATGGTCTCAACAAATCTATTATTTTTCGGATTCTCTAAGCTGCCTTCAAGACTTAATAAAATCCCCTTTTCGTTCTCGTCATAATTGCCCCCTTACCTTACAGATTAAACAACTTCTTTATAGATGCTACTGTTTAGGCATTGATATCGTATTGGCTTGGATCCCTAGCCACTCTGGAATCATAGGAAACGAAAATGCTGATTCGATTGCCAAATCGGCTACTCGGAATGGGATTGAATCGCACACATCCTGTTATGCTCGTGATTTACGTTGCCTTGTTAAACCGGAGATGACGAAATGTTGGAACGCACAGTGGCAAAAAACTCGGTTACAGAAGGGAAAATTTTAGGGCTCCATCCAACCTCTTATTCCTTCTAATTGTTGGTTTAACAAACTTAAATTTTCAAGTAAACTGGTTACCTCTGTCATAATTCGTCTCCGACTGGGATTTGTTTGCACACCAGTTTTTTTGGCTAAAATTCGCGTGAAAGACAGTTCTTTGTGTGAATGCGGTCTAGAGGAGGGTACTCTGGAGCACTTGTTTTTTTCCTGTCCTCGTTTAACAACTCCCCTTTACGACTTACTCCCGTCTGATTTTCTCGCCCAATTAACATTCCTTCCCTTTTATCTTTAGCCCATACCCCCGCAGTTAAAATCCTTTATAAGTTTATTATAAATAAAATTTTCTTGTAACATTTTTTAATTATTTAAATATATTTATAATATTTCATTTACGTTTACGTACTGATGATGTATATCTAAATGTGTTTGATGTATTAACATTCATATTATGTGCCGTCTTATATTATTAACCAAATGTTTTGTCCTTTTTAGCATGGAGAATAATGGATGACATCGCTACAAAAACCGATCAATAGTCACAGTTATCGTAACTGAGTACCGCACTGAGTACCATCTCCTACCTTGACATTGGCAAAATCATCGAATGTTCGTCGATGGAGCCATAACCTTAAAAAATTGAATTGAATTGAATTGAAGTTCAAACTGGAGAGATCGCGACGTCCCCGTCAGGGGACGTGGCGAGCGGTACCGGGGCTTTACGCCCCCTGCCCGCGGAGTCCATCCGCGGTCCTCACTATGGACCGGTCATTTTGTTGCCATTTAGGCGATGGTTATTGTTGGCATGCGCCTGCCAAAATAAATTAGCAACGCACGCCTGTGAGTGATTGCAAAAGAGTACAGACGCGCCGCGGAGCCATGCACGTCAGCGCCGCCTCTTCACGAACCCCTTCGGCGGTAAGTTCCCGCCGGGTGAGACCCCCAGTGACCTGGGGGAGGCCTAGCGAGAACGACCAGCGACGAAGGTGCCGACTTTGGGGGCGAGCCTGCAGCGGGAATGTGGCTCCCGTCCGCACCGGTCTCAGATCTAGCCGATCGCGGCCCGGACCGCAGAGCCGTCAGTGAGTGTGTGAGCGGTAATGTAGTGTGGGTACTACCGCCCATGCGTCTGCACCGAATAAGCCTATATTAACCTAGGAAACATATCCGGTGCGTGTGTGCCAGCGAGTGTGGAGTGGCGAGTGTGTGGGTTTCGGAGCGCAAATTGCCTATATTAACCTAGCACAAGTCACGCGCCGGGATGGGAGTCGAGTGTGGAGTTTTTGTGTTTGAGTAGGTCGCGTGTAGCCTGGGGGCGGCCTACTCAGGAGTCCAGTCCGGTGCGATGGGGTCGTCGTCGTCCGCTACCAGGTCACGGAGCAGGCGTCTCGCGTCAGGTGGGCGCGCGTGCCAGGGCGCCAGGTGCTTGACATGCGGCCAAGCAGAGCGTCGGCACGCGCGAACATGACCCTCGCGAGACGTCGCACGAACTCATCCAGACTCTCAATCCCGAGGTCGCGCTGGATGACGCTATTCCTCACACAGTAAGGGGCGTCTAGGACGGTCCGCAGCGCTAGGTGTTGCTGCGCGCGGCACCCAGGTACTTGGCCCGGGGCGCCCACTCGACGTCGACTCCTTGAAGCTTCAGAGGTGGTGGGAGAGGCGTCATCCCTGTGATAATCGCCTGCGTCTTACTCACATTGACCGACAGCCTCCACTTGGCGAGCCAGTCCGGGAGCAGGTCGAGGGCGCACTGCATCTTGACCACCGCGTACTTTGTGTTGAGCGAATTGGTGACGTACGCGGCATCGTCGGCATACAGCGCAAGCGTCGACTCTGGTGTGGTGGGGGTGTCGTCGTTGTAGTGCGAGTAACACGCCGGCGATATGCAGCTGCCCTGCGGCACGCCCGTCCGGATGGGGCGGGGGGCGGACAGCGCTCCATCGACCACCACTCTAAAGCTCCTGTTGGACAGAAAGGATGAGACCACGCTTACCATGGAGGTGGCCAACTTGTACACGAGGCCGTCGTGCCACACGCGATCGAAGGCCTTCTCCATGTCAAGGAATACTGCAACCGCGTATTCCTTTTTGTTCATAGCTGACGTCAGCAGGTGCAGTACCCTTGACAGCTGAAGCGTCGTGCTATGTTCTGCCCGAAACCCGAATTGTTCCGGACGAGGCGTGATGTGCGGTGTGAGGTGCCGCAGCAGGAGTACCTCGAACACCTTGGAGATGGTCGGCAATAGAGTGATTGGCCGATAGCTCTCCGGCTTCAGGATGTTTTTCCCCGCCTTGGGCAGCATAATGACGCGCCCCTCCTTCCACGCTGCGGGGAAGACCCCGGTGCGCAGTATCGCCGTGAACAGGCGCGCCAGGGCCGCGACCATTCGGTGCGGCAGGTGGCGCAGCACTGTATTAGTGATACCGTCCGCACCGGGGGCCTTCCTTGGCTTCGTGCGTAGGATGGTGCGTCTAACTGCGCCCGGCGAGAAAAATATTGGATCTTCTTCAGGAGCTATCGGCGTAGCGAAGTAGTCCCCAAGGTGCTTCTCGACTGCTGCGACATGCTCGTGTTCTGCAGTCGAGTTTGGACAGAACTGACGCTCCAGGAGCTCGGCGAAGACCTCCGCGCGGTCCTCTGCGGCGTACCTAAGGGCCCCGTCGCTGTTAAGTAGAGGGCGCACCGGAGCTGGGGTGCTCGATACACTTCTGCACAGTCTGTGTATGGAGGGCCAATCGCCCTCGGCGTCCATTATCTTCTCTTCCCAGCTCGCGGTGGCCAGGTCCTTTAACTCGGCCTTTACCTTATCCGCGAGACGATTCAGGTGGTGTTTCAGTGTAGGGCAGCGTAAATGCTGCCACTGCTTGCTTAGGCGCCTCTTCTCGGCGACCATTGCACGAATCCGTGGCGGCAGGGGCGGCTGAAGCACTTTCCCCTCCGCTGGTGTTGTGGTTGTCGCCTCTTCTAAGGCGCGTTGTACGCAAGCAGTGACGTCATTCGTGAATGTGTTGACGTCCGCGGAGTTGACAATGGGCCGAGTTGGCGTCGTGGTCTCAATCCTTTCTGTGAATATTTCCCAGTTTATGGATCGACGTGGCGCTGGTGGCCTCATTCGAGTCGGCATCCCCGATAGGACGACGAGTAGAAGGTGATCCGACTGTATCTCGTCGTCGATCACTTGTTGAGTGATCTGGCAGTTCAGCCCTCGGTGGACAACGATGTCCAGCACATCGGGCATTCTGTTCGGACAGTCTGGGTAGTGTGTCGGCGTTTCCAGGCCGGACACCGAATACCCGGGGGCATCCGCGTCCGCGAAGAGCCGTCTCCTCTCGGTATTCGTATTTTGAGCGTACCATGCTGGATGTTTGCATTTTAGGTCGCCGGCGAGGATGGCTGCGTTGGCGTTTTCATTTAGGACCGCCCGCAACTCTGAGGTCTAAGTGTGAGGCGGGCGGCTTATAAACGGCATAGATGTTGATGTCCTCGCCGGCAACGTGCAGCTGGACGCCCAAAGCGTACATTGTATGCAGTGACAGCGAGGGGATCTCCTGATGGACGATTGTTCGTTTAACCAAGACTGCCAGACCACGGTAACGATGGTTGAGAGCCGACCTTTCGTCCTTGCGATAAACGAGGAAACCCGGAAACCTGATCTTGTCCTCAGGCCCCAGGTGCGTCTCGTTTACCAGCGCCACGTCGATATTTTGTCCCCGCAGGAGGTGGCGAAGGGGTACGACCTTGTCACGTAAGCCGTGGGCATTCCAGTGTATTATCCTCAACGGCTTAGCCATGATACAAGGTGAGTAGCGCGGCCAAACCCTCGAGGATAACCTGTTCCGCATCTTGCCCCTGTCAGATGGCCTTGATAAGGTCCATCAACAGCTTGATGGCGCAGGCTGTAAATTCTTTATTTGGCTGCTTGGCGCCAGCTTGTGTGGTGGCGCTAGTGAGCTCGGTTTTGTCCGTAGACAGAGAATAGATAGTTTTGTCGAGATATAAATTTGAGTATATTCTCCATATTTTGTTGAACGCAACAATAAAAAATTGGCGGGGATGAAAAGTTGAAAACAGCTGATTTACTTAGCGCGTGTGTCGACCTGTCAAAAAAAAAAACAAAAAGTTTATACCGGTAGAATTTGTTTATTTGGTTTTCTACTGGATGTAATGTTAACTATTCACCATAATGGAGGATGATAACCAAGATGGACCATTTACTGTGTGGCAAATGTTTAATGCACCGACTATGGTGCTGTTTAACAACTTGGAGCATGCCGCTGATGGTTTGGATAGACTGCTTACTTCCATTCTGAAGTTATCGGGGTAAGACTATATCAATATAAATATATATAAAAGTAGTTGATCCGCGCAACTTCGTCTGCGTCACAAGTTTCATTACTGCTCCGCTCTTATTGGTATTAGCGTGATGATATATAGCCTAAAGCCTTCCTCGATAAATGTGCTATCTAACACTGAAATAATTTTTCAAATCGGACCAGTAGTTCCTGAGATTAGCGCGTCAAGCAAACAAACAGA
Source organism: Lacanobia oleracea (assembly GCA_950371165.1). NCBI lineage: Eukaryota > Metazoa > Arthropoda > Insecta > Lepidoptera > Noctuidae > Lacanobia > Lacanobia oleracea. The sequence goes on along the minus strand of OX493392.1, from coordinate 17,610,621 downwards.
CTCTTCAGCTTTATATATTAGTATAGATTCTTCAGTTACTGGGTAAACTGAGTGACTGACTGACAACACACAGCCGAAACTACTGGTTGTAGAAGGCTAAAACTTGGCATTTAGGTTCCTTGGTAAGTGTTGGGGAGCACTAAGAGAGGATTTCCCAAAATTCCTAAGTGAACTGGAAAACAAGGAATATGAGCGTACGAAGTCGCAGACAAAAGCTAGTACGTTTGTATTTTTTATGAATATAATTTGAAATTTCCATCCATTGTTATTGGTTGTTGTATTTACCTACTGATTGTGAAATGATTTTGCTTACAGAGACTTCTCCGAAGTGTTGGTCCCCCGGGCTGGTTCCTCAAAATATCCAGATTCTTATTATCATGCATTTAATACTTGGCTTGTTGGCAGATTATTTTATGTGTGGTCTGTGGAGGAGTTGAACAGGTAATTGTGATGCTCTATCTAACTTTTTATATCATCTCATTTGACTTTTATGTGAAAATAGTAGGTTCTGACCACCAAAACTAATCTGATATGTAGCATGTGTGCCAGCTTTTACTGTTTTGATGTAGTTACAGTACAGTACCATTAATTGATTTTGTCTAGAGCATTACCTAAAACAGTTTAAGAGCTTAGTAAATTGTTGTTGTATAATACTGCAGATTTTTGTTTTGTACATTTCAGGATACATGCAACAAGCAAAGAGGCTCAACTGAAAATTTTAAATATTCTATGTACGAATGCTGCATCTTTTTACAACACCTTACATTCTGAGTATGTTTCCATACTAACAAAACTAGTCCAGTATTACAAAGAGAATCCAAATGATCAGTCGAGAGGACTGCTGCTAGAAAACTTTAGATCTGAAAATATTGAAATTCCCAATGTACAACTGAATTTAGAACCTATTTATGTAAATGTAAAAGATCTACAAACATGCAAAACATTGATTGATTTAACTTTGCAGCTTCTTGCAGAGAGTTTACCAACAAATTCTATTTATATTAATAAGCATAAAACAGAGTTTCAAAAGTTGTTTAATGAAATTCTATACATGCTTGAACATTATAGTGTTGATTTGAAATTCTCCTCAATAAAGTTTTTCATAACTTTGATAAATAATTATGAACAAATAGGCATATGTACTTTCCACCAATGCTTTCCATCGGTCTATATTGATTTATTGTTTTCAATAGAAGCCATGTTGAAGACGTTACATGTATACTATGAAAAAGGTGAAATAGATGCAATGTATTTAGATGGATTTAATAAACTGATGTGTACTTTAATGAAAAATAAAATAAAAAATACTGAAAAAGAAAACAAAGAAATTCTTTTGAATATTTGTTCTGTTATTCTAAAAACCAAGACTAATAAAATATTTAATAATGATTTAAAATTGGAATGCTTGTCTTTGAGCAGATACTTTGATTTTCCAAGAGATTTAATAGATGTATCAAACATGGATGCAAGTGAAATAGATGTGATGAAAGAAACTTACTCCAAAAACATACTGAAATATAAAAGATCAGAGCTACAAGGAAATAGCCCTGTTGATTCAAATGGAAATTGGTATTTTAAACAAGTACTAAATGTGATAAAGTCAATAAAAAGCTGTGAAGATAATAAAATAGATATATTTTTAATAAGTTACCATTTGAAGAGATGTGTATCTTGCTTGAATATATTGCAAGAAGTTACCATACAGTGCGAGAAATTACAAGACAAGATAAAAACTGAGGTGCTGTTGAAAGAAGACATCCAAATGATTTGGGGATCCTTACTGAAGCTTATCGGATACAACAAGAGCATTATTCTAGGAGACAGTAACTGCACTAGATTATACATGGATATACTTTTAACTACTGTAATCCTTTACCGAACTCCATCAAGAGATGATAGCAACAGGATTCTTCAACTATTATGTCTTCAAAGTTCACCACAGTTTTCTGAACATGGTTTGGGATACAGTGATAACATTAAATCAATGATCCTGAAGTATATGATGGTCATTAAACTGGTTCTAAAAGTCAGAACAAGTGATTCATGGGATAGAATAATATCTAATTTAAGTAGTGGTTTCCTCAGAAATAAAACTGTCAATATGTATAAAGAAGTAAGTTTTTATTAGCATAATATGATAGTACCATGCAAAAGTTAGAAATTAATACAGGTTTTCATGTGCTTTCCAGATTATACCAATGTGTCCTCTTTTGATGTTGAATAAGATATTCTCGGCAAGTAAACTTATAGGAGACTTGCTCATGCCAGCATTTTTAACAAAAGATAGCGACACACAAAAAGAAGTTACTACAGTTTTACCTGCAATTTCCTGTATGTCCCTGGGAACTTATGAAATCGATATCAGCTTACCAAAAGACTGTTTTGGACATTCTCTATTCTCAAACAATGCTATCGATCTGTTACTAATATGTTCTAAATGCCATAACTTAGATAAGAATTGGTACTCAGAAGACTTTCTGAATACCGTAGATCAAAATAAAGTTAAAGTGTATTCTGAGAGTAATACACACACTCCAAGTCAACATTCCACTATAACAAGCTTGAAGAGTTTATTTGCGAAATTCTTGAACTGGAAACAGTATGCAGAGTTGGAAAGCAGTGGTTACTGGGACTTGTTTGCTAGACTCTGTCATCACTACTATGTGCTAAATTATGGAGTTCCTGCAGATCTTTTGAACGAAGATAACAGTCAACATGTTCTTAAATCTTTCAGACCGTTCATTGATGATAATTCTGTAAGTATGTTAAAGAATTCAAAGAAACAAGACCATGTGAGTTGTGAACCTTGTGATTTAAAAACAAATTGTTTCAGGATGAAGACTCTGAATGGAATTCCCACAAGGATGCAGCATTTAGTTTATGTATCAATGTACTAGTCCAATCCACAAGGCGTAGTTTAGAAAACAATGATAACACACAGCAGACTATCACACTGAATCTCATAAAGGGATTTGGATTATGTTCCAATGAAAAAGTAATTTTGCCAGTGACAAAGCTTTTTGTTTATTTTATAATGCATCCGCAGTGCTCTCTTGGACCTAAAGCTGTAGTCAGTTTAAGAGATGTCTGCGAGCTGCATGGGTTTACGCCTAATCAAGTCTATCATAGATATAAAAAGGATTACTGCAAACTTTTTGTAGAATGTAGCTTGTATAGTGGAAAGGACTTTGCTATCTCACTTCTAAAAGTTGTCCGGGCGTTTGGCTTTGTTGGATACAGAGATTTCATTTCTAAGGATGTGCATCACTTCTTACCATACCTGATGCCTTACTCTGTAACTATTAAAGAAGTTCCTTCAATGATAGAAGAAATTGCATCCCTGGTACAGTGCTCGGTCTCAGACTTCTTGATTGAGAGATTCCCTCATATTTACGTTCACGTTTATTTGAACGAGTCTAAGGAAGTTGAGAAGAAATGCCTCGACATAATCGGAAAGCTGACCAAGACATCTGTATTGAATTTGATAAAGAGGCATTTTCGAGTCATATTGACCGAATTTCTGCTACAGTATTGCTGTGATTCGGAAAAAGTGTTGAATGCTTGCCGATATCTGGCGTGTCATGACCCCGATGTGTCGACACCTACTGGAAGCATGAGTATGAGCACGTCACAAATAGCAGATTTTCTGAATCCTAAGTTCTTAGGTATCCTGGCATATTTTGACCACAAGTTGGTTAACGCCAAAGTGGCCCTGTCTGTGAAACGAAAAGCATTAAAAAGTTTTCCTGATATAATGCAATTGATGGGAGTTAAATATTTGACACCTCTGAGGTTCAAGGTCTTGGCGACTTTGAGATCTGCTTTGCAACTGGCGAAAGAATTTCCAAAGATATTGGCAGAGGCATGGGGTGCTTTTATTCATAACATTGATACGATATCTCTAGGTCCTCTCATGTCCAATTTGGCCGTATCACTATTGCAACAGTTGGACTATGCACCTCTGGAAATAAACAAGATATTCCAATACCTTGTTTTGAACAATGAGAATTTGTTGAGCTCTCATATATCAGACCTTTTCTTCTTAGAAGATACAAAGATATCGGATAAAATAAGGATGGTTATAAAGAGGCATGTTAAGAGAACCCAGCCGGATGGGTTCTTGGACAAGATCAAGTGGTATCTACAGCATTTGAACCATGATATTCCCAGCATAAAGGCGTACGCATTTTCCCACCTGGATAAGTTATTAAAAAGTAATAGATCTGAGATACATATGGCGATATTTGGTGGGAAAAACATTGATCCTGTTATAGTGGAGCTTATAGATTCTTTGCTGTTAGGTGAGTCGTTTGGTTTCTTCAGTTACCATTATATTTGTTAAACCTTCTTCTCGTGTGGGCAGTAAGGTCAAACGACCCCACACACCTTAGCGTCAGAGTTTCTAAACCGCCACAAAGGGCCTCTGCCATGGTTTATTTGACGACCGCCATTTGGCGGCCGGGACCACCGACTTATACGTGCTTTTCGAAGCACGGAATTATCTAAAACCTTGTTAAACCTTAAATTTGGGCACATACATAGACTCACGCCTGTAACCCTTAAAGTAACTTTCTGCTAAAAGACAACCCCAGCAGCCTTATTAGTTCCTCAAGCAATTCCTAAGTTTACTTGAACTTATTTAATGTTTCCAGGATGCAAAGACCCAGACTCCAAAGTGAGTCTGTCGAGCGGCGCTTGCCTCGGTCAGCTGGGCGCGATAGAGGCGGGCCACTTGCCCCGTCAGTACGTACAGCCCGACAGATCGCCGTTCGCGTTCTCTATAGGAGATGATTGCTTCGCTGCCACTGCGCTTGTTGAACTGTCGAGAGCGTTCCAGTATGAGAAGGATACAATGGTAAGTAAGGGGGAATGCAGACCGAAAACTAAATACAAATAAATTGCGCCACAATAGACAGTATTTCGCTTTCCGCGACAGTCTGTCTTTTGTTCGTTGTCCGTAGCAAGTCGACGTACATTACTTGCGTTGGCTTGTAAATGAGTTTTTCCCTTCATTGGCACTCATTGAACAGCCGCGATAATATCGCTGTTTGGAGACATATTCATAGAGTTGTTATAGAATGTAGTGGTAGGACGGTAATATCCCAGGGTTGCGGAATTTGTTCCAAAGGGTCACCGCGGCCCTGGAACGCAAAGGGAATTAGGAGAAACACGTCGGGTCTCAAGAGTCGCCAGTAAGAGTCTGCCACTCCCTTCCGCATCACTCAGAGCGGAAGGAGTCATTTGATGATTCAGACTCGCACACGAAGGGTTTCGTACCATAAACCTTATTTTTTATTATTTGTTGTTATAGCGGCTATAGAAATACACAATCTATGAAAATTACAACTGTCTACCTATTACGGTTCTCGAGATACAGCCCGCTGATAGACAGACGGACGGACGGACAGCGGAGGCTTAATAATAGGGTTCCGTTGGTTACCCTTTGGGTACGGAACCTTAAAAAAAAGACAGTAATGTCCACGAGACCCTAGCTCGTGGACGTGGCGCTTTAAAGAGTGTTCCAAACATCATAGTTTTTGGTTACCTACTCTGGTTTAAGTTACCTATTACCTGCTTGCACAACTCATCAACTAAATAAGCATCACCTTTGTACCTATTTTTCTGTTTCCTTCTTTTTATCTTTCTATGTAATGTGTGTACATAAACTGTTAAATAAATAAATATATCTTTCAGAATATGGATTGTTATGCCTTAACAATTCAAGAGATATTGAAAATATACGACATATCACCGACTGGCACCAAAAAGGATGTGTGGGAGAGCTTTCCTGAGCACATGCATCAGATCATGCATCCTTTGCTGAGTTCCAGGTATTTTCCGCATATTTAGTATTTATATTGATTCTACCATTCTTTAGTTTGCTTGCCTTGGTATGGTCATGTGAAGAGGAGAAAATGAAAGGCATATATAAATATGTGGAAGGATGGAGAGGGAGAAAGATGAATGGATTGTGAGAGGAGTGATATGAAAGAAAAGGGAGTCAGGACACACAGGACACAGGAAAGTAACATGGGAGAAAAAAAAATGAAAATATTATTGCAGAAACTTGTACAAACTTTTACAGGTACTCTCACATAGAGACCTACTTTTAAGTAAAAGATATACCTGTGCTAGGAGTAGGAGGCCCCTCTTCAATGACAAATAATTAAATGGTAAAAGTAGAGCACAAAAGATTACAAAAAATTACAAGTAAGATCACGAGTATTAAGAGAAGGGCAGGCAAAATTAACAAATTGTTTGTTATTCAATGTATTTGTATTTTTTTTTTCTAGATACACTTTAGCTTATCCATCACAACCAAAGAAAGCACATCCTCTGTTTGGTTCAACTTATGCAACAACATTTTTGGAATGGGCACACAAGTAAATATCTTTATTCCTTTTGCTTCTTCTTCTCTTCTTCCACCTGGCGTTAATCCCGGCTATTGCCAGGGTCCGCCTTCCTACTTAGCTTCCTCCACTTTGCCCGATCTTCAACATCCTTCTCAGTCAGGCCATTGGCTCTCATGTCGGACTTGACGACGTCCAGCCAGCGCTTGCGAGGGCGACCACGGGGCCTAGCCCCAAGAACAGCCATATTCATGCATCTCCGACCAACGTACTCCATAGGGCGGCGCATGATGTGGCCATACCATCGCAGACGACACTCTTGCAGTTTTTCCCCCACGTCACGGACACCAAGACTACCTCGGATGTAAGAGTTGCGCATGCGATCGGATCGCGTTACGCCACTCATCCACCTCAGCATCTTCATCTCCGTGACGCGAAGCTCCTGGGTGTGTCTGCTTAGTGCTGGCCAACACTCGCCCCCGTACAGTAGGACAGGCCGAATGATGCATTTATATATCTGCCCCTTGAGCTTCGGAGGCATTTTGCGGTCGCATACAACGCCCGTCACCTCGCGCCACTTCGCCCAAGCCGCGCCAATACGTGCTTGGACATCGTCGTCCACGTTGCCAGACTCGTGCAGCACGGATCCAAGGTACCTGAACGTCTCGGACTTTCTGATCAGGTCCGAACCTATTCGGATGGTGTTTGTATCCGTGCTGCCACAGGACATGTACTCAGTCTTCGCCACATTTAGTCTCAGACCACCGTTTTCAAGCGTGTCCTTCCAAATGTTGACTTTGCGCTCAAGATGGGCTTTGTTCTGATTAACGAGGGCGATGTCATCGGCATACATCATTAGCCATGGAGGCTGATCTTGGATGTTTGCCGTAACTACATCGAGCACTACGTTAAACAAGAACGGGCTAAGAGCCGAGCCTTGGTGAACGCCAACAGATATTGGGAAGCCATTCGATTCGCCAACAGCGGTCTGGACAGAGGACACGGAATCGCGGTACATGTCTCTGATAATGTCAATATAGGCCTCGGGAACGCCCTTGAAGCGCAGTGCCCACCAGATGGACTGCCGAGGTATACAGTCGAAGGCCTTCTGCAGGTCTAAAAAGGCCATATGCAAAGCTCTCCTTCTCTCTCTGTAAGCCTCAGCCAGATTCCGTAAGGCGAACACTGCGTCCATGGTGCTGTTACCCGCCCGGAAGCCATATTGACACTCAGAGACAGTACACTCGCTACGGAGCCGTGTGTCAATGATGCGCTCGAAGAGCTTCATGGTGTGGCACATGATCTTGATACCGCGGTAGCTACCACAATCCTGTACGCTACCTTTGCCTTTGTAAACAGGGATAATCAGGCTAAATCGCCACTGGTTCGGCATTTCCTTGGTGATCAGGATGCGGTTAAAAAGATCCGTCAGAAGGTCCACACCATGTGGGCCCATCGCCTTCCACACTTCAATTGGCACATTGTCAGGCCCGACCGCTTTCCGGTTCTTCATGTGGCGAAGAGCAATGCGGGTTTCGTCGGGGGAAATAGGGGAAATAAGCCCAAGGTTAGGAGGCGGTTCCGGAGGAAGGTTATGGGGATTCTGTTTGTTAGACAGCTCCGCGAAGTATGTACACCATCTCTCCTTAACAGAGGGGGCATCGTAGAGCAGCTTACCCTGGGCGTCCCTTACACAAAGACATTTGCTAATGTCCCGTGTAGCTTTCTCCCGGCCACGCGCCAGCTTAAAAATAAGCTTTTGCCCCTCCGCAGTTTCCAGCTTGTCGTATAAAGGCGCCAGACTTTTGCTGCGGGCTCTGACTACAGCTTTTTTGCAAGCGCGCTTAGCCGCTCCATATGCCTCCCTGTCATCCGGAGAGTTGGACCCTTGCCACTGTTTAAATAAAACCTTCTTCTTCCGAGTCGCTTTATTCCTTTTGCTTATTCATAGGTAAATAGGGTATTTTACTAAAAAAATCTAATTAGTCCGTCTGATAGATTTTCAAAAAATATTGGACACGTATTTTTTCTTTTTGCACGTAAACAAATAATAAAGAGGATACAGCGAGTTGAAGACACGCGTGACGTCATTTGGCTTGGTAAAAATGTACCAAATTTACCAAGCCAGATGACGTCACGCGTGTCTTCTACTCGCTGTATCTCCTTTATTTTTTGTTTGCGTGAAAAAAGAAAACATACGTATTGAATATTTTTTGAAAATCTATCAGACGGACTACATAGATTTTTTTAGTAAAATACCCCATTGACAGCAATTAAAAAAAAAAAAACATTTATTTCCAGCTGGGCAGGACAATTGATTCCTCTAATAGAATCGGAAAGCATTCGGGAACTCTTGCGCACAGTGCACCCGAGTATGCGGCGTGACGTCAGAACTCTGTTTCTCTTCCTACCCTACGTTTTGTTACATGCTGTCAAGTCCAAGAATAACTCACAATACATACAAGAAGAGATTTTGGCTGTTATAGGTAAAAAGTTAAATAGAAAAGTATACTATAGTTTTTGGCATTTTTAATTTCTGTTCCAGACAGTGTGAAATCCCAATTGTCAAAAATATGTTTTTATTAAAATGATTTCAGGTTTAGAAAACTTTGAAATGGATAATGCAGTTACAATAGAAAGAAGTAGATACAAAATGCTGCGACACATTAGAATGACTCCTAGCATCAATTCAGTTCAAGCTGAAGAAGGTAACCAGGTAAATAATACTTATACGTCATTTGAATTTGAACTCTAAGAAAATGCTGGTATGGTTTAATTTAGGGTGAAAAACTATTCACCTCCCGTTTGTTATTTCTTACAGAGCAAATGCAGTAAAACAATTTACACACTGCTTGACTTCCTGAACAGATGGCTTCTTGAGTGGTGTCACTCTAAGCAGCGGCCTACGGAAAATGAGAATTACAAGTAAGTACAAAAAGTTTTAAACCCTTCAAGTACTATAGTTTGCAATAAAGTAAGTTTTCTGCGAAACAACTAGCTAATGAAGTGTATTCAATGACTGTCGACCTGGTTTTTAAGAAAAATCAGTTTCTTAAAAACCCGCTCGCATACGCGCCTATATGCACTAGCAAACTTATAAGCACATCTACTTTCGTACATGGTGAATAGAGTGTACAGCATAAACGAAATTATACGCGCAGAAAACACTTTATAACAACTTAAACTCGCACCGTGAATTACTTCTTTTTTTTCGGTCGCCTAGTAATACATTTATTTCTTCATCTTATTAAAATTAACATTTTAAGGGCAATATCGTCATTCCTGGACAAATTCGACAAGTTAACGATAGCCCGTGGGAACTTCGTCTGTGGCGAGTTAGAACGAGCACTGCAGTACATAGAGTTGTACATGGATGAGAGAAAGGACAAGATGCAAGAACAACTGCCGTTCTTAGCCGAGATATACGCCTTATTGGATGAACCGGACTCTGTTGCTGGTGAGAAATATGTTCTTTATTGAAATTATCACAAAACATCTGAAACTTTGCTAAAAATAAAAGAAAGTACGACTCGGACTCTCAGACGTGGGGTTCCAATCAGCAGTACCATAAGCTGAAAAAAAAACACGTTCTTGTATGGGAGCCTTTCGGGTAGAATATCCTAATAAGCTATTTGGATTCGTGCTACAAAATGTCTTTTTCAAACATAAACACTGCTGCGCGTCATGTGACTTTAATGTAGTCGTGTAGATATAGATTGGAATTATGGACACACATTTAATTAATCATTAAGCCTTAATAGATCAACTGTACCATTTTCTACGAACAACTTTTTAGAATAATATTAGTCTATTCATTCAGTGAGACACTGCAGGGCAAAGGCCTCCTTCTGTTCCTTCCATTTTTCTCGGCTTTGGACAACTGTGGAACAAACATATCCATAGGCGCGATCTTTGCCAGGGGAAGAATAGGTGGTATAGTAGCCGGCACGAGTCGTGAGCACAGATTAATAGCAGCGGGGTGATCTCGTCAATGTACGGTGGGCAAACAAAACTTGCAAGCCCAATAGTCAATGTGTATTGACTGCCGAACCAATTACGTGAAGCGTCAGAGCTGTCGTCGTCAAACTGATCAATAGAGAGTGTGCTCTTCTCTACTCTAATAACCGGCACGACTAACGGTCTAATAACTCAAATTCATCATTTAAATCCATTTTATACCTAGTTTGTCTGACAATGTAATAATAATTAGAATTTTTTGTATGACTTATTATTTTGCGACATTTCATAATTTGTAATTTGATTATTTATAATTAGGACCATTTAATACAAGTTTATTTATTTATTATTTAAATTTTAATTCATAGTGTGTGTGACTATTTAATAATAATTTTAATTGAATTACTTTTTAGTATATTTTGTATGCCACAAGGGCGGAACATATGAACAACCTGCATTCCTTTTATGTATACTCATGTTTCTACAAATAAATGTCTTGTCTTGTCTTGACTCGTGCCAGTTTTTTATTATAAAAATGTTATTGTTATGTTTTCAGGGATACTATCAATGAAAAGATCAGAGCCTTCACTAAAAGAGTTGATCCTCGCTCAAGTGGTGACAGGCCGGTTGCAAGACGCTGCACTGTGCTACGAACGATTGGCACAGGAAGGCCAATTGGATAGACACAGTTTGCAGGTAAGTTCTAAACAGACTTCCGGACGATGTTGCATTCTTGAAATCTTCCCTAAGGAGAAAATAGACACGAATTGTTGTACCTACAAAGATAGTTGCATAGGTCTGGCTGTTTGTGTCAGGTCATAACAGGCTAATGACGTCCACTACTGGACATAGGCCTCCCCCAAAGGGGGGGGGGGGGTTTGCCATAATAGCCACGCTTGGCAGGCGCGTTGGCGACCGCATTGTATGGTGTTGCTTTTTACAGAGAACGCTGCTGCCCATTCTCTGGCTTGTGTATTTGAGTTTAAATGTTTGTTAATGCACTCACAATACAGGAAAAATATCCAAAATAAAAAAATACTGATCTCTCAACAATTGTTAAAAAATAGCTAATCGTTTGTTCACAGAGCTGACAAGTCTGGGTACACTAAATAAAATTTAAAGATTCGCTCATTGATTATTTTACCCCTCAATATTATGAAACGAATTCTTGTAACTTTAAACTTTCAGGGCATGATAGACTGCTACCTAGGTCTGGACCAGCCATTCACAGCGTTCCGATTACTTAGTGAGCATGAGGAAGAAGACGGTATGAAGGAGTTGTCAGCCGAACCGTTATGGCGGCTGGGGCGGTTCGATGATCTGGACGAGCTTTGCAAGAAACCTGTTGTAAGTTCTAATGATAAATAAAAGATAAAAAAAAATACATATTACGTTTTCTAGAAAGAGGGCTTTATTTGATGCTAGGGATTCATATTCATATTCATATTCATATTCATATTCATTTATTGCATTTCATGTTGTTTACAGGTTGTTACATTATGGTAGTTCCAAACAATGAACCCTGCTAGGGCACAGCAATGTATAGGCGACAGGTTTTAATTAATATGATAGGGATAAGGGCAGGAAGACGATGACCTTGCTTCAAAGTGTAGCTGCAGCAGTGGAACATACAAAGTGTCCAGCCCAACTCTGATTACAACAACGTGAACCTTTCTCTAGGTTCATAAAGAAAGAAAAATAATTGACTTGTGCTTTTGAAAACTATTTGTTCTGTTTGTTTATTTTCGACCTTATTTCAACTTGTTAAAGGTTAGAATATTTTTTTTTTAAAACTGTGTGCGCGATCCGCGCTTGGAATCGGACGCGCACATTGTGCACACGCGGAAATAATTTAATTTGCGCCGAGCGCGGCAAGCGCCGCTGTCGCCATGCGTTCGGACGAACTAGTGGCGAACGAGGTCCTGGCAATCCTGCAGTATTAGCTCGATGTCATGGACGAAGTCAGTGTCCCTGATCTGCACATCCAACTTCAATGAAGAGGAGATAAGCAAGGCTAAAACACTGCTGTTTGAGTCGCTACTTATGGCTGACCGAATGCCGACCCGTAGGAGGGAAGAGAAAGGAGAGAGGAGTCTCCAAGATATCATCAAGGTGTTAAAGGAGACCGACCCGGACGACGTGCCGACTTTCGTGGCGAAGGACTTGCGCAAGCTGCCCCCCGTCACATTCGACCACGTCGACGTCACCAGGCTGCTGCGGGACATCACGATCCCGAGACCAAGCCTAACTGAAGTGCAGTTGAAGCTGGAAGCATCGCAATCCACCATCAATGATGGATTGCGATGCTTCCAGGTACGTACCGAGGTAGCAGATTTACGCAATACGGTATGTAAGTCACACGAGGCAACTACCAACGTCAACACACGTCATGGCGCGGTCAATGCATCGCAGCTGAGTTTCGAGTCAGCAAAATCGACTCGTCGCAAGCTGCCGTCGCTGCGAGCGATGCACAAGCGCGCCCCGCTCTCCCCGCGTCCCCCGTCGTTGGGGCGTCCACGAATGTTAGCACGAAACTCCTAAGTGCTTACTCGGCTGCCGTTATTGCTACTCCAGCAAAACAACGGCGGCCACCTAAGCAAGCGAGGGATGCCCAGGTTCCCTCCGATCTCGTTCGAAGCTCGTTACCAATGGGAACAAGCCAAGGACAGGCCGATGAAGAAGGCTTCATTCGTGTGGTGAAGAAGCCGATTAGTCGCAATACTCGCAATCAGTGCGGCACCGCATTGACCGAACCAAACATGTTTCTGCGTCCTGCTATTCCAACGACGCAGCTGTACGTGTCACGTCTGCAACACACGACGCAGGCAGAGGATGTTGTGGAGTACATCAAGATGAAGATAAAATTCAGTTTAAGTAAGAGTCGAACGGTTGGAGTCACGCCACAAGATTAACTTTAAATATTTTGTGGTGCGGGTTCCGACTCATCACCTAGAGACCTTCTTGAAGGAAGAATTTTGTCGACGGGTGTCGTCTATCGGCGTTTTCGCGGAAGGCTACCTGACACCACGACTTAGCGCAATACGTTGCCGACCCAACGTAGTAAATAGATTTAATTTTTAGGATTTTAATATGTATTAGTGTATTTTTCTATAATATTATTTTGTGTATTCTTTTCTGTGGACCTTAGTCGCCTGACAATAAAGCATTATTATTATTATTACCAAAACCATTTGCAATAACAGCTTGATAAGTTTTTTTCTACTTTTGTTTGTATGAAAAGAGGTCTATGAACCAATAGCGATACTGTAGTGGTATTTCTGTGGAGATACCTTAACTATATCCTGGTGCAAAGGGACATCAAAGTCTTAGTTTTGAGAAAAATAATACTTTAGAATTCAGATTTCTTGCTACATTCTCTATTGGTACAACATACTGGCTACACTGGCGGACAAAATTGATGGGCCTTTCATTAGGCACTGGGCAGCTAGGCATGTGCGTACTGGCGTACATGTCGCCAATTAATTTAAGCTTTTTATGTACTAACAATAGGTTAAGATTTTACTAACACTATATGGATCAATGGTCTGAATTAAATAAATTATTATTATATTATTATTATATAGAGCACTTTTGATTGATTTGATTGTCTCCTTTATTTTATCCGTAGCCACCATCAAACGAAAACTGGGGCCTCCTCATGGGCCGAACCCTCCTCGCGTTCCGCCAACAAGAGCACGCCGCGTTCGTGTGGTCGTGCCAGGACACCACGCGCGCGCTGCTCGCTCAGATGGACGCCGAGAGCAAGGGGGAGAACGCTTTGAGGAGCGGGTACCAAACTGTGCTCGGACTGCATATTATTACGGAGACCAGTCATGCTGAGGAGGTACTGCAAAGGTAAGGTATTTCATTAAAGCCCATACCTTGACTACGATAGTCTATTTGCTTTAGATCTATTTTATCGGTCAATCAAAGTACCAGTTTATTACTTTTCCTTGTTTTGATTTATTTAGGGAATGATGGGGCACTTTATATCATGTCTTGAGTGCCATGATACGCGCCAACTGCTGAAATTACTGAACGCTAAAGAATCTTTACATACTAAATTCTAATAGGTCAATTCTGAGCTGAATCAATTAAAATAGCCATCTACACATTTAGAAAAAGCATTTCAGTTTAGTCTTCCAGTATTTTAAGCGTGTAACTTTCCTGGAGCATAGGATAAAAAAAAAACCTTTAGAAATGATATTTGTTTTTTTTTTTATACAGATTGAAAGAGCTCCGAGACGGCGATCGCCAAAGCACAGAGATGGTGAACCAGTTACTGGACGAGTGGAGACGGCGCCTGTCCGTCGTGCAGTCGGACGTGAGGACCATAGAGCCGCTGCTGCGACTCCGGAGAATACTGCTGCAACAGACACAGGTACGGGACATAATTATCTATATGGAGACGATTTGGAAGTTTTGTCCAGTAACGTTAATTATTTTGACCTCCTACCTATATGATTATATGAAACAATATTTGCATTTGGCGCAGCATGCAGTGGCGATGAATCACCGTAGTAGCCACACGCTATTCTAAAAAAATCCGAGCAATTGCGAGTCGGACTCGCCCACCGAGGGTTCTATACAAATTACTTTAAATAAAGACAATATTTGTTGTTAATTTAGTTACAAATGTATAGTTTTCAGACTTTTCCTTATACTTGTAGTATAAGACGGTCTTTTGGGTCAGCGGGAAATACCCTATACATTTTGGTTTCCTTGAGAGTGTCGAAATATACGTTTTTTGCGGCATAACCGACCGTATATGTTTTTTACGTTAATTTAGAAGTTTGATTTAAAAAAAAAAATCAACTGGATACCTCCACGCGTTCCGTTTTTCCTTTTGAGGTACGGAACCCTAAAAGCACCATTAAGATTGTATTTGAATCGCTTTCAATTTTATTTATTGCACCTACGACTATTCTCTGCATTACCCAAATGTTGACTGGTAGAGAATGCCTATGGCATTAAGTTCGCCTTTGTAAATTTTTATGCTGAAAGTGTTTAAAATAAAATAAATAAATAAATAAAGAGAACAGTAAATTGTTTACTTAGTTGATCTTCATCAAATTGTTTAGAGTTATCAATCAACTTGCATACTATCTACTTTCACGTTCATTCCTTTGCATTACGGTGTCTTAATTTCATATTTATGTCCGTTTACGTTTTAGCAACTGCTGGAGCCTACACATCCGCTAACAGCGAATCGATTGAAAGCATGCATCGGAGACCTCTGGTTGCAAAGTGCGAAGCATGCTAGAAAAGCTGGAATATTCCAACAGGTATGTATTTCACAACATCTTAGCGATCAAAAATCACCATCATCATCTGCCTAGCCTTTTCCCAACTATATTGGGGTCGGCTTCCAGTCAAGCCGGATTTAGCTGAATACCAGTATTTTACGCGGAGCGGCTGCCTACCAGACCTCCACAACCCATTAACTGGGTAACACGGTACTTCATGGCAAGACTGGAGTCAGATTTACTGGCTTCTGACTATCCGTAACGACTGCCAAAGATCTACAAATGGCAGCCGGGACCAACGGCTTAACGTGCTTTCCGAGGCACGGAGGAAACTCGGTATGTTAAGATGGTCACCCATCCACAGACCAACCTTGGCAAGCGTAGCTTAACCTTGAAGATCGACCCGTGCGGCTGTTATTATCTAGCCACGAGCTCCTTGATCAGCGAACAAAAATCACCAATCAATATAATATATAAGATTCTTCCGTTACTGACTGATTGAGTGACAGTCAGACAACGCGCAGCCGAAACTACTAGTTGAAGAAAGCTGAAATTTGACATATACGTTTCTTGTGGAGTGTAGAGGTTCACTAAGAGAGGATTTTCCGAAACACCTACGGGAACGGGAAAGAACGGGATAAACGCGAACGACGTCGCGGGTAGAAGCTAGTATACCCTATTTCTATTGTAGTAAAGTGCAACCAACATAGATTTAAAAAATAACACTACTTGAAAGACAACGTCGTAGGATCAGAGGCGGCTCGTTCTAAAGAGCGCTGGTGCAGTGCACTCCCACAAAAATGACAATAAATACACAATAAATTTTATTTATTTAAGACTATAAGTACACACTTACTACGTTACTACTGTGCCTATACATACACTCTTAAAAGCAGTACCTACTAGGAACTTATTATCTACGAAGCACAACATTAAATGTTCTCTAACATAATATTTGGAGTCGAGTGGAGCGCCAGCGATTGCGCTCCTTTGAAAAAATGTTTAGTACAATACCTAGCGCTCTATCCAATGAGTGCGAAAGAGAAATATCGACACAGTGCAGCACGTGAGACAGAAGATTTTGTATGAGATATTAGCCGAATCTGGAGCGCCGCTCATGCGCTGCGTTGCCGCTTTGTTTTGGTGACTGAGTGCAATATGCGTTGTTGCCGATCTTATGTAAATAAACATTGTCGATTCGCGCGCCGGGTATTTTACGACAATTACGCAATTTTAATTATAAATATATTAAAAATTAGTTAGTGCGTGACATTTGTGTTATAAAATGGAACGATACAGTGTAACTTTTATTAAAAATTGCGAAAAAACTCTCGAAATGCGTCTCGAACTGAAAGCTAAGGGCCCGCCACGGCCAGTAATTGCACTTAGTCAGAAATGTAGTTCGAAAACTAAAAGTTTTACGCGAGTTTTTAAATCTGAACAATATTCCAAAACACCTTGGTTGTGTGGATGTGAGGACAGCAATAAATTATTTTGTTTCCCGTGTCTACTGTTTGGGGTTGGCGCCAGCGGTGGTGGTGAATCTGCGTGGACGGAAACTGGTGTTGATGATTTAGCGCATCTTTCAATAAAAGTAAAAAAACATTCACAATCTAGATTTCATATGTTGTGTGAGGTGCAATTGGCATCTATTGGCCGACAAGATATTCGTATGGCGTTGGATTCTGCGTATCGGAAATCTATTAGAGAGTTCAATGAACAAGTTGATGAAAATCGATACATTTTACGGCGTTTAATAGATTGCGTGGTATTTTGTGGTGCATTTCAAGTTGCCTTACGAGGACATGATGAATCTACGACATCCTTGAATCCCGGCATTTATAGAGGTTTCTCAACGTTAAATAAAATTAAAACGTTTACGCGCAATACTATGACGCAAGACCGTCTCAATGCGTTGTGTATGATAGGCATAGAGAAACGCTTAATTAATTCCATAATCTGATTTTCACAAGAAAGTGATAGATGTCTTCGCTCGCCAAAAAGACCGGCGAATGGATTTTTTATACAAATAAAATGAATGTAAGTTCTAATTTTTCGTTTTTATTTTTAGTGAACACCCATAAAAAAATATCACGAGCCGCCTCTGCGTAGGATGAGTGAACAAAAATGCTTGCTTTGAGAAAAAATATTTATTCTGCAAAATATCGATGTGCCAACAAAACCTAAACACACTGCTTAATCTTATAAAATGTTGAATCAGAAGCATATTTCTGAAACATAACATACACATACCTCTTACAGTCGTACATGTACGTTCTAAATGCGGAAGAGTACCAACCGGAGGAGTTGTTCATAGAGAAATCCAAAATGTACTGGGCGCGCGGGCAGCACGAACATGCCTTCACTACGTTACGACGAGGCTTGGACGATACCTATCCTATGTTGGAGCAACTTAATAATGATCAAAGGTAACGGCGTTGTGATAAAACAATTTATTAATGAGTTAAATAGGTGTGTAATTTAATTTATGGTGCCTTTAAAGGCTATTAGCATTTTCAGCTATGCCAATTAATCATGCTACATCTTCTTATCGTGTGGGCAGTAAGGTCTAACGACCCCACACACCCTAATGCCAGAGTTTCTAAACCACCCTTTAGGGCCTCTGACATGGTTTATTTAATGATTTTGGCGGCCGTGACCACCGGCTTATACGTACCTTCCGAAGCACTGAATCATCTTTTTAGCAAACAATCAGGTGATTCAAGCCTGCAATGTCCATGCCAAACTGAAAACAACATAGTTTACTAAGTATGCTTCCCGTGGGAATCGAACCCACGACCACCGGATCACAAGGCAAACGCCTAAACCACTTTACTACGGTGGCAGTTTGCTACATCTAAATTGGTTATTTATGTTTATATCTTGCTAAGATTTATTGCATAATAATGAACTGAATAACCCTTAATAGTATCAAACTTCATGTACCTGTCACAAAATGAATAATTTATTTGTTTATATTTCAGAAAAATATGTGCTAAAGCGAAATTGCTAATAGCGAAGTACAACGATGAAACTACAAATGTCGACGTTGACGTCAATATTGGATATTACAAGGAGTCTGTAGAAGTGTTCAAACAATGGGAAAAAAGTTTGGTAAGGCTATCTTTTTACTTCTGTTTATGAAAAAAGTATAGAACTTTGACTAGTATGGGAATGATCCGAAGTGTTTCGAATATAATATTTTTGCTTTAACCTAAGTTAAGCGCATGGGAAGTTTTTACCCTGTACACAGCGGTAGTCTTAAATCGGGTTAAAGATAATGATGAAGAGTTGTAAGAAACCGGGAGGTACTTAAAATGTAGCAGTTACTGGCAACTTTCATCATCCTATCGCTGGGAAAAATGCTTTGAATTCTGTCATATGCCCCCTTCAGTTCCTGTTCAAATATTAAAACCCAAGTGAAACACTATTTCTTCAAACCAGGTGTGCTTAGGAGCGTATTACGAGAAGGTGAGCTGTGGCGAAGGAGTCAGTACAAGCACGATGTGGTCGCGACGTCTATACGCGCTGAACAGCTACGGCAAGGCGCTGCAGTACGGACACAAGTACCTCTATCAGAGCATGCCGCGGATGCTGTCTATATGGTATGTGTGTAGCTCGGGCTACAGTCTGCAACTCAATGTCCAAGCATGTATTTTGCGTATGGGTGGAACAATATGTCACTCGATCCACTTCAGCTCCTCAAGGAAGGCTAGCAACTCCTGGGTACCTGGATCCCGTTCACAGCGTTACTGGGTAGCTTGACGAATATTCCCAGTCACCCCTACGTGGATTGCCACCAGGTGGCAATGGAAAGTTATTGACTTCACTTCAATTCGCTGTTTACTGCGGCTTGGATCGTATTGTTAGGGATATACAAACAAAATTTTCTTCATTGTAGTTGCTCAATGAGGGGTTTGGTTTGGGGGTTTTCCCGATTGCCACCTGGTGGCAATCCATGTGGGGCGACTGGGAATATTCGGGAGCAGATGAGCTGCTGTGTCGTCCTCCTCGCTGCAACCTCTGCAAAGTGGACTTAGAGGTGTTTATTAATGGATCGTAAAGGCTCTGACTGTACACAACTATAGTTTAGTCAGTCTTGGGCCTGTCTATGGTATGATGTACATCTATTCTCTGTACAGTCTCGCTTTGTCCTTGGTCCTACTCCATCTCACTGTATCAGCACGTCAGTGTCATGCATCAATTCTGTCGGCATGAGACAGGTATCTCCAGCGCATTCACTTGTCCATACCGGACGAACCTACCTGCTTATGATTACGCAGCTTGAATAATTCAATCCCAATTAATTACTGATCCTATCACAAGTTAGAAGCATGTTTCCGCCTAACGTTAAATGGTCCAGTTGTATCGTAACAACATTAAAATGTTCCTATTTTATTTGAGACTTACATTTCAGGTTGGACGTCGAAGTGACGTCAACAGATACAAGCGCCCACTCAGTTCTAGCTCAAATGACGGAGATCATCAAGACGTACTCGGAGAGATTGCCTCTGTACCTGTATCTCACAGCATTCTCACAGATCGTATCGAGAATCTGCCATCCAGTGAAGGAGGTAATATTTTCACCCTGACACATAATTATTTCGGCTAAGTATAATCATCATGCATCATGATGGTCCGGAGGGGTTACAAGACTGGACAAGGTACGAAACGAACATATCCATGGTAGTTTTAATGTCGCCCCAATATCGGAGTAACTGACCGAGAGTCGTCTGAGATGGTATGGTCACGTGATGCGAAGAGACGAGGAATATGTGGTCAAAAAAGCGTTCAAATTTCCTGAACACAAAAGAGGTCGAGGACGACCTCCCGCTATGTGGTGGACCAGCATGACGAAACTCTTACCAGAGGAAAAACTGCTCGACCCGACAACCCGGGACAGATTGTCCTGGCGTCTCAAAAATAGGAGAGCCGACCCCACATAAAGTGGGAACGAGCAAGGAAGAAGAAGTATAATCATCATGCTTTGAAAATGTATTAATGTATGACGAATATGCTAATGAATGTGCAGACGTCTGACGACGCGACTGTTAGATTATGATAAATTATTTACTTTGCCTCTCAAAATATTGTTCCTGTTAACATAAAAAATCACAGAAAATAAAATAATGTGTAACTACAAAAAATGCTGTGTGTATCGTACACGTACTAGATCACAGTACAGTTAATATTGTAAGGAATAAACTGACAGAACTTGACTCCGTATAAATCAAAATATTATCTTCCAGGTATACCTCCAACTGAAAGCAATAATAGTGAAGCTAATAATGGCGTACCCTCAACACACATTATGGATGATGATGAGCGTCATCAAGTCAGGCTACGCGCAGCGTATCAAGCGCTGTGCCGATGTGTTCGCGGAGCCCAGGCTCAAGGAACCTCGCATGTTGAAGCTCATCGGTGACTTCACGCAACTCGCTGAGAAGTTGATCGAGCTGTGTAACAAGCCCATAGCTGGTACTTCTACGGTAAGTGAATCAATCTGCTTATGTTGAGATCGATTTCCAGTCCAACTGGACACAGCTGGGAAACAACATAGACCTTATAGTTCCTACTATAAGGTCTATGTTGTTGCCCGGCTGTCAAAATCTGTAGACAAGTCTGTATCATGTGGACCTCCACATGATACAGACTTGTCTGTACAGATTTTATTTAAATCTATTATCACTCCAACATTAGTCTGAATTGCTTTGTTACACAGACAAAATTGAATTTAAGTTTATAGAAGTATCGTGGGGAAGATCCATTAGTTATACTGGTTGTCAGATTCGAGCTGGAAAATAAAACTTTTGAAATTGTTAGCTGATAAAGATATAACCTTGATCTGTCAGTTGTCCTTCCTGATAACATCGTCACCACACGGGGCGGCAAAACATGATATATTAGGCGATATCTTGATAAATATCTTTAGATCTAAGTAATTAAATAAAAGTGTGATAAGATGGTTAGGTAAGCAGGGCATTGTAAAAATATTTTGAAAATGTGAATTGTGGTTACTTATCTCAATTAATTTTCTTCATAAAACTGATGATATCAACCGGGTGCTTACTCTCGAATATAATTCCGATAAATCGACATTGGAATTGTCAGTTAAACGTCAGGGTTTAACTCCGGAATTATATTAAGCACCCTGATCGGCTCTCTATATCCTTGGATTCACGGGAGCTGCCTAAAAGACTTCTGGTCACTGCATAATCTTCTGGGCGATTTAAAAAGAAAACAAAATTGACCCCATACTCAAAATCTATTTATTTACGTCTCGTGTTCATATTTGTACTAAACAACTGAATCGGTCCAGTAGATCCGGAGACACAAGCAGACATGATGAAAATGATCTAATAAGGTTTCCTTTTCCTCACAGACGTTCGAACCCTAAAAAAAGTATGTAGACTTATGTACTGAAGTCTCAGTTTAATCGTGTTGTTTATGTAAAGTTAACATGCTAACGAGTACATACCTCCTTATGTTGATCTATGACGAAACCAAGTTGTCGGAATGTCCGTAGGTACTGTTTGGATTATCATGCTGGTGTCAAATCAAACTGCAAATATTAAATACCTTATTTATACTTAGTGCGTAATACACGTTAATATTTTAACGCCATTCTTAGAATATCATTCTTTGGGTTTACTTCGTTCTAAGTTTAGAACATAGATGATTTCCTACTAAATATGTGTATGGGGACCCGACGATTCGTTTTGTTTACGAATCAACACTAAAAGCACTGGATTTTAGGGTTGCATTTAACAGTTTGTTACCTTAAGGCCCTTCTTACCTCATATCCTTCACTTAGCTTGCTTTTTAGCTGGCCTTTTGGCACTATCACAGACTGGGACTCAGATTTAATTACTTGTATTATTAAAAATCTCAATCTGAGGACGAGCTCCTCAGATTGAGATTTTTAACAGCTATTAATAACAGCCGCATGGGTCGATCGTCGGTTAAGCAACGCTTGCGAAGGTTGGTCTGTGGATGGTTGACCATCTTATCATACCGAGTTTCCTCCGTGACTCGGAACGCACGTTAAGCCGTTGGTCTCGGCTGTCATTGAAGCCAGTTAATCTGACTCCAGTCTTGCCATGAAGTACCGTGTTACCCAGTTAATGGCTTGTGGAGGTCTGGTAGGCAGCCGCTCCAAGTAAAATACTGGTATTCAGCTAAATCCGGTTTGACTGGAAGCCGAACCCAATATAGTTGGGAATAGGCTAGGCAGATGACAGACTGGGACTCAGAATAGGACTTCACGCGTGTCATACTTACATCGGAAAACATGATGACAAAATTTCTACCTTTTTAGACCACAACAGTATCAGCTCTAGTTAGATCACTACCCCGTCTCCTGGCCGACGATAACTTCAGCCACGTCATGATGCCGTTCCAAGAGTTCTGTAAGATCGTGCTGCCATCCAAGGCTGCGCGGCAAGAGCGGATAGACTTCAACATACCTACCGAACCGCCGGTGTATATCGCTGGCATTGAAGAGAATATTAGTATACTGCCTTCCTTGCAGAAGCCTAGAAAGGTTACTTTGAAGGGTAATGTATATTTTTTGCTTGATTGTAGACTATTTTCCTCAAAACTTACTTTGTAACTTCAAGATGCTGAGGGCCAGTCTTATACACTTGAAAGTCAATCTCGTTGCCTTATCAATTTTGTCAAAAACTACTATTCAAAAAAAATTCACTGAGTTTGAAATTTTCAAACTGTTTAATTGGCATTACTGTCGACCTTAGTGTGGTACAATACAACTAAACGAAGGTCGAATATACCAGTTCATCCCCTTTTGTCTTCAATCATGCTCTCTGGGGTGCAATAGCACCCAATAGTGATTTTGTCAAAGAAAACTTAGCGGTAATCAGTCCAATGCCAATGAATCATCTCTTTTCTGTCAGGTTCCGATGGAAAATCCTACATAATAATGCTGAAGCCTCGTGACGATCTTCGCAAGGACTACCGTTTAATGGAGTTCAACGGCGTCGTGAACAGGTTCCTGCAGGATGCGCCCGAGACCCGGCGCCGGCGCCTTTACATACGCACCTATAGTGTGCTGCCTTTGAATGAGGAGTGCGGGCTCATAGAGTGGGTGCCTAATCTGGTTGGACTGAGGCCGATTTTGATGCATATTTATAAGCAGAAAGGTAAGAAATTAGTAGTAAATATCATAGGGTATGAAACTATAATACTTACTGCTAGTCGCAAAAATTAAAGCATAGGCCAGCAAAGTTTGTTAAAAACAAGGGTAGGGTGACGGGATTAGCTTGATTCCTACTGAAAAGTCTGGCCCGCATTAGTAGAAAAGAACTGTCTCCCTTTAGGAGACTGAGGCTTTTGCCTAGTAGATGAGTTTAGAAACTATACTACTATTAACATAGTTGGAAAGGCTCAATTATACTGGGCCGGGTCAAAGGAAAACGTTCTCAAGAGCACCGGCAGGATGGTCCGACGCCATAAAGAAGGTTGTTGGAGGTCGCATGCACAGACCGGTTTACACTGCAGAAGCTCGCATGGCTTGGAGTAGCGTCCTATGTGGTCGCGTTAGTAAATATTGAAAAGAATAATTATATTGATAAGATAAGAAAATGGTATGTTCAAATAATCTGTCTACAACTGCTACATTCATACCATACCCTGCAGCTACGCCAGCGCCATTCTGGAAGATGTTACTTACAGCTGGAAACTTTTTTAACTTGCCAGCCATATAGGGAGCGTGCAGAAACTATAGGTGGCAGCACAGAAATGTCAATGTCAAGTATGTTTCGAGTAAAAGATGTGAAATAGCTACGCTAGATGGCACAGTCTTCTTCGCGCACGTTCACCTAAACTAAGCCTGCAGGAACCACAGGTGGCAGCACAGAAGCGTCAATGTCAAGTATTCTGATCCTTAAAACTTCGAATATGCGACACTAGATGGCATAGTCAACGCCGTGCACGGTCCCTATAAAATCGTCCGCCTTTGCCGCTATTCTCCATGGCAGTGGGAACGACTAAGAAGAAAAGAGGAAACCATACATGTTGACTGTTGTCAGCCCATAGGGCCAAGATTAATGCAGTAATTCATTATGCTGTCTATGTTAATCTTAGGTATTCACACAAGCAATCGCGAGTTGAAAGAAATGATGTGCGCGAACAAGGACCCGGTTGAGAAGAAGAGGCGTATTTACGAACAACAGTTACTGCCGCGTCATCCGCCTGTCTTCCAGGAGTGGTTCCGAAGAGTCTTCTCTGATCCTTATGGATGGTAATGATTTCCTCATATTCAGATTTCAGTTACAAAAAACATTAAACACTAGCACTTCGCCCGCGACTTCGTTCGCGCGGGTTTAGTATTTAAATTTTTGTAGGAATCACTATTTTTTTTAAATTAATAAATGTAGTCTATGTTACTCAAGGATAATGTAACATTCTAATAGTGAAAGAATTTTGAAATGGTTCAGTAGTTTTCTAGTTTATTCGTTACAGACATACAAAAACAAAAATACCAATTTGTCACCTATTTTGTTGTAATTCACAAAATTGATGTACAATCACACGTGCAAAAAATAAATCGCAAAATAATATAAATATGATTGACACAAAATGTGAATCCAACATGCACATTCGAAGTAATTCACTTACGTTTCAAAACAGTTCATAAATGAAGAAAAAACAAAAATATATAGATATTGGTAAATAGTAGTAGGAACAAATATTAATATCGGTGAACAGGACCTTATCAATTACACATAATAAGTGATTTCAATACCACGAGTTAATACCCCTGTCGGGGATTGCGTCGTATTAGTGTAGATTACCATAACTGAATGCTTTTAATTTTATTATTTTTTATACAGTATTACAGACCAGACAGTCCATCTTCTCCAGGTCTTCAGCAAGTTAGGCAGAAGTATCCGACTTCTCGTGTCGATTGATACTATCAAATTATTTTTTTTAATGACAATCGCTTTCAACAGGTATCAGGCTAGATCTGCTTATATCAGGACTACTGCTGTTATGTCAATGGTTGGATACATTTTGGGTAAGTATCTATTTATTTATTAGATATCTTTAATTAACTAATTCATTCATGTAATGCGGCACCATGCACAGCACAAACTTCAGTTCTGCATGCAATTTTGCACTACAGTTCCACATGTGCAAATCACTAAAGATGTTGAATCCCACCGGACACATTGCCTATGTTATCCTAATATAACTTGCTGTTGCCCGCAACTTCGTACGCGCATATCACGTTTTTTCCCCGTTCGCGTACGAATTTCGGGAATTCCTCTCGTAGTTCTCCTCTCGACTCCCCAAGAAACCTACACGACATTAACCGCTGGTAGTAGAAAACTGAAATTTGGCATGCAGGTTCCTTGGAGAGTGTAGGGAAGCACTAAGAGAGGATCTCCCGATATTGTTATGGGAACGAGAAAATACGAAGTCGCGGGCAAAGCTATTAAACTCGTAAAACACTATACTTAATTGGGCCTTAACTATTTGATATTCCTCTAGGTCTAGGAGACCGTCACGGCGAGAACATATCCTTCGACTCGACAAACGGCGACACGGTGCACGTAGACTTCAACTGTTTGTTCAACAAAGGAGAAGCGTTCGAGTGGCCGGAGCGAGTACCGTTCCGTCTCACGCACAATATGGAAGCGGCCATGGGACCACTCAGGCATGAGGGGATGTATAGGTAAGATTTACTTTTAACTAAAAAGGGAGGATCCTTCTACCCGACGGGCGTAGTATCTGGTGCGCACGATGGACGTTGTTGGGCTGTTTTGTAAACGTTCGAATCGCGCGGAGAACCTTGATAGCGCCATGTAGGATTTGTCTAACGACAGGTATTTTTGTAGTTCCTACACAACATGTTATATAGGTACTGCTCAATTTGAGTGAAAATATTGGACACATCTATTGTATCATATTGCACCTTATTTTGAACTCTGTTTCGCGTCTGATAGAGTTCATGATATATTACTCGGTGAAAAACTGCTTGTGCTGTGTGCGACTGCCTGATCTGACCCTACGTAGAATTTAGGTACCACAAAATGTTAATGATACAGCTATTTAACACTTGGGTGTCCCTCTACACATACCACAGGGCCAATAGTAACAGGAAAAATAGCTAAAAGGCAATTGAAGTATCGCTAGTGAGTTAAAAATCCATTAAAGAATACTCATTGCGCGTACCATGACTTGAAAATCCGATTGTCAATCAAACCTTTACGTAGTTTTTACTTTGTAACTTTTTTTATTACAACTAAAAAACTGAATGATGTAACCTTTTCTGTTAGTTTTGGCTAGCTAAAGAGATACATAATGAATTAAATTGTGTAATACAATAAGATTTTTCTTAGTATGAAGACCTTGGTCCTTGGTAACAGTACAATGTAGAATCGTGGCGACAAAAAAATATGACAACTGTGAGTTATCTACTAATTGCACCTTTTTCAATTAAAATCTAGATAGTGAAGTGTTATTGTTGTAGGTATTATCATTACAATCTATTGTGCAGATTACTATCGTTTAATATAGCATTCCAATTCAATAATGGATAAACCAATATGATTACTTAGTGATTATTTTTAGGCGTCATTTTCTTCAAGTTATTTATTTCGTTCTTATCAAGATATTAACGAAATAATGACCATGAACTTGAAGAATGTAGAAACTGGAAGAAGCATGCAGGTAAAAGTACCTGCATGCTTTCAACGCTTTAAATGACTGTAAAGTCACAGTGCAAATTGATAAAATATAGTTTAAGTCTTTTTAACTTTATATTAAATGTGTTGTATTATTAAAAATCTCAAAGGTTACCAAATGAGCAAAACGAATTCGTATATATTTTTTTGTGTCGTGTTTGTTTTTTTCTATTTAATTTTCTGTTACTGTTTATATTAGTTTTATATTTCATCACGTAATGTTAACTTAAACTTGTTAATTTTAGCTATTATATATTATTTTATAGTTTAGTGCTTGTAGCACACCAAATTAATATGTTTATGGGCCTGCAGTGCTAATTTGTAAGAAATTGTGACTAATAACCTTAAATTATGGTATGGTAGTTTGGCCAATAAAGGAAAATAAATATTAAATCTGAATAAAAAGGTTGATACCTTTTTATTAAAAAAAAAAACAGATGATTATTTATCATAATTTCAGCCGAAAGACGTCCACTGCTGGACATAGACCTCCCCCAAGCGCCGCCACAACGACCGGTAGAATACTATTTGATTAATAAATTGTCCGTAAAATCAATGAATAAAATCAGATGCAAATATAATATATTAGTCATGTTTTTAGTAGTCATAAATAGATATGTTTTTTTTTTGCATTTGTTGTCACAGTCACTGCATATAAAAATTGCCGACACGATAAATACAATAGGTACAGTCATAATAATTATTGTAGTTCTCACGAGGTTACACGTAAATAACTCTGTATATTATAGCCTACGTTACGTATACGGAAGTCAAATAGGTTTAATAAAGTTTTAATTTTGTAGGTTTTCCCTTTTACATTAGAGGTGTTCTCAGGACCATAAAGCGAGAGACAAACTGGTCCCACGTATGCAACGCATTATGATATCTGGACTCTGGATTTTGTAAAAAAACTATGCAAAAGAAAAACACTTATTGTATGCAACGCAACATACGGTAAGTGTGTTTCTATTGCATAGATCTTCACATAAAAACATGAGTCCCGATTTCATACTGCGTTGCATACGTTGCGTACGTAGGACCAGTGTGTCTCAAGCTTTTCTGTACGGAAGCATAAGCTTGCATTTTTGTATTATTTATCTTACACTTGTTAAGACATACATGCTTTGTTGTTGCATGCATATTGTAAGCTTTGTTGTTGCATGCATATTGTAAGCTTTTATATACGTAAAGGCGATGCCCCACGTTTTTTCATTCACTGCGACTGAAAATCGTTTACTGCGACCCATATTATGGCCATGCCACGCACGAATGGCAACAAATGAACCGCGCAACTAACATGGGTAACCACTCAGTGTACTTGTACACTGAGTGATGTGTAGCAGAGTGCGATCGACTTTCAGTTTGATGCTGTCCGTCGATGTTCTTCTTCATTCCTCTTTATCGGGTTCCGTACCCGAAGGGTAACCAACGGAACACTATTACTAAGCCTTCGCTGTCCGCCAACGGAAAACTATTAACGTCCGTCCGTCTGTCTATCTGTCTGTCTGTCCGTCCGTCTGTCTGTCTGTCAGCGGGTTGTATCTCAAGGACCGTAATAGGTAGACAGTTGAAAATTTCACAGATTATGTATTTCGATTGCCGCTATAACAACAAATAATAAAAATTAAGGTTTATGGTATGGAACACTTCGTGTGCGAGTCCGACTCGCACTTGGCCGTTTTTTTTTTCCTTTTTGGCATCTAGAGAACTTCAGTATTCCTGAAACCAATAAGCAGTGATGAATTTTCTTTAGGAAAAGTTGCGAAGCAGTGATGCGAGCTCTCCGGGCCCAGACCGCAGCGTTGATGTCAGTGATCGAGCCATTTGTGTATGATCCCTTGGTATCGTGGGGACGGGTGCGCCCCGTGGACTGCGGCGAGAGGACCAATGAGCAGGCCTTACAGCATCTGCTGCATATCAAGCAACGCTTAAATGGAATGGTAAGGGCTTTTTGGACGGCGTTGAATAGGGAATATGCATGCGTTTTTTTATTTGCAAAATGAAATACTTATTAGCTCTCGTAAACAATCGTGAAATTATTTTTTTAATACCTTCATCAGCGATGAAGTTATAAAGCTTCAAAGATTACAATTAGAAAGAGAAGTCAGATGAAAACTGACGCCTATACTGCTGCCATACAAAACAGCGTTTTCGCGAGAGGGCTATAGATGATAAATATGCTTTTCATGCATATTCCCTATTGGTTGGCTATTGGTAAAAAAAGCAATTAAATTCTTTTCGCCAAACCTCTAATTATTCGTTCCCGTGGAGATGACGCTATTGAGTTGATGACAATATTTTGGCTAATTTCAAAATTAGCAAAAATATTGTCAAAGCTAATGAAGATTTAGTCGATGAGGGAAGAACCTGTAATAATTTTGTTTAAAAACAATAACATGTTATAAATTTTTGTATGGCAACATTTTATTGCCTGTGGTCGCGATAAAAAGACTTTAATTTGGCTGTAATGTGCGTCCATTGTTTGCTTTGACATTTGAATTTCTTTTCTTTTTCCAAGGTGAGGACAAAGAACAAGCAGCTATCGCTGTCTTTGTCTCCTGAAGGTCAAGTGGAACATCTGATTGTTGAAGCGACCAGCATTCACAATCTCTGCCAAATGTACATCGGATGGGGGCCGTTTTTGTAAAGATTACTAAAGTACAACTTCTGGTTGATGTATTTCGCGAACGCACATCACCTCAGAATTTTAAACCGTACGTCTATGTCATAAATGTTACTATACGTGCGCTCGTGATTTGCAATAATTATACCAATATGTGCCTCAATTAACTGTGATTATATTTGAAGTTATAGCTTTATACTTATTTTGTAAAGTACTAAAGTTGTTTTAAGCCAAATGTTACAGTCCTTTAATAAAATGATAACTTCCTTATGAATTTTGTTTGATTAGTCTTACGTCCTCATACTTCCTTCTATAGGTACTTACACTTTGGCAAGCCCATGTTTATCTCTATACCGACATTAACAGCTCCAGTAGGAAAAATTAACTATTTATTTTCTGTAATGTCTGTGAATTACCGACTTGAAAAAAAAAATGCATAGAACGATAATAAGCATTATTATATTTTGCAAAAATTATGGATACTAATTGGTGTCATCAGTCAGGAGCACGTTGCAGAGAAACAATATCAGACAAAAAAAAAAACCCACATAATATACAAAATGCATTTACACACTGTAAAATCTCAAACTAAAAAATCCCCGACAAAAAATAACTTTTAAAAGTTAAAAAATAATATGTATTGATCCTTTGAATTTAATATAGGTAGGTACGATTCTTTGGGCCAAGCGTCTTCGCCTCGGGAGATAGCAAATTTTTGTATTTGTTAAGTAGGTACCTCTATATTATTAGCGGTCCCCCGATTGCGTGAGAAGCAATAGCTCCTCACGCAATCCATCCATCCAAATATGATCTACACTCACCTAAACGGCACTACATCCTACATCGTATACCAAAAAATCATATCGGTAGAACGAGTGAAAGTAGCTTTGCATCTCTCACCAATGTGTTCACTCATTTCTCTTTTCTGCTTCATCATCAGACCCTGATCACAATCTATCTATAACCTGTTCATTGCGATAGTTTAGGTAATGAATAGGTAGGAAAACGAAAGGTCTGCTGTAAGTGAGGATTTGGGTATCCTGAGAGAAAATTTAAAGCATGCATAAAACGCACACTATGTAGACAAGCGTATTATAAACTGGAAGATTATATCCTCGATAACAACGCTTGGCTAAATGCTGGTCCTGCTTCACAGTCACAGCTCACAGCTGCTTAGTCCACTTGTTACGTTTTTATATTTGGAAGAGATGCTCACTCTCTTTTATTTTATAGGTACTTACATAATTATTATAATTGCTTATTTATTATTTTTGATGTAAGAACTTAATCGTTGTTTTTATTAATTTATTTTTCATTATTTGTTCATTGACGACCATAGTTTTGTGTAAAGTTGAAGCATATTTTTCAAATTTTGTAAATGTGAGTACCTACCATGAAGCCATTTACATTTTATGTGATTAGTTATAGTTTTACTTTTATAGTTGGACATGAACGAGCATGGTGGTTGAGAGCATGTCATGCTTACTCAGTATCTCGCTGATGGCGGCGCGTGGGTTGGATCATTCGGTTCCCTTCGAAATGGTTGAGCTGAAAGGTGCCGATACACGCGTCATGTTCGTGAACGGGCGCCGTCGGTTGTGACTGGTCATGTCTTAACTGCCATTAGCTCAATTTAATCTTCATATTTTAAGTTCTTATAATAAGCCTTTTTTTTCCTTTGCATTGCCCTCACATGCAGAAGCAACAAGTAAGTATATGTAACTTAGAATTTTGTAAAACAGAATATGATTTAAAAGAGTGTCCGTGGAGTTTCTTGCACGTTCTTCTCCATAGAGATCTACGCTTTGGAACGTGCAAATAGCTTCCATGTTTTTGACTGACCGACCTGGACGTTACAAAAGTGCCTGTGAATGGTTTATTTGAAATAAAATGTTTTGAATTAGAATTAGAATTCCAGGACAAGCTTCAGCATCAGGTTAAGGTTACTTATCGAAACATAATCTGTTTATTAAAACCATTCCAGTGATTTCAAACACGATACTTCTGCTGTAACTTAGTGAGGAGTTGGGTATTCTGCAGATCTCAGGTTATGCTTCAGCATCAGGTCAATATAACCATGTTTATGCAATTTCATTTAAGTCGGTACTTCATGCCGGAACAGCTGCTCAAACTCTATCAAGCACAAGTTCGAT
This sequence comes from Lacanobia oleracea, assembly GCA_950371165.1. Classification (NCBI taxonomy): domain Eukaryota; kingdom Metazoa; phylum Arthropoda; class Insecta; order Lepidoptera; family Noctuidae; genus Lacanobia; species Lacanobia oleracea. The sequence goes on along the minus strand of OX493392.1, from coordinate 17,578,584 downwards.
CGTGTATGGAATACTGCTCTCATCTTTGGGACGGATCTGCCAGATACCAGCTTGATGCCCTTGAGTCAATTGAGAAATGAGCCAAGAGGATCATCGGCAATGAGAAGCTCGTCGCGATGAAGCTCAAAAGTCTTGAGCATCGACGACGATTTGCTTGCCTGTCGGTTTTCTACCGGTTGCATTTTGGGGAATGTGCGACGGAATTGCATAATTTAATTCCGCCAAGCCAGTTCCATCATCGGACCACAAGTACGGCGATGCGCCACCGGTACATGGTGGACATCCCACCCACACGCACAAAATGTTTTGGGAACACATTAATAATGCGTACAGCTAAGGAGTGGAATTCCCTGCCAGAGTCTGTGTTTCCTTATAGCTACAACCTGGGAGTCTTTAAGTCAAGAGTGAATAGGTTACTTCTAGGCAAGCGTGCTCCAACTTCGACCACATAATCGCTTACCATCAGGTGAGATGGTGGTCAAACGCGTGCCTATCATTAGTAAAAACAAAAAAAAAGAATACCAAATTCCGCATCGATCAGACCCGTAAAAACTGGTTAAATGCCTTCATCAACTAGAAAAGAGCTGATGATCTACAAACGGCTCTACCGATTTTGATAAAACTTGTCTAAGAACCATCGCTAGAAAACCTGCTTTCAAATTAAAAAAACTGTATCCAAATTGGTTCACCCGTTTAAGAGCTACGGTGCCATAGACAGACACACACACACATAGCGGTCAAACTTATAACACCCCTCTTTTTTCTTTTTTTTTTCCTCTTTTTTTACGTGCATACGTACGTAGTTCAGTTTTTAACCCTTTTGACTTAGTTTACAAATACTAAACTAAGTCAAAATTAACTAAAGAAGATGGAAGGCTCCTAGCACGTGGAGCCGTGAAGTTATTTAGTTTTTGCCTAACCCCTCATGGGAAAACGAAGTGCGTTTATTTATTCAATAATACTTTAGCACAACATTTTAATTTAAGACATTTTCAGCGCAAATATATAAATAAACACAGCCATGTTGTGTTGCTGACTTAAGCACCTACTTCCCGAGTTGAGTAATGAGTTTTCCAACGACAGATAGGTAAATCACTTGGCAGGTGCCACATATAAAGAGTAGAGCATTGTTCCGTGCCCATTGTGGTACATTCTCGCTCGATTGAATATCTGTTGATGACTTTTTCTTTGCGTGTTGCAAACTGAATTACTTATTGTGACTTATTTGTTTCGCGGTCAATGCGACCTTCATTTGTTTCCTAGGTCGTTGCGATTGGGATAATTGTTTATTTACTGCTAATATTGTTTTATGATCATGGCTGTAGTTAATTTACCTATAAATATTGTCGGATAGCGGTACAAGAATCTAGTAAGTATATAAAATCTGGACTCATGTTTGAAAAATAGCTGTAAGTATCAACTTTTATTTTTATGCAGAGATATCCATTGTTTCAATAAATGTAATTGCTTCGAATTAATCATACCGCGTAGGTAATGTTTCCGCGTGAAGGGAGATCACGTTTTATCAAAAACTTTGTTGCTTATGTAATTTTTGATTGTCTGGGTTTACGCCAATGAAAAATAATTGCTATTCTAAATATCTAGTACCAAGATACTAATGATATGTACAGCATGCACATTGACGTCATCTTTCCAGAAACTACATAAGTCTTCTTATGAATGCGTAAAATAAAGTACCTACTGTACGAGATACTTCTGTAGCTGGGACATAGGTAGATCATGGTACTCTTCAGATTTGTGACATGTTCAGATAAGAAGGTGTTTTGGACAGTGGCAGCTACCTTTCGATCATCTTCAGATAAATACCGATAATTATTACGAGATTGCTAGTAGTACCTAGTAGGTAATATAAGCTCCGACTGGACCCAAGCATCGAAATAACTTCGCTATACATTTCTGGAGTAGGCACGTATTTGTGCGAAGCAATCTAATCGCTGATAGCTGAACGGATGATAAATATTCGAGCTCGTTCATTGTGAATTCTTCACGCGTTTTCGGTGACCCTTCCCTCTAGGATTGTCCTCAACGCTTTGTGGATCATTTATTTTTGTCAACCTTTATAACATCTCGATACCGAAACATAAATAAAATATTTTCTAGTCATCGCACTTTTTTAAGCTTGGAAATAAGCAACATATTTGCTAAGGTATAAATATTTAAGAAACATTATTCATGAGGGGTTGTAATAATGTAGCCATGTGCACACATGTAGCTATTGTAAGCCAACCAATCCAAAAAGTAGGTAAAGAAGTCTTCTCTTTACCCTTGAGTGATTATATTAAAAAATATATGAAAGGCTGACCCATTATTTTAAAAGGGAAATAAGAAGGCAGAGTAGGTACACATCAAACAACTCTTTGTATTAGCTTCATGTTTTATGGAAACATTTTACCTCGGTCCGGTCGACCTAGTATCGTTTAGCGCAGCGCGTGTAGGTAGCTCGGTTGACAGGCAATATCCGGATGATCCATTGTTCACCTCATTGCGGATTCTGAACGGCGATGCGGTCTGGCCTCTCTCATTCAGCTCTTGCTTCACTGCCGAGGAAATAAGAAAAACTGCAAATAAGAGAAACGCATTTTAGATTGAGCCGGATAGAACAACAGAGGTTAAAATCCATTCTATATCTCATAAAGTGATCGGGGTCCGGTCAGGCGAGCTTGGACCCTTTTTTGCAGCTATTCGATAAAAACTATTTGTGGGTTGCGTGACGCAAATATTGGTTCGTTATATTCCCACGGCGAGATGGAAATCATGATGCTTGTTTGCCCTTTTGGGATAAGTAGGTGGACATGTTTGAATTTCATTATGTCAATCTGTAACTGCTGGAGCTCAATCACCCATACGACTTTTGTAGCTTAGAGCCGCTATTTCATAATACGTATTTATGTATGTTGGTGTTTTTTTTTGTGTTGCTCATCGTTAATAAATTTTCAGGTTGCGTTTGTCGAGCTTAGCTGAGCTTAGCGTGGTCACAGAAACATTGTGTGTTTCATATCTTACTTACTTGTTTTCTTTCTATTGCCTAAAGTAAGTTTTACCCACCTATTAAAGTACCTAGACCAACATGCAAACATATTACTGGGAGCCACAAACACGAGAAGCGATGGAGGTATTGCCCCTATTCTACCTTAAGTCAGTTGTATGCAGGTGTTAGCTACCTGTAATGAGATCGATGCAGGCGCTTTAATTAAATCAAAGTACAGGTGGCACAGGCAGTAATTAAAGTAGATTAACACTATCTAGAGTTCGGAAGAAAATGAATGAACACTTGCTTGTTAAATGGAAGGCTATTAGATATTATGACGTGCTTAGGTACCTAATTCAATAAATGACTAGGTTAGCTCCAAAGTCTGACAATCAATCTTGTGTGTTGGTAACATAGTAAATAGGTAGGTTGTAGAATAGGCTGTTTTACTGTAAAAACATAATTAGTCCATATAGATAATTTCCAAAAAATATTGGACAAGTATTTTTATTTTTTCATGTAGGTAAACAAAACATGAATACGAACAGTGCGTTGAAAACCTCGTCTGACGTCACTACGATAGTAGGTACACTTTTTACTAAAACCTCAAATCGCCATCAATTTTTGACTTTTTCGTGTCCAATATTTTTTTAAATGACTAGGTAAGTAGGTACCTATTATTATATTTTTGCTCTCTAGTAAAATACCCTATTCCGGTAGGCAGTCATTTTATGTAATGCTGGTATTCAGCTGCATACAGTTTTGTTAGGTTAGATTAAAATATCAGTGGAAATATCGGTTATTATCGAATCTCAATCAAAGATTCTATAATAACCGATATTTCCATAAATACAACAAACAAAATAAAAAAATAGAATCAGAACTTCAGTAAAAAATTAGAATAGAACCAATACTTACGAATCTACGCAAAAAAAAAGTTATTAAGTAAAGTATTTCTTGTTAAGTAAAACTTACTCGGGGAAATACCTGCTGCCTGTCTGCTCTTCATTGTCGTCATTATGAGTTTTTATCTAGGTATCTACATCATCTACATGCAAAAACAGTCGTGCATGATTTTATCAAGAGGAAGATTTAAGTTTGCGGAGACATTGACTCATCACTTTGGTATAACAATCAGAGTAGGTAACTTTTTTATTGTTTTTTCCCTAATGTTCACAAAAATATTTTATAAAAACATAACAGGACAGCTTACGTACCTAAAAAGCCAGCCCCCTATAACGAAAAATAAATAGGTTAAGTACTACAATAGACTTTACAACTAAAATAATTACCAGAGCCACGTGAACTAAAAGACGTAAAAGTAATATGCTTTTGTTTTAATTTTGGATCTGTTTCAGTTCTTATTTTAGCTTCAAAGGATCTAGATTTATTTGCTCAATCAAAACAAAAATAAATAAATCGTGAGCCAAAAAAAAATCAAATCGTTTTGCTGCAGTCCAGTCAGCTGTTTACCTGCTCTGAAGAAATCAGCGATACCCTGCTGTCCTTTGCCGCTACTTTAAAAAGCTTCAGTATCTTCATGCGTTATGCGATTTGCTCGGTAGCTGACTCAGCTGGGATTGTTCGAGGGTCGAGTTCATTTGCTCCTTTTCGAAGATAGGAGATACGTTTATCCCTGAGGGGAGAAAAGTTTATTTTCAATGCCTTTTCAAGACACGATAAGTGGGATTTGTTGGAATAGATGTTAACTAGTAAGTGATTATTAGTTAATTAAAACGTAGGCAGTAGCACTTGCAATCTGGACACACTCGTCGAGGACAAGCAGTGGATAGGTGACCAAGACCATCCATTACATAATTCTTCGTGTCGTTCTCACGACAGATTTTTCTTTTAGATTTAGGTGTCCCAAAACATTGCCACCTTCACGTATACTGTACACACATACTGTACCTCGGAACGCTTGTTAAGTTGTTTACCGTATCGTGTTATCGGTTATCGAGTTAATGGGTTATGGAGGACGAATAGGCAGTCGCTCCATATAAAATATAGACTCAACCTGCTTAACTGCATTCGATTGACTGGATGCTGACCCCGGGGGGAAAGGGCCATCCAGATACATATTTCTGTGATTCCCAAATAACACTATCTTTAGTAGTTCGAGAAATAAAAGCAGACTGTATTGCAGTCACGCAGCCACCTTAGAGGTCACAAGTTCGATCCCTTGGCAATTTGAGACAGCATTTTTATTTTTATTTAGCTAAAAATATTATTTCTTTCTAACGTACGTAGTTAAGTGTTAAAAACGTGTGACCTATATGAGTTATTTATTGTTGTTTGAGATTTGTCAAAGTTCAAAGTTGAATTAGAGGAAACATCAAAAGATCTAAGTCAAACGAAAATAGTATAAATATACTTAAACCAAAAAACGAGTGTTATTTCTATTCATAGTAAGTAGATAGGTACATAACTGACGTCACGTTTTTTCCCAGAACTTTTTGCCGAACATGAAGTGTTTTGGCAGTTATTTGCTCACTCTATAGAATGTTTATAAATAACTTGGGATGGAAAATTACCTAGCTCTGAAAATTACTATACTTAGGCTTTTATACCAACATTTGTACCTATCTACACCACAAAAGCTTGATTTAATTGGTCCATTATTTATACTTCTGTTTCTATATTACACAATTGAACACAGGTTGTCTGTTGCTATGTACCTATATTAAACAAAATGACCAAAATTGAATTTGGGGCGATGCAAAGGAGTTATATAACACAATTTTTTTATTTTTTTATTACTCTTGCCTGTCTTTTGTTTATCTCCGAAAGTACCTATTGCACAGATAATGTTGTGGTAGGTAGGCACGTACCTACACTTGCACGGCGAAAGCTATGGGATTATTACTACGACACAAAGACCACATTAGGTTAATTATTTTTATGTGGGGTTGACTGTACATAGGCTCTCCCTGATTTAATACTCTAAGCCTCAGATGTCAGTTAACCTAAATCGCTTAACTGACATCTGAGGTTTAAACAGATAAAACAAAAATAGAATATTGTTTATTAAACTCCCAAGATCAATCCGGAGAGTGGTAATGGGAAATTCCAGATGCAAAAAATATTGCCCAACCTGGGAATCGAGTCTACACCTCAAGCTCAGCAGAAACTCTTCCGTCCACTAGAACCACGAAGCAGCGAATCAGAACGAATGCATAATACCTGTAACATAACCAAGCGTAAGTATTTATTGGAAATTAAAGAGCTTGTAAAAAATTGCGGACCGTATGAGATATATAAACTACTCAAAACTAAATAGGGCCCACCATGTTTTTTTGCTGCAACTTAAAATTGAACCAAAACATTAAGTTTTTATGAATACACAAGTTTCAAGTGAGCATTTAGGAATAGTTTAAACATGAACAATAGAAACATTTGTTTATTTTGTTTAATAAAAACACAAAATAACAGTTTTTAGGAAAAATTACACAAAATAAAGGAAAAACATAATCTTGTAAAGCACAACTATTCTGGAAAAAAATATGGTGCTTGTTATTTTTTAATAACGAGTGGGTCCTCCTCTGCTCCGTATTCACTCTCTGAGCCTATCTGGGACACTTTCAATAAGTGAGTTACGTTTAGTTCCGGTATTTGTTCCCAACAGACTTTCAAAGCGTTAATGAGCTCCTGGTGGCTGTTCACATCACTTTAACATTCTTTCAGGCGTCTTTTGAGCTGATCCCTTAAATTTTCGATGGGGTTGAGGTCGGGACTCATTGCTGACCATGGCAAAACGGTGATATTGGCTTCAGAGAGTGCTCTTTGTGTAGTGCGGGCTGTGTGTGCGCGAGCATTGTCATGCATAAAGACAAAGTTATTGCCCACTCTTTGTGCAAATGGGATGACATGTGGCCGGATTACTTGCAGAATGTAACTGGCGGCGGTTACGGTACCTTCATTCAGAATTACCAGCTCTGTTTTGCCGTGTAAGCTAATTCCACCCCATATTATAACACTGGGACCCCCAAATCGGTCTGTTCCATGCACGCATGGATCAGAAAAACGTTCCCCTTCTCTTCTCCACACGCGTATCCGTCTGTCGTCACTGTAAAACTTCACTTTACACTCGTCCGTAAAAAGCACATTCCTCCAGTTATCCATAGTCCATTCCAAATGTTCCCGGGCGTACCTTAAGCGTGCTGCACGATGAGCCCTCGTTAGTTTTAGTCGAATAGCACGTACTCTGGAGTGTTGTCCATCTTCGTGAAGCCGATTCCGAATGGTTTGATCGCTGACTCTCGTCCCTGTAGATTGCCGTAGTCGAGTTTGTAAGGTCCGAGCGGTTACAATACGCTCCCGACGTGCGGTTAACCTTACGTATCGGTCTTCCTGGGCAGTTGTAGCCCTAACTCTTCCTGTGCCAGGTCTCCTGGCTAACTTCCGGTCTCCTGATACCGTTCCCAAACGTTTCGGATCGCTCGTCGCGATACACCGAGGTGTATAGCCACAGATCTCTGAGACTGTCCCTCTTGTAGCAAAGATACTGCTCTTGCAGCGGTTTCCATGTCCATATGTCGTCGAGAACCAGGCATAGTGGTCACAACTAACACAGGAAACAAACAAAATGGTTAAAAACGTGAGTGTTCCACAACAGCGTTTGGTGTAGACTGAAAACTTAAGTGACTGAGAATTTGTGCATTCGATGTTTTTTTCGAGTACCTACTTCACTTTTTTAGCTACCCTCTTGAAATCAATATGAATGTTGTCGGAATAAATGTTGATAAGTGCTCTTAAACATGTCACCTTGACGGTTCAAACCATAACTTTGTCAACAACTACACAGATAACTTTATTTAGACCAAAATAGTGACTGATTCGAGGTGGGCCCTATTTTGTTTTGAGTAGTTTATAAATAACATATGTAAGTATCTAAATTGGAACAGGTATGTACCTAAACTTTGAAGTGATTATTTGATTGACAGCTACCTCATAGCCAAATTGTAACTTGTTAATTGGGCAATCCTTATGACGATAACAGGAAAATTATTTGTTTGATAATAATATGACCAAACTTGTAGAACAAAGTTCGTGTTTGTCTGTCAATTTAGGAATTCTCAAACGGTAGTTTTGTTTCAGTTTCGCATTGTACCTACCTATTATACATTAATTAGAATATTTGCCTACGGGTTTGAGCACGTGTAGGGATGTATCTAAGTTGGAGTCTTGGAGCTTACTCTACAGACCGGACGTCTGTAGGTATACATATGTAGATATGTACATAGCAGCGTTGCCAGACGTCCCGATTTTGGCGGGACGTCCCAATTTTTATGTGTCGGGCGGGATTCCCGCGCGGGGCAGGCTGGACAGGCTCAGTCCCGCTTTTCGGTGAAATCTCGAGCGTGTGTGCAGCGTGCTGAGGAAGCGCAGCCAAGTGCGGACTAGCCGCACCATCGGTGCGTGCGATCGCGACACTTTTCTTTCACTCTTTTTTTATTCCCATTTATTTGTTAATGCTACGGCAATAAATTTCTATTCAGCGAATACGCACGATTACGTACGAAGGAATAACGAATACCTATTGCAATTTTATTGTTTTAGTGGTTGGAAATCAGTGAGCAAGTGTCATGTAAACTAGAGGTGAAACGTATTTACTGCAATAGGTTTATGGAATAGGTATCTGGATGGCCCAGTAAATATCTATTCCGTGCGCACCACATAAACGCGTATCGAGTATTTAGCCGTATGGAGTTTGATACAGATTCGCGGACTTGCGGTTTCGCGTAGACGACTGTTGCGACTTGCGTTGCGACCCACAAGTTCGGTTAGTTTAGGAGATTTAAGTAATTATTTACTAGGCATGCCTTTTAAGTTCTGTCGTTTCCATATTTCCCGGCAATTTTGAATTTGGAACTGTTCTATATTCGAATGTGTTTAAATTTTGAATCTCAAAACAGTTGAATGTATTCAATGATATATAAAACTAAATGTATTAGTATTACTGCGATTGTTTAGTCACAGCGTCGATTGGAATCTGTTAGGTTACGGACGAAAAGGAATCTTTCTAAGGAAAATGTTCGTGCAATAATTTTCTACAACTTTTGAAGAGGCCTGACACGGCTTCAGTGTTTTGAAGAGCTAACATCTGTGTTCAGTGAGGAAGCCCCATGTCTGCGGACTGTCGAACGCTGGTATTTAGAATTCCAGCGTGGACATACTAGTGTAAGTGACAAATCTCGCGAAGGACGCCCAAAATCCGCCTTCATTGAAGATAACATCATTGCTGTGAGACAACTAATTCTCGAAGATCGTCATGTGACGAATCGAGATATAGAGGCTCTATTAGGCATCTCAGGGACAACCATTCAGAAGATCTTGCATGAAGCGCTTGGTGTGAGAAAGCTAGTTTGCCGTTGGATACCGCATCTGCTTTCCGACGATCACAAGGCGGTCCGCGTCAGATGGTGTAAGAAAACTCTGCAAAGGTTCAACCGAGGAGAGTCAAATCACGTCTACGACATCATCAGTGGTGACGAATCTTGGATCTATGCCTACGATCCTGATTCCAAACAACAATCTACAATCTGGGTCTTTCAAGACGAGCCAAAGCAGACTAAAGTTATTCGTTCTCGAAGCACTTCAAAGAAGATGGTGGCCACGTACGTTGGAAAAACCGGCCATGTAGCGACTATTGCACTTCAAGATCGTAGAACGGTTAACGCAGTGTGGTTAACCACAGTTTGTTTACCACAAGTCATCGCCGAACTTCGAAAATCTAACTCAAAGCGACGCATTATCCTGCACCACGACAACGCAAGCTCACACAGCGCTCGTCAAACGATTTGAAGCAGGAAAAAGTAAAAATTCTTGAGCATCCTGCATACAGTCCTGACCTAAGCCCTAACGATTTCTTTACATTTCCTAAAATTAAGAAAAGTCTTTGTGGTCAAAGGTTCCAGTCCGGTGAAGAAGCAGTCGACGCTTTCAAGTCAGCTATTTTGAACAGCCCCACTTTAGAGTGGAATAAATGTTATAATAACTGGTTTGAGCAAATGGAAAAGTGTATTAAGCTACGTGGTGAATACTTTGAAATACAATAAAAAGTACTATAAGGTTGTAGTTGTGTTGTTTTCTTCAAACGACAAAACTTAAAAGGCATGCTTCGTACCTATTTATCTAATTCTAAATTTGAATTAACGATGGCTTCGAAGAGAAGAATCGTATGGGATGATTTTGACGATAAAGAGGACTATAAAGCATAGTGCAAAATTTGTAAAATGGACCTTTCTTTTAAAGCATCAGTGTCAAATTTGATGAACGTTTGAAGAGACAACACCTACCCACATACTACGGTTAGTGCCTAGAGAACGTGAACGGATGGAACAGAAAGAACCATCCAGTCAGAACCTTTACAGTATCAACAATTTTTATTTTCTATGTTTATATCAATAAAAGCGGCAGTTATAAAAGATACGAAGAGTAGCCCTTTGACCTCTTTCTGCACTTAACGTTTTTTGATTGAACTTTAAAAAAATGGCTATCGGGGCCGGCCACAGCCGCAGTGGGGTACCTACGTAAAACGACGTGATCACCACAACACTAGTAGATACTATGAAATAATCACAGAGCGCGATGGTAAGTTTAGTTCCGGTCGCGATTAGATACAGCGGCATTTACGCCAGCGACATAATATCTACAGGCACAATATCTGTTTCAGAAGTGCGTGGCCATCTTCTGGATATCGTTCTGTATCTGATGCAGTAAAAAATATTGATTTTTTTCTAAAAAACCGACTGAAAATGTCCAAATTGTGATTATTTTGGAACTTTGAGGCATTTGGTGGCAATCTGTGATTGAACTAAAACTGCATGTAATTGCTCGATAGTTTATTTATTTTGAACTTTTAGTAACCACTTACTTGTTTTTTTTTTGCGGCAGGGGTTTTTTATTTTTGCTATTTTTTCCTTACTGTGTGTGTATCAGATACAGAACACCACCCTTAAATATGACAACGCACGTACCGCGCGTACGTATGCACTACCGAGTACCTATTAGATTCTCTCGCTCATAACGTTTTATACTAGACAATAAGTGCTTATTTGTTCAACTTTTTTCAGCAGGCTCGGAAAAATATGAATGAGGAGTCATTCGATTCGGAAAAGCATGTAGATGATTTTTGAAAAAATAAATTACCGGTCATAAAAATTGCGTAAGTTATAAACAATTAACTGAAAAAAGAAAAAAGGGGTTTGGTCGTTTGCAAATATCTCAAAATGTGATCAAAATTTTTGAAAGCTAGAAAGATTCGAAAAGAGGAGTTTTTTTTTTTAAATAATGTCTTAACTAACTGTAGGACCAATATTTATAACTTTCCCAGAGGGGTGAAAATACCACCGAAAACGGGTACTCTGGCTTCTGCTAGCCACGCCCGCTTCGTCCACTTTAACAATAACATTGATTTAAACATATTCATCATCTGCTTACCTTTTTCCCAATTTTATTGGGGTCGGCTTCCATATTAATTATCAAAATGAAGAGAAAAAATATCAGGTAGTTACAAGATAGATAAATGCACAATAATCCGCCTACAATTTGTTTTTATCGCGATTTTTCAATTAGTTATGCAATAGTTAACAAACATTTTTTTTCTGCTTGAACATTGCAAATGTGATAATTGTTAAACTATAGATCTGAGATTTTTTTCCTTCAATGGAGCTATTCTTAAAAAGTTTCAGAATATATCCCCGTTGGAAAAACGAATTAAAAAATAATATGAACAATTTATATAGTTTAAAAATTAAAAACTTGAATTAATCATTGAAAAATATTTTTTTTTTACATATATTTTGAATGATTCGTTTCTTCGTTATCTAAAGCTGCATAACAATTATTTTTTTTCATTTTTATTTCCCATTGTTAAAAAAACTATTACAGACAAATGCGTTTTAAATAAGAGCGTATGTTACGATACGATAAGGTATCAAAATGTTTACTTTTATTTTGGTACGACGTATCAAAAGTTTAAGAAATAACACGACAATCTAATACAGTGTTATTTTCATGCTTACGTACATTTAATTTTTTTCTCAATAGATGGCGCTCTGACTGATCAGAATATATTAGGAAGTTTCTTCCTAAACTTAAAAAAATCAATATGGTTTGATTTTGTGGGTCGCTTTTGATGAAGTAAACGCTAAATGTTACTCGGGATAACACTTGATATTTTTAAGTAGGGACCTAGATTTTGAAACCAATCAGTGGTTTACTACGCTCGGTGATTGATTACGTACTTTAAATAAATACTTTATTTTTTATGATTTAATTACTAATGTATAGTTTTTAGACTTTTCCCTATACCTGTAGTATAAGAAGGTTACCCTGTGAATTTTGATTCCCTCGAGAGTGTCGAAATATACGTTTTTTGCGGCATAAACGGCTGCATCTTTTTATACCTTCATTTAGAACTATGATTTTTTTGGCAGCTTCTAGGGACTATAGACCTGAGTATATGGTTTAAATTCCAACTTGATACCAATACGCGTTCCCGAGATTTGGTCTTGACAGACAGACTGACGGATAACAGAGTGATCCTATGAGGGTTCCGTTTTTTTTCTTTTGAGGTACGGAACCCTGAAAACGATATTTAAAGTAAAAACATTGTGCTCAAAAACGTATTTGTTCATTAACATTTGGCCCACTTATTTATAAGTATTAAGGAACCATTATTTTTTTTAAATCTTATTTATCTTGTTCTCCAAAATAAAAAAAAAAACGTTGGATTTACTTAAGTTTCATTGTTTATTTAATAAACAATTTGTAATAAGCAATTAAATGTTTACCTCCTATTGTTTTTCTTAGTCTACTTAATGAAAGAAAAGCAACTATTATTAAAAATATTAATCAGATTTTGAGATATTTGTAAAAGACTTCTTCTTTCATTTCTCAGTAAATTGTTTTTTTCGAGCGGTACTTTATTTTTTTCTCTCTCTTCCGACACCTCATTCATATTTTTCCGAGACTGCTGAAAAAAGTTGCAAAATGCACTTGTTGACTAGACTTTTATGGTTTTTGCAAGTGACCCCTTACTGGTCGAAATAGATGACGTAGCACGTTAAAGGAGTTACCGCGACCCTAGAACGCAATGAGCAGTTGGAGGAACACTGTTGGGTTTTAGTCAGTAAGAAGCTGACACTCCCTCTCGCTCCGCCCAGAGCGAGAGGTCATTTGATGGCGTCCAAACAAAAAAAAAAGCACGTTAAGAGAGTACGAGATGCCACGAACATAGAATACAAATTTTAATTAATACCTACAAGTAATAGTACGGTTGAATTAAAAGTTTTGACAATGCCGGCTGTAGCAATGACCACCGCGCCGCCCGGGGCATCTCGGTGATCTGTGGTAAAAAAGTATTTTCAAGTTGGTACATAAAATGTATGAACATAAAATTATCTGATTGATAAATCCAAGAATTATATTTGGGTAAGTTACTTAACGATGATTGGGTAGGTGTAACCTTTTTTTTTTTTTTTTTTTTAAGGATGGGAAATCATCAAACGACTCCTCCCGCTCTGGGTGAAGCAAGAGGGAGTGTCAGACTCTTACTAACTAAAACCCATCCGTGTTCCTCCTGGTGCCCTTTGCGTTCCAAGGCTACGGCACCTCTTTCGAACAGATTCCGCAGCCCCAGCAGGCACCTGCCCAAGCGGGCCCCGTCTTCCACGCTGACATCTCTTTGAGGCGCGCTGGGATCGCAGCGCGCCGCCGACCCGGGCCTAGTTCTGATCAGACGGCGAGCCACCCACTGCTCGCCGTCCGCAGGCCCGCGCCTATGGCGGCTGGGAATCGTCCTGCGACTCCCGACGCCTGGGGCGTCTTCTTCTGTTGCGGCGACTGGGACGTGAGGTTTCCCTCTCTCTCACACGTTCGGCCTCCTCCTTTGCTAGCATTACTGCTTCGCAGAAGGAGGTGATCGCTTTCCATGCCTCCTCGCTCCGGACCAAAGATTGAACCAAGGCCGGTCGCGAGAGGTCGCCGCCGCCGATCGCCTCGACGAGGACCCGGCGGTGCTCCGCCCAAGCAGGGCAGACCTCCACCGTATGCTCCACCGTGTCCTCCGGGCAATCCTCGCAGTGATGACACCCGGGCGCGTCCTTCCGCCGAATCCGAAACAGGTATCTCCCGAAACAACCGTGTCCGGTGAGTACTTGTGTCAGGCGGAAGGTGAGGACGCCGTGGCGCCGCTCCAGCCACTCCTCAAAGAGGGGACTTATCGCCTGGATTGTTGCGTGCCCAGCGCTGGGTTGCGACAGTCGCTGTCTCCAAAACGCCATGAGATCCTGCCGGAGCTCCGTCCGCCGCCTTGCAGCGATTTGCCGCGGCAGAGGTGTCTCGCCCCGGCGTTGCGCCTCCACGCGCCACTCGTAAATGTGCGCGAGGGCTCTCGCCTCCAGATCCCATGGCGGCAGTCCGGCAAGGAGGCTCGCCGCCTCGCCAGAGACCGTGCGGTATCCCCGGGCCAGCCGGATGGCCATGACCCTCTGAGACGCGTTGAGGTAACGGGCAGGTCGCTTCCTCAAAGTAGGCGCCCACACCGGCACCCCATAAAGGGCCATGGACCGCACGACCCCCGCGTAAAGCTTCCGGCAGGAGGCATTTGGACCCCCTAGATTGGGCAGAAGCCGTTTGAAGGCAGCCCCGGCTCGTCCCAGTCTGGGAGTCAAACGTCGGAAGTGTTCGACGAAGTTCCATCGGCTGTCAAGGACGAGACCTAGATACGTCATCGTCGACCCGACGCCGATGTGAACCCCTCCCACCGTTATTTGAGATCCCGATGGTGGCCTGTTCCGAGAACCATGGAAGCACATGGCTTCGGACTTGTGCAAGGCCACCTCAAGACCCAACTGCCGGATCCTCTCAACGACTATCGCAACCCCGCGTGTCATAGCGTCAGCCGCCGCCTGGTGCGACCTCCCCTGCGCCAGGACCAGCGTATCGTCAGCATAGCAGACAACGTTGACGCCGCCAGGGAGGTCGGCGCGCAACACCCAATCGTAGCCAATGTCCCACAGAAGCGGCCCCAGAACGGGACCCTGTGGAACACCGCACGACATCTCTCGCCGGTTCCACTCTCCCAGGTGACCGGGGTAGATGACGGCTCTGTCCGTCAAGTATGCCTCAACTACGCGACGGAGGTAGTTCGACACCCGGTGATACAGGTAGGTGTAACCTACTATGACGATTATTTACCCTAATAGTTCTCAACTCAACATTGCTATTCTGGCGGCTACATTAAAATTGTTTACACTTCCGTAATAGTTACCTACGTATAATAAAAATACAAATGCCAAGAAGAAGTACCTAGCGGCCTTGATGAAAACCCGAGATTTTTTTTGGCACGCGTTTGACCACTATCTCACCTGATGGTAAGCGATGATGTGTTTGAAGATGGAGGACGCTTGCCTAGAAGTAACCTATTCACTCTTGACTTAAAGACTCCCAGGTTGTAGCTATCAGGAAACACAGACATCAGCAGGGAATTCCACTCCTTAGCTGTCCACCATGTACCGGTGGCGCATCGCCGTTCGTCTTGTGGTCCGATGATGGAACGGGCTTGACGGAATTAAATTATGCAATTCCGTCGCACGTCGTTCCCTATTTGGCTAATGGGGTCAAAATGAGCCCTCCGCAACACCTTCATGCAGGACTTGGCAGCCCTGTTGAAGGCTCTCTTCTCCTGACTCACGTTATTTGCTTTGCTCGTACGAGCGTCGACCCATGCTAGGTACGATGAAGCACCAGTCGAAGAAAAGCAAGTAGGCTGCCAAGGGTAAAATGCGAAGAAAGATCGCATGCCATCCCAATCTGCTGACCTGTATCGCCATACCGGGTGCCTCTTGGGCTAGGATCTGGCGGGGAGTAGACGGACACAGACTTCACCAGACAGTGGTCGGAACTACCCAGTGGTGAAGAAATCGACACAGAATAGCGGTCTGGATCTGTCGTCAGCAAAAAGTACAAGCAATTGGCAGTGTGCGAATCAACATCCGGCACCCTCGTTGCCCCCTGGGCCAGCTGGGTAAAATTTAACGCTAGCACTAGATTTCGCACCTCTCGTCCAGCATGGTCTGTGCACTGGTATGGGAAAAGCCACTCCTGATGGTGGGCATTGAAGTCCCCAAGTAACACCAATAGGGCAGAAGGGAACCGCTACTGAGCCGCATCCGCCGCCTCACTCAGGTGCTATGTGAGCCCAGTTGCCTCCAAATCACCGCTGTGCGAACGGTAGACGCAGGCGTAGACAATTTTGTCTAGGCCTGTGTCCACTATAGCCCACAGCGTTGAGAACCTGGAGTTTTCAAGACGCCGATAGCAGATGTCGTCCCGGACGTACATGTATATTACGCCCGCGCGTGGTCTGAAATGATGCTCCAGGGTAAACTCTGGGTTAGACAGGTATTACACGTCCGACGGACATCCGATCTGCGTCTCCGACAGGAACAAGAGCGTTGGTTTCTCAGCCTCTCTATATTAGAGAGGTGCACTTTTATGCGAAAGGACGTGCTGCCGCTGTACCGCTTTTCTCTTTTTATTCCTGTTCATAAAAAAAATAGTGAAATAGTGAAGAAGGTTGAGGAGAAGGAAGTGAAATGAGGTTCCATGCTGCTAACTTTCAGACAGGACGACATCTTTGCAGAGGTCTAAAAAAATGGCGATGTAAAATCAGCGAAATTGAAAAAAAAAAAACACCGAAATTTGTTGCTTTTTTGTTGCTAATTAGTTGCTAGAAAGCTAATTAGGACTAGTCTGGAGACTGCGGGGACGCCCGAGCCCCCCGGGAATGTCCATCGGGCCCTTTCATCTAGTCGCCAACCAGCACGATGGTGCTCGACAGTTGGCGGGGCAGTCTTTCATGTGTGGCTAGCACACTACTTGGGCCTCCAACTACCTTCGGTCAGCCAGCGGCGCACCGTGTCTCCGCGACCAGTCTCCCGATACCAGAGTTGGGCAAAATGTAATCAGATTAATGATTAAGGATTACGATTACATTTTGTAATCGTCAATCAAGATTACAGATTACGGAAATTAATCAAGAAAGTAATCATATCGGTGATTAATGATTATTAGTTTGTAATCGTTATGTTGATTACTTTTTTGATTGATGCATACTTACTAGATACATTTAGGAATTCGAAAAATAAAATCATTAACATTGTAAATCATCTTTATTTTTTTATCAGTCTCATGAATTACAATTTTTTAATAATTGTAATTTTGATTTTTTTTTTAAAGTGATCGTCTATTGCTTGTAAAGGAATCATAGAATGAATAAAAAACTTTAACATATTTTCATTAAATTGGTGAAATCGTTCGATCAGTAGGTACATCACTAGTACTACCATCTCTAATATCTGGTTGCAGTTGCTTGGATGTTCTAGTAGACCGTTTATTTTTTTTTCATAGTTTTCAAGTAACTCTGATACTCGTTGTATGTTTCTTCCCCATGTCTTCGTTTGAGATGAGTTACAAAATTTGATGTAGAATTATTAAAACCACTCATTTTAACTAGTTTTGGCCGACATAATGTACAAATTGCTACTTTCTTTTTGCTCGTAGACTCCGATTCTGAATACGTAAAAAAATTTCCATCAAGAATGCATGGTAATGTCTCAAGTTGTTCATGGTGCACGGTTTCAGATTCTGAATTAGTAGATAAAGACGAAAAAGAACTTTAAAAAAAAAATTAATCAAATCTACCCATGTAATTAAGATTACTGACTATTGTAATCAAAACTAATGATTACAAATGTAGTCATGATTGAAAGTAATCAAGATTAAAAGTAATCATGATTGATGTATTCATGATTACTTTCAATCAGATTATTAATCCGATTACAAAAGTAGTTGATTACGCCCAACTCTGCGATACGCCCATGCCAGGGCAAGCTTGGTTGGTCTGCCTACATTGGAACAACTAACTCTGAATTGGCTACACTGAGCATCGTACCGGAACGCAGCTAGGCCGCTTGGCGGTACGTCTTTGCCCAGTGGGTGGTCACAAGCCATCGGCCGAAGCCTACCACCAGTTAAACAAATATATCGATACAAGTATCGATACAAGTTATGTATTGGTCTGTCTAAAGTGATTAGTGTTTGATGACTTTAAAGGAATAATGATTGTGTGAATTGGTAACACATGGCGTTAGTCGTCAACGAGGCGAGCGATATACGCTTTATTTCTTCAGAGATCAAATTTATTTATTTATTTAAACTTTTATTTATGTAAACGCACACACACTATCTTTACAGGGTACTTATTCCAATACAATAGTAGATTAGTCAATACAATTGTAGGTTGTGACATAACATTACATCCATCGCATCCTAGAGGTACAATATATTTAATACTGTCCGTCCGTCAGTCTGTCAGAGGAAGTGTCTCAAGAATCGTAATAGGTAGACAGTTAAAATTTTGACTGAGAGTGTATTTCTATTTCCACTAAAAATATATATATTAAATAAAAAATTGAGTAAAGGGGTAGGATTTCAAATAACCTGTTTTTTTCAGTTTATTTCTGTACCATAAACCGAAAAAACACGTTTCTTCTTCGTGTGCGAGTCCGACTCGCACCGGGTTTTTTTGGATAGTGAAAAAGTACTTACGTAAGTACACCATAAAATCCATGCATTGTGCAAACTATAGAAAAAGATACAGGTAGAAAGTCTAAAAAGTGGTAACAACCTAAGTATAGGGACAGTCCAAATAGCTCTAAAGCACTGAACTAACACTGTTTGAAATTCAATGAAAGAGACATTTTCTTGGATATACCATCCAACTTTCCGTGACTGGTTTGGAGTTTCCAGACTTTGTGCTCTAAAACTCGAACTTTTTAATGGAAAAACTGGAACTTTCAAGGACTCTTCTATAGACATGGCCTATAACAAAACTGCAAAGGGAAGGTATCTATGCAAAATCTATGTGGCTATAAAAATAATATAACTAAAAATAGATCCGTTTTATCGGCAGAAAAACTTTGTAGAAATCTAATTTGCAGTACAAAAGGTTTCGTTATTTGACCGCGAAACAAATGAATTGCAACACAATCACAGTTCGATTGATAGTGCCTTACTGAATAGAACCTCCATCATAATAAATGGGTACCTGATTGACTTTGAAATAGTTGATTATTACTTCCTATTTCAGTTTATCAACAATTCTGAATGTTTAGGTATTATAAAACTTACCTCTTCGAATAGATAATGTCGGTAAATAGGTACCTACCTATCTAGTTTCCCACCTTTTTCAATTTGTCAAGTTTTCAAGAAATTACCTATTTATATTTTGGATTCTATAAGGCTACGACAGGAAACAAGGATTTTTCTCGTATTCCAGGAAAAAAATAGGAGGTAGGTAAGTAGGTACGTGTATCTGACGTTGCTAGCCGAAAATATGAAATAATTATCTTAGGAGTAAGTTAGAGATGTTGCTAAGAGACAGTTACCTATAAGCTTGAATTTACATCACTAGTAGGTACTTACGTAGGTAAGTAATATTACAGCATCCATAAACGTGTTTAGGTACTGTTTACAGTGACGAGTGTCCACTAGGGATTTCCACAATAGAAAATAATCATCCATACTAATAAATATATCAAATAGGTACTCCTTTCTAGCTACAACCTTTTTCGAGTGAAAAAGGTTGCGAAAAGTGTTAATTTTATTTAACGCATTATTTCAGCGACTTCATTGGTGATCAATCATTTTACGACGCCTTAATTTGTCACTACGTTAAGTGGAATCACAAACCGTAACAGGGAAATTAACTCATTGCGAGATTGTAGTCAGTCTGCCATCAGGCAGTTTGTAGAACGTCGTTGTCGAATGCGCTGGTTAAAAAAGTTCGCGACGCACGCGCGGTTGCCGATAAAAAGGCGGGAAAACTTTGTTTACATGTAGATTTATTTGTTATCTGTAGTGCGAAATTTGAATTTGGAATTTCATTTTGGAAAATGGAGTGCAGATTTTAGTGTAGTTCTGTGATATTAGTTTAATAAATCAGTTGAATATTTTTGTTCCTGCATTTAAGATAAACTAAACAAAGGTAAGTTAAAGTACCTACATACGAATTTGCAGTTTAGTTTTACCTTGTCCTTGTTGCTGGTCTGATAAGGCGTAAATAGGAAAATTTGCGGAAGTTTTAATTTGTTGCCTTGGGTCAGAGTCAAAGTTCAGGCTGAGCATTGTTTTCCAAAAATTCAAGTTTCATGTCGATTATAAGATAATAGACACTTAAATAATACTCTTAGAGGAGTAATTTTCTACTGAGTGATCAACTTACCTGCTTGAAAAGTATATTTAATTTTTTTAGCAAGCACTAAGATTTAAATTTTCGCGTGATTTAGTATAGGTAATACAGTTAAGCCAAATTAAGTTCATACCATGGTAATCAATTTGATTTCTAGTAAACTTAACTTACATACCCTAACAATCAAGGCTAACAATATATACATGAAATAAAACCCTGTTTAAGCTGGAAAAATGCTTTGCAATTTTAGTGATATTCTATACTTTAACTTTTGTTAGCGACAGTAAATTTGTCATAACTTTGTGAAAATTGTGATCATGCGAAGTTGAGAAATCGCTTCGATACTACATCTATGCAGCTCGTAGCTACAAACCTACGTACTACGACTACTACGCCCGCCGCCGTCTCGTATCGTAGCAGCGTAGTGCATAGAAGGGATTATAGGAAAACATAAACATGCATTGTTACATATTTATTTACCTGAAATTAATAAAACACCATGCTTATAAAAAAATGGAAAAGGATTAAGTAGTAGGTAGTAGTAGCTGGTGTGTATGTCTTCGTAAAAAAATTAAAAAATATGAAAAAAAGCTGGCCAAGTGCGAGTCGGACTCGCGTGCAAAGAGTTCCGAACGAATTAATAAATCAATAGCCCTTGTGTAGGTTCGTGCCTATTTCCAGTTCTCTCACTCAATTAGAATCATAACTTAGTACTATTCGTTACCACCGAAATTCAAGAAAAATATATCTCTCTTGATTGCGTTTTGGGGTAACCTGAAATTTCTCAAAAAATATTAAAAACCGGCCAAGTGCGAGTCGGACACACGAAGGGTTCCGTACCATAAAAAACCTTAATTCAATTATTTTTTGTTATAGGTAGGTGTAAAAGAAATACATAATCTGTGAAAATTTCAACTTACTTTATTACGGTTTTTGAGTTACAGCCCGGTGACATACAGACGGACGGACGGACAGCGCAGTCTTAGTACCTAATAGGGTTCCGTTGGTTACCCTTTGGGTACGGAGCCCTAAAAATTAAATAGTATCTTTCTCTTTTCTCTTTCTTTTAGACTCCGAATACCTACTATAGTTTGGTTAAATAAACAGGGTCGCTATACAGATGATCACAATCCTTTTTGATAAACGTCTTCGAAAATAATCGATAGCCTGAGATTGTTCAAGGAGTCCATTATAAACACGATATTATCATAACATCAAGATATCAGATCTAGATTTGATCTGATTGCGATTAATTAATATTCTTACTTTCCTTGCCTTTGTCAGTAATGGAAACTGATTGTACTCGGCTAGTCGGTAGAGTTGAACGTTTGATCTCAGTGACAATATTGTTTTTTACTAGTGAATATGAGAATTCGTATTAGATCTAGACGATGCTTGTAAGTTAACTAATTTTATTTTAATTCCGAAATATTTAAAATTACCATAAATTTAATGCCATATAGGACTCTTTTCTGAGAACTTTTTAGATAAGTATTTAATACCAAATAGATGTTTTATTCTGGATTGACAATTTGTCAAACATGATCGGAGAAATGACGTATGTTGTAAATAGGGTTATAAAGTATATTTAAGTGAGCAAATGCTGTTATGATTCGTGTTCTCATTTTGTTGCAGTTCGAGAATGTTGAAGTTGAAGATACCGGATCCAAAGAGATTTATTTGCGGGCTCTTCCCTATACTGCAATGGTCGAGGACATACGACTTCGCATCGGGGATAGGGGATTTAATAGCTGGAATCACGATCGCACTTACATTGGTGCCGCAGTCGATTGCGTACGCTTCTCTTGCCGGATTTGAACCTCAGGTACTGTATCTAGTGTGTACACTGTACAGTTGACAATATTTACGCTTGATTAGCAGTGGCATCAATCGTTCTACGTGAGTGGACATGGTACTTCAAAGGCCTTGACCAAGGTAATGGTCGGATTTATGGAGGTAGTGTGTTTAAACGTTTGATTGAGTGATACATATCTACACCTACCTAGATAAAGTACAACCTATAAACGAGGTAGTAAATGTGTAGTGAAATTCAGTAAACCTAGAGGAATAATAAGATTATTATTCCTCTAGGTAATTAATATAAGGTAGATATTTTGGATGATGGTTCGTTTATCTCTTGGGGAAAATGAGTTGATATTACATTTTTCCTGAAATGTTTCCTGTGGCCTTAAATATTGTTTAATGACTTACCCGGAAGATAGCCATCCGGCCTTTTTCAATGTCACAGAAGACACCTAAAATTCATGTTCTATGTTTGCAATGAACGTATAAACATAACAGTTGATCGTTTGATATATGTGCCAATTTGTATACAAACATAATTCGACGGAATTTCGGTGTGTGTTTGAAGGAGTTAGGTTAATTAAACACTGTATTTCCGTTATAGTGGTTAGGAAACATTTTGTACTGCTATACTCGTACATACAATAATCATCTACTTTTCCAGTGATATGAAGTTTTCCCGCTATTTTGCTTCCGTGGCCTATTCTATCTTGACCTTGCATTTTTCGGAAAGTCGATACAATAGTCAACTCTATATCAATGAAAGAATTTGTTAAACAATGTTTCGAGATCCTAAAAACAAAAATAAACAAATGATTTTACTTCTTTATAGTATTTGTTTAGGTAATTCAACAATGTACCTACAGTCAACAAAGCTATTGGGTATGCAGGCAGCTAACTTGCAACTATTTTTAAACAAAGTTGTGAGTGTGCTGAGTAGATAATTATTGTACAACACACTCGTAAGTACGTCAAAAGCTTAAAAAATATAATGCACACATTAGATATAGTGGCAGTGCTGTGGAAAAAATAATATTTTTGCCTGTATACCGAATAGCTTTGTGGACTGTACTTAATCCGTATAGGTTTTCTACCTCATTAGCCATCTATTATCAATTCAGCAATTATGGTCAAGATCGATTTGGTTAGACCGCGCTAAGACTGCGAGAATGATGCGGAGAGACCTTTTAAAATATTACCCAAGAAAGCAGTATCGCATACAAACATAGTATGGTCTTTCATTCATTGGTAGCATCCGCTATTTTATAATACTGCTATTGGCCAACTTATTGTCCCCTTCGGTAAAAGGATACACAAAGGCACATTGTGATGGTCTACTACAATAAACTGTTTAATTTAGGACGCGAGTTATTGAACTGTGAATGAATTGTAGTGTAGTTTACTATCTGATCAATTTTTATTAATTCAAAGCATATTAACTTTTTTCCCGGCTTCTCTTATTGGCTTATTTCAGCAGGATTCCTGTCTATGTTTCGAAGATAAAAAGTAGACGATTGACACTCAGTGATAGTGTATCTTTTTATATCACTGAAATAATTTTTGTAATCAGATCAGTAACTGGTCGTAGAAATTATTTTTTACAAATATTTAAACAAACAATTTAGCCTCTTATTCTCTAGAAAAGAATAGAATAGAATACTTTTTATTATGTACACCATATGAGTTACAGAAAATATTTATGAGGAAAATATAACATAGGGTGACATAATGGGCGGCCTTATCGCTGAAAGCGATCCTTTCAAGTCAACGTTTTAATGGATTTTAAAGAAAAAAGGAAAGATTATTAGTACTGTTACCTACCTGTGGTAGTGTAGGTATACTATTGAAATATTTGTACAAATAAATACATAGTAGATAAATATATACAATAATAATTTTGAAACAAAAGCAGGGAACTCTAGTAATAACGATTAAAGAGTGAAGTACTAGTTTTTGACTAAAGTTTCAAAAGTAGACAAAGATTGAGCACGCCTTACTGACACGGGCAAGGCATTCCATAACCGCACCGCCTGAACAGTAAAGGATTTGTCGTAAAAACCCTAACTCACAAACCCGATATTTAAGTAATAAAACAATAAGGAATTGTCTTACCTAGCCTTCACCTAGACCTTAACATTCAACTGACCACTTACTTATAAGACTTCGGCCTTCGCAGCTCCGTCTCAAGGGCTAGTACCTCGGTAGCTAGCTCTGTCCAGCGGCTGCGGCTCACAATCGATGAATATATGTATGTGGGTGGAACTCGAGCTAAGGGTAGCACTGGTAACAGAAGCGGATCGCCACTCAATGTGCTAATAGCCAGAATATACTTACACATTTATTTTTTTGTGGAATTGTCGTTTAAACTCTTTAAATTAATTCGAATAGAAATCAACATCGTAATCTGAAGTTGACTTTGATCAGCATGTATTAGATAGAAAATATAGAAAGTAAAAAAATCTTGACGATACCCAAATTTAACGTATGTAATATCTAGTGATATGATTTTTAGTTGAAAATTCAAAGAAAAACGCATGAACAAAAACATCATATAAAAATTCTCTACTATTTTGTTAAACTGGTTAGTCGGATGGTTTGGTAGCTCTTAGGCTAGTAATAATAATGATCAATGCGAAAATTTTGTTGAATTTCATGATGTAGCTTGAATTGTTATGCAGGTGGTGTCATCCGGAATCTTAATCTTAAAATTATACATGCAAGGGGTGCTGGCAGCTAGTGGATATTAATATTTAAATTCCAAGCTGTGGTTTCATATTGAGCGGGTTTATATCTAGTTTAAGTCATCTTACATTGAAAGAGACTCTACTTGGGACAGTTTTAATTGTAAACTTTATAGTGTAATTAATTATGTACTGTGAGGCAGGTGTGTTTAGTGGTTCGAACTCTAGAAAATAATCCCAGTCATCGTCTGTATATCTACTATGTAATAATAATCTTTTCTTAATTTGAAAGGATGTTCAAATCCAGCCAGAGCTTTTTTCGGGCATTAAACTTGCTATAAGGTCTAAGTGCCTTCCCAGTACTTCTCTTGTGAAGCGTTTACAAGTAGGCACACAGGATTACGAGTACCTATGTGTAATTGTAGCCAAAGTAAAAGTTTTGTTATAACGCTTGTCGGAAAAGGATACTTCGGCCTACCTACTCAATTCCCTGAAGTAATCTTCTGTACGTTTCAGAGATTAATTACCTCTCGACGCAAAATAAGTACCTACCTATCTCGTAATTTATGATTCGTAGAAACTTGTATTTACGAGTATTATTGTAGATATTTTATAATAACGTTTTCTAAATTGTTGGTATGTCTAATAAATCTTTTAAAAATAAAAGTAAGCGGACACACTGTCAGAGAAAAAAATAATAGAAAAATGCACACTTTTTGTGTTTTATTATTTATCTGGCAAATTAGTAACTTACCTTGAACATTCTTTTTACTTTTCAAAAAAAATAAACTGGCCAAGTGCATGTCGGTCTCGCGTGCAAAGGTTTCCGAACGAATTTCTTTTTTTTTTAACATGTTATTTTAACACTATAGAATTGTTATAGGTAATCTGTAGGTAAAGATCTATTATCTTCATTTTGTTCAAAAATGTAAGCTCAGTAGTTTCGGAGATAAGGTAATAATAATTTTTGTAATATGAAATATCGTGACGAGTGAATAGGAAATTAACTATTGGTAGAGAACCTACTGTTGCTTACAAGCGTGGATATTAATATATCTGAGACGAAAGAAGAGTTTCCCATCTTTGGTTTACATTTGAAAAAGAGAGATGTTGAACACAGTATTTTGTAGTAATCATTTTTTTTTAACAAACAATAAGGCTTTTGTTTTCTTTTGTGTGTCCGCGTGCCTGTTTAATATTACATAATTTTATACAATAGAATGATCATTAAAATATTTGGTCAAACAATACGTCGCAATGATAGGTGGTCTTCATTAAACAATAATACGAGTACCTCACTAACTAAAGTTAGGTTGTTCAAGGCACTGAATAACATACAATATTAAAAATTGATGTCGTTTATAACCATTTTATCATTAGGTACCTTTTGTCGGTATTTTATATTTAAGACGCACATATCAAGATTATGTTAAGAATCTTGATAACTGAAAAATTTTTTGATCGCATGTTTGATTCCATGCGTTTTTGTAGATTAGTTTCTTAAGATTTTTATATATGACAACTTTGCTCAAACAACTGCATTAGGAAGGTGCTTCAAATTAATCACATCTTAGATGAAACTGTGAACTGCTTTTCAATTGATTTATAGATTTTATTGAATTAGATTGAGGTTAAACAACCTTCTTTTGATTAAATTAGAGCAACCATTGTTATATTAAAAGAAATGATTTTCACTGTATTTCTAATTAGTAATATATAGTAAATTACAGAAATCCTTTTACTCATGAGGAAGAGTGTGGTTTTTCATTTTCTATAGAAAACTTGAGCATTCTTTTTCGAAAAAGTTCTAAACTATTTTTTAGACCTAGGTATCTTGCAATTGCGCATTAAGCTCAAATTGGTTCATTCATTTTCAGGAAAGGAATTAGGACTTTCCAATTTGTATGAAGTACTGTGAGGACGAAACGCTCTCCAGTTATTATAGCTACAATAAATATGTAGGTCCAATTCTTGCGGAATAGGGCAGGGAAGCCACGTCGCGGAAAATGCTAGTTTACAATAGCTTTGACGTTGGTTCTTAAATAGGGTCTATGTCTTCGACTGTATCTGATTAATACTTGGTCATTTATTTTCCAGTATGGCCTGTACTCGTCATTCATGGGTCCGTTCGTGTACGCCATCATGGGTACTAGTCCACAGGTGAACCTCGGGCCGTCGGCGCTGATATCTCTCCTCACATTCACGTACACGAATGGCACCAACCCAGACTTCGCCATACTTCTGTGTTTCATGGCCGGGATTGTCCAACTCGTGGCTGGTATCGCACAACTTGGTAAGAGCTCGTCTATTGTTTGTGTCTTTATTAATCAATATTAGTAACTTGTGAGGACTGTTGTTCGAATGCAGTAATGTTTGAGTTGAATGTGCATAAATAAGGTTTTTTTCTTTGTCTACAATTCCTGATAAAAGAATTAAAACGAGGCACAGTTGTAAGATAACTAAAGTAAACAATTTGTAACATTTACCTACAGTACACGATTCAACACACGATGTAGTGGCTGGTGACTTTACATGACGGCACGTAAAGATGTATGAAAATCACTAAACTTACTAAACAATGAAAAAGTCTTTTGAACGTCATCATTTACATTTAAAATAATATATTGACTACTGTCAACGACCTGACTCTGAAGTCTAACTGACTAAGAAAGTAGTTTTACTAAAAATTTCGACAATTTATAATAATGTGTCTTTTAATTCTAGGTTTCCTGGTAGAATTCATATCCCTGCCAGTGGTATCAGGGTTCACATCAGCCGCAGCATTAACGATAGCGTCATCTCAAGTCAAGGGGCTGCTCGGTCTTCGGTACAACGCAGACACGTTCGTGTCCACCTGGGCCAACTTCTTCAAGCATGTGAAGGAGACACGGCTAGCTGACAGTATGCTTAGCTTGGGCTGCTGCGTCTTGCTCACGGGATTGAAGGTAGGAGCTTGACGTTTATTTATTTATTTCAACAAAAACGGCTATCTACCATTTGAATTAGGTATGTTTTATGATAGAGGCTAGCGTTTCATTATAATCACACCTAGCAGTAGAGATCAGGAAACACAAACTCTAGCTGGGAGTTCCACTCCTTAGCTGTACCTACGCACAATGAAAGCATTGTTTTTAAACTTGAGATGGTTTTGCTGTTGACGCTAGTCTAGGTCCGAGGCGACAGAGACAAAGTCGACGATGTAGTGGCTTACCCAGAAAAAGCCTTTTTTTATGGATGGGAATCATCAAATGACTCCTTCCGCTCTGGGAGGAGCGGAAGGGAGTGTCAGACTCTTACTGACTAAAACCAGTGCCCTTTGCGTTCCAGGGCCGCGGCGTCTCTTTCGAACGGATTCCGCACCGGCCCTAGCGGGCCCTAGCCTAGCCTAGCCCTAGCGCGCCGCCAACCCGGGCCTGGTTCTGATCGGACGGCGAGCCAACCAAAGCTCGCCGTCCGCAGGACCGCGCCTACGGTGGCCGGAAATCGCCCTGCGACCCCCGACGCCCGGGACGTCTTCTTCTGTTGCGGCGGCTGAGTCGTGAGGTTTCCCTCTCTCTTACGTTCGGCATCCTCCTTCGCTAGCATTACTGCTTCGGAGAAGGAGGTCACCGCTTCCCATGCCTCCTCGCTCCGGACCATAGATTGAACCAGGGCCGGTCGCGAGAGGTCGCTGCCGCCGACCCAGAAAAAGCCTGGGTTGATTTTCGAAACGTTTTGTGCGTATGGGTGGGGTGTTGAATTTTGGCAAAAATCGAACACTCAGCACATAGAACTACGGACATATGGCGTTATCATCTTGCATTCGTCCGCTAACATTTCAATTTCAGTTTTTGCGTCCAAAAGATCATAGAGCGGCGATGGATCTTATTTAAATCCTAAGTCTGTTTAGAATAGCATTTCCTTTGTAAAGGTTCCGCCTCATTTTGTTCAAAATTAAAGTACCCTTTAGACAGTAAAAAGTAGCGTCTAGTGGCTTACCGAGAATGATCGGAGCACAATGGTAGCATGGTAGCATGAATTCACGCAGCGTAGCGTGCTTTTTCGAGGCTCGACGATTCGTCTACGGCGTCTTTTATGCGTTCATTCCAGCGTAATCGCAGTCAATCTCCTAGGCTTTTCCCAACCATGCTGGGGTTGATTTCCAGATGCAGCTGGTATTTAACATAGGGTGACTGAATATCTAAACTTCACAATCCTGTACCTAACAGAGCAATACGGCACCCCTTGGCAAGACTAGCATAGTCGCAGTATAAGTAGTAGTACCTAGTAGTTATTGTTTTATGTATTGTAGTTTTATGGGTCCTAGATGCTTGAAACAAAGGATTAAATTCTATAAGTTTTAAAAGAACTATTCAACACGACATTACAAATGAAATGGCCATAAATCGCTGAAACAATCCTTCCAACCGCCTTTTACAAATGCTAACCTTTTTTAGGCAGAAAACAAATATTTTATTACTTGTAACAGTTGTAACGCGAAAGCTAACATTTGTCGACGGTCGGTAACTAAATGTATCCTCTTGTATTATCCGACAACATGTTTACAAGGAGCTGTCGTGTCAGTTAGGAAAGTTTGTTCTGTTCTAGATCTATTGATTGAATACAGACCTTTTTATGGATGTTACCTTTGTCTGCGTAAGTTTAACAAAGAAAGATTTAGCGACGTCTTGCATTTAAGGGTATTCGACTACTATGAAAAAATACATGAATTAATACTTATTTGATAGATGTTATTAAAACAGTACCTACGATTGGTGAATACATAAATAAAATTGGTGGAAAACAGATAAGTTATACGCTTTTGAAGTTATTTTTCTATCCTTGTCGCATAAAATGCCGTTTGTACTGGATGGCTTCAATTCAGTATGGCGGGACTTGTAAGTGACGTCACACGCAATTAGTGCTGTCTCTGTTTATCACAGATTTTAAAACGTTGACAGCACCGCTATTTCGCTATCCACGGTTCGGGAAACATTATTAAAAATCTAGTCAAATAGGTACCCTATTCTGATGGGTAGGTTGTCTTTTTTTCTTCTTCATCTTTGTGGTTTACGTTTCGAGTAATTGTTTATGGGAAAAAGCATCAAGGTTGAAGACTCGTGAAGCACTTTTTTCTTCTTTTGTCGTTCCGTCAACGAGCTGTTGATTAAATTGTAACCAAGTCAGCAGGATTAGCACAGGGCCTACCTAGCAAACCCCGAGTGGTGCCCCAAGCAATCAAAAGGTAGTCTTATTAAATTGGTAAAATTAATGAGCCTAGAATATGAATCATAGCTAATCCTTAATTCCTTAATCTAAACGTCTACATCTACATCTAAACTATGTTTATTGTGTAACTATGTTGTATGTATGTTTGTAATGAATAAACTCAAAACTACTGGACCGATTTACTTTCGGCAATGGATAGCTACATTATCAGGGAGTAACAAAGGCTATATTTTATTCCCGAACTTCCACGGGAATGGGAACTACGCGGGTGAAACCACGTGACGTCCGCTAGTAATATTATAAATGCGAAAGTAATGTCTGTCTGTCTGTTTGTCTGTCGCGCTTTCACGCCAAAACTGCTGAACCAATTTAAATGAAATTTGCTACACAGATAGTCTAGAACCTGGAGAAGGACATAGGCTACTTTTTATCCCGAGAGTATGTTCTAGGGTTCACGCGGGGCGAAGCCGCTGTCAGATGCTAGTTCTGAATATTTAACAAGTAATTATATTTAACTTCTAATCCTAAAAGCTGATAAAG
This sequence comes from Lacanobia oleracea, assembly GCA_950371165.1. NCBI lineage: Eukaryota > Metazoa > Arthropoda > Insecta > Lepidoptera > Noctuidae > Lacanobia > Lacanobia oleracea. The sequence goes on along the minus strand of OX493392.1, from coordinate 17,548,103 downwards.
CCCATAGTTCATACATAATAAATACCCAACTAAGTCCTAAACGCCTACTAATTACGATTTACCATAGTTTGAAGCATATATCATGAAACATTACGTGAGCACACTCACTTGCGACAAGTTGGACTGTTTATTTGTTAATTTCGTCGATAATTCAATACGACACGTTCCGCCGCGGTGAGCGACCGACGTCGGAGCCGCTACTTGGCAAACTCCGTTACAAAGTAAATACTAAGTCTGATTGTCGTCTCGGCACATACACGGTTTACTAGAAACAGAATTGGGATAGCATCCCTTGTTACCGGTTATTTGATCTGTTGGGTAACGCTACGGAATATTAATCGGGTATTATTTAAACTATAGCTTTAAGCTTCAGTGAAAAACATGTAGAAAAGCAACTAGACCAGATAAATGTCTTGCTAAGGGACTTGCTACGTTATTACTAAAAACTTGAACCTATAAAATAAAATATGTATCTAACATTTTACATTTATTAGGTAATATGTATTTATTTATGGTAGTAGGTATACAAAGCCGTAACCGCAAAGTAGCATGCCTCTGTTCACTTGTGTGTAGCTATTATTTACTCCTTTATGCCAATACAAAGGTTCAGAATTAATTATATTTTCATGACGGTAAGAACAACTGTCGGATATTTGCATAATAATTACCAACACAACACAATTGACCCAGTCACAAAGAACAAAACTGCATGTGAATGTGTTGACTATGTCTTTAGTTCTGGATCTCTCCCAGTCAACTGTTGAGTGTGTCTATACATTATGGTACATAACAGTGTACAAAGTATTGGCCACTGTTTTTTGCCAGGTACTCAATTGACTCCTTCCGCTCTGTGCGAAGCGGAAGGGATTATCAGGTTCTTACTGACTAAAACTCACCCGTGTTCCTCCAGATTAGCGTTCCAGTGCCGCGGTAATTCTTTCTAACAAGTTTCGCAACCCTGGCAGGCACTGGCCCTGGCGGGCCCCGTCAATTATACTGACTCTTTAAGGTGCACGTGTAACACAACTGGTCCTTATCGGATGGCGAGCCACGCATCGCTCGTCGATCGCATGCCCGCGCCTACGTCCGGGGCGTCTTCGCTGTTGCAGCGGCTAGGGCGTGAGGTTTCCTCGTAGAGACGATCATTGGTGGCGACGTCTCGTGTCCGGCTCTGGTTCAATTCGTGGTCCAGAGCGAGGGTGAATGGGAAGCAGTCACCTCCTTCTGTGGATCAGTAATACAAGCGAAGAAGGAGGCGGAAAAATATTGACCATAACATGTTTACAGATATTAGCACAGATAATACATAGAAACGTTTTGTGAATTTTGTTTTGTGTTTTATTTAATTTTAGTTAAGGTTGCTGATAAAGTAAGGTCTTTCAATAAAATATACCCTTCGATTGTTAAGATTTATGTAATTGCAACTAGATCCTGTAATCCTGCGACTTCAGCGTCCAGTGTCGGTATATTACAATAATATTCGTGTCGCCGAAAGTGCGTTGAGTCCACAATTGCTGGCATCTTTCCCGTGCTTGCTTTGAATGAAAAAATGACAGTTGTATCTTGTTCACATTCAGTGACGAACAAACTGCTGAAGAATAAATACTATTAGTGCTGAATTTGAGCATCGACTACCGATAGTGAGTTCGCTTTCCCTATAGCTTGTCAAGGCCAGACGTTGTTGTGATATACATCTATACAACTAGATAAAGTGACAATAGTTTGGTTATCTAATTGAATGCTCGAAGGACTGTCCAAATTAAAATGGGCAGCTGGAAATTGTATGGCTTTGCTTTGATATTACGAAATACAATACTAACTGGAATCTGTTAGGTATTTAATTTCTCTTATGTCAAATAAAAATGTTATATTTCTCGAAGGTAGCTAATATTATCTATATTTCCAACAACTTTCTCCTTGAAGTCAGTTCATTTTGACGGGTCACTTCAGCGCTAGCAAAGAAAAATATTTTACTCTTCTCCAAATATCTGAGCTTTTAAAAGTATTGCTATAAATACGTAAAAGGGATCCTTGCACATCACTCGGACGTTAAGCTTTTTTATATCTATTCGCAGTCGTGAAAGGAAACTTTATTTTTTCTAGCTAACATAATTCTAAGAGAATCGTCTGAAAGTCATCGTAGTAGATAGCTTGGCAGATTCATTCGTGCAAATAAAACCGATAAACTTCTATCATAGTTAATCACGAAGAAGGCAGACTTTTATTTTATTATTTTGGCCGAAACAGAAAGTTCTCCGGAAGATGGACCGCCGCGCCGGCTGATTAAATCCCTTCTAACTTTGCACTAACTCACCTAAGTCGACCTATTAACAACGAGGGAACTATTAAATCCATGATACGACTACATAAGTTGTATCATAATTCACTGTTGCGTGTTGAAAGGAGTTCATAAATAAATCAATTATTCCTAGCTGTTAGAATCAAATTAAATCAAAGTCAAATGTAAACATGATTTATTCAAGCTTGGTTGTAACTTACGTACACAGCCGAAATCTTCTATCGACTGAGATTAATACATAATTTACTTTAGACATACTCCGACCGAAGTACCTACGTAAAGTTTACTTTGGAACTAATTTTCACAGCTGCCAGAGATTACTCTATAGTAGGTAATCTTGTAACACAGTTTGGGATATAAAATAGAGCTTCAATATTAAGCCTCCACTTGAGGTAATCGATCGATCGATATCTTACTTAAATTATATGCCTACATCACGCGATCAGATAGAGTTTAGGAATAATATTATGTTACCTACATACATGACTGCTACGGAAATTATACATATTATTAATCAGGTATGATTCTGAGAAGCCATACCAAACTTGTTAACTACATATACATATAGATACCTTAATTAATAAGGATTCCTGAAACTGAACTCAACACCAGACAGTTTCGTTACCATCCGTCTTAACATTCTTAATCAGTTCAAAAACATCTTTACGACAGTAACAATTATGGAAATATATTCCGTTTCTTAAAACTTGTAAGTGCAGAAGAAACCTGAAGTTGGAACGATTTTAAATATGAAATGAATTTCTCTAGGGAACGGCGAGGTTATAGAATAATAATTTTGTTTTAATATTAGGGATATAATAGAAAGATGTAAAGCAGAGTATTGTGTCAGATGTTTGGAACCTTTTTGTTCTACACGACAAAGTTTTCAAAGTTTATGCCCGTTGAGGTTGAAGTCTCATTGTATCCAAAGTACTTTCCCGAGTTTTCACGGCTTAGAAAAGACCTTGTTTCTGAAGATTTCAGAGGTACTACGCAAATGCGTAGTAAATATTGTAGTAAATGGTACTGTGAATGAGTCAGTAAGACTAGATTTCAGTTGAGTAGGTTTTATTAAGAGTTTTCCTTCTAATTTCAGGCCCTAAAAGACATTAAAATCAAGGATAAAGCAGTGGACGAACAGGGTTGCCGTAAAGCGAAAATAATGAAGAAAGCGCTGTGGTTCTCCGGCGTGGCGCGCAATGCCGTGGTCGTGTGCCTGGCTTCGGTGATAGCGTACTTCTTACATGCAGATAAAGAGGACCCTTTCCTTCTTACTGGTAAGTTTTGTTACCGTCGAACTTAGTAGTTTAGGTATTATGACGCAAGTGTTTTCGGCAAACTAGAAAACATAAGAAGAGATCTACAAAAAATGAGATTTCGGTTACCTATACCTTTCTCATCAGCAAGGACTCAGAAGACAAATCACGACAGCGGACTTTTTGGAAAAGTGGCTGGGCACCTCAGATTGAGAAAATTCAGCAGACTAATATCTGCACGTTTTTGCTGACATGACCTTCCAATATTTTATATTGCTTTGTTTGAGCGTAACATATACACGTAAGGATTATATAATGAAGGTGCACCTTCAGCACCCCTCATCGAATAGGATAGGTTTTTTGTTGCCCATTCATACAGAGATAGTACTTATACTTTGTTCATTTTTACGGAAAAGTTGGAGATGTAAAAAAGAAGAATGTAAGAGCGAGCGAAGCGAGTTCGAAAATTCTTTATCTCAATTTAGATTTTCTAGGTTCTCTACTATTATATGAGGCTTCTTATATTCTTGTATATTTTATTGAAATCCAATGTAAGTACAACCCCTTTCACATCTCTCCCTGCGTCCATGGAAATGATTACTGTACTTTCAGGGAGTTAAATGTTTATCCTTATTGTCATATACGCCCAAAATCAGTACTGCAGGGTATAAGCCTTGGCTTCTCCTTTCTCTTATTATCCCGGCTATGAGTCCCTAACCTAGGTATTTCGCGAGCCTTACCAACGCGTTTTTGGACGACTCAGTTAAATATTGTTGGAAATAAGCTTAAATTCAGTATTTTTGTTCTTCTTAGTCTGATCTAAAGTTGGAGCATTCGTTCGGCAACTGCCATCGCAACCTTGGCCTTTCAGCAGCAAAATAAACGTAGCGATTGTCGTCAGGCCTAGTTTTGCAATTAATTGACATCCAAATACAGGGCATTTGTGTTTTTGTTTATTTCTAGTACTTCAGTTAAACCAGTCGCCCTTGCAGGAGTAGGTAGTTATATTAAAAACGGTTTGAGTTATTTTTTCTTCTTTTTTACTGTGTCAGCCAGCACTAGGTATTATTAAGGAAACGTTAAATCAGCTAATGGATTTCCCCGGAAGAGTGATAAATGTGAATGACGTCTGAGTATTTTAAAACTTTATTAGTACAGAGGTGAAGGGTGTTGCCTACGTGCATAGTAAGTATTGCGATAATTATGGTGGGTCAGACAACATAAACTGCCAACTGCCATAAGTAGAAGGAGTAAAAAAGTCAAGTGTAAATTGAATTCACGTCTCAAATGAAAACATCATTTTCATAGTTTAGACAGAAAATAAAATAAAGTTTATCTAATGGTACATCACTCGCATGTCTGTTGGAACTTTATAATGAAGTTAAGTGGATTGGGAATCATGTAAAAATAACATCTTGCCAATTTGAATAGGGAATATGCATGAATAACATATTTATCATCTATACAGTTTATCTAAAAATATACAAAAATGTAATACCAACAGTGAAAATAGAATCAAAATTACTCGAAAAACGAAGGAGATATAATTATTTTAAACAAATATATCTGTCCCTCTCGCGAAAACGCTGTTTTCTATCGCAGCTGTATAGGCGTCATAGACGATGACGTCAAAGTTTTCATCGGACTTCTTTTTCTAATTGTAATCTTTGAAGCTTTATAACATCATGGCTGATAAAGGAATTTAAAAAATAATTTTACGGTTGTTTACTTGAGCTAATAAGTATTTCATATTGCAAATAAAAAAATCGCATGCATATTCCCTATTGAGGATCGCAGTAGAGCTTGATTGGTGGCGAGACCAGATAGAGCCATAAGTACCGTAAAGGCTGGTTCAGTTATGCGCTGGAGAAGAGTTCTTAGGAGGTTGTGAGGGAGGCCGTTGCCCGGCTGTTTGTTATTAACTAAATAATGCGGACGGACGGCAAAAATAGACCCGGGTGGGTTACTGTTGCCGTTTGTTTGTATTATTTAGTTAGTCAATAGTTTTGACTGAATAATAAAAAAAATCCTATATGTACCCCGGCTTTGCCACTTTTTAAGGTTCTGTACCCGATGGGTAACCAACGGAACCCTATAACTAACGCTCCGCTGTCCGTGCGTCCGTCTGTCTGTCCGTCTCTCTTACAGAGTACTGTATCTCGAGAACCGTAATAGATAGACAGTTGAAATCTTCACAGAGTGTGTATGTGTAATGTGTATTTCTATTGCCGACATAACAAAAAATAATAAAAATTAAATTCAATTAAAAATTAAAGGAGGCTCCCACACGAGAAACCTGTTTTTTTTCGGTTTATGGTACGGAACCCACTTTTACTTATTCTTTTTTATTTGCTACAATTCTTTTTTATAATTTCCAGGTACCATAACGGCAGGATTGCCTCAGGTCCGTCCGCCTGTGTTCCAAACCACAGTAGGCAACACGACGTACACTGCTGGCGATATGTTCTCACATCTCGGCTCTGGATTGGCAGTCGTTCCTCTTGTGGCCATACTATCCAACGTCGCCATTGCTAAGGCTTTTGGTAAGATAAATAATTAATAATAATAATTTAATTTATTTAGGTATACTATGGAGGAGCATCAGAAATAGCATCCGCTTTTTCAAACGTAGGGCTATATTTGCCAAAGGTGAGATTTTTTTTATATGAAATGTGTAATTTGCGTCGTTTTTATACCAATAGAATAAGAGTGTGCATTATGCAAAGATCTTCAATAGGAATAAAGAGAGAAACACACTGGTCCCACGTACGCAACGTATGCAACGCTTTTGTATCGTATCGTATGTTGCGTTGCATACGATAAGTGTGTCTCTACTGCATAGTTTTTCATTTAAGATCGTGTTCAGATATCATAATGCGTTGCACACGTTGCGTACGTGGGACCACTTTGTCTCTAGCTTTATGGTTGATATCGACGTTTTAATAAAAATACCCGTCACATGTCATGCCTGTGTTCTGACGCCAAAGAGGCGTATTTCTACACTCTCATTTCATCAATGACAGTGAATCCAGTAGAGTTTTATATAAAGACGTAGTACAACATAGTAGCTATACCTTACCTCGTTCGAGATAATAGGTACAATGACGGCAAACACGCCAGAGCGAAAGCAATAATGAATTTTCGTTTCCCGTCGTGTCTCTAAGGTGATAATTAAATAGGAATGTTCTCGTTTTGCGTTGTTCTACCGTTATTTGTGTTCTTAATCCGAGTACGTTTATTCGCTTCGTTGCGCTTTTATTGTCACTTGGACATTCCAATTTATCACATCAATAAACTGATAAATATTTACTTTTGTATCACGTCTTCTTAATAAGAGATATCGTCTAATTGATTTATTGTACCGAGCCAACAACAGCGGTTGTTAGGTTTGAGAGCGATTTTTATCAAAACCACGATTTTTTATTGTAAATTATAGACAACCAGCGGCTTCGCCCGCGTGGTCCCTAGGGAACATACTCCCGGGATACAAAGTAGCCTATGTCCTTTTCCATGCAGGCTCTAGACTCTGTCTACCAATTTTTTTTTAAATTGGTTCAGTAGTTTTGCCGTGACAGCGCGACAGACAGACAGAGTAACTTTCGCATTTATAATATTAGTAAGGACAAGAAATTTCGAAAATCTTTCAACGCTGCTCTTTTATTTCTCTAAAAATATTTAAAAGTTTCTGGCTCATAACAATAGTATTTATTTCAAGCAAATACATGTCACTAATATGAAAACACAAGCCATGAAGCGTTTAAGCGTTATCTTTACAGTAAACATAAACATATTGCTGATACGGTTGAACAAAAGGGATGTCCGTCGATTCACGTCAGTTAAGCCAATGTGAAATTTATTCAAAAATCCATGCAATTTCAACTGCCAAGCAAAAATGTACGAGTATGCGAGCTTGTTTACTCAGTGACGTTTCGTTTTTACTGCATACGAACCGACGGAGGCCAAGCTGATGGATTTCAACCGACATTTCAATATCAAGTCAATATTTGTAGATTTTAAACGTGATTCTAGAATTCTGGGTATGCGTGTCACTCGTTTCTCGTTTTCTAGTGTTTATTTTGTTTATTTACAGTCAACAAAGCTATTTGGTATGTAGGCAGCTAACTTGCAACTGCTTTTAAACAATGTTGTGAGTGTGCTGAGTTGACAATTATTGTACACCACACTCTTAAGCATGTCATACGCATAAAAAGTCATAATGCACACAATATCAGAAATAATTATTGGCAGTGCATTGGAAAACTTAACATTTTTGCCTGTTTAGCAATTAATAGCTTTGTTGGCTGTACACGCTGTAGGTACTCCAGACTGTTACAATGCAAGTTGTGGACATTGCTTTGGTCAAAACGTTTCCATTATTTAGTAGCGGAGAAACATTCGTTTATTCTAAAACCTTTAATAGAACGAAAATTCAATGTTGCTTGCTAGAAAGTAGAAAGCTTAAACTTTAAAGTACTATCAACATCAATTAAACGCGAGTTTGATAAGTTTCGATAGTTTTATTACTATAAAATTAGTTTAAAGATAGTAATAGATTGGTACCGTTAACCGATACCAGCTATTGAAATATGTGGGGAATATTGTAAATCAACTTTAGACAACTTGTTATGAAACTAGTGCTCAAAATTGGATGAGCTAATTGAGTTTATAAACAAATTGGTACCTTAAATTACAAACTTGACTTGTTTATGATAACAATTACTGAATTTATGCTCATACGTTGGAAATTATGCGAACGGAGGTATTATTGGATTAGCGCTGTCGGCTCATGAGCACGGCTCCTTAGAACTCTGATATCATGACATTGTGACATGTCTACGATAGCTTTACACAAACTTGTCCTAATTTATTCTATTTCTTTGAACAATACATAAACAATGTATAAATGGATTAGTTGACCTACACAACTTCGTCTGCTCTGCTCCTATTGGTCTTAGAGAGATGATATACAGCCTTCCTCGATAGATGGGCTATCTAACACTGAAAGAGTTTTTCAAATCGGACCTCGGTTCCTGAGATTAGCGCGTTCAAGCAAACAAAAGAACTCTTCAGCTTTATATATTAAGATAATGCTATTGTAATAAAACTATTGCTAAACAGATACAACAGGCTGACAATGATATTCATAGTATAAAAGAAGAATATTTTTTTTTTAGGTATTTCTTGTTAAGTACATTCAGTCAAAAAAGTATCGGGAATGGATGATTTGTTTATGGTTCCAAATTCAAATTTTTGTTTTTTTTGTAGTTGTTAGATTGGCACAACTGTTTTCCATTTTGGCGCGGAGTTTAAGTTGCATCTGTTATTTATATTAAATACAGTGCTGGTTTTAGTAATATCATATATAGTGTGTATTGCGAATTTCATAATGGACAAAAATATCGAACAAAGAGTTTGTCTTAAATTTTGCATCGCCAATGGAATTTCGTGTTCGGAGTCACTGAAAATGTTACAGAAGGCTTACGGTGAATCGACTTTATCAAAAACTCGTGCTTATGAGTGGTTCAAAGCGTTCAAAAGCGGTCGAGATGTGATGGAAGATTTGCCTCGCTCTGGTAGGCCGTCAACGTCTGCAACTGAAGTTAACATCGCAAAAGTGAAGGAAATAGTGACTGAAAATCCCCATTCAACTCTGAGAGAGATAGCCGCCGAACTTTCTGTATCTCACGAGTCGATCCGTACCATTTTAACTAATCATTTGGGTATGAAACATGTTGCTGCTCGGCTAGTCCCAAAAGATCTGAATTTTCTCCAAAAACTCAATCGCATGAAAGTCGCTGAGGACATGCTAGAACGAGTCAGTTCGGACCCAACATTCATAAAACGCATTGTTACTGGTGACGAGACGTGGGTTTACGAGTTTGACATGCAAACTAGTCAACAAGCTTCGGAGTGGCGCCTTCCAACTAAACCCAACCGAAAAAACCACGCCAAAGTCGATCAAAAGTCAAAGTCATGTTGACTGTTTTCTTTGACTATCGCGGTGTTGTGCACTCTGAATTCTTACCGGAAGGTCTAACGGTAAATAAAGAATATTATTTGAGCGTTATGCGGCGTTTAAGAGAGCAAATTCGACGAAAAAGGCCAGATTTGTGGAAAGAAAATTCTTGGATTTTGCACCACGACAATGCGCCTTCGCACAAGGCTATCATTGTGAACGAATTTTTAACCAAACACTCAACAAATACCATCCAGCAACCACCATATTCACCAGATATGGCTCCTGCTGACTTTTTTCTTTTTCCTAAACTCAAATTACCACTTCGTGGCACCCGTTTTCAATCGATAGAAGACATAAAGGAGAATTCGCGGCGAGAACTGAACTCAATTCCGGAAGCAGCGTTTAAAAAATGTTTTGATGAATGGATTATTCGTTGGCGCAAGTGTATCGTTTCTAAAGGAGCATACTTTGAAGGTGATAAAATAAATTTGGATGAATAACAGACATTTTGTGTATTATTGATGTTTTCCCGGTACTTTCTTGACAGAGTAGTATATCATGAATATCGTTGTAAGCTTGTTAAAAACATTCACATCAGTACCTTAATTTATGTTTAACAATTTGTATATCCCTTCCAATTGCGTACGTCGATCTCAAACAATCCATCACAATAATAAACAGTGACGCAATTGTTGCTTCATTAAAACAAGTCCTGCGTGTCTAAAAAGGCCACTTTAGCAGAATCAGAAAGCAAATCACGCTACCCGTCACTGTCAAATTTTCTCAATCAAACTAGAACCTAATGCTAACGCATTAGGTTCTAGTTTGATTGAGAAAATTTTTCGATAAAGAAAAAAATACAACAGGTTGCACTCCGGGAGTACCGGCAGAAGTGAAAACTTGGATACGTGCTTCTCTCCCTCCGTCTTACGATCAGGTTACGTGTCCTGACGTCCTACGAATTTTCGATCTGGTCACGTGTCCTGACGCGAGTGTAACATTTTTTACCCATCACAAAAAAAGTGCACAACGCTGCTAAAGAAGTTTTCACTTTAAAATTAAATTTGACAGATTGTTGTATGATTGATATTATAATTCTAATATAAGATTCTTCTAACGTGGCTTTTTTAGCCCCCTTGATGGTTTCACAAAGTTGATAACTCGATAATATTTCAGCTAAAGGGAAAACTGTGGACGCGACACAAGAGATTGTAGCTCTGGGCGTGTGCAACATAGTCAGCGCTTTCTTCCAATCCATACCAGTGAACGGCTCGTTCTCAAGAAGCGCTGTAAGCGATGCTTCAGGAGTCAAGACGCCCGGCTCTGGAATCTACACGGGTATGTACTTAGAACGTAGAAACTATTTTTCTAGAGAGGAGCTCGTGGCTAGATAATAACAGCCGCACGGGTCGATCTTCAAGGTTAAGCAACGCTTGCCAAGGTTGGTCTGTGGATGGGTGACCATCTTAACATAACGAGTTCCCTCCGTGCCTCGGAAAGCACGTTAAGCCGTTGGTTCCGGCTGTCATTTGTAGATCATTGGCAGCCGTTATGGATAGTCAGAAGTCAGTAAATTTGACTCCAGTCTTGCCATGAAGTACCGTGTTACCCAGTTAATGGGTTGTGGAGGTCTGGTAGGCAGCCACTCCTCGTAAAATACTGGTATTCAGGTTAAATCCGGCTTGACTGGAAGCGAACCCCAACATAGTTGGGTAAAGGCTAGGCAGATGATGATGTACTTACTTTTGTACGTAGAAATGGGGTTGGCAAGTGAAAACTGATCTCAGATGGCGCCACCACTACACGAACCCTTGTCAAAGTGAGATGAACACCATTAGCCTATGATTCCATTTGTTTGTGTATTATTATAGGCAGTCTGTGTTCTTTTATAAGGTTTATAAAATCGAATTTGAATTATCTTACATTATAGATTATGTGATGCAGGTAGATTTGGGTTCGTACTAATAAGAGGAAATAGTTTTTGACGTTCTAATCAAACTGAAAGTAATCATTTAGCTAAGTATGTACCCATCTTTTCATCAAAAATTGCTTTGTTATTGGTCTGTGCGCTACTAGCGCCACTTTGATAGTTGTCGGTCCCATTGGCTAAATGTGGTATTTGTTAGTCTATCACATAACTCAAACAGAATTTTGTAAAACATAACGCCTCGTACGTGAAGATAAACGTGTTCAATGAAATTGATACATTTATTACGTAGATTCTGTTAGAATTATTGAGGATTCATGTAGTAATTAAGCTGGTTTATACGTCTGATTTATTGGATTTATGTACGAGTATGTAGGTACTTGCTTTGATTAATTGGCATTGTAATAGAGATCTGATTAAGCCAACAGCTTTATTCACACATAATGGAAATTCTGCTAAGTGCGAGTTGGACATGCACACAAAAATTTCCGTAACATAAAAGTGTGTAGGTACGTAACGTACGTGGAATTACAACTGTCTACATGTCACATGATACAGCCCATTGACAGATGGATGGACGGACAGCAGAGGCTTAGTAATAAGGTTCCATTGGTTAACCAAAACGGTACAGAATCTTAAAATTAATCCTAAATTAGGGTGTACTGAAAGTTGGATGACAATGATTGGCTGATTGATTCGTTATAGTGTACTGTAAAGAGTATCTATCTATTTATTTCTAAACTGTTTTGAATTTATGTCAAGCTTTTGCCCGCGAATTCGTACACGCATATCCCGTTTTTTCCCGTTCCCGTCGTAATTCCATGGAATCCTCTCTTAGTGCTCTCTTACGGAGTGTAGAGAAGCTACATGCCAAATTTCAGCTTTCTAACACCAGTAGTTTCGGCTGACCGTGGTCTGTCAGTCACTCAATCAGTTAGTAACGGAAGAATTTTATATATTAGGATTAATTATATCCAGCTATATCTATCATTAGCGTTAAATATTATCATAAACAGATTGTCCTCTTGCTTCCTGAAGCAAAGAACGTTAAGTGCCTTAAGTAAGTTTTTCTCTTGTTCGATATGTAGTTTCGAGTGGAAGAAATAAACAAGTAATAAACCCGGCATCAATCTTGTTTCCTCGGTCTCTGTCTATTTACGACTTTCTTTGTTTCAATTTATTTTGTGACAATTTGTTAGCAGTTAACTTTGTTATGTTTTGCCGACGGCCTCGAGCACTTGTCATCGTGACAGCGCTTTTCTGTGTTTAGCGACCACTTGACTTCTTGAGACACAGTTTTAAGTGCAATAGTCAACTTTGATTTCCTGAAAACACGGTATAAATTGCTCCGTACTTCATTTCCCTCAGGTTTTACAATAAAGTTGGAGTGGGAAACAAACTTTGGTCGTAATACTCTAGGTAGAATTGTCATTTCATGCATCGTGCTCCCGAACGTTCTCGTTCGTCAGTGATTGCATTAGGTCCTGATATGATAGAAGCGAGCCAGCCTTTATCGAACAGTTCCGTCGAGTTATAATTGAACATTTTCTATCAGAAAATCTTAATTACCCCGTTCGACCTAACTAACGAAACCGAGACCGCAGGAATTGGGTTACGAAAGTAGTTCTGGATCAATGAGGCGGTTTATAAGTTTGTTGGAAATGTTTTCAGCGGAATCTTCAAAGCGTAAAGTTGTTTTAATCTTGGGTTACTAAGTTCTACTTCTATCTTGAAGTTGTCAGGTTTTTTTTACTAAGAATACTGAAAAGCTAAATGTAAAAATGGACTAATAATCACTGGACTATGAGATATTTAAAGATGAAGGTTTTATTGGCAATTTTTCAGTTCCATCTCGCTCCTGTCGTCTCGCTTTTAAACTGAGGTAACACTTGGTTTATCGTTACCATTTTATATTTCACCCTATTTATCTTCACGAATAAATTTTGAACATTGTTTGGCGTAGCGTATGTTGTAACGATAGTGTTTGATTATGTTCTGATTATGGTAAACTTTATAATGGTATTATGACTTTGATTGTTATCGAATTAATCTTTCTTTTAACTGGGTGTTGGTGAATGACTGTCAAAGATGTTAATATGTCAGCCTTGATTGTAATAATAATAATAATATTCCACACAACTATCACACAACGCCATCTAGTCCCAAGCTAAGCAGAGCTTGTGTTATGGGTACTAGACAACTGATAAACATACTTATATATTTCTAAATACATACATATTATAGATAAACTACACCCGAATCGAATGCTATTGATAATGTAGCATCTTTCTTTTGATTTTTCAGACTTTCTCTCATATTTTTTTTCAATTTTCATTGTAGGATAGGGAGCGTGTAGAAACTATAGGTGGCAGCACAGAAATGTCACTGTCAAGTATGTTTCAAGTATAAAGTTCGAAATAGTTACGCTAGGTGGTACAGTCGTCTTCGCGCACGTTCCCCTAAACTGAGCGTGCAAGAACCACAGGTGGCAGCACAGAAGCGTCAATATCAAGTATTCTGACCCTTAAAACTTCGAATATGCGACACTAGATGGCATAGTCAACGCCGTGCACGGTCCCCATTGATGTTAAAATTTGTAGCTAAATTAATAAACATAAACTAAAATTGTTGCACTTAATATTGACTCGCGAAACTCGACGTTTACACAGCGTTTAAAAGTTTTGCACGTCGTCCGACGACGCGATAAAACACTGTGTCATGGGTCAAACGTAAAAAGCTGTATTTTAGTACCGACACAAGTGGTGGTATATCGTCCATTTAGTTTTTAAATGTTTTGCGAACTCTTTGAACGTAACTGTAACTGATATGGATTTATCTGCATTGCTATGTCACAAACATAAAATTTGTTTTAGGTTTACACTTGATATGTAAATTAAAAAGCATACTTGCCTAATGAAATTAGGAGGATCTCGTGGCTAGATAATAACAGCCACACGGGTCAATCTTCAAGGTTAAGCGACGCTTGCCAAAGTTGGTCCGTGGATGGGTGACCATCTTAACATACCGAGTTTTCTCCGTACCTCGGAAAGCACGTTAAGCCTTTGGTCCCGGCTGCCATTTGTAGATCTTTGGCAGTCGTTACGGATAGTCGTAACTCTGACTCCAGTCTTGCCATGAAGTACCGTGGTCTGGTAGGCAGCCTCTCCTCGTAAAACACTGGTATTCAGCGAAATCCGACTTGACTGGAAGCCGACCGCAATATAGTTGGGAAAAGGCTATGCAGATGATGACTTGCCTAATTAAATTAAACAGGTTTTGCCAGTGACGTCGCCCCTGTGTAAGTCAAACTTATCCCAAGGGGTGTATTCTACTTCTTCTTCTTCTTATCGTGTGGGCGCAGTAAGGTCTAACGACCACACACCCTAGTGTCAGAGTTTCTAAACCGCCTCAAGGGCCTCTGACATGATTAATTTGACGACCGCCATTTGTATTCTATTGCAGTACGACTGTAAAATGTTTTAATCCAAATTATGGTCTATTTGCGTTTCCGCCCAAATTCGTTCAACCATTCGTTCGGCGTGATTCAATTACAACAGTTGTATTATGAGAATTTATACATAAGTGTTTGTAGTCTTATCAGAAGCCGTAATCTGAACTCATTCAGTCTCTTTTCCATTTAATTCTACTTACGTCTGAAGAGAAACTTAAATAGTACTCTTTCTCGGTTTTAAAATAGATAACTGCAACATATTTATATCCGAAATCCAGAATCGGAGCATCCCCGCCCCACGAGGTCAAAGATCGTGTGTCGCATTATGTCAACCTGCAAACTTGCTCTGTTTCGACTTTACATTATTCAGGGTGTTCCCAATGAATATTTACTCGGCCCAATTGAATCTCAATAGAGTTTTGTTAGTCCGACATTAACATTGCGGCTTGGATTATTTGGAGTAGCAAAGTAATCTCGACTTCAGTAAATAGGTCTTTTTTGGGCGTTTTACTTCGTTGGGAAACCAGTCATCGTTTGAAAAAGTTTAATAGCTTTTATTGTGAGTTTTAGTAACGTACCTCATCCAGCTGAGCAGAACACTCAGTTATTTAATTAACCGACTTCTTCAAAAAGGAGGTGGTTCTCAATTCGGCCGGTATGTTTTTTTTTCTATGTATGTACATCGATTACGCCGCGGTTAATGGACCGATTCGCGTGATTCTTTTTTTGTTCGACGCGAAATAGCTGCCAGGTGGTCCCATAAAAAATTGTTTCAGTTTGGTCTAGTAGTTTTTATTCTATAAGCATTATTGTTATTTTTTTAGTGTTTACACCAGTTCTTAACATAACATTGCGCCGGTACCACTAAAAAGTGAAAAATAAAAATCTTTTTTACAAAAAATACATCGACTTCCAAAAACAAAACACTACAAGGTACAAAATAACTTCGGAAGAAAGAAAAAAACTTTAATTTCGGAAGTCGGTGTCAAAAAACGATAAAATAACCAAAAACACCGACTTCAGAAATAAAAGTTTTTTTCTTTCTTCCGAAGTTATTTTATACCTTGTAGTGTTTTTTTGGATTATATAATAGTCTGTTATTTATCCAACGAAATTGAATCATTTGCAGAATACCCCTCTTCAGAAAATAACCCTCTTTTTTCGCAGTCGGGTAATTAACAACAAAACATTGAAGCGTTATGAATTCGCCTATTTATAAACGAAAGATCAAAGTAGCTCACAAATAAAAATGTTTGTCTAATCGGTTGAATAATTAAGAGATTACAAGAGAGATCCAATAAATGATGCATATTATCGTTAACTATGGTTCTAAAATCGCTTCAGAGAAATCCTCCAAGTCTTCGTTGAATCTCGAACAAGTCCGCGTGATTTGTGGCTTGTCTCATGTTTGCAAAATCCCGGCTTTTAATCTTAGGATTAGTTTTAACAGAAATGGGGTGTTTGAAGTAAGACAAATGTAAATCCAGGAACATAAATCATTTTTACCATGTGCGACAACAGCGCGGGGGAGTTATGTAGTGGGTACTTCATAAATCTAAAAGTTTGCATCGTAGTTTACTGTCGCAGCCAAGTTTCCGTGGTTTTACAATTTCAAATATACGTCTGAAATATCAGGAGGCTCCCTTTATATGTCTGTCAGGGGGATTTGTGGCTCCATTGTGTTGAATGCACTCACCTTTTCGGCGATTTATGCCGATACTTATGCTTTCGATTTGAGCTTTAACTTTGGACTTGAGTTTTGTTGACTTTTATAGCATTCTATATTAAACACACTTTTGCTTTTTATTCATATTTGTAATATTTTTATTTTTTTTTACTTTCTCGGTTCCCTCTTCCTAGAGACCCGGTCCTTTGGTAGGAGTACGAGGGGCCGAAGCCAACTCGCAGAGGCCTCTTTAGACATTTCAAATGGAATGGGACACCAACCGACGATTATCCTTGTATGCACTGTGAAAGTAAACCCAAGGACAATCCCCGGTTGGAGCAGGACTATTGCAGAATATGGAAACAAAAGATGAAACGCTATGGGTTTGGCTGGTTTAGTGGACTAATAATCGTTTACTATGGAAGAACTATTGGCCCCTGCCTGACCATTGACAATTAAAACGGCTTTAAAATGGCAGGGGGTGACTTGCACACTCAATAAATGGGCCCCCCGAAAAGGGTCGCTAGCACAAAGTAACGTAGCGCCAAGGGGGCAACATATCCTGAGGTGATAGAGGAGTGGAGAGGTATACCACGGCTGTCAGGACAATCCCGGAAGTACGGTCAAGATCCCTACCAGCACCTTACTGGATTATACATTCTTCTCCCGAGCACGTTTGCTCTTGCGAATCTCCACTCAGACCGGCCGATTAAGGCAAGAAAGAGGTGGGAGCTCTGTTCCTCGTCAGTTTTCACTCCGGCCAGCTTATTCATATTTGTAATATTATTGTCTTGATTAAATAATATTATTTAGTTCCTGTCTAAAAGGTCTATTAATATATATACAGACTACTAGAACGCTTTTGTTAGTCAGAGGATCAACAAAAGTGTCCTGATAGGTAATGGGCATGTCTGGAATGAACATGTGTATTTATTTGTTCTGATTAATTGCCTTTTTATGTCGTTAATGCACTTTTTCAGCAGCATTAAGTCCAGACAAATTATATTCTTGAAACAATTATCATCAATAGTAAATTCATCTTACGAGACCCTTTTCAGAGCTATTTATGTATGTGGAGTCCATTTTGTAATCAAACCGAGATGTCATTTCACATTAAGTGTCGCATCTCTTGATTGTAATCGTAATAATAGTCGTGCAATTAACGTTCGTGTTAATCTCTCAATAGATCCTATATTAATTGGCGGAGTATACAGGTGTGTTGAAATAGGGACGCCCGTACTTACTCGCCGAGAATTATTGATATTAATTGTTACAACCATTTGCGGTCTTGTTTGATACGACCGGACTTGAGTAGTTGGAGTTCGAACATTTTTCAATAGGTACTGCCCCCCCCCACCCAACCCCGCTGCCATTTTGCTTTTGTTTTCAAAGTTGCGGCGAACGATTTAACAACCATAACAGGGGTTTCATGCATGTAGAGGACACTTAAACATACAATAAAAACCGGCCAAGTGCGAGTCGGACTCGCACACGAAGGGTTCCGCACCATAAACCTTGTTTTTTATATATTTGTGTTGATAGAATGAAAGGTATATTGCGATTTACGATTTATGACGTATAAAAAACTACTTATTAGATCTCGTTCAAACCAATTTTTGGTGGAAGTTTTCATGGTAATGAACATAATATATTTTTATTAGTTTTATCATTCTCTTGTTTTAGAAGTTACAGGAGGGGAGGATATACACATTTGACCACTTTGAAAAAAAAATGATATTAGAAACCTCAATATTATTTTTGAAGATAGATTCCCCATAAGCATGGGTTTGATGAAAAAAATTTTTTGCGTTTCAGTTCTAAGAATAGGGAACCCCCAAAATTTATTGTTATTTTTCTATTTTTGTGTAAAAATCTTAATGCGGTTCACAGAATACATCTACTTACCAAGTTTCAACATTATAGTTCTTATAGTTTCGAGAAAAGTAGCTCTGACATACGGACGGACAGACATGACGAATCCGTTCCGTTTTTTGCCATTTGGCTACGGAACCCTAAACATGGTGCCATTATTTGTTTTTCAAAAATTTCAAATAAAATATCAATTCAAACAGTGCGTCTTTTTGGCAGGAATAAACTGTTTCTTTTTTCTTTCTTTTCTTTCTAAACATTGTAAGCTAAAGTCGCCGTATGCGGCGGAGGCACTATGTCACAAAGGATCTTACCATTTCCCTTCTACACATTTCCCTTTAGCTTTAAAATGTTCCTTGTGAAACTAATTAGTGGTTCTAGTAATAGAGTCCAAAACAAAAGACATTCGCAGAACGCTTCGACGCAATCAGTCATTCAATACCATTCACCGTTCACTTCTAAGCAAGATTGAATTCCTTTGATGCGTGACTCGTTCGATGCAGTTTCCTCGAAACTTTGATGATACGAGCTTCTAGGTAATGCACGTGCTTTTGCTCCCAGATATCTCGTGCAGAAGTTATCTTTATGGTTAAAAGATGTAATAACTCACGTCGACTTTTTGGCTCGAGACTGCTGAAAATATATGTCATTGCTTTCACGGGATTTATTTAAACGTTACGGGTTTACTTAATATTCTGCCTGTCAAAGGTTCTATCTGTTTTTAAAAGGCAATTGTCTGTTCTTTAGATTATTGTTGGAGGGTTAGACCCTTTCTATCGTTGTTAGATAAAGTTTCAAGGCTTTCATATCTTTATTATTTTCATATTATATTTCTAGCGTTTATATTATTATCTTTTTCGTTCGGGAAAATTGAGTTGTATTTTTCCAAATTATGTGTAACCTTTCCATGTACCTATGTATTAAATGCCTATTATATTTTTTTCGATATTCAGGTATAATAGTGATACTGACGCTAGTATTACTGACGCCATATTTCTTCTTTATCCCGCGGGCTGCCCTCGCATCGGTCATCGTGTGTGCTGTCCTGCAAATGGTCGATTATTGCTTAGTCAAGACACTCTGGAAGACTAGCAGTGAGTATAAAATAATGCTATTCTTTTGTTAGTTGGCTGTAAAGAAAATTGCCTTGATTGATTGATTTATCATTTGTGTTGGCAAAACGCGTCATCATATTTTTTACAGTTGATGATATTTCAATTCTCATTTGAATTTTCGCTCCCAAATATCTCTTGAAACGTTAAAACAAGATCTCAGACCGTGAAAAGATAATTTCACAGCAACGCCTTTCAACTTGCAACACTTAAGAAACGTTCGGAATAATTTGAATGGGAGGAAAATCAAATATTTACCTACTATCGTATTCCATTAAATTCCATTTTCGTATTCAGTCAGGTACTTGGGAGACCCCTTGTAATCCCACTAAAGATTATAATGTTATTTCACTTGGTGGTAGACAAAGTTCAAGAGTTGCCAAGTTTGAGTCATTGTCGCTAGTGTTGTTTCGTCTCGCTTTACCCTCATTCTGGAAGTGTTAGAAAAATACTACCTACTGAAGTTGGTAAACTTTGCTAAGTATGATGGTGGATGGGTGCCGATAAGATCGGCAGATTTAGTAGGTACTGATAAGTTTGACTGTAATTTTCCGCAACAAAAAATATGATTTTTAGTAGATAGTGGATATTTTACTAAATTGTTCAAAATGCTTATTGGGCTAAGTTTTCAAAAAATACCTTTTAGAAGCGATCCTATGTACTGAAAAAGTATTAGCATAGATAATACAATCTTCAAATAGCCTTAATCCGAAGAGTAAATAAAAATTGCGATTCCGTACCAATAGAAAATATGGCAAATATTAAAAATACACCATATTTATTTTAAATTTATCTTCAGATAAAATCTGCCCTTAATGTTTATAAAATAGTAAAGCTTTTCTGCCAGTTTACCGCCCGCAGATAGATGGTTATCATTGTTGCCGACGTCAGATTAGCCTACGCAGCTTTCATGACGCGATTCTCCTAAATAAGTCAATTTTCCTTTATGATAACGCAGATAAAGAAGTACTAGTCTAATCTGAAATCTTCGAAGCTATTGTCACTGATACCTAAACTAAGCCTACGTCTAAACGCGAATTTGTAAACGCCACACGGATACAACCTAGGAAGCTTACAAAATTAAGGAAATGATGGAACTCCGTTCATTAAGGCCCCGTCGGCGGAACTGAAAGAAGTTTTTAATATAGGAGTATGCTTCGTTGTCACGCCAACAGGCTTAAACCGTTTTAATTAAAATTTGGGCTCAAATGAATAAGCTCATGTATGTCGTTAATATTATTTTTGCATAATGTTTATTACTTTGTGTTGCAGAGGATGGGATGTTATTTTGTGTAAGCTTTTCACTCCTAAGCGTAACCGTTTTCCGGCAACAACGTTTATTATGTAGGTTTATGCTGGAGGTCTGGATCTCATTTCCTAGATCCTATTCATATTCATACCGATCAGGGTTATAAACGTCATGCCATATTCTCAAGGCAGTCGTCAGCTTACTTTTTGAGACAGTATTTCTTTATATTATCTAAAGTTAGATTTATTTAAATACAACTGTTTGCGGTACAATAAATTGGTACAATCGGTTCGTTTACTTTCAGCTCATAAAAGACAAGTATTACCTACAATTTTAGCTGGGCCTTTCTTGGAGCTGTTTCCACAGTTTTTTTGTGTAAAATATTTCCTAATTTTGTCTTAGTTGGGATATTAAATAAAACCTTTTGTAACACAAAAGAAAGAATAGGGTAGTATCATTAACATTGAACAAAAAAGTAATAAGGCTATGGTAAAATGTTGGCTCGGTTTTTCTTAGAACTATTTCTTCAATTTAACCAAATAATTTTGTACTGAATATTTTTATCTCTTTTGAAAAGAGACGAGACAATTAGTTTTCTTTTTTTCTATCCATTAATCATTTACTAAAAGCAAAAAGACGCCGAAATACACACCACACACATATATATATACCAGCTTTTACATATTTTAATGTTACTATATGCTCTCAGGAATGGATCTCATCCCTTTGCTGGGTACATTCCTGTGCTGTCTGTTCCTGGGTATCGAGATCGGTCTGTGCTGCGGTGTGGGCATCGACGCTTTTCTACTGCTGTACTACCACTCGCGACCTCCGCTAGACGTGCAGTATGTTGATGTGAGTATCCTACGGCCATTTTTATTTTGGATGTGTAATCTTAAAATGACTTCTCCCACTCTGGGGGACGAAGTGGGAAAGGAGTATCTTTCAAATGCCCTTCGCATTCCAGGGCCGCGGTAACTCTTTCGAACACTTCCGCAACGAGTATACAATGTTCTAGCTGAAGAATTACCGGTTACTATTATCTATATACACGAGGAGCTCGTGGATAGACAATAACAACCGCACTGGTCGATCTCCAAGGTTAAGCAATGATTGCCAAGGTTGGTCTGTGGATGGGTGACCATCTTAACATACCGATTTTCCTCCAAGCATTTTAAGCCGTCGGTCCCGGCTGTAATTTGTAGATCTTTGGCAGTCGTTACGGATAGTCAGAAGCCAGTTAATCTGACTCCAGTCTTGCCATGAAGTACAGTGTTACCCGGTTAATGGGTTGTGGAGGTCTGGTAGGCAGCCGGTCCTCGTAAAATACTGGTATTCAGCTAAATCCGGCTTGACTGGAAGCCGACCCCAATATAGTTGGGAAAAGGCTCGGCAGATGATGACGATTACCTATTACCACACTATGGTTGTATATGTGTTGTAAGTGGCAGGCAGACTTCTTTAGAAGACTCTTTCGGCTGTGAGTAGATTCAGCTAGAAAGTCGGAGATCTGGGGAGCTAAAAAGGCCACTTTAGCAGAATGATAATTATTTGGAATCATAATATTAATCGCGCAACAATCAGTCAAATTTAATTTTCATCTTTGTCGCTAACGCATTAGGTTCAAGGTTGATTGGGATAATTTGACAGTGACGGGTAGTGTAATTTGCAATTGGATTATCAAAATAGGCCTTGTTGAAACTCAGTCGTCACCAACATAACAGAGGATACGTTATTGTTGTTTTCCACACTGTCTTGGTCCCATGGTCAGGCCAGTCACAAAGGAAATGAATTAAGATTCAAATGCTGAGCGAGAGCTGAGCTGAGCTGTAGCGATCTAAGCGGAAACATGCGATTTGAGATAAATTGTTTTGCGGCTAACCACATACTAAATTAAATTTGTCAGGAACTATCAAATATACTGCATTAGTTGGATTATAATAACCGGCACTAGTCGTGAGCACACTCTTCATTGGTCGGTTTGTCGACGACAGCTCTTGACGCTCCACGTTATTGGTTCGTAAGTCAATACTCAACGACATTTGCGCTTGCAAGTTTCGTTCGCCCACCGTACATTGGTAACATCACCCCACTGCTATTCAAGTGTGCTCATGACTCTTGCCGGCTGATATACGAGTGTGTCACTCAAAAACATCATTCAGCCAAAAAACGCAGGTCTTCTCCGAGTATTTATCCTCTTAAGCTTATCATCTTTTCTTCAGTAAAATCTATGATTTTCATCCCCAAACAGTTGAGCCACTAAATAACAGTGAATAAAGCTAAGCGTTTGAACTTAGTTTCGGTGCGAAAGGCATCTCCGTTCATAACGTGCAACTTTGCACTAAGTTTGAATAAAATTCTATCAAATGCGAGTCAAGCATACCTACATACTGAAACTTTCCTCACTGCTTTCTATATTACGTGTGTAAATTTAAAACTATTCAATAGAATTTTAAAGCAGGTAATTTAGTTACATGTATGTAACTTCGTAGTGTGCTTACTGAAAAGTATTTAAATTATTTCAACTTTGATGAAAATATTTTGTGTATATTTGTATAGGAAAAGCATGTGGCGGCAAGCGGTTTAACTTTGATTAGGTACAGATTGCTTTTACAGAATTAACAGGCACTAATATTTGTTCAGTGTTTTTTGTATTGAAGACATTGTTACCATCGTAAATACTGGATGAGGTTGAAACAAGAAAACAGTAGCTTGTGCCCAGCAGTTGGTGAAATGTGGCTGTGGATGATAGTGATGATTAACAGAGATCGGCGTAGGTAGTGTGGTATTTCGGGTCAATGAACCTTAATGATTATGTTAATATGGACATGGTCCGGGATTCTCGGGAATATTTTGCTGAATGTCCATGTATTAAATTAAATTGTTAAAAATATGATATCAAACTTATAATTTTCGGTATAAACTGGTCCCGCGTGGTGCTGTCTGCCATATTACTTACTGGTCCCGGGATTCAGAAAGCATATCCATATTAAGATAACGGTCACTAAATCCTAATAGCACTACCTATGCCGATCGATCACTGATGATTACAAATATTTTTGTGTTTATTTAGGTACATAATGTTAAGGTCCTCAAAAACGCTAATTCCAAAAACGATCTTTTAACACGTTCAACGTTTTAATTTACATCACTTATTTATTTCAACAGGACGGCACCCTCCCGCCGCACTACGCCATCCACCCCATGGGAGGTCTTCACTTCGCGGGCGCCGAACGCGTTCGGAACAAACTCTTCCTACTCCAACAAAAGTCTCAACCCGCCGTCATGCCGGTCACCACAGTACATACCATAACCAATGTACCAGAGATCGAAACTCCTAAAAGCGGCCAGTGGGACGTACCGAGTGAAAACGGATCGACCATGTCTGGCTTTCCTAATGGTAGAAGAAGAGATGTCGAATCTAGTGGCGTTAAATATGCGAACTTGCTTGTGGTCTACTGTGACTCGTTGTACAGAATGGACTACACTTTTCTACAGGTGAGTCTTATGACTTTAAAACTTTTACTGGAAACTGTAAATAGGTCTTACTTGTTAAACTGGCATTATATTTGGTGGTCCAAACTATACTTTCTTCAGCTTAGCCGAGGAAACATCCACAGCAAAAGAAATTAGTTTTGTTTCAGCATCAGGCTTTTGGTCAATTCATCAAATCGTCTACCGAAATATATTATTTAATAAAAAAAATACTATTGTTACACAAATCTTACATACTCGTATCTACATGACACTATAAAATAAAATAAGCCACACGAATACCACATCAGAACGGCTGAACGGAATTTGATGAAATTTGGCCCAGAGGTAGATTATAGTCTAGAATAATACACAAAATACTTTTCACACCACCTGCACGAAAACGTCACATTATATGTCATGCAAACTCAACCTAAAGTTAGTCATTATTACCCGGCGTGAATAATGAAATTCAGTACAATATTATTGCCCGGAGGTCAAATCGACGGGAACCCATCTCTCTTTATGACTTGCGAACAATTTTCTTGCAGTAGGTGTGAAAAGTGGGGTATCCTCCTTGGGGATAAATGTGTCTTTGCCTTGGCCTACCTTGAATCCCTCACTGCATTCAGGATTCTTGTATTAACTCCCTCGCTACGCTCAAGATTTAACTCCCGAATCCTTCATTTCGTTCGGAGTTCAATATAACGCCCGTGACATAAGACACTGCTTTATCACCTCGTTGCATAATCTACTATTTTATCCCGGGTGTATGTTCCCTTGGTATAATTTTCGACATTCACGCGAGCTGAGCCGCAGGTGGCAGCTAGTTTGAACATAAATCATTATTGTAACACGATAATTTAGAGAACATTATATGAACAGAGAAAAACATTTGACATTATTTTAACCATTTTATCAATTCAAAATGAATTGTTCAACTGTTTGTGAATACAAATCCGAAATTATGAGGAACAGCCAAACAAAAACACTGAAAGGAGTCTCGAGCCCGATTTTAGTGAAAATTAAAACTGCATTAATAGATTTTTGAAAAATCTGTATTCCTAGCCAGAAATTGAATGTGATGATTTTGAATAAAAAAACACCCTACGAACAACACACGAAACATCATACAAACATCATACGAAGTTATTGTAAATAATAACATTTAAAAATCACCGGTTCGGTTCCTGGTGAGCAATATCGATTTTTCAAGAATCCAATGATGCAGTTTTAATTTTCATCAAATGCGGGCTTGAGTGTTTGAGACTCCTTTGAGTGTTTTTCGGTATTACCCAGGCCTTCTTGGAAAATTCACCTGTATGTACTTACAATTCCACTGTTATATGATGTAGGTATAAAAAATAATTTCTCCCAAGTCACTTAGCAAAGTTTTTTTTTTGTTAGCCTGCTCTTGTGTCCCACTGCTGGGCAAAGGCCTCCCCTTTCTCCTTCCAAATCTCTCTGTCTTGGGCGATCTCTGGCCAAGTTTGTCCTTCAAACATGATGAGATCGTCACACCACCTTCGCCGCGGTCGACCTCGACGACGACGTCCTTCTTCAGGCGTCCAGTGAGTGACGATCTTCGCCCAAAGTTTTATTTTATTTTATTAATTTTTGGAAAACTTACAGCTAAACAGAACACTAAGTAAACATTAAAACAAAGTTCTCAGTAGTAACTTTACACAGTTATTACTTTACGACCATCGACACAATGATTACTGAATCCACGTACCGCAACTACGTGTGTTAAATCAAGATTTTCATTTTCTAGCTATTAATATAATATATTGTAATCGATTTCTCGATATATTTTCTATAGTTACTCTATAATAGGATAGAGCGGAGGAAATTGATTTGCGTTGGCGTGAACTTGCGTATCTTTTACCTGTAGTTCTTTACGAGTATTCCGATGTTGTAGAGACGTCAACTTTTGAGGAGCTAGTGGCTACATAATAAACATACGGGTCGATCTTCAAGGTTCAGCAACGCTTGTCAAAGTGAATGAGTGACCCTCATAACATACTGAGACTCCGTGTCTCGAAAAACATGTTTAGCTGTGGTGGTCCTTTGTCAGTCGTAACGGATTGCCAAGCCAGAAAATCTTACACAAGAAGTACCGTGTTATCGAGTTACTGAGTAATGGACGCTCTATTTAAAAAAGGTATTCAGCTGAATCCGGTTTGTCTGGAAGCCCACCCCAATATAGTTGGGAAAAGGCTAGGCAGATGATGAGAAACGTCAACTTGTAGGCAGTCCTTTGTTTCAAACGTGACATATTCAAGAATATTCTTACGTAATGTTAACTTCAATGTTGTTAAATTAAATCATTAGTCCACATAAGCCACAAATGTGCCTTTTAGCGTGTGTTAGCAAAACATGTTAGTAGTAACGATCACATAATGTTCAGTGTCGGGTCACTGGCTAGGCTAGGCATCATTTAACCATTCATTACGGCCAAATGGCCAGCTCATGTTTTACTGTTAATGGTCATCTGTTTCGCTAATGTTACGATTTTTATTTTGGTACTATATTTTTTTTTATTGAGGAATGGGCTTGCTTTTGACCACAATCACGCCCGATAAAAAGCGATGGATGAGGTAAATGATGGCGCGATATGTACGTAATTGTATGAACCATAAACGTAAAGATTCCTGATGAATATTGTAAGGATTAATAGATCTTAGAATCAATTGAAGACATTCGAGACTATTTAATACAGAGAAGTTGCCTTTGTGATGATGAGAGCCTTTGCTAAAAATAACACTCACATATTCGCCAATTCGACCAAAACATGAACGTTATCAGCAAGATAAGCTAGAATTAGAAGCTTTTATAAACAGCTAATTCGGCCATTATAATATTTAGGAGCAAACAACTTCCGTGTCGCATAACAAGGGCGGAAAAGCGAATTATTATCATTGTTCATATTAATTGTGTTTACTTTAAATTAATGTACTGGCCCGTGGCTGTTGCTTGTCAGTTGAATTTAGAATTACATTGCATTTGGTTTAATTTTCTTTTAAGAAAGAGCGTGGCTTGATTATTTTGGAAATCTAATTTGAGAGACCATCTGGTATGGACAGTAAATGCCCTTATTTCTATAAAAAGTGGGTCTCTTTGTCTGGCTTTTAGGCGTTTAAGGGTCGAACCTAAATAGATAAAAAGTTAGGGTACCTACATACACATACATGCATACATACGTACATACATACATACGTAGTTTTCTAAATCAGACAATTTTCATCAAAAAAAAAAAAAAACTTTAAAGAACTTTATTAAAGAAGTTTATTTTAATTTCAGAAAACTGCTTACTTAATATCTATGTAAGTTGAAAACGCCAAACGTAATCACTGTAAACGTCCAGTACGGAACGCATTAGTGTTATCACAAAGGTGGAATATTTCTTGGAAAACCAAAGCGTTAGAACTAATCATTAAAGTAGATTTTCTGGGAAACTCACGGCCCACGTGTAAATTAATACTTGCGAAAACTTAAGGGCCAGGAATACCATTGCCAACACATATATGAGTGATTCGGTGAAATACTGAACGTGTCGTTATCGACCAATTATTAATCGGGATGTTCAGTCTGTTACATATATTTTATACAATGTAAAATAGATATCATTACAAAATATTATTTTGACCCATCTGCGTGTCATTCAAATTGTCTTAAATAGGCGCTGTGTGACCTTCCACTTACAGGCCCAACTCACAAAATTGACTCTCTCTTTTTATATATTATCATAAAAAGAGAGTGTGAGTTTTGTGAGTTATATGTGAGTGACTAGTGTGAATTTACCAATCATTTTTAGGGTAAATGTTTAAGAAATCGATTCCGCCATACAAAAAGTAACGCCATATAAAAAGTGTTTAGAAAAGAATATGTGAACCTTGCAAGGCTCGTTGACTATATTACACGTCCATCGAGGGTGGTCAAGCGGGTCCTCCATATTCTATTTTCGGGAGTATAATCACGACATTACCCTTTCCGGTAAAGATTTCAGTCGATCGACCTTTGAAATATCACGTAACTTCCATCATTTAAAAATAAACTCAATAAGATTAAAGTAGGTTTGAATTTATTATCGTAGAATTGGCATTTTGATATGGCCGTGGCAGTAGTAAGACGACACGGATAGGATGGGATCGAATGGGATGACGGGAGCTTAAGTGAGCGAGCAAATTGATCGTACCAACCTCCCGTCATTCCGTTCCTGTTAGGTTTCCTTAAACCCTGTAGGTAGACAAAACTAGAAACCCCGCGCAGCGTGCCTGTCGTCGAGGTTAGGTTTGTGGTGGGCATTTCATGAAATGGCATCAAAAGTACAAAGTGGCCTTCAAGGCTTTAATATGACAAAGTTTTGTCTGAAAGGTAGATTAATTAAAATTTTAATAAACAGATCACTTATGATGAGCTTACTTTGGGAATTAATGTTCCCCGAAAAGCCAGTTCCAGCTTTATCTTTTTTAGTCCTTGTTTTATTTCCACTAATTCAAAAGCAACTAATCAGAAATACGATCAATAGGAAATACGAACATCACATTCTAGGAAAACGAAAATAAGAAATGTGTTTCGTATACCTAAATTGGAATTATCAGTACCTACCTTTAGTGAAAGAAAATAGAGAATAAAAAGGGTCGGTATCACGTACTTACGTAGGCAGGTTTTACGGACTTTTTCATGTTATAAAGTTGATCCACAAAGTAGTATTCTGAGAAACGGAAAGCGAAAGTCACCCTTGCTTATAAACTATTTACTTGCTCTTCAAGTATTTTTTTTTCCAGGAATTGTATAATTACGAAATCAAACTGCGTGTGTACAAGCGCTTCCAAACGTCTTTTATAATATGCACAGCAAAGGAGTGGAACTCTCTGCCAGCGTCTGTGTTTCCGAACGCATACAACCCTAATCTCGTCAAATTTAGTGATCGTAGAGTTTGTCTCTATCATCTCTGACCTAGACTAGAGTCAAGTACACTCATTAAAAAAAAACTGATAATTAATTGATCCTGTGTTCAAAAATAAGCTTTACAGCATTCTTCTAAACTTCCGCACGTACCTATACATAAGTACCAAGCACTTACCTTCAAGCTTTTATCTACTTGCTAAATAATGACCATGAAAGGAGAAGATCAGTAAAATATCTACTGTATATATGATATTTAATATATGATATCTAATGTATATAAAACATTAATAAGACCTAATCAAACATTGGAATACATTATAAATTACGGATGTGCCGTAGTCAAGATGAGAAACGTAGCTAAAGTACAGTAAAGTACTTACATGAAATCACAATTTATACAGATATCTAACTAAACAAGGGTGTATAAACTTAGCATCAATTTAATATTCCATTGACCGCAAACCGCAACGTCAAATCACATGCAATGTTGATGTGGTGACCACAGCGCGAGTTAAAACGTGCAATAGGCGCGTAACTTGCAACGAATATCATTAATATTAATTGTTAACTATTCGTATGTAATTATTTATCTTTTCGACGTTAAATCCGTTGTTTTACCGTAGGTACGCTTCGCATATCGCAAGTGCTTGTTTTCATTCAGTTTTGCGGTTAAGGCTCGGATTCCACAAACGCGGAAACAAGACGCAAGGAGAGAGTAGCAAGCTTGTTCTTATTTCAATGATGGTTTGTTGGTGTTATCGTAAGCGCTACTACTGGCCATGCCGGCAGCGGGGCGTTGGGCGCTGTAAGCAAACCTCGCAAGTGAGTGAATCCGTCCACATTTCGATATACTGTGCTACCATAAAGTTCAGCTCCACTTCAGCCAGTAAACATCTCTGATACGGTCTAGCTAGTGCACACCTCTGCACGGCTCAGTGGCTACTCCCCAACTGCATAGCATCTGCTCTACGCTTCGCACATCTTCACTATGCTAGAGTCCGGGCCTGTCGATGTTATCCAAAAGTACGTGCCGCGGAGTTGTTTTATCCGTTGTGTATGTGCATAATTTAATTTCATAATTTTATGTACAAAGTTGTAACAACTTTTATGGATGTTACTTGTTGGTCGGTGGTGTTTTATAGGGTCATTACGCATGTTCCGCTGGTGTAAGCTGGATCGATTAAAAGTATAGGCAAATGCTCGAAACGAGGGTGTTACTTACTGTTCTTTTTTCATTATGAGGTTTGAAAAGAATAGTTCTTCGTATTACATACCTGCCACATGTAGGTACTTACCAGTTTCTTAGAAAATCTTATATAGATTTTGAATTAGAAGACGGTTAATGCTAAAGAATTTTGAGCGAGGAGCGATGATATTTACCTATAAGCTCTTTCATATGTATTTTATCGTAATATCCATTTCATGATTGCTTATTGCAGAAAATAACTAGTAAAGTTTTATTAAAATGACTATATTATTTTTAGAAAATTAAATGATCTATTAAAGGTTGAAAGCACTGAATATTCTACATAATAAACGGGTCCTGGGGAATACTCATTATTGCAATAATATGTTAATATTTTCTTAGCGTGAGTTTACATAGGGATTCTATTCAGTGAGCCATTAGCTTGGATTATGAAGACAGAATACAAGATTACCCGCATTAAATATTTATGAATTTAACGAAAAATATGAGAGCTTGTTAAAATAATGTTTGAAATTCTGTATGAATTTGTGAACGAAAAATAAATATACGCAGGTTGCGCGCACTAAACTAATATTAATTCTATCGTATTTTTGGATTTTGACAGACTTTTTAATAAGCGTAGGTCACTTCTCTTATTATTTTTAATGTGATGTTTGTTGAGGTGTGAAGGAGGGATGATCGCGATGTTTCAGTCAATAACAGGAGATCTTGGAATAGACATTATTAGTACAGTCAAACAGTCTGTTACCTACTCTCAGCAATTGGAAATAACTCGCGTAGGCTTTTATATTGATGTTTATTCGTTGATACTCATACCCATTGGTTAACAATATTTTTGAAAATGGTCGTACGTTTAGTGGTTAATTGTAGAGATGCCTCTGCCGTGCGCGGGTCTTGTGTTTGGAAGTTAGTGGTGTAACACGGCCGTGTCTCGAAAAGCATATAAAGGTACTGTGCCTGATCTCTCTCCGGTCGCGTGAGATGTTTGCGCACACACTTTTGTACTAGAGGTACAATATCTCCTGCGTACTTGGTTGTACAATGTTTTAACATTGTTGAGCAATCTCAATAATTTTATTCACGTTGATATCAACGTGAATAAAATTGGAAATCAGAGGATATTTTAAAATATCGTGGATTCATAATTTACTTACTATAGTATTTAATTGTTTCAGAGTATGAAAATGTTAGTGCAAGACTGGTCTCGGTCGGGACGTGTAATATGGTGTGACGCGCGTCCAACGGTCAAAGATCAACTAAACAGCGCCATAGCTGAGCCCATCTTCTGCGACGGCAAACAACTGAAATCCTTCCTCAGATGTAAGTGATGCTTGCCTTTATTCTTTCTTCTTAGTAATGTTATATCGCGTATTTAGAAAGCCTAGTGTAGGAAAGCCAAGGAAGCCAAGGTGAACCGATGACCTGGTGAAGGCTGGATACGGAAAGCGCAAGACTGGTCGATGTGATGACGCTAGGGGTAAGCCTGTCTAGACGTGGACTTTCTCCTGTTAAAATGATAATGATTATAGAACAACTACCTATTTGCATGGAAAATATCTTTGCCTCAAATGCCAATGACTTCTTTTTTTTTTAAAGAGATATGGTTTGACTTTGGAACGTAGCCCATACGTCACCTATATTTGAATCTTTAATGTAGATAATATCACCGTGATCATCATCATATCAGCCGAAAGACGTCCACTGCTGGACATAGGCCTCCCCCAAGCGTCGCCACAACGACCGGTCCTGCGCGATAGATAGTATTGATCTTCTTAATTATCATCAACCTAAATAACTTGAAATGTTCATACTTCACAACATTGCCCCTTTTCCAACAGAACAATTTTGCGGTAACTTTAGGAACTTATCTGACTTAGCATTTTTTAGGCTTTTAGATAATCCTTTAATATTATTATAACATTTGTTTTCTGTCTAGGTCCGGGATATAAGAAATACTTACGATTTAAATTCTAATTTTATGAAACAATGTATGATAATTTTGATTTCATCGGCTAATTCCCGATGTTTTATCCTGTGAACCGTTTAAAATATTACAATAGTTTAGCATTTCAATTGAACTTCCACTATTAATCAGTTACGCATGAGTTTCATCTAACAAATGAAACGTAGCGTTTCGAAATATTAATGTGTGGAACATAAAATGAAAGCGCTATGTTATGGAATTGCTTTCATTAAGATTGGTTGAAATATTAAATGAAGTTAATGTTACAGGAAGGTACAAATCATTGTTATTGTAAAGGGCTTAACTTTATAGCATAGCCCTACCGCCGCCAATATGGCATAGAATGGGTAGAAGACACTTCAACAAACAAAAAAAAAGTTAGAAACATGGTGTTTTTAAAAATGATTTTTTTTTAAATGGCGACTTTACCTTCAAATATCTCGTCAACGTGACACTTCAGGGCACTTTGTTGCTAACATTTTTGTTTAAGTGACCTCTACTCTACTCATTTTATGTTAGATCGTGCACCGCTACTGTGAAAAAAAAGTGAAAATGGTGGCTATGACAGCTCCCCTAAAAAAAGTTCGAACCCCAGCTTGCCATCGTTAATATTATTTCATTTGTTTTTCTTTGACTGAAATACATAGTTGTTGTATTCGGTTCCCTATCTATTTGCATAAAATTTTAAGACCTGATATAACTTGGCATACTTTTGTTTCTCCTAATTATATTTTCGCATAACAGCTTGCGCATATTTTTTTAAGCAAAATTTATCTTATCATAATAATGATTAAGCATAATATTCTAAAGCATAAACTTATTAACGCATAATGATATTGAAACTTTTTTTATAGGCATAACAAATAAGAATAATTAATTAACTACTAAAATTTTAGACACTAATGTACATTTTTGTACAATATTGTAGGCACTTTACATTGTAGGTAGAACAAATTATTTTATTTTTATTATTCAATAAACATACACCATGCATACAGCAACCATGCAGCATGCAAGCAAGTATGCAGCGAGCATGTAACATGCAGCAGGCATAGTTTCTATCACTCAAAAAACAAGCATACACCATGCATGCAGCAAGCAAACATGTAAACAAGCATACATCATGCATGCAGCAAACATGCAGCATGCAGCATGCAAGCAGGCATACTGCAACCTGAAGGCATACAAACAAGCAAGCATGAAGCAAACATGCAGCAAGCATGAAGCATGCAGGCACCGAGCATGCGGCATGCAAGCAACTAAGCAAGCATGCAGCATGCAAGCCCTGAGCATGCAGCATGCAAGCAAGCATGCGTCTTGTAAGCAAGCAAGGTTTCCGTCACGGCTCCGGTGCTGCGGGCTTCGGCGGCCCCACGCGAGCGTATCGTCGCAGATGTGTTTTATCCTCACCTCCGTAGCTTCGGTTCTTTCGGCTTGGCCGGCCAGCCTCAGCCGCGGCGGCGGGCTTAAATACACCTGCTCCTTCCTCAGTGGAGTCGGTTTAGTAGCGATTCGTTTCTGTCACTCACTTTTATAGCACAAAATAATGAATTTTAAAGATAATACTTTAATTTTATTTCAACGTTAAAAATGGAATTGTAATTGTATGCCTAAATGCTACTATGCTAATAGTATTTATGCCTAGTAATATTATGCGAATAAAATTTATGTCAAAACAAATTAGCCTTCAAGATAATTATGCCATCAAAAACTGTGTGAAAAAAAATATGCTAAAGTATTATTATGGAAAAAATATATCACAATCGTTATGCTTTGGCATATATTTTTGTGATTGTGGTATATTAGGAAAAACAACATTATGTGAAAAGAAGGGATCCCGTTGTATTCTACCAATGGTTCCGAGATAAAAGTTAGTGACAAAACTTACCGCATCACTGTTTCATGGCGTGACGAAAAGTTTTGGGTCACTTCTTGCCCAAACTAACATCTACTTATCGGAAGATCAGTGTCCTCTAGTATATCTTGTTATTCATATTTATTGACTTTCAATGATAGACGACTAGGCTGCTTTTAGCAGTATGCAAATCCAGTGTTGTTTTATATTTCAACTAGCTTTTGCCCGCAGCTTCGTGCGCGCATATCCCGTTTTTTTCCCGTTCCTGTAGGAACTTCGAGAAATCCTTTCTTAGTGCTCCCCTACACTCCCTAAGGAACCTACATGCCAAACTTCAGCTGTCTACTACCATAGTTTTGGCTGTGCGTTGTCTGTCAGTCACTCAATCAGTCAGTATGGGAAGAATTTTGTATATTTGGATAGGTAGTAAAATACCTAATTAAGATAATACTTTCATATTATGGTAAAAGTCCCAAATACGTATTTAACTGCCACTCCAGAACTTTCGGCCCCATCGACCATCTATCTGTTCTGCGAGCAATGTGCTCTGCCCACTGCCACTTTATTTTGGCGACCCTTGAGATATATGATATTTTTTTATATATACTTACTAATATATAAAGCTGAAGAGTTTGTTTGTTTGTTTACTTGAACGCGCTAATCTCAGGAAGTACTGGTCTGATTTGAAAAATTATTTCGGTGTTAGATAGTCCATTTATCGAGGAAGGCTATAGGCGCCATCATCACGCTAAGACCAATAGGAGCGGAGCAGACGAAGTTGCGTGTGTCGACTATTTAATGTTTAAAAAACTCTGACATTCCCATGCCATAACATTCAACTTTTTAAAGGCCAATAAACATTCCTCATTACTTGGCAGTTGGACGTGACATATTGATAGTACAGTATGGTTTATTAAGCATTATTGGAATCACGCCAATCGGTGGTTTAATATGCAATCAGAATAATTCGTTTGGCGGACAAATTATTTCGATTGCGTCCCGCAATATTATGCGACATTCAATTTTCAATTTGTCGTGATTGTTGCAGGTACGGAAGAAGCGCAGACTACTAACGACACAGCTTTTTAGTATTTAATTTTATTAAGCTAAAGAATTTATAATGTAGCTCGTGCTGTGCGATCGAATTCGGGAAGGAATGGCATTAAATGTGGCCGTGGTAAAGCGTTTTGTGTGTAGAATATTAAGTAAAGCGGTGAAATTCCATGATTAAAACTGTATTTAGGGCAAATCTTCAAACTTGTACATTTACATAGGCCCACTAATATCAAAATTGACTTATTTGATGTCATCGGATTATTGCAAACACCTTTAGCTTCTATATAAATACCACAGATACAATATATCCGTTTTGTTGAGAAGGCGCAGTTTTAAATTAGCCAAGTGCGAGTCGGGCTCGCACGCGAAGGGTTCCGTGCCATAAACAAAAAACAACACGTTTTTTATGGGAGAGGCTGCCATAAAAAAACGTGTTTTTTTATTTAATTTTTATTATTTTTTGTTATGAAGGCAATAGAAATACACACTCGTGTGAACATTTTAACTTACCTATTAATGTTCTTGAGATTCAGACACTAACAGACAGTCGGACGGATTGACGGACGGACCCCAAGTAATATCACGTGATAAACTTACTGATGGCAATAACCCGGTGACTCATATAAAACATAGTTATGCTTGAGTAATTTCCAAACAGTTGACTTAAATAGAACCACCTTTTTTATTTTTGTTACTGTTCAACGAATTTAATGGTTTCAGGTGGGGTGGGTCTTGAAGTCGATGTTCACTCAAATGACATTTTTATGTCTTGAAGTCGATGTTCACTCAAATGACATTTTTATAAAATTCTCTGTAATTTTTAAATTGTGATATAATTAGGGATTTAATTTTGGAATATTTACTACTGAACACAATAATGTTACCAAGAATAGCTTTTGATTAACCTATAATATTTAGTGATAAAAATATTGAATGCAAACTGTGATTATCTTTACAATTTAGATGTAATTTATTATTATGAGCTATCATAAATGTGACTAGTTTAAGACCATTTGTTTAAGTACCTAGAGTTGAAAAATCAATAAATAAATCTTTATTTATTTTTATTTTATTTACCCTTGTACACACTACCTGCTACGTTGTTCGTAACAATGCAATTTGTTTTATTGATTTTTGTGTTGTAATATTATCCTATCTTAGCCTATCTTGTCTATACTAATATAGAAGAAGAGTTTGTTTGTTTGTTTGAATTTCACTTGAACGCGCTAATCTCAGGAACTACTGGTCCGATTTGAAAAATATATCATCACGCTAAGATCAAAAGGAGCGGAGCAATAAGGAAAATTGTGACGCAAACGAAGTTGCGTGGGTCAACTAGTAATAGTATAATAGCAGTGGCAGTTTGAGGGCTTTGTACGGCCTACACAAATGTCCTTTCTTTGGTATTGTTGTTATTTACAGATATTTTTTATTAATTTATTTTACTTAGGAATGTTTTTTAAGTGTTACGACGATGATAGTAGGAATAGATAATTTATAAATGTTAAAATGTTTGGTTTCAGCATGAAAAAGCCGCGAAATACCTTTTTGTAATCACCGATCACAATGCCAATATTAATGTTTTT
Source organism: Lacanobia oleracea (assembly GCA_950371165.1). Taxonomy (NCBI): domain Eukaryota; kingdom Metazoa; phylum Arthropoda; class Insecta; order Lepidoptera; family Noctuidae; genus Lacanobia; species Lacanobia oleracea. The sequence goes on along the minus strand of OX493392.1, from coordinate 17,511,260 downwards.
AAACTCGTTATTCAATGAAACAACTTAACATATAGGAACCTACCTCAATCAATTTACAAGCTGATTTAATTAATTAATTAATCAGTTTATTTAGAATCAAAAATCAATCCATAAAATCTCAAATTAAAAAATCAGAGAATTAAATTAAATTAAAATACTTATTAAAATTACAATTATCAATTATTATCGGTTAACTGTTGTGTTAGTAAATCTTAAATACTATGTTAGTCAATACCCATCAAAATGAGCATCCATTTGTACTGGATAGGGCAATCCGCACGAGATACAACCATCTGCAGGATACCGTTGCTACTGCCTCACACGCGCTGCTGTAAGGAGGCCACTTTCTTTCGTATTACCACGCCACTATCAAATTATAATAAAATCTTCAAGCTTGCATTGTTTTTTCTTGAATTTTATTCACAAAATTAGTATATTATGTACCTACATATCTTCCAACTTATACCGAAGTTGTTTTATGAATAACATTTTTTACTATAAATATGTCATGATTTCTTGATCCATTTCAAATTATTGTTAAATCAATTTGTTTTTCTAATCTTTTACCTAAGAAAATCAATTCCGTGTGGTTTAGCTAGTTTAAATAACGACTCCATCTCGACATTTGTAACTTGTTTGATGGATACGCCCAAAAGTACTAATTTTATTATGGAAGTTTACATACTGTTTCACATTTTACTGTTAGCTGGATTTGTGTATGGCGCTGGTCCGGTATACGATGTGGACCGCGCGCCGGGTTTATATTCCAAATATATTCAGGAATATAACAAAACTTATACAGATCTACAAGACTTACTAATCCATTATGAATCGTTTAAACAACAGTTGATTAAAATAAATACATACAATTCCGTTACTTCTTCATCTGCCGATATCAACGAATATACTGATTACACTGCTGATGAAAAGGCTAAACTTTTTGCAAAAAATCAAGTAAGTACATATCTCAATAATTATAATCGTTTTTAGGGATCGGTACCTTAAGGAACCCTATTATTAAGCCTCCGCTGTCCGTCCATCTGTCTGTCAGCGAGCTGTTTTCAAGAACCGTAATAGGTAGACAGTTGAAATTTTCACAGATTGTGTATTTCTATTGTCACTATAACGGCAAACAATAAACATTATAGTACGGAACCCTTCGTGTGCGAGTCCGACTCGCACTTGGGCGATTTTTTTGATACGATGCGGTTAGTTGGTAGGTATAAATAGGTAATAAACAAACTTTTTGTTATTAAATATCTGTCGGCAAGTCGCAACAATCTTTGACGTACTTTAATTTAAATTGGCGCGAATTTGCAAATGATCGCACGTGCGCGTGGTCAAAATCTATCGTGTCATTTTCTCTTCAGTATTAAAGTGAGACAATCGTATAGCGCAAAAGCGCTTCCAAGGAGGTTTGATCATTCGGCTTATTTTATTACAGTAATGTGAAACTCCTTGGTGGATTCTTTATGGAAATTAAAAGAAAAATCGTCGAGGATACACACAGCGCGCGGCGCTATACGACTTCCAAGGTACTTTGGCGAGAGTACCTATTTTACTGCACGTTCCATTGTATGGTGTGTAATTTTTAACTTTCGAACAATGTATACAGGCAACGTAAATGCATTTTTTGAGCAAGTGTTAAAAAAACCTTATCGTTTTGTGAGGAAGTTCCTGTCTCGGAGCCATAAGCACCGGTAGCTTGGACCCAGCTCGTCCGGACCTGTTTTTATTTGTGAGAGAAATATACTTACATCGCGTTCCTTTTGATATCCCATAGCTTTAAGGTTAGGTTAGGTTAGATTATATTGTATACATTGGTGTATATTGTATACATAAAGTAATACGAAAAGTCGTACAAAATTGTTCCAAAAATACATACTTTCGAAGATAATAATTCTAACACTAGATACTGACTCTCGATGTGAACATTTTAATTTCATTGAAAAGTACAAGTAAATCGTTTCAAATCAATTATTCATATTTAAGCTACGAAAATAAAATAGAGTTAGGCAATATTTACTTTCCGTCGGAAAATAAATAACATAGGAAAAGTATTTCTCCTGATTCCAAATTATAACAAAATATTAAACTGTGCTTGAAGTGTACTATCTAAAATACTTCTTTACAATTGATTTATTAACTTGGTTTTCAGCGGAAGAACCAGGGAAAGTTAGCTTCTAGAAGATACCTTTCAGCGAAGACGATCATTGATTTAATTGTGTAAATCAAAGTTCATCATATTAAGTACCTATTTAATTTGTAAGTGTAAGGACAATAAGTTTATGTATACAAAGTTTCAAGGAAAGGATGGTAATTGCAGCGCCAGTAGATAAAAATTGAAGTTTGATGACTTAATACTTTATTATTTAATGTAATAAAAAACACAAATAAAATGATAACATACTATTCAAACTAAACAGAGTAATTTTATTAATTGGCTGTTACTGTGGCGTGTTCTGTTACTGTGTACTTTGCTTTCGAAAGTCAAACACTTAACCTTTACAGTTTTATCGTCATTATGAATTAGAATTTTGATTCATTCAGTGCCAAAGGGAAACTATAAGCTATGCAACAAAAACAGGATCAAAGACAACAATCTTCAATAAATAAAAATAAAATACAAATTTATTAAGACAGTGTAGCGCGGCGAAGAACATTGTACTTCGGTGTCACAAGGCGTACCTCAGCGTTGCACGGCGTAGCACATTGTAGCGCGACGAAGAACGTTGTACTACGGTGTTACAAGGCGTAGCTCAGCGTAGCACATTATAGTGCGACGAAGAACGTTGTACTACGGTGTCACAAGGCGTAGCTCAGCGTAGCACATTGTAGCGCGACGAAGAACGTTGTACTACGGTGTCACAAGGCGTAGCTCAGCGTAGCACATTGTAGCGCGACGAAGAACGTTGTACTACGGTGTCACAAGGCGTAGCTCAGCGTAGCACATTGTAGCGCGACGAAGAACGTTGTACTACGGTGTCACAAGGCGTAGCTCAGCGTAGCACATTGTAGCGCGACGAAGAACGTTGTACTACGGTATCACAAGGCGTAGCTCAGCGTAGCACATTGTAGCGCGACGAAGAACGTTGTACTACGGTGTACTACGGTGTCACAAGGCGTAGCTCAGCGTAGCACATTGTAGCGCGACGAAGAACGTTGTACTACGGTGTCACAAGGCGTAAATCAGCGTTGCACGGCGTAGCAGGACGTGTTTATTCACTTAATTAAATAAAAGGTATTTACAGTGGCATGCCAGTTAATTAATAACTAAATTTATTATATAATAACGCTATTCTGTAAAAATCATACCGTTTAAACTTAGGTAAAGTAACCATGAAGCGAACTGTCATTTCGCCTTCTTTGTATGGCTTGACAGCTTACTTTACCTTAGCTTACACGATGAGATGTTTACAGAATTGTACTACAGTTATTAATCCTAAGCGCCATTGACACGGTGCGAGTTTCTCGAACGTTTTGGGGCGAAAAATCGTATACGACAATCGCAGGCAATAATATTGAGGTGGTTATCGCATCATAACCATTAAACAAAAAAACAAAAACTCGGCTACGAGTATGTCATACGATAATCGTAAGGTAATAATCGCCTAGAGTTTTGTTTACGTTTAGAAGAGCTCGTGGCTAAAGAATAACAGCCGCACAGGTCGATCTTCAAGGTTAAGCAACGCTTGCCAAGGTTGGTCTGTGGATGGGTGACCATCTCAACATACCGAGTTTCCTCCGTGCCTCGGAAAGCACGTTAAGCCGTTGGTCCCGGCTGTCATTTGTAGATCTTTGGCAGTCGTTACGGATAGTCAGAAGCCAGTAAATCTGACTCCAGTCTTGCCAAGAAAGTACCGTGTTACCCAGTTAATGGGTTGTGGGGGTCTGGTAGGCAGCCGCTCCACGTAAAACACTGGTATTCAGCTGAATCCGGTTTGACTGGAAGCCGACCCCAATATAGTTGGGAAAAGGCTAGGCAGATGATGATTTACGAAGGCCAAAAATGAAACGAATACAGTTGTTAAGAAGTCGATCCAGTTTGTTAAGAAGTTCTTGGGATAGATCAGAGTAGCAAACATCAGCATAATCAATTATGGGAAGCACAAGTGATTGGACTAAAGTGGTCTTAGTGCTTGGAGGAAGAAAATTCTTAAATCTAAAGAGAGATCGCAATGTGAATGTTACTCTCTGGCTAACTTGAGCAATCTGCTTGTTCTAACTTAACCTGTCGTCAATGTATAGGCCTAAGTCTTTAACGTGTGGCGAGAGAGGGATGACTGTTTTGTTGAAGGTAAGTGGCTGTAGTTGGCTGGTGTTCAAGTAACGTAGAAAATAAGAACTACCAATAAGTATAGCCTGGCATTTACTGACATTGACAGTAACCCCAAATCTGCTTGACCAATCACTGATGGCTGTAAGGTCCGCATTCAACAATGACATGCAGTTGTCTAGATTGTCAATGTCAGCTTGCGCGTAGAGCTGTAGATCATCAGCGTACAGATGGTAAGAGCATTTGAGGATAGTGATAATAGAGTTTATAAACAGAGAAAACAAAAGTGGAGAGAGTATACCGCCTTGTGGAACGCCAGTTTTCAGCGCGCACCAGTCAGAAAATTTTTGATCAGCACGGACCGCTTGCTGGCGACCACAAAGATAGGAAGAAAACCAATCCCGTGCCGACGAAGAAACCCCAATTTGAGACAGAATAGCCAGAAGGATGTCGTGATCAACGGTATTAAAAGCATTGGAGAAATCTATTAAAACTAACACCGTTAATCTCGAATTCTCCAGGCCATTCCTAACGTCTTCAGTAACCTTAAGCAAAGCTGTGGCTGTGCTGTGACCAGGCCGAAAACCTGATTGGAAAGGGGATAAAAGGTTATTCCTAAAAACAAAGGAAGAAATTTGACTAAGAGCAACTGCTTCCAGGATCTTAGACAGGAAAGGGAGAATGGAGATTGGTCTGTAGTGATTGAATAAAGTGGGGTTCGATATTTTAGGAAGAGGGATTATGAAGGCTTTACGCCAGGTTGCAGGAAATACCCCAGTCTGTAGAGAGACATTAATTATATGTGTGATAACAGGGAGAATAGTTTTAATAACGAGGGATAGCATAGTTCTGCTGATACCATCACAACCAACAGCCCTGGACTTAATAGCATTGAAAGTTTTGAGGATCTCAGAGTCGTTTACAGGGGAAAAAGAAAAAGAATCGGGAAGTAAGATAGGCGTGGAAGTGATCTTAAGAATAGTGTTGGTTTTGATAGCAACCGCAAGCATCGCCGCCGATGAAAAGTGTTTATTCAAATCACTCAAGGACACGTTAGGAGAAATAACATTAGACGAGGATTTTGTTAAGCCGAGTGATTTGAGAAACTTCCATATATCAGCCGGTGAAGAGTTAAGGACATTTTCAGAAATGTATCGGCGTTTTGAAGCTCTTACCATCTGATTACAGCGGTTTCTGGCCACCTTGTACAGGTTCCAGTTTTCCTCACTGCGATCTCTTTTATACCTGCGAAAGGCCTTGTCACGCCGTCTCATCGCCATACGAACTCCAGGGTTAATCCATGGAGCCGGAGGGTGTTTGACACGGACGGCCTTCAGAGGTGCATGTGTATCAATGAGGTGAAGTACAGACCTATTAAATATTTCCACTTTCTCATCCACTGTCGATGCCTGTGCAACATCGATCCAATCAACGGCTCTTGCATCTTCATTTAGCTGGTCTTTGTCCATCCTTGCAAAATTCCGGAGAAATACAAATGCAGGCCGCTGCTTGGGAGGCTTGATTTTGTATGATAGATAGATTAAGTCATGCCTGGATAACCCAGGAACTGCAAACTGACCATGGTTAGCAACCAAATTGACTGAAGAGACGAGCATAAGATCTAGCCAGGAATCGCTTGTGTCGTGTAGATTGTGATGAGTCGGATTCAGTGGGAGAAGAGATAGACTCGACGATTCCAGGATTGCTCTCAGTCTGCATGATCTAGAGTTATCCTTCAAGAGATCGGTGTTGAAATCACCCATGATTATGTGATGTTTGTACTCCGAAGAAAGGGATTCAAAAAGAGAGTCAAGAGTAAAGAAATAATCAATAGCAGGAGGGCAGTAAACAACTCCAAGAATGGCCTTAATCCCCTTGACATCAATTTCAAGGACTAAGTATTCGGGATAGCCGCTGACCGTTCCCGGCGAAGAGGATATGACTTTGTAGGGAATGTCGCTGCGTAAATAAATGGCAACACCCCCAGCTCTTTTTCCCGTGCGGTCATTGCGAATAAGTACAAAACTAGGTAGACTGTAAAAAGCAGAAGGAAGTTCGGGCTTGAGCCAACTTTCCGAAACTAGGACGGCGTGCAAAGCAACATCATTAAATAAATTCAGCATTTCAGAGTGATGTTGAGGGATACTCTGTGCGTTTACATGTCAGACGTTAAAACACTTCTGAAATCGCTGAAATTCACTACCCAATAAGCTATTTACAGAGAAGGAATCGTCTAAAGATGAAAATGACGCGGAAGAACTACGGCAGGAAAAAAATGAGTCGTCGTCAGACATTATTATTATAAAATAAAAATAAATATATAAAACTATATAGATAATATAAAATATATAAGACTAATATGAATGTAAACTATAATTGCATAACCTGCCGGCAGACTGTTCACAAACAAAAATAACGAAATAACTTGTGCGTGTATCCGAACGTAAACTTAATTCACAAGAGGTCAAAGTAACATGACATAGACAACAATACACGATAATGACAAAAAGTGACACTGACAGAACAAAATAAAACTAAAATAAGTGTCGGTATGTCGAACACAAAATCAGTGACGTCCTTATTTTGAATAATTATCAAGAATCAGTTATATAAAGAATAAATATAAATACAGATAGGGCACACGCACAAACGGATACTACAAACAAATACATAAATACCAATTCTACTTCTTCCTTGTAATCCGCCTTGACCGAGTTGAAGCCAGTGCAGACGCATTTTTTGAGTTCGATACCGGAGGAACCTCTTGATCCAGGGATTTGCCATGCTCAACACCAAGCGCGATGACCTCCTCAAGGCTGAAGACTCTGCGTCGCTTGCCATCCGGAAGTTTGACGTTAATATTGCCGTCCATGGTCCACACGTTCGTCACGCCAAACAGCTTGCGAGCTGCCGTAAACGTAGACTGCCGTTGTCGTGTGAGGAATTCCGACACCACATAAGGGGATCCCTTTAATTTGGTCTTGTTTCTCCAAATCTCTGCTCGGATAGTTGAGTCAGCGCACCGAAGCAGGATGGGTCTGGGGCGGCCTTCTGAGGCAGAGCCCAGTCTGTGACACACAGCCAGTGTAGAGGGTGCCAGATCTGTCAAACCAAGCTTGGTCTGCAGAATTGTTGCCACGGTTTCAGTAGCTTTCTCACCCGGTTTCTCAGGAACGCCGCCAAGTAACAGAAACTTTTTCCTGTGACGCATCTCTATCACGTCTACACTCTTGCTCAGTTCAGTAATCTGTAGCTGCAAGGCACTGAGGACACTCCAAACATGCTCCTTGAAGGTGGTGAAGTCCTTCTGGAGGCTGCTCAAGTCAGCTCCAGGTGGTGAAGCCTTAAGGTGCGCTTCAATGTTTTTTTTTTCGGGTAGGTGGATAAAAAGTTATTTTTATCCACCTACCCGAAAAAAAAAAACAACAGTTGATGTTGGCAACACTGCTCCCTTACTCCCTAAACGCCATTACACTGTCCGATAGAAAGGGAGTTTGGGAGCTAAGTAGACCCGGGCTGCTCCGGTAACCCTAATTAGGGTCCCTAATTCCCTAATTCATGTAACACCACCCTAAATCGGGACTTAGGACCCTGAATACCGTGTAGTGTAATAAGCGCTTCACTCACTTCACGAAGTCTTCGCGGTGAGATGTTAACAGAATAGACCGGCTGTTTGTCACATGCTATTGCGTTTCTGTTAATTAAAATAATTGCTGAGTCAACCGCGTGCAAAAATATTCCAATTTATTTTGATGGTTTGTTGTAAAATATTTACCTGACAAAATCAATTTAATATCAGCGGTACCTGTAACTATAAATGGCAATATTCGTAATTTAAAGCGGAAAGTATTGTTATAGATCTTTGTAACTATGAAAGCAGGAGTCATATATTTTGGTATTTTATTTGCGTCCCTTGTTGCGCGTACGGCACAGGCAAGGAATTTTACAATTTAAAGGACGCACCTCAATTGTTCGTGAAATTTATGAAAGATTACAGTAAATCTTATAAAGATGATACCAGCCCGCATGTCCACTATAAGCTTTTTAACACACTTTGAAGATTATAAATAAGTTGAATAAATTAAATAATTCCATGACAATTGCCCTCTTTGCTGATTACACGCAAGACATTAAAACATTTTTCACAATCTCTTTTTTGGAGAGATTGTAGCTTCAATGCCACCTATTTCACCTTGGTAGGTATATCATTAATTTGGGGGGCCCAAACGCCTCCTGCCGGAGGCTTTACGTGGGAGTCGTGCGGTACATGGTCCTTTATGGGGCGCCGGTGTGGGCGCCTACTTTAAGGAAGCGACCTGCCCGTTACCTCAACGCATCCCAGAGGGTCATGGCCATCCGGTTGGCCCGGGGATACCGCACGGTCTCTGGCGAGGCGGCGAGCCTCCTTGCCGGACTGCCACCATGGGATCTAGGCGCGGCACGTGGATGCGCTACGCCGGGGCGAGACTCCTCTGCCGCGGCAAATCACAGCACGGCGGACGGAGCTCCGGCAGGATCTCATGGCAGTATGGAGACAACGACTGTCACAACCCAGCGCTGAGCACGCCACAGTTGCGGCGATAAGTCCTCTCTTTGAGGAGTGGCTAGAGCGGCGCCACGGTGTCCTCACCTTCCGCTTGACGCAGGTACTCACCGGACACGGTTGTTTCGTGAAGTACCTGTTTTGAATATGGCGGGAGGATACGCCCGGGTGTCAACACTGCGAAGATTTGCTGGCCGGCTTGGCCGGCCAGCCTTAACTGCGGCGGCGAATGTTACCTTTTTTTTTTTTTTGCGCTGGGAAAAATGCATTACGCATACCCTCCCGTCGGGGGAAGGGGAGGGGTATGTGGGACTCCCCGGGCTGACCCGGTATACCCACTAAAATAACCCAGCGGCATTCCCGCATCGTCCGAGTGGAGGAGGACTGGGAAATCGGCGCAGCCTTAGCGTCCAGTCCTCCTGCGACGACAACCCGCCTAAAGCGGCGGGCCCCTCAAGTCCTCCCCGTTCAGGGGGAGGGCTGGGAATGACCGGCGAAGGTGATGTGGAGTGCAATGCGGGCGGAGGCGCCCCCGCGCCTATCGCCCGCCCATCACCACCATGAGGACGGTGAAGACGGCGTCTTCTCCGACCTCTTCTTCGCCTACGGAGCGGCGCAGCGAGAGGGTCGTCCTCCCACGCGCGCTCCGCCGCCTCCTTTTGCGAGATGAAATCCTCGCAAAAAGAGGCGACAGCTGCCCAGGACCCCTCACTCCCCAGCATGGCGTTCACCACACCGGGAAGCGAGAGGTCCTGTCCGATCTCCGCTGTTAGACTGCGACGCGGCTCAGACCAAGCCGGGCACACCTCGAGGGTGTGCTGAGCCGTGTCCTCCGCCGCGCCGAGGCGCTCGCCCAGGGCCTTTCGTCGCGCCGTCCACTCGTACACTCTGGCGAGCACCCACGCCTCCAACTCCTAAGGAGAGGTGCCCGCCAGAGCGCACGCCGCCGAGAAGCCCACCGAGCGATAGGCCCTCGCCACCCGCAGTGATGATACAACCACCTGCTCCTAAACTCGCTGGCCGCCTAGACCTTCCGCGCCTATGCGATTTTAAATTACATTCTAGGGGTAGGGCAGACAAGACTGTGTGGAGTTGGATTTACAGCGATTCGTTTTGTTACCTAATTTTTAGCAAATGGGCTAAAAAATTTAGTATAAATGAACATTCGAAATAATACACAATACTTAGGATATATGACTTTGTAAAATTAGGAAATTCAATTATTATAGTACTCGATATTATGACAGAATACTTTTAGAACTAAATATAAATTATGTTAAACAAAATATCGGGATTTTGAACATTATGGTTACTGAAGTTTATAGCAAACGTGTGGATAATGATTATCGCACAAACAATTTTAGGAGAAGAAAGGGAGTACCATAATAAGGCATCTATAAATCTGTCGTTTAACCTGCTGCTAATTCGGTTACACATATTTCCTGCTGCGGAATAAGCACGCTCTGATTCGACGTTTGTAGGCGAAATTCACTGAAAATGTTTGTAATCGGCCTCCAAGTACCGTAAACTGTACTCTCACACTCCGTGTACTCGTAAACCACCATCCTCGAATAACGCCATCTCCGCCATCAACTCGAAATATTTGTGCAAAAAGTAGCCCCCAAATTACAATTTATTGTTATTCAGAAAATCCAGGTTCGATTTTCGAATCCGGATTTGGAAGTCGAGTAAAAATGTGCGGATATCCGGATTTTTCGGATTACGAGTAGTCCGGATTGCATTCCCTACTTTAAACGTTCAGTCTGTCTAAGCATAAAATTATATGTAATGAAAAAAATGTATTTTTAAAATCTGCCTTCACTATTGTGTTGAAGAGTGAAACAACTGGATCAACTAACAAACGTGTATTAAGAATTAAGAACATTAGGTAGTGCTTATACTTAATTACAAACCAAAATACGTAGGTAATCCCTAGCATCAATAGAAATGACCTAGTTAAGTTTCACATTAAATCGAAATTCAGCTTTAAGTGAGTTTTTTTTTCATAATAAACTAGCTAAACCGGTGATCTGTGTTCATATTGACATAGGCGTCAATCTGCCGCCTTTTTCCAGCTATTGTGGCCAGCTATCAATGGTGTAGGTAAAATCTATGGAGACTCGAGTAACCGGACTAATTGATACCGTAAGACATTCGGATTATCCAAATTCCGGATAGCTGAATGTACTAAGAAACCGATTTTAGTGTTTTAACACCTATGTTCTCACCTATCAAGAAAACATAGGTGTGGTGGGTATGAAAATATATGAAACAGCTATTTTATTCGAGTTTTTAAGGTTGGTCTCAAAATAAAAATTGTTTATAATCAAGTGTACTTTCACTCCCTAAGAGGTTGTTAGAGTTTTACAAATAACCCTGTAGTCAAGTTGGAATGACAGTTCACTTAATCTCACACCAGCAAGTTTTCACGTTAAGGTTGTTTACAGCATAGACCGGCTGTTTGTCACATGCGTTGGAGTCTAATTAAAATAAATGATTTAAAAAGAACATAAAAAACGACGCGAAAGAATAGGCAATTTATTTTGATGATACGTTGTAAAATATTTAACAAGCTGATAATAATGAGGTACCCTGAAAAATCAATTTAATAGCAACAGTACCCGTCACTATAAATAGTCGATATTCTCAAGTTGTGGAGTATAGTGTTGCTGAAGATCTTTGTAACTATGAAAGCAGTCATATATTTTGGTTTTTTATTTGCTTTCCTATCCTGCGTGTACGGCGAAGAAAAGGAATTTTACGATTTAAAGGACGCACCTCAATTGTTTGTGAAATTTATGAAAGATTACAATAAATCTTATAAAGATGATATCAGCCTCCTTGTTCATTACGAAGCTTTTAAAGACTCGTTGTCTATCATAACTGAGTCGAATAAGTTAAGCACTTCAGCGACCTTCGGTATCAATAGACTCGCTGATTATACGACGGAAGAACAGAAGACTTTGTTGGGAGTACTCGATCCGTAAGTTCATTTTTTAAGAAGATTTGAACTTTGATGACGTTTATTATGTACACCTAGGAGTATCGTTGTTGCAATTTCTTTTGTTTTTAAAGTAACACTTAAATACATAGGTGTATATTTCAGTGTTGCTACAGGAAAAGAAGGAATAGGTATTAAAATTGATATATTGTTTCAGGGAAGATATAAAGAAGTTTACTACAGTTTATTAATATTACCAATCACTACGCCAATCACGAATATTTTTGAATTAGACAAACAGTGAAACAACTTAACATATTGTGTATTTGAGTCATTTGGAGTTGAAACACTAGGGCCATGGGGTCCGAGTGCTCATCGAGTTTTTTTGTGAAATCAACAAGCAGTTAGTCGACTCTTCAAGTGACCTGGCCGAGAGTGAAGAGGGGGCAGGTATCTATTATGACGTCTTAAAACCATCATGATAACGGAGTGGGAGGGAGATAGATGTACTCAGCTTATTCATGATGGCATTTGCTCGTCATAATAAGTTTCTAATTTACTTTTTCATTTGTTAACTAAAGTTTTACTTGCAACTTGCTTGCTTGTTAGTTAACAACTTGAGCAAACAAATTAGAAACATGTTTTATAAAAATTTCATTCACTTTTTTAACTACAGTCGCTAGCGAGCTAGATAGATTGATAAAACTTATGGTAGACCTACTGGGCCTTTTTCCGTTGACAGCGATGTGGATCAATTTTTAGATACCCTATGAGTTCCTAGCTTGTAAATATTACCTAATAAGTTTTTATGTCTTAACATTTAAACCATTTTTAATCTGAAAATTATAATTATATCTAATATTCATAAAATGTTTCTTCTTTATTTTTTTTTCATATACCTTCGTGTTCCCATATAGCGGAGACGTACATAAATTTTGTACAATTCTTCTAACTTGTCTGTTTGTTTTCTCAATTTTTTTTTACCACAAAATATATTCAGTCAAAAAAGTATCGGGAATGGATGATTTGTTTATGGTTCCAAATTCAAATTTTTGTTTTTTTGTAGTTGTTAGATTGGCACAACTGTTTTCCATTTTGGCGCGGAGTTTGAGTTGCATCTGTTATTTATATTAAATACAGTGCTGGTTTTAGTAATATCATATATAGTGTGTATTGCGAATTTCATAATGGACAAAAATATCGAACAAAGAGTTTGTCTTAAATTTTGCATCGCCAATGGAATTTCGTGTTCGGAGTCACTGAAAATGTTACTGAAGGCTTACGGTGAATCGACTTTATCAAAAACTCGTGCTTATGAGTGGTTCAAAGCGTTCAAAAGCGGTCGAGATGTGATGGAAGATTTGCCTCGCTCTGGTAGGCCGTCAACGTCTGCAACTGAAGTTAACATCGCAAAAGTGAAGAAAATAGTGACTGAAAATCCCCATTCAACTCTGAGAGAAATAGCCGCCGAACTTTCTGTATCTCACGAGTCGATCCGTACCATTTTAACTAATCATTTGGGTATGAAACATGTTGCTGCTCGGCTAGTCCCAAAAGATCAGAATTTACTCCAAAAACTCAATCGCATGAAAGTCGCTGAGGACATGCTAGAACGAGTCAGTTCGGACCCAACATTCATGAAACGCATTGTTACTGGTGACGAGACGTGGGTTTACGAGTTTGACATGCAAACTAGTCAACAAGCTTCGGAGTGGCGCCTTCCAACTGAACCGAAACCGAAAAAACCACGCCAAAGTCGATCAAAAGTCAAAGTCATGTTGACTGTTTTCTTTGACTATCGCGGTGTTGTGCACTCTGAATTCTTACCGGAAGGTCTAAAATAAAGAATATTATTTGAGCGTTATGCGGCGTTTAAGAGAGCAAATTCGACGAAAAAGGCCAGATTTGTGGAAAGAAAATTCTTGGATTTTGCACCACGACAATGCGCCTTCGCACAAGGCTATCATTGTGAACGAATTTTTAACCAAACACTCAACAAATACCATCCAGCAACCACCATATTCACCAGATATGGCTCCTGCTGACTTTTTTCTTTTTCCTAAACTCAAATTACCACTTCGTGGCACCCGATTCAATCGATAGAAGACATAAAGGAGAATTCGCGGCGAGAACTGAACTCAATTCCGGAAGCAGCGTTTTAAAATGTTTTGATGAATGGATTATTCGTTGGCGCAAGTGTATCGTTTCTAAAGGAGCATACTTTGAAGGTGATAAAATAAATTTGGATGAATAACAGACATTTTGTGTATTATTGATCTTTTCCCGGTACTTTCTTGACAGAGTAGTATGTCATGATTTCTTGATCCTTATCAAATTATTGTTAAATAGCGGATCTGAACAAAAAAAAATGTTTCCACATTTCCTTTGGATTATTTTAAAGATGAAACTTTTAACAAGTTAAACTTTTTGGTTAGAACAAGTAAGTGAGACATGCACGTACAAACATAAATACAGACACACTTATGAAAGGGGATAGAATCTTTGTGGCGTAGCCTCACCGCCATTTTGATTATATTTTTTCGAATTCACGGCGTATGATCTAACAAGTACCTACGAGTATATAAAAGTAGAGGATACTTCACAATCAAAAAGTATTAGGAACATGGTAAAGTGTCACGTTGCCGAGATATTTCGTGGTTTCTTGTAAAATACACACTGTGAATTTCAGCTGTCCACCTACTACGGTACTTGAGATACGGGCTGACAGGCAGGCAGACAGACGGACGGACGGATGGACTGACGGATGAACGGACGGACGGACAGCGGAGGTTTGATAATAGGATACCGTTGGGTAACCTTTGCATCCAGAACCTTAAAAATAAGATCCAAATGGCGCAAACTATGGGGCTCTCTTGGGGTTAGCAATAAAATCTGTTTTAATTTTTTGCTATTTCCTTCATCGGTAAGCGATAATTATGTTAGTTCGCTCCCACCAAACTGCGAATGTAAGTGGTAAGTTTGTAAGTAATAACACATAAGTTATGTGTGTTACCTTGTAATGCCAAATTAGCATGTAAAAACAAGCCTATTCAACAACCATTACCATTTTTGCATGCGTTTTATAAATGCATTCGAATTTAAAAACATCTTTATTTAACTTTACCTTAGTTACGGTTAAAACGTATTTTAGAAACATGAAAATACTTACACTTCAATTGATTGTTTTCTTCAGTACAGTCACAAGTGTATTTGGATTCGATATTGAATATTATGATCTGAATAAAGCACCAGCAATGTTCAAGATGTTTGTAACGGACTACAATAAAGTTTATAAAGATATGATCGATTTGTTGACGCACTATGAAGTCTTCAAGAAAAATTTGGAAGCGATAAACGATTACAATAGGTTAAATAAAGGTGTCTCAAGAGCTTATATGGATGAATACGCAGATTTGACGGTGGGAGAACTGCAGGCATTACTTGACGATCAATCGTAAGTTGTCTTGCATTTGATTTGCTTCTCTTTGATTAAGCTGAGACGTGATGGATTACTGAATAAATCGACAACATGATTTTTACTAACGAACTATCAGATGCGAGAAGGAGTAGACTGGCGCACGGTGGAATATCTTTAGATAAATCATCGTTACGAATGACTGATATTGACACAGACAAACAGAAAGAAGTCTGCAAGAGTCAAGAAGTATTTAAAACACAGAAACGTGGTAAAGATCATCATAACTTCTTTAACTAACAATTTCAATTACATACATATTTATTTACATTAAATATATATTTTGTATTAGAAATACTTTGATTTCAGCTCCAAAAATGAAGATGACTTCGGAACCGGGAACCGTGTTTAAGAGAAAATTGAATGATTTACACAGACATGCTGGTGACGTCGCAATTTATCTGAGTAATAGTGTAGAAGGATGGCATGATGCAGGCCATCAATTAAAATAGGCACAAGAAGACGGCCTGTTGAAAGTAAATTTGAGTTAATTTTATACGTGATGGTGTCTTTTAGAAAGAGAAACATATATTAAAACTAGCTATTGCCCGCGACTTCGTACGCGCCTATCCTGTTTGTGCCCGTTTCCATAAGAATTCCTGGAAATCCTCTCTTATTCCTCTCCTACACTCTCCAAGGAACATACATGTCCACATTTCAGCTTTCTACGACCAGTGCTATTGGCTGTACGTTGTCTATCAGTCACTCAGTCAGTCACCCCAGTAACGGAAGAATTTTATATATTTGGATTCGTTTTATATGACTGTGTACGTTACTATAAACATGAGTATCCTACTTATCCTAACCCATGGCACTCAGAATCCAAACAAAGTGCGATGGAGCAAAGCAATTAAAATAATGTCAAAATGCACGATCACATCCGCAATCTAATACGATAGAAGTCTTAGAGACTTCAGTGAGTATTGTGAATAAACGCAACTAGACTGTAAAGCTGAAATATGACAGATCATAAGTGTACGCTTCAAGATGGGTATCGTCATCGAGGCAGGCTTATGTAACGCTGGTGCGATGTTGTAGACTCGTTCTTCACTGGTTGGTCATAAAATGCAGCAGTTAAAGTTACATGTTAAGACATGAGAAAACCTTTTCTCAGTTGTGGGATAACATAGGTTAAATAAAAACTTAAAGGCAGTGCCGCGCGACTAAACGATCATTCCGCCCAATAATTTGATTATTTTAAATAAAATTATACCGTACTGATCAGATTGGCTGTGGTCATAAACGGCACCTTAGAATCTAAAGCTTACTTAAATTATTTAGTCACAGTTCTTAGTGGACTACTTAAGCGATATTTTTAACAAACGTCACCAGATAGCAGTTTTGCTAGCAAAGGAACAGGTTCGCAACCTCGTTAGAGATGCGTTCCGTCAGTGTAGTGTTGATACTTGTCGTTGCGGCGGTCGGATCGAGCCCGCTTGATAAAAATAAAGTATATTACAATTTGAGAGAAGCGCCAGCCTTATTCGAAAAGTTCATTAAGGACTACAACATGAATTACAAGGATGCTGCAGACAAAAACAAACATTTCAATGCCTTCCTCGTAAGCTTGGTACAGATCAATAGGTTGAACGACGAGGACCCTTATGCTTCTTACAGTATTAATAAATTCACTGATTACACCGAAGAAGAGAAGAGGAACATGTTTGGATTGGGGAGAACATAACAACGAGAGGTATATTTTTAGACTATCTTATAATAAAGGAGGTAGGTACAATCGATGGAAATAATTCTTTTACAAAATTCGATATTGTCCTTTACAAATTATCAAAGAATGTGTGAACCCTTTCTTCAGGATTTAGCACTTGAAAGGGTTTTTTTTGTTCAAGTGCTAACTTTCATCAATGCTTTTCTTCTTCTTTCAGTAATATTTGATTCGCTGGGAGTGTGATAGCAGTGATAAGTGCTGAGAATTGTTACATTTTGAATATTGATATATGCATCATTTATAAATCCAAAGTGTACATATTAATACACTGTTGGGTATCGGCCTGCCCTAAGCGTCGCCACATAAGCGGACCCTGTGCGTCTAGCATATAGCGGATTCCTAAGACCAGGTCATCACGTTATTTATAATGAAAAAATGGATTATGTGCTGTTATAAATTGGTAATAAATGGTAACATAATGTTTTATATTTTTGCATTTCTTTATTTCCTTTCTCAAAAAGAGCCATAGTAATTATGATTATCTCGTTACAATCACATTAAGTAAAAATGTTACCCGATTATTGGAAACGCCTTATTAGATTTTAATGAATGTAAATGCGTGTAAACTCTTTTTTCTAGATAGGCATGGATAAATTTGAATGCATTGTCTCATGTATCTACGAGTAAATTGCATTTCAAAATGTTTCGAGAGTTTTCATCTTGCAAAGATTATTATAAACTAATGGTGACTTAGCAATCCTTTGAAAGTAACAATGCCTTTCGTGTCCTATGGAAGGGTTTACCTGTTGTCAGTTTTGTCATAATCACTATATCAATAATGCCGTCAAAGGTACATCTGTAGGTGGAAAGGTAAGCTGGAGAAACATCTAAAGTGAGGGAACCTATATCAATCACCTCAGAAACCACAACCAAAACTTACAAGGACTTAGGTGTTTTGAGGCTATCAGAAGCGTTGGGCGTCAGTGTGACTTACATACAGCAATCGTTGCAAGAGTAATTCGTAGTTAATAGTTTTTTATCAGGCGAAAACTAGTTGAATGTCTTCAATGGTACGATCATCCATACAGGGAAATTATTGGTAGACAGCCGATCTATTCTACCGGTCTATTCAGTCAACTCCTCACAGAGAAAACTTAATAGAGAACAAGCCCGCCACACATTCCCAACCACTGCAACTCCTGAAAGCCAGAGTCAACAGTGGCGACCACCAGAAAAACGCCAAGCCAATGAAGCCCGATGAGTCCCGGAAAAACGATTTAACTCTCTTGGATCCCGCAACTAAATTTATCAGAAAAGTACAGCGGAGGAGTAGGAAAAAATATATAATTAGGAGAGGAGTGAGCATGAAGTTATATTTCATTCCATCTTGTTAACTTGGATTGATAGTTCACTTCATGTTCATTTAACCTAAGGCTCAAGTCACATCGAGATAGCAGAGAAGCGGCGAGCAGTTTCAGTGTCATATGATTTTAAACTTTATCTTCATTACTATAACACATAGTATGGCTTCGCTTGATCGCTTCAGAAACTTGAAAAGATCGCGCGGCCGCCCGCAGCGCCGCTAGCACTCCGATGACTCTCGCGATAATATGTGTATGGATGACCGTACCATTGAAGACGTTCAACTAGTTTTCGCCTGATAAAAAACTATTAACAACGAATTACTCTTGCAACAATTGCTGTATGTAAGTCACACTGACGCCAAACGCTTCTGCAAGTTTTGGTTGCGGCTTCTGAGGTGATTGATATAGGTTCCCTCACTTTAGATGTTTATCCAGCTTACCTTGACACCTACCTTGGTGTACCTTTGACGGCATTATTATTGATATAGTGATCATGACAAAACTCACAACAGGTAAACCCTTCTATAGGACACGAAAGGCATTATTTCTTTCAAAGGATTGCAGCAAATCACCATTAAGAAGATAAAGTTTAAAATTATAGGACACCGAAATTGCTCGCTGCTTCGCTTCCATCTCGGTGTGACTTGAGACTAAGCCTACACGGTGACATTTTAACAGAATCACACTGTTGTAAACCTCTCACTGTGAAAACTTAGGTGAGGTGAGGTGACCACGAAGTGAGCTGTCAATCCATGCAATCAAGCAGTAATGACAGTTGTGAGCTTGAAATGCGAGCTCACTCCACCTGCACAATCGCACAGTTATTTTATAGAATTATACTACAGTAGTAATTAGACTCGGGTGGAACTTCACCCTGGAGAGACAATATAATACCTACAATGTTTGCTGTAGAACTAATCACATTATATACCTACTCCTACAACTATGAGTTATTAATATACTCCTACCTAGGGCAGCCATTATTGAATTAGGATGGAACATCTCACTCCGTTCATCCTGGACAGAAAATTGTCTCTTACTCTTAACTAGTCAAACGGAGTCTGGGGTAACAGACTTTAGAAAAAACGAACGAGAAGTCTCTGTCCTCCGTTTGGATCTCTCCAAATGATCCAACAATGATTAGTAAAAACTGAGTGGTCTTAAGTGCAATCTCCAAGAATTAATCCATATTTTAAAATTCTTAAGGAAGTAACTGTTAGTAACTATTATCTTCTTATCCGAATGCTATGAAGTTTGACAGCTATCCTGGTGGTCCTGGAGAACTGGGAACTGGGAAGCTACTTTTATCTTGGATTTTAGTTAATACACTATACATTCAGTCAAAAAAGTATCGGGAATGGATGATTTGTTTATGGTTCCAAATTCAAATTTTTGATTTTTTGTAGTTGTTAGATTGGCACAACTGTTTTCCATTTTGGCGCGGAGTTTGAGTTGCATCTGTTATTTATATTAAATACAGTGCTGGTTTTAGTAATATCATATATAGTGTGTATTGCGAATTTCATAATGGACAAAAATATCGAACAAAGAGTTTGTCTTAAATTTTACATCACCAATGGAATTTCGTGTTCGGAGTCACTGAAAATGTTACAGAAGGCTTACGGTGAATCGACTTTATCAAAAACTCGTGCTTATGAGTGGTTCAAAGCGTTCAAAAGCGGTCGAGATGTGATGGAAGATTTGCCTCACTCTGGTAGGCCGTCAACGTCTGCAACTGAAGTTAACATCGCAAAAGTGAAGGAAATAGTGAATGAATCCCCATTCAACTCTGAGAGAGATAGCCGCCGAACTTTCTGTATCTCACGAGTCGATCCGTACCATTTTAACTAATCATTTGGGTATGAAACATGTTGCTGCTCGTCTAGTCCCAAAATATCTGAATTTACTCCAAAAACTCAATCGCATGAAAGTCGCTGAGGACATGCTAGAACGAGTCAGTTCGGACCCAACATTCATGAAACGCATTGTTACTGGTGACGAGACGTGGGTTTACGAGATTGACATGCAAACTAGTCAACAAGCTTCGGAGTGGCGCCTTCCAACTGAACCGAAACCGAAAAAACCACGCCACAGTCGATCAAAAGTCAAAGTCATGTTGACTGTTTTCTTTGACTATCGCGGTGTTGTGCACTCTGAATTCTTACCGGAAGGTCTAACGGTAAATAAAGAATATTATTTGAGCGTTATGCGGCGTTTAAGAGAGCAAATTCGAACAAAAAGGCCAGATTTGTGGAAAGAAAATTCTTGGATTTTGCACCACGGCAATGCGCACGACGAATTTTTAACCAAACACTCAACAAATACCATCCAGCAACCACCATTTTCACCAGATATGGCTCCTGCTGACTTTTTTCTTTTTCCTAAACTCAAATTACCACTTCGTGGCACCCGTTTTCAATCGATAGAAGACATAAAGGAGAATTCGCGGCGAGAACTGAACTCAATTCCGGAAGCAGCGTTTAAAAATGTTTTGGTGAATGGATTATTCGTTGGCGCAAGTGTATCGTTTCTAAAGGAGCATACTTTGAAAGTGATAAAATAAATTTGGATGAATAACAGATATTTTGTGTATTATTGATCTTTTCCCAGTACTTTCTTGACAGAGTAGTATATCACTTGATTTATGTAGGTATGAAGAAGAAAATGTATATCTAGGCGCGCTGGTTTCCTTCCTCAAAAAGCAGGGCAATGAAAATGACTGTCGCAAACCGTGGTAATACCTGAATTGCTACTGGTTCTTGAAGGGGATCATTAAGCATGACCTTCCAATATCATCATCATTTGCCTAGGCAGATGATAATAATATAGTTCCTAAAAGGCTAGCCTTTTGCGAACTATATTAGGGTCAGCTCCCAGTCGAACTGGATTCAGCTGAATACCATTATTTTACGTGAAACGGCGGCCTACCAGACCTCCACAATGAGTTGTGGAGCTCTGGGTGAGGCGAGGTGTCAACTGGGTAACACGGTACTTTTTGGCAAGAGTGATATCAGATTTTCTGGCTTCTGACAACCTGAAACGACTACCAAATTGTCTACCAACGACAGCCGGGACCAACGGTTTAACGTGCTTGCCGAGGTGCGGAGGAATTTCGATATGTTAAGAGGAAATGCTGGCGGCGAGACTTTGTACGTAAAAATTCATAACTCGAGTTTTGGCTCTCGACTGTTTTCTCCTCCAATATTGGACCGATATAAGGGTTATTTGACTAACTGAATAAGAAGGAACTATACTGTGTCTCTATGTTTTCTTTTTTTGATTAATATTTGCCAAATTTGTACACAAGGGCTCTGTTGACAGCGATTAATCGGACGATTTCGTGAGAGTTCTAGTACTTATATGGTTAATAAATCATCAAAAAAAACTTTTTACAAAAAATACAACCGATTTCCAAAAACAAAACACTACAAGGTACAAAATAACTTCAGTAGAAAGAAAAGAACTTTAATTTCGGAAGTCGGTGTCGGTGTTTTTGGTTATTTTTTTCGTTTTTTGACACCGACTTCCGAAATTAAAGTTCTTTTCTTTCTACTGAAGTTATTTTGTACCTTGTATTGTTTTGTTTTTGGAAGTCGGTTGTATTTTTTTGTAAAAAGTTTTTATTTTTCACTTTTTAGTGGTACCTAGGTACCTGCGTACCCATTAACAGCGTACCAGCGCAATGTTATGTTAAGAACTGGTGTAAACACTAAAAAAACATGCGATTTCAGAAATCCCGATCCCTTTGCTATCATTTATTGAAGAGTTCCGTTGCTTGCCTCCGAAGTTCTTCGTCAGATCTTCACCAAATTGAAACGGGACCAGTCCAGGAAATACTCTTTCAAACAAAAAAATAATTATCCAAATCGGCTGACAATTGGCGAAAGTATCGCTGAACAAACATTTTTGATGGGATCTTATCATCAGATCCTAATTTATACCTTTCATCATCAGCTCAGCAACATGAGATGATGATTACCAGGCACAAATATCTGAATTGCGTTAGAAAGTTCATGAAAAACATTGTATGTGCCTATAAAATTTGAGGGTTGCCCTCGATTTTCGTAGGATCCTATCATCAGATTCTGACATGGTGACAATGGGACCAATCGAGAAGTATATCCTTTCAGATGAAACTAAAATTTTTCAAATCAATCGGTTCATAAATGACGGAGTTATGAGGTAACAAACATAAAAAAAAAAAAAAATACAACCGTATTGAGAACCTCCTCCTTTTTTTGAAGTCGGTTAAAAAAGGAAACATATCTCGAAAGTCCGTCCAATATTGGAGGAGAAAACAGTCGAGAGCCAAACCTCGAATTATGACTTTTTACATACAAAGTCTCGTCGCCAACATTTCCTCTTAAGATGGTCACCTATTCACAGACCGACCTCAGCAAGTAGTCGGCTCGTGCGGCTGTTACTATTTAGCGACGATTTCTTTCCCAATCCCATCCATGCAATACCATATTATACACATATCGACAAGCTGAACGCTTGGCTTATCCTTACCTATGACGCTCAAACTTTATATTTGAGCGAGGAGGTTTGATAAAGAACGATGGGACATAAAGATGTTCTTTGCCTTTGTTATTGCTGTGGGAAAGTTGAAGTTATTTAACAAAAGAGATGATTACTGAGTAAAAAAAAAGATTCTATTTAGTCCATGAGTTAAATTACGTATCGAAAAATATTCAAAACGTAGGTACTTTTTTATTTATTTATTTATTTATTAATTATACGCTTTCAAAACGTACTTTTTTTTGCTTTATAAAAATCAGTAAGAAATGTCGAAGACAAAACGCATCAGAGATCAGCGGGTGTAAAAAGGCCACTTTAGCAGATTCAGAAAGCACATCACGCTACCTCTCACTGTCAAATTTTCCCAATCAACCTTGAACCCATAGAAATATAAAAAAATTGGCCAAGTGCGAGTCGGACTCGCGTACAAAGGGTTCCGAACGAATTTCATTTTTTTAAATGTTATTTTAACACTATATACTTCTTATAGGTTTCCCTGTAATCTATAGGTAAAGGTATATTATCTCCATTTCTTTTTCAACATTTTAAGCTCAGTAGTTTCGGAGATAAGGGTGCTGAATGGTCATTGTTCTTCTAATTTCTTGAATAACTTCAAAACCATTTATGTATTTTAAAATTATGTCAAAAATATAATTAAAACCCTCACAGTAAGAGCCCTTTTATTTGAAATATCACACGATATTTTTCAAAAATCTTTTTTTTTAGTTTGATCCCTAAAAGTGATATACATCAACATACTAAAAATTTAATAATTTACGTAACGCCTCCGTGTTTGGGTCACAGAAGGCAATGTGTACCAAATTTCGACAAAATCGGTACAGTGAATCCGGAGAAAACTGGCTGTGACAGACGGACAGACAAACACCCGAGTGATCCTATAAAGGACCGTTTTAATTCGGTTAAGATCGATGTAAAAAACGTGTTACTTATTTTAATTATTTACAGCGTAATAGAAAAATGCGTAACTAACTTTCGTAAGTGAGTTAATTAAATTTTAGGTTAAGAGCATAGGTTAGGGGTATAAGCGAATAATAAGGCTGTTTTGAGAATTGTTTTTTCTCGTAAAGTACCCGTAATAAGGATTTGATATTTTGGTTTATGTTTTTTGACTATATGATCTACCTAAATTCTAAAGAAATACACAATGCTCTGAAATTTCCTCGATAGAAAAAAAATATACAAAGTTCGATCTGTCTTTTTGCCATTTTCATTTTTATGACGTAATGCATTATATTGATGTTATGAAAACTGCTTTTAAACATACAAAATAACCTTATCTAGCTAAATTCATAACAAGTTTTGAATTCATAATACTTTTATGTTATAAAATCCGAAATTTACTTTTGGCACTTACGTTATTTATTCCGAGCCGCCCTCATATAGATATATGTTACATAGATCAGAAGCTTAAAGTTATAATTTGTTAAAATTAGTGATATAAAATTATTTCCACCGTGTGAGTATGTATTTTTGCGACCTTGGTCTGTATATATTCGTAGTCATTTTGTATTCGTACCAACATTGAAATCTATACTAATATATAAAGCTGAAGAGTTTGTTTGTTTGTTTACTTGAACGCGCTAATCTCAGGAAAATCCTACCAATTTTGAGCTGTGTGCGAATTATTGTAACTTCACTCGTATTTTTTGGTTTTGATAATTTATATTTTAATTCTGTATGCAGCAACATTTTACATCAAATAATATATATCAAATCATCTAAATAAACGCGTCAATGTCTGAATCACGAATAAGTTAGTTTGGGGCTAGAATTATAAGCAAGAAACTACAAGGAGGTCAGAATCATTATGGAGTATGAAATAAATAAATTTATTTTAGCCTGTTCCTTGAGATAAAATGTGAGATAAAAGCTATAAAAAACAGGACACACCATAAAAAAATGCTATATTACTTTACGCGAGAGAAAAATAATGTTTGTTGACGTTTTATACACAGAAGTGAAAATCATGATTTAATTTTTACTTCTGTGTATTCTGTGTGTCGGTGTTATTAGCCACCATTAATTTCCTGTGATATCAGCCTTTGAGGCGTTCAGGTATGTTCCCAAATATTGTGCTTTAGGCACTTTTAGTCTTTTATTTCATAACATTTTTATAAATAATTTCAATGTTGGTACGAATACAAAATGAATACGAATATGTACAGTCCAAGGTCGCAAAAATACATACTCATACTTTTAATAATTTTATATCACTAATTTTAACAAATAACAACTTTAGGCTGCTGATCTGATCTTTAACAATCTTTTACATAACATTGTTAAAAAAAATAATTACGAAAATCTGACAGCTCTGATTTGCAAAAAAAGTGACATAGGTTTTACCTCGAAGAGGCCCACGGACCATATATATTTATCTGAATAGACAGTGATGCAAATACTTTTAAAAGACAAAAAAAGAGATGGCGATAGAATGAATAACGAATAAATAAGGAATAAATAACGTAAGTGCCAAAAATTATTTTGGATTTTATAACATAAAAGTATTATGAATTCAAAACCTGTTGTGAATTTAGCTAGACAAGGTTATTTTATATGTTTAAAAGCAGTTTTCATAACATGAGTCTAATGTATTACGTCATAAAAATGAAAATGGAAAAAAGGCAGATCGAATATTGTATTTTTATTCTATCGAGGAAAGAACAATGGGTAATTTTATATGGAACCCGTACCCACTTTGTAGCATTTTAGACTAGGTGTAATTTAGAAGAAGCTTAATTGAGTAACTCGAAAATAAGTGAACGAATGAATGAATGAATGAAAGACCGAAGTTATGATAACTTCTTTGTAACATTTTTAATTGCCAATAATCGCACTTTTTCTGCTTTTTGGACAAAATAAATAGGTAACCAGTCATTTTTTCTGTCTTTAGAGAGCGATATAGCTTCCTATCGTTGGTTTTTGGTACAGAAAAAATATTAAATAAGAACTATCAATCTTAAATAGCACAGTTTTATTAAATTGTATTGTTACTTTCAATGATTATATCATCCCAGGCACTTGCCGGACCTACGAAGTTATCTAGGTGCCTGCCAACACCTAAGTACCATATTATGCTAATAGTATGGGCACAAGCACCTAGAGTTCTCATACCCGTCATGCAGGAGCAATAATACGCTTCGATGGCTACTCTGCCCTGGACATTAACCTTGATTAAAATATATGTGTAATATATTTTATTCGACACGTGCCTCGATAATATGCGGCCTCTAATTAACGAGCAGTTTTCGGTTACTAGCCCATGCTACGGCTCGAAGATACCTCAATATTATATATACCATCTCCACCTCGCAAATGCTCGGCAACATATGATCTAGCGAGCTTTAAATGGTATGTGCCCAAACTGAGTAGAATGACTTCTTCTTCTGTCAATTGTGGAAATGGTATTGACGTAGCCGTCATTGTTGTGAACACCGCCCGCTGTCTGTTCATATGTTCTGCGACTACATAATTGCCCAGTCTGTTGGGTTCACTTCTTCTTTGCGCTATTATATTGATAAAAGCGTGGGCATGCTCATTATCTGTCAGACGCTGCCTAAATGCATTTATAAGGGCTCCCGCAATTCGGAAGTCTTTAAATAAGTGAGGAAGTGTTTTATTGATAACTGTATACCTAAATATTTTGTAGTCCCTTTTGAACCATCCGTTTATTACTTCAATGACCCAACGCACTATGGTGATTTCTCGAGATTTATTGGCTTGAATATCTGTAAGCTGTGTGGCATGCCTATCTTTACTTGGTGGCATATGGGCAACATAGCCAGCACTTTCTATATCTGGTCTCTAAAACCTTGATCTAATATAAAAACGTCATCTGTTTGTAACGTTATATGCACTGGGGACGTTTGATCATTCATAATCTCAGTCATGATTTGGGCATCAGTCTTTGTTGCAGCGTATAGTCCACATATATCTATAATATAGCCGTCTGGGCAAGTAATCACATAGGGTTTTAACAAGTTTTTATACTTGTGTAAGCTGTAAGACTATTTTTGAAATAAAAAGTTTTTACTTTTCTGTACGTATATATACGAACCATCACAAATAGCTATAGCCACTGGGTTTATAGGGTTGGAATATATTGATGATGGTATTGCAAGGCTATGAGCTATAATTTCATCCCGACTTATATGATTGAAACCCAAATGGCGAACAACAAAGTCTTGGGTCAAGCAGTTTTAAGCAAAATACCGATCGTTTTACGAGATACACCTATTTGGGAGGCTATACGTGTATTTGGTTCACCAGACCGTTGTTTTAATAAACATATTCCTAGTGCAGTTTTTGGTCTTCTACATTGATTTAAAAGAGACGGTGTTTCATTCAAAAGGATTTCAAATTGTTGGTGTGTTAAGCCAGTTAGGTAATATAGATCCTCTGTTAAAATGTTGTTTACATTGTCAAAATCTATATTAGTCTTATGTTTATATGCATCTCGTAACGTATCAATCACATCTTTGAGATGGTCTGGTGTGAATATTGTCTCTCCATTATCATACAGGGAGCTCCAATCTTCTGTGTTGATGTGATGTGTACAAACGCGTGCATGTTCAGGAACGTACACGCTATGATTAACCAACAAGAATACTTTTATAAACCTGGACACTCTGTGAAGTTCTTGATTGATGCACCCATGAAATAAACAGTGACGCGCCGTATTTGCCACCCTTCTATAAGTCGGAACAGACGTTGGGTGCTCTCAGCTCTGGGTTTGCAAGTTCCTGGTTTTGTTCTTGTTCGAACCTAGCTTGCTGTCGTCTTCCAGCTACCCAACAACGATGACACATAGCCTGAAGTTGATTCAGGGCCATCTAAAAGAAAAACCAAATCCTCAAGTAACTAAAACAATAAATAACCTAATAAAGAGTGAACAAAAAGACACCGTGTACTCGATGATCAAAAGCTATTGTTATACTAACCTCATTTATGTTAATCCGTGCCATCACATACTCTGTGAAGCCTGGATTGTCTTCCAAATAGGTTCGCGTCAGTATATGCGGGTTTCGGTCACGAATTACTGATCTTGTACATGTATCACACTGTATACGGCATTCACCTTCCATTTTTTTGAAGCAGATGAGTAATAATAATAATCCAATCGTTAAGTAATACACTGAAGTCCGTTGTGAAAGCCGAGGTTGTAAATAAAAGTAAGAATAAAATAAACTAAGATATGCGCGCGCGCTCAAAATCAGTTCCTGACAGGTACTAACTACTGACGACACACCGACGCTAGCACAAAATAGTTCAAACTACCCACCTAATGGATAAAATCAAAAAGAATTGAACGTGCGTGGGTCGATTTTACTAAGGATTTTCGGTATTTTCAACATCGAATATCTTTTTTCCTACATAAGTTACAAAGTTGCTCCCATACAAAAAATATCTACGTTTTCAAAGTTCTTTCGAATGGTACCAATTTCAACTTGCTACAAACTGGGCAGGTACGTTCAGACCCATGTTTTTTCATCGCATCGTGTATTCCTATAGAATTTAGGTAGATCATATAGTCAAAGAACATAAATCAAAATATCAAATCCTTATTACGGGTACTATACGAGAAAAAAAAAATCTCAAAACGGCCTTATTATTCGCTTATCCCCTTAATAATCGGTGGAGTATATATAATACTAGTTGACCCGCGCAACTTCATCTGCGTCACAATTTTCATTACTGCTCCGCTCCTATTGGTCTTATCGTGATGATATATAGCCTATAGCCTTCCTCGATAAATTTGCTATCTAACATTGAAATATTTTTTTAAATCAGGCCAGTAGTTCCTGAGATTAGCGCGTTCAAGCAAACAAACTCTTCAGCTTTATATATATTAGTAAAGATAGAAGTGTAGATTTTCTGGATATTATTATTATTATTTATTTAATTTATTTTTAGGTCCCAAAAATGTTTTTGTCCAATAATAAATAGAAGATTCACACAGCGTGTATTTACCTGTATGGTAATACAATTATTGTTTAATGTGTAGTACGTTCTGTTTTAAGAAATGCGGGTGTGTGCGCGAGTGCGTATCTATTGCTTTTACTGAAGTGCATGTGTAGTAGTTGCCGTACGGAAGGGGAGACACAGGGTTCCGGTACGTTTTCGTCTATCGGGCAAATTTCCTTGTTTATTATATCTATGCTTGAATCTAATGCGTTAACGATAAAGATTAAAATGAAACTTTACAGATTGTTGTGTGATTAATATTATGATTCTACTAATATTATAAAGAGAAAAGATTTTTTTGTTTGTTTGTATTGAACAGGCTCCGAAACTGCTGGATCGATTTGAAAAAATCTTTCACCATTGGAATCCTACATTATCGTTGATGAACATGGGCTGTAGAATATTTTCAAAAAAGTTAGGGATCCGTATGAAAACTTTGATAAAGTAACCCGGAGTGGAAAAAATACCAAAAAATATCCTTATATCGCGTACGCTGCGGAAACTATTAACAATAGAGCAACTTACGACGGGTATGAAAATACTCTAACTAAGAAAAATGTGGCAATTTGAGCGAACTGCCCTTCGTTTAGTCTATTAATCAGTAATTTACATATTACCCTATTAAGGGGGTAGAGGGGAGATGAAGAACGTGGACTACCAATTAAATCCGCGCGAACGAAGTCGCGGGCGAAGTGCTAGTGATTCTAATATGAAGGATTATATTAGAATCAAAGAAGAAGCCTTTTTAGCGTGTCTAAAAGGCCACCTTGGCAAAACCAGAAAGCATATCACCTGTCAGTGTCAAATTTTCCCAATCAACCTTGAACCTAATGCGTTAGCGATAAAGGTGAAAATGAAATTTGAGTTTGTTGTAAGGTTAATATTATGATTCTGCTAAAGTGGCCTTTTTAGACTCACAGGAGTGAGGGCTTGTGATGACGTCAAATTTGGTAAAAAAATTACTGAAATCAGACGTCACGTGTTTTCAACGCACTGTATCGTCTTAATTTTTTGTTTATGTGAAAAAAATAAGTATCCAATATTTTTTGGAAATCTATCTGACGGACTAATTCGATTTTCTTGTCATCTACTCTATTGCAGTATCACTACATATTATAAAACAAAGTCCTCTGCCGTGTCTGTCTGTCTGTTCGCGATAAACTCAAAACTGCTGCACCGATTTTCATGCTGTTTTCACCAATGGATGTATAGAGTGATTCTCTAGGAAGGTTTTTGTATATCATTTGTCTAAAAAAAAATAGGGATCCTTAAGAAAATTGCAGCGCGGACGAAGTCACGGGCGAAGTCCTAGTTGCTAATATTTTTTTAATTTTTTTTTGTTAAAAAAATACTATGGACAGAGCCACAGGGCTGAATAAAACTCCAAACATTAATTTAATTAATTTAAAAAATAATACCGCTCTGATCAGATTGGATTTGGTCATAAACACCACCGTCTACGACTCAGATAATATAATTATTTATTGAAAGTACTTGCGTCCATAGTGGACTATTTAAGCAGGATTTTTTTATTTAATATCACGGAATAGTAGAAGTGCTAGCATAGAATCAGGTCAAACGTATTAAAAATGCGTTCCGTCAGTCTAATATTGATACTCATAATGATCGTGGTGGCAATGGCCAGTGCGCTTCCTAATCCTTATAAACAAAGGGTATACTACGACTTGAGAGAAGCCCCGATGTTATTCGAGAAGTTTATAAAGGATTATAACCGGCACTACAAAGATGTTGAGGACAAATACGCACATTACTTTGCCTTTTTCATGAATTTGATAGAGATAAACAAATTAAATCAGGATAGCGAAATCAATGGAGGTGCCACTTTCAGTATAAACCAATTCGCTGATTACACGAAAGAAGAATTTAAGCAGATGAATGGCCTAATACCCCCGCTACTAGGTGAGTTACACTCATTGAAATTAAGGTGGATGCTCCAGGGTAGCCCGCGAAATTCAAATATTTTTATGTTTTTTGCTATTTGCCAAATGCGATCTGCGACCGTAACGCGTATTTATCTAAAGAATTATAACCATTTTAATCATCAATATAGCCCTCTAAGTTCATGTAGTTCGAAAGAATGATTATTTCTGAAATATTCATTCTTTTGATCGCATTTGGTCCACATACAGCTTCACACTGACCGGCAAATTGCAAAAAACATAAAAATATTTGAATTTCGCGGGCTACCCTGGAGCATTCACCTTAAGTCTAAGTATTTAGGATGTATTTGGAAATAATATGTTTTAGCCTTCCATTTACTTTATGTTAATAGTTATTCAGAAAAAAACGGGCCAAGCGCGAGGCGGGCGTCGAGGCACGCCCAGTGTAGACTTCCGTAGTTGCACGTCTTGTACTACCATTTTTTACGTAATTAATAACTTTATCAAAATTTTTGATGGAATTTGTACACAATTTTCCTTAGGTTTTATAGTTTACACAACAGTTTTCTGAGTTTTCCTTGAAAATGGTCTTATTCACCTACTTAGTCTTTTAAATAACCATATATATCCATTCAGGTAATATCATGCAATGACTTGAGACATGTCCGACTCTCCGTGTCAGATCGAGTTGGGCTTGAGTGGTCTCTTAAATCAAATCGATACCAATAGTTTAAATCAATTTTCTAGATTCTAGCGTGAATATGAATGATTGGCTTGTTCTCTAAATATAAAAAAGAAATACATATATTTAGTGTTTCTAAATTGGGTTTCAAACCAGCACGTAGACCGTACCGTATCTCTTAGGAATGAGTAATTTTTTTCCGGAGAAAGTGGAGAAATAACTCAAATATACGAAATCTATATACTAATAGTTAGTAGTTTGTTAGTTTGTTTGCTTGAACGCGCTAATCTCAGGAACTACTGTTCCGATTTGAAAAATTCTTTCAGTGTTAAATAGGCACCTTTATCGAGGAAGGCTATAGGCTACATATCATCACGCTGACCAATAGGAGCGGAGCAGTAATGAAAATTGTGACGCAGACGAAGTTTTGTGGGGCAACTAGTA
The DNA here is from genome assembly GCA_950371165.1 of Lacanobia oleracea. Taxonomy (NCBI): domain Eukaryota; kingdom Metazoa; phylum Arthropoda; class Insecta; order Lepidoptera; family Noctuidae; genus Lacanobia; species Lacanobia oleracea. The sequence goes on along the minus strand of OX493392.1, from coordinate 17,479,465 downwards.
TTATGTAAAAGAAAAAAAAATACACATTGATTTGCACATTGTGTAACAACTTTGTTTGTAAAGAATATGATAATTACCTAGCGTAAATACTTGTGGAATTAACAACCAAATTGAGCTATTGAGTACCTGATCGACTTACATAACCGAGACAATCGAGTGCCTGTGCCTGACCGTACCTAATTGAACATCACTTGAGTCTAGAAGACAAGCACATACTACAAAAAAAAGAAGTAATAAAAACTGCATTTATTTCGTTTCCCGTCGATTTTTAATATTTTACGACAGCAAAGTACCTTCAAAATTGTATTAAAAAAATTGAAAACCTACTACAGTTCCGAAGCTTTTTTGATATAAGTTAAAACATTACAAAGACTTGGTGATTGTATTTTTTAAATTATAATACATACTCATTAATGTTTTTCTTTTTCAGGCTGATGAAAGTAATACCTAATTGCCGTGAGAAAAATGTAACATTTCAAATAAAATTGATGGTACATTTGAAAATTGTTTTTATACATATACTTACCCACGATCTGTCATTTGTAAATCTTTGACAGTCGTTACGGATAGTCAGAAGCCAGTAAATCTGACTCCAGTCTTGCCATGAAGTACCGTGTTACCCAGTTAAGGGGTTGTGGAGGTCTGGTAGGCAGCCCCCCCACGTAAAATACTGGTATTTAGCTAAATCCAGCTTGACTGGAAGCCAGCCCCAATATATTTGCGAAAAGGCTAGGCAGATGATGATGATACTTATTAATTTGGTAGGTATTTAACTTAAACTAAGTGCCTGTCACGTTGGTCCAGCGGCTGCCCCTGCCAGCTCTAAGTCCTGGGTTCGATTCCTGACATAAGCAATGTGACATACGACAACTCGATTGGGCCGGGTATTAAGCGAGAGACACATTGGTCCTACGTATGCAACGCATTATGATATCTGGACTGATGTTTTAAAAAAAAACCTATGTAATAGAAACACACTTATAGTATGTTGCGTTATCTATAAGACTAATATTAGGTCTTTACCTATGAAATTGCCGTTCTGCAGTACTGGCCATTTTAATTTTTGTTTGGCTAAGAATTCTAATTTCAAATTAATTTTATTTTAAAAACATGGCTTTTTTTTTCCAAAAGTAGTCATTTGTTTATTGATTAGTGTTACATTTTCATCGCATTTCAATCTTTTTCGTCATCATGGATACGTTAAAAATTCGAGTAATTATGGAATATGAATACCGTCGTGGCAGCAACGCGGCACAAGCGGCACGCAACGTCAACGACGTTTACGGAGCTAACACTATAAACAACGCACCACCTGTTATTGGTTTGCTTGCTTCCGTTCTGGAAATTTCGACCTGAAAAATGAACCTCGCGGTCGTCCGAAGACTTTGGTCGACAATGACGAATTAAAGGCGATTGTGGAAGCTGATGATACACAATCTACGGCTGAATTAGCAGCAGCTTTCGACGTTAGCGTCAAAACAATATTGGTCCATTTGCGTCAAATTGGCAAGGTAAAAAAGCTTGACAAATGGGTGCCCCACGAACTCAATGATCGCCAGCGCGAAGTACGCGTCGAGACGTGCCTTGCACTGCTCAACAGACACACAAATGAAGGAATTTTGAACCGCATTGTTAAATAACCGCAAGCGCTCAGCAAGTTGGTTGGATCCTGGTTCAGCACCTAAACAATGTCCTAAACGAAAACTTACCCCTAGAAAAGTGATGGTCACTGTTTGGTGGTCTAGCGCCGGTGTGATTCATCACAGCTTCTTACCAAACGGGGTGAGCATTATTGCAGATGTGTACTGTGAAGAACTGAACACAATGATGGAGAAGCTGGCACATCTCCAACCAGCATTGGTCAATCGCTCGTCTCAACTGCTCCTGCACGACAACGCGCGACCTCATACTGCACAGCAGACGGTCTCCAAGTTGCAAGAATTGGGGTTGGAAGCTCTCCGTCATCCGCCCTACTCACCAGACCTTGCGCCTACAGACTACTACTTTTTCCAGAATTTGGATAACTTCTTGGCGGGAAAAAAATTCAATACCCGAGAGGCAGTACACAATGCCTTTGAAGAATTTGTTGCCTCTCGTCCAGCTGATTTCTTTAAGAAGGGCATCAATAAACTGCCACTGCGTTGGCAAAGATGCATTGATTGCATGGGTGATTACTTCGATTAATACAAATAAAAAATACATGAAAAAAATTCGTTTAAATTTTTTCATTAAAACGGAAATTTCATAGGTAAAGACCTATTATATAAAGCTGAGGGGTTTGTATGCTTGAACGCGCTAATCTCAGTAACTACTGGTCCGATTTGAAAAATTCTTTCAGTGTTACATAGACCATTTATCGAGGAAGGCTATAGGCTATATATCATCACGCTAAGACCAATAGGAGCGGAGCAGTAATGAAAATTGTGACGCAAACGAAGTTTCGTGGGTCAACTAGTTCATTATAAAAATGATATTTATGAAAATTTTAGTAATTAATAAAAAAACATTGTATGACACATGACGTAGTTTGAACATCAAGTCGTGAGTGCTGTCCGAGCCTTATATTCCAAGGACGGCACGGAATTTTTAATTATTCTAATGCATTACTTATTTTTATTGTAAGTACCTTTTATCTAAATATCGGGTACATTAAGTGGGCTGCTTTTTAAGACAACTTAAATGGCACCGTATCGTTTAACAAAGCCAGTCCTGACCAGCAAGTCAGCACATAGTGAAACTATACATATGTATGACTATCTATACAAATAAATAGGGAATATTAAAGTGTCTGTTTAATCATCATCTTCCCGCCCTTATCCCGTGTTACTTGGGAACAGCGAAACACGTTTTTTCTTCCATTCTGTCATATCAGCGGTCACGCTATCACTAACTCCCATCTCTTTCGTATCGCTCCTCACACAATCCATCCATCTTTTCTTCGGCCGTCCTCTCCCTCTCCATCCTTCCACATTTATATTCATAACTCTTCTAATTACATGCGTGAAGTGTCTGTTTGTAATATCAAAATAACAATAAACAAATCTCAATAAATTACATGCGCATATGAAAGATATAGAATACTGGTATCCGAAACACAATTTAAATAAAATGTCTGTCTGTTCCGGCAAGTTTTCGAAACGACTGGAAAGATTTTGACGGTACTTTCATTAGAAAATAGCAGTTGCTATAAGGAGTAACTAATTTTAGAAAAAAGGATAAGGGTTCCGTGCGAATAAATAAAACCCATGAAAATACTTTTAAAGCGGGCGATGTCGCGAGTAGAAGCAGTTATAAATAACACCATGTACATTATCAATTTAACTATACCTCACAAATTTTTTTTTAATTCTGAAACTATTTCTGTTTTTGTTTTTATTTCTGTTTTTTTGTCATATGTAACTTATTTTTAGAGCATGCGGAGTTTACCTGTCAAGTGATTGTTGCACTATTATACTTTTCTCTATTGCTTCTGCTTGTTACCTTTAGCATAATACCAGTGTAAACAATTGTTGGTGAACCAATAATTAAAAAAAACTATCTTACGTCTGACCTTCGAATTTAGCATAACTTTATTGACAACTAGCTTCTTCCCGTGGCTTCGCATGCGTGTAAAGTTTTCAGGTGTTTTTCTCAAATACAAGTTTTTAAGCCAATATTCCTTATTTTTTAACTTTAACTGTCTGGCAATGACTGTCGGTTCAGCCGTTTCGGAGACATCATCATATCAGCCGAAAGATGTCCACTGCTGGACATAGGCCACCCCAAGCGTCGCCACAACGACCGGTCCGGTTTCGGAGATTCCACGTGACAATTATTTTGGGGCGTTTTTAGTTTTTGGATGGAACCCCAAAACTTATTCTAAATTAAAAGAAGCATAAGTTCAGTCTCGATCTTATTTAAATTTTACTACTGTTCCTTTTGAAATTAAATATTTTGCTCAATTATTCAAAATTTTTACAATTTTCGTCAAAAGTCGAAAGCTTAAAAAAAATGGCCAACTGCGAGTCGGACTCGCGTGAAATGGTTTCGTAATAATTTCATTTTTAGGGTTCCGTACCCAAAGGGTAACCAACGGAACCCTATTACTAAGCCGGCTGTCCGTCTGTCCTTCCGTCCATCCGTCTGTCTGACAGCTGTATCTTAAGAACCGTAATAGGTAGACAGTTGAAATTATCACAGTTTGTATATTTCTAATGCCGCTATAACAACAAATAATAAAAAAATAAGGTTTATGGTACGGAACCCTTCGTGTGCGAGTCCAACTCGCACTTGGCCGGTTTTGTAACATGTTAATTTAATACTAAAGACTTCTTATACTTATATTTTCTTGTAATCTGTAGGTAAAAAACTATTACCTGCATTTATTTCATGATTTTGGACTCGGTAGTTTCGGAGATAAGAAATAACTTCAGAACTGTTTATTTTAAAATCATTATTAAAGTAAGTCCTTCTTGATATTTCACATGATACGGTTTGAAATTTTCTACTTTGACCCCCAAAAGTGTCAAACTAAAAAGTTATTTATTTACGTAACGTGTCGAATTTCAACAGAATCGGTCCTGTAGATCCGGAGAAAACTGGCTGTGGCAGACAGACAGACACCCGGATGATCCGTGTTTTGTTCAGAACTATAAAAATGTTTAAGAATATGCAAATAGCGCTCTTTCGTATGATTCCCCACATGCCCCACTTCGAATTTTTATGAACCCCTTTTCATTCGCGTTTGCAAAAAAAAAAGTTCCTACATATTTATTTCTTTTTTCAAGTTGATAGCATTAGTATTTCTTAAGATATCCAGCTGTGACAGACGGACAGTCTTAGTCACACCATAAGGGTTCCTTATTATCATTTTGCTTAAGAACCCCTTAAAAATGTAACTACTTTCAGACTACTTTTAAACAACGTGTAGGCAAACAATCATTCTGTTACTGTCACTAGATAATCACATTTTGATCAATAAATTCCTTGTTACTGAGCTGCTCAATGCATAAAAGTTATGGTAGGTACTTACTTGCTTAAAATAAATTCATCCCCCATTGCTATTGCTCATTTGTTGCGGTCATCATTTCATCAACGTAAACATAGATAAAATAAATTAGTACCTATAATTAAGTCATACTGGACCTATATAAGCGACTTTGTGATCAAGCGTCAACAAATAGCAGTTGTGTTAACAAAGAAACGAGTTTCCTCCCGTGTTCGCGATGCGTTCCGTCAGTGTCGTGTTGTTACTCACAGTGATCGCAATGGCGAGCGCTGCTCCCAATGACTCATCCAAACCGCATTACGACTTGAGCAATGCAAAAGCCTTGTTTGAGGACTTCATAAAAGAGTACAATAGAAATTACAAAGATGAAGCTGACAGGGAGGCACACTACCGTGCCTTTGTATCCAGTTTGGAAAAGATCAATAAGCTGAACGAACAAGACGGCAGCGCTACTTTCGGTATCAACAAATTCGCTGATTATACTGAAGAAGAGAGAAAGAATATGTTTGGACTAAGAAGTGAGTAACATTATGCAATTCATATAAAAATAGACGCAGTTTCGATAAAAATATTGACAAATTCTGACACAACGTTCAATGTTGTCGATGGCGTCACTTTTTTATGATTATTTATTATGCACCGTATCGTAGCAACTTAGAGTTGATATTTGCCTGTGCGCCTACAATAACAAAGACGGAATTGATTACAATTTTATCAGGAAACACTGTCAAAAAACCAAGCAGTTATTAATCATTCGTGTAATGTCTTATGTCTCTGTGGATTGAAATAGTTTTTGATCTAAAACATTAAATAAATATTCATAAACTAACCTCAATGTTTGTTTGCTTGACATTTTGCAATCTGTAGTCTGTGCAACAAAGAGGTCAAGTTCAACTCTCATGTTTTAATCGCGCGCGGTCTTGGATTCGGGGCTTTTAATCAAACATGAAAATTGATTCAAATTCAAATGATACGATTGTGAAATGTGTGGTTTCCTTGTAAATCTGGTTTTGGTTAAGGTTCCTTATAAGCACATGATATAAAATACTGTTATAAACTTATTTTTACACTATAGAGTCTTTGTGCACTATAAATACTTCTGTAAATTGTCATCATGTACTTTAAATAAATACAATAAATTTTTTTTTTTTTTTTTGGGTTCCGAACATGCGTAAAAAACGGAACCCTTATAGGAGCATTCGGGTGTCTGTCTGACACAGCCAGTTTTCTCCGGATTTACTGAACCGATTCTGTTGAAAGGTACATAATACTCGTATATTATGAACTTCTGTGACACAAACACGGACGCGTTAAGTAAATACATAAATTTTGAGTATGGGGGTCAAACTAAAATTTAAAAAAGTGTTTCAAACAGTATCGTGTGACAAATCAAATGAAAGTTTGAAAGTATTTTCATAATTTTAAAATTAATAGTTTCGAAGTTATTCAAGATTTAGACCAAAAAAGACCATTTCCCTCCTTATCTCCGAAACTGCTCAGCCTCAAATCTCGATAAACATGGTGATAATAGTTTATTACCTACAGATTACAGGAAAACTTATAAGAAGTATATAGTGTTAAAATAACATGCTACAAAAATGAAATAGGTTCGGAACCCTTTGCACGCGAGTCCTACTCCCACTTGGCCAGTTTTTTTATTTGCAGGGCAGCAATAACTATGGATATGATCGCCGAATTGTGATTTATAGTGTTGTATCTGTTAGATTAAAATAATAATAATAAAAATACTTTCTTTCTTTTCAGAACCGGAAAACTGAATTCACTGAAAATGTGATAACATGATAAGTAACGTTTATAAATAGGTAAACATGTCGAATATTTTAAAATTAATATAAGTATGTGTTTTATATTCTCGTAAATTGGTATTAAATGTAAACTTTTTTTTTATATTTGCATTTCTTTATTTGCCTACCCAAAGATTAGGTAATAAGTTATAGAGTAATTAGTATTGTTTAACCAGGTGACAGCGGTATTATTAAAACTAATTTGCATTTGAAAAATAAAATCTATGAACCTAATATAAACATTTTCTTTGTTACAAAAATATTAAACTTATATACTAGGCTATACATCTTTACTAATATATAAAGCTGAAGAGTGTTTGTTTGTTTGCTTGAACGCGCTAATCTCGGGAACTACTGGTCCGATTTGAAAAAAATATTTCAGTGTTTGATAGCCCAATTATCGAGGAAGGCTATAGGCTATATATCATCACGCTAAGACTAATTGGAGCGGAGTAGTATTAAAATTTGTGACGCAGACGAACTTGCGCAGGTCAACTAGTCACAAATATGCGGTGATATTTAGGTATATAAAATGATTTTAGACATACACTAGTTACCCGCGCAACTAGTGTATGTATTTACCCTTCCTCGATAAATGGGCTATCTAACACTGAAAGAATTTTTTAAATTGGACCAGGAGTTCCTGAGATTAGCGCGTTCAAGCAAAAAAACAAACGCAAACAAACAAACTCTCCAGCTTTATTACTCATAATTATATTAAGTAAGTATAGATGAGTCACGAGGTCAACCACCTAGAACCTTTACAGAAGGAAGACACACGTATTTATGTTACAAGGTTATGTTACACGAACACCTGAGTTTCTTCTTGTGAGGTCGGAAGAATGATTGGAGGCTCTTGCCCAGCAGTCGCGAGTTAGCGATAGCAATGATCGAGAAGACAAGTTAGTAAGGGATTGATTACGTCATATTTCGATAGCACTTGTGAATGCCATACATTTTTAACTTTTTTCTCCCACTACCCTATTGCCGTTCAAGTCTCAGAATGTGGAGGTGGTTGTTCATGATAGGGACGAAAGGTCAGGGGGTCTAAAAAGGCCACTTTAGCAAAATCAGACAGCAAATCACACTACCCGTCACTGTCAAATTGTCCCAATCAATCTTGAACCTAATTTGTTAGCGATAAAAATGAAAATGACATTTGACAGATTGTTGCGTGATTATTATGATTCTAATATGATTCTGCTAAAGTGGCCTTTTTAGACCTGCAGGAATGTCTTGTGAGGGGGTGCTACACTGGCACTGTGTCTCGGCATGGGCAATATTATCTCATTTGGAGTATTGCAGCCACTTATGGGAAGGCTGAGCAAAATACCAGCTTGCTGCATTGGACTTGGTTGTATGCAGAGCCAAAAGGCTTATAGGTGACGGGACGTTGGCGGCTCAGCTTCACAGCCTAGGTCATCGGCGTAATTTTACTTGCCTGTCGGTCTTCTACAGACTGTTTTTTGGCGAGTGTGCGCAGGAACTCCACGACCTGATCCCACTATCACCCTTTTACCACCGGAATACCAGACGTACTGCAGGGTACCATCCATACTTGGTTGATATCCCGACTATTCGTACCCAGCGCTTCTTTTCCACGTTTATTATACGCTCAGCTAAAGTGTGGAACTCTCTGCCAGCATCTGTGTTCTCGTCCACATATAACCCGTCTGCCTTCAAAGCAAGAGTGAACAGACATGTGCTGGGCACGCTCGCTCCATCATAGACCTCATCTATTGCTTTCCATCAGGCGTGATTGTGGTGAAGAGCAAGCCCATTTCTAAATTAAAAAAATATTTGGCTTATTTTATAATCATATTTTGACAGCAGACATCCTGGTCCCGCAAATTGTTGTAAAAACGTTACTTTGTTTGTTTTTAGGGTTCCGTATCCAAAGGGTACCCAACAAAACCATATTACTAAACCTCCGCTGTCCGTCCGTCCGTCCGTCTGTCTGTCAGCGAGCTGTATCTCAAGAACCGTAATAGGTGGACAGTTGAAATTTTCACAGATTGTGTATATCTATGCCGCTATAACAACAAATAATAAAAACCAAGGTTTATGGTACGGAACCCTTCGTGTGCGAGTCCGACATGCACTTGGCCGGTTTTTTTAGATTTATAAAAACTATTTGTTGGAAGGACCTATTGACCTTTGTTTCGACATAGTTACCGAACGTCTACCGACGAATTCGGTCGTCCTAAGGCCGCGTACACAGTCAATCTCGGACGCGATCCACGGATTTTGTTTGTGGATCGCGTTCGAGATTGACTGTGTACGCGACCTTACCGAATTCGGTCGGTAGGTGATCAGTAACTATGTCGACACCTCCCGCCGTGATAACACAAATGTTTCACGGATAGAACGCTAAATTTTCGATGAGTCTTCGGCTAACTGTTCACTGGAGTGGAGAGGAGAGAAGCGAAGAAATATTAACCAATGGAATTGCATAAAATCTTGCCAATTACCAGTCTTGCCAAGAACTGTCGTATTACCCAGTTAATGGGTTGTGGAGGTCTGGTAGGCAACCACTCCACGTAAAATACTGGTATTCAGCTGAATCCGGTTTGACTGGGAGAGTCGACCCCAATATAGTTGTGAAAAGGCTAGGTAGATGATGATGGAATTGCATAAAATCATAGTGACTTGCGCGGAGCGGAGATTTTATGCGATTTCATAGGTTAATATTTCTTCCAGTAGACAGTCAGCCTTATAGGCTTTTTTATATTGTAAAATGAATACTTACTACTGTATAGGTTGCGGAAGCAAACCTCTAAATGTATCTAGTAGGTATACAAACTATCGGCTGGCCCGGGGAAACCGTACGGGCTCTGGCGAGGCGGCGAGCCTCCTTGCCGGACTTCCGCCATGGGATCTGGAGGCGAGAGCCCTCGCGCACATTTACGAATGGCGCGTGGAGGCGCAACGCCGGGGCGAGACTCCTCTTCCGCGGCAAATCGCAGCAAGGCGGACGGAGCTTCGGCAGGATCTCATGGCGGTATGGAGACAGCGACTGTCGCAACCCAGCGCTGGGCACGCCACAATCCAGGCGATAAGTCCCCTCTTTGAGGAGTGGCTGGAGCGGCGCCACGGCGTCCTCACCTTCCGCCTGACGCAGGTACTCACCGGACACGGTTGTTTCGGGAGATACCTGTTTCGGATTCGGCGGGAAGACACGCCCGGGTGTCAACACTGTGACGGTCACCCGGAGGATACGGTGGAGCATACGGTGGAGGTCTGTCCTGCTTGGGCGGAGCACCGCCGGGTCCTCGTCGAGGCGATCGGCGGCGGCGACCTCTCGCGGCCGGCCCTGATTCAATCTATGGTCCAAAACGAGGAGGCATGGGAAGCGGTCACCTCCTTCTGCGAAGCAGTAATGCTAGCAAAGGAGGAGGCCGAACGTGTGAGAGAGAGGGAAACCTCACGTCCCAGTCGCCGCAACAGAAGGAGACGCCCCAGGCGTCGGGAGTCGCAGGACGATTCCCGGCCGCCGTAGGCGCGGGCCTGCGGTCGGCGAGCATTGGGTGGCTCGCCGTCTGATCAGAACTAGGCCCGGGTCGGCGGCGCGCTGCGATCCCAGCGCGCCTCATCCCAGCGCGCCTCAAAGAGATGTCAGCGTGAAAGACGGGGCCCGCTAGGGCAGGTGCCTGCTGGGGCTGCGGAATCTGTTCGAAAGGGGTGCCGTAGCCTTGGAACACAAACACAAACACACACGTGGAACACGGATGGATTTTAGTCAGTAAGAGTCTGACACTCCCTCTTGCTTTACTCAGAGCGGGAGGAGTCATTTGATGATTTCCCATCCTTAAAAAAAAAAAAAAGGTATACAAACTATGTAGGTATAGTAAAATTTTCCTACTAAAACCAAAACAAACTTGTCTAGATTAACGTCGTGAAGACAGGGCGGCTTTTCTAGAGGTTAGCATAAAATACAAAAAATCTTGGAAAAAAATATATTTTGCGAGTGAGCAGGTCTGAACGGCCTAGAAAAGGTAACAATCCTATTACGAATTCTTCGTAAGAAATAGGAAATTATGTATGTGAGGTGTTTTCTTTCAGGACAAGTTGTGACCGCGAAACGGTCGCGTGAAAAGGTTTTGTTTAATACTGAAGAAATGAACCCACCTTTGATATTTGATAGTGTGACGGTTCAAGATAGCTAATTTTGTCAATAGAAGTAGTTTTTACGGTTTCAATCAATCTCTATAAAATTCTTCTGTTACTAACAGAAAATACACAGCCAAAAGTACTAGTCTTTAAAACCTGAATTTGTCAGAAGTATCTTGAGGAGCACTAAGAGAGGATACTTCAACTAGCAACTATCTTATTTTGTTCTTTCACCTTCTCCTGACAATAACAAACAAAAAAAAAAAAAAAATTGCGAAATCGGCCCAGCCGTTCACGCGTGATGCGATGACCAAGGGAAATAGGGATTTATTTTTATTATATATAAATGAAGAGAAGATAAATGATATTTATTTTGCAAATAGGTTACGAGTACCTTATTCTTTTACACGTCAAATTTTTTTGGTCATATTATTCTAGATGAGGCCGGTGTTTCTTAGCTGGTTACCCTGACTGATAAGAAACACCGAAACAAACTGAAATAACCATACTGAAAAGGGAACTGACTGACTGACATATATAACGTACAGACAGCTGAAACTACTTGGACCAGGAACATTAAACTTCGAACATGGCTTCCTTGTAGTATGAGTCCTTTTTGGGAATTGAACCTTTGAAAGGTAGTGGAAGGTTGAAAATTGATTGTACTAGATCTGCGCAGATGAAGTCGCGAGTGAAGTGCTTGAAGTGCTAGTAGCAGATCTAACATCAAACATTTATGAATAGCACACCACGATTGCCTGCTTATCGTTTCTCCTTCTCTGTGGAATCTATCCAAAGGTTATCTGGTCTGTAACATCGTTTTTAGTGATAACGTTGCCACTTGTTATAGTTAAACAATCAGCCCAGCAGCACTTGGGATCTTCAACCTATGTCCAAACATGAGCCGTACGATATTTACTTTTATTTATACCTATTTATAGAAACCAGTCACTAGTAAATACATACATAGTATCGGTCAGGGACTTAATCGATTAATTTATCAAAAAAAGTAAAAATATTTTATTTGAGACCAAGCTTGATCCATGATATTAGTAATTCACACTACTGAAAAGCTATGTTAGTAACAGACACAATAAAAAACAGATTTTAATTCATATATTTATTCTGACGTACCGGGCACATGCATATGATGGCGCAACACGGCTTATCACTAATGACCCTCATTATATCGTTGACGCTCCTACGCACCCTGCGCATCATGGACGCCGTCCTTTACCAAAGGTTGGTGGTGAAGCCATCAGTGCGCACTTCGGAAAACAATCTTGATGTACTGCAGTAACGTGGACAGGCATCATTCTACCGAACTTTAAGGCGTTGTATGCCCTTTACGTATATCGAACCCACAGGGTAAAGAGACTGGCAAAAAGCCTTAAAAAGAGTTATTTTCACTTATATATTGTACACCATGCAAACCTGCGGGCCAACATCTTCTTTGTTGTTTTTTTTTTATTTGTAAAGGGTTTGCTCTTGACTCTAGTCTATGTCAGAGATGACAGAGACAAAGTCTACAATGGAGCGAGCCTACCCAGAAGGAGCCTCTTTCAGGTCTTCAGTAACTATTATGCCCTAAGTATTTAAAATCTAGCACCCTTTTAAGGGCCACACCTTTTAACATTACTGGTGGGATGTGTGTTGTTTTTTTACGCTTTACCCTGAACACAAGAAGTTTACTAATTTTCACATTATAAACAAGTCCATGCACTTCTGCATAAGCCTCACAGACCTCCAATAACTTCCTGAGTGCGCTTATTGAAGAACTCAGCAGCACCATTTCGTCCGCATAACTAATACTGTTGATACACGTACCGTCCATAGAACAGCCAACCTGTGTGCTGTTGAGTTCTTCAATCAGCTGGTTTACATACATTTAAAAAAAAATTGGCAAAGTCAAACCATTCTGTCTCACCCCGCATTCCAACTTGTACTCCTCAGACAGCTCATTGGCCCATCTAACTGATTGATTTGGTGGCTATACCAATATTGAAACATATTTGTTATGGCGTCAGGCACTCCCGCTTCGCGCATCTTACACCACAATATGTCATACTAACTAACACTAATGTAAGGATAAATATACAATTAACTTGAATCAGATGGTCAGTCAGATTTTTTTGGGGCCTTTAAAAAGCGCCGATGGGTCTTTTACCGATATTCTAGATTGAGAAAAACAAAACTGTCCCGAAGGTCTCACGGTCCCAAGTGCGCTTGCAGAGCGTCGGATCCTGGGTTTGATTCCCAAGTCAGGCAATAGATATATGTGGGTATATCCATTAGAAATTTCTCAGTAGCAGTCTGGTGTTGGAAGTTGTTGGTAGGAAAGCATGTAAAGCCATCGGTCTTAAGCCTGATCTCTCACTGTTAGTGTCGGATTGTTGTACCATCGGACGATGAGATTAAAGTAACATAGAGTGCAATTGTTTGCGCACAAACTTCTAGGAACACTTTAATATTTAAGGTTGCTGCGAACTTGGTTAACTTCCATTCAAATGTGTTCGCTATGTTTGATATTCAGTCGTAAGCAAAGATACAAGCATATTAGTTAGACTATTTTAGTGAAAAATCTTTGAAAGGGATGAATGTCTGTCATAATGATCAACACACCATAACTATTTCGATGGAGCAACAAAAATTTTTTCATGCAACTAGAGTCGGTTACAGGATAACTTTAGAAAAAATAAAATAACATTCACAGTATTATAATGAAGTCCAAACTTAACGATTATCAGCATTCTTTATACCGCTCCATGGATACGCATCTATCTATTGCCAATTTGTAGTTACGAGCTGGGAGGGGAGCGGGAATACTGCTCAAGAACTCGTCCTCATAAGCGCTAAGTATTATATATCAGAAACGGTGGCTCTTATTGAGACATTTTTGTAGATAATTTTCTGATCTACAATTCTGTCTAAACTAATTTTATGATAAAACTTACCGTTTTGCCTTTAACACGAGTATTTTTTTTCCAGGTATCGGATCGATGAGAACTTTTTCGATTCCATTTAAGTGTTTTAAACAATCCTACCAATTTTGAGCTGAGTGCGAATTACAGTACTTTCTCTCCTGTTTTTTGGTCTATTTTGACCGGACTACTTTGTCAATGTTAAAGTTGAAGATTGAGAACCTTTGGTTCCGCAATCTCAAACTCAAAGCATAGATTTCAAATTAACCATTTACAGGCACTTTTACAATGCTTGCCGATAAGGACTAATTATGTAAAACAAAACCGGTTATTTGACTCATATTGATCTTAATTTAAATGGTTTAATCGCAAATTTTCTACTTATTTCTAACATATTCTTTAACGATTATAAATAGTAGGCCATGAAAAATAAAATATTAATCAGTAAAAATGTGGCATGTAGTAATATTGAGCATGAATCACTGCTATTGCATATCTGTATGAGTAAGGTTAGCTGCCTACTGCATGTCATAGATAATGAATGTTTGCTATACGTACCTGATATATTTTTATTGTTGTTGTGCACTTATCAATCATGATTTTTGTTAGCTTTGAATGTTGATTCTTTCAATTCTTTCAATTGTGAATCAGGACTATATTACACTTAAAGCGAATAATTGTCTAGGTCTATTACAATTTGGCTGTGTTTTTTGCGTAAAATGACGAACTTTGGCGTTCATATTTTCAGAAAATGAAATATTTAGACAACTTTGGCGTATTGGTTAGTTGAGAATAGTTATTAGTATTGAACATAGCGGCCTCACTTTTCTTAGTTTTCTCTTACCGATTAGTAAAAAACCGAAATTCCGAAGCAAGTTTCTTATGACAAGCGCGACGGCGCTTTTTTGAGCTCGGGATTGAACTACTGTACTAACCAGATGAAATGAAAAATATATCATAATATTTAGTGCAGGAAAATTAAGGAAATCAGAGTGAATAATTCGTGTAGTTTTGAAAATCGGTAGTTGTTCTTTGAGGTGTCCAGATGAACATACTAAAAATCCCCGAGGGTGGGAAGTGAGCCGGCGGCGGTGGGGCTTACCTTTTTTCTGTTTTATGCTTGTATCTCCAAAACCATTAAAGTATCTCCTTGCTCACTTCTACATTAATTATCTATATTCAATTTTCTGTACATTATGTTATTTACATTGAACTGTTTGAACAATACTTTAAGAGATAGAGGGTATCAAAAATTGATCAAATAAAATTTTACATAAATCATACAAAGACGAATGGTAATTTCTAACCCAGAAGTCGAGAGAGTTAAGATCTAACGTAGTTTTTTTGTCATCTAAAGTACAGCAAGATTATCAAATTTTTTTTCGATTTCGATGGCTAACGCATAAATCTTTGACCTTGAATATGTCTTCAGTAGACGAAATCTCGAAGAGTTATTTTACTTCCATTGTTACAAGTGTGCCTGTAGTGTTTGGGCACATATGAATTGTACAGATGGGTTATATTATCCATTGCAGCTAGTAACAACGACCTGATGATAGACCATAAAGGTGAGTAGTGGCTCACTTAGTTTACTACTCTTATACCCATCATGTTTGGGCTCATATGAATTGCACAGATGGGTTCTATCCATTGCAGCAAGTAACAATACTATGATGATGGAAACCATAAAGGTGAGTAGTAGCTCTCTTAGTTGACTACTCCTATAACCATCGTGTTTTGGCTCATTTAAATCCTTTTGACTAGCAAAATTCATTGCACTTGGTAACAACGATCTGATTATGGAAACCATAAAGGAGAGTAGTGGCTAACTTAGTTGACTACTATTATACCCCTTACCTTTATGATTTCCATCAGCAGTTAGTTGTTATCAGCTACAATGAATAGTACCGGCCTGTAAAATTCATATGAGCACAAACACGGTTTGTATAAGAGTAGGCAAATAAAAGAGCCACTACTCACCTCTATGATTTGTATCGGCAGATCTTTGCTATCAGCTACAATGAATAGTACCATCCCGTACAATTCTTAGGAGCCCCAACACGATGGGTCTACTTCTATGAGTAGTTAACTAAAAAAATCACTATTCACCTTTATGGTTTCTACTAGTTGACCCGCGCAACTTCGTTTGCGTCACAATTTTCATTACTGTTCCGCTCCTATTATATATAACATTGAAAGAATTTTTCAAATCGGACCAGTAGTTCCTGAGATTAGCGCGTTCAAGTAAAAAAACAAACAAACTCTTCAGCTTTATATATTAGTAAGTATAAGATAATCAGATCGTTGTTACCAGGTGCAATGGATAGTCATCATCAGAAGAATTTAAATGGGATAGGAGGCGATGGGTATAAGAGTAGTCAACTAAGAGAGCCACTACTCACCTTTATGATTTTCGCTGCAATGGATATAACCCATCCGTACAATTCATTTGAGCCTAAACGTACGCGGGGTAAATTGAAACGCGGGTTGGGGGGTACAGGAATCGGCAAGTTTGAGCACCGCGACCCATTCTGGGGATTTTTCGGACCCTCGTAAAATGCTCTTCGGAAACGGGCTGAGTTGCCGGAGGTTTATCTTGTTTTGAAAAGCCTCGGCACGGGAAGATCGTTCGAGACGCGATCGTTCGAAATGCGTTATGGAAAATTCTCGTGTTGTGAGCACTCTATTAAGTCCTTGGTATGTCAGTAATGGTTTGTCTGATGTGGTTATTGACGGGGACTTGATCCTTTTTGGAAATTCGTGTAAGAATTATTTCAAGGAAAAGGATTAGGACTGCCACGGTCTTACGGGCGCTTAATAGGCTAACTAGTCTCTGCGGGACTATTGGAACAATAATTGCTTAATCCACATTTTTTTTTTTTACTATTGATAGGCAAGCGTTTGACCACTATCGCACCTGATGCTAATCGAGGATGTGGTCGAAGATGGAGCACGCTTGCCTAGAACCTATTCACTCTTGATTTAAAGACTCCCAGGTTGTAGCTGTCGGGAAACACAGACTCCGGCAGGGAATTCCACTCCTTAGCTGTACGCACTATGAATGTGTTCCCAAAACGTTTTGTGCGTATGGGTGAGATGTCCATCATGTACCGGTGGCGCATCGCCGTTCGTCTTGTGGTCCGATGATGGAACAGGATGCAATTCCGTCGCACATTCCCCAAAATGCAACCGGTAAAAAACTGACAGGCTAGCAACTCGTCGTCGATGTTCAAGACTTTGGAGCTTCGACGCGACGAGCCTCTCATTGCCGATGATCCTCTTGGCTCGTTTCTCAATTGACTCAAGGGCATCAAGCTGGTATCAAAGATGAGAGCAGTATTCCATACACGATCGAACTTGCGCTTGATAGAGTTTGAGCAGCTGTTCCGGCGCGAAGTACCGTCTCACCTTAGCCAAAATCCCCAACTTCTTTGCAGCCACTTGAGCTTTTGCCTCTATGTAAGGGCCAAAATTGAGAGTAGATGTTAATGTAACCCCAAGAAGTTCAAGATGGTCGGTTATCGGCACGGTATCACCGCGGAAAGATGGAGCTGGGCGGAATTGGCTCCTTTTGGCGGAAAATAGACACGCTTGGGTCTTAGCAGCATTGAACTTGACCAGATTGGCATCGCCCCAATCAGAGACCGCCTGCAGGGACACGTTCAAGTGCTCAACCATTGCCTCCCGGAGAGACCGGATCTGCGACCCACCAGCTAGTGCGTCGGACACGTATCTCTCAGCAACAGTGCTCTCGTCTGCATACCCAAAGGTACCGGGTTTAAGCAGATCATTAATATGCAGCAAGAACAGTGTTGCCGAAAGCACCGACCCCTGAGGAACCCTTCGCCACCAGGATCCAGACGTGAAGATTCCGCAAACAAAGAAGCAAACAAGTTCGTTTTCTCCTCAGCGGAGTGGGCCAGCGTCCCGTCGGGTCTCAGCAGTGGTGGTAGTGAGGGGCGGCAGAAGTTCGATTCGACCGACTTAGCAAGCAAGTTTGTTCCCTATTCGGCTAATGTGGTCAAACCGAACCCTCCGCAACACCTTCTTGCAGGACTTAGCAGCCCTGTTGAAAGCTCTCTTCTTCTGACTCACGTCATTTGCTTTGCGCGTACGAGCGTCGACCCATGCTAGGTACGCCGCGCGCATGATCGGCACGATTGCACTCGGCACCAAACCAAGGACGAGCTTCGCCAGATATTGCTATGTTAGAGAACGGAATGTAGTACTCCATTCCCCTCCGCAACACATCCGTCACGGCGTCCGCGCACGACGTAGCATCAGTGGAAGAAAAGCAAGTAGGCTGCCAAGGATAACATGCGAAGAAAGATCGCATGCCATCCCAATCTGCTGACTTGTATCGCCATACCCGCCGGGTGCCTCTTGGGCTAGGATCGGGCGGAGAGTAGACAGACACAGACTTCACCAGACAGTGGTCGGAACTACCCAGTGGTGATGAAATCGAAACCGAATAGCGGTCTGGATCTGTTGTCAGCAAAAGGTCCAAGCAATTGGCAGTGTGCGAATCAACATCCGGCACCCTCGTTGCCCCCTGGACCAGCTGGGTAAGATTTAACGCAAGCGCTAGCATTCGCGTCTCTCGTCCAGCATGGTCTGTGCACTGGTATGGGAAGAGCTACTCCTGATGGTGGGCATTAAAGTCCCCCAGTAACACCAATTGGGCAGAAGGGTACCGCTGCTGAGCCGCATCCGCCGCCTCACTCAGGTACTGTGTAAGCCCAGTTGTCTCCAAATCACCGCTGTGCGAACGGTAGACGCATGCGTAGACAATTTTGTCTAGACCTGTGTCCACTATAGCCCACAGCGTTGAGAACCTGGAGTCTTCAAGGTAGCGGAGACGCCGATAGCAGATGTCGTCCCGGGCGTACATGCATACGCCCGCGCGGGGTCTGAAGTGGTGCTCCAGGGTAAACCCTGGGTAAGACAGGTATGACACGTCCGACGGACATCCGATCTGTGTCTCCGACAGGAACAAGAGCGCTGGTTTATCGGTCTCAAGGTGGTGATGGACTGCGGCGAGATTTGAGTGCTGACCTCGTATATTAGAGAGGTGCACTTTATGTGAAAGGACGTGCTGCCGCTGTACAGCCTTTCTCTTTTTATTCCTGTTCATAAAAGTGATGGAGGTTGAGGAGAAGGAAGTGAAATGAGGTTCCAAGCTGCTAACCTTCAGGCACGCCCTGACAGGACGACATCTTTGGGGGACTAGTCTGTAGACTGCGGGGACGCCCGAGCCCCCCCGGGAATGTCCATCGGTCCCTTTTATCTGGTCGCCAACCAGCACGATGGTGCATTCCGGGATTTTTCGTCAGTTGGCGGGGCAGCCTTTCATGTGTGGCTAGCACACTACTTGGGCCCCCAACTATCTGCGGTCGGCCAGCGGCGCACCGTGCCTCGGATCCCGCTACCCTCCAAGACTAGTCTCCCGATACGCCCATGCCAGGGCTAGCCTGGCTGGTCTGCCTGCATTGGAACAAATATTTCGACCCAACTCCTCTGAATTGGCTACACTGAGCATCGTACCGGAACACAGCTAAGCCGCTTGGCGGTACGTCTTTGCCCAGTGGGTGGTCACAAGCCATCGGCCGAAGCCTACCACAAGTTAGTGTCACCTGATTAGCACCACCCGGGGACCACGTGTAGGGTCTATCATTGGGTATTCTCCAACGGACGCAGATGACTCGGCCCCCTAAAACATTCCACAAGTCGACTAGTCAAGATATTAGATTTGTTTATCTTGCTCGGCTTTCAAGAGGTTCTCATCACGCAGGACGGCTATGTCTACAATCATTGCTCGCCTCTCGATTTGGTCCTCACTTCACAGGTGAGGAATATTGAAAAACACTGAAAGAAGTCTCGAGCCCGACTTTGATGAAAAGTAAAACTGCATCATTGCACCATTCGTAAGTGTAGCTAATAAGGATCAACTTCTGGAAAATAATAACTTATAACAAATTAGAGCAAAGAGCTCATATTAACAAAATAATTTATTAAATATTAAAAAAATACTGTTTTTTTTTCTTCAAAAAACAATGTTGCCGCTGTTGTCTTCATTGACATCTGGCCCGAGGATCTACAACAATGTCATAGGAATTTTTGAAAAAATATCAGTTACGGTTTAGGTAGGTAGCTTTATCAGCAATTTAAAACTAATTTGTTAATAATAATAATTCTTTATTTTCGGAAAACAATGATCTAGCGTGTTAGTAAACAATAAAAAGAAAAGAAAGGAAAAGAAAGAAAAAAAAAGAAAGAAAGATGAGATCTTACCTGTAGTTTATCATGGGTTATCAGGTACTTCCCAGGATTTGATCCTTAGTAGCTACAATTCGGGTAGTGTAAAAAACGTGTAAATAATCATTCATAATTTTGATCAATATGTTATACGAGTATTACTTGTTTCTGAGCTACTCAATGCATAAAATTTAATATTGTACTTGGAATAAACTCATTCCCCATTGCTGATTTGTTGCGATCATAAACGTTAATAACTAGTACCGATAATAAAGTCGTACTGGACCTATATAAGCGACTTTGTAATCAAATGTTAACATATAGCAGCTGTGTTAAAACAAAGAAACAAGTTTCCTACCACGTTCGAGATGCGTTCCGTCAGTATCGTGATGTTACTCGCAGTGGTCGCAATGGCGAGCGCTGCACCGCATGACTCAAACAAACCGCATTACGACTTGAGCAACGCAGAGGCCATGTTTGAGGACTTTATAAAGAAGTACAACAGGAATTACAAGGATGAATCTGACAGGGAGGCACACTACCGTGCCTTTGTCGCCAGTTTGGAAATAATCAATAAGCTGAACGAACAAGACGGCACCGCTACTTTCGGTATCAACAATTTCGCTGATTATACTGAAGAAGACAATAAGAAAATGTTTGGATTTGGTGAGTATTATTTTCAAATTCAAATAAAAATAGACGCAGTTTCGATGAAAATATTGTCAAATTCTGACAGAACAGTCAATGTTGTCGATGGTGTCACTTTTGTATTTTTTTATTATACACCGTATTACAGTAAGAGGAGCTCGTGGCTAGATAATAACAGCCGCACGGGTCGATCTTCAAGGTTAAGGCACGCTTGCCAGGGTTGTTCTGTGAATGGGTGACCATCTTAACATACCGAGTTTCCTCCGTGCCTCGGAAAGCTGTTGGTCTCTCCTGTCATTTGTAGAAATTTAGTAGCCGTTACGGATAGTCAGAAGCCAGTAAATCTGACTCCAGTCTTGCCAGGAAGTATCGTGTTACCCAGTTAATAGGTTGTGGAGGTCTGGTAGGCAGCCGCTCCTCGTAAAATACTGGTATTCAGCGGAAGCCGACCCCAATATAGTTGGGAAAAGGGTAGGCACATGATGACACCGTATTACAGTAACTTAGAGTTGATATTTGCCCGTGCGCCTACAATAACAAAGACGTTACAATTTTATCAGAGCCTCAGAGGGCCTGGCACTAATGTTTTTGCTCGGCCAGACTCTGAAAACACTGGTAGAAAACCAAGCAGTTGGTAATCATTCGTTTAATAAATATATTTTTTGTGGAATGAAATAGTTTTTGAACTAAAACTTTAAAAAATGATTGATGATATTTTTTGTGAAAAAGATTTTTATTTGTTCGATGATGATTTTTATATTTGTGTTATGTCGCATAATATTAAACCAAAATATTATCAAAATCACTCAAAATTCACTTAAGTTAACGTAACTAATATGTCAAAATCTGAAAACATGTCAGAAAAACAAGCATTTTGTAATAATTCGTGTAATGTCTTATGTTTTCGTGGAATCAAATAGCTTTTCAACAAAAACTTTAATAAATAAGTTATAAATTAACCTCAATGTTTGATTAATTGACCTTTTGCAACAATATGTAAAAAGAGATCAAACATCATTTCAGCCAATCGCATCCACTGCTGAACGTAAGCCTTCCCCAAAGAGCGCCAATCATCACGGTCTTGAGCAGTCCGCATCCATTCACTGCCAGCCCTCTTCTTTAAGTCATCGATCCATCGTGCCACAGGGCCGTCCCGCACTACCTTTGTCCATACGCGCTCTCCCGGTCTCCACTCTAAAACATAATTGCTCCATCGACCGTCTGTCCGTCTACAGACTTGGCCGGCCCACTTCCATTTTAGCATGCAGATTCTACGTTCAATGTCGGTGGCTTTAGTTCTCTGGCGAATGACTTCGTTGCGAATTCTATCCACCAAAGAAACCCCGAGCATTGCTCTCTCCATTGCACGCTGAGCAACCTTGAATTTGTGGTCCAGGCTTATGGTGAGTGTCCAGTTTCGACTCCGTAAGTAATTACGGGTAGGACACACTACTTTTAGACCCTGGTCTTAAAGGATAGTGGGATCGACGATTCAAAGATATCACGCAGCTTCCCGAATGCCACTCAGCCCAAGCGAATTTTTCTAGTCTCCTCCTTCTCAAAGTTATGCCGCCCAAGTTGTATAATTCGGCCTAGATACATGTGCACAACCTCGAGGGCAGCGCCATTTAAGATTACAGGTCTCGTGGTGACATGATCATTGTACATGACTTTGGTTTTGTCCAGTTTCATTCCGAGACCCACCCGCCTTGAAGAATCGCTAAGTTTGTTCAGCATCACCTACAGCTCCTGCAAAATTCCGCCATGATGACAATGTCATCCGCAAATCGGAGGTGCGAGATGTACTGACCGTTGATATTTATGCCCCGTCTCTTCCAATCAAGCGTCTTGAGAACGTCCTCCTACGCGTTCGTTAATAGTTCCGGAGAGATGACGTCTCCCTGTCTTACACCTCGACGCAGTTGGATTGGTTTTGTGCTCTGTTCTTGTACTTGGATGGTCATTATTGCGGTCTTACTGTTTAAGACCGCTCTGTACGTCTCATCATCTATACGTAGCGGCAGTCAATGAAACATCTCTGCATGGACTCCAGGACAGCCCAGGTCTCGACGGTATCGTCATCTGCGCCGTGGTCCTAAGGTGAGCATGTTTTTTGAGCATATAGTCTCCGTAAAACTTTTTGACTTCAGCGAGTATGTCTGGCTTCAAGGTGACGGTGGTGACCTGTGATGTTTTGACTTTCGTCAGGTCACAACGGGAGGCTTGGCAAACACCTTTTTTTTTTGATGACTCGGGTATTTGCGCTCCAAGTGTCGCGTCGAATTAGCTTCTTGACCTCCCTGTTAAGTACCTGGCTTAGACAGTGTGGTATTCAGGAGTTTTCGTCGTCTCCTCATCGATTCCAGAGTCTTGCTGGTATTCGCAACCAGCTTCGATCTGGGGCAGCGTTGGTCTGACGATCAACCTCGTTAAGCGTACTCTTTCGATTTTTATTCAGAGTGCTTCTAACCAGTCGGTGATCACTTTCGGTATTGATCCTGTTGATCACAGAGACATCTCTGAATATAAGGCGCTTACCAGATATAAAGAAGTCAATCTAGTTTGTTGTCACGTTATCGGGGCTTCGCCAGGACCACTTCCTTTGAAGCTTCTTCTGGAAAAAAAGAGTTCAGCAGAAAAAGCCCATGAGCCTCGAGAAAGTTTACCAGCATTCGCCCCCTGTGATTACTGCGCCCATAGCCGAATTGACCTACTCTCGGTTCACCGCTCTCTTGTACTTCCACTTTAGCGTTGAAGTCACCCATGACAACAGTGTAAAATATTTTGATACATAGCTTTTACTATGTCTTGGTACATGGCCTCGACTTCTCTTCTCCTCGACCTCGTCAGGGTGTGCGGAAGTTGGGGCATTGATTTGTATAATTTTTAAGGAGTACCTTTCTAATATCGTAAGTACAAGGTATGCCACCCTTGCCGACACACTGCCGCATTCCACAATGTTGCCCCTGAGTGACTTGTGGACCATAAACCCGACGCCACCTTGGGTGGTTGGTGTCCTTCTCTGAAGTAGAGCAAGTGGCCACTATCGAGGGTCTCCGATAGTCCCACGATGTGCCAGTTAATACGACTTAATTCTACTTTCAATTCAGCGAGGTGCTCGTTCAACCGCAGAGAGCGTCCATTGTACGTCGCCAGGTAAACTTTTCGGGATTGGTACCCTGCCGTAGCCCGGGGATTCTTAGCACCCCCCACCGCACCGTTACCGTGGCCGGTACCATGGCCAAGGATCGGCATTTGGAAGAATTCCAGCATGCTTCATGGATATACCGCCATGTATCGTTTACCGGAGCCGAAAACGGATGCGATGTTCTCAGCTTATATTCCGACCATTAAAAAAAAAATGTGTTAACTTACCTCAATGTTTGGTAGCTTGACATTTTGGAATCTGTACAACAAAGAGGTCAAACTATTTGTAACTTTCATGATTTAATCACGCGTCCGCCTTGGACTCTGGGCTTTTAATCCAACATGAATATTTATTCAAATTCAAATAATACGATTGTAAAATTATGTGGTTTCTTTGCAAATCTGGTTTAGATTAAGGTTTCATTTACTGGAAATATATTACTGTAATAAACTTGGTATTATTTTTATTAGCAGGGCAGCAATAATTATGAAAAAGATCGCTGTATAGTGATTTATAGTGTTGTGTTAGTTAATAATATATAGGTATTAATAATAATATTAAAAGTATTTTCTTTCTTTTCAGAACCGAGAAACTAAATTCGCTGGAAATGTCATAACATGATAGTAACGTGTGTAAAAATTAAACATATGTTGTCCAATATTTTAAAATTAATATAAGTGTGTGTTTTTATATTCTCTTAGATTGGTATTAAATGAGAACGTTTTATTATTATATTTTATTTATATTTGCATACCCAAATATTAATAAATTATAGAGTAATCAGAATCGTTTAACCAGGTGACAGCAGTATTAATAAAACCAATTTTTAAATGTTTTACCTTCCCCGCCCTCTTACCTTCGATGTTTGCAAAGACGAAGATAGAGAAATATTCTATGTGATAGAAGTTTATGTAAAGATTACATAGAACAGCCAATTTTTCAGAAATCATCAGATAAAAAACAAAAACAATTAGTTCCACAATTTGTGCACCGCATGCACTGCATTTTCTTCACCGGAGTTACGGTGCCCCAGGGTCTCAAAACGAAGAAAGAAAATTTATTTCTAATTTTTAATAGATGACGCGATATGTATCGATTTTAATTGAAGATTTTTTTTATATGAAGTTTTTCTTTTTAATTGAAATAAAAATGGTATGTTCTTCTATAATAATTTTAAAAAGAAGTAAAATTTGTTCTTTACCTCTTTAAATTTTTTTCAATTAGACTTTTCGAAATCAGTTTAGTAGATCCAGAGATATGCTAAACTGATTTTGATAATTATTTTACCAATAGAAAGCCTCGTTATTTGTGAGTGTCATAGGCTATATATTTACCTGAAAAAATACCACCCAGCGAAGTGGGCACGGGTCAACTAGTACTTAATAACCTCATCATCATCATCATATCAGCCGAAAGACGTCCACTGCTGGACATAGGCCTCCCCTTAGCGTCGCCACAGCGACCGGTCCTGCGCGTCTCGCATCCATTGGCTTCCCGCGACCTTCACCAGGTCATCGGTCCACCTTGTGGGAGGCCTTCCAACTTTGCGTCTTTCGGTACGCGGTCGCCATTCTAGAACTTGTTGGCCCCATCGGCCATCTGTTCAACCAAATAGGCATCATGCTATTTACACAGTAAAAGTTTTCGCCCTATTGTTTGAGCCCACAGCGGTGGACACGACAATTATCGACAACATTTTTGCTAATAAGTATAGCTTGCAATGTGGAATGGCTGAAACGTTTTTCAGTCACCATAAGCAATATTGGCTAAGATTTCTAAATTCACAATAGTAAAGTACCTACTGTCCGCCTGTTTGCTCTTCCACCTGTCCGTCTGTCCGCTCATCCACCTGTTCGCTTGTTCATCTATCTGAACGTAAAGTAAGTAAAATATCCGAAATATTTATATATGATGGTATGGAATCCTCAGTGCGCGAGTCCGACTCGCTCTTGACCGGTTTTCTTTTTTTTTAAATGCAGAACAATGTTTGCCGGTCAACTAGTAATATTTTAAAGAGGAAAGATTTGTATGTTTGTAATGGATAAACACAAAAACAACTGGACCGATTTAAAAAAAATACCATTAGAATGCTACAATATCCTTAAGTAACATAAGCTATATTGACGGCACGGTTGGTAAAGTGGTTGAGCGATTGACTGCTGCGCTGCGAGTTGTGGGTTCGATTCCCGCACGTAACAAATATTTGTATGGCCTACAGATGGTTGTTCCGGGTCTGGCTGTTTATGTATGTGAGATTATATGTTTGTAAACGCACCCACGATACAGGAGACATCCATAGTGCGGGCAATGTTTTCTTAAAAAAAAAAAAAAAAAAATGTGATGTTCTGTCCTAATTTAATATATCTTTTAATACCTGATACTTGACCGCCTACTTTGTCAGTACTATTTTTGCTAGACTTGCCGCCACCCAAATGTTATTTTTGGCATTATTATTTTGACATTTCACAACACTAACACCGTGCAAAAATCGAACTAATGTTTTGGTTTATGTTTGAAATAATTTTGACAACAACAAAAATTTAACCATAAACAAATGAGGTCAAAATGAACAAGGTGCTGAGAACGTCATTTTGACGGTCATCACTTGACAGCTCCGGTATCTGACTGAGCTATTATTTGAAATACTAGCAATAACAAAATATGTAACTTAATACATCGAATCTTACATAGTACTAAGTGCCACCACAGCAAAGTAAGTTAGTGCCACCCAGGCGCTGACATACAGTTTGATTGGTGCCATATATACCGGTCAGTGCCACACAGGCCAGTCAATGCCACACAGGCCAGTCAATGCCACACAGACTTGTCAATGCCACACAGGCTTGTAAACTTGTCATGCTACACAGGCCAGTCAGTGCCACACAGGCCAGTCAGTGCCACACAGGCTTGTCAATGCCACTCAGGCTTGTCAATGCCCCACAGGCTTGTCAATGTCACACAGGCCAGTCAGTGCCACATAGTTCAATCAGTGCCACATAGGTCAATCAGTGCCACACAGGCCAGTCAAGGCCACATAGGCCGGTCAGTGCCACACAGGCCAGTCAGTGCTATATAGGCCAATCAGTGCCACACAGACTTGTCAATCAAACATAGGTCAAAAAGTGGTAAAACAGTTACGAATTGGTACAGAAAATCCAATTGCTTACCTGCGCCGTCAAATGTTCTTATAGGTGCCTAGGGCAGTCATTTAGCCATCTATCTCCTTTACCACTGTTCCTATTGAAATTAAATATTTTGATCAATTATTAACATCTATTAAACCGAAGTTTTAATGGTCTTATAACATAGTGAATGTAGTTTAATGTTCAGTTATTCGATTGAAGCTTGATGAACCTAGGTTTGTTTAATGCTAACTCGAAAGTACCTTTCGTACCTTTGAAATTAATGCTAACTCGAAAGCGCCGAGAGGCACAGCGCACCTCAGGCGGACCCCGCATGCTTCCACGTGGAAAGTTCGAAATTTCGAACCTAGCGCCAAAACATCAAATTAATTCAAACCGCCAACTGTGTTGCTCGCACTAGAGAATTTTTAGCACTCGGAAGGGGTTCCTTCTATTTGGCAGAATCTTGATACTCCGATTTTTATTTGGCATAACTCACATGGCATAATCTTATTTAATCGAATATTTTTAAGGCATAAAAATTATTTAGCATATCTTTTGTTTGGCAGAATATTTACGTGTCCGAATTTACAATGGCATACTTTTATCTTGGCAGAATTTTGTTTCGCATAATTACCTTTGCCATAATTAATATTATGCATAATTTTGTTTAGCATAACATTTATTTAGAGATACGATTATTTGGTATGGGTGCATATTTGAACATCAAAAATTAAAATAGATGTATCTTCTTGTAAAAATTAGTGTTCAAAACATCAAAAACTTATAATATATGGAATAAAACTGATAATTTAAATAAAGTAAATTTATGCTGTCGGATGGTTAGATAACCTACGTGCAATGTATTTAAAATCGAATGGTCTGCAAAAGTGACATAGAATGTTCTAAATATAGCATGTATTGGTAGCATTTTCAATATTAAATAAAATTTGTGTCATAAAAAGTCAATACGTTGTGCTGCAAAATTTTGTGACAGAAACGAATCGCTGCGAAACCGACTTTACGCAGTCTTGTCTGCCCTACCCCTAGAGTGTAATTTAAACCCGCGTAGGCGCGGAGGGGTAGGGCGGCCCGCGAGCTGAGGAGCAGGTGGTTTGAAGGCCCGCCACCGCGGCTGAGGCTGGCCGGCAAAGCCGGCCAGCAAGCCGAAGCTGCGGTGGTGAGCGTTAAAACCATCTGTGACGATAAGCTCGCGTGGCGCCGCCCAAACCCCGCAGCGCCGGAGCCGTGACAGAAACAATGCTTGCTGCATGTTGCATGCCTGCTTGCATGCTGCATGCCTGCTGCATGTTGCATGCCTGCTTGCATGCTGCATGCATGCTGCATGTTGCATGCCTGCTTGCATGCTACATGCATGCTGCATGCATGCTGCATGTTGCATGCCTGCTTGCATGTTGTATGCCTGTTTGCATGCTACATGCATCCAAGCCGACAGTATTTTTGTAATTAGCATTTAGGTTAGGTGGTGGTTATGTGTGTGGCGAAAAAAAAACAGTTCTGCCTTTTAATGACTATCGATATAAAATGTATGCCAAAAGACGATTCTGACTGTGAATTTTCTGCGATATGATGGTTCTGCTATTTAATTATTATGGATATAAACATTATGCCTAAAGATGATTCTGACTAACAAAATTATGAGTTTTGAATGTATGACAACTGAGTGTATGCGAAATGATTTTCTGCGAAATGAAGTTTATGCTATCCGTTGTTATGCAAAACAATATTATGACGTAAAAAGTTCTGCTATAAAAGGTAGACCCACTCGGAAGCTATGGAGTAGTTGTAAAAAAATCAGCTAATCATAATTGAATTAAGTATGTTATGGAAACGAATGAAATGATAAGTAGTTATTTGTTTCTTTTTTGTCCTGGCTTCGAACACGTTTGTTTACTCTATATGTAAAAAAAAATGATTCTATGTATATATATTATAACTCTTTATCTTATAACCTTAGTTAAATACTTAGTTAACAATACCCAAGAACCTAAACCTGATGCAACGACCTTTTCACTAAAATTCCGATGGAGTTTTACATGAGCGCCGCTGCTATTATATGCGGCACACCGCCGTTGTTACATGAAGACCGACAATACGGGTTCCGCCAAAATTGGTCAACTGGGGATATTTTAGCGTATGCCATTCACATTTGGAGTGAGGCCATCGAGAAGCACGGGGAGGTACTAGCGGTATCCCTTGACATCTCGAAGGCGTTCGACAGGGTCTGGCACGATAGCTTATTAGTAAGCTTCCTTCCTTCGGTCTGCCCACTGGATTGTGTGATTGGATTGCACATTTCCTGAGGGATCGGGCTATCTGAGTGGTCATAGGTGACTGCTCATCCGGACTGCTGGATATTAATGCCGGAGTTCCTCAGGGGTCGGTGCTCTCGGCCACATTATTCCTATCGCATATTAATGATCTGTTAAAACCCGGTACCTTAGGGTATGCAGACAACAGCACTTTTGCTGGGAGATACGAGTCCAAGCACGAGCTCGTGAGTCGCAGATCCGGTCTCTCCCACTCAATCACATTTAACTATTCCACACAGTGACTGCCATAAAGTTGGGATCCTAGCAAAGATGAGACGGTACTTCACGACGAAACAGCTGCTCAAACTCTATCAAGCGCAAGTTCGATTGTGTATGGAGTACTGCTCTCATCTTTGGGATAGATCTGCCAGATACGAGCTTGATGCCCTTGAGTCAATTGAGAAACGAGCCAAGAGTCGAAGCAACGAGTCGAAGCTCCAAAGTGGGTTGCATCTTGGGGAATGTCCGACTGAATTGCATAATTTAATTGCGCCAAGCCCGTTCCATCATCGGACTTCAAGACGTACGGCGATGCGCCACCGGTACCTGGTGGACATCTCACCCACATGAGCAAATCGATTTGGGAACACATTCATAGTGCGTACAGCTAAGGAGTTGAGTTCTCTGCCAGAGTCTGTTTCCTGATAACTACAACCTCAGTGTCTTTAAGTCAAGAGTGAATAGGTTACTTCTAGGCAAGCTCCATCTTCGACCGCATCACCGCTTACCATCAGGTGGGATAGTGGTCAAACGTATGCCTATCAATAGAATTTTTTTTATAAAAATGTATGTATGTATGTAGTGTATGTATGTATGACACGAGCAAGACTTAACAGATATCAGGAGGTTAGAATCATGATAAAGGAAAATTGTGGCTAACAACTATTACCACATAATATTATAATATTGATTTAGATTCATAATCTCGTGAGCAGGAGCGAGGAGCTCGTGGCTAAATAATAACAGCCGCACGGGTCGATCTTGAAGGTTAAGCAACGCTTGCCAAGGTTGGTCTGTGGATGGGTGACCATTTTAACATAACGAGTTTCCTCCGTGCTTCGGAAAGCACGTTAAGCCGTTGGCCCCGGCTGTCATTTGGAGATATTTCGCAGTCGTTACGGATTGTCAGAAGCCAGTAAATCTGACTCCAGTCTTGCCAAGATGTACCGTGTTACCCAGTTAATGGGTTGTGGAGGTCTGGTAGGCAGCCGCTCCTCGGAAAATGCTGGTATTCAGCTGAATCCGGTTTGACTGGAAGCCGACCCCAATGTAGTTGGGAAAAGGCTAGGCAGATGATGATGATTTAGATTCATAATATTAGTAGGATTACATATTTTTCATTTATTTCTGGAACTTTTGAAACCCACGCGGACAAGTCGGGGGAAAAAGCTAGTATATACTTAACACAATTCAAACTCGACTCCATTTCATCTCTAGGCTTGTAACCTTTGACATTTTATAAAATTCTTGACATATTGATGTTTGACGTAAATCAATGCTAAAATGAAAACATTTATTTTAGCGTGTGTCTTGAGATAAAATGTGAAATTAACTTTGTAAAAACACACTCTCCAATACACAAAATAAAATGTTTGGGTGAACATTATATTTTTGGTTGTTTCGTTTTTGAACACCGACTTCCGAAATTAAATTATTTTTTTACTTTTTAGTGGTACCGGCGTGCCGGCGTGATGTTATATTATGAACTGGTGTAAACAATCAACAGACGTGCAATTTCAGAAATCCCGATCCATTTGCTATCATTTATTGAAGAGTTCCGTTGCCTACCTCCGAAGTTCTTCATCAGATCTTCACCAAATTTAAATGGGACCAGTCCGAGAAAATATTCTTCTAAACAAAAAAGAATCATCCAAATCGGTTAACCATTGGCGAAAATATCACTAAACTAAAATTTTTCATGGGATCCCATCATCAGGTCCTAACTTATACCTTCCATCATCAGCTTAGCAACATGAGATGATAATTATCAGGCAGAAATATTGGAATTGCGTTAGAAAGTTTATGAAAAACCTTGTATGTGCCTGTAAAATTTGAGGGTTTCCCTCGATTTTCATGGGATCCCATCATCAGATTCCGACTTGGGACCATCTCAGGAGCTTTGGAATAAAAAAAAAGAATTTTCAAAATTCGTTCAAAATTGGCGGAGAAATCGGTGAACATACATCATCATCATCAGCCTAGCCTTTTCCCAACTACTCGTATATTGGGGTCGGCTTCCAGTCAAGCCAGATTTATTTATTTTACGAGGAGCGGCTGCCTACCAGACCTCCACAACCCATTAACTGGGTAACACGGTACTTCATGGCAAGACTGGAGTCAGATTTACTGGCTTCTGACTATCCGTAACGACTGCCAAAGATCTACAAATGACAGCCGGGACCAACGGCTTAGCGTGCTTTCCGAGGCACGGAGGAAACTCGGTATGATAAGATGGTCACCCATCCACAGACCAACCTAGGCAAGCATTGCTTAACCTTGAAGATCGACCCGTGCGTCTGTTATTATTTTGCCACGAGCTCTTCAAATCGGTGAACATACATAAAAAAAAAATACATACAGCCGAACATAGAACCTCCTTCTTTTTAAAAAGTCGGTTAAAAAACGGCCTTATACTGATTGAATCACCTTAAATTTTCTATCCAAAGACAGCCTGGCAGCGTTTCCACCTTAAAGTTATTTAATGATTTGTGAAGACGGAATCAAGGATTTTGAAAACATGTTGCAGGTTTACTGGTTGGTCCATTTTAAGAGAAACCGAAAAGGACATAAAACTATTAAAAAACCGGCCAAGTGCGAGTCGAACTCTCAGGCGAAGGGTTCCGTAACATAAACCGAAATAAAAACACGTTTCTTGTTTGGGAGCCCTCTTTTTAATTTAATTTTATTGCTTGTTGTTATTGCATCAACAGAAATACACACTCTGTAAAAATTTCAACTGTATACCTATTACGGTTTTGGATACAGTCCGCTGACCGACTGACTCTGAAGGATGTACGGGCGGACAGCAGCGACTAAGAAATAGGGTACCGTTGGTTACCGGAAACGCCATTTGAGTTTATTCTTTAGTCAGGCTCCGCAAAATTAAAAGACAATAGTAAGACAACAGGTAGTGGTCCCGATGGGTGGTTCGCCGTCCGATCAGAACTAGGCCCGGGTTGACGTCGCGCAGCTGTGTTCCACGCCCGCTTCAAAGAGCTGTCAGCATAGAAGACGGGGGACTGCTGCGGCTGCTGAGGCCCTCAAGCGGCGCAAATACTGTAACCTTATTGGTAATTACAGTTTTGAGCCGTTTGGGGTTGAAGCGCTAGGGTCATGGGGTCCGAGTGCGCGTCTCCTTTTTAAGGACATTTCTCGCCGACTGGTCGACACTTTGCGTGACCAGAGGGCTGGCTCGTTCTTTGCTCAAAGAATTAGCATTGCCATTCAACGTGGCAATGCTGCCAGTCTTCTGGGCACGTTTCC
The DNA here is from genome assembly GCA_950371165.1 of Lacanobia oleracea. Taxonomy (NCBI): domain Eukaryota; kingdom Metazoa; phylum Arthropoda; class Insecta; order Lepidoptera; family Noctuidae; genus Lacanobia; species Lacanobia oleracea. Next base: position 17,446,653 of record OX493392.1, on the reverse strand, counting down.
GGATGACAGCGATGCGGAGGAAATTTCCGACGCCTGATCGTATTTGGCTTTGTACATTCATAACG